>OZ010789.1:420037687-421349898 GCA_963932465.1 Maratus speciosus | reverse complement strand
TGTATGTTTTCTATGTTTTGTTTACTTTTTTCCTTGTTAGCAATATTTTTTTTACACAAACATTAAAAAGGATATTTATTCTTATTATATTAAAAATTAAGAACTGATTATAATGGTACTTATTATATTAAAAATTAAGAACTGATTATAATGGTACTTATTATATTAAAAATTAAGAACTGATTATAATGGTACCTATTATCACAAGTACTAAGTATGATTTTAATAATTGGGTTGTGCCGCAAATATTTAATATTTTTGGTTTGTGTTAAAACAAATCAATCTAGCAGGAAAATTATTTCAGTTGTTTTACTTTTAGCAACATATTAATTGGCAATAAAACCACATTTGAATCCATATTTATTTACATATGTTATTCCAGTTAGTCCTATGAAAACAAACTATTGGTTAAACTAGATTACAGTTACATTTTAATCTGAATATGTATAAAAAACAGAATTTTAAACCAATAAAGCTCTAAAGTTCATTTAGGTGATTGGATGTGTGAAGATGTTCAGTTCCTGCAACATTATGTGAATCACATTTTTAATATGTGATCCGCTTATTATGCAACTTTTGTCCAGTCCAAGTAATGCTTCTTAACCTCCTGGATACGGCTCGATAAGACATCTTACCGTGAAAAAAATGTCCCTTCAGTACGGCGCTGGTAAAACTCCTTACCAAGGCATCCGACCCCCCCTTCTTGAGGAAATGTCATTACTCAGCTGTCAGTTTCTATCTCTCCTCGTGAAAATTTCCCTTCCACATTAGCCGGAGAGGTAAATTTTTACAGTTGGCGAATCACGCCGGGGAAAATGTTAAGTATTTGGCGATAGCTTCTTCTGACATGTCAATAGATTATCAATACATTTGATGACAGGTAGAGAAGCATTTTTTTAGATGAAATTTTATAATCTGGAAATGTCATTTATTATTGCTCCCAGGGTTCAAACAGCTCTTTAAAGGGCTAAACTGGTTCCTTGGAGTCTTGATAAAAAAAAATAGAATAAATAGACACATACTGAAACTTTTTTTTTTTTCTTTAACATTATTATTTAAAAATATTATAGTACAATGAAATGTAGACTATACGCCCCCCCCCCATTTCAAAAATACCCACCATATTTTAATTTTTATAGCTTTAATGAAATATTCCCCTCCCGCACGAAATTTTTGCTTCGTCTCGCCTCACACCTTCAATACAAAAAGTTTAAGACATTGAGAACTCTTTAAAAATTCTGCTGACCAATTTAAATAATCAATCACCTAAATTACAAACCCCCGTCCTCCAAAATTTAAGTTTCCCCCATCATAACAAGTTCATATTTAAAATTCTGTATTAAAAAAAATCTTCTGCGCTAAGTGGGAATATTTAGTAACAATAAATAAACAATCGGCTATCAAAAGCAAAAGAAAAAAATATCCTGTACACCCCTCCCCCCCCCCCCAGCCATTTTGCACAGCCCCACAACAATTGTACAACATTTTAAACCTTTAAAAGTATGCGTTTCCCACATTTATTGTCATCTAATAACAATAATTAAATACTAAGTCAGTTAAAATACTTCCAAACTCCCCTCCCCCTCTCCCAAACAAGTCCCCTTTTTTGCAGTTTGGCGGTTTTAGAGTGCTTCATGCCATTTTTTTACTATACAATCCTGTATGTGGAATGTGTCGCATCATTTTCTCAGTACTCTATGTCATATAATATTCCTTCACTTCCAAATGATTTTTACTCCCACAATAATAACAGAATTCTTATTTGAGTATGCTCCCCCTCCCCTTTCCTATAAAATCAAACAAATACCGTATATACTCGCGTATAAGTCGAGGAATTTCTGACAATTTTCGGTAAGCAAATTTGTGGGGGCCGACTTATACGCGAGTCAGTTAAAAAAGCAAAAACATGAACTTCGAATACTGCAAAATTATGGCTTTTTATGTGTATGAATAATAAATATATATATATATATAAAATATACAAATAATAATAATTTATCATTTAAAATAATTCATTAATTTGTTTTTGTTTACTTACTACCTTTTCGCATTAACAAGTGAAATCTTTGGTTTGATTTTGTGCAAAATTGAAGTAAAAAGTTAGGGGGTTGACTTATACGCGGGTTTTTGGTTTTTTGCATAATTTGCATTCGAAAGTTAGGGGGTCGACTTATACGCGAGTATATACGGTAAACTATATAGATTCCACATTTCATAGGAAGAATACATTTAAATAATGCATATCAATTTAAAATAATTTTATGTATCTCTATAAAAACGAACTATAACACTCTATATTACATATAAAATATATTATAGTAAACCTCACTATAGTAGTTTTTGTTTCCAAATTTATCAAATAAGCAGGTACGTTTATTTAGTAACTATGTAATCGATAGCGATTTTTTTTTTTTCGTTTTTTGTTAAAGGAAAAATACTGACAAAGTTGACGTTTGAATGGGATTTCCAAATATCATAGCTCAGGAAAGAGAACGAAAATGCCGTCATGAGACAACAATTGCTTAAAACTCAAGATGAAATTCCTTTATCGTAAAGTATTAAAAAAAAATCTGATTTCAAATCACTTAATCAGCATGTCTGTGAGTATCATGTTTTTATGCGTAAAAAATAGATACCGAAAGTGAAATTGTCAACAACAGTCACTGATAAACTTACTGTAAACAAATTCTATTTTGTGTGTGCGTGCCTGTTTACGTGTGCAGTAAAAAAATGTAAAAATAAAAGCTATGCAGTCCACAAGACTGCAGTACATTTCAAATCAATTTCAGTTCATTTTGATAGAGTAACATTTTTTGAAAAATAAACAAAAAAAGCAATGATTTTTTTCCCTTATAATGTAGCGGATATTTTTTCTTTTTAACCATTTGGAAAAATGGTTATTGTCCTCGTCAGGGTAGGAAATCAAAAGCATATCTGAAGTTTTTTATTGGTTGAATTCGCATTTTATTCGTTTTCTGATTGGTCTATACAGTAATCTGTATTTCCCTTTACTTTCAACAGAGATGGATACCTTCTGTTGCCACTATGACAAAAAAGTAATAAAACTACAAAAAAAAATAACTCAGAAACAAATTAAGATACAGCTTTCAAACAAATTGCATTTAAAACTACATTTTTTTCCCCTATACGACGGTGTAAAAAGTAATAGTGTGGGATGTTTAGAAGTTTATGAATGAAATTTCATATAAAATGGGTCATCAGATTTCTTGGAAATCTGACAATAGAAAACCTTTTCTCGAACAGCGAATGGAATGCTCGTATAATACGTAAGTTTCAGGTGGATAATACGCAAGTTTCAGGAAATCTTGCAATTTTTACGTGTAATAACACTATTAATGTTTAATTCATGGCGTACGTAATGTAGGATCAACTCCTTGCGATTTTTTTATGTCTTAAATTTTAGTCTTTGAAAAAATCATTTTCCAAATGGTCGTTGTAATTTGTTAAATGTCTTTTTTTTTTTTTTTTTTTTTCTTAATTTAATGTCACGTTAACGCACCATTGGCCGAATGCATGAAAAATTGGCAAAAATCGAAAATCCATTTTTTTTTTTTTTTTTTTTTTTTTTTTTTTTGCATGTGTTATGAATTTATTTATTGAAACACAAATTTTAGTTCGTACGTACTAAGATATAGTTGAGATAGAAAATTATTTAAATAAAATAAAATTTGTAAATAATACCTGCCCATAGGCCATAAAGCTTTTCGTTTTGCTTCTTTTGATAGACCTGAATAGGGTGTTTAGAATTTATTACACATCGCTTAATGTACTAAAATAATGAATTTTAAGGCTATTCTGATATTCACATTGACACTTTTTTGTTTGCAAATGTATCAAGTGCTCTTATTTTGAAACGATGTAATCGAATGGGTTCTTTTTTCGTCTTTCGTTAAAGGTAATAGGTTTTTTAGAAAAATGCTGTTAAAGTTGGTGTTTTTAACTGAAATTCCATATACGATAGCGCAAGAAAGAAAAAAACCTACCGTCATAAGACAACAGTTGATTATGACTGAAGATGTAATTAATTTACCGGAAGGTATTAAAAAAAAAAGAGCTATTTGATTGAATCACTAATATCTAATAAAATCACTTTCATCAGTATGCCGGTAAGTATCAAGCTTTTATGTTTAAAACTTGCAACAGAAAGAGGAATTGTCGACAATAATCACTCATAAACTTAATGTAACTAAATCCTTTTTTTCCGTTTTGTGTCTGTAAAAATGGTAAAAATAATTGCTATGCAGCCCATATACTCCAAGACATTAGTACACTTGATATCAATTTCAGTTCGTTTTCTTATATTGTAACTTTGTTTTTATGATTTTTTTTCTCTTATAATGTAACATAATTTTATTTATTTATTTATTTATTTATTTTGTGTAAGAACTCATTTATTCACAAACAGATTTTAGTTAGTACATACTACGATATAGTTAAGCTGGTATACAATTTAGTTAAAGCAAAATTTGTAAACAATTCATGCCCATAGTCAGTAATGTTTACCCCCCCCCCCCCCCTCCTGAAAAAGCTGAATTTTAGAATTAACTACTCACCATCTAATCTGCTAAAAAAAATTCTTTTAGTGTTTAATATTATATTATATCATATTTGATTGTGTTTATAAGTATATTAATATTTTTATTATTATTATTATTCTATATAAAATGTTAAAATAACGTACATACATTTCATTTTAGTTAATTTGTCAAATCCCCGGTAAGTTTGTAATGCCAGTTCATCTATTTTGGTGACTGTATCTAAGAATGATGATCAGGAAAATTATTAAAATACTATTTCTTAATGATTCATATGTACTAATTCATTCCTCGCACTCTAGTACTCATTTTAAATATAAAAATGAAAGTGAACCAAAATAAGGATAACTGGCGCAAGTAACAACCTGCCCAATACTTCCAAGAATTATACAGCAACCCTGGATCCCAACCCTCTTCCCCGCTTTCAGACAAAGGTTTCCGAAGAAATGGTCACTTCAATGTGGGGGGAAAAAAATCCACGATATTGCCGTACTTAGAGACTGCGATTTTTAACTTCTATAGCCGGCAATAGGAGGTTAACCATGTTCAGCTGTTCATAAAATATTAAAAATTCAATTTATTTATAATATTTTCTTCTCTATTAAAAAAATATCAGTAGAACAATATTTTTAACTATTCCTTAAATCACTAAGATAACTTAAAATGAGAGTGCATTATAAAATTGATTTAAGGATTTTGTAATATAAAAACATAATTAAAATTTGCAATTTAACAAGATTCATATACTCTAGAAGAGAATCTTGAAATAAAAATAAGTGATTATTCAGGGGAAATGTTTCTAGCCTTAAAATCTCATTGGAAAATCTGTAATTTCTCTCAAAAGTAGAAACAAACTTTTTAGTAAATCTACAAATACAATCGGGTCTGTTTTTAAAATTAACAATTAGTTAATACTCATTGTAGAATGTTCGTGTGAAAAAATTATTGATCCCAAAAAATAGTTCAGGAGAAATTTGTGGATGTTTTTCATTGAAAATCGGTATGAATCCTTTCTTTAAGAAATAAATATTTTAAATATTACAGAGTTATGCATATTAGTCTCTGAATGTTTTGGTATCAAACTAACTTACAGGAACTTTATGATTTAAAAATAAATAAATAAGCATTTCTTGAGTATTATAATTTTATATTAATACTAACAAACCCCACAGCTTTGCTCCCATAATAGTTGAAATATGCCAAGTGATATTTGCATGTCTAATTTTTATTAGAAGAAATTATACTTTTAGGAATAATTCAAAAATTAATAACTAAGCCACAGTTTGACTACATTATTACACTGCATTAGGCAGAAATGAGACTTAAATTGATAAGTAGAACTAAAACTATTTCTAAATAAATGATAATTTAGAAAGTATTTTGAAGTTTTTATGCTCATTTCATATGCTCATTTCAGTATTCATTTGACGTTTTGAATTTTTTAGAAACCATCTTCTTAAAATGCATTTACATCTTAAAATTAACCATCATGTCAAATTGCAAATTTCTTGTCTAACGGTCTATCACCTCTCAGGCGGTAGTGGCACCAACATAAAATGCCTATGTTAAAACAAAGACTGTCACCATTAATTTGCCAACATAAATTTTGAAATTGTTTTGGTATTTCCTAATATTCCATAGAACGCATAATTCAGAAAGTTTTTAAAGGCTTTTTTAGAACATTTTTTGTTCCTGACAACTCTAGGTGTTAGTGGCACCGGCATAAAATATAGCCTGTGTAGGATCAGGGGCTATCACCATTGATTCGCAACCATTACTTTTGTAATCGGTCTGAGATTGCATAGAAATCATACTTTAGGACATTTGTAGAATGCTTTTTGCTCCTTCCCTTCTGTTCACCCCTTTTAAATTTTTAATTTATTTTTTACTGTTCTTAGAGGGCATTTATATTTTATAAGTAACTACCATGCCATATTTAAAGTTTCTAGCATCTTTAGTATCACAGAAATCACCATTTAGAATGTTTTTTGCTTCTAGAATCCTCTAGTGGTAGTGACACCGACATAAAATGTAGCTTATGTTTGAGCAGGCTCTATCACCACCAATTTGCAACAATTATTTTTTAAACAGTTTAGTATTTAATAAGATTGCATAAAAACCATAATTTAGGATGTTTTTAGAATGCTTTTCGCTTTATTCATTCTGTTAAATTTGGAAATTTCTTTCGATGGTTGTTGTCTTTTAAGTGCCAAATTTCAAAATGTTAGACCCCTCAGTATCACAAAAAACGTGATTGAGAGCATTTTTTGCTACTGCAACTCCCAGGTGGTAGTGACAACAACAAAAAGTATTGCCTATGTTGGAGCAGGGACTGTCACCATCAATTTGCACCCATTACTATTCAAATCCGTTTGATATTTCGTGAGATTGAGTAGAAATCACAATGTAGAGCGCTTTTGGCCCATTTTCACTCCTTTTAAATTTGCAATTTTTTAGGAGGTTCTTAGAGATCATTTAGGTATGGTAGTTACTAAAAAGCTATAATTTCAAGTTGCCAACTCCTGCAGTTTCATAAAAATCACGATTTCAGATGTTTTTTGCTCCTGCAATACCCAAGCGGTAGTGACACCGACATGAAATAGAACCTATGTTAGAGCAAGGGCTGTCACTATTAACTTCCAACCATTAGTTTTGAAATTGATTTGATACTTTCTGAGATTGCATAGAAATTGCCATTTAGAACATTTTGTAGAAAGCTTTTTGTGCATTATTACCCCTTTTAAATTAAAAATTTTTTAGGAAATGTTCGTAAAGATAATTTATATTTAATGAGTAACTACCATGCCAAATTTCATGTTTCTAGGCCCTTCAGTAACACAAAAATCATAATTTAGAACGCTTTTTGTTCCTGCAACTGCCAGGTGGTCATCATCATCAACTTGCAATCATTACGTTGAAATCGATTTAATACTTCCTGAGATTGCATAGATATCGCCATTTAGAACATTTTTAGAACGCTTTTTGCACATTATCACCCCTTTTAAATTTCAAATTTTTTAAGAAATGTTCTTAGAGATCCTTTATATCTAATAACTACCATGCCAAATTTCATATTTCTCGGCCCTTCAGTAGCACAAAAATCACATTTTTAGAACGTTTTTTGCTCCTGCACATTCATTAGGGTAGTGACACCGACATAAAATACAGCCTATGTTGGTTGGAACAGGGACTAACACCGTCATTTTGATACCATTACTTTTGAAATCGCTTCGGTAGTTCCAGAGATTACCTCAAACAAACAAACATAATAAACAAGTTTTACTTCTTTATAATAATATTGGTATAGATTATAAAAATTATTTTTTTTATTCACATTTATATAATTGTATCTGAAGTACATTTTATAGAATTTTCATCTCAATTTATTTTATAGGACCTAGTGTACAGTGCAGCAGAACATGAGAAATTGAAAGCTACTATAATCCTCTGCTATGGTCATGTAACAATGAATGGACCTGTTCCGATTTTATCAACGAGAATTGAAACTCCTATACTGAGAAGTGTAGCCAGTTTTTACCAGTCATCTAAAGTAAAAATAAATGTTTTTTGTCCAAATGGATTTTTAATTTTTTTTTTAAGTTGTATGTATGAATTGTTAATAATACATTATATATCGATATTTTTTTGTTATAGGAAATAGTAGTAAAACAAAGCATGCTTGAAACAGTTAAACTGATTGCAGATGCTGTTCATCCTGATCATTTAGGGGACACTTTTACATTTCGATCTCGTTCTGAACTGTTAAACTTGATGAAAAGCATTTTAAAATCTGAAGCATCTGTGCCTTTATCAAACAATATCAGATCTTTGGCTTTGTCTGCTTCAGCAAGTTTAGTGTATCCTTTTATTTTTTATTTTTTTATAACTGTTGAGAGTATGAAATAATTTGAGAGAACAAAATTTATATATTTAGGATAGATATGCCAGTAATGGACACCCTGAAAGGATTCCTTTAAAAATTATTTTTGAATTATTAGTTATTATATTCCAATTTTTTATTTTTATATAGTCTATCAATATTGTACCATTCTCATAGTCACATTTCCCAATGTAAATAAAAATTTAATCTTAAACAACAGAAATAAATCAAATTACCCATAATTTCTGTAATGAACACCCTACAAAAAGTTATAGATCAATTTTTTTATTTT
Source organism: Maratus speciosus (assembly GCA_963932465.1). Lineage (NCBI taxonomy): Eukaryota > Metazoa > Arthropoda > Arachnida > Araneae > Salticidae > Maratus > Maratus speciosus. The sequence continues at coordinate 421,341,170 of OZ010789.1, read as the reverse complement.
TTATGATTGTATTTAAAACTAGAATATAATGAAAACATACAATAAAATAAAATTTGTAAGTAAATTTAACAACTAGAAAACAGGAATTTTGCTTTTTCAGAATTTAGTGTCGCTCACAATGAAAAAATATATATATATATAGTACAAAGTCTAAAGTTCGGGCTTTCAAACGGCAGTGTTCAAGAAAGAAGTGAAAAAACAAAATTGTTGAAACAAAAAAAAAAGGTCTAGAACAAAGAAGCTTTATTACTGAATCTTAACTCATGTCTATGTACAGAATAAAAGAAAAACTTCTTAATGATGTACCTAAGTTAATAAAGCAGCCCACATTAACTAATATATTCAATAGTTCAGAGAAAGTTACAATTTCATCTTAATTCTTTGTTCTCCAGTGCTTAGCTGTATGTTCTCAAGTGTTCTGCTCAACAAGCACAAAACGTTTTGACACATTTACAAACTCATTTTTTTAACGGAAAGTTTAATTGGAAGTCCTGACTATGGAAGCGATTTAGAATCAAACTGTGCTTTCCTTTTTTTTTTTATAAATAAATTACCTGTTGAGTTATAAGCGATTTTGATAAAGTGACAAAGATGTTTTTCAACCTTTCTTGTGCGATTATTCTTCTTTCGCGCAGGAATTCGGTTCAAAACACCCACTTTGACACTATTTTCTGAAAGATCTATTGCATTTGCAAAAAAAATAGAAAGCACAGTTCGATTACATACTTTCTGAACAACAACACCTGCTAGTTTCATGCAACTGTGAACAAAAATAAATTCAAACTTATGTCATAAAGTTGCTCTTTTAGATTTGAGAACAGCCTTAAATAAATATTTTTGAATTACTTTTTATTTTGTCATGATTTATTTAATGAAAATGTTTAATTTAGTATTAATAGTTGTTATATGCAAACATCATATTTTGCCTTTTTATGTAGAGAATTTTCTTTTCCTTTTTATTGGAAAAGCAATATTTTTGATGACCCAAAGTTCAGAAAAATCCGAAGTTCGGACTTGGTAAAGTCCCGAAGATTTCGAACTTTAGACTTTGTACTGTATGTGTATAAATATAGATAGTACAAAACAGATTTCAGTTTTAAGACACACTCTTTTATTTTATATAAAATGACATCATTCAAATCTGCTGATGAAGGCATATGAATCATTAGATAGCCGATTTTTTTTGTCAAGATTAAAGTTTAGTTCGTATACATACCCCAGTGGCACGGCGACATAGTCGCGGACAAAGAAAATCTCTTGCGGACAATTTTTGTCTGCACTAATGAAATTAATTTAAAAGATTGTCCGCAACTTTCGAACATTTTTTCCCCTGCGAATGTCGGTAAAAGATCGCGTAAAAAACACGATTTCCGTCAAAGGAACGCAAACAAAACTCAAATTTCGTCCAAATATCGCGAATAAAACGCAAATTTCGTCTAAATATCTCGAACAAAACGCGAATTCCGACAAAGGGTCGCGAACAAAACTCAAATTTCGTCAAAGAATCGCGCATAAAACGCAAATTTCGTCTAAATATCTCGAACAAAACGCGAATTTCGACAAAGGGTCGCGAACAAAACGCAAATTTCGTCAAAGAATCGCGAACAAGACCCACATTTCGTCAAAATATCGCGAATAAAACGAAAATTTCGTCAAAATATCGCAGACAAAACGCGAATTTCGTCAAAGAATCACGAATAAAACGCACATTTTGGCAAAATATCGCGAATAAAATGAAAATTTCGTCCAAATATTCCGAATAAAACACAAATTTTGTCAAAATATCGCGGACAAAATGCGAATTTCGTCGAAATATCGCGGAAAAAACGCAAATTTCGTCAAAGAATCGCGAACAAAACGCACATTTCGTTAAAATATCGGGAATAAAACGCAAATTTCGTCAAAATATCGCGAATAAAATGCAAATTTCGTCCAAATATCCTGAATAAAACGCAAATTTTGTCAAAATATCGTGGACAAAACGCGAATTTCGTCAAAATACCGCGGAAAAAAACGCACATTTTGTCAAAATATCGCAGACAAAACGCGAATTTTGTCAAAATATCGCGGATAAAACGTTAATTTCGTCAAAATATCACAAACAAAACGCGAATGTTGTCAAAATATCGTGAATAAAACGCAAATTTCGTCAAAATATCGCGAAAAAAATGCAAATATCGACAAAATATCGCAAAAAAAAAAACGCATTTTTTGCCACAATATCGCGAAATAACGCAATTTTTGACACAATATCGCGAACAAAATGCAAATTTCGTCAAAGCATCGTGAAAAAACCTAAATTTCGTCAAAGGATCGTGATAAAAAGCAAATTTCTTCAAAAGATCGTGGAAAAGTGCAAATGTCTTCATTGGATCATGGAACAAACGTGAATTTCGTCATAGAATTATTGAAAAAGCGTGAGTTTTGTCAAAAGATCGCGAAAAAGTGCAAATTTCGTCAAAAATCGCAGAAAAACGCAACTTTCGTCAAAAGGCCGTGAAAAAATATGCGAATTTCGTCAATGAATTACGAAGAAATGTCAATTTCTTCAAAAGGTCATGAGAAAAACGCAAATTTTGTCAAGAGGCCGGGATAAAATGCAAAATTCGTCAAAGGACCGCAGAAAAAACGCGAGTTTCATCAGAAGTCGGCGAAAAAAACACGAATTTCGACAAAGAATTGCAAAAAAAAAAAAAAAAAAAAAAAAAAAAACTAATTTTATTAAAGGGCTGTGGGAAAAAACTCAGTGCTTTTCACACTTGAGGCCGTGAAAGTTCAGCTTTTTTTTTCCGCTGAGCCTGTAGCATGTCTGAAAGTTGTATGTGGTGTGCGTGATTGTGAAATGGTGAAAAAAACTAGAGCACACAGTTTCAAGAATGCGCCACCCTGGTCAAAATATTAATTGAAAATTACCCTAGGCTAAAAATTTGAAAAGATGTTTAAAGAAGCAGAACATTCCCAACTCAAAGAAAAAACAAATCAGCTCTGAAGCTTCCGAAGGGTTTTTAAAGCATCTTTATTGTCTATGTATGGTTCTGCGTATCCTTTCCATTTTAGAAATCCTACAAGAAGTTAGATGATGAAAAGTTATAAGCAAAATTAATGATAATCATCATGATTACCATGTTTTAAATAAAATGATAAAAAGTTTAATGTATTATTTATTCCTTAAAATTACGTGCAAAATTTGCAGACAGATTATGAAACTTTAAAAGCTTGTCGCAGACAGCTACAAAACTTTCTGCCACTGGGATACATACAATAGGCATATGATGTCATTATCGCTGAATAATACACAAATCCAAAAACAGAGATGTCATTCAAGAAACTGAACAAAAAAATCGGCTATCTAATCAAAAAGATTGTGTCAAAATACAGACGTATAGTTACTTTTAGCCTAGAAAAAAGATTGTCTCCGGAAAAGGTGCAAAATGACATATGGTCGCGAATTTTTTGAAAGATTTAAAATTTGTATTTTTGGAAAACTAATTGCTCTGACAATTAGAAGAAGGTCTGAATTTTTATAACTATGGTTTTGGTTTATCGATTGTACTTCTAAAATTGCACCCTAGGGAGGAGTATTGGCATAAGGGGGAAAATATTTACCACAAAAAAGACCCTTTTTGAAGAAAAAGTTCATCTTCGAACTGGTTACACCATCTGAGACCTAAAAGTACTGTCTGTAAGAACATATCTTTGTTTTTCTGTACCTCAAATGGTTTAGCCAAAAGAGTTTAAAACAAAAAACGACATTTGGTAAGCACATATATGTGAAACACATGTATAGTGACTACATTGCTGTATTTACATTGTAAGCTAACCTAATTTAGGCAAGTTAATATGGGCACATTGAAAATATTAGTTAGCTCTGAGAGATTTTTAGGATCTAAGTAAAGCAAAATCTAATCGCCAAACTGCGCAGTAGAAAAATAGAAATTTTTTTAATTTAAAAATATAATTTCTTGTAAACAGCATTGTGGTCCCTGTGCCGGCGCACCTGTTGCACATGCCTAGTTACGACACTGTGCGTGAACTATACCAAAGATTTTTTTTTTCATCATTTGGAAATCAACTTTATAGAGCAACTAATGTAAAAAGGCCAGTCAAATACCTTGAAAATTCATAAAGATATCTACAGCTTTCACTATTGGCGATATCTTTCTGAATTTTCACTATATTTGACTGGGCCTTTTATATGATTTACTTTATAGAGTTGATTACAAAATCCTGAAAGTAAATCTTTTAATAACATTTGTGCAGTCTTAATTAAAAATAATGCTAATGCTCATATTTCATTCAATATTTAGTATATTTATATTCTAATATTGAATAATATTCTAATATTGAATTTATCATTTAATGTATTTATATTCTGTGTTATTTCTACTTTACTTTGTCAATTTTTTCTGAAAGTGGTGTTAAATTTGGTTGAAAACCCTGTATACTATGCACCATAAAACATGCAAAAATATCTTGAATTTTTTAAAAGAGACCTTTAAATCTCCTTAAATATACATGCTATTCTTGCACAAATGTTGAGCAATATCCATATAGCCATGTGCTGCATATGCAGATTTTGAAACATTTTATTTTACAGGGTGATCTCAAATATTAATTTTTTTCTTCAATTTGTGGTCAGTTTGGACAAAATGTGTAAACCGATGATTTTGGCAATATAGTGTATGTACTTTTGCTTTATTTACAAATCGCAGAATAAAGAATTCTTGAAGAAGTTCTAAAATCTTTTTATAACCATTAAATCTTCTCTTAATATATTTTTGTATTTTTAAAAAAAAAAATATGCTGTTGTATTTTTAGCATTTAATTTTTTTTTGAAAAGAAAAAATGATTTATTCATTTTATAAAATGTTTTCTTGCTTCAGTAAAATTCAGAATTTTTTTCAGTATGATAATATGCTTATTTATACTTTTAAATAATTTTTTACACTTTTACTTTGATTGACTTAAATACAAAATAAAATTTTAAATTTAAACTTAAAAAAACTTGAATTGTTGTACTTTCAGAAAAATCCTAATTAGTTACAGAACTGTTTTTGATCTATTCTTTTGACTGTTTATTCAATCTGTCAAGTTTTGACTACTCTTTAAGAGTTAACATAATTATGATTCATGTTTTTTAAAAAGTGCTACATTCTCTGTTCTCCTTTCCACCTTTCTTCTGTCAAATAATGACATATCCTTTAACCTAAACATAGTCTATTTTAACAATTGAAAATAGTTGGAGCATGCTTAAGTGTTATGTAACAAATTCATTGCATGGCAGAAAGATTTAAATTCTGCAATATGTGTTGATTCATTGTTTTGTACAAATTCAGACTTTTTACTTTTCTAAAGTGTGAAGTACCGAATGCTGTATTGATCTACAAATAAAAAAATAAATAATAAATAAATAAGAATTACATTTGCATATTTAAATGAATGGAATATCTATTAAAATATTTAAAGATTAAATGTAATGCATTTGACAGTTTTTAAAATTAAAAAACATATATATTTATTTTTTATGCTAGGAGATTCTACACCCAATGAGCTATGCTTACCAACCTCCGTTCAGGCACCACAGGTTCTGAAAACATGCTAATTTGCTCTGTTTTTAAAAGATTATGGAATATCGAATTATAGTCAAATGACCATTGGCGATCTTCTGTAATGGGGTTGCCTTTCATTACCTTTTAATTGAAGAATTTTTTAGTTCTTAAGGCTGAATCAAATGCTGTGCTAATGGCTGTATTTCTGATTGCTTAAATAAGATCAATTAATTAAACATTTGAAAGCCAACTTGTATAAAATGATTAAGTAAACAATGTCACTGTCTCCCGGAATATTATACTGACACTATGAAATGAAAATTGTTTTAAATAAAACATTTTAAGACTTAATTTTCACTAAAGTTTTCTATTTTTAAATATTCACATGTTAATACATTTTTTAGTTGAAAGAAAATATCATTATTTGTGTTGTTTTAAATTTTAGTAACAATAGATAAAAAATGTCTTTGTTGAATTATAAATAAATCTCTCATGCAAATATATTTTAAAATTGAAACTTTTTGGCAGTATTATTATTTGTTTGTTTGTTTCAAATAGGACATAATTTTCCCCATTTACTCTTTTAACACTTAATAATTTTATTATTATTTGTTTTCTTTCTCTTTTTAACATTCATGTGGGAATACATTTTTTACTTGAAAATAATTATTATTATTTGTACTGTTTTAAAATTTGTCAACAATATGTAAAAAATGACTTTCTCAAAATATGAAATAAACCTCTATTCATGTAATGAAATTTTGAATAAAATATTGAAAAACAATCTAAAAAAATTAATCAAATTGAAAAAATTATTGCACACTGCATGTGAGAATACTTCTCACAGTATTTAAATTTGGTTTAATTTTATTCCCTTTCAGCTATTTTTTTGCATCAATGTCTATTTAAATTCAAACGCCGCGATGTTGACACTTTTATCTCTCACCGTAATGCAAGTTCATTTTTCACCGCCGATATTCATTTCTGCGTCGGGAGCGGATCGGCAGCTTGCGCATGCGCACTCCGCTATTTTAGGAGCACATTTCTGGAGCTCTCATATCGATGGAGACAGCTTGCATTATGATGACGTCATTGAATGATTCGCCGCCCTCTTTTGATGCCGATGCCTGATAGGAAGAATTTTCAGTTTCGCTTTCCAATCACTGATAACATTTTGAATTCTGCAGCTTGTAATTCGATTTTCATTAATTTCCCGTAAATGTTAATTTAGCTAATCAATTTAAATTCTGCCTTTTAATTACTTTGTCAACCCCGTATTCATCATTTAAATACTAAAACTCGTTAATTTTAAATTCAGAATTTGGTTTGATGTTGTCTGAAAAAGATGTAGTCTTTTAACGTAGTTTTAGCGGAGCGCCAGCCCGCTGGCCGGCCGTTCGAATGCCGTGCCGCTTTTTTTTTTTTTTTGGCCGAATGAGTTTGATATTTTAATTAAGTGGATATGTTTTTTTCTCAAAGTTTAATCCTTTAAAGTTGTGCTGCTCTCATTAAAAGGAATCCCATGGATTTATTCCATGTTGGCTGCTATTTTTCTTCTTAAAAAATTAGTTCTTCTATTTTAAAATGGTGACCAGAAGCAAGTATTTTCATAACCTTCTACTGCTACTAACGTAAGAAATAAAGAATATTTGTTTTCATCACTTGGCCTCTTCACTGTCTACATTTCAAGTAAGAACTCTCCAGTTTTATTATTTCTTTAACGATCAATAGTAATTTATTAAAAGAACTTCACAACGTGTACTTTAACCCTTTTACGATCACAACACATTTATTATCGCCACACTGCACACCACAGGTTCATCAAGTATGTGTCTGCGAAAGATTGTTAATTTTCTATGTATAGTTTTTGATCCTATAAAACTTTTTATCCGATCTATTTTGGCCGACTTCAGTATTAAATAGCTCTTAAAATAATCTTTGATTTTAAAACTATCTGCTTCAGCGTGTATATCATGAATTCCCCTATAATACTATCAATTTTCATATTTTTATATTGCAATAGTTTTAATTATTAGTCAATGAAGCTAAAAGGTCACAATAAATTTAATTACTGCTGCAGCACAAGTTACTATTTTTTTTTAGAATGGAGAGATTACCTTAACTTATACAACTAGAGCACTAGATCCTGCTTTGAGTGAAGAAGAAAAGAGATCTCTTATTTCTGTTGCTGTTAGCTCTGTTTTTTCTTTACCCAGAGATTTTCTTTTAGAAAAACCCAGAGAAGAAAGTGTTGATCCACTTTTAGATTTTGATCAGCTTCTTATATCTACCGTTGAGTCCTTAAACTATTTTCTACAGAAACTGTTATTAAAAGAGAAGAATTTTACTAATTTGGAGACAATTCTTCAGGTACATTTTATTAAAATTTTGTTTTCTTTAATAATTTATTGTTAATATGATTTAATCTTAAATATGTCTGTAATTTTCATTGTTTTTCTTATGCCTGTTTTTACAATTTGGGTACTTTTTATTTTTTTATTGCTTATTTACAAGCATTTTTACAAACATAGTTTTTCAAATATATTTAATACAGTGAAATTTGTAAAAATGGAACTATCTATAATGGTGTATCTTGTTTGAAACAGAAAATTTTCATTTTACTGAGAAAAGGAAAACCATACCTTTTAAGTCAGAATTTTTTCCCAGCCCGTAGCAATTCCATTTTCATGTGTTTTACTGTATTTCTTTTCTGAAACTATTCTATTGATATAAATTCCCATGGATTTAAATGTTTGTATTACCAACTTTGAGAAGATTATTTTCAATGATTTATTTCGGTTTAAAATAGAAAATCTTTTATTCTTTAATTTAACTGTCTTATGTAAAGTTATTTTGTGTATCTAAAAGTATTTATCAGTTAATTCTGACCTATTCCCTTTATTCTCCATGGGAATACCTTCCTTAGATTTTCATGGGCTTTGTAACCCTGGCACCTGAGTAATCTTTCGCTTTTCCATTTTTCCACTCCTTTCTCTTCTATATTTTTTTCTCTTTGTTTCACACTCATTGTGGTTTCCTCTTTAGAGGTGAGGGCAATTTTGTATAAGCCAATATCATCCTGTTTGTATCGACTTATGGAGAATCATAAACTACCCATGTCTTTGACGTGCATGGCGACCCAGGCACTTACTATTTCGTTAAGGGTGGGGACTGGTATAGGAGTGTCATGTGAATGTATGGGCCCAGTTTAGCACTATTGCACAAATGTGCATCCCCTTGTTGGGCTTGGTAGTGGGTGATATGGCCGGCGTCTGAAATATATTTTTTTTTCTACTATGGTGGAAATACTTTACTTTCTTTTATTTCTCTCCCATGTGGAGAGCAACAAATTGTACAGCATAATTTATTTACTCATTTATTTATCATCAAACGCACTGATAGTCTTTCTGATAGTTATTTTAAGAGAACTTCACCATTTATTGTTGCAAAAACATTTCATTCTGTTTTTGGAGATAAAAGTTCAATTAAAAAACTGCATTCTGGAGATTTACTGATTGAGGTTTCTTCAGCCAATCAGCCACAACTTCTTCAAAATTGTAATACAGTACGTTCTGTTCCTATTTCTGTTAAGGTACATCAAACTATCTGATAATAGCATCTGATAAGGCGTAATATCTGAACCAAAACTTTTACTCTTTACAAAAGAAGAACCCTTGCAAAGTTTAAAAGATCAAAATGTTATAGTTGTGCACTGTATTACTATCTGTCAGAATGGGCAAGTGCTTTCTACAAAGCACATTATTCTGACTTTTAATAGCCTATTTTACCATCTAGAATTAAAGCTGCTTACCTAAGCTGTCTTGTCCGGCCTTATATTCCCAACCCTTTCTGTTGTTTCAAATGTCAACGTTATGGCCATACTTCTACTACTTGTCATGGTTCTGTTACCTGTCCATGTTATACAGAAATCAGCCACGATAGTAAATCCTACAAAAACTCTGAACGCTGCATAAACTGTATGGGTGATCATGCAGCATACTCCCATTCTTGTCTAAACTGCATTGGGGGGGGGGGGGGGGGAATCTTGCTGTTAAAATAACCCCAAAACTTTTTTCCCTGAAGCTTGTAAACTTGTTGAATCCAGGATCCCATTTATTGGGGTTTCTTATTCTAATTTACTCAGACAACAATCAAAATTCGTAAGACACATAACCACCCAGACTGACCCTCTTTTCCACCATGTAATGCACCTATGACAGTAACATCCAGCACTTTAAAGAAAAAAAAATCCCTGCCGGCTCGGGCCTACAGGCGGAGGTAGATTTCGAAGTTAAGTACTAAATTAACCAACAAAATTTAAATCAAGATTAGAGATAAACCCAGTTCCTCCACTAAGAATGAGCTCTAGGGAGCTAAACATTTTGTGAAAATTCTAATATACACGAATACACACACGCATGCATATGGAATAGGTTTAAAAAATAGCTAAAGCAAATTCAGAGAACCTCAAAGTGATAAATAAGTTAATATTTCCATAGTCGGGTTTTTATCATGTTTTAATACGTTTCTTCAAACTCACATGACGTTATATATTCACCTGCTGAGGTCCATTTTATTTCCAATATGACGCAATATTTTGTTGTTGTTTTTTAATTCGTCAAACTATTTATTTCATTTTGAGTTTTCATGCGAAATCTTGCTCTAGGAAACTTATGACGTAATATTCAATTTGTTTTCAATTCGTCAAACTATTTATTTTATTTAATTTTTCACGTGAAATTCTCGCAAAAGAAAAGCAATTGTTGTGGTGAGAATTTTATTGCTTTTTTTTTTAATTGTTGGCAACTGCAATAACGAAACATATTTATTTTTTTCTGTTATTGTTGTGTAAGAGCTGATTTTATCGGAATCATGTTAAGATAGTATTCAAATTTTTGAACCCTCCCCATTTCCATTCCCTTGGTCCGATTTTACCCATTTTCAATCCCCGCCGAGATATTAGCCATCTCAAAGTTGTTGGCGAGTTTGAAGACGATCCGTGCATAATTGCGACTTTTATCGTGCGGACAAAATTTAGTACATACATACATACATATATATATATATATATACATAAACTTTTTAGGTGGGGGTGGTTTTGGGTTCCTGGGGTCCTATAATGAAAAGTTATGAAGGAATTTTTCAAAAGTCGCACCATAGTAACGACTGCAATAGGTAGTATTTCTTACGAAATCTACCTAAAACCCATCATCTCTGCTGCATCGCTAGTGAAAGACTTAGCCCAAAAATAAAACTTTGGCCACAGTCAACAGAGCCTGTTAAAATAGTAAGTTTTTGTCGGTCAAAAAAATCTTCATAAAGTCAACCAAAGATGAGACTGCAAAAACCCCCTCTTTCACATGCATCTAATTTGCAGAAACCTAATATTTGTCAAACTCAGAAACCAAGCCAAAAATCTTGTGTACAGAAAGAGGGAAAGAAATCCTCAACTCAAGCACTTTCACAGTGGAAAACTGTGCAGATAGAGAACAAGAAATCATATTTTAGATCACTATTTACTAATATAAAGGATCCTAAACAGCTGCAAAACTATGTGGGTGAGGCAATGGAATCAGAATCAGATGATTCAAGTGCAGATGAAAAAAATATTGTTTTTCGAGAATTTTATTGTGCGGGATTTTACATTGTTTTTAAAAAATCTATGGTTTATAAACATGTTTTTATGACATTTTATGTTTTTTTTTTTTTAACAATCATTACTTTACAGCTTTTACAGATTTTAATTGTAAATATTTTGTGTCTTTTAACTGTGATATTTTAGCTTTATTGAACAATTTCAACTCTGCATGTTATCACATTACTTTGACATTAAATTGAGTGTTTTTTCTCTCATTGTTTTTATCACAAGGTTTTAATGTAACTTTTTAAAATATAATTCTATCATTTTAACCTGTTCTTGGCACAGCATGTCCCTAAAGAGACTTTGTGCCATTAAACCACAACCAATCAACCTATTCCTTTTAAGAATGTAGCACAAACTTAATTTGACCATATTATGTATAGTTTTGAGTTCATTAATTTATTAGTATCTTTTGTATGATGTTGATTGTATTCTTATGTGAGAAAAAATAAAGTTTGTATAAGTAATTCGGGAGAAGATACAAGTTGGAGGAAGACGCAAGTTTTTTCCTAGTACTTTTATATGTCAACAGATGCAAATAATGACTGGCTTGTGTGATGAGTCTTGTCCCAGTGTGCATGTGGTTTGTGAATTTACCTTACTTTGTCGACTTTAATGGCCGTTATTTTTCGATCTTGGGAGATTTTAACCGGATGAGTAAAGCCCTTATAATATTCTGTTGCTCATATTTAAAGTTTATAAACAGATGTTTTATTTAAATGAGATATTGGCAATATACCATAAAATCCCGTTAATCCGTCCTTCATGATTAAACGCCCCCCTCCCACTTTGTAAATAAATTGGGAAAATTCAAGAAATCCCAAGAAAGCGCCCTCCCCGCAAAAAAATTTTGCCGCGTACGTCAAGATCAATGCCAAAAATTTTATCTCGCGAATGATTTTTTTTCTCACGGATCAGAAAGTTGTGATGATTCTTTAATATATCACAAACGTAAATAGTAACATACAACTTCAATTGTTGCCAATCTGGAAAAGCAAAACGCAGTTCACTTTGAACTTTGAAGGGGGGGGGTCTCTAAGACAAAAAATGCAGCTCAGTTATTCGTTTTAAGAATCAATTCACGTCATCGGACTTTTCATTTCCGATAAGCATTTCCATTCAGTACAGCTACGTAACTTCATATTTATACGTATAATTAATATTTTTCATAATACTATTAGTCTTGTATATGATTGTTACTAAATGTAAAAAATAATAGTGATAATAACAATTTACAGCCTTTTTTTTAGCAACTTTCGGAATTAATTTTATATTATGTTGGTTTTCTTTCTTTATGGTAGACGGCACCAAAATAATGCAAAATCAGATTTATTGGTATTATACATTTTATTATTATTATTACAGTCCTCAGCAAAAGTTTAGACACTGGTGATTTTTAACCTTTAAATAAAAAATACGAACACTTGGATTATACAAATGGCTGTACTTATTTTTAAATATATTTCAAACGTTTTAGGACAGAAATAATGGTTTTAATGTAGGATATTATTTAATTTAACTGAAAAAAGTGAAATTTGAATATTGCAAAAGTTTAGACACTTTTGTGATTTTTTGGCAACTGTTCAAGAAAAAACGCAAATTTCAAACTTATGACGTCACATGCATAAAGTATTTAAGTGCACCTCGCGATAGTATTTGTTAGTGAAGATGCTGCAAGCTAGAATTTTTCAGGCAGATGAAGTAATTAAAGCATGGAAGCTGAAATCGAAAGGGAAGGCTGTTTCAGAAATTTCAACTACTTTGAATCGTCCAAAGAAGTCTGACTATTAAGTACTGTCTAAGGGTGACTCATTCAAAGCAAAACATAGATCTGGAAGGCCTCATGTGGCCAAAAAATGAGATTATAGAAGGATCCATAAACTGGCATCTAGACAAAAGATGACTGCTAATCGCATTAAAAGGGAGTCAGAGTTTTCTGTGTCTATGGATACTTTCATTGATGAATTAAAGAAAGATGTAGATTAGTTTACATGAAAATGGTAAAACAACCAACCTTGAAATCTCACAACAAATTGAGCTTCTTTCTGTCACAGAGTAATTCTGTTTATAAAACTGATGAAATAATGGACTGAAACCAGAATTTATAAACGAATTTATTAGAAAATATGAACTTGCTTATTTTCACGTACATTATAAAAGGAAAATTTTAATTAAATATTCTTGGTGCCGTCTGTCAGTTTTGGAATTAAAATTGGGTGTCTTTTTTAAGGACACCACCCACGAAAGAGTAAATGATTTGGGCCTCACTTTGTTTTAATTCTTAAGTATCTCTGGAGTTTCTCAATGGTCGCCAAGCAACGTTAGACGACATTGATTGGAAAAAAAATTTACAGCCATTTGATGAACTTTTAGCTCTCCCAAAGGGTGTATTTGAGCAAGATAATGCATATATTCATGTTGCATACAAATCAAAAGATTGGTTTAACTTTCAAAATATTACTGTTCTCGACTCGCTCGTGTGTAGCCCTGATCTGAATCCAATCGAAAACTTTTGTGGCATCATATCTCATAAAATTTATGCAATTTTTTGACAATACTGCTCTGTAAATGAACTTCGATCTGCTGTTGAATGTGTTTGATACGAAATAGACCCCCAAGTGATGCGGGATTTAGTTTCTTCGATGGAAAGTCACATTTTTGCATTAATAGCAGACAATGTAGGTGCAGTTCGATTTTAATTTATGGCTATTTTTTTGTTAACAGACAGATTGTCTATACTTTTGCCACAATGTTAAATTTGTTTTTTTGTTATATATTATGTAAAGTGTATAAATTAAAATTTATTGTTCATGTATGAAAGATAAGTCCCCAGTAATATATGACAGTTGAGTTACAACAATTCGTTACATATTTCTCAGTACAGAAGCATAATCGATCATTGTCTAAACTTTTGCTAAGCACTGTAAGTATTGAATTGGTGATTTAATTTGCTATTTGAAGGTGATATACATAATTACTTTATATGTCACTGTTTAAAATGAGTTAATGTAGTGATAAAGTTATTTTTTAAAATTAATTCTATGTCAGTCTGATTTAAATTTCCCTTCGTAACACATTTCTTCTTTTTTTAAAAAAATTAATTTTATTTGCAATATTTTCCATGTTATTATTGTTATTTTTGTGATTTGTATTATTTATTTAGCCTTTATAGATAAGAAATGATGATTAAAAAAAAAAAAAAAAAAACATTTATTTAATCTCCCTAATTTACAACAGGTGGCGAAACCACATAAAATGTTAAGAGTTTTAGAAAGAATGTTAGGACATTTTCAAATGCAATTTCTCAGTGTTTTTTAATTATTTTAAATTATTATGTTCCTTTTATTTTTCTGTTACCATATTAATGACAAATATTAGTGTTGTTATTTACGTAAATGCATTCCAGTTTCAAAACTTTTGAAATCCAGAATTTTGTATAATTTGAAATCGCCGTTAATTGCGAAGTTGTAACTGTTTTTCTATTTTGTGTATATATATATATTTTTAATGTTTTTCTTTTCTCGCTTTATTAAAATAATGCATATTTTGCAACGATCGGCCATTACCTTCCCCCACCCCACCATCCATAGATATCATTACTACAATTTTAATACCATCTAAGCGCCCCTCCGTTTTTTTACAATTTTCTGTCATGTTTGGGGTGGGGTGGATTAACGGTATTTTACGGTAAGTGAGTTTCACATTCTATTACACACACAAGGCAAGCAGTAGCTGTCATAATCTTGCAGCAATACAGAAATATGTGTGTGTGGCATTTTCCCTCTATACTTGGGAGAAGACTCAACATGATTCAGAAATAAGCTAAAATGAAGACAGAAATTAATAAATTGTTTTCTGTCTACCAAATCACATTACCCAGTACTTACAGACACTTGATCACTTATTTTTCAAACCATTAAAAACATTTTGGCGACAAGCCCTGAACGCCTGGATCCACAGCAAGCCACATTGTAGTTCTGATGTCTTCTGAATTCAGCTTGGAGCAAGGCAGCCACAGTAGGAAATGGCACTTCTGGGTTCTCAGTTGGATTTATCCCTGTAACCCACAAGCAATCCCAGAACATGCATTTGATATCTCTGAGGGTTCCATTAATGATAGAGCTGTTGCTTCCACAAGCAGCGCATGTGATAATAGGCCTACACCAGCAGTTGCTTCCAACAGCACTTGCCTCCACCAGCACAGAAAAAGGGATTTCCTATCTAGAAGCAATCGGTCCTATTCCTCAGGTCAGAAAATCTAAATCATCTGGGCGTAAGAAACAAACAGTAGAGGTCTTAACTGAATCAGAGAGAAGAAACACTATGCGGGAAAAGATAAAAGAAAAGGTAGAGAAAATCGAGAAAAGGTAAAATAAATAAAAAGAAACCTCCGAAAAAACAGTAGTAAAAGGGTAAAAGGTAAGCGCGTCTTGCTCAAGTGACGAAATTCCTCTGGATACCAGTGGTGATAGTTTTGATGATGATGATGATGATTTTTGTGCTGTATGTAAAGGATACTTTTATGCTAAAAAAAGTCTAAAGTATGGTTAGATTTAGTGCTTCAAATGCAAGAAATGGTTGCATGAAGATTGCAATGGTGATCATTTGCACTAAACGAAATGTGCAGGCTTATACCATTATTAGTTTTAGCAAAGTAAATTTGAAAAAAAAATTATTTCAGCTTACAGATTTGTTTCTTTGACCATAGTTATTGTTAATTCACTGGTAACGTTCCAATATTAGTCTTATTTTCTTATTTTCTGTGGTGTGGCATCTTCCCCGTATATATGGGGGGACATACCACAATTACACGAGTTTATTTAATATTAAATTTCTCAATCATTTAAACACTGGGAAAGGAATTAATGAGTGTACATTACAAATTAAATATTAAAGAGCATGGTGGTATATTTTTTATTTATCTTATTTCAATTTTGGCTCTACTAAGCAAAGCATCCTTATATGTGGCTTCTTTCTCCAAATTACCTTAGATTCATTCACAGTAATATGTGTATTTTAAATATATGCAATTTTTCTATTAATAAAGCACATTTATTTACTTTGCTTTATAATTAGCAGCTTTTTTAATCATAAATATTTTTTTCTAAGTTAAGAAAAATAAAATTGTAGCTTAGTTAAAGAATATATTCAGTATGTAATTTTTTATATGAGCTTTAAAAGTTGACACACTGAGAGAAAATTTCAACTTTTAATTTTTGTTTATAATTCATTAAGTGAATTATAAAATTTATAGCTATTTTATGCATTGCTATGTATTCATTCCAAAAGTTAAATTTTTTTAAGTGTTATTAGCGGGCTTTTCACTCTGTACATGGATGTGTAATTTTTGAAAAAAAAACAGATTGTGTTATTTAACTGAAATTTTTTCAAGTAAATATAAATACACCAGACAGATTAACATACAGGGATTTTATTTTTTATATGACAAAGTGTCTCATGGGGCTGAAAATAATAATTATTATTAGCACACAGTAATGTAGTAATCCGTTCTTTGGACAATTTTTCACCTATAAAATTTTCATCTTTAAATTTAAAACTTTTGTTAAGTGTAAATTTGAACAAAAAAAAAAAAAAAAAAAGTCAGTTTCATCTGCATTGAATATATCACCTTCTTTGTAACCAGGTATTCATTTTGGCCACACATTCCTTATCCAGTCATTTGCAGTTTCCATGCCCTCAAGCATCTTTTCTCCAGATAACTGAGCATAAACAATGTTATGTCTGTTTTTAAGACGATCCAGCCATTCATTATTGCGCATAGTCAGTAATAGCCTAGTTTCTTTGCATATTTTTCATCTTCTCCCTTTAAAAGCAGTCACTATTAGGAAAACCGGCATCATGCTGACTTCGAAACTGCAATAATAATACTTTGTCAGTGTCATCTTTTTCACATTTAAAAAAATTTGTAGCATTGAAAAGTTTTTGTAAATGATTTAGTTTTTGTATTTTCTCACTATGTTAATACTGTTGATGACGATAGTCCAAATTTTTTTGCACACTTTTTCAGAATTTTTCTCACCACGTAGTAATTGATTAATAATGTTTATTTTCTCACTAATGATCATGATTTTCTTATTAGACATGACATTATAAATTTTTAAATGATTAAAATTAAGCATTTTGAACATTTTGTTTCATTAGCAGTAAAAAGAACTAAAGCCAAAAATCCCCGAACTGAAGTCAAAACCTCTAAAAAACAAGCAATTCCAAAAAACATGTACGGTGATTCTACTAATCACTTCGTGTTTTCCTGGAAAAACTCTGCTAACATTACAATAGTCACTGCAACTTTCAAGCTATTGATTTCACATATCTTTTTCATTTTAACAGTGCAATAAGAGATGTGAAAAGGCTGGTTAATGTGTCTTAGAATCCATATTTAAAGAAAGAAACAAATCTTTTATTCTCTAGATCTTCTATGCTCCTTCCTTGCCATGATTCAGTTGTAAATCTTACAAAAGCCATCTTATCGTTCCCCTCTCTCTTTCATTCTTTCCAGACCTCAAGGGTGAAACTGATAAATTACTACATACTAACAGTTTTAATGTAGAAATGTTATTTCTGAAAGAGAATTGTATTCAACAGGAAAGGGATTTCTTTCTGCATTGAAATATATAGATTTTTTGCTCATATTAGCTGTGATTCTGCTTTTATAGCTCATAAAAAGCATGAAAATCTTAATATAGTTTAAATGCTGAAACATTCTTAATGTACAAATTGTTCATTTTAGCCGTGTTCTCATTTAAGCTGTGCTCATATTAAGTGAGTTAAACTGTAATTCAGTGTGCAGGACAAGTGATTCAAAAATTTTCAAACTATTGATACATTGTCTTAAAGACATTTGATGGCTAAGAAATGTTAGGCAGAAAATATTGATATATCTGTTTTGAATATATTGAAATATTTTCATTATTATTTCATGTTTTAATACATGAAATGATTTATTTCTGTTTATGTTAAGTAATATTTTACTTTATAAACTACTTTTAAGCTTTTTATGTGCATTGTTTTTAGCTATATGTTTATTAAGATCATGAAATTATTTCTAAAGTTTTTGAGATAGTCCCTTTTAAAATAATAACTTTGATAATAGCTTACCACTCAGTGGACAACTTTTCCTTCAATTGTGTTTCCAGTTTTAGAAAACAGCCTTTTACCTGGGGCCAAAGTCAACAACGCATAAATATTGTCTTGCTAAAACAGAAAGTTTTTTATAAACATGTTTTAGTTATTCCCAGATCCTCAAAAGTTTTGCTTTATAATTTATTAGTTGACCTCCCTGTTATTGCCCTAGCTTGGGATAATAATATTGAATTCAGACCTTTTTCTCCAGAGATGGATTTAGTGTTGGTCTGCCTTTCGTAGCATACATTCGCAAATTTGTATGATTTTATATTTTTTAATGAAAATCTATCCAATGAATATAGAAATGAGGAGTCCCACTGCCTTTGGCAGTGTGCATCATATATGCACCATCTGGTCTGTTTAGGCAAACAAATCTATAATTTGTATGATTTTATATTTTTTAATGAAAATCTATCCAATGAATATAGAAATGAGGAGTCCCACTGCCTTTGGCAGTGTGCATCATATATGCACCATCTGGTCTGTTTAGGCAAACAAATCTATAATTTGTATGATTTTATATTTTTTAATGAAAATCTATCCAATGAATATAGAAATGAGGAGTCCCACTGCCTTTGGCAGTGTGCATCATATATGCACCATCTGGTCTGTTTAGGCAAACAAATCTATAATTTGTATGATTTTATATTTTTTAATGAAAATCTATCCAATGAATATAGAAATGAGGAGTCCCACTGCCTTTGGCAGTGTGCATCATATATGCACCATCTGGTCTGTTTAGGCAAACAAATCTATAATTTGTATGATTTTATATTTTTTGATGAAAATCTATCCAATGAATATAGAAATGAGGAGTCCCACTGCCTTTGGCAGTGTGCATCATATATGCACCATCTGGTCTGTTTAGGCAAACAAATCTATAATTTGTATGATTTTATATTTTTTAATGAAAATCTATCCAATGAATATAGAAATGAGGAGTCCCACTGCCTTTGGCAGTGTGCATCATATATGCACCATCTGGTCTGTTTAGGCAAACAAATCTATAATTTGTATGATTTTATATTTTTAAACAATTTTTCCAAATACTTTGCACTCTTTTAAAAAGCAAAATGATATCTCCTAATATCTTTGAAATGTTACCGAGGGAAATAATTCTCAAGAAATCAATTTTTATACCGTATTCCCCTGCATTAGACAGCATGTCGGAAAAACTCGTATTTACCGGCATGCCGGAAAATATGAGGTTTCACTACTGGAGGATGGGCGGCAAAGTTAGATGAACTAAGTGGCAATATTACTACAACTTCTAAATTCTTCTGTATTTCCCCGCTCTTGTGTTCAAGACAGGAATAAACAAAGGGGAAAACTGATGTTGCGTTATGTTCCATCAGACAAGGAATTATTGCAGAAAAGAGCAAAATTCCCAGACATGGAAAATACACTTATTAACTGGATTCAAGAAGAAAGAAATATAGGTGGAGCAGTTACATCTTTCCAAATAAAATCACAGTCAGAAAAAATTCTGAAAAATGATGGAAATGATGAGCTCGTTGATTTTAAAGCATCGAATGGCTGGCTCGAAAGATTCCTTAATAAACATAACATTGTGAGCAGATCAGTAACAAGTATAGGCCAAAAACTGCCAGACGATGCACAGAAATTGTGTTAATTTTTTTTTTTTTTTTTTTTTTTCGAAGATACTGCTAATGATGTGAATATAAGTTGCATTGGCAACATGGACGAAACACGTATGTGGTTTGATCTACAGCAGCAGAAAATTTATGAGTTTAAAGGCCGTATTATGCAGAACGACTGGTAAGAAAAAACTAGGATACACAGTTGTATTGAGCGCAATAGCCGATGGAACAAAATTGAAACCAATGATAATTTTTAAAGGCTTAAAAAATATTCCAAAGTCAGATTTCCGAAAGGATGCTGTAGTCACTGTGTCCATGAAAGGATCTATGTATTGTGTCTTGATGAATATTTATAAGCAAAAAGTTCGGGGTACTCACCCTAATTATTTTTTAAACCAAAATTCGTCTTACAAAGTAATGGACAATGCAAAACCCCACATAAAAACGACTGTTAAATCCAGTTTTAAATAGCATTATAAAACAGATCTTGTAATAATTCCTGGAGGTTTGACCCTATTGCTACAGCACACGGGTGTGCATTGGAAAACCGAATAAGACTAAATAAACCATTGGAATAAGACTTTCAAAGCTGAAATGAAGCGTTTATGGAGTGATTGGCTAAAAAATTGAGAACAGGAATTCACAAAGTCTGGTAAACCTGGATCAACTCTCTGGGTAAAGGCAGCTTGGGAAAAAGTTTCCAAAGACTTAAACAGTTTTTTATAGAATATGATTTAACTACGCAAAGAAATATGGACTTTTTACACAATCGTTTAGAAGAACTTATTCAAAAGAATGCCTGATTATGATGCCAAACACGAAACTTCTGGTCTAATAGACAAAGAAAGCGAGTATAGTGATAATGAATGATAAAATATACAGTAAATTTTGTATTTCTAATTCTTTTTTACTAAATAAAACTCTGGTTTTCAGTTAAATTTCAGTTTTTTAAATTATCATATAAAATGATTTTGATGTAAGGTATGCGCATATTTTTCTCTTTATATATTTTATTTAGATAATTATTATATTTTTATTATTTTATATATAGTAAGAATATTTCTGTTCATAGAGATAATCTATTTTTACATTGTAAATATCGATGGGTGCTGGAGAGAGAGCTTTGTGTGAAATGGAATGACACATATGAAACATGATTTTATTCTCTTGAATATGTAAAAAAGGTAAACTAAATAATTAGAAAAGTAGGAACAAACTCTATATTGCACCCCTCCTCCCCAACACCAATCGCTGCTACTGAATACAGTTAAAGAACCTCATTCCTTTCTGTTTGCGAAGATCCTCGCTTTTTCCGGCATGCTGGGAAAGACCAGGGACTAATATTCAAAAATCTGGTCTCCCTCAAATTTTGGGGCATGCTGGCTAATACGGGGAAATACGGTATATCAGTTGTCCCTGTGGGTAAATGAATGAAAATTCTGGCACAATTATCTTAAAATGTGAAATTATATCCCTGAAAGCAGCGAAGGATAATTATTAAAAAAAAGCCCCAGTGATTGTCATAAATGACTTCTAGAGTTAAAAAAATAAATTAATAAGGCTTTTTTTAAGGAAAAGTACCGTTAAAAGCAAAAAACAATTTGTTATAAGTGGGGGTTTTTTGTATATCCCAGGAGTTAGCAGCTTAAAATTGACAGAAAAATTGAAAAATAATATTGGATTAATTGTCAGAAAGTATTTAAATAAGAAATAATAATTTTTCTAAAAAATATTAATTGTATAATATAATATTACATAATATATTTTTAAACATTATTTTACAAAAGACATCATTATAACCAGGAAGGTACCACGAAAACATTCATGTTTTTCTTTTTTTTTTTTTTGTAACTGCATAAGGTCCCCAGTCATTGTAATACCAAAATGTAAAAAAAACTGAATGGAACATTTACTACACTTGTGCTTAAAAAACTATGGATTCACCAGACATGTACAAAAGCAACCTTGAAATCGATGAACTGCTGAAAATTGAAGCTTGTTCATTAGAGTTTTTAATTATTATCTTGACTAATTATCAAAAAATGAAAATTCTCTTTGGTGCATTCAGAGTTGTTTCCGTCTATCCTTATCCAAATTTTTAGACTTATATGTGAAATAGATTTGCCTAGCCATCGCCTTTAAACAGACATACAGACACATAGATAGGCATTTTTAAATTAATATATAGGTATTAATAAATGCAAAGAAAAATCTTGTAATTTATTACGGAAAGATTTTCTGGCGATGTGGATTATATTTTTCATATCATGCAAATAATTTAAACAATGGTAAGTTAATATAATTTTTTTTCTTAACTTCTGATATTACATAATTAATTTTTTTTTAATATGAGAAGAACGCTAAAAGTTTATGTAAAATATTAATTACTAAGAAATATTGGTATATTGTAAGTGAAACATTGATGTTCAATACATATTAACAATTGAACATAGATGTGAGAATATTACTTTATATATTTTTTCTTTTGACGTATTGATATGTTGTTGCTATCTCCATTCTTGATCCTGAAACAACAGCCCACTTTTGTAATTTACATATAAAGTATGTGAAATTTTAAAATTTTCTGCTTGCAAAAATGGCTTTGTATGTGCAGAAAAAGTGTTCATAATTCATTATTTTATTATAATAGCATCAAAAAGGCATATTTTTAATTGGATCATTTGAAATCTGCTTTTTACTCCAAATTTTTTTGTTTGCTTTATAAAGCTATCTAAAGAGGAACAGGATTCAGAGTTATTTTGATTTGGATGTTAGTTTGAAGGTGAGACTTGATGTGAAGAAAATATGTAAAATAGAATTATTGCTTTGCAATACTATACAGTTAAGTCTCTTGTAACCAGCACTCAATTAACTGGTAATATCAAAAATGGCTCTTTTGAAGATCTAAATTTAAATCCAAAAATTATGTATGTGAGATAAAAGAAAAATATATATATATATATAATTGGCTGACAATGCTGTCAAATATAAAGCTATGTTGTGCATGCCCACAGACTTCACAGTATGTCTCCCCTTGTCTCAATGCGATGATATGCATGATAATTTTAAAATGTTTTTAATTTTGTTTTTTTGAAATATAAAAATAAATCTTAAACAATTTGTATACATTCAATATTATTTATTTAAGTGGCCAATAGATTGAAAAACACAGGCATTAGGCTTCATATGTTGCATCTTCTACAGATAGCTTCACAAAACATGAATAGGTAAATTCTAGAAACTTGTATTCAATTTTCTGGAAAAATCTCTTTTCTGAAATCAACAAGATCCTATCACAACCGTGTAAGAGAGATCTGTTCTATTGTAATAAGTTTCTTCAACTTTATTTCGCCATTTTGACAGTTCGTAATTTAAAAAAAAAGTTGTTCTTGTGTTTATAAAATAACATTTTATATATATTTTTAAAAAATAAGTTTTATACTGGAAAAGATTGGTATTGTATAAAGTATTATAATTAATAGTTTTAATTTAATAATTATGTATTTACTATAATACGTACTGTAGGTTTTTTTTTTACCTTCCTTACATCATATTAAATATTTTTTTAGATTTTAAGTCAGTGGATGATATCAAAAAGTGCTGTTGAAAGAGAAAGGTGCTTACATTCTACTCTTCATTTATTCAGAGCTTATGCCGAGGCTTCAGATGGTGATGTAAGAATAATTTTTTATTGTATATATTTTTGCAATTGTATATCTATGTGTTCATTGTATAGTTTCTTTTTTTAAATTCAACACATTTTAATTCAATTCCATGTGTCATTATGCATTGTATATTGTTCTTTTTTTTTTCATGAGTTATGAAGCTGAGACTTCATTTTTACAAATCTATTTTCTTTGTAACAATAATGTTTTTCTGAGTCTCTGCACACAAATGTTTTAAGTAATGTCTGTGTTTTTTTCTCCTCCTAACCTTTGCACTCCACTCTGGATTAGTGATGGGCGATTCTCGAGATTTTACCAATCGAGAAAAATCGTCATCGTAAAAAAATACAATCGATACAGTCATCGATTACTTCCCGGAATCTACAATCGAGACGTTTTTACAATCGATTATTGATTATTATTTTACAGGCTTATAGAGTAATTTTTAAGTTTTTAGTAAATACGTGGCAACTAAAGATAGATGGAGTAAAACAACATACCAAGAGATCGATGTAAATTTAACACTGAGATGCTCTGAAAAAAGATCTTCCTTTGAAGCTAAATGAAAGGTTGTGAAAAAACAGAAGCAGTAATGTAGTTTGCTGCTATCGTTTTCATTAACTCTTTCATCCAACTTCAATTGATGGAGGGGCACCTGATATGAAGCCTTTAGAAAGATGTATTCTAACATTTGTTAATAATCTTAATACAACTTGTTATGTAATACATCTTATCAGTTTTTAAGCCTTCAGAAAGAAATGTTAATCCCTAAACCTACCCTCTTTTCTGTACTAATGGTTTATGACAGTTAACAAATTGTTAGAAATGCGTTTAAGAAATTAACTTTAATGTTACTACATCTCCGCTATAGTATTTATCTTTCGAATATTATGTGCCATTCTATATTTTAATACAGGCCAATAAACTCTAAATGATTAATGTCTTTAAGATATGTTCCGTATAAATTTCTTTAATAAAGTGTGCATACTAATGTTTCGATAAAACACTGTAAAACATTTTAAGTTTGTAATGTTTGAGCATATTAATAATAAGTATCATGGATTTTCATATCAAATTTTATTTTATGTATGGCAATGTGTATTATGCAAGTCTAGTAAATTGAGAGTACTACAGATGAACCAGATGCCAGCAAAATGAGTTGAACACGTTAATCCCAACCCCTCAGAATTTTTCAAAACACTCTTTTCAAACAAGTTTTTCAAATATAAGATCAATATGTTATCAAGAAATATGTTCAAAGTTTTAATAAGAACAACGCTATTTTGGAACGCTAAATAACTTAAGAAAATACTTTCAGTTCATTTACCTACTTTTAAAAATATTATTTAAATTATTCAAGGATTGTAATATCTTTTTGCTAATTTTGTTTTGTTATAAGTTCCCTTTTATTTTTAATGAAAGTACGATGTCTAAATCGCGTAATTATGGCGCATTCGATAGAATTGAATAGCTTTTTCACATTTTCGATAAAGGCAAAAATTTGATACAAGTTAAATTTCCCCTAAATATCTAATGCTGTAAGATTTCCCGTTGATCGAAAAAAAAAGAGCTTTATCGAAAAAGGGGATGAAAAAAACCAGACAAATATACTTGCTAAAAAGGGAACCTGTGTAAACCGGAAACTGCTTACCACTCCCTATCGATGCCAAAATGATTCTTTAAATTTGCATTCCAATTAAAAATAGTTACTTTCTGACACATTAACGAACTTATTTTTATTCTCAAGCGTATTAGCTAGGATCGAATTTTTTCCTTTTTCGCTAAAGGCAAATGTTTAAAATTTTCGTAAATGCGATCCTAATATTGGGGAATTTCACCATTAACCCCTTGGGGACGAGCGACACGTATACGTGCCGCATGAAGCGCTCAAAATCCTTGTTTTTCCTCACCAATAAAATTTTACTGTAAAATTTGCATTATTTAATCAGCGCATTTTCTCGATTCAAAAAGACACAAATTTCTGTTTTCAAAAAACGGTGACAAAACATTAAAAATTTCGTAAAAGGCTCCCGTCCTGAAGTGGTTAATCGAAAACAAAAGAACTTTACCGAAAAACAGAAGGATAACCGGACTCATATACCAGCTAAGTGGGAACCTACCTAAGACGGAAACCGGTTTCCATTCCCTAATGATTCCAAAATATTTTTTTCTGTTTGTACTTGTACTTAAATCCAAAGTAGTTACTTTTTGATTCATTTAAAAACTCAATTTTATTCTCAGGTGCATTGTATCCAAAAATGGAAGGATAACCGCATAAAGATACCAGCTAAGAGGGAAACTGTCTAAAACGGAATTGGTCTTTGGTCCCTAGCGACTGAAACATAACTCTTCGTTGTCTGTACCCAAATCTAAAGTAGCGCCTTTCTAACTCATTTTTATTCTTAGGTGCATTAGCTAGAATCGATTTGCATTTTCACATTTTCGATAAAAGTAAAAGGTTTGATTGAGGAAAAGTTCCTAAATGTTGAATGCGTGTCTAATTCTGTGGAATTTTCTGGTTGGTCAAAAGAAAAAGAGCTTTATCAAAAAATGGGAGGATAAGACAAACCAGCTAAGGCGGAATCTGTCTAAAACGGAATTGATTTCCAGGTTCTAAATGGGCCCCTAACATGACTGTTGCCCATCTGGTACCTAAATCCAAAGTAGTATCTTTGTGAGACATTCACGAACTCATTAGAATTGAACAGCATTTTCCTTTTTTCGGTAAAGGCAAATGATTTAATACAGATCAAAGTTACCCTAAATGTCTAATGCTGTAGAATTTCAAAGTTGATCGAAAACAAAAGAGCTTTATCGGAAAGGGAACCAGACAAATATATTTGCTAAGAGTGAACCTGTCTAACAAGGAATTGGTTCCAATCTCTAGCTATAGCTAATGAAGTTTGATTAAATTCCGTGCATTAGTTTTTGAAATATAGCAGCGTTACCTGTTGGGCTATTTGCACAACAAACAAATCAACACCATTTTACATCTAGGTCTAACTGAATATGAAGTATTATTAAATTTTGCGTATTACTTCTTAAGATAGAGCGTTATCAAAATTTTTGTGACATAAAAGACAGATATTTTCTAAAAACTGACCAATTTATCATGAATCCAATACTTCCTTCTTGTAAAGATCGATGAACGTAAAAATGGAAAAACGCCCCACACAAACTGAATTAAACCCTTTTCAAGTTAAGTATATGTAACAAAATCACACGCCTCCTAATCTGTATCCTTCTTTGAGAAACTATGACTTAAACCAAAAACGCACCAAGTGTCAATCTGACTGTGAAAGCTAAATAAATACCCAAAGAACTTCTAACTCATAAGAAAGGGCTCCATTACTGTTTTTCTAAGCTGGGATTTACATCACATTCATTTCGGTGACTTCCCTCCTTTACGCTAGCCAACCCAGCCTACGTAATCATGACGTAGATGGAATATGCTCATTCATTTCTCTCTCTCTCTCTCTCGCACCTCAACTAAAGTCTGCTCGATGCAAACCTTTCGTTTATCTCGAGAGATACCTCTCCTCCACGAAAACCTCTCGCTTACCTCGAGAGATACCTCTCCTCGATGAAAATCTCTCGCTTACCTCGAGATATGTCCTCTCGGTTCTAACTAAGGCCGAGAATGGGAAATCACTTTTCATCCATTCTCGACACGTTACTCTCGATGATTGTCAAGAAAACTGATTTCTCGTTCTCGGTCAAGAAGGGCCCAGAAGAGATATCGAGGGGAGAGCTGGAAAGAGAGATAGGTATGACAATGAGCAGAGAAATGATGGAGCCTTCCGATAAATATTATGTATTAAATAAAAAAAATTCAAAGACAGAGATTGGTGAGTTTCGAGGGGCGCAAGAGTGGACACACGGGGCGGGGGGGAGTGGATTTTCATATTTTTACCGAACACGTCATGTGATACATCACCGGAATTTGACAACCCTTTCATATTATGAACCTTTCTCCCATTCACAGTTGAATTTCAGGATGCGGGGGGTGAGGGTGTGCGTGGACAAATCTTTAAAACTGTAGCGATATCTAGAATAATTATCATTAAAATGGGTTTTTTGTGGGAGCCTTCAGAAAAATAATACTTATTAAATATAAAAATATTAAGAGTTGGGGGAATTCCGGGAGTATTCAAGGGGCGTGAGAGTGGACCCACAGGGGTGCAATTTTCAAACTTTTATGAAACCTCTCATGTGATATATCTTCGGAAATCTTTCTGACTACTCTTTCATATTATGAACCTTTCTTCCCCCAAAATTGAATTTTGGGGGTGGGGAGGGGCAAACAAATTTTTAAAACCGTAGCGATTTCTATGATAAATAGCATTTTAGATGTGAATTTTTTTTATGGGGTCTTTCGGTATTTACTATTTATTAAACATAAAAATTTTGAAAGTGGGGGCTGCATCAATTCCGGGGCGAAAGAGTGGACCCACTGGGGAGAGGGGTCGGGGAAGCAATTTTCAGACATTTTTTGAACCCGTCATGTGACATATCATAGGAAAGCTCTTGGATAACTCTTTCATATTATGAGACTTTCGTCTCCCCCTCCCCAATTTTGCTCTCACTGTGAGGGGGGGGGGGGGGGGGGTCATTTTCAAAATTTTTTGCATTCTCATCATTTTAGATCGGATTTTTTTACGGAGCCACCCGGTATTATTTATAATACATGAAATATCAAAAAGTTGGGTTGTATTCCGGGGAGTGCGGTAGTTGGCCCCTTGGGGTGGGGGGGAGCACTTTCCTAACTTTTGTCGACACTCTTCATGTGATACATCATTAGAAAATCCACTTATTCATATTATGCACCTATCTGCCCCTTTCCCCACTTTGCCGCCGGGGCATTTTTAGGGTTTCGTTCATCTGACGAAACCCTATTCGTCTCGCTCCTCTGACGGTCTGTCTGTCCGTCCGTCCGTCCGTCCGTCCGTCTGTCTGTCTGTCACAGAGCCCGTTTTCAGAAACTATACATGTTGGAGACCTTAAATTTTGCATACTTATAGATGAACACCACACATCATACGACAAATCGTAAAATTTTGAAAAAGTCGTACATTTAACCCTTTGGGCTCCCACATGTATATTTTAAACAGTTCTTTCTATGTAAGCCTCTAATTAGATTGGAGGCGTGAAATTTTGCATATAGCTGAACACCTCACATCAAACGACAAATCATAAAATTTTGAAAAAGTCGTACATTTAACCTTTTGGGCTCCCACATGTGTATTTTAAACAATTCTTTCTAAGTGAGCCCCTATTTAGATTGGAGGCGTGAAATTTTGCATACTTATAGCTCAACATCCCAGATTACGCGTCAAATAATAAATTTTGAAAAAGTTTTATGTTTAACCCTTTCAACTCCAGCTCGTGTATTTTAAGCAATTCTTTCTAACTGAGCCCCCAATTAAATTGGAGATTTTAAATTTTGCTTACTTATAGCAGAACACCTGAGGCCAAGCGACAAATCATAAAATCTTGAAAAAGTCTTACGTTTAACCCTTTGAGCTACCACACATGTATTTGAAGCAATTCTTTCTAAGAGAGCCCCTAATTAAGTTGGAGACATGAAATTTTACATATGTATAGTTGAATACCTCAGACCACACGACAAATCATAAAATCTTTAAAAAGTTTTATATAATAATTAACCCCTCCGGTCTCCAACTTGTGTATTTTAAGTAATTTTTCTAACCTTCGCCCTTTTAACCCGGGGAGAAATTTTCCAACTTTTGCCGACACTTGAACCTTCTTTCATATTATGCACCATAGCCTTACATATTTTAGTTCCATTTTTTACTGCCAGGTGCGCCTACTGATCTCGAGTGCTATGGGCCCAATCCCCTCGACTAATATATCTACGGATAGTATGTAAAAGGGGTTTTCGTTCGGATAGATGTTTGTTTAGAATCGAGTGTGCCCCCTGGTTGCGAAATGTGGAACTAACAGATTTTTCAAAAAGAAAAAGTGTTTTGAAAGGAATATTAAACGAAACCCTTTGTGCGATCTGTGATCACACTTACCCACTTGTTCTAAATTTTGCTGACACTCCTCATGTTACATATTGGAAAGGCCTGTGACCACTTATTCATGTTATGCACCCCCTCCCACTTTGCCCCCCACGGGGAACTTTTCTAAATTTAGCCAAGACCCCTCATGTAACATATCGTTGGAAAGGTCTGTGACTGCTTATTGATATTATGCACCTCCGGTGTCCACCCTCCCCATTTTGCCCCCACGGGTGTACTTTTCTATATTTAGCCAAGATCCCTCATGTGACATATCGTTGAAAAGGTCTGAGACTACTTATTGATGTTATGCACCTCCGGTAACCGCCCCCCGCCCCCCCCACACTTGCCTCCATGGGGATATTTTTCTAAATTTAGCCGAGACCCTTCATGTGACATATTGTTGGAAAGGTCTGTGACCACTTACTCATTTTATGCACCTCCCGCGGTCCTCTCAACCAACTTGTCCCACGGGGGCCATTTTTATAAATTTAGCCGGGAACTTTCATGTGACTTTTCTAAATTTACCAGAGACCCCCTTGTGATATATTGTCGGAAAGGTCTGCGACCACTTACCCACGTTATGCACCTACCGCGCCCCTCCCCCCACTTTGCCCCCACTGGGAGGGCATTTTTATAAATTCAGATCGAGATCCCTCATGTGCCGTGTGACATATAGTTGGAAAGGCCTAATGCCCCATGACGACTTATTCCTATTATGCTGCTGCTGTGCTCCTCCCCTCACCTTGACCCCCCCCAGGGATCCGGTTCAAGATTATTTTTTTACAATATTTTATAGTCCGTGTACACCACGCCTGCTATACAGTGCCTTATATAGCGGGGAGCCAGTTCGATATGTCATATTACAAGATTACGTATAAATTAGAGGCCCCGACTAAAGGAAGGGCCCGCTAGCGGGCGAAACCACTTAGTCCTTATTAACGCTGACTCATTCCAGTTTACCTGCAGACGATTCTTGATAAATTTATGAAGTATAAAAGCAGTTGGCAAACTGGAGTCATCGAGAAAATATTTACACAATCGAAAACTATCGAGATGTCCATACAATCGAGAGAATCGAGAAAAACATCTCGTTATCGCCCATCACTACTCTGGATTTTTCTTCACTCAATGCAGTTTGACTGCATAGCTGAATGCAAAGGTTTTGCATTTTTTTTTTTTTTCATGCTTTTTCTAACTGTTTTCAGGTTTTATAAAAATGTATCACATTTTATTAAACAGGTTTTGAAAAAAAAATCTAAATTGTAAAAACATTTATAATGATGCAGAACAATTAACATTATATATATATATATATATATACAGTCAGTATCGGTTATATGGTCACCCATGTGGTCTTGAAAAATATGACCTTATATGCAGTGTAATCTGGAATTTTACTTTAGACAATAAAATATTATTAATAAGTTTTTTATATTAGTAAAATGATGTACAGAGAAACTATGAATATATAATTTATTAAATAAGACGTATAAACAAGAATTGCTTTACACTTAAATTTTCGAATTGATGAATATACTCGCAGTAGTAAAAATATTCTTTTATGCAGATTTGTTAGTTTTTTTTTATTGTAGTTGTTAAAACTAATTTTTCTTATTCACGGACAGTTTTAAAATGTTCCTCTCAGATTGGTAAAATAATATCTGAGGATATTTAGTGCTTTGAGAGCTTCTGCTCGTCTTGTTGGTTCAGATTCGCACTCACTGTCATTATCATCATTTCCATCAGTGTTTATATTTAAAACTTCCGAAATGATTTCCAGTATAGAAGCTTTGCAGTGGACGTTACCCATGTCACGTCAGCTACGGATATCCAGAAGAAAATTACCAATAGGCATGAAGAACATTTTAACACAGCTTCCTCTTCGTCCAATAAGCAGTCTTTTTTGGAGGGTACCTGATAAGGCATGGGTGTTGCCACTTGTGAGTAAAGTCCAGTACAAGCAATTTCATTGTCAACAACTGCATGTGTCAATTCGTCTTGTATTGTGCAAACAGCATTCCATAGTTTTTGTGCAACTTCAAATAGGGCACATCATAATCATCATCATTGCAATCATCATCGAACGATAATTCTTCACATTCTGGAAGGTAAGGATGTCTTCAACAATTTTCAATGGTCTTCTTTGATACCATATTCCAACTCTTGTTTACGTATCACATGGCATCTAACATAGTCATGAGAAACTACTTTTTTGATGAATGGCAGCAATGAAGTCTTAGAGAAGCAGCTTTCAATAATTTATCTTAAAATTTCAAATAATACCATGATCCAAGGTTTGTGCAATACTAATTCAGTTTGGAGGCAAGAAAACAAGTTCAATCGAATTTAAATTCCGAATCATGCAATGGGCAGTACAGTTGTCTGCGATTATAGCCACTTTTCTTTTTTTCTCAGTCCAAATTATATCGAAACGCCAAATTTCTTTTTCCGAAATACTTGTTATCATTCAGGCCTTTCGATTCACACCATAAGATACAGGCAAAGATTTGCAGTTTTTCAAACAACGAGGCTTGAGAAATTTACCAATAACTAATGGAGTCAATTTATCACAGCCATCTATATTCGCTGCTAATAAAAGGTCAATCTTTTTTTTGCTTACCTTCCTACCAATTACTATTCCATTCTTAAAAGTAACAATTTTATTTGGCAAAACATGAAAAAACAACCCTCACTCATCGAAATTAAAAACATCACAAGGTTTGTACCTATTGAGAATATCACTTAACGAGTTACCACCATTCTGTTTTTTTCTTTTTCTTGTATACTATCATGAACACCAGCAGCTTCACCACACATCTGTAAAAAGTAAGATTGTAAGTTAAAACTTTGTAACCACGTTTTTCTAGCAGTAAAATTCTTTTTTCTAGTTCATCAGCAATTTTCAAAGACTTTTTACAATTATACATGATATTGGAACATTCTGCGATCTAGCATATTTTACCCAAGTTAAATGATCTTTCTAAACATACTCAAATGTTGAAACATCTTGTCAATTTATCTTTTGATTGATCACATCTACTGCTTCAAAAGATTTGAACCTTAAGACGTTATTCAGTATCGTTATTGCTATTCCATGAGTCTTCGCGAAAGCTGCTTTTGATACATTCGATTTTTCAAAATTTTCTATCAATTTCTTTTTTCCTGCAATTGTCAAATTTTTCGTTTTGCTGGCATATTGTATTCACAAAAGGCAATTAGAAAATGAACGAACACTATACAGGGAGCGACAAGTAATGAGAAATACAAAACAATAAAAACACGCGATTTAAATTTTCTCTACACGGTGGACAATTCTCATTCGGTTGCAAGGGGTTATGGCATTTTTCCAAGAATCGGTATCTAATGCGACAGTTGAGGGAGAAATTCCTAGAGCTTTGGAAACTCTTTTCGACAGGGAAGAGTTTCTCTTATTGGTTGCAGCCGGCAAGAGGAAACCCCTACCTTCTCTGAGTATCAGCGGGCATCTAGTCACATGGTATGTAATATTGTCACAATCTCTAAAGTTTCGTTTAAAACAGAAAAGGTCTCCCTCTAAAGCTTTAAAAATGTCAACTGGCCTTTCTTTACCATAGGGAAGTTCATACTTGTGGTTTGTAACAAAAGCACGGGAGATTCAACGATGGAAAAAAAGAAGAATGGCTACAATGAAAGAAGTTCCTCCTTCAAGATGTCCATCCACTTCTTTCTAGAGCTATTAAAAATGAAAAGCACTGCGGTATCAATACACAGAAGCCGGCAATTAAAGATAGTTAAATGATATGTCTATTTTGCACTTTACACCCTAAAAATAAGAAGAAAAAAAGCATAAAATTAAGATATTTTGCAAAAAAAGGGAGACAAAAGGTGACCATATATCCGATAGTAGCCATTAGAAACTGACCATATAGGTGGTGTATTTTAACACATAATACGTATTCAGTCTGTCCAGACTTACGAAAAGTGACCTTATAAGCGGGGTGACATATACAAAAATACACTAAAATTTGTTATTAGTTGAAAAATAATTATAAAATCAGATTTTTCTGTTTTTTCATTCTGTTTTTTTCTTTTTCTTGTATACTATCATGAACACCAGCAGCTTCACCACACATCTGTAAAAAGTAAGATTGTAAGTTAAAACTTTGTAACCACGTTTTTCTAGCAGTAAAATTCGTTTTTCTAGTTCATCAGCAATTTTCAAAGACTTTTTACAATAATACATGATATTGGAACATTCTGCGATCTAGCATATTTTACCCAAGTTAAATGATCTTTCTAAACATACTCAAATGTTGAAACATCTTGTCAATTTATCTTTTGATTGATCACATCTACTGCTTCAAAAGATTTGAACCTTAAGACGTTATTCAGTATCGTTATTGCTATTCCATGAGTCTTCGCGAAAGCTGCTTTTGATACATTCGATTTTTCAAAATTTTCTATCAATTTCTTTTTTCCTGCAATTGTCAAATTTTTCGTTTTGCTGGCATATTGTATTCACAAAAGGCAATTAGAAAATGAACGAACACTATACAGGGAGTGACAAGTAATGAGAAATACAAAACAATAAAAACACGTGATTTAAATTTTCTCTACACGGTGGACAATTCTCATTCGGTTGCAAGGGGTTATGGCATTTTTCCAAGAATCGGTATCTAATGCGACAGTTGAGGGAGAAATTCCTAGAGCTTTGGAAACTCTTTTCGACAGGGAAGAGTTTCTCTTATTGGTTGCAGCCGGCAAGAGGAAACCCCTACCTTCTCTGAGTATCAGCGGGCATCTAGTCACATGGTATGTAATATTATCACAATCTCTAAAGTTTCGTTTAAAACAGAAAAGGTCTCCCTCTAAAGCTTTAAAAATGTCAACTGGCCTTTCTTTACCATAGGGAAGTTCGTACTTGTGGTTTGTAACAAAAGCACGGGAGATTCAACGATGGAAAAAAAGAAGAATGGCTACAATGAAAGAAGTTCCTCCTTCAGGATGTCCATCCACTTCTTTCTAGAGCTATTAAAAATGAAAAGCACTGCGGTATCAATACACAGAAGCCGGCAATTAAAGATAGTTAAATGATATGTCTATTTTGCACTTTACACCCTAAAAATAAGAAGAAAAAAAGCATAAAATTAAGATATTTTGCAAAAAAAGGGAGACAAAAGGTGACCATATATCCGATAGTAGCCATTAGAAACTGACCATATAGGCGGTGTATTTTAACACATAATACGTATTCAGTCTGTCCAGACTTACGAAAAGTGACCTTATAAGCGGGGTGACATATACAAAAATACACTAAAATTTGTTATTAGTTGAAAAATAATTATAAAATCAGATTTTTAAGGAATTTTTTAAAAGTTCGTTCTCTTTTTTACCCCCCTTAGGGGTGGTATTTTAGTAATTCATTTCTTAGCGGCACTCTATGTTATAAGAAGTATTTGTGCTCGAATTTTCTTGATTTCAGGTTCAGTAGTTTGGGCTGTGTGTTTGATTAATCCCAAATACAGACTTTCTTTTATATATACAGATGTATCCTCTTGCTGCAATTGTAGGATATGCAATTCATTGGCTGGCTACACTCTTTAAAGTCTATGCAGATTATATATAGCCAGGTACAGGTGATAAGTCGCCAAATATTATTCTATCGCCATCATTTCATCTATATTATAATAGTCCAAGTCATGTAACTGCCATAAATAAATACACTCTGTAATCCCTTCGCTTTTCATATGAAAGTTTGGCCCAGATATCATATACGGCCCCATATTGGCGCGATTTTTTCCGACGCTAATTTGAGGAAAACATCAACAGCATAAACAACAACATCCGGCTTACCAAATCAAGCAAAATACCGATACTATGGCGCCAGTTAAGTACCTGTTGCGTATATGATATTGGCGTCAGAAAAAAATTGCGCCAATATGGGTCCGTATCTGACATCTGTGCTGAAAGTTTTCCCTTTTGATTAAAAAATCAAATTTCTTTTTCGAATAAAACTACATAAAAGTTTCAATGGTCGCAAAGAATTCTTGGTACTGTTACGCTAGCCGGGTGCAAATCTCGCCAATAGCTATTTTTCAACTCGCAAGTTAGCATTTTTTTTTTTTTTTCGAGTGGTAAATTAAAACATTGCTTTGAAGTTGAAATTAAATGTCATCGTTTGTTACATCATTTAATATTTGGCCAGATGTCACATACGTTTTTTGGCGTGATTTTTTTAACAAAAATTTGGAGAAAACCTCGTTTTCGAATACCAGTTATGTATGTATTTTTTGTACTACTTAGTTATCCCATCGACTAAAAATCTATCACCAAACTATCAGATTAAATGCCAATAATGGTTGATCGAAAATGTCACATTCACTTGACTTTAAGCAAGTTACACGTCTTTACGTCATCAAGTGATTTTTATTTCGATGTTTTATTTGTATATTTATTAATGTTATAGTATTTTCTTTGTTCTTTCGTTATTTAAAATAAAAATTATGTCAATTTGTGTAATTTGGCGAATGGTTTGGCGATTTATATAATTTGGCGAAATGGATCAACTGAATAACTAAGTAGTACCGTATTTTTTAATTGTTTTATATTATTTTTAAAGGAAAATAACCAAAAAAATAATTAACAACAAAACAATTTATGTAATTTAAAAAAAGAAAATAGAGTAAATAAACAACAATAGCCGGGTTACCATGTCAACCAAAATAATGCCATTTTGGCACCATCTAGGTACCCCGGTGCGTATATGACATGTGTGCCTAATATTTTTCTTTTTGTTTCGTTTAAAAAAAAATAAACAAATGAAAGCTATTTATTTTAAATGTATATATTATATGTGTATATGTTTGTATTAAATAAAATGATAATGAAATACAAAATGAATTATGAAGAAAAGTAACATGATACATTTCTTAGCATACATTTAAGAGAGGCCAAACTTCTCGCCAAATTAGTTTAAAATAGTAACCTTTTCTAAAATCTGAAAACAAAATATCTGTTATGATTAAAATTTGAGTTGCCATCATTAGAAAAATGTATATAAAATTAGAAAAAAATTAATATTTCGAAAACTAATTCGAATTTAAAAATTCTAATACCAGTTTTGAAATCTGCGGATTAATATTGATTTTTGGTGTTAATTTCATCGCAAAGTATTCCATATTTTAGGAGAAATCGCCGTGAAACATAATCAGTTGTTTAATCAGTCGATTCATACTTCCGTTTCATAAATTCGTTTCATTAGGATTTTATATATATAGGGTAAATGTGTGTGTGTCATGTTAGCAGGTTGTTTAATCCAAATTATAAGTTGTCAAATCACAATTCAAATGCAATCTGGGTCAAGTAGAGTAATAAAACATGTGAATACCATTGTGTTTTCCCAATTAAGCAGTCAGATGAGTTGAGACAATTTATTCTAATAATGTGCAACAAATTTTTTGGAGATCAGAGCTGTTAAACATATTGTTCAGATAAATCAGGTGGTGTGGATCTTTAGTCAAGGCAAAACACTTAAAAAGCTCTATCTGAGCTAGTGCAGAAATGTTTTATATCATGTACATAGAAGTACAAATAACTGTATTATGACAGAGAAAAACATCCAATGAGAAAATAATTTTCGATGGATGAATCAAAATGCTGTAAAATAGTTTGATTTAGGCAAGGAAAGAGAACTATTGAATTCACGAAGGGAAAATAAAAAGGACGATTTTGAAGAGAGGAAACTTCACTGGCACCAAGCCAAAATGAAATAAAGATGTGTAAACTCAATTGGATTTTTGAAAGGGTAAAAGAAAAAGGAATTTATTTTAAGATGTAAATAGAAAAATTAAAGGGGAAATATTTAGAATAATCTTGAGATAGGTAAAATATGTTGAACAGTATAGAACCACTTATCCAGAATAATTGGAGTCAGATGTATTCTGGATAACTGGTTGGACATTAAAGCAACATCCAATCAGATTGGTAGAATATATGTGACTGTGGCATTGATTCTGATTTCAAATTGACTATTAGATTACACAAATTAAAGATTCAGTCCAAACAAGATCAAAAGTTAATTGGAGTTTGAAAGAAGACAATTTATGGGAATATCTTGAAAACAAAAATTCTTGTTTCTTTTGCATAGAAATCAAAATATCAAATATCTAACTAAATATGCCTCTATTTCAAGTACTAAATGTTGGCATCAAGTTTATACTATGCATATTTTATTGTATCAAGCAATGCACATGTCAAATTGGTACTGTATGGCACTTTTTTTCTGAAAACATTCTGAAATCAATAAATTGGAAACAACATTCTGGATAACTGGTTCCATACTGTACTAATATATTCTGCATACTTTGCGAAAAAAGCTACAGATTAATAAAATTTGAAATTAAATGGAGTAATTAATGATCGATGACATTTAAATGTCATCAATTCTTTTAATTGAGTAAATATTTTTTATACAAATTATCAAGTTCTTAACTGGTTGGATGTTCATCAGAAATTATAAGATACAATGAGCAAAAATAACAGCTCTTGCTATTTCAATTATTTTCTTTGAATATTAATTGAATACAATTAATCCTCCTGTTAATCAACAATTTAAACTACTTTTATATTTATAAATTTGGTCTAATACCATTTATGTGATACACATTTCTTGAAGTGGTTGAAGTCAGGATCAATATGCCTAGTTTATCCTGTTAGATATTTTTCTTTATTATTTTAGTATTATTGAATCATTAAATATTTCTAAATATTTTCTCATGCATTAATGAATTTTTTTTTTTCTTTCTTCCAGGCTTATTGTCCTTTCAATACTTTAGGCAGTATTCTAGGACTGATGGTACCCAGATGTACTGATCCAGAAGTCACTGTTAGGCATCTCGCTTTTGATTCTATAGACATTGCTATTTCTTTAGCAATGAGAACTCAAAGTATTTAAATTTCTCATTGCAATAATTATATTTGAATTCATAATTGGTAAAAATTGAATTGTCAATTATTTATAATTTTTTTTGTGGTTTTAATTTAATATGTTAAATTTGAAAGTTTTGTTTATAGTTCACAATTAAGCATGATTTCTAATCAAGTAGAAGATAACATATTTGAATTATTTTTAATCAACCCGTATTTGGATGGTACAAATTATTGTAAATATTAAATTATGTACAGGCCTAGATACCTGTGATATGTTATTTTTTAAATAGTTCATTTTTGCTAAATTAATAAATTGTAAAACTTTTACAACTCTCTTTACATACATATTTATGAAAAACAATCTAACATGCAGACATCCCATTTTTCTTCAGATTTCTGATGTGCTCATAGATGTTTTCCATTTTTTCCTTTTATTTATTTATTTTATATAAATTTCCAAAAATTGAAAAATATGCAATAAGCAATATCGTTAGCAAAGTTGCACAAATAAATTAGTGTCTTTAGGATCCATGATGAGAATAATTTCGAGTCCCACTAATGAAAACTGGAATCAATGACACACTATTAAAATTCAGAAGAAAAAACAAATGAGCAATGTTAGAACATCGCTCACAGCAAAGACCAAAAATAGAGAGAGAGCACTTTTGGTACTTTTCGGTTTGCGGGCGCCAGTGTTATATATACATATATATGCATACCTATATATAGATATACCGGGTGTCCCAAAAAGGACTGACTGATTTTAAAATTCAATAGCTTGCAAACAGTGACAGATATTTAAAAAATTCTTGCAGGAGGGTTATGCATAAGGTCAAAAGTTTTTTTACAGTGATTTTCGATTTTAGTTCGAATTACAAACAATAGATGGCGCTGTAAGCAATAGTCGCTAAATACAGGCTCGATTTCTGGTCCTTTCTCTTGTTCCATGCTGAAAAAGGAGATGGAAATGTATTATCCGGGCCACGAAGTACCAAAAATCGAGCATGAATTCAGCGTCTGTTGATCGCAGCGCCATCTATTGTTTGTAATTCGAACTAAAATCGAAAATCACTGTAATAAAACTTTTGACCTTATGCATAACCCTCCTGCAAGAATTTTTTAAATATCTGTCACCGTTTGCAAGCTATTGAATTTTAAAATCAGTCAGTCCTTTTTGGGACACCCGGTATATATGTATATTTATACATATATAGAAGCTATATGTATATATATATATGTGTGTGTGTGTGTATGCATACATATATATGTACATATAGATATACATACATATGTGTATATAACACTGGCACCCGGCTAACTGAAAAGTACCACATTTTTTTTTAGTTACTTTATATGCTTAAATTAAATCTGAAACTACATAAATATCAAATTAATTTTTCTTTTTCATTTTTTCCAAGTACATTTTATATTTGTGTAAATTACAATAATTTAACCTTCTACTAATTTAATATTTTCATTTTTTTATTTGAACAAATTTGTGTATAAAAATGGTTGATGTTGGCACTTGTTTATGATAGTGATACACAGGTTTAAATAGTGAATTTTTTTAAATTGTTACTTTTTCTTATTTGTGACTAAACGTCAGGCTTATGCGATACATTATATAGAAAATATTAAAAATTTATGATTTTAACATAACAAATTTGTCGTATTTTGCATTCAATACAATATAGTTTATGTAATTCATATATAAGTATCGCAAATCTTACATTATGCATTTTTTTCCCTGAATGACATCTCTAACATGCATGAGGGAAGGCATTTTGAGAAATTGTGTGTATCAATTTTAAATTTATTAGTCGCATTTCTGTTTTCAAAGGAAAACAAGTCCTGATTTTCACCTGTTTTTTTTTTTATTATTTTATTCCTCATTTTGTAGGTATATTCCTTGATTTACATTTTTTCTTATTTATCTACATATTTTACATACAGTAGAGCGCCGATTATCGGAACTCCAATTAACCAAACTTTCAATTATCCGAACAGCCTATTTCTCTCAAAAAAATTTTTTAATCCGAACTTCCATTTATCCAAACAGCCTATTTCTCTCAAAATTTTTTTTTGATGATGATGAGATTCTGGATGATATTTAAGAGGAAAAAGAAACTGAAGAAAATGAAAACGAATGTTCTGAAAATCACCCAGGTCGATCACATAACGAAACCTTTGAATGTTTGGAAACAGCTATAAAATGGCTCGAACGGCAGAAAAACACTGGTCCTTTTCAACTAACGTAATTAAGATGAATTCGAGATGTGGCAGCATTGGAAAGAATGTCTTATTTGAAGCAAGCAACAATCAAAAGCTTTTTTGCTTAAATAATAATCTCTGGAGTTCAGAAAGTGATAAGAAGAGAAAAATTAAATTTCAAATGATAAAAAAAGTAAAAAAAAAAAACAGTTTTTAAAGACTCTCTAGCACTAACTGGTGCTACCAGTCCTAAGCTTGCATAAAAAGTGAAGGTTTTAGTATAGTCAGGAACATCCCTTAAATTGTCTGTCCATTTATCCGAACTTTTGCTTATTCGAACTAAGGTCGGCCCCGACTTGTTCGGATAATCGCCGCTTTACTATATTCTGTAATTTTACTCCAGAAGTGTTGCCATTGGAGGATAAAAATTGCAAAAATTAATATTTTCTATCCTCTGTGATAGATCAGTGGTATTTAAAGCTATGAACTTATGTTCAGATTAAATATAAGTACTAGGATTCTTTAAAAATTTCTGACTGTTTCAGCACCCTTCATTTTTAAATAACACAATATTTGCTACTCCACTACAATTTTCTATTAAAAATAAAATGTAACTTCTTGTTAAAAGCTTTTAGATTATTCAAATCATAATGTATTTTTTTTTAATTTCTGATAATTTATTTTTATTAGATTACAATTACTAAAGCCTTTTATTATTAATTTGTATAGACTATTTATGAAAAAACAAAATCTGGCTCTGCTATTTGTAATTAGGTTAAAATTATGATAAAGAACCCTATTTATATTTCTACTTATATTATTCACTTATTTCAGTAACAGTGATAGAATCTTTTTTATTATTATTCACACCAATCAAGCTTTATTTAAAATTAATAAAATTTGTATTATTAATTGTAAAGTAAAGTACTGATGAAATGAAAATTCAGTAGATAACTAAATCAATTTGATGCAGTTGTAATTTTTTACAATGTTGTGAATGGAATTGTATGTTTTTGACATCTTTTTTCATTCTGCTGTTTTCTAATTTAGACCCCAGATTTCTTATAAACCGCCCCCCT
Source organism: Maratus speciosus (assembly GCA_963932465.1). Classification (NCBI taxonomy): domain Eukaryota; kingdom Metazoa; phylum Arthropoda; class Arachnida; order Araneae; family Salticidae; genus Maratus; species Maratus speciosus. The sequence goes on along the minus strand of OZ010789.1, from coordinate 421,299,345 downwards.
CCTTTTTTTTTTTCTTTTCAAAATTTGCCTATTCTCTGTGTAATTTGAATTCTCTTTTACAGTTTCTGCTGTTACTTTCAACGAACAGCCGGAAATTTCACTGTCATATTTGAAACAGCAGATTATAAATGATGACCCTTCATCTTTATTTGCTGTTACGAAAAACTTAGGAAAGGTAACTTGCTTATTATTATTATTACTAGCCTGACTTTGCCCGTTTAAGAGGTCAGTTCAAGGACCCCACTGACTTCAACAACATATAACTGGGCTTCACCAGTTTATTTAATATTTTCATATGAAAACAATTTTTTTAAATAGATTATTGAAGCCCAGTTCCACAATTATATTTATTTTTCTACATGTTTCCATTATAGACATTTTTAACTTTAACCCTCTGAGCGGTTTGGACATATTTTTTCATTTCCCAAAAACAATTTAAAAACAGAATTGTATTTTTAAATCATATATATTAAAATGTAAAGGGAATTCTGTAAGATCATGATCAGTAAGACCAATATTGACACATTTGCACATACGTCAACTCTTATTCGAACCTCTTTAACTTAGAGGAATATCGAGTGAATCCCTGCTAGCGCAACCGTCAAACGCAGCAGTTTAAAGCTCTGATTTTTTGTAGAGGGCATGGGTTCGAGCCCAACGCCCGGCAAAATGATTTCTGCCATATATTTATTTGGCGATGATTCTCTTCAATAATGACATGTTTTATTAGCAGGAGAAGCTGTATGATTTTTATTTTGTTGTTATTATTATTTGAATGCTTTATAATTAAAATTTAATACACAACAATATTAAAAAAAAAAAATATTTAAAATATTTTGCATGTAATTATCAATTAAATAAATTGAGCTTATCTACAATTTTTGTTATATTTTCTGACCATTATCAAGAATATATATATGTGTCTGGCAGAAAGAAAAGTTTGCCTAAAAAAGAAAACTGAAAGGAAGAAAAAAATATTCATATAAAAATTATAAAAGAAATTACCTTGATATCCATGGTTTAATATTTAAAAAATAAATAAAAATGTAAAATAAAATGCAAGTAAAAAAAATTATATATTATAAATCGTTAGCTGAATAAAGTTTCAAATTTAGGTTTTACAGAATGAGACTGATAAAAATAACATTCGTGGCAGCTTTTAATGGTCGTGTAGTTTAAAATAAATAAAAATAAATATTGTTATTTTTTCAAAAAAAAAAAAAATAAATAAATAAATAAATAAAAAAATACCGTTATAAGTAAAAATAAATGCTTTACCCAGTATTTTTAGGTAAATTTCTGATAAAAAGCAAGCGTAATTGGTTGCAAATTATAAACATAAAATTTTTTTACTTCATTGAATAGGTTAGACAGACAGCGCCCTCTATCGCTTTAAAGAAATAGGAATCACTTATCCAACATACAAATTTGTCACGATTTCAATAATTAATTTAAAAGCAACTAATTAAAAATTCAAGAATTTTTTTAATGAAACATTTCAGTTATTTACCGTCAAATATTGATGGGCACTATCTAGTGTAATCTATAATAATATGGAAAGAAGTTTGTGTGTAAGTGTGTCGACAGTGTTCTGAAGAGACTGCTGCAAGTAGATCTACAAAATTTGGGGAAAAGTACGTCTATATATAAAGTTTTGCACCTCAAAGCCCGATTTTTGATTTTTTGATTAGATTTTTTAAAATATTTTTATTCAATTTTTAGTGCTTTTTTAAATTTCCAGATGATTTTTCTGCATTAGTGAAAACAATACGGTTCCTTTCTTACCCAATATAGTAAATTTTGTTCTCTTTTCAAAAAAGTTTATTTGGAATTCGTACAGCGATTTTTGAATTTTTACTGAATTTTTTATGCAACATTTAGGGTTTTCTCATTTTGCGTCTATTTTTTGATATTGGTAAAAGGAATTTTGTTTCAATCTTTTAGCCTAATGTACTAAATTTTGTATGCTAAAAATTTTGAATTTCAGCGATTTTTAATGCTATTTTTAGCAATTTTTCACGTTTAGCGTTGTTTTTTTGTCATATTTCCGATTACAATATTTCACCCATTAAAGTAAATTTTGACCCCTGCAATTTTTTTAATGCGATTTTTACCTTTCTCAATCTCTTATTGTGATTTTTAGAGCTTTTTCGCACTTCGTGCTGTTTTCTGATATACCTGGGGAACGCTGGGCAAAGGGGTATGAAGTGTATTTTCGAAACAAACGGTGGGGGAAAAAAAAATTACATTAAGATTATTTTTATAAACATTTTTATGAAAATGCAGGAAAGCCCTCAGGATGCTCGGAGGGTTAAAGAAACTTTTGGGCAGATTGGCAAAACTATACTGACCAGAAGAATAATAAACAAATTAATCCTGTTTGATTAAAACACTTTTAAAAAAAATAGTCATTTTTAAAAATCGATTCATAGTAAATACACAAAAATATAATAATTTTCTCTGATAGTCAACTAAGTTTATTTTCTCTAATAAAAACTGTTTTCTCTTTTATTTTATTTTTTAGATTAAAAATATCACAGCTAATAGCTTACACATCAAAAATGTTTTTTTCATATAAGTTTTAAAAATGCAATTTCAGTGTTTATTCTGCAAACCCTAAGGAAATGGGTATGAAAAATAAATGGAAAAAAGATAGCAGCACACTCGAGGACCATAAAAATAATTAATTAATTAATCATCTTTCATTTAAGAAATTATTTAAAGAAAATAATCATCTTATTTTTAAAAGATTCATGATAAATTCAAGGTAAAAAAAAATCTCTAATAGTCAACTAGTGGTCTGTTTTCTTTATTAAAAAGTATTTTTTCTTTATTAGTAAAAATATCATAGCTAATAGACTATATAAAAAATCTGTTTTTTTCTTCTCTGAGTTCTAAAAATGAAATTTTGACATTTATTCTGCAAATCCTGAGAAAATATTAAAAATAAAAGTAGATAGCAGCACACTCACAGCATTTGCAGACACATTAATTTCTAACCAAAACATAAATAATCAAAAAGATTATTTTTTTCCTCTCTTTAAATAATAATAATAAAAGCAAAGCATGCATCTTTAATTCATTTGAAATAATTTGATAATAAACTGCAAAGTGCAAATAATAAATAACTTTATTTCCTGCAAAAATACTTCCCAAAAGCAGGAGTGAAAAGGATTCCATTTATCACAGATTCTAAAAATAGATCAGCATTCATTACATGGCAAATGATAAACTGTGATTGGGTTACAGATGAATGACATCCAAGTGATGAAAAGTATATTCAGTAATGCAAAAATATTCTCAAAAAGAAACTTTTGCATCAAACTTTTAACATCAAATATAAAAATAATCCCACTGCTGCATTTTCTGAAATCTGAATTGGTTAATAGCATATAACCTGTATATACAGTTGATTGCTTTGCATGAATGAGTAAAATTATTTAATTCATGGTCCTTATTTTAGTAAATCAAAAAGGAATAAATCACTTCTGTGTACATCGCTTATTGTACGATTAGGCGAATTTCAACTGAAGCATATTTTGAAATATATGTGTATTTCAATCTAGCTTATATCTCAAGAAGTTTTTGTTTTTTCACAGTGTTCCTAAAAATGTAAATATTAGGAACTTTATTTTAAAAAATTAAATTTCTGAAATTAACCTAAAATGACTATCATGTGATTTATTTAAAAAAAATTAATTTTCTGAAATTAGCCTAAAATAGCGACTCTCAGGTGATCTTACTGCTTGGTCAATCCATTATAAGGAACACTGTAGGACAGATCTGGAGTTTTATTATAATGATTATCTTTATTTAGTTAAATATTGCTTTTTCATTTTTAATTTTTAAGGAAACATTTGAATAATGTAATTCATGTAAAAAGGAGAAGAATATAAATTACAAGCAATTTTAATTTAATTTACTTTGAAATACTAATTTTTTTCATCATTATTTATGCTAATATATTTACGTATTTTGAGAAGCTCATAAAGGAAAGAGTAAATTGTAAGAAATTATAAAAACAACTTCATACAATTTCTTGAATTGCTTCTTTGTACACATTCTTTTTTATGTTATATTTGTATGCATTATAAATCTCAGTAAGATTGTGGGATCTTCAGCTTTATGATCATTTGTTATAAAAATTAGAAAACCAAATGTAATTGCAGCTATAGCATCAAATTTGTTAAATCACTTATATGTTCTCATACAGTTTTTTTTTTTAATGCTAGGTTTTGTATCTTGTTAAAAATTTCAATGTAGTATTTAATAAATTTTGTCAATTTTGCAAATAATATTTAAGAAGCACTGCTTTAAAAATTCTCCCTTAATTGATTGAAAATTTATTCTAAAATTCTTCTAAATAGTTATATAAATTTCTTATGATTATTTAATATCACTAGGGGGCTCTGTCCCCTACGAGTGTAGCTCGTCAACCCCCGCAAATTCCAAAAGCATACTAATTTGATCGTCTTTAAAAAAATTTTCAGAAGAATGAATTATAATTAAAATAACAATGGCGGTCTCCCTGTTAATGGGTTGTTTTCGTTTTTGATTAAATCAGATCAGTGAAACATGTAAAAATAAGCTAATAACTATAAAATGAATTAAGTAAACAGAGTCTTTGTCTCTCGAAGTTTTTTTAAATAAGACATTTTAAATGTATCTCTTTAAATCTGACATAATTTTCACCAAAGTTTTCTTTCTCGTTTTAATAATAACGTAAAAATACTTTTGTTGTTAGACAGGAAATATTATTTGTGCTATCTTAGAATTCTCAAAAAAAAAAAGTTTAAAACAATTATCTCAAAATATCAAATAAATGTCTTGTGCAAATATATTTTTAAATTGGCAATATCATGAATTGGCAATTTTAAATATGACATAATTTCCTCCATGTACACTTTAACGCATATTAATGGATTTATTATTTTACAATTTTCTTTCTCTTAAAATTCACATGTAAATATAGTTTTTATGACGTAATTGTAAATATCTTCCTGCTTTCAATACATAATCATTTAATTCTCATTTGAAAGTTTTATTCTGTTTATAATAGTCACGTGTAAACAATTTTTAATTTGAAGGAAATATTATTCATAGTAAAAGTTGTAAAAAATGCCTCTCGAAATGCTGAAAAGTTGAATTTAAAATAGAAATAAAACCTAAAAAAGTGAGTCAAATTAAAAAAATAAATGCAGTCTGCACACCAGGTACTTTTAATGTATAAAATGATCTAAAAATGATTAAATTCCCATGTATAGTTTTTGTTCTTATAAAACTTTTTTAATGGAACGATTTTGACCAACTTTAACATTAAATATCTCTTTAAATAATTCTTCGATTTGAAAACTGCCTGCATCAGCATGTTTATCAAACATTTCTCTATAACACTACCGATTTTCATATTTTTGTATGCAATATTTTTCTTAATATTAACGAAGAAAGACCTCCAGTCAGAAAAAAAATCAAAACCAGTGGCAGCGGTGACAGCGTTAGTTACTTTTTTTTTAGAATAGAGAGATAACTTAGATAATGTTGTCATAAGTATCATAAAATGAAATCTTGAAAATATAATCAACTAATTAGCTCTGAAACTATTAAATATGAATGTACGTTGGTTAACTGAATGTTAACTAAAATAGTATTTTATGTTGGCAACATTTGCATTCTTAAGATCCATAAATGCATGATAATTGTTCACAATTTTTTAGGGGGCTCTGCTCCCTATGAGCTTTGCTTGCCAAACCTTGTTCAGACACCACAGGCACTAAAAGCACGCTAATTAGATTGACTTTAAAAAATTTTTGGAAGATTGAATTACAATTGTTAAAAAATGTCAATCTCTCTGTTAACATACTGTTTTCGTCTTTGATTAAATCAGATCAGTGAAGCATTTGAAAATAAGCTAATATAAAATTAATTTTAAGTAAACAGAGTCTTTGCTCCCAGTATATTTTAACAACCCTATAAGAAAGCTCTTTTAAATAAGACATTTTAAATCTGACGTAATTTTCACCAAAGTTTTCTTTCTCTTTTTAATATTCATGTGAAAATACTTTTGTTGTTAGAAAGGAAATATTATTTGCACTGTTTTAGAATTCACAACAATAGTTGAAAAGATCATCTCAATATATGAAATAAATGTCTCACGCAAATATATTTTTTAATTAAAACTATTTTGCAATATTATTATTTGGTCATTTCAACTATGACATAATTTCTGCTATTTACTACTTTTAATGCATATTAATGAATTTATTATTTTAAAGTTTTCTTTCTCTTTTTAATATTCAATTAAAATAATTTTGTTTCTAGAAAGGAAATATTTTTATTTGTGCTGCCTTAGAATTGGCAACAACAGTTTAAAAGATTATCTAGAAATGTGAAATGTCTTGTGTAAATATATTTTTAAATTGTTTGGTAATACTATTTTTTGACCATTTTAAATATGACATAATTTCTTCCATTTACGACTTTTAATGCATGTTAATGAATTTATTATTTTACAACTTTCTTTCCCTTTTAAAATTCATGTGTAAATATAGTTTTTATGACATAATTTTCAGTATTTACCTACTTTTAATATGTAATCATGTAGCTCTAATTTGAAAGTTTTTCTCTGTTTATAATAGTCATGTGTAAATAAATTTTTTATTTGAAAGAGATATTATTCTTTGCACTGTTTTTAAAATTGGCAACAATTTAAAATAATACCCTTTTCTAAAACGTTCAAAAAATAATCTCAAAATGCTGGAAATTTGAATTTTAAATGGAAATAAATCCTCAAAAAATGAGTGAAATTAATAAAATAAATTCAGTCTGCACACTGGGAACTTCTGATGTATATCCTCAGAAAAAATTACACATTCCTATGTATAGTTTTTGCTCCTATAAAACTTTTTTAATGGAACGATTTTGACCAACTTTACCATTAAATATTTCTTAATAATTATTCCATTTAAAAATTTGTCTGCATCAGTGTGTTTATCAAACATTTCTCTATAATACTACCGATTTTCATATTTTTGTATGCAGTAGTTTTCTTAATATTAACAAAGACTGCCGGTCACAAAAAATTCATAAACAGTGGCAGTGACAGCATTAATTACTCTTTTTTTAGAATAGAGAGATAATCTAGAGGGAAATTATTGAGACAAATACTATTATATCCCAAAAGTTATAAAACGAACATATGCTCTTTATATTATATTTTGTTGAAACAGGTGGTTATGAAAATAATCTTAAACAATTATTAAATTATATAAGAATTGATTTTTTATTGAAGTAATAATTTAATGTGAAATAATTCAATCTGAAAAATTAGTTTTTTTTTTTAAGCTTAAATGTTTACACATTCATAGCTCTGTGCTTTCATTTATTACTATATTATCACATGATCAGTTTTTGGAAAACAGTGCTGACACGCTTTTACATTTGTATTTACTTGTATTTTATTTGAATTTACCACTTATATACATAATTCTGGCATTATTTATCTTTGTGATTTTGTTTTGAATAACTTTTTATCAGATCTCTTTACTTATCTTATGCTGTTGTGATACTTACAATTATCATTGTCATTAAGGTTTTGTACAGCTCATATTCAAAATATTAGAATAATTGAGAAAAAGTAATAAGAAAAAATTATTTTTCATTTATTTATTTTTGTTACTTAGTAAATGCAATTAATTTTCTTATATTATAAACTAAATCTGGAATGTTTAGATAAGATTTTAGCATTTACAAAATATAAAATACAATAAATTAGGTATACAGCTTTCTGAAACGCATCAAAATATTAGAATATTTTATTTTACACAACGATACCTTATGAATATGAAGTAAATGGTAGTTAATATTTTGTAGTATCCCCTTTAGCTTTTATAACGGCGTACAATCGATCTTGCATACTATATACAAGGCGTTTACAAACATTTCTATCAATATTTGCCCAAATAGACTATATGTGCCACTAACTCAGTTTTACTTGAAGGAGGATTTTCTTGGAGTTTTTTTCAGCATTATGCACTATAAGTTTTCGATGGGATTAAGGTCTATTGAGTTTGGTGGCCAAGGAAGTACCTTAATGTTGCGTTGGTGGAATCAATTCTTAGTTGACACTTGATAGATGTAAATTACCCTCTTCTGTCTTGCCACTGTACGGGAATTTATCCTCTACATTTTACTTTTACTTAACAATATATCTATCTCCTCTATATTCACTTTTATTAAATAATACATTTTACTTCTTTATTTATCTGTGATAAAATACCTTTATTAATTTAAACGTTATTTTACTTACCTTAAATTAACTTCTGTTATCATATCTTTAACTTATCCACTCTGTTTACATTATCATACTTTCCTTCTTGTTTCTGTTTTTCATCCACCTGTTTCTCACACGCATTCAACGGCACATAACTCTTTCATTTGACGTCTGGTTTCTTGATCGCTACCAGATGGCGTCTCTCGTTCGAGCCTATGGCACATTGGATGTACGACACGTCGTCACTCTGGAATCATCTTTAAGCTGCTCGTTGAATTGCGTGATGAGGTATTATCTGTTCTCCCGGTTCATATAAATATGGATATGCTTTCCTGGCTACCTTACCAATTCTCAGTCACCTTCTTTTACCTATGGCATTAACAAATGGTCGTCCTCTGATTGTGGAAATGGCATCAGATGTGAAATAGAAGTTCTGCATATTTTCATAAGTTAATATCATAATGATTTACTTTGAGTCTTGCATTTCGATTTACCTGTTAGAAGTTTGATAGTTTCGTCATCGGTTCTGGATTAGCGTGTGGACTCTGTGTTAATGATTAACGTCATTTAGTGAGTCGCCGCTGCTAGAAAGATCAAAGCTAAATCATTTACTTGTGTTTTGTTTATTGCTACGTTCTCCATTTAAGTGCTACTAGTTATAAAGAAGTCTTTTAATGATTCAACCCTATTTTTGGAAGTACTTAACTCGGCATGTTTGTAAGCAGTTTATTTTCAATCTCATTACTGTTAAATATATTTTTCTAAATGTTATATACTTTAACAGTTCAATATGTTTTGTTCAAAACCTATTTATGTTTTATTGAATAAAGATATAGTTAATTTATATATATTGTTTTTATCTTTTGATCAATAAATGTTAGATAGTTTTTTACTTTGTAGTTATTTCGCCACCATACATTTTATTCTTCTTTAGCTATTTAAAGTAAACAGTTTTGGAGTCATTAGCTTAAGCTTCCATTGGGCATTTTTAACTCTCTCTGCTAAATTTAATACTTATCTAAATTTAATCTCGTCAACACTAAGGTACGCGGTGACACTTAATCTTGTTGAAAGATGAAATCATCCTCAAATAAATCTTCTGATGATGGAATCATGTAATATTCCAAAATTTCTTGATGTATCTGAGAGTTAACCTGTTCGTAGACAATGCATAACTTTCCAGGTCCTTCTGCACTCATGCAATCCCAAACCATGACACTAGCAGCAAATTTTACAGAACGTTTAAGGCATTCTTTATCAAATGCTTCTCGCTTCATTCTCCAAACTCGAATATCTTGATTACCATATGAAACACAAAACATACTTTCATCACTAAATAATATATTTTTCCAACTTCTTTGCTCCATAAATGTCTTGATTTACACCAATTCAATCTTATACGCTTTTGTTTTGCAGTCATGAGAGGTTTTGTTTTTGGTACACAAGATTCAAACTTAAATTTATGGAGACATCTTAATATTGTTGATGTAGAAACTTCAACTCCTTCTTCTTTCCATTTTCGGTCCAAAAATCACACATTTTAAAAACAATTTTTTTTTAACTATACGCTTCAGTTTCCTGTCATCTCTAGCAGATGTTTTTGGTTTTCTGTTGCCATTTCGGCTATTAATTTGAAATTTTCTATTTTTTTTAATATTTTGTTAGTATTTTTCTAATGCTTGATTGTGAACAATGTAAATAATTCGCTATATAACATTGATTTTTACCGTGCCGATACAAATCAACCATACAAAGTTTAATAGATTCAGGAATATCATTCACACAACCCATTTTAAGACGAAAAAGCAAACAAACTGCAAAAAGAATACTGATTTTAAATAATATCATCTGAATTTAATCAATGATGCCACCAGTTGTGAATTGGTGATAATTAAAGGAGAATTAATGTGAAATATTCTAATATTCTGAACCACTTGAATAAATATTATAATATTTTGACTTTTCAAAATAATTTCTTTTTTCAATTAATCTTTTCAAAAATGATATTAATTTTAAGATAATAAATATGTTTAATCAACAATAAGTTCTTAATAAAAATATTGTTTGCATATTTGCATTAAAGGACATTAAATTACCAAACAATATTTTCAATTTGTAAAAAAAAAAATAATTATTCTAATATTTTGAATATGAGCTGTATTATCATGCATTGCTAACTGCTAAAAATTCATTTATCAATCCTTATGTCATACATTGCCAATTATATTTTTTAGAAACATATTCTTCTATCAAAGTCAACACAATTTAATCTTAAGTCATTTCTTTATTTATTTTTCCACGACCTTACTGGAATTGAAATAAAATTATTTTGTTATTGGTGTTATACTAAAAAGTGAACATTTTGCTTTTACAGTTTGTTTCCGGTAAATTACCCTTGGAACAACTCTATCCTTTTTTGAGATCTCTTGTAGATGGATTATGTGATCCACATCCTCAGAGTTCATCTGGAGCTTCAGTTGTTTTGAATACAGTTATTAAATGTAGGGGTCGAGAAATAAGACAAGAGGTAGAGTTTTATCACTATTATTCAATTGTTAAAAGGTTCAGTTTAATTCAGTCGCTGTTCTTTAGAGTATTTGTTATTTTTTATTTTAATGTTAATTGAAAATCTGTTTTAGCCATAATTTTCTTTCTTCTTTGTTTATTTGTACTGTTATAATATATGGAGCTCCATTTTGTGACTACGCAATAGCAGGGTCTGATTAACTTCATGTGAGGCTTCAGGGTACAAAGACCATGTCAGGCCTCTTTCTTAAAATTTTCTGTTACACAATTCATGTATTGTAAACATGACATAAAACAGTTTTGTGTCACTTTAAAATTTAAACCATAATTTTATGGGAAAAAAAAGTTTCAGGCACATGTAACACACTTCCCAAGACCTCTTTTTTGTTTTATATGACACTCCCTTATTTTGACATTGTCCCCCTTTCTCCCTTACATTCAAACATTTCTCCTGTTTTCTTATCTGTGTAGTATGACACAGTGTTGTGCTAATTCAAAGTTAATTTGCTCAAGTAACTGTGAAAAATCAAACTGAAACATTTTTTTTTCTTTAACCACTCGATTCTTCTTCCTTTTCAGATCACTGTTGTGCACAGAGCATGGCTGCCTGTTGGCATATGTTTATGGTACATTGACTTGTCACAGTCACTGTTTTTGTATGTGCTGATTTGCTGATAGTTGTTTTCGTGCATTTTGAGGGCTGAAGACCACACTCTCTGAAACAAATTAAGAATCTGTTGTTTTCAGTTTCATCTGAGAATCACAGATCGTTTTTGATTGATTCAGTACAATGGATAGCATTTATATTTCCAATAGTTTTAAACTTAATCCACATAACTGTTGCTTTGCCCTTTAAATTTCTTTTCCTTAAAAATAAATAATTATTTAGTCTAATTTCTAATGTTCCATAATATTTTTATGAAAAAAAAAAATGAGTTTGTGCCATCAATTAATCGTAAGCATTTGCCATTCTGCATCATCAGGATCTTATCTTTTGGTAAGCATGTTGTATATATGTAAAAATCAACATTGCACTTCATAGGATAAAAGTTTTAGAATTCTGAATTTTACTCAAATTTACTGTGTGCAATTTCTAAAGAGTCTCTCCCAAGAATTTCAAAGAAATTGCTTATTTTATGGACAAAAATGCAATATTTAGCTTATTTTGTCATAAAGTAGTCCCTCGAAGTATTTTGTTTTATTATTATGACACCTATGACAATATTTAAAAAAGACACAGATTTTAATATTTTTTATTGAAAGAACAACACGAAACATTTGTTACAGCAATATGTATATTTTTAAACATTTATAGTCACATTAATTATAGTCAAATTAAAAGCATTATAATGAACTTTTGTCAACTTTTCTGATTCTTTTTTTTCCCTTTCTTTCTTTCTTTTTTTTTTTTTTTTTTACTATGTATAGATGTATTATAATGTACTGATTTAATTTTATTGTATAAACACAATACAGAATTGAGTTAACAAAATCTTGAAAAATATTTTCTAATATTATATGTATTAGAATAATGTAACCAGTATTATATGCACTTTGATAACTGAATGTTTTGCATATTAACTTTACCATTTCTTATTGAATTTACTTATTATTTTATATTTTAAAAAGTATTGAAGAATATATTTTATTCAGTTCACAGCAATATCCAGTTTTATTAATTTAAAAAATCAATCAGTTTAAGGCTTCATTTATTCGATAGAAATGTCAACCATGTGTGCAATTTTGTAGCTGTGATTTTGCTTTTGACTTTGCCTTTAATGAATTAAAGACATGAAGAACTAAATTTACTATGCAATAGTATGAAGGTTAGTAGCTGTTGCATAGAAAATTTAAGACATCTACTCTGAATCTAGCTTACTTTTTAATTTCTTTTCTACTTCAAAATACGAATATTCAAATTCTCTCTGATGTTCTTCTTTTTTGTAGTTCACAAAATATTTCACTAATGTAAAATTTGTAAATAAATAAATAACAACATACCAGATGTTCAAAAATCTATATGTTCTTCATAATATTGCTCAAATAAGTTACATAAACACATTACATTTTTAATTTTAATATTTGTAGTAAAATTAGTCTAAGGTTCAAAAGTTGCTTCTTATTAGATAAAAGCTCTTTTCTTAGTAGCTCCCTTTTTCTTTAAGTGGTGTTAAAAATAGGATATTCTTGAGATAAAAGAAAAGCTATCCTTTATCAACTACTTTTTAAATCTATACTAATATTATAAAGAAGTAACGTTTGTTTGTAAGGGCATAATCTCTAAAACTACCAAACTGATTTCAAAAGTAATGATGGCAAATTTATGCTGACAGTCCCTGTTCCAACATAGGCTATATTTTATATCAGTACCACAGACCTGCCAACTGCTACGAAAAAAATCATAGTTGCTACGATTTGGACCTATAAACTACGATGCTACGAAAGTCGGTCTTAAACTACGATTTTTTGCAGTAAACACAAATGCATTTTTTGTTTCTAGTTTGATTCTGTTCCGAAATTTCCAAAGTTTCAAAATATTCATTTCCGAAAGTTTGAAAATTTGGTCATTAGTCCGAAAATTCGGACATTAAAAAATGCTCATGGGGAAGAAATATCTGGGCTGCAAAACAAACTTCTTAACAGAAAACCATCTTTATATATATTAAGCATGAGTGAATTGTTTTTCTGTAAATATTTATACAAGAATAGAGATGGGAATGCTCAGAAAAAAAACGGAAAAGTTGGGAAAAAAACAGTTTTTTTTTTCAGCTTTTTTCCGAAGGGCTATTTTTCAGTTTTTCCAAATTGGAAAAATTGAATTTTCATTTATAAAATAATTTAGACAAAATTTTATAATTGTTACATTCTGATACTTTTATTTATATTTTTTTCATGTTTAGTGTCCCTCATGAAAACCCTTTCACTTAAAAATAGACATTTCAGAATTTTTTTACAATCTCCAAATTAAATCCTTCACAAATGTAATGACTTTAGAATAAAAAAAATAAACCTGTTGTATAATAGCTGCAATAACCAATTAATCTATTATCTAGCTGTTTATATGTACAAAGGACAATAATGTCTAGATAAGAACTTAGATATGTAATTTCTAATTTACAAAATTCAGATTACATTTTTTTACATTTCATTCACATTTTTTACAAGTTCATAAGTTTTTATAAAAGTTCACAATTTCGCAAAAACATGATCATGTGAAAAAAAAATCTAAGCAAATCCTTGGTAAGATAATTAAATGGAACTTTTTGGGTTAAAAATGGAAATTCATGTGCAAAAGTATTTCAATATTATACCGATAAAGGAAAATGGTATGATGGAAAATTTAATGTAAAATTTGAAACATGCATTTATTTTGCTTCGCATGGCTGTGATTTTTCACTATTGTTAGAAAAATTTCTTTTGATAATAACATGATCAAAAACACATATACATGAAATTATGTATAATTTTTTTTCTTTTCTTGAAATATAGATTCTTAGAGTTGTCTAAATGTATTTTCAAAAAACATAAATCCATACAAACTTTGCAAAGAAAATGTAAGCAAATCTCTGTGAAAAACCTATTTGAAAAGAATTTGTGAACATATGGAAGAATCCATCCGTTTTAAAAGTTTCATTAAAAAAAATACCACTTTCAATATTAAGGATCTAAATCTTACTAAAACACAGTTTGGGTTAAGTCTGGAAAACTGTACCAAAACTACATATACAGTAAATGAAAATTATAACTGTAAGGGGGGGGGGGGGGGGGGGGTAATATTGTAAAATAATACCGATTTTTAAACAACGGAAGATTTGAAAAGGATAATAGTATTTATAATTTGTTTATTTTACACTGGCATCCTTTAAGACTACTATGTAGATGAAATGTAAATACAGTTTAAAACTCCTTTAAAACTACAGTGATATTAGTTGAAACTAAAGATTTTTTTTGTTTGTTTATTTTTTAAATTAGTTCTGCTGATATAATTAAACATTTATTTTCGTCAAAAGATTGCACAAAAAAAAAAAAAACACACGAATTTAGATAAATTATCGAGGGGGAAATATTGCAAATTTTGTTAATTGGTCGCGAAAAGATATTGAAAATTTTGCTGATAGGTTGCGATAAACTATCGCCAATTTCGACAAATGACCGTGCAAAAAAAAATAAATTTCATCAAAGGATTGTGGTATAAACGTGAATTTTGTGAAAATATCACAGAAAGAAAAACATGAACTTCGTCAAAAGATCAGTTAAAAAATGCAAATTTCATAGAAAGATCAGTAAGAAAATGCAAATTTCACCGAAAAATCACGGAAAGAAAACACTAATTTTGTCAAAGGATCGTGGTAAAAAACACGAATTTCGTCAAAAGTTCGTGGTAAAAGTGCAGATTACAACAAAGAATCATAATAGAAAAAAGTGAAATTATGATTGTGGGGGGGAAAAAAATCACGAATTTCGTCAAATTTTACTGCACTGGGCAGTAGCGTAGCCAAGGGCCCCCCCTGAAAGTAGACCTAGTTTACTGAATCATGGATACAAATACAACAGTAAAAACTGCTAAGACAGAATCACAAAGGATCTATAAAAAATTCCGCTTTAGAGAGGTGTTCGTCTTAGAAGGTATAATTCAAAGGTATGTCTTTTTCGGAGCTATGAAGTTTTCCGTTATAGACAGGTTTCCATTATAAATACTATCCGTTTTCACAGTATCCCTTAAAACTGCTAAAACGTACTCACTTCCCAAACTTTTTTCTTTCACGTACCCCTTTCTTAGGTTTTTCATTTCAGAGTACCACCATTTCTCATAAACACGCCCCCCTTCTCCCTTTCCACTCAAGGGGATAACATAAACGAGCTTTTTTTCATTAGTAATCTTATTACAACTATATAATAAATCGATGCAAATTACATTGATATTCCTAACATTTTTGTGACTTCCACCATTACCGATATTATTTTCACATATCCTCAGCAGACCTGCCACGTACCCCCAGGGGTACGCTACCCCAGGTTGGAAACCTTTGCTATAACACCACCTCTGAAGAGCATAAATATATTACAGGAAAATCTGTGAAAATGACCTATCTCAAAGGAAACAATTCAAGTTTCAACGAAAGCAGCACTATATATTTGTGCTTGCTAAAGTTTGAAATCTATCTGAAATGAAACTTCTTCCAATTATGAATCCTTCTTGGCAGGTTTTTTGAAAACATGGAATCCTCTCATAAACAAAAACATTTTAATGTCCTGAAATGGAAGGATAACTATGCAAGTATACCTGCTATTCCATTTACACAAATTTACTGTAACTAGATTAAACGTAAAACTTCTTTATTTTGGACTTCAATGGGATTCTGTTGTCGACACTTATGGGAAAGAACGAGTTTATACAAACGCAATAACGGTACATTGGTTGAGTTTCGTGATCCTTACCTTTGTTCACCTTATAACAGACAATATTAACAATTACTTTAAATCTGCTGCCTACAATTAATAAAAGTAAATTTATTTTTGGACTGGTTACTTGTTAAAAAGCAGTAAACCAACATTTAAAATGCACAAATAATGGATGAAAAGCAGCAAACAGCTGTTTGGAATCTACAGCGAGATTCTTCTTCAGTGTAATATAGGGAAAAAGGAACAGCGTGCTAGAAAAAGCAAGGCTGAGCAAGGCTGAGCTTTTGCTGCTGTACAGCTTTTACAGCTGTTTGCTGCTTTTCATCCATTATTTGTGCATTTTAAACGTTGGTTTACTGCTTTTTAATATTCCTGCACAAAGGCTATAATTGCTATTTTAATGGTTACTTGTTATCACTTTCAAAATACACTGGCGAGAAAAATTAATGGAACAACCATAAAAAGGTGCTTTATGTTAATTCTATTAAGGGAACTTCCAGAAGGGTAACTCAATGTCAACGTTATCATGTAGTTCAATGGGATTAACATTCGCTACAGAAATATATGCAAATTTTTCAGCCTCAGCCCATTCTTTCGGTTCACGAGGTAAAAGGAGCACACGTGGGTAATTTGAAGTCTAATTTTAAGGATTGTACGTGTAATTGGGTAAAACTTTCACTTCTAGTAGGTGGAATATGTTGTCCAGAAGACATTTGACCGATTTTGAGAAATTGCGTGCAATAGGGAGAATGGAAGCAGGACAGACACTCTTAGGTGTCTGTAAAGACTTAAAAATAGCCAAAAGCGTCATGTCAAGAATATGGAAACGGTTTAAAGACACTGGTATAATGTCCACAAACAACCAGGTCAAGGTAGAAAACGCACCACAATAGGCTCTCAGGACTATAATTTGCCCACGATTGCTAAAAGAAATAGGCAATTGACGTCAGTTCAGATTGCAGGGAGTTTGCTGCAGCAACAAGAACTCGACTATCCTGGTTTACTGTGAGTGACAGGCTGCACGCGAGAAAACCCATGATTTGTGTTCCACTAACTCCGGTAGCGAAATGTGCCCGGTTAAAGTGGTGCAGAGATCATCGTCAGTGGAGTACCACGGACTGAACCCGATTTTGTTGAGAGAGTTACCGCAGACGTGTTACCATATGGAGGGTGAAAATCACACGCAATAAAGCTGGAAACATTCGTGAAAGGCATCAATACAAAGGTCGTGGAATCATGATAAGGACGGACATCATTTTCAATGGCCGCAGTGACCGACACATTTTTCCAGTGCAACTGTGAATGCTGAAATATACAGAGATGAGGTTCTTGATCCTCTTGTCAAGTTGTTTAAGGGTGCAATCGGAAGATTCAGAATTTTATGATTATTAATGATCTAGAAGGGCGCTACCCCTTTCCACGGAAATCCTAAGTGTCCCTTCCAGATCTGCATAAATCTGACCCGTCCGAAGCTTACTGCTGAACTTAAAGAATGTTCTAAAACTGTTTCAAACCATCTAAAATAAATTGGCTGGGAAGTACAAAAACAGAAACCACCATGAACCATTTTTTACACATTCTAATACTTCCAAAAAAGTGCTAATCCATCACAAATAAACTTATTACAAAAATTTAACTTCCTTAAAGACAACCAGATATTGGAAGCAACTATTAGATCATAAAGGTCAAAATATGCACTAGCCACCGGTCACAGGACCAGTAAATGAGAAAAAGTGGCTAGTGCAAAATTGTCTATCAGCGGCCACCTTCCGGCCACTTTTTTACAAGGAGATAATACAATTTTCTTGCATTTCATCAAGGATTCTACTTTTTTTGGTTCTAATATATTTATTTGGGCTATTCAGTTTTAGATTAATACTTTTGGAAACTTTACTGTTTAGTATTTTTAAATAAAAATGTGGCCACTAGTTTAAAGAAAGTGGCCACTTAAAAAACTAGTCTTACCGGCCAGTGGCCGCTGTAATATTGAAGTCCGACAATAACCCATTAAAGTGCTTAGTACAGATGGAATTAGCAAAAATATTGGCTACCTCTTAAGGGTGAATTTATACTCATTAAATAAAATAAATCCAACAAATTAATAACAAAATATTCTATCATTTATATAAATATTTACATTCTTAATTATTCCTCAAAGTTACCAAACTCAAATTTGTCAATTGAATAAAACCCATAGTTAAATAGAAAATCATGTTTTAAAAAGATGCATTTATCAAATATAAGTTTTGAAAATATTCCATCTGTATGTCGATTGGGTTCAAAATAATAAAAAAACTCACTAAAAATGTGCAATACTAATAGTTATCAAACAAACATTACCTTTGCTCTTTGCTAAAAAAAAGGATGAAGTTTATTAAATTTGAAATAAAGAAAATGTGAAGGAAAAAGGAAAAGAGAAATAGGTTGTCAAACCAATTTTTTTATTTTAAAAAAACGTATTTTAAGGGAAAGGAGGATAACCAGAAGTTTTGATGTAATGGATGGTTGCTAAGCCAAAAATACAAGGAATAAATTAAATTTATCAATTAATTTTTAAAACATCCTAATTTAAGGAAAGGGTTTATTTTTGAGACAAATTAAATAAAATAGAACAGGTATTAAGAAAATAAAATTGAAAAATGAAGATGTGGCATAGTGCCACATTGCAATAACATCTTAAAGATGTGTGGAATGGAAAAAAAGAGATTCCTTCGTACGTCCTATAGTCATGAGACCACAGCACCCAACTGCCGAAAAAAGCGCGAACCTGCCCCTTTCCAAAAACTCAAACGGCCCCCAACCCAATCGCTAAAAATGCTATCCGGCGCTTTCTCAGACATGTGCAATGCCTGCACCATCCCAGCGCTAACTAGCTCCAAATGGTGGCGCGGCAAAATCCGAAAATCGCGCCAAGTGCAGCATCCACGGAAAACCTGTGCATGTCCCTTCTGTGAGGAAAGGGGAAAAGTAAAGCGATGCATCTCCGATTCAAAATGGCCAGGCAAATTCAAATTTTCCTTTTGAAAATAGAAAAAACGTACGCGTTAATTAAAGTTTACGCTTGCGTTGAAAAAGTTAACTAAGACTTAAAAGTTTAAGAAACAGATGTTAAAATACTGACTTTTATTTTTAGAAGAAGGATTATGAGGATAAAGTTAATTTTTAAATATTATTTCTTCGTTTAGAGTAGTTAGAAATACCGTTGCAAATATCTCCATTGTAAATCTGTTATGATATACGCTGGAGCTAACGAACTTTTAGCGTGATCGTAACTATAAATTAAATTAATGCGTTGTGTTTATTAAAGAGATTAAAAGAACAAATGAAGTTATATTACTACTGACATTTAAGGTTGTTTTTATAAGAAAAACGATCTTAATTAAATTCCGAAATTTATATAAATTGATTTACAAAATTAAAGTTTGGATTTTTGAGGTGAAATGAGCAAACTACTAACGTAATTAAAGCTTAATGATTTAAATTTTAAAGAGTAATTAATGGAATTATAATAAAATTTCCCAAAATATAATTGCCATAATTTTAATTAAGGAATTAAGAAAAAATGTCATAATTCATTATGACATTACTCCCGAAGAACAAGGAGAAAAAAAAAAAAAAAAAAAAAAAAACTTTTGAATTATTGATAATTTAGCAAAAAAAATTCTGGTTATTTCTCGTTACATGGTGTTTACAGGCATGGTGTACAATAACACCATGTTTTTATTCATACAGTTCCTTGCAAACATCCCCTAACAATCTTACCCTTGGTAAGTTTACATGTAAATGGCTGTTTACAGTTACTTTTCTGAAAGAAAAATACATATCATGCATCTGTATGCATAAGTAAACAAATTACATTTTGTAAACCAAAAAAAATGCAACTTAGCATTTTTAATTAATAAGCATGAATGAAGTCGACTTCTGAAGAAGAGTTATGGGCCCATATTTAAAATTGTTACCATGGAATTTTTCTTATAAGACTCAAATTTGGAAGAAAATGGATATATCCTTACACATTACATGTATTACATCACTGATAATAATTCCAAACAAATGTATAAATGTGACATAACCAGAGACAAGTATTGTGCACACACTGTCCCTGGAGCATGGGAAAATTTCTCAAATTCAGAGTGTGTTTTTGCATATATTCAAATAGCTGAAATGTGTTCTATTCACACCTCTGATGAATGTGCATATAAATAAGAGAAAAAAAAACATTTTCCAAACAACTACCCAGGATGTATGGAAAAACAAATTTTTCTCAATATAAACACACCTACATAAATATATAAATATGAATAAAGTTATAACACAAAAATAAATTTGTTCAAATCTTTGTATAAACATATTGCAAACATATTACACGTAATACTCCAATTATAATTCAAAGAGATATATAAACACAATATTCAAACAAAAAAATGGACATATATAAATTTTGGTAAATAAATTGGATCATTTATATTGCCTCAAAGCTGTATGTGGTATTGTGCTGGTATGTAATTTTTATTTTAAATAGTTATTGCACTATTAAAAAAAAAGTTGAATACCAAATACATATAAATATATATAACAAATAACATAGATAGAATAGGAAATTGAAGAATTTTAGGAAAGTTGAGAAAAATATATATAACATATTTACAAAAAAAAAAATCCTTGCAAATGACGAATTATTACATAAGATTATGACTAAGAGTGTATGCATCATCTCTTCAATTTTAAACTTTTCCTGACAAGCAGGAACCAAAATATGCTCCAAGTTAAATTTTACTTGAGCAAAAAAAATAACTCAATGTCACCAAGACTTTGAGGAGAAAATAAACTCAATATACTAAACACATTGAGACTGGTGTGACATGTTCACAAAATCCTTGAACATAAACAAAATATGGAAACAAAAATGTACTTACATATAGTGACTAATTTTATAACACTTAAGGAGATCACTTTACTGAAGATTAAACACAATGGTCAAGCATGACCCATACTGCTGCTGAAAGTCTCTAACTGATAAAGTTCTTAAATCTAAAATATATAAAATATGAATGATTAATAAACAGACAGTTCATATGGAAGTGTAAAAAAATTTTCATTTCTTAAGATTTTCTGCCAACAGAAAAGTTCAGAGAAAAAAATTTAATTAATTAACTTAATTTAAATCTCATGTTCACCTAATGTAGTTTAATAATGAAGTTTAGTCGAACCGTGGCTTAGTTAGTGTTTTTTGATTTATCTATACCAGTATAATTTCTTCTATTAAAAACAGGCACACAAATACCACTTGGCATATTTCAGCTATTACACAAGCTAGTAATCCTTAAACATGTAATGGGGAAAATCAAACATTGTATTCAACTTAAAAAAGAAATTTTCAAAAAAAAATCTTGTTAGGGTATTCAATTCATTGAATACCATAATTTGTTAATTCATAATAACTTAGGAAAATAGTATGTGATAAATTTAATTTTCTTGATGATTTTTTGTAGATTCCGAATGTATTAGAAGCTGTAAGAGATAAATTAAGTGATATTCAGTGCTCTCATACACGGAAAGGAACTTTACTAACTTTTCAAAATTTGGCAAATCATCATTTATCTGCTGTCCTATCATCCTTGCTTGATTCTGTTGTTCCTTACGATGTGTAAGTATCATTTAAAGTATTTTATTATAGTGCATACAGTGTAACAATCTGATCTTAAGGAGGGGATGGCAACTGTTGCAAAATCACATGTAAAGCGACTGATATTGTGGTACCTTTACTCTGAAACTACTGGAACAACTTCAAGAAATAACTTTTTTTTTAATTTTTGGGACTAGCTAAACTATAAATTAATCGCTTGGCAAGAAATAAAAATAAACAAAAACGAAAAATCATGCATCGAGCATAGATTATGAAGTGCTTTCCAACCCATTTAGAATACTGTAACAAAATTTCTCAGTTTAAGATGAAAGATAATGTTTAAGTAAAGAATTTGGAAAATGCATAAAAAATTTGAAAACCCAGTTTCAGGCATTACTGTAAATAGTCAGGAAAGTATACAAATTCTTTTGTGCAACCCTGTATATGATCTATGGATTTCTATATATACTACATAGTATGCTAAAACTTAGTTCAGTTAAGAAACTCATAGCACAGATAAAAATTATCCTTCAGCAATTTCTGTCAACAAATGGAAATGTGCTCAAAATCTTTTGTGCAGCCTTTAGTGCATATATCTTTAGCATATAGTGCATATATGCTCTATCTTATACTATAATGTGAGCAAAAATTGTGTGTGTATGTATGTATGTGTGTGTGTGTGTGTAAATTTTATCTTAAAAATGGCTCTAACGATTTTGACAAAATTTTGTATTTTACTATTTTCGGGCACGATAAGACCATTGGGCTAGGTCACGTGTTCGAGAAAATTTGATTAGTGGGTCATTTATGTTCACTATCGGTCAAGCCAATTTTATCAAAAAAACGGCTCTAACAATTTTGACTAAATTTTGTATTCTGTCATCTTGGATTACGAGAAGACCAATGGGCTAAGTCACATATTAGAGAAAATTCAATTAGTGGGTCATTTTTGGGTCACTGTGGGTCAAGCAAAGTTTATCTAGAAAACGGCTTTAAAGATTTTGACGAAATTTTTATATTTTACCATTTTCGGGCACGAGAATACCTTTGGACTAGGTCGCATGTTCGAAAAAATTCAATTTTGGGTCATAATGGGTCAAGGTCAAGCTAATTATATCTAAAAAATAAGGGCTCAATCGATTTTTACTAAATTTTATATCCAACTGTTTTTTGGCACAAGAAAACTATTGGGCTAGGTCACATGTTCGAGAAATTTTGATTAGTGGATCATTTATGGGTCACTATGGGTCAAGCCAATTTTATCAAAAAAAGGCTCTAACGATTTTGACTAAATTTTGTATTTTGTCATTTTTGATTATGAGAAGACCAATGGGATAAGTCACATATTAGAGAAAATTCGATTAGTGGGTCATTTTGGGGTCACTGTGGGTCAAGCAAAGTTTATCTAGAAAACGGCTTTAACGATTTTGACAAAATTTTCTATTCTATCGTTTTCGGGCACAAGAATACCATTGGGCTTGATTGCATGTCACATGTTCAAGAAAATTTGATTAGTGGGTCATTTTGGGTCGCAATGGGTCAAGGTCAAGCTAATTGCATCCAAAAAAAAGGCCCAAAACATTTCGACAAAATTTTGTAACATACCGTTTCCGGGCATGAGATGACCATTGGACTAAGTCACATGTACGAGAAAAATCGATTAGTAGGTCATTTTGGGTCAAATGTGTCAAGGTCAAGCTAATTATATCTAAAAAACGGCTCAATCGATTTTGACTGAATTTTATATCCAACCGTTTTTCGACACGAGAAAACTATTGGGTTAGGTCACATGTTCGAGAAATTTCGATTAGTGGGTCATTTTTGGGTCCCTATGGGTCAAACCAATTTTATCTAAAAAACGGCTCTAACGATTTTGACTAAATTTTGTATTCTGTCATTTTGGATTATGAGAAGCCCAATGGGCTAAGTCACACATTAGAGAAAATTCTATTAGTGGGTCATTTTTGGGTCACTGTGGGTCAAGCAAAGTTTATCTAGAAAACGGCTCGAACGATTTTGACGAAATTTTGTATTTTACCGTTTTCGGGTGCCAGAATACCATTGGACTTGGTCGCATGTTCAAGAAAATTTGATCAGTGGTCATTTTGGGTCACAATGGATCAGAGTTAAGCTAATTGAACCTAAGAAAAGGCCCAAAACATTTCGACAAAATTCTGTAATATACTGTTTCCAGGCTTGAGATGACCATTGGGCTAAGTCACATGTTTGAAAAAAATTGATTAGAAGGGTCATTTTTGGGTCACTGTGGTCCAAGCTATTTGTACCTAAAAAAACGACTTAAACGATTTTGTCAAAATTTTGTATTATAAAGTTTCTGGGTATGAGAAGACCATTGGGTTAAGTCACATGTTCAAGAAAATTCAATTAGTGGGTCATTTTTGGATCACTGTGGGTCAAGCTAAGTGTATCTAGAATAACGGCTCAAAACCTTATGGCAAAATTTTGTGTTATATCGTTTCTGAGCATGAGAATACCATTAAGCTAAATCGCATGTTCGGGAAATTTCGATTAGTGGGTCATTTTTGGGTCACTGTGGGTCAAGCTAATTGTATCTTAAAAAAAAGGCTTAAATGATTTTGACAAAATTTTGTATTATGCTGTTTCCAGTCACGAGAAGATCATTGGGTTAGGTCACATGTTCGAGAAAATTCGATTAATGGGTCATTTTTGGGTCACTGAGGGTCAAGTTAATTTTACATTGAAAACAGCTTTAATGATTTTGATTAAATATTGTTTTCTATCGTTTTCAGGTTCGTGAAGACCATTGGTCTAGGTCGCATGCTCAAAAAAATTCAATTAACCAGTCATTTTGGGTCAAGGTTTAGCTAATTTTATTTTAAAAATGGCTCAAACGATTTTGACAAAATTTCCTATTATGCCGTTTTCTAGCACGAGAAGACCATTGGGATAGGTCAGATGTTCGATAAATTTAGATTAGTAGGTCTTTTTTGGGTTACCATGGGTCAAGCTAATTTTACCTATAAAATGACTTTAGCAATATTTTGACTAAATTTTGTATTCTATCGTTTTCGAGAAGAGCATTGTTTAGGTCGTGTGTTCGAAAAATTTCGGTTAGTGGGTCCCTATGGCTTAGTATCATGCCAATTTTATCTAAACAGCAAGAACTATACAGTGAGAATGAAATATCGAATTGAACATAAGGCTAATTTTGACCGAGCTTAGCTCTGTCATGCCCGCTAGTAGAAATTATACATGCCAAGTGATAAGCAAAAAAATTGGTTGACAGTGCTGTAACTGAATTCTTTTGTGTGTCCCTTTAATTAAATAAATGATAAATGCTATGCACATCATATTTATAATAAGCATCTTGTAGCACACCTCAGTGATATATATCAATTTCAGTATGTTTAAAAAAATGTAACATCATTAAAATACACCACAATTTTTCTCCATTGACCATAATGTAGCGGACTTCTTTTTAGTGCCTCGTTAAATGAACTATAAATGCTACACACTTCATTTCCAGTACTGAACATGCCATATAGACTTTAATAATATTTATCATTTATGTGACAATCTGAGTATATTTGTGAGAGTAAAGCTAATGTCAGACAAATGTCTTTTTGCACACTTTTTTTCCTACTTATCATCCCTACATATGCTCGCTAACATGTGTAGGGAAAAAAAGCATGCAAAAAAAGCATTCGTCTGACATTAACCTTAGAACACAAACAAACTGAATTTATAAACACTTTGCAGCTATGCTGAAAAGTGATAAAAATGCTATAGTTATGTAATTCCACAAACAAAAAATATCGCATGTAAAACAGTTGACATTTACGTACCTTATTCCAGAGAACTAGTGAAGTAATTTCAATATTTTTAAAAAATAATAATAATTTTGACCGTAGCTAAACTAGAAATTAGTTGTTTGACAAAAAAAAAAATAAAAAATGCAATAGTTATGTTAATTTTAAGACAGACAAACTGAATTCATAAACGCTTTTTGCCTATGTTGGAAAGTGATAAAATGCTATAAATACGTAATTTCACAAACAAAAAATATTAAATGTAAAACAGCTAACATTGATGTTTCTTTTTCAGGAAAACTACTCAAGCAATTTCATTACTTTTTTAAGAATAATTTTGTCAGTAGCTAAACTGGAAATTGGTTGTTTGGCAAAAAGTTAAAATAAACTAGTTGGATGTGCCAATCCCAAAACTTTCTTTTATCTTATACATCTTAATACTTCAAAACCTAGTTACACATGTTAATACTTCAATATTATTAGTTCAATACTATACCAACTTTGATTTTCATCTTAAATTTCTGCTCAAGTCAATTAAACGGACTAAAAACGAGTTAATCTATATCATGATATTTGTTAAAATTATTAATTTTTCCTTATTCTGTCGTTATCAGCTGTTTGCGAATAGCCGGCATAGCAGGAAGCGAGTTCCCGCCGCTGCATGAGCCGCCGGTGCACAATAGAACTACGAAAAATCAAGAAAAGTATACAAAAATTGCTAGCACGGAGCCCCTTTACCGCGCAATATTTCCAAATTCAAGGAGAACCTGTTGGCCAAAGCCAAAAACAAGCTCAAACATTTTGGTTCAATTGTATGCATAATTTTATACGCTGTTCGATGGTACAATAATGAAAATGGCACAGAGATCGGAATTATAGCGCCCCCTTCTTTCGGAATTTTTTCAAGTTCAGGGAGGACTTGTTTGCCATAGCCAGAAACATGCACAAAAAATTTGGTTCAATTATATGGATAACTTCATACACTTTTCGATGGTACAATAATGAAAATGGTACAGACATCGCAATTATAGTGCCCCCTTCCGGCAGAATTTTTCCAAATTCAGGGAGGACCTTCGTGACATGACCAAAAATAAACACATAAAATTTGATTCAATTCTATGCATAACTTCATACACTTTTCGGCGGTACAATATTCAAAATGGCACAAAAATTGTACAAAAATCGCTATTACAGCGCCCTCTACGAGCGATTTTTTTACAAATTAAGGGAGGACCTCCTTGCCATAGCCAAGAACTTAATTTTTTTTTTTTTTTTGGTTCAATTCTATGCATAACTTCATACAATTTTCGATGCTGCAATATCCAAAATTGCACAAAAATCGCTATTACAGCGCCCCCTAACGGTGAATTTTTTGCAAATTCATGGAGGACCTGCTTGCCATATCCAAAAACTTAAAATAAAAATTTGGTTTAATTCTATGCATAACTTCATACACTTTTGGACGGTACAATATTCAAAATCGCACAAAAATCGCTATTACAGCGCCCCTACCGGCGAATTTTTTCCAAATTCAGGGAGGACCTGCTTGCCATAGCCAAAAACTTAAAATAAAAATTTGGTTTAATTCTATGCATAACTTCATACACTTTTGGACGGTACAATATTCAAAATCGCACAAAAAACGCATTTACAGCGCCCCCTACCGGCGAATTTTTTCCAAATTCAGGGAGGACCTGCTTGTCATATCCAAAAACTTAAACTAAAAATTTGGTTCAATTCTATGCATAACTCCATACACTTTTGGATGGTACAATATTCAAAATCGCACAAAAATTGTTATATCAGCGCCCCCTACCGGCGAATTTTTTCCAAATTCCGGGAGGACCTGCTTGCCATAGCCAAAAACATATAATAAAATTTTGGTTTCATCCTATACATAACTTCATACACTTTTTGATGGTACAATGGCGACAGACAGACGGACAGACGGACGGACGGACAGACGGACACACAGACAGACAGACATTTTCTATAAACATGTTTTTTGGAATCTCTGACCCCTAAAACATGCAAATCCGTCGAAAACCGGAAGTCGAAAAAAATTTCGATTACAATACTTTCTTCTATTGAAGATAGAAGAAAGTAAAAATGTAATAGTTATGTTAATTTTAAAATAACCTAGATTTCTATTGCTTGTGATGCATTGTATTTTTACTTTCTTCTATCTTCAATAGAAGAAAGTATTGTAATCGAAATTTTTTCGACTTCCGGTTTTCGACGGATTTACATGTTTTAGGGGTCAGAGATCCCCAAAAACATGTTTATAGAAAATGTCCGTGTGTCCGTCTGTCTCGCCATTGTACCCTCAAAAAGTGTATGAAGTTATGCATAGAATTTAACCAAATTTTTATTTTAAGTTTTTGGCTATGGCAAGCAGATCCTTCCCGAATTTGGAAAAAATTCGCCAGTAGGGGGCGCTGTAATAGCGATTTTTGTGAAATTTTGAATATTGTACAGTCCAAAAGCATATGAAGTTATGCATAGAATTGAACAAAATTTTTATTTTAAGTTTTTGGATGTGGCAGGTAGGTCCTCCCTTAATTTGGAAAAAATTCGCCAGTAGGGGGCGCTGTAATAGCGATTTTTGTGCGATTTTGAATATTGTACCATCCAGAAGTGTATGAAGTTATGCATAGAATTGAACCAAATTTTTATTTTAAGTGTATGGTATGACAAGCAAGGTCCTCCCTGAATTTGGAAAAAAATTCGCCACTAGGGGGCGTTGTAATAGCGATTTTGTTATTGTACCATCGAAAAGTGTATGAAGTTATGCATACAATTGAATTAAATTTTTTGTGCATGTTTTTGGCTTTGACCAACAGGTCCTCCTTGAATTTGGAAATATTGTGCGGTAAAGGGGCTCTGTGATAGCGATTTTTGTATACTTTTCATGATTTTTCGTAGTTTTATTGTCCATCGGCGGCTCGTGCAAAGGCGGGAACTCACTTCCTGCTAAGCCGGCTATTCACAAGCATCTGGTAACAACAGAATAAGGAAAAACTATTAATTTTAGCAAATATCATGATATAGATTAACTCGTTTTTAGTTCATTTAATTGACTGAAGCAGAAATTTAAAATGAAAATTAAAGTTGGTATAGTAATGAACTAATAATATTGAAGTATTAACATGTGTAACTAGTTTTTGAAATATTAAGATGTATAAGATAGAAGAAAGTTTTGGGATTGGCCAGACCTGGCAACCTTTGAAAATGAGAAATCGTAGCACAAATTAATCTGGAAGTTGGTTGGTTGGTTTTTCGTGTTTCGCAGCATTTTTTTTTTTTTTTTTACATTTATAAAAGAAGCCCAGTTCAAATTATTTAGCCCAGTGCAGTAAATTTTGATGAAATTCGCGATTTGTATTCTGCGATCATTTCGCGATATTCATGATTTTTTCCCACAATCGTAATTCACTTTTTTCTATTACGATTCTTTCTTGAAATCCTCGAAAGAATGAATTTTTACTTCAAACTTTTGATGAAATTCGCATTTATTACCGCGATCCTTTGACGATTTTTACATGATCCTTTGGCGAAATTCATGTTTTCTTTCCACGATCTCCACTTTCCACGAAAAATCGTAGTTTGAGACCGATTTTCGTAGCATCGTAGTTTATAGATCCAAATCGTAGCAACTAAGATTTTTTCGTAGCAGTTGGCAGGTCTGGGGATTGACACATCCAACTAGTTTGTTTTTTATTTTTTGCTGAGCAATCAAATTTTAGTTTAGATACTGTCAAAACTATTTTTATTTTCAGTGGGCTGTGCAAATATAATGTTATCAACTTTTTGGCGATTGTGGACCCCCTCCTCTTTTACGATATCATACATTATCATTGCTTGACCTGACCCCCCCCCCCCCCCTAATGATATCGTTATCAATATCTAAAAAATTTTTTTATTTTTACAATTTTTTCTTTCTTTTTCTTTTTGTATGTTTGCAATGATGTACATTTATTATTCGCATATTTTACTGATTTAAATTAAGAGAAGTCAATAAAGTATCACTGTTATATATGAAATAACTTTATATTAAATAACATTTAAGAAAATACTTACTATTTAAAAGTATTTAATAATAGCTTTTCATTACATAATGCATTCAACAGTAATATTATCTTCTTTGCACTTGCCCCCTGCACGGTAAAAGGGGTAAGCGAAACTTCTTATCAACAAAACACGTGACTTACATTCTTCCCCATTTTTAGGGTTTTGTTCACCTCACGAAACTCTTATAGTCTCGCTTCTTTGTCTGTCCATCCATCTGTCCATGACAGCCTCGTATTCGCAAACTATTTAAGTTACAGACTTGATTTTTTTTTTTTTTTTTTTACATAGAGCTGAATACCACCTGTCATACCCAAAATCATAAAATTTTGAAAAAGTCTTATATTATTTTAATGAAATGAGTTCATTCTTTTTCAATTTCAAAACTTAATCTTAATATCAGCATATTTCACTGAGTGTCCATAGTGTAGTGGTAAAGCGCATTCGTCTTCCACGCAGAAGATTGTGGGTTCGACTTTCAGGGAAAACTTTAAAATTTTGATTTTTATTATTGTTACATTTTTTTTTCCAGATGAATTTAATTAAAAGAAAATTCCCTTTTGGTCTTTTAAAGGCTTATTTTATTTTTCTTTGCAACAGTAATTTTAAAAATCTCTTTTTTTTCAGACAGAAAAAATCTTGAATTTCAATCTAGAACCAATATATATATATATATATATATATATATATATTTGCTGCTACTATCTACTGGCCATTTTTTGAAATAATAGGGCAACTTTTTTCATCGTATCATTAGAAGAATTATTCAGGAATTGAAAGATTTTTTTTTTTCTTTTTTTTTTTTTTCCAATTTTAATAAATGTTAACATCCTTCTTTTGGCACTATCTAGTGAGTGTTTGTAAAGTCAAACAATTAATATGGATTTTTTCTGAATTATTTGACCAATTTAAATATGTTTTAAACAATTTTTTGCTTCTAAAAATTTTATATTTTATTTATACCTGCGCTAAAATTTTGAAATTGCTGAATTTATTGCTGAATTCAGATTTTTAAAATTTTATTTAAATAATTTTTCTTGAATATTTTTAATTTGATTTAAAAATATTTTTCTAATTAATTTAAAATTAAATGTAATGGTGCTGTCATTTATGTAAGGATTTAATAATTATAAATTAACAATTTTGATTTATTCATTTAAGGATAAAGTGTTTTTAAAGAGATATTAAACTAAACGCTGTGTGCGATCTGCGATCAGACTTACCTACTTGTTTACTGGTAAACATAACAAGTATTATTTTGAACCTAGTTTTTCTAAAAACGCAATATAAGCGCATATGGTAGAAAAATAGGAATGCCGAATGATGCGCTATTTAATATTTTAGAATAAAATGATTTTATAATTATTTAAATGGTTTTAATAATAAATTTGCATTTTCATGAAAATAGAAAAAAGACTTAGAAAAAGTTAACAGACTATTTTGATGTAAAAAAATATTACCAAAAAACAAAATTTTGATTGGATAAAAAATGATAACGATACAAATGACCCCCTCCCCCCCACTCCCTAGCAACGATATCATGTGCCACCCCCCCACCCCCACCCCCCCTTAAGGTGATAACATTATACATGTAAAGCCCCCATGTATTCACTTCAGTAATTCCCAAGAAAATGGTACATTAATATCAGCTATTCTATTTTACATGTGATTTTACAATTTCTGTCACCCTCTTAAATCTTGAAAACTTTGAGGTGATATAGGAAATTAGAATTTTCAAGCAAAATCAAAGTAGCTACAAAAGTGAAATAAAAGAGTACTGTTTTCCCATAATAAATGATATTTTACAGGGTTTTTTTCCTTACACACATTTAAAAATTTATAGTAAAATTTTCAAGATAGCGAATGAATACTTTTAATGTATACATTTTAAAATGATTTTTAGACAACACATACGTTTTCTTTTTAAATTTATGATTATTTTATTCTTAATTAACTTTTGATTTTCCCTTATACCAAAATTATTTCCATTTGTGAATAGATATTATGTATATATGTAATAAAACTTTTTACTATTAATAACTATCGAATAACAGGAAAATCAACAATATAAAAATTAACCAATTATTATAATAAAATATAAAAATGTATATTCAATAATGTAAAATGCATGAATTGAAAAAAAAAATTAAAGTATAAGAAGAAAAAAATCCACAAGCAGAATATATATATCTGTCTTCAATTACTCAAATATTTTCTCACGTAACATAATATTAATTTATTTAAGCAGTTTGAGCTATCTGTTTGCTTCCAGGAATTAAAATGAAAAAAGTAAAATTAATTTCATTTAACTATTTTGAAAAATCAAAGTTTTATGATGATCTCGGAAAGAATGGACCTAATTTAAATAATTAGATGTACATATGTTTGAAAGAAAAATAAACTTTTTTTTGTGGTAGGACGTTCATATTCTTTTGAAATTTGATGAAAGTTCCTTTACAGAAAAGTGCATTAAATTAAAAAAAATAAATAAATGTAAGTTTATATCTTTGATCTAACTTTATTGTTTTTTATATGATATTTAATAATGCTGACATGGAAATATTGGGAAATAAAAAGAAAGTAAAGAAGGATTAAAAGATTTGAAAATCAATTATCATATTCATTAATTTTATGGTCTACATAATATGCTATCAGTAATAGTGTGGTGATAAAATGCATAGCACTGAGCTAATTTATTTTAACTTTTAATCTAATATTGAAAAGAAAAAACTGTAGAATTTGATAATTTCTTAAAAGAGGAAATGCAAAAATATAAATGTTTATATGTATTTTGTTTAATTGTAAATGTAATGACTATAAGTAGACATACAATAATGACTTTAAATAAATATTATAAGAATTCTAAATAAATATACATATATGAAATGCAAAAGTATAATTTTTTTTTGCAATTGACAATTTCTTTTATATATGTTTTGTAAAGGCAGTGTTGTTTGTAAATTTTTATTATTAAAATGGACAATATTGATTTCTTTACTCTTAATGTTATTATTGTATACATAATTTTTATTTATAAACTAGAAATGGAAAAATATTTTTTAACACAGTGCTTTTATACATTTTCTGTTTTTTTTGTCAAGCCGTAGTTCTCACTGTAATGTAAATATGTAGAGTAAAAGATTGAAATATATAATATAGTTTAATTTTAAGAATGATTAAAAAATGCATTTTTAAAAATCATGTACAGTTTAATTTTCTTTTTCCCAACTTGCAATATTTAAATTTATTCATTTTCAATTTTTTTATTTTTAAATATATGAAATTGTTGTGAACCTTTTTCCTCTTTAATTTGTGTTCATTTATTTAATACTTGTGATTTATGTTGAAGTTGAAATAGTCAATATTTTTTTGTACAGATTTTTTTCTTGCTCATATGTCTACCAACCGGTCTTCGCCCATCTAGATAATCGCTGAATGGGACCAGATGCCTTTTTCTGCATATAGCCCCGGCTTTGGCCAGTGCCCACAACGTACATTTTACATGCAAACAGATAATGAATGAAATGTTTTGTTTTTAACCTGCTTTGATTTGCTTTTCTTTTGCATTGTCATTTTCAATTTATCTAATGGTTTTTGGACTCCCTTTGTGGACCCCCATTTCATTAGTATTTATACTAATACATACTTATACATTTGGTTTTTCTGACAGAATTCTTTAAGAATTATAAGATGCTGAATCATTAATATTTTGATGATATTTGCTTCAGAATCCAGAATGATGCCCTGAATTTCAGGCTGTGTTTGATATATAAATTTAAGCAAATATTTCTTCTGACTAGACTGTTCTCTTGTATTGTTTTATATTATGTAAAAATATTTTTTTAAATAATACTGTCACTAAATCTTATTTAATTTTTTGTATGTTCTTCTTTCATTGCCACCAGTCATACTATAGATATATGGAGAACCTTAATTCAAGATAAAGAAACTGCTAATCAAATAATTGAAAACTTTTTGGAATTGTTTTCTGACAATGTTCTCTCCAGTGTTCCTGATCCCCATGGTCGGAATTTAACACTAATTGCTGCTCACAAGCCTTTAGCTGTAAGTTTAAAACATTGAATTTTAGATGTATTTTATATTTTCATCTGGATTAGAGTAAGTTTAAATTCATATTTTATAAGTAACTTGTAATTGAAAATTATAGTATTTTGGTTTCTGCTAATCCAGTAGTTCCCAAACAGTAATCCTACTTTAACTTTACAGGGGCTCTGTGGCTCTCCAGGGATA
Organism: Maratus speciosus; assembly: GCA_963932465.1. Taxonomy (NCBI): domain Eukaryota; kingdom Metazoa; phylum Arthropoda; class Arachnida; order Araneae; family Salticidae; genus Maratus; species Maratus speciosus. Next base: position 421,265,411 of record OZ010789.1, on the reverse strand, counting down.
TAAATAATATTTGAAGAAAACCTACATACTGCAACTGATTTATTTTATTTTTATGTAATACAAATTTAATTGTTACGATAAACTGAGAACTACTTGTAACTAACTGTATGCTTGTGACCCATTGTTATTTTCTGCATAAAATTTCTGTTGAAAACATTAATTTTTACTACTATTTTATTTTTATGCTTCTCGTATACAATGTGTTAAAAATTGAAAAACAAAAAAGGTAGATTCAAAATAAGAAGGAGAGAAATCGAATTCTGAGTGAAAATTTCCCAACTTTACTATCACACATAACAGAGCAGCAGGACACAACTAATTATTTTTTGAATTAGGGCAGACATTTACTATTATTTCCAAATAGTAATTTTCATCTTATTTATGACATAAATCTGTATTTAAATAAGGCAGCAATTACCATTCAGAAATATTTGTACATCCTAACCAAAATAACTTCTCACACCCCCATGCACAAATCAGCTGTGGGTTCAGTGGATCAGTCTGCTACCACTAGCACCGAAATTACTGTATCTGAAAAAAGAGATGAACATATAACGGCGAGAAAATGGCCACCAGCTTGCTATACAATAAGAAATGTCATTTTATATATTTTATGCCCTTAATTTATTAGCATCATAATCAGATAAGTTCCTCACAATGCATATTTTTTTCTCTTCAAAGACCGTTGGCACATTTGGTCAATCTGTGTTCAGAGGTAACAATATTTTTATTGGAGCATAATGCCTGACAGGAGATGATTTTAAATGATGAAACTTGGGTGTACAACTTGCATATTTTGCCAATATTTTTAGCAAAATGAATTAATCTATCCTTTTGATGAACACTGTCACAGTTTTAATGAAACTGTCTTAGTGCCATTTTTTTAAGAAGAAACTTGTGTATTGGTTGGAGTGTGTTGCAAACAAATATATCGATTTTTTTTTTTTATGTTTTTGGCTAAAAATAACCAGGGGTGCAGAAACTGTTTCTACTCCCAACATTTCCCCCAATCCATATGAAAATTTCCCCAAAATTTTACAGTATGATAAAGGTAAATGCTGTATTACCGTAGGTATACAAAATTTATTTTTCCAATATTTCTCAACTTATGCGCAAGTATATATGGCAGGGGTGATTCTGAGTGAAAAAAAAAATTGAAATTCACAGCAAATTTTCTGAAAGTCTATACCAGAGTGGGGGAAAGGGGGGGGGGATAAACTCCCAGCACTATCTTTTTTTCGCGGCCTTTGACGAAATTTGCGTTTTTTAGCTATCTTTTGTCGAAATTTTCGGTTCTTTCGCTATCTTTTGTCGAGTTTTGTGGTTATCTCGCCCTCTTTTGACGAAATTTGCAGCTATTTCGCCCTATTTTAATGAAATTCGTGGTTGTTTTGCCATCTTCTGATAAAATTCACGGTTGTTTTGCGATCGTTTCACAAAGTTTGCAGTTCTCTCATGATCGTTTCATGAAATTTGCTGTTCTTTCATGATCTTATGACAAAATTTGCAGGGGTTTTGCGATCTTTTAACGATATTTGCGGGGATTTTGTGGTCTTTTAACGAAATTTGAGGTGTTTTTGCAATCTTTTAACAAAATTTAAGGTTATTTCGCCCCTCTTGATGAAATTTCGGTTATTTCGCGATCTTTTGACAAAATTTGTGTTCATTTCGTGATCTTTTGATGAAATTTGCGAGTTTTTTCGCAATTTTTTTGAAGAAATTTGTGGTTCTTTCGCCATCTTTTGACAAAATTTGCAGTTCTTTCACCATCTTTTGACGAAATTTGCAGTTCTTTCACCATCTTTTGACAAAATTTGCAGTTCTTTTGCCATCTTTTGATGAAATTTGTGCATTTTCGTGATCTTTTGATGAAATTTTTGCGTTTTCGTGATCTTTTGACGAAATGTGCGTTTATTTCGAGATCTTTTGACAAAATTTGTGTTCATTTCGTGATCTTTTGACGAAGTTTCTGAATATATACCTTATTGAACTATTCTCAGAAGAAATATGACACAATTTGAGTTATTACTTCTTTTATTATGATTAGTTAAACTTGGCATCTCAGCGCCAAAATGCTAAGTTTGAAGTTCAATACCTAAAAAAGGACTGGATAAAATTTTATGAAAATTTAGCAGGATAACCTTCTTATAGATGTAAACATGTAGCAAAAATATTATGAGTGATATTTATGTGGTTTTAGATATATGGAACTTCGAAATTGGCTTGAAAATCACATTTATTTACACAATTTTTCACAACAAGAACACTTAATGCATAATTTATTATTCTCATTGTTATGTCATAAAAACATAACATAACTTTTTCCTTTTATAAAACAATTTAAATATTTTAATTTAATAATTACCCCCTAAAATTTTAATATTTCAAATTATGGAATCACCTATGACATTATTTATCTTTCTAACGATCTTTATTTACTTTTTAAATTCAAAGTTTCGTTTGCATGTTGCCAATCTTTAAAAAGATATTTCAAATGTAATTTCTAAACTTTTTCAGCTATCAAAAATCAAGAAATAATATCTAACTTAATTTATATTATAAATTAACAATGTTCTTCCAAATTTAAAAAAGATTTATTTTCAACATCAAGATCGTTGGGAAATAATTGATGAACTATCAGAATTAAAATAATCATCTGAATTCATTTATAAAATAAATATACATTTTAAATTAATTTTTCCCATTTATAATAAATTTTATCACTTTAATTTTCATTCAAAAACAATTTATTTTGATTCATTTTTCAAATCATATTCCTTTTGATTTCGTTTGAGTGTGTTGTCAAACCAGCCAATCACAGCGCTTGCCGCTAACTTAATTTTTTCCCAAGCGACGCTATTTTCTCTCTCTTATGCGTTAGCTCTGAAAGAGAAAGGACGTGGGAAGCGGCCGGCTGGTGATGCCGTAATGAAAAATCGGCACATCGGTTGGTTAGTCTTCCTTTAGATGTATTGTCTGACAATTTAATCTTTTATTTTGTATTAACTAAAATACAAGATAGGAATGTTTGAAACGACTTAGCATAATGTATGGATCTTTAAAAAGAATGTCCTGTCCAATTATCTCGAAGGATGGAGAAATGGCTGTCTTCATATGCAGACCGTTAGAGATCCTACATCTCGGGAGTGGATGGTATCTAGTATATCACTAGATATTGGAGGTGAACAAGATGAAATTTCATAAAGATTGATCATTAGAAGTATCGCAACTTCCCGACATTATACGAATGTCTTCGTTCGTTGGAGGTAAAAGATTTTTGTTTTCCTTAACTTTATTACGGGAGAAAAAATTAGTGATTTCATGGTTCACACCTTAAACAAAGGAAACTGTGAAATAATCGTCCCCATGATTGATCAAGCTAATTTGCGATATATGGAATTGAAACAAAATAGATTTTGATTCCTCTTATGGTAACTGTGCTTATCTTTTAGCCACTAGTTTCCTAGTGACTCATTCTTTAAAGTTTGAACATTTAAGTGCTGCAGATCGCAATTTCAAAACAACCTGATCCATTTTTTATTGCTAGAAATCCTTTTATTACATTTATGTTCTCTGTCAGTCATAAATGGAACTTAGAAATTTAAATTTCATGATGTCGTAATTTATTGCTTATTAATGTTTTGAGATATATTTCATACTCTAAAAGTTTATCTTTTATTTAATCTGGCCAGATATTTTCCTCATATATATAATTAATCGTAAGAAAACTAAATAAAGATGTATTAAAATTTATCTTTCCGTGTGTTCTTTGTATTTAAATGTGTTTTATTTTATAATGACCATTTTAGGTGTATTTTGAAGATTTATTCGAAGGGTGAGATTAATTATTTCAACTTTCTTTATTCCAGCTCAATTCTCATATTGAATAATAAATAGAAGGGGATTAATATTAATTCTAATAACTTGTAATTAACGTTTCATAGCGCGATGTGCAGCAACTATCGCTCCGGCCAAAGTGTTATGTTGGGTGTGTGGGTTTTGAGACTTCAAATGTGATTTTGGGGTAATTATATATGAATTAATTATCCGGAAATCATTTCATATTCTCGGAACTCACATACACAGGATCTCACTTAACACTCACTACTTCAAATGCTGCTTTTTAAGGTACACATATTTTTCTTAAGTAGAATACATAATACTTAAATTTACTTTACACGCATAGAAATAAATATCAGAGATATTTCATTGCAAATTGTCTCGATAATGTTGTGGCTGCGTCCAGTGGCTGGAGTTAGCTTCCGAAGCACGTTACTTAGTGGTATCCAATGGACTGAAACATCTTTTCAACTGTCCAAAAAATTGTATCATTTTTGGACAGTTGAAAAGATGTTTCAGTCCATATGGGTGAAAAAAAGTGAAGGAATAGGTCATTGTTATCTTCACTTAGCTCAAGAATTTTTTCAACCCACCACTTTTATCATAAATGCGCGCAATATAATTGCAAAGCAATTCATTTACTTTGAATGATAGTGAGCTTTTCCAAATTTTTGAAATATTGTGATCATTATATTGTTCACATGTAGATGTTACAAAGCATCTGATAACTTTCACTTAATGGTATATATATGGTGATATGCACGTGTTCCTGGAATCCGTTGGCAGAACTGTAATAAATTTATTTTTTTTTCTCATTTTCTTCGATTTCTTCTCCTGAAATATATAGAAAAGTAACTCCAGAAATGTTTTGAGAGCAGCACTCAAACATATCATTTGGTGTTAAAATTTGGTTTGCGTGTGGTCGCTGTAAGGAAATTCTTGTTATTTGTCATTCTCTCTCTCATTCTCTCTTGGCATTGTCTCTTTGTCATTCCACCTATCCCATCACAGGCATTTTTTGCGTGGGAAGAGGTGAAGAAATTCCATTCCGATTTTATCCCAAAATCCTTGAAATGATGACATACATTCACAAAATTCTTTTTGTTTTTATACTGGCTGTGTCAACCATCAGTGAAATAAATAACATTTTGAATGACAGAAGGTGCAATGTTTTTCATGTCGTCAATTAAGTGTTTCTGAAAAGTGTGAACTGCAATTGTATCATTTACCAAATGATCACTGATTATGCATAGATTCCTGCAACACATTTTTAAGTCATTTTTGTAATAATATACAAATTTGTGTATTGTAGCCTGTTGATTATTCCAGTGGTAACTCTGGATTTCATCTAAAATCATAAATGTGTAATTTTCAGCAAAATCTGCTAGAACAATGCATTCTTTTGAAGTTAATTTCTCTTTTAAGTCCTGGAAGTATTGAGACTGTGTTTTAATGGTGAGTTTTTAAAGCCAATAACTTTTCTACAAAAGACTAAAAATTTATCAGTTGCCTTCATCTGGGTTATAGTTTAAACCGTAATATATTTATGCACTGGCACATAAAAAATAAAGAGCACAGGATATGAAAACTTGTTCTCAGTAATGGAATTTAACAGATGTTTACAAGTTAAGACATGATATGATTTGTAAATTTGTTCTTAATCATAAAATTCTTACCTTCAATTAATGCTAGCTTAAAATTAAATGAAATATTAAATTTGTGAGCATAAATTAAATTGTAATATTATTATTTTTATGTAAAAAAGTTATTTATACTTTAAAAAGATGCATTTGAAGAAATGAGTAGAATATATTACGCATTATGAGTTCTTTATGGTGGGGAAATATATCTAAACAAATGGATTTTCAAGCCTATTTCAAGGCTCCTTATTTCTAAAACCACATAAATATCACTCATAATATTTTTGCTACATGTTTACATCTATAAGAAGGTTATCCTGCTAAATTTTCATAAAATTTTATCCAGTCCTTTTTTAGGTATTGAACTTCAAACTTAGCATTTTGGTGCTGAGATGCCAAGTTTGACTAATCATAGTAAAAGAAGGAATAACTTAAACTGTTTGATATTGCTTCTGAGAATAGTTCAGTAAGGTATATATTTAGAAAAAAATATATAAAGGTGCCAAAGCTCTTTCTTCCATTAAATTTTTTATGTCAAAAATTCAATTTTTTGCTGTAAAAATGATACATTTAATCTTATTTTATGCAATTTTTTTAATCATTATCATAAAAATACCTATTATCAAAATTTAGTTCATTCTTTACTCAATATAATGGTTTTTAAATCATTTTGATATGTTTAGAAATAAAGTTATAAGGGTTTCCGTAAAGTACTATTTTCATGGAAAACCATTTGTGACATGACAAAAAATGGATGCCAAAAAAAAAATTCAAAAGGTTTTAAAAAAATTTAATCCTTGTTTTATACTGCTAAAAGTACAGTAAATTAAGTGGTAAAGAATAAAAAAAATCAAAAATATTGAGCAACATGGTCTGGATGATTTCACATGGATTGACCCGCAACAATTTATTTAAAACTACAAACAAGGTGATTGGCAGACTTTATAGGCTAAAATTAAGCTTGACTGTACTAATGATTGGGTGGGGAAAAGAATCCTTTCCCAAAATTCAAATCACTTAACTGAAGTCAAATTAGCCTCACTGTTTATTGTGCAGGAACTTAACAAAAGCCACTTTAACAATCGATAGCACTATAAAATGTCTCTATAAACACAGTAATATCACTATAAAAGGAAACCCGGGGATTCCAATAACCCCTTATTCTTAAATATGGAGTTTAATTCCTTACCACGCTTCCAAAACTCACAGACATTCTATTCAAAACAGCTAACTGAAAACTTCACTTGAACTCAACATCTGAAGAACTTGAATTTCCAAAAGCTTCCAAGAAGGTTTTCAAACCTTCAAAACTCAGAACTAAAGTATCTTAAGGATGAGATGCATTCCAAATCCTATAACACTATATATATATATATATACGTAATTAAACATATCTTTGCAAGAAAATACCTGGGACAATCAGATTCCAAAGATTTTGCAAAACTTAAAGAAATGACAGAACAAAGTAGGTCTCATTCATGTACACATGTTAGAATTTAGGACACCACAATCTAACGCAAAATCTTAAAACTCCCTCGGCCATTAGGAGACCCTGATAAAAGGGTATCCAGGAACTATGCTGCAGAGTAATTCACAATTGTTTAGACTATCTACAGCCTTCATCCTCTGCTTCGTAGTTATGGGTCTAAACAACATTAACGTGCAAAACATAAGGTACGGAAGGTTTTGGGGCTCCATCATGGAAATTCATTTTGGAGCCACTGTGATAATCTATACTTATTAATGTAATGTTTTTACACTTACTATCTGTAAAAGTTAAGTGATATTATTTTTCCATTAAAAAAAAAAAAAAAAAAGAAAAGAAAATCCATTTATCAGTTCAAGCAGGGCAAAAAAATATATAACAGCAGATATCTGCAACAGAAATATGTTTTCAGAGCTAGTTCAGAAAACATAAGATTCATAATATCTTATAACAAATCAATCTGATTTTATATTAGGCTTTAAATGTAATTTATTTTAGTTATGTATGTTCTTTAAAATGTAGAATGATGTGCTGATATAAATCAGTATTTCTGAAATAATATCAGTGATGCCAATCAATGGCAATTTCTTACTCACAAAGAATTTGTTCTGAACTATATAGAGGTTGCATAATTCAGGTTAATATAACATAATTAATGTGAGTTGAATGGAACATTGCACACAACAAGAAAGTATTGTGAATAATACTGTTTATGCAAGTTTAAAAAAAATTGCTACTGTAATAAAGAAATTATCTTTTATATTCTTAAACTATAAACCCAAATCAAAATACAATCCTTCTTATAGTCATCTAGGGTGAACTTGCAAAAATACTTGTAAATATATCTGAAAGAAAATGAAAATATATCTGAAAACTTCTTTATTTTCATACACAATATTATTCTTTGATGTTTAAATTCATTCTAAGATCAAACTTTAATTAATGAGATGTTGGCAAGAAAGAGCATTTCAACCACATATGTAAAATTTACTGTGTATATTTCTGCTCAGTGACCCTTTAACTGCTGAAGAAATCTGAACACGGTTCACTTCCCAATGCAATATTTTTTTGCATGGCAAATATTACTACATGGAGATACTGGTTACAAACTATTGTGTCAGTTGGCAGCTATGCACTTTTTCAAGGCCAGATTGTTCCACTTTAAAGTAGCGGACGATGTTATATCTCTAGAAAAAACTGATAGAGAAAGATATTTTCTAAAAGCTGAAAATGGATTTTTTCAATTATATGTTGTTTTTTTAAATTGCCTATTTATATATCTTATTTCATTGTATGAGAAAAAAAAATATATTTTTTAAACAATACTCTGATAATGTTGAAATGTGTTTCATAATCTATGCCTGATGCATGATTTTTCTTTCTTGCTTTTGTTTATGCCTTTTAAATTAAGAAAAAATTAAGTTTGTATTTCAATACATATTTATTGCTGTATACATCTTGAATTATCCCTATTAAATATAATTTACACTTATGTTTTCTATTTTATATGTAGGCAGTGTTTGCCTTACGTGAAATTTTCAAGGTCCCCAGCATGGAAAACTGTTGCAAAGTTTATTTTGATAGACTATTTTCATCATTACTATTAGTAATTGGAAGCTATCTTGGAGCTATTTTTCCAGTCTACAGCTCAGATAGTGTAAAAAGTTTATCTAGAAAGGTTGATAAATCACCTGTTCCATCACCAGCCAGGTATATGAATTGATATATATATCTTTTTAGAATAATAATAAATCTATATTTGCATCTAAATTTTATTTCAAGATTATTCAAATTATTTCAAAATTCCTTTAATTTGCAGTAAATTATGTGTGACCCTTCACAGCATCTATGACCTTTTCAAAATAAACTATGACTAAAAAAATTCAGTGCAAAATTCACCTTGATTTATAGAAAATTCCAAAAAAAATGTATCAACATTACTTAAAGGTGCGTATAACACAATAAAAAAAAATTAATTAAAAATAAATAAAAAAAAGACATTTGAAATACATTTAAAGTGTTTTTAAAATCACTTAAGCATATAACACCATATAAAAAACCCCAAACATTTAAAATACATTAAAACCCTTTAAAATCAAAACATTTTCAACTGAACTTACTGGGTCATCATCAGTGAGAACTAAAGGTTGTTGTCTCTTTGCGTCTTCTAGATTTGCCCGGGAGAAACCATTTCACTTCAAGTGTGGTATGGAATATACGGTGGCATGGAAAAGGGTATTCAAAATTTACAACAAGCACAGGTTTTATTTATTTTTTTAAAGGACTTTAATGTATTTTTCTTTTTTATATTGTGTTATATGCACCTTTAAGCAATGATTTTTGTATTATTTTGTATTTTTCTGTAAATTTTAAATAAACTATGGTTTTTGATAAAGACTTGGCAACTTTCTTCTTTTTTTGCTCTTAAATTATTATCATTCTTTTGTTTGTTTATTTAAGAAATAGTTGTTTCAATAAGCAAATTAGTAAATGTTCCTTTTTGTAGTTTTTGTAATGAATATATGTTTGTCTCAACTGTTAATAAGGTACATTCTTTGGGTTTTTTTTTTTTTTTTTTTTTTTCTTCTCTGTTGCTTTGAAAAATTTGCTTTGAGTCTAATTTTCTCAATTTTACCTAAAATTAACTGTATATCAGAATAAACTACAATAAATTTCTTCTAATCTGCAAAGCTTCAGACCAAAGGTTGTGCAGATTATAAGTCATTGTTTGTTTACTTTTTTTCTTAAATTCAAAATAATTTATTATTATTAATGCATCAATATCAATGAATGTTCAAATAGAAAGATAATGATTTTAGATAATTTTTGCATTTTGTTTTGTGTGCCCACAGATTTTTCAAATATCTCAAATGTAACACCTTGGTGTACTGAATAAAACTGCTTTAATTCAAAAATGTTTTTTTTTTTTTTTTTTTTTTTTTTTTTTTTTTTTTTTTTTTCCCAAATGAAAACCGCTTAACTGATATTGTAATTCTGACTTTTTTACATCAGAAATTAAATACAGTCAGTTTACAAAAGTATCTGATTTTTTTTTTTTTTTTTTTTTTTTTAAGGCAGCAATTTTTTAAACATGTATCTCTAACTGAATGTGGAAGTAGAGGGGAGAAAAGATGAAAAACCTCTTTGAAATTGTTTCATTTGAATTCTGTGTGTGTGTGTATTATCTCAATTCAAAATAACTGTTTAAATATTTCTAATATAAAACTTTTTGCTTTTTAGTGATTTACAATTTAATTTAGTTAATCAGAGATCTTTTATTTAATTTTTTAAGAATTTCTCATTTTATAAATCTCGAATGGATTTAATAAAATTAAAATTGTTACTATTATTTAATAGGTGCGCTATTGAAGCTATGAAAAATTTCCTTATGTGTGTCAAAGAAGAAGTGGTTGTTACTTCGTTGACCGAAGGTGGTTACTGGGTTTTGATGGAGAACAGTGATAAATATCCTGAAGCTGTAGCTGCCCTAGGGAGGTCGGTTGTGATAGTTTATAGAATGTTATATATAAAAATTATTATGGTATATTGTAGTTTGATTTCACTCATATTTATGATAATTGTTAACTGCTAAATAAAAGTTTCAATATTTGATATTTTGTAAATAATGTTGATTAAATGTTTTAAAAATGCCCAATCAAACTGATGGCATTGAGCTCACAGTCTATTCACACTAATTGTATATTATACTCTTATTTCAAAGAATAATGCTCCTTAAAAAAAAAAAAAAAAAAAAAAAAAAAAAATAGCCAAATGAAGGGGGAGGGGATTAGCTCCTCCATTTCCCCCCTTTATACTTAACCAATGGACTTCCAAATCGAATCAGGGCAGCGCCTTATCAGAATAAACCGGTATATCTAATTCAAGCAAATCTGATAATTCTGCATGAAAAATCCATTTATCTAAATTAAAGGGGGATTAGCCCCATTCCCCCTTTATACTTAACCAATGAACCCCCAAAACTAATCAGGGAAGTGCCTTATCAGAATAAACCTGTATCCAAAATTTGAAGCAAATCGGATATTTCTGTCAAGAGTTATCACGTTATGTGCATATGTATGTATGTACGTACATACAGAACCTGCAGACACATTAGCTCTCGGGCTTTGATAGCCTGTGAGCTAAAATCTGACATCTTTTGTAGCATAAGACAATATTTTTTTTTATTTTGATAACTCCAATAATTTACAGCACTTTTTGAATAGTAACAAAGCATTTTTATTATTGTAGACTTTCATCAGAATTAGTTTAATTATAACAAAAATATAGAAAAGATGCCTTTGGGTTAGGTTTCATTTATGCATCAAACCTGGTTAGATTATTATTTATTTATTTTAATTACCTTTTTGCTACCCCCATACTTAATACATTTTCTCCATACTCATATGAATTCCTTTCTTGCTTTAATTACACAGTTACATCCATCTTATTCAATGCATACAGCAACTTTCAATACATACAGTAGGCAACCTTTTATTCAATTCTTTTTTCAATAAATGAAAATAGTAAGTAATAATCAGGAATCTTTCATAATCGAATTAAAACTTGAAATATTTTTGGTTGATACAAAGGTTGTTTCCATTTAATTTCTATTTGAGGTGAATAGCATACAGAAAGGAATCAGTAAATAGATTTTCACCATAATGCTTTTTTTTTTTCTTCTTCTGTGATCAGGGTGCTTATATCTTACATGACACAAAAGCTTTCTTGAAACTGAAAACAATAAACAACTCTATTGCTTAGTAATTAAATTTAAATACAGTATTATTTTAAAGAATCTATTGATGAAAAATCTTTACATTATTTCAGCAAAATCTTACTTACATTGATTGTATCATAATTAACTAGATAACATACTGTGTTAATAAAAAAAAATTATTATTTAATAGATTTTTTAGAAAATGATTTCGATCTGTAAACATTATTTAGAAGTGTACAGTATGAATCATTTATATTACTTTTTTCTGTGTTTATTTTTATCCATAGGTCTATTTGTGTTTGTTGCCCAGATCAAGTTCCAAAAATTATTACTTTCCTGAACCCTTTGTTAAACAGCTCAGTAGATGTCCAGAGAATTATTTCAGTATCTCTCTTTGTAGAATTTCTCTCTCAAACTTATAGAGGTAAACAATCTCTTTCTGAGCCATTAATTAATAACCTTCTGGGAAGATTAGTAGATAATTCTCCAGTTGTGAGACGACTCTGCATTTCTGGTCTTGGTAGTATTGCAATGTTGGATAAGGACCAGGTAATTTGCCTTTTTTTTACTTATTTATTTATTTATTGTATTTTTTCTTTTTGTAAAGTACAACGGTGAAGAAATTGAAATTTAAGAAGATTGATGAAATTCTACCTTTTTCTCTAGCACAGCGGCTCCCAAATTATGGATTGAGATATACTAGTGGATCGGGGAATGGTCGGTCAAGTCGTCAAAAATCTATAATTTTATCTGCTACAAAAATATAATGAAAAACTTAATTTTTTGTGATAAATTCTTGTATGATTTTTTTTTTCTTTTTTATGGTTTTGATTTTTCCGCTTTGAAATTAGTGTTATTTGTTATCATTCTCACATGTATGTTTTGTTCTAAAGCTAATCTTTTGTGTTGGATAGGTTCTACAAAAGGCTCTTTATTCCCAATTATTAGTGGGTCACAAAAATTTTTTAAACATTAAGAGGATTGCCATGTAGTAATAAAGTTTGGGAATTTTTGCTATAAAGTAATGATAAAAATGAAAATTTTATATTAAGACCATTTTTTTTTACTTTTTTAGTAAAAAGTAAGACATCTATGGTAAATTTATATGAAAAATGTAATAAGTTCAATTTGTAAGTCCTTTATAAGAACATGTTAGCCTGATTTTGACCTATTCTTCTTCCTTTTTTTTAAGTCACTACCAACGCTGAAGACTGAGCTACACTTGGTTAAAATTAGCTTTGTGTTCAACTCTATGTAACAATGGATTCTTGCTGTATTATTGTTATAAAGCATTTTATTTTATAACAGTATTATTTATAGAAACAATCAGTATTAAAACTATGTACATATTTCTAAATTTTACATTATTTATATATTTATAACGAAAGACCATCCTTCCAAAAAAAATTTTTAGTTTGCCAAATATTGCCAAATTTGGCGACATTCTTTCATTTGATGCCAAGTATGTGTTGGAAAAGTTCTATCCCATCAAAAACATCTCATGTAAAAAATAAGCCAAGTCTCGTGACTCTTTCTCGTAAAAAGTTCTGAGATCATGTGTAGAGCCAAGTTTAGCTCTCTTATTAACTCTGACATTTTAATTCATAAATTACTCCTAGCCTCTACACCTTTAGTTAATGATTATTTTGTGATTTGGCAATTACGCAACACAAGGAAGTTATTACATCAACATTTTACTATCTTTTGATTTGAGATAGAATTATTTAATTAAGGCTCGAAATATAGAAGCCTAAAGGAGGGATGTACCGGTTAGGGTCCTTGTAAAAGAGGGGTCTGGCTCGTATTCACATTACATGGGAAGAAAATCACCCAAAACTCTGGACATCAAACTCGACCACAAGAGAGTTTCGCACCTGGGCTTACAATGTTATGTAAAATTATGTCTATGCTGCAAGTACATATACGTTCAGTACTCTTATAAATACTGTTTTATGCAATACTTATAAATAAACATTAATATTAAAATATAAACAACAGCCTTTACATTCTCGTGCTGTGTAATTCCCAAGTTACAAAATAATCATTAACTAAAGGTTTAAAGACTAGGAGTAATTTGTGAATTAAAATGTCAGAGTTAATAAGAGAGCTAAACTTGGCTCTACACATGATCTCAGAACTTTTTACGGTCAAAGAGTCACGAGACTTGGCTTATTTTTTACATAAGATGTTTTTCATGGGATTTCACTTTTTTTGTAAGGAGAAAGCCAAAGAAAGATTTTCCAGTAGCATCAATTTCAATCACCCTATCTTTAGCTTCATAGTCTTTATAAGCTTCATGTGCATAAAATGGCTCCTGATTGCTTCAATGTTCTGCTTTTCCTAGAACTGCTTTGAATTTGTCATGTGTGCTACTGTTTGAAATGCATTCATTCAAATTTTCTAGTAACTATATTAGTTTTTGTTTCAATTTATCAGCTGTTCTATCAAAGTCCCCCAAAGTTAATTTCTATTGTCTTTATAAATTATTTAATTGTTATTATAACTTTGTCTGCTTCCAGACTATCTCCCATTTTTTTTGTTACAGCTCTCTTAATGCATTCTAAAGTGCTTATTTTAAATTGCAACTTCCCTCCAGACCTTTTTCATCGGAGAACTCTGACATTCATGTCAGTGTGTGAAACAGTACAGCACACAACTACTTCCCGATGGCCTTCAGGATGCAAAGGACTGTAGCGATCTACGGCTTCCCATTTCAGGGTGTGAATCACTGTAACATATTAATGTGTGTTTTTGTTTTCAAAGATGGTTTTGGCTCTAGCTTCTTGTAGCTGTTGAGAACGTGATTTCTCGGAACTTTTAGGCCTTCCCCTTTTTACCTCAATAGGTCTTCCAACTTCTTTTCTGCAGCTGATTTCTCTCTGTGATAGGTATTCATTTGGAAAAATAATAGATTCTTGCAAAGTTTTAAGAAGAGGAAGTAGAATGTCATAGTGACCTACTAAGAAACTACCAGAAAAAAGTAAATGTTTCACTAGTGTTTGAGAATTACCACATTTTCCAGTAAATGTAGAAAAGTGATAGATACTATCTGCAAAACATCAATAAGTTATGGAGAATATAGCGGACTCTCATTAGTGCATCTCTGCTTATGACTTATCTTCGCTTAATGTGGACAGTTTCATTTCCCCATCATATTTTAATTAATGTTAAAGGCATCGTTTGTTGTGGATTTTGGTTAGTGCAGATGAAAAATGGCCTCCCTTGGAAGCCCGCACTAACGGTTGTTCACTGTATATTTATATCTACTGCTCGTAGTCTTAGCATGGTCGACAGTGAAAATGATGTCATAGTGGTGTAAAAGTGATGACGTTTAAGTTTTAAATATAAAAATAAATCTCTTTCTTTCAACTATAACGTCATTTTTTCTGGGGAAGAGGGGGATGTAGAATTTTGATTTTGAAATCCAAAACTTTGAGTACCTAAAAAACATATTAAAAAAATTGCACATCACAAAGAGTTTGTATTGTCATTTAAAAAAATAAACTTTTTTTTTTTTTACATATGCGATTATGTTAGTCATATCCTGAGTGCCACTCTCCACGTTTTATAAAAATTAAATTTATTGTTCTTCAACAATTGCTGTCTACATTAATAGTTTGGCAGCAAAAGTGAACTATTTTGTAAATATGGAGTAAGTTTGGCAGAAAAATTCTCTTGCTTTTAAAATTACTGCTAATTTTGAACCATGGTGTATTGCCATTGCATCAAACTATAGCGATGTTTATAATAATATGGTTGTGATTTTAAATAAGCAAAAGTATAAGAACAGTTATCTATTAAGAAATGTTAGCATATTTGCAGAAAATATTTAAATTCACCAAACCAACATTTGGTAAAATAAATTAGTTTTATTTGGGTACTACTTGATTATCCTGTCGACCAATTTCACCAAATTATACAAATTGGTGTAATTTTTATTTTAAATAACAAAAGAACAAATAAATTAGTAAAACAGTAAAATAAAAGTAAAAATTAAAATTAAAAATCATTTGATGACGTAACAAACATGTGTATGATGTTTAATGTCAAGTGAATGTGACATTTACGATCATCCATTATTGGCATTTAATCTTATAGTTTGGCAGTAGTTTTTTGGCCGATGGGATAATCAAGTACAGTGAAACTTCCTACAATACAACAGTCACCCTGAACAAGGATAACCTTCGAATACCGGTCATGTTGTAGTGTTACTGAACTTCTTTCATAGAAATAACATTACACTAAACCTCCGAACAACGACCACCTCATAGCATTTTTTTTTTTTTTTTTGCGTTATGTTTTAACTACAACTGAAGTTGCAAAGAATGTGGAGTAGGATTTGCTTATTTGATATCCTTACAACTTCTTTATTAATCTGTTGTGGTTGCTTAGCAGCATCCCGTTCATAAAGAGGTGTGGCAAGAGGGGATATGGCAAAATTTCACATTTGCCAGAAAGGAAAGAGTGTCCAAGCGGTAGTCTTTTGTACCCTGTGTGAATCACGTGATATTTTTCGTCAATATGTAGCACATGTTTTACCCCAAAAGAATTCAAAGTGAAATTATTTTGTATTAAAATTGAAATTTAATTGCCATTTTCTGCAGATAAAAAATCCGAAAGTAGAGAAATAATATAGATGAGGCTGAATTAAATGACATTTTAAATAGAACTGGAATGAACATGAAAGCCAGCGAGTATGTGAATGTAGATAATGATTTGGCAGTCCGTTCTACTTTTAATATGATAGAAGAACTAATAGAAAGCATGGTCAATCAGAATAAAAGTTATGACAAAAATGAAGAGGAAGATAATATGGAATTATAACAAAATTGAAGCATAAATTCATATTCTAAAGTTGTTTTTAGATTCAGATAAATTAGTGATATGTTTTAGAAAACAAAACAGTTACGAATAAGTGATTTCTTTTGTTTAATATAATAGTATGTATCTTTGAACTGTAAAAATAAAGTAATTTTGGTCAGTTATTTTGATTTAAATGTAATGTAATTTTGAGCTTTTAAAATGTGGAATCTCTGAATAACGGCAACCTCCAAAGTACGGTCACTTTATCGTGCTCCCAGTGGTGGCTGCTATTCAGAGGTTTTACTGTAGTACTTTTATTCGTTCTAGTCAATTAAAACTAATTTTTCTGTATTCAGGACACAGCTATTTCGTGCTTGATTTAGTATAGATAGCAAACCGATAATGCTGCGTTTTATCATGTTGATAATCAGTGACTAACAGTATGGGCAAGAATTCTGATTGATTACGAAAGATAATTTTTTAATTTTCCGAATTTTAAAATTTTTTCTTTGTTTGTATACCAAACACTACCTCCTTACCAAGTTTCTAGGGTTACTGGATGTGCCTCAGATTTTTGATGATTGATGAGTCAGTCAGTCAGTAAATCAAAAAAGCGAAACTTAAGAGTTCATATATTTTTTGAACTAGAAAAGATAAAAACGTGGACATTAGAACATTTGATTCTGTTTGAAGAGTACTTTTAGAAAAATGAAATTTCAAGTTCCTGGAAAACTCCAGCACAAAGGTATGGGGATGTCAAAAGTACCCTGAGTTGCTTCCAGAAAAGGATGCTTATGGCGGTGCTTTCTCGATTTGGCAGGGGCACTGCCATGCCCCCAGATGTACTCTTATTGGCTAAATTTTCTTTTCAAGAATGTTCTTTGGACTCTGGTTGGTTGAATCATGTATCTCGGCTCGTATTGGAAATTTCTAGAAAATTTCTTTGGATTCTGAATGTCAATTTTTTGGCCAAATATTGCTGAATTTGGCATTATTCTTTCATTTGGTGCCAAGCATGTGTTTTGGCATTGGTGATCTTGAAAGTCTATTTTCTCACCAATGTTGCCAATATTTTTCCAAATATCGCTAAGTTTGGTGAAATGTTGCCAACTTTGCAACTTCATTTGCTGCCAACTGGTTCAACCTTCATTCCCATTGAATGACCCACTAATCGAATTTTCTCGAACATGTGACCTAGCCCAATAAATTTCTCGTACCCCAAAACGGTACGATACAAAATTTAGTCAAAATCGTTAGAGCCGTTTTTTAGATAAAATTTGCATATATACACATACACAAGATTTGCTTGTATTATAATATATGATTAATAAATTTCACACCTAAACCATTATTTATTGATTCATTTGTAGTTTACTTTGTAAAATTTAATATAAATATTTTATTTTAGTTCAAAGGGCTCGCATCTATGTTATAAAGCAAAGTAACACTGATGTCATTTTGAAGGTGGCAGTGATCTAGCCAATAAACTTTGTTTTATTGCAATTTTTTTAACTTCTATAATCACACAATTTCAATTTTTATACTGTTGAATTGGAAGAAATGTATTTTCAAATGCAATTTGTTTGAAAACTATATGTCAATTTATTGATTTTTTTTTTTTTTAATCTGTCCATAATGTGGAGCCCAATTACACAAGATTCATTATTTTCACATAAAACAATATAAATATTCAGCATTTGTCAAAAGCTTTATCGCTTTTAATAAATTTCAAAACTTTTTTAGAATAATTGATATTTTTCGTATGAAAGTTCTTTTTTCTGTTGTTAGTAGGCAATTTAAAAAATATATTGCAGTTTTCAAATAAAAATTGTTTTCGCCTATGTTCTGTGATGGGTTGGATCACCTGGTAAGAAATAATGGTTATTCTAGATGTTAAAAGTCTTGACCAAAATTTGTGGAAACTTAAATTTCACTGAAATCAGTGTTGTTGTTTTATAGATTTCTTTCAAATTGTGAATATGTAAATCTTTTGTTTCTCTAAATAACTATATCATATGATTTGATTATCCATTTTTCTTTAATTAAAATTTCAGCATTGATAGATTTAATTTTGATAATAATTTTAATATTTATTAATTGTATTATTATTGCATGTTTATAAACAAAATCATTATTTAAAATTGTAATCTATTCTTTTAACATGGCTCAAGTGTAGATTGGTTTCATCATTGTCTTTATCATCTCATGCAAATCTTTCTTAATTGCATTAGCTTGTATTATTCATGTATGTATTTCAATTTAATTGGAAGGTTTCTCTAAATATAGTCATTGAGTGATTTTAAGACTGATTTTAAAAGAATCTACCTTGATTTTTTTTTAGTTTATGAATTTAAAAATGCATGAAGTCTTTCTTTTATTTATTTTTTAAAGTGACAAACATTTTGAAATTTTTAGTGCATAGCCTTTCTTTTTAGTTTTTTAGAAAATAGAATAATTTTTATTGTTCAGTAAGGTATTTAGAACATTTTATTGAAGATTTTTGTGTAATTTGCATAGAAGTACTTATTTCTATCACATGTGCATACTAGTTAAAAATTATTTTTAAAAAAGAACAAATTAGATGATGTTGATATATGAATTACAATGAATATATTGTTTATCCTATTATGTACAATTAAAAGCAAAAACTTCTTAATAACATCACAAAAATAAGAAATACAGAATGCATTTCAAAAGAATTTTGTCTTGAAGAAGACCTGCTATCACTTTATAAACAGGAGCAAGATTGAAAGAAAAATGGAAGAGCAACATTTAAAAAAAAGAAAAAAAAAAGTTGCTCGTGATTGGTTCACATATGACATGTATGTGCTACTAGGAGTGGCTTCCGATTTCTATGTTATATTTTTTTAGCCCTTTAGTAGTATGCTTCTATGAAGAACAAAGCGTTTCTAACTCATCTCTTTCAAAAATTGCAATCTCACCCATTTAGCTGAAACATCGTGTCGTGTATTGTTGTCATGTTGAAAGTTATAATAATGTCTAAGACAAAATGCATTAGTTACACTGCAGAATTTAAACTGCATGTTATTTAAAAAGCAGAACATTTTTAAGATAATTTAAAAACAGCAATCATTATTGAATTATCTGTATTCATAAGAAATTCTACTTTTTAGATATAAGATATAATGAAAAAAAAGTATGTATATTTTAACTTGTAATTATTTTAGTTATTTTTATTAACCATTTGTGGTTATTGTCCTCATCAGGGTAGGAAATCAAAAGCATATCTGAAGCTTTTTATTAGTTTAATCCGCATTTTATTTGTTTTCTGATTGGTCTGTACAGTAATCTGTATTTCCCTTTACTTTCAACAGAGATGGATACTTCTGTTGCCACTATGATAAAAAAGTAATAAAAACTACAAAAAAAAAATTAATAACTCAGAAACAAATTGAGATAGAGCTTTCAAACAAATTGCATTTAAAAGTACATTTTTTTCTCTATACGACGGTGTAAAAAGTAATATTGTGGAATGTTTAGAAGTTTAAGAATGAAATTTCATTTAAAATTGGTCGTCAGATTTCTTGGAAATCTGACGATGGAAAAGCCTTTTCCCGAACAGCCAATGAAATGCTTGGATAATACATAAGTTTCAGGTGGATAATACATAAGTTTCAGGAAATCTGATGAGTCTCAGGCAATTTTTGTCGCTTGCAATGGAGGATATTCCATCTATGTTTTGATCACATGGTCAAGGTAAAAACTGCTAGCGTAAGGATGGGAAGTCTCCATAGACGTAATGAAAAATCCTCGCCAGCCAGTGAAACAATTCATGCAGAAAGCAGTAGTAGCCTCCCATCTTATCAGTTAGAAGATCTTTGAGTAAATTACCGGTATCACATGACTTCTTTCAGCCTCAAACCCAGATTTGGAATAAAGTCCATTTTTACGTGTAATAACACTATTAATGTTTAATTCATGGCGTACATAATGTATGATCAACGCAGTGTGATTTTTTATGTCTTAAATTTTAGTCTTTGAAAAAATCATTTTCCAAATGGTCGTTGTAATTTGTTAAATTGATTTTTTTTTCAATTATTTTATTACAATTATCATTTAAATAGAGCAACTAAATAAATAGGGAGGTGGTTCATTAGTAATACTTTGGAATGTTGAAAACAATGAGTAATCCTCCTATAGTTCGAAACATAATCTTCAGATTATACACCGGTGCAGATTGTCTGCTGAATTTTTTTTTAAGGATTAAAAATTGCGGTTGTGGATTATACGCAGGAAAATATGGTATATATATTTAAATTTTTATTGACATATTTTCTCATGCTAATAAATAGTAAAATTCATCACTGAGCTCATTGAATCGATTGCTAGGTTGCCTCAATTGATTTAAAAGGCTGTGAACTAAAGAAGAATTATGTTTATTTACTAATTAGTATGGTGGAACCCCGATTTAACGACGTTCATGGGGCTGCTCAAAAACGTCGTTAAAAGCGGGAAAACATTAAATCGGGGTCATAAGAAAAACACTATGTATGTTATTTAAAACATTGCCGAAATGATAAAATTAAGTTTACATTAATTAAATGAAACATAAAATACAAAAAAAAAAAAAAAAAAAAAATTATATGTAGCTAACATATCTTGCATATCTTGTTACTTTAACAAAAAAATCAAAACTTACATTATTTTGTCATAAAAAAATCCAAGATTTTGGTTTGAATGTTTGTTTTAGATTGCAAAACGCACAAGGAAGTCTCACGCATTGAAACTGCATCCAATTCTTTTTCTTGAGCTTCATGTACTTGGAAAAAAGTCTCAGTTTTTGCAAACTAGCTTGGACTTCATTCAAAGATGGCATTGATTCAACAATTGCACAGTCTGTTTCATCATCGCTTTCATCCGAAGACGGTTCCATCAATTTGGCAATCGACAATGCTTTTGTTTCGCAAATCAGTACTTCGGTGTCACATTCTGCATATTCAATGAAATCGATATCAAGTCCTGCTGAATCAACCTCAGTGGAATCGTTATTCTGCCTGTGATCAAAAGCAGACGGTTCCGATGGCACCGGGGTCGGAAATCCATCTTTCTTGAAGCTGTGAGAGATGCGGTCTCTTGTAACCTTTTTCCATGCCGACGATATCAAATGTAGGGCTTCCAACACATTTATCTTCTTGCATTCGTGTGTGTCACTGGAGTTGCACAAGATTCCAACTGAAACAATGCCTTCCGTACAAGTTGTTGTCTGTAAGCCACTTTGAAGGAATGAATTATCCCTAAGTTACTGCGCTGTAACATACTGGTACAATTTGCTGGAGAAAATTCTAGGCGCACATTTTTCAATGTTATATTCTTGTGAGCTGTGTATTGATCTACAAACAAGATTATTTTATGGTTCTCAGAAAGCATTTTCTTATCCAGTTGCCGCAAATAATCTTGAAAAATAACTTCCGTCATCCAGGATTTTCTATTAGCCTCGTAACTTGAGAGAAAAGTTTTAATGTTTTTAAAAAACGTGGTTTTTAAGCACGACCAATAACAAGGGGAGTTAGTTTTTCGCTACCATCAGCATTACAGCAGAGTAATACAGTTAGACGTTCTTTTGACATCTTCCCTCCATTACATGATTCTCCTTTTACTGTGTATGTCTTATCTGGAAGGAGAGTGAAAAATAAGCCCGTCTCATCAGCATTAAAAATATTCTGCGGAGTATAATTTTCTATCACAGAAGGTAGTGTATCCTTTTCCAATCATCAACCGTGGCTTGATCGATGCTTGCGGATTCACCACACACTGATCTGTATGCCAAGTTGTCTCTCTTTTTGAATCTGTTGATCCAGCCATTTGATGCGGAAAATCCTATTATGTCTAATCTAAGAGAAATTTCCATAGCTTTCTCTCTTAATATTATTCCACTAATAGGAATATTTGCAGAGCTTGCTTGGTGGAGCCATTCAATTAAAATTTTTTTCAATTCAGCATATGGAGAAGCTTTTAAGGTTTTAATCTTTTTTGCAGCTTTTCCTAGTGTATCTGATTTTGTTTCAATGGCATCCTGGCTTAAAATTGTTTTAAGTGTAGATGTTGCAAGTCCAAGGGATTTCGCCAATTCTGCTTCAGTCCTTAAAAAATGCTTTGATTTTTCAATAATGTTGGCTTTATCGGCAATAGAGTATCGCTTCCGTTTTGCAGTCATTTCTCGCTGAATGAAAACGAATGAAGATTTTTAATGTTATCCTTCAGTTCAGTTTCTATCGAAAACCAAACATTCCAGCTCCCTACCTCTGTGGAATATTTCACGATCCCTTTCGCGGGTCTCTCTCTTTCCGTCTATCAGGCACCGAGGAAAAAAAAAAGATTATTTGTTCTTTTAGTTTTAAGTTGAAATAAATTTGAATGCAGCAATTAAGGCTGTTCTCAACTGCTCTGCTCAACAAGCGTTAAGCATTTTGACACATTTACAAATTCATTTTTCAACGGAGAGATATAAAATTGGAAAGCCTGACCATGGAAACGATTTGGAATTGAGCTGTGTTTTCCATTTTTTGATCAATAAATTACCTATTGAGTTATAAGCGATTTTAATCACGTGATAAACACGTTTTTCGCCCATTCTTGAGCACTTATTCGTCTTTCGCGCAGAAATTCGGTTCAAAACGCTCACTTTGACACTACTTTCTGTAAGATCTATTGTGTTTGCAAAAAAATGGAAAAGCTCGATTACATCGTTTCTGGACAGCAACACGTGCTATTTTCATGCTTTTACGAACAAAAATAAATTAAAACTTATGTCTCAAAGTTGCCCTCTTGAATTTGAGAACAGCGTTAAGCTGCAGGTTTCTTGGTTTTCTAAAATGGGAAAAATAACTATTATTTCATTTGATTTTATTTTGTTCATTACAGGAAATATTGATTCAAAGGAAAGCAGAAATACAGATCGAAAAAATGCGAAATTTGTCAAAAACGATCAATTATTGCTCGAAAAAGTGTCCATTTTCATTTTGAAAAACGACATTAAATGTGGGAAATACATCAGAAAGAGATTTTAAAAGCGGGTTTTTTTTACATTATTGGTATAGGAAATTGGTGGGACCAAGTTGAAACGACGTTAAAAGTGGGAAAGCGTTATATGCGAGAAGCGTTAAATCGGGGCTCCACTGTATAAGTTTTCATTAACAGCATTAAAAGTGCAGAAAATAAAAAGTTTGAGGAAAACTGTTTCAGGTTTTAAAAAAAAAGTATATTTCTGTATTTTTTAAGCTAGTTAAAAAAAATGTTAAGATTTTAATTTGTTTTGTTATTCAATCTTTGTTCTCCATCTTTTATAAAATTTCAAAACCTTTATGAATTTATAAAGTTTGTGAGGTGGGTTTGTTTCAAAAACATTTAGTATAGGTACAAATATATGTAGTTTAAAATCATTCTGAAAATTAAATTACATTTTCTTTGAACTATTTTGTAAATATTGAATTTTAATGATATTATGCTTTTTCAAATTCATTAAGACTTAAGTGTTTTTTTTTTTTTTTTGTATCTAGTATAATAGTGTTTGATTGTGGCTGACACAAAATTTGAGTCATAAGTTGTATATTGATTTTTGATGTCAGTTTGCAGTCTCTAGTTTCAAAGTTTTATATATCCATGAATTAATTTGTACCTGACTATAATAATCTCTCTATTCTTAAAAAAAAAAAAAAAAGCAGCTACCACTGTCACCACCATCGCCGGTTTTGAATTTTTTGTGACTGGAGGTCTTTTTTCATTAATATTAAGAAAAATATTGCATACAAAAATATGAAAATCAGTGGTATAATAGAGAAATGTTTGATAAACATGCTGATGCAGACAGTTTTCAAATTGAAGAATTATTTTAAGTGATATTTAATGCTAAAGTTGGACAAAATCGTTCCATTAAAAAAGTTTTATGAGCAAAAACTATACATGGGAATTTAATCATTTTTAGATCATTTTATACGTTTGAAGTTCCCGGTGTGCAGACTGTATTTATTTTTTTAATTTGACTCATTTTTTGAGGTTTTATTTCTATTTTAAATTCAAATTTTCAGCATTTCGAGAGATATTTTTTACATATTTTAGAATATGGTATTAATTTAAACTGTTGCCAACTGTATAAACAAGCGCAAACAATAATGTTTGCTTCAAATTAAAAAATTTATTTACACGTGACTACTATAAACAGAAAAAAAACCTTTCAAATTAGAATTAAATAATTACGTATAAAAAGCAGGAACTTATTAAAAATTATGTCATAAAAACTATATTTACACGTGAATTTTAAAAGGGAAAATATATTGTAAAATAATAAATTCATTAACATGCGTTAGAAGTCTTAAATAGGAGGAATTACGTCACATTACAGTTATTACATAAAATGAACAAAAAATAATATTGCAAAACAGTTTAAATTTAGAAATTGCGCGAGACATTTATTTGAGTTATTTATTTATTGAACAACAAACATATGACTTGTGTGCTTGACACGAGAGCCCTCTTATAAGTCAGAGACAAGATAGCACTAGGAAATATTACAACACAAGAGAAATACATCCTGGGAGTTCCACACAAAGAGTGTGTGCAATGGAACCAGCGGGATTTGAACCCACAATTTCCCACGCTCGCAATCGATTAGCAGCGTGGTGCTTTGACCACTCGGCCACAGAGACCTCGTGATTTATTTGATCTTTATTTGATATTTTGAGATGATCTTTTCAACTATTTTTCTTAGGGCAGCGCAAATAATATTTCATTTCTAACAAAAGTATTTTCACGTGAATATTAGAAACAGAAAGAATAGTTTGGTCAAAATTACGTCAGATTAAAAACGATACATTTAAAATGTCTTATTTAAAAGAACTTTCTTTTCGCTTTGTTATAAAATACCGGGAGACAAAGACTCTGTTTACTTAATTTACTTTATATTAGCTTATTTTGAAATGTTTAACTGATTTTATTTAATCAAAGACGAAAACAGCCATTGTATCTTTTAACAGCAGCTGATTTGGCCTTAAATTCCCCAATCAAAGAGAAATGAATAGAAACCAGTGTATAGGGAGATTGCCACTTTTTTCAAATTATAATTCAATTTTCCGAAATCTTTTTAAAGCCGATCAAATTAGCATGCTTTTAAAGTCTGCGGTGTCTGGACGAGGGTTGGCGAGCATAGCTTGTAGGGGGCAGAGCCTGCTAGTTACTTTAAAAAAATAATAAGTATTAAATAAATCTTGGTTTTTAGTTACTGAAAAAATGTAATATTAGGTGTAGGAAAACACTCAAAGTATGCTGTATTTATGTAAAGTAAGCCTTTACGTTCATATAACTAATGGTGTGGTTTTTAATAACTGTTTAAATTATTATTTATATTCTCTAAAATAATGTGAAATTTCGTTTAAAACATAGCTACAGGGGACCCTGAAACCACTGATATTTTATTGTTATGTACTTATACTGTTAGTAAAACAATTTAAAATATATCTTGCTATTGATTTTGATTTAAGTTATAACTCTGTACAGATAAAAATGATAATTAACTATTTAATATTACATTATTTGTTTTTGATAACAATGAATGGAAATCTAACTCTACATTTGGTTGAAAGATTGATAATATAGTATAGAACCATACAAGTTGACAGGTAGTCATTTCATTCAGAACTCAACTGTGAAAATGCAATATATTTATTACAGAAAATATTATAAATCATTTTAAATTTGTAAATTTCATTGTGAATTTTGTAAATTTTACTTCATGCTTTTCTTCCTTTTTTGTTATTTTCTGAGTGGCATACCTAAAATAGCAAAAATTGTAAAAAATGTTATAAAGCTGAACTGAACAAAATTTTTCTATCTGTAGAGAGTATGGTAAAATCAGATTTTTCATTAACGATTATATCATGACTGAGGTGTATAGCTAAATTTTTGAAAAGTCCAATTCAGATGTGCAAGGTTTACATTTTTTAGTATTTAATTTATTCAATTTATATATAGTACTAAGGGGCTCTGCCGCCTGCAAGCTATGATCGCCAACCCTCGTTCAGGCACCGCAGAATCTAAAATCACACTAATTTGATCGGTTTTTAAAAGATTAGAGAAGATTGGATTATAATGAAAAAATGTATAGCGATCTCCCTGTAAACGGGTTTCCATTCAATTTCCTTTGATTGCGAAAATTTAAGACCGAATCAGTTGCCGTTAAGACATCCAATGGTTGTTTTTGTGTTAGATTAAAGAAGATCAGTTAAACATTTGAAAAGAAGCTAAAATAGAATGAATTAAGTAAACAGAGTCTTTGCCGACCGGTATTTTTTAACAGCGTTATAAAACAATTGACATAATACAATTTACTACAATTACTACAATTTACTGCTTTAACCCTTTCAAGGGCGGTGGTTCATTTTTGGACCACTTAATTTTAATTCTTAAAAGCCACATTGGCACAAGAATATTGGAATGAAAATTTTCCTTTTATTAAGTAAGCGAAAAAAAGCATTTTCGTATTTCGAAATTTGTTTGTAAATTTCGGTGCCATTCACTGATTTCAATATTTTACAAATAGAAGTACCTTGCCCCTGAAAGGGTTAAAAACATATTAATGTATTTATTAATTTAAAGTTTCCTTTCTCTTTTAATATTCATGTGTAAATATAATTTTCAATATTTTCCTGCTTTTAACACGTACTCATTTAATAGTAATTTTAAAGTTTTTTTTTGTTTTTAATAGCCATGTGGAAATAAATTTATATGCATTAGGAAATATTATTCTTTGCACTGTTTTTAGAATTGAAAAGAATCTCTATAATAATAGCCTAAGTCATGTGACTATCATCAACAGTTCCTTCGCTTTTCATAAGAAAGGTTTCCAGTTTGATTAAAGAATCAAAGTTATTTTTTCGAATAAAACTACATAAAAGTTGCCATGATCGCAAAGAATTCTTGGTACTTTTATGTTAGTCGGACTCGAATCTCACATTTTTTAAAACTTGTATGTTACAATTTTTTTTATTTTCCGAATAGTAAATAAAAACGGTACTACTTGGTTACACTATTGACAAAAAATCAATCGCCAGACTATAAGATTAAATGCCAATCATGGTTGATTGTAAATGTCACATTCACTTAAGTGTAAGGAAGTTACACATGTTTACGCCATTAAGTGATTTTTATTTCAACGCTTTATTTGTATTTGTATTTTTATACTAATTTATTTTTTCTTTCGTTATTTAAAATAAAAATTACGTCAACTTGTATAATTTGGCGAGTGGTTTGACGATTTATATAATTTGGCAATATTGGTCATTTGCTTTGAATTTGAAATTAAATGTCATAATTTGTTGTATTACTTAATATTTAACACAGATGTCATATAAGCACCGGGTTTGGTGTGATTTTTTTATAACAATTTGGCGAAAACCTCGTTTTCGAATACCAGTTACATATGTATTTTTAAATTACTTTTCTATTATTTTTAAAATGAAATAACAATAAATAAAAAAAAATAATTAATAACTATAGAACAAAGCAATTTATAACATTTTTTTTAAAAATAAAAATATAAATGTAAATAAACATTTATTAATGAATAAGCAACAATAGCCGGGTTACCATGTCTGGCAAAATAACGCCATTGCGGTGCCAATTGGGTACCCCAGTGCGTATATGACATCTGAGCCTAATATTTTTCTTTTTGTTTTGTTTTAAAAAAAAGAAAGAAGTGAAAGCCATTAATTTTAAATGTTTTATTTTTAAATGAAAGTTTTGTATTAAATAAAATGGTAATGAAATACAAAAAAAAGTGTTGTTCTTAGCATAGATTCAAGGGAGGCCAAACTGGTCGCCAAATTAGTTTAAAATTATAACCTTTTCTGAAATATGAAAAAAAAAAATAACTGTTATGATTAAAATTTGAGTTGCCATCATTAGAAAAAAGTATTTAAATTCAGAAAAAAATTAATATTTCGAAAACTGATTCAAATTTAAAAATTCTAATACCAGTTTTGAGATCTGTGGATCAATACGGATTTTTGATGTTAATTTCATCGCAAAGTATTTCATATTTTAGGAGAAATCACTGTGAAACATAATCAGTTGTTTAATCAGTCTTTTCATAGAATCGTTACATAAATTCGTTTCAATTCAGTCGTTTCATAATATCCATTTCATAAATTTGTTTCATTAGGATTTTATATATATAGAGTAGATTTAATTTTTTAATTTATATTTCATTTTAATTCATTTTTATTTTTCTTTGTTTTATTATATATTTAATATTAATATATTTTGTTATAGTTTCCTTTTCTGCTTTTTTTTTTTTTTTTTTTTTTTTTTTAATTCTGTTTGTTTCATATTTCTACTTCTGTCCTGTTGTGTCTTCTTCTGATTGGCTAATGCCTTCTGCTTTCCTGTTGACTTTTTTTAAACCTTGTTCCTTTCTGTTCCATTTCTTTTCAGTCTTGCTCCATCTTTTAAAGAGGATGCTTATTTTCTTTGCATCTCATGAAGAAAGTTCCTTCGAAACATGTTCTGCATTTTTTATTTTTCTGGTGTGTTAAGAAGCTTTTTTTTCTTTAATTGTGCATCACATTTATTTTGTAACATTTTATTTTATTATGTAGAGTGCCTGGTTTCATTATTAGAACTATGTAGTTACGAAATAGGCTGTTTAAGTGTTAAAGCAAAATAAATTAATCTACTATTAAAACATGTCATGTAATTTCATTACAAGAAAAGATTTTTTTTTAAATGACTTTTTCTAATTATAAAATCCTAATTTGTTTAGTTGTTTCTTATTTTTCCTTTTATTTTAGGTAGAAAGGTACTCTACTACTATTCTATCTGCTATGATGGCGGGAATGGATGACCGAGAAGATCCTGGTTGCAGCATTACATTGGAGGCTATGAATGGATTATCTTCCATTTTGTCTCAAGTTTCTGAAGAAGATGTTAGGAATATTCTAATCAACATTTCCTTAAGAATAAAACCTCTATTTGAAAAAGTAATAATTTTTTAATTGACAATCATTGATCCCTGTAACTGGTTTATTATAGCTTATAATGCATAAATCAATTTCAAAATGTCAAAATAAAAAGCTGTTGGATGATAATGTTTACATTTTATTAAAATAATCATAACAATCAAAATTTTATACTATCTGCTAAAAGCATATGCTGACATATGAAAGATGTCTTTGTATGTCAGATAATTAAAAAAAAAAGTCATAAGTTAGTAGATAATTGTTTTTGTTTATGGAGGAGGTTTATTAAAAAATTGGTTTATGTAAAAATGTAGAAAGCTTTTCGTTGTGATAAATGAAAAAATTCAGTATGAAATATACTTTCCTTGAATTCCAATGCATGTTTTACACCTTTTATTTATGGTATCAAATAAATTGTACTGGCTATCAATTTCATTTTGTAACACAATTCTGCATGTTTTTGCTTTGCTCTACTATCTAATGATCTCTTAAAATTAGCAGTGCAATTGCTTTCTATTTCTGATTTCATCTTCCGATTTTATTTATTATCTAGGTCAGTCTATTTGTTAAGTTATTATTAGTAGCATTCTTAATCTACCTATTAGAAGAAAAATATCATCAAGTGAGATTGCCCTTTGCTTTGTATAATGAGATCTACTATACATTTCAGTTAACTGCTTTTTAGGGTTCTGTACTTAAAAAGTAAAAACGGAACCATTATAAGATCACTCCTATGTCTGTCTGTCACAGCCATTTTACTCGTAAACTATGGAACGTGGAAAGTTCAAATTAAGAGAAGTAATACAGAATATTGACCCACATATTTACAGATTATTTGATATTTTTAGGAAAAATTCAGAGGGGCTAATTAAGTTACTTGAAAAAAAAAAAAAAAAAAAATCTTTGTATATCGTGTTGGGTATCGAGTGAAAGCTTTCATAATGCTGAACTCAAAAATACATTTCTTTTAATTTTAGGTATTATATTTTCAGAGATATCATCGAAAAATGTAGTGCAAAAATATGTCCCCCCCCCCCCCCCATCTATTTCCGAATCTACTGAAACTAAAATTATGAAGAAATTGGAGGTAGTAGATGTTAATTTAAACCTTGCAGGAAAATTATAGTGATTACCGTAGGTCACATAGTTTTTTAGAAAATCGCATTTTCCCATTACACACAAATTTCGATTTTCGGGCATTCAGCAGAGGTGTTGAGGAGCGCTGGAGGTATCTATCATACCAGAAGGATAAAAGCATTGTTGATAACAGTTTTTGAAAAAAAATCTTTGGTAATTAGCTGAGTTATTAACCCTTAAAGACACGGACGGTTTCGACATACATAATGACAGAGTCGGCATACTCTATGCACCATCAGCTTTGAAAGCCTAGATAACAACTTTTAATGATGCATTTGTGTAATACAATTTCCAGTAGCAGTATAAAAGCAAAAAATGTCATTGTTATGAACAGACTAATTTAATTAGAATTAATCACATAAATACTATGGTATTTGCAACTAGTTTGCATTGAGTAGATCTCTCAATACGCCTCCATGTGTCTTTAAAAGTTAATTTAAAACCTATCTGGAAAAATGCGGAACGGACCAAGGTGGCGTTGCTACTTTGCAACCTCCTTTTGAAGCGCGCTTAGCAAAATGCCAAGTTTAAACTTTGAACAAGGGTTTTGTTTTAGCTACACTGTAACAAGTAATATAAAAATTTTGTTTTTAAAGTCAATTCCTACTTAGGTCATCAAAGAAAAATTTAATATAATCCCTTAAGCTAATATTAGTTTTTGTTGCATTAAAATATCTCAATCTGTTGATTTTCTATAAGCAAGTAGGTTTACAATGGAAGTCTGTGGGAATTTGGTGAAATATTAGAGATATCGCCAAGTTGGTGTCACTTTTGGTGACTCATTTTGGTCACCAAATTTGGTGATGTATCGCCAAGTTGGTGACAAACTTGGCGGTATTTGGCGGCAGAACAGGGTCCTCCCTATGGTAAACCCCCTTATAGATATGAAGATGCATTAAATGCTGTTCAATAACCAATGGCCACCATTTTGTCTCCCATATAAAACTAAAATTAATTAATTAAAATTTAATTAATGAATTAATATTTGAAAAATCTGTATGAACATCAATTGTCATCCAGTACAAGTTTAAAAAAATTTATTTCAACTTGATAGGATGAATAATATTTTATTAACGATTGAAAATTTGAACAAGAGATATAAATAAGTAAATAAATAAATATAGGGAAAGTGTGAATTAATAGTAGGAATTGAAAAAGAAAAGATTATTACAAAGCTGAATTTAATTTTCTGAAATGCCAAATGAAGTTTAAATATGCACTACTTTTATTGTCAATGCTGAATTGAGTTCCTCATAAACAGATTAGGATAATATTTAAATAAGAGTTATATAGAGTAGAAATATTTGATATTATTTAGGCTTCATATCTCTTTGCACTTTTACGGTATACCCATTCTTCTTTTCTGGTATATACAGCTATACCAAACCCTACGTTGTAAAGTTTATTATAAAGTCTTATTTTTCTTTTAGTAACAACTTTTTTAATAATACAGTTAATAATGATAGAGATACAAACACTGTATTTCTCATTGCCTCTTATCATCTCCTGTCATAAAACCTCATTTCACAAACTTCATTTTATTTTTAAGTTCATTGTCATTCATTTACTTTATTTACATTTATTTATTTCTTAAATAATGACAGTAATAAATATCTCTTAAACTTTTACTTACCCTCTCTATTGATTCTAGACAATATCCAGCTGTAATAAAAGTTTCCTGACCCTTTTAACATCCATAGTAATTCATACCATTTTGCCGTTTTTAATTTCATTTCATTACCATACTTCACCGGCAAAAACTTTCTTTTGACTACATTTCAACTTCCGTGACGATATTTCTCCCGCCAGATGGCGACTTAGAATATCGTTTTCAAATCGAATCTTTTCATCGAATCTTGCTTTGCATCGATTCGATGCCGTTCTCTGATTGGTTCGTTCATCTGAAACGATGTTTTCAATCCGACCATTTTTATATAAATATACGATTCCAATCTTAATAAGATGCACTTTTATCTTCCTTTAAATGGAAGAAGTTTTTCAAGTTACTGAACGTGGCTGGACCACGTTCTGGATGTTGTATGTTAGTTTTATCTGTATAATTATGTTTTTATCTTAAAGTTCAATACTGTGATATTTTCAAACAACAATGTTTGTTCTGATTTGTGAAACATCGTCATCAAGGTCTACAAAAATGTCTGTTTAAAATGAATGCTGCTATTTACTACTAATGTCAAGTCTGTGTTTGGAATCAAAAATAAACTATCTTTATTTTGTTTAATCTGCATACGTTTTTACTTTGCCTTCATAAAGATCATAATACCATTTCTACATATTCACTTCCAGGATAATCCTTTTCCCAGCCAAAAGTTTCCATATGCGTTATCTGCTTTATTTAATTACATTTTAACGTGCATAATCATCATATATTTTAAAGTGTTGTAATGTAGGAGACTATGGTATACTTTAATAATAAACACAGTTGATAAATGAAGAGGCCATCGGATGGGTTTTCTTGGTTTAATATGACATTCACAAAACACAAATTTACGAACACAAAACACAAAATATAATCGCGGGAACAATTTCTACTTTTTTAACTACATCACTCGTCTAGTCACCTTCACAACCAAAAAAATCACTCTGCGCGCTCACTCCAGCTTCTCGCTTCGGAGTTCGAAAAAACAGAACAATCTTCTATCCTCAGTTGACTACCGCCATCTATCGGTGGAAAAAATGTTAGTTTTCTGTAATGAATTAGTTCTTTACAGACTCCTCCCCACCTGGAGAAAACTTTTCACAGTCGACGGGGAAAAGTTTCTTTGTGAATTATTGCTTTCAAGCACCAGTTCCAAACAAAATTTAGTACCGTGAACCACAACTGACTTATTCCCACCATGAAAACATAAATATATAAAATACAAATAAAATTTATAAATATTCAAACATTATACTCAAGATACAAATGAAAAACAATTTACACATATTCAAAACAATAAATTCAAATTTAACTGTTATACAAATTATCATATTTACATATTAGCATTCTAATCAAACTTAGGCTTTTAGGGCTCGACTCAAACTATCAGCATTCTGATGATGTTTTCCCTTTTTATGAACAATTTCATAATTAAAGGACTGTAAAAGTAAGGCCCATCTTAAAAGTCTAGGATTAGTTCCGCTGTTTTTATCTAACCATACTAAGGGGTTGTGGTCCGTCTGGATCTGAAATTTTTGATGTCCATCCAAATAGCATCGTCGTTTTCGCACTGCAAACACAATAGCAGCACATTCTTCTTCGGTGGTACTAAAGTTTCGTTCGCTGTCTGAAAACTTTTTGCTCAGATACAATATAGAATGTTCTTCATGATTTTCATTCAGCTGGGATAACACTATACCAATTCCCAATTTTAAACCATTACACTGAAAGATGAAAAAAGTCAAGACTATATAAGACAGGATTTTCAGACCTCTGGTCAGATCTAAAACTGAAATATATTTAGCTGAAGACACCTTTTCTATTAACTGGTCAATGTTGGGCAAAGGATAAAATTTTGTGCGAGTCACTTTATTTAAACGGCGATAATCTATGCAAGGTCTCGCTTCTCTGCCTGGAACTTCAACTAAAATTAACGGAGAGGCAAAGTCAGATTCACCTGGCTCAATGACTTCCAGTTTCAGCATTTTCTCGACTTCGGCCTTAAGGATTTCCGTTTGTCTAGGCGACATTTTATAAGGCCGGCCACAGATTGGTTTTTCTGATTCCAGCTCAATATCATGTTCAGCTAGATTCGTGCACCCTGGTTCAGTCGAAAAAGAGTCAGCATATTTTCCAATCAGTTGTCCTAATTCTTCTCGTTGACTTTCATTTAATCTGTTGTTTTTTTGTATGTCTTGCAATACTTCTAACAACGCATTGTCATTATTTTCCTCATCCAATTTAGGAATTTCATCCTCTTCTTCATCATTAGAGGTTGTTTTTATAGTCAGTAAATTTATACTTTCAATTTTTCTTTGATGGTAGGGCTTTAACATATTTACGTGATACACTTGGGACTTCTTTCTCTCTGGATCGCAAATAACATAGTTAGTTTCTGACAATCTCTTCATTACTTCTCCAGGTCCTATCCAACTAACTGACAGTTTATTTGGTTTGGACGGGGCCACAATTAAAACTTTATCTCCCTCTTTAAACTCTTGTTTTCTGGCCTTTATATCATACCAGTATTTTTGGTTTTGTTTCTCTTTTTCCATATTTTCTGCAGCGAGCTCTTGGCATTTCTTCATTCTGTTCATTAAGTCAAATACATAGGATATCACACTATCTTCTTCTATCTCTTGCTCAGTCAATTTTTCATAGAGTAGCATCATTGGAGTTCTTAAGTTCTGGCCATGGACTAGTTCTGCTGGACTGAACCCAGTGCTATTGTGAGTTACAGTTCGTAATGCAAAGAGGGCAGGAGGCAGTACTTTCTCCCAATCAGCTCCAGATTCTAAACAAAGTACTCTGAGTATCCGTTTCAAAGTCCTGTGCATTCTTTCAACTGGATTACTTTGTGGAAGATAAACCGAACTTCGCACAACTCTAACTCCAAATTTCTCTAAGAATTCCGTTGTAAGTACACTCATAAATGACTTTCCTTGGTCAGTTTGTAGTATACGAGGAAATCCAAGTCTACTGAAAATTTGCAATAAAGCTTCAATAATCGTCGTTGAATACAAATTAGGTGTAGGAACCGCGTCAGGATATTTCGAAGCTAAACAAATTACAGTTATTATGTATTTGTTGCCTAGTGTACTGACAGGTAAAGGTCCACAAGCATCAACATTTAGCTTTGTAAATATTTCTGAAATAACTGGAACAATCTGTAAAGGTGCTTTCTTTTTGTCTTGAGGCTTTCCAACTCGTTGACAGTAGTCGCAAGTTCTTACATAATCTTCGATATCTTTAAAGCAGTTTGGCCAATAAAAAGTCTTAAACAAAGCATCTTTAGTTTTAGCTACCCCCAAATGAGTTGCAACAGTTTCATGATAAAATTTTTTTAACTGCTCACGAAACCTTTCCGGGACAACTAATAATTTTCTTTCAGTACCATTCCTATCTTTTCTTTTATAAAAAAGCATATTTTTCTCCAAAATAAATTTGCTATCTTTGCTATTTTTCTTTTTAGCTTCTTCGATAAGAGGTTTTAGCTCTTTGCTCTTCTTTTGTTCTTCAGAAAATGTCTTAGGAGAAGTTTTTATAAGCTCTTGTACTGAGACAGTTTGACATACTGGCAAAATTGAGTCTTCTTGGTTTTCTAACTTCTCTTCTTCTGATTTACCTTTATCTTTTTTCGCTTCCATTTTTTTGTTTTCTCTTTCTATACTATTGCTATGATTCTTTTCTACAGTTTCATCAGAAATTTCGTGCATTTCAGGTTCTTCATGAGAAACCTTCTCTGCTTCCAGAATTTTCTTCTGAGCTCTGGTTTGAACAGCATTAATCATATGCTCTTTCACTGCCTTTTCTTCTTTACAATGTTCAAATAAAGCGGCTGTTTTATTTCCTAACAAATATCTTCCTAAATCTACAGAGTCTCTTGAGACAGCAGCTTTAGTTATCACATGTCCCATTTCACAGTCTAATTCAATCTCTGCAAGAGGTAAACAGAATAGACCATCGTGTAAGGGCACCCGTACCCACACTTTTTCGTTCAGATACATATGCGGTTTGACATACCTTTGTGCAATTAAATCTATTGTCGCACCGGTATCTCTCAAAATTTCCATTTGTACGCCGTTTACTTTCCCCACACTAAGATAAGGCGTTATTGACGAATCTTGTTCAACTCCCACCTTAACATGAGAAATGATTTCTGGCGATTTCTTAAGTTTATCACATTGAGGACGAAGATGAGTGCTTGATCCACATTCGTAACAACGTAACGTTCTCTTCTTATCAAATTCTCTTTCTCTATGATTCCCAGTTAGTGATTCTGATTTAATTGGCAATTTAGGCTTATTATCCTTACTTTCTTTCTTGTAGTCAAAGTTATTTGAATTTTTAAATTGGGATCGAAAATTAGACATGGTCTTTTTCGGAAGTTCTTTCTTTTTAAAACTTTCTTTGATACTTTCATAGTCATCCAATTTCTTAGCCAAATCTAAAGGTGTCACAAAATTTAACCAATTGTCTAGAAAATGTTCTTTTGTTTCCGCGGGCACTCGAAACTTTAACTGTTCTGTAATAATTAAATCTTTAAGTTGATCAAACTTTTCAACACCTAATTCTGTAGTCCAGGCTGCAAAATAACTAGTGAGTTCCTGCGCATAATTCCTCCAAGATTTGTGTGGCGTTTTATGATGCCGATAAAAACATTGCTTCAGTTTCTCGCTATTCAACTTATATCTTTCTAATATAAGATTTTTAACAAAATCGTAGTTAATCGCATCTTCAGGCGATTCCCTGGCTAACATGTTTGTAACCTCTGTGGGCAAAACAGCTAACAAGTATGCAACCCATTCACTCTTCGAAACTTTAGCCATCTCTGCTCTTCTCTCAAAATTAATTAAAAAGAGACCCATCTCATCAGATTTTTCGTCGAATTTCGGAACAATTTGTGCCAACTGTATTTTTGGTCCGACATCAACCTTTCTTCCTGATCCATCGTTCTGTTCAGAAGTTCTTTGCGATTGCTCCAATTTTTTTAATTCTAGTTTATGTTCATGAGCTTCCTTAGCCATACGTTCTTCCCTTTCTTCTTGTCGAATTCTTTCTTCTTTTTCTTTCTCTTCTTTCTCTCTCTCTTCTCTCGTTTTCCTACCTTCTATTACTCGGTCTAACATGAGTCTAACCTCTTCTTCCTTGTAAACTTCACTTTCTAGAATAATTTTCTTAATTTCTGGAATCTTTTTCGAAAGATCAACTTCCAATTCCAATTCATCACAAATTTCCAACAAGTCTGCTCTTCTAGCTTTTGCTAAATACGCCATCTTAATTTTAGATAAACCGAAACAAAATCAGAATGCTTAATTTCTAATTAATAGAACTCAGAAGTCTCCTACTTAAACTAGCTACAAAACTTTTAAGCCGATATAATAAATTTTAATTAATAAAGCAATTCTAAAATCCACCTCTATCAAATTCTTAGTAAATTAAACACTGTGCAACTTTTTAAACATATTAAATAAGTAAATATGTAATTGTGTCAAAAATACAATTAAGATGATAAAAGAATTTTTTTTTCAACATTCAAAACTATATTTTATTCAATAAACACACTTATTTCAAAAACAATAATTAAATTACGCAATTAAAATTAAACCAATCAAACTAAGTAAATACGAGAATTTTTCTTAATTCTCAACCCTTTTTATGCAAGCATAACAAATTACTCGCAAAAAAAATATTTAAAATAACCCACTTAACATTTTCATTTCTTTACATGAAAAGAGTAAATTACAAAATATTCAACTCAATTTCTTTTTCCAAATGAAAATAACACTTTTATCTTTTACTCGATACTTATCAAGTTTTTATTTTTTTACATAAACTCAACAAACAAAACAGAATTATTTATTTTTCCGTTTTAAACTCAATAACTTTTTTCTTTAAAAATTAACAAAACAAATATCAAATCCACATTCATTTTGCAATCAGAA
Source organism: Maratus speciosus (assembly GCA_963932465.1). NCBI lineage: Eukaryota > Metazoa > Arthropoda > Arachnida > Araneae > Salticidae > Maratus > Maratus speciosus. Next base: position 421,227,218 of record OZ010789.1, on the reverse strand, counting down.
TCAAAGAACGAAAATATCATCTATTCTATTTTTAGAATAACTAAATAATCAAATAAAGAAAAAAAAACAAAACAGAATTCATCTGCTTTCCAACAATTTGTCTTTCGAACTTTGTAATTTTGGCATTGATCCAAATAACAAAACGGTAAGATAGAAATTTTATTTTTTTCAAAATTTTTTTCCTTTAAAGAATGAAATCATACCATTTTAACATTTTATTCAAAAGAATTATTACCATAACTATCCCCAAAAATATATAAATAAACTTTATTTATTATTATTTCAACTTTAAGAACAGATCTTAATATTTCTAAGATAAAATGCCTAAGAACACAATATTTTATAAAGAGAACAGCTTAATGAAATAATTTTCAATATTATTCAAATTTTTTTATTTGATTTGATGGGAATAAGTTCAGTATATATCAGTACATGAAATATGCCCAATTAATCCGCGCTTTCTCTAAAGCTTGAAATTAATTTACGCAAGCAATTAAATCTAGTTAATCCAGATTAAAAGAAATTTAATCGATAACAGATGATTCATGGTACTAATAAATACAAAAATATGGAACTGGCTTACTTGCTAGTTGCATCTTTACTTAAGAACACTGGTCATTTTTTCACCATGGAATCCGTACCGAGCTGCCACCATCTTTACTCGTCTGTAATGTAGGAGACTATGGTATACTTTAATAATAAACACAGTTGATAAATGAAGAGGCCATCGGATGGGTTTTCTTGGTTTAATATGACATTCACAAAACACAAATTTACGAACACAAAACACAAAATATAATCGCGGGAACAATTTCTACTTTTTTAACTACATCACTCGTCTAGTCACCTTCACAACCAAAAAAATCACTCTGCGCGCTCACTCCAGCTTCTCGCTTCGGAGTTCGAAAAAACAGAACAATCTTCTATCCTCAGTTGACTACCGCCATCTATCGGTGGAAAAAATGTTAGTTTTCTGTAATGAATTAGTTCTTTACAGTGTTATGATTAAAGCACATTAAAGGGTTATGGTGGAAAGAAAAGGAAAGCCTGAAGAAGTTTGAAAAAGTGGAAGTTTTCAGTCAAGTGGGCGATCTTTACGTTTTTGTTTACATTTTTAAGTTACAGTTTAATTACGAAATATGTTGGTTTTCAGTTATTATTTGCAATAATCAAGAATAATTATGCAGTTTTATGAAGATTTAATCTAGTTTGATAAATAATTGGTTTATTTTCACGAGCTTTTACTTTCCTGATTCACGAACTTTGCCTTTTTGATTTTGCCGACTTGTGATTCAGTTTGTTTTGAAATAACTTTAATTTGCAGTTTTTATAAAAGATACCAAGAAGATTTATTTTAGTTTACTGAAATTTTGAGTTAATTCTGCTGACTTTTCACCTGTTAAAGCTGAACTTTAATTTTTGATTGCTAAACTCTGTATTATTTAACGAATAGTTTTGCCGATTTCCGAACTTTTTTTCCGTTTTTCATTACAATTTATTATGACAATAGACTATTATTTTTATGATTTAACATTATGAAACTTTTATGTTAAAATTAGTAATTTTTTTTCTCCAAAAACAAGAGCTTGACAGAGGAAGAAGAGCTGATCATTAAGTGGGGGGAGGGGGGGGGGGGGGGGCAGTCATACTGTGGTTACTAAAAGTTTTTTTTCTTATTAAATTTTGAAAATTTTTCCTCTTTTCCCAAAAATGGCCACTAACATAATTGATAAGCTGAGCTCCAGAAATTACTCCACATGGAGCTGTGATATGAAATATCTACTACTTGAAAAGGGCCTATGGGAAATTGTTGAGAAAAAACAGAGTGTCCCTGAAGTAAGTACCACAGTCACTGCTGAAGACGTCGAAAAATTTAAAACCCGTGCAAATAAGGTTCTATCGCTGATTTACCTTAACATTGAACCTGAGTTCAAACGGTTAATAGCAGATTGTTCTGAACCTGTAGATGCATGGGAACGCCTTCATAAAAACTTTCATCCAGACTCCCGCACCCACCATATGACAGTCTTCAATAGTTTGATGGAGGAAAGGATACGACATGGGGAAACAATGAATTTATTTGCAACAAGGCTGAAGAAAATATTCATGGAAATTAAACAAATTGATAAAAATTTTTCCGAGAATTATCTCAGCTATCAGTTTCTACGTTTTCTTCCGTCAAAATATGACACATTAGTACAGCAAGTTTTGGCCAGGCCAGATGATAGTCTTAAATTTGACCTCATTGTCGACGAATTAGTAGCTGAAGAGACCCGTCAAAAATTACGTGACAAAGATGGTGCAACATATGTCAACATTTCCAATACTTATAAAACGGCTGAAAAGCAATCTTCCGTGAAACAAAAATCTACTTTTCGTAAGATTCAACATAGAAGATGCTGGAGGTGCGGCAAACCAGGGCATCTACAAATAAATTGCTATGCCAGAGTCCCAGGTAGCCCTCAGCGTTCAAGAAATGTTTCTCCTGTGCCTTATAGACGTCGCAGTTCTAGAGAAAGATCGGGTTCTCGCCATCGTCATCGTCACCGGTATTGCTCATCAGAAAGACGTAGCACTGATTCATCATCTGACCCATCTGCTGATTCCTTCACCGACTCCTTTGCTGATTCCTGTGATGACTCTCCTGACATATCACCTGTTGCTCCTAGACGATCCAGAGGCTCCAGAGACCAGACCAAGTCCCGCAGACGTTCCCATTCTCCTACTTTTTGTCAAGGCAGGAATGGTGACTCTCGTGCAAAACTATCAGATTCCTCACGTAAGTCAGTTTTCTTTATCTTTCACTCAAGTTTGAGTAAAGTTAATAGTGACTGTGACTGGATTTTCGATAGTGGCGCTAGCCATCATTTTTGTTCTAATAAAGCTTTATTTTCTAAATTTGAAGAGCTTAACGATGAAATGTCTGTAGCGGTGAAAAATGTCTTATTTCCTATAAAGGGGAAGGGGGAAGTAAAACTACGATTTGGTCAAAGAGTTTTCACTCTATGTAATGTAATGTATAGTGACCAACTTCGTAGAAATTTGATCTCTGGCCCACAACTCGACCTAAATGGTCTAACCTTTCATGGTTTTAATGGTGAGGTAAGGTTCCGTCGGGGGGGGGGGGGGGGTATTTATTTAGTGCCTATCTGAAAGACCGCATCTATCGTCTTTACCCTAAAATTCCAGTTTCCAAGTCTAGATCTGTTAAATTTGAGACTTCCTCAGTAAATAATGAAAAAATGCTTAATTGGCACCGGAAGTATGGACATATTAGTCCTTCATTAATTGCTCATACTAGTCGTAAAAATGGTGTTCGGGGTTTACCAGGTCTGAAGGAATCAAACTTTTTCTGTGAATCATGTAAATTGGGGAAATTAAGAAATATCTCCCATAAATATAATAAAAATATTCGTTCCAATCATCCCTTGGAATTGCTGTATGCTGATTTGTGGGGACCCTGTAGAGTTGAAGGCAGAAATGGTGAAAGATATTTTCTTTCTATCATTGATGATTTTTCTCGCCGTGTGTCAGTTTACCCTTTGCGATTAAAGTCAGATACTTTTGACGTGGTAAAAAGGCACATTACTAGAGCTGAAACTTACCTGAATCGTAAAGTTAAGAGCTTTAGAACTGACAACGGTGGGGAATTCGACAATGCTTCTTTTAAAAATTTTTTTGAGGAGAAGGGGATCCGCCACGAATTTACCAACTGCTACACACCGCAACAAAACGGCGTTGCTGAGCGTTTTATGTCCACAGCAGCCGATGGGATGCGGACGTTATTGATTGACAGCAATTTGGATTTGACCTTTTGGCCTGAAGCTTTAAAATTCTTTGTTTACTCATGGAACAGAGTATGTCCTAAACTTTTAGGAAGGACACCATTTGAATTATACGGTGGCAGGAAGCCCTCTGTTAGGCACTTAAAACCATTTGGCACAACAGCCTATGTGAAAATTCCCAAACAGAGAAGTGGGAAATTGGATGCCAGAGCCAAGAAGGGATTCCTGGTCGGGTACGCTTTCCGTACAAAAGGGTACCGTATATGGTTGCCAGATACTGACGAAATAGTAGAATCCTCGAATGTCTCTTTCAATGAGAACTCTGACGGTTTGAAGCGCAATGGAGCAAGGCTGGGCTCTGATGAATATGCCCTCTTCTCTCCCAAAACGGAGAGGAATCGAGATAGTGTTGTCGAAGATGAACCTGAGGACATCCCAGGTCCTTCCAACACTTCTCAAGATTCCCCGATTGGGAGGGAGGAGGACATGGATTCAGGGCCCAATCAAATCAATCAACCAGTTATTCCCTCACTTAGAGAAGTTAGTTGGTTGAGGAAAGCAGTCAAGCGCAGAAATGAGAACCGTTACGATATATATTTTTATGAAACGGGAAAAACCAACAGATTACGTTCATTGAATGAGGTACAGAAATACTGTAAGGAAAACAAGATATTGTTTAAACCAGAGATTTTTGATTTTCAAGGTTCAAATCACTATTCAGGTCAAATCCCAAAACCAACTAATTCAAATTCAGATAGTGATTCAAATACTGAAGATGAATCCTGTTCCAGTGAATCCAGTTATATAAATCCTACAGCATGACTAGTTGGTGAAAATTATACTCCCCGCACTTTTAAACAAGCATGCAAATCCGAGCAGAGTGCGATCTGGTGGGAAGCGATGAAGCTCGAGATGCAGGTCATGCATAACCGTGGGGTTTGGCACTTGGCAGAATTGCCAGTGCATGTCTCTCCAGTCGGTTGCAGGTGGGTGTATACGACAAAAAGAGATGAAAATGGACGGATCGCCAGGCACAAGGCTCGCCTTGTTGCCCAAGGTTTTAAACAAATTAAGGGCCAGTCTTACGAAGAGACTTTTAGCCCAGTTGTTAATTTTGGCGTCATCCGGTTCTTCTTCTCTCTTCTTGTGTCGTACAGCGGGTGGTCGCACACTCAGTGTGACGTAACCTGCGCCTACTTATATGCACCACTGAGTGAAGACGTGTACATGAGTCAACCTCCCGGTTTTGTAGAGCCAAGCAAAGAGCATCTGTATTGCAAATTGGATCGCGCCCTGTACGGTTTGCATCAAAGCGGGAGAGAATGGTTTTTAGAAATACACAAAGTCCTACTAGAACTTGGTTTTAAAAAGTTTACAAGTTGCAACTGTGTTTATATTTTTAACTCTGATATTTTACTTTTACTCTATGTCGATGATATCGTGATTTTCGGGAAGACTCAGAAGCTAATCGACAAGACTTTAAGTAAACTGAGGTCTAAATTTGACATTAAGGTACTTGGGAAGACAAGAAAGCTTTTGGGTGTACAATTTGAAGATACTCCAACCGGAGTTATAATTCACCAAAAGAACTACATCGAAGATGTATGTGATCGTTTTCAAAAATTCAAGATACCTTTTTCATCTTTACCAATTAGTAAAGGTGTAGTCTTCTCGAGGTCGCAGTGCCCTGTTTCTGATCAAGATATAGAGGAAATGTCACATATTCCTTATCGCAGCCTTTTAGGTTGTCTCTCTTTTATTGCTAATCGCACTCGCCCTGCCTTGTCTTACGCCGTGAATGTTTTAAGTCAATTCCAGTCAAACCCAGGGATTGCGCACTGGGACGGATTATTGAGGTTGCTAGGGTACCTGAGATCCACTAAACATTTCCGGCTTAAACTCTCGTGCAAATCTAATGATCTAATGATCTTCACTGACGCCGACTTTGCGGCTAACCGCGATGACCGAACCTCGATCGGCGGCCAAATAGTCATGATTGACGAAGCTCCTGTCGATTGGCGCACTTTCAAGGAGAAGTGCGTCTCGTTATCGACTATGGAGTCTGAATTCGTGGCAATGACTGAGGCCGTCAAGAACCTGGTCTGGTTTGACCGGATACGTCGCGAGTGTGCGCAGGAAGGGATCATTCATGTACTTGGGAGGAAAGCCAAAATGAAAGCGGATAATCAGGCTGCAATCGACTTCGTTAAATCTCCTGTTGAGAATTATAAGTCCAAGCATATTGATATTAAGTTATTTTTTATAAGGGATCTTTTCAACAGGGGGGAATTTCTGCTTTCTCACGTGCGGAGCAAGTCTAACCTGGCGGATACCTTTACCAAACCTCTATCTAAGAGTGAGATCATGAGCTTCTTAAAGTTAATTTTTCTGATGTAGTATTAATTTTAAGCTAAATATGTTTTAAGTTTAAAGTATCTCATTCATATATAAATTTTTCATATAAATCGTACCTCATTAAATGCTATTATGGTGAATTGAATTGTAAAAATTGTTTTTTTTCAAGCTTTCTGTCGCTACACTGTACCTTCTAAAATTGTTATTCACAAGTGTTAAAGGATTAGTGTAGACGCTTGCTACTTAACTTTGTTAATTTGCCTATATGCATTTTTTATATCATCAGCGTCACTTGATCATGCGATAAGTTTTAAAGAATTCTTTTTAAAGAGGTTTATTTTACATAACAGTTTTTAATATTTGAAAGACCTCCGATATTGTGATTAATTGTGCTTATACATTGAAATTTATTTTATGCATATCATTAATTCTTGCTTTGTTCATCCTAGGCATCTAGAGCGCCATCCTTTTTATGTGGTTTAATTGATTCTGGTGCACCAGAAGACTGCGAGTTGTATGAATGAGCCCTTTATTCATTTATGAATACGTAAGCTAGTTAGTTTGTAAGAGCCGTTAGTTCCTGTCTTTCGAGCCTAGATGTCTGGAATATGAATCATCATTAACTGTTTAATTATCTACATAATTTTTTTTATATATATAATTGTAATAAAGAATTGTATTTAATGTAATATAGTGATCAAGTTGTCATATTGAGCTGATGCTGACATTTCCAAATTGGAAATTGTTAGATTTTTGAATTGGTACGTATTCATCTTTTTCTTTAAGTAACTGTGTGAGAATTTTGCATTTAACATTGTTGGACCTTTTTAAACCTTCTGTCTGGATTATGTCGACCTCTGGTCTTGGACTTAGAAGGTGTACCTTATAGCCAACAAGCTTTCATTAAATTGGATCATTTTCTTTTATCCAGCAAGTTCTCCATGCATTACTACTTCATTTTTCAATTTAAATTGTTGAGATCATCAATTGTTAAACTTTTCTAGTTAAATTGTTAAATTTTTCCTAGTTAATCTTTTTGAAGTATTCGAAACTTCTCTTTAAATTTGCTAATGAAGTTCAAACTTCACTTTTTCAACCATTTAGGTTGTTTCAATTTTTAAAGTTTAAAAATTGAACCATTTTTCAAGTCCTCATATTGGGGGGGCATTTAAATTTTTTTGGGGTGTAGTGTTTCAGGTTTGCACTTTAAAGTTAAAAATTTTCAAGTTTAAAAACCCTTCCAGTTTATTGTCCATTATTATTATCCAGTCTTTTTATAGTTTTATGTTGTTAAACTTAAAATTTTGTGAAGGTGCTGTTTGGTGATAGTCTTTGGATTTTTTTTTTTTTAAATCCTTTGTCTTTGAGTTTACTTGTTTTCACAAGTTATCTCTTTTTAAGAGACAATGAGAGGAGGGGGGGGGGGGCATTTGATAGAGATACAAACACTGTATTTCTCATTGCCTCTTATCATCTCCTGTCATAAAACCTCATTTCACAAACTTCATTTTATTTTTAAGTTCATTGTCATTCATTTACTTTATTTACATTTATTTATTTCTTAAATAATGACAGTAATAAATATCTCTTAAACTTTTACTTACCCTCTCTATTGATTCTAGACAATATCCAGCTGTAACAAAAGTTTCCTGACCCTTTTAACATCCATAGTAATTCATACCATTTTGCCGTTTTTAATTTCATTTCATTACCGTACTTCACCGGCAAAAACTTTCTTTCGACTACGTTTCAACTTCCGTGACGATATTTCTCCCGCCAGATGGCGACTTAGAATATCGTTTTCAAATCGAATCTTTTCATCGAATCTTGCTTTGCATCGATTCGATGCCGTTCTCTGATTGGTTCGTTCATCTGAAACGACGTTTTCAATCCGACCATTTTTATATAAATATACGATTCCAATCTTAATAAGATGCACTTTTATCTTCCTTTAAATGGAAGAAGTTTTTCAAGTTACTGAACGTGGCTGGACCACGTTCTGGATGTTGTATGTTAGTTTTATCTGTATAATTATGTTTTTATCTTAAAGTTCAATACTGTGATATTTTCAAACAACAATGTTTGTTCTGATTTGTGAAACATCGTCATCAAGGTCTACAAAAATGTCTGTTTAAAATGAATGCTGCTATTTACTACTAATGTCAAGTCTGTGTTTGGAATCAAAAATAAACTATCTTTATTTTGTTTAATCTGCATACGTTTTTACTTTGCCTTCATAAAGATCATAATACCATTTCTACATATTCACTTCCAGGATAATCCTTTTCCCAGCCAAAAGTTTCCATATGCGTTATCTGCTTTATTTAATTACATTTTAACGTGCATAATCATCATATATTTTAAAGTGTTATGATTAAAGCACATTAAATAATTCATATATTTATTGTACGGAACCCTCTGAGCACAAGCAGTGAAATTTATTGGTTGCATAAATAAATACAGTCATTGAGACTGTGCAACCTTTGTTATACAGTACAGAACCATTTACAGACCTGCCAACTGCTACGAAAAAATCGTAGTTGCTACGATTTGGACCTATAAACTATGATGCTACGAAAATCGGTCTTAAACTACGATTTTTTGCAAAAAAAACGCAAGCGCATTTTTTGTTTCTAGTTGCGATTTTTATTCCACGCAGTATATTTTTCAGGAGTGATTCTGTTTAGAAATTTCCAAAATTTCAAAGTATTCATTTCCGAAAGTTTTAAAAAATTTTCTTTAGTCCGAAAATTCGGACATTAAAAAATGCTCATGGGGGAAAAAATCTAGACTGCAAAACAAACTTCTTAACATAAAACCCTCTTTATGTATATTAACCACGATTGAATCGTGTTTCTGTAAATATTTATACGGGAATTCCCTTCCTTAGAAACAGGGATACATGCCATTTTAAGAATTTCTGGGTGGGGGAGGAGGTGGTTTTTTGAGAGGCAAGGTTTGAAATAGTGTGCAAAATCTCACAATTTGCACACTGAAAAGGAAAGTCCTGCATAAGGAAAAAATGCTGTGCAGTATTTCCCCCTGCAAATTCTTCCACAGACCTATTATTGTTTTGTGAATATATTTTGAAATTTCTTGGAAATCCGCGATTTTTCTTTTCTTATATGGAATTTCTCCAAATTAATTCGTGAATCGATCGCGGGAAAAAAAAATGAGAATTTCTTCGAATGATCATGTAAAAAAAATATCTGGTATTTCGTCAGAGATCTCAGAAACAAATAGCGATTATTTTCAATTGGTCGCCGAATAAAATCGCTAATTTCTTTAAGAGTTCAGAAAGAAATTGTTAATTTTGTCAAAAGGACGCGGAAACGAGTAGTAAATTTTGTTAATTGGTCGAGAAAAGACATCGAAAATTTTGCCAATCGGTTGCGATAAACTATCGTGAATTTCAACAAATGACCGTGTAAAAAAAATCAATTTCGTCAATTGGTCGCAGAAGAAAATGAATTTCGTCAAAGGATCGTGGTAAAACCGTGCATTTTGTCAAAATATTGCAGAAAGAAAATACGAATTTCGTCAAAAGATCAGTAAGAAAATGCAAATTTCATTGAAAGATCAGTAAGAAAACACAAATTTCACAGAAAAATTGCGGAAAGAAAACCCTAACTTCGTGAAAGGATCACTGTAAAAAACGCAAAATTTGTCAAAAGATCGCGGTATAAAAAGCAGATTTCGTCAAAAGTTCGTGGTATAAAAAGTGCAGATTTCAACAAAGAATCGTGATAAAAAAATATGAATTACGATTGTGAGGAAACAAATTGTGAATATCCTGAAATGATCCCGGAAAAAAAATTGCGAATTTCATCAAAATTTACTGCATTTGTCTAAAAAACTGGAACCAGGTTCTTTTTACAAATGTAAAAAAAAACGCTTCAAAATGAGAAGAAACTCTTAAAAATTGTATAAAAATTTTCTGAGGGAAAAATTTACTGTATTGAGTACAAAGACTTGAAACCTTATTCATTTTACGAATGTCAAAAGATTACTGCGAAACACGAAAAACCAACCAACCAACCTCCAGATTAATTTAAATTTTGTGTGCTACGATTTCTCATTTTCAAAGGTTGGCAGGTATGCATTTATCCAGAATGCTTGGGGTCAAATGCATTCCGGATAACTGGGTTTTCCGGTTAACTGGTTGTGCACCAAAGCAGCATTCATTTGATAAGTTTTGTGGAATATGCATGGTTGTGGCATTATTTCTGACTTTAAATTATTAGATTACTTGGATTAAAAATCAATGCAAGAAAGATCAAAAGTTAATCAGAGTTTAAAAGAAGGTAATTTATGGAATCCCTTAGGAACAAAAATTCTTCTGTTTCCTCTGCATAAAAATTGAAACATCTAAAATACAACTAAGTATGTTTTCATTTCAAATACTAGATGTTGTCATCAAATTATACAATTGTTTCAAGCAATGCCTATGTCAAACTGGCAGTGTATGACACCTTTTTCTGCAAAGATTCTGAAATCAGTCTATCAGAAATATCATTCCGGATAACTGGTTTTCTGGTTAACTGGTGTCCGGATAAATGGTTCCATACTGTATATTGTTTCCCTCTCCCCTATTACAGGTTAATATTTTCTTAAACTTTACTTTTCAAAAATAATTGTTTTTGTATCATGTATAGTGACGATCTTTTTACAGGGACATGTCGAATATTTTAATTTATGATTATTTCCTGTGTATCAAACATGAATGATGCTGTCAGCAATGCTGTTTAAAGTCAATGTAGATAATAATAAAGGTTGTCATAAAAAACACTCAGTTATGCTCAGCCATTGTCTCATAAATATGTCAACTGGTGTGTGATAAACAAAGAAAAAGGTCTGTAGTTCAGAAACAAACACTTTAAGTCTATTTTATTTATTTCTTTAATGCATTGACTGCCAGCATTAAGGAAACTTTTGCTTTTCCAATGCTTCACTAATAGGTTTGGCAGCCAACATGTTAAAGTTATTTGTTTAGGGAGGAAGGAAAGAGTACAACCATCTTAATTTTATTTAAATTAATGTAAGGTATCTTTTTTTAGAAAAATAATATTTAAGATTTAAATTAAAGTTGCATAGAAATAATTTCTCCCTAGGTATCTGTTGAAAACTTAGCTAGGTTCTTAATAAAGAATACCATTATCTTTTCCTCTTTTGTGTGTGAGGGGGGGGGGGAGCATAGAAGAAAGTGCAGTTATTTAAATTAGCACAAAATATACTTTTTTGAAAAAGCAATAATTACCATAAAAAACTAAGTTTTATAAAGAAAATTTCATCTCAGATACCTGTTGAACATTAAGAAGGCAAAATGTTTTCTTATTAGAAAAGCAGTACACTTTGTATTTTCATTCTTTTTAGTAATTTTAAGTTAAAAAAAAAAAAAGTGTGCTTTGTATTAATCTGAACACTAGTACTACTGTTAACTTTGATATTCTCAACTATTATTTATTTTATTGTGTGTGTAGCTTGGTTGGAGAAAAGGAAAATGTACTTTAAATTCTCTGAAAGCCTTAGGTTTATGTGTAGGATAACAACAGATTGAAAATTTTTGCTTATGTTTTGTAACATATTAACATAAAAACATGATAGTTTTATTTATTTATTTTTCTGAAGGAAAAACCTTTAGTTAGAGGGGCTGCAATAACTTTATTTGGAGATTTGTCTCGTTTTGGAAGCGGCCCATCAAAAGAACAATTCATCGAGCAAGTTCATAGCAACCTTGTTCCTCTTCTTCTGCACTTAAATGATGAAGATAGACATGTCATTAAGGTATTGTTTCATATCAGTATATTTATACTGCTTCAATTTTGTCTTTGAAGTTAATTCTGTTGTAAGCAAAAAAAAATTATTAAAGGGATTTATTGTTGTTGTATGTTTACTAAGAACCGTTTCAAGCATTTAAATCTAGTGTTATAACATTAGTCCTTTCAATTTGATATTTCTATGTACCATATATTCAATTTTTCATACTATTAGCCTTATGTAGGTACAGGGTGACAATTATTTAACTATATGAAATTAAACCGTCATAACTTCTTAACGGTTTGCACGACGAAGTTCAAAGTTCATGGTTGGCCGCAGGGCATGATTGGAATTAGCATGCGCACGCAACTTATTGTTGTCGGCCATTTTGGGGCATTTGGGACACTGAGAATCCACATTTCGCAATCGAGAAGTCTCTCCACCCTCAACGGGTGACAGCGTGGTGTGCAATGTCCAGTCATGGAATAATTGGTCCGATATTCGTTGACAGCACGGTGACTACTGAACGATACATGAATGTTTTGGAAAATGGTTTCATCCCCCTTCTCTAAAGTGACCCTGATTTCGACAAGATGTGGTTCATGCAAGACGGAGCTCGACCCCATCGGGCAAAGAAAGTTTTTGATGTCCTGGAGGAGCACTTTAGGGACCGCATTCTGGCTCTGGGCTACCCAGAGGCCACTGGAATGGGATTCGCTTGGCCGCCATATTCTCCGGATCTTAATGCATGTGACTCATTTTACATTGCTGAGCTGAAAACTGCCATTCGGGAGGTCATCGACAGCATCGATATTCCAACACTTCAGCGGGTCATGCAGAATTTGGCTATTCGTCTGCGCCACATCATAGCCAATAATGGCAGCCATATCGAACATGTCATAACCTAAATCCGAATATCTGTAGTGACGTTTACATGTTGAATAAAGTTTCTGTACTCAGTAGTTTTTGAATAATTTACGTTTTATTTCATATAGTTAAATAATTGTCACCCTGTATTATCATTATAAATATGTTAATGTAATAATAAAGATTTTTTAACTATATGAAAAATCATTTGAATACATCAAACTAAATTAATGTTTACTTAAAGTGATAAAATACAAGGCAAAAAAATACCTTCATTTATTCATATTAGACATGTTTCGTCAGAGCAATGAAACATGTCTAATATGAATAATTAAAGGTATTTTTTTGCTTTGTTAAAAGTATTTTATTACTTTAAGTAAATATTAATTTAGTTTGATAAAGATTTTTGTTTAAAATAATTTAAATCTTATTTACATTTTCTATTATAACATTTCTTTTCTGTTTTAAAAATTAGTTCATTCGTAATATTTTACATGCAATATTTTCCATCTATCATTTTTGTGATTGGTGTTATTCATAATTTAATATTTATAGATCAGAAAAATCATGAGTGAAAAAAAATATCCTACCATTATTGTTTTTTCCTTAATGTACAGTAGATGGTGAAATCATGTAAAATATAGATTATAATTTTTTAAAAGGTATTTGAGGACATTTTGAATTTCAATTTCTTAGTGTTATTTAATCATTTTTTCAAGTTATCAAGTTGCTTGCATTTTTGTTTTAAAATATTAATGCTTGATATTAGTTGGGATTTATTTAAATGCATTCAAGTTTAAAAATTTCTGTAACCTGGAAAGTTCCATAATTCAGAGTCGCCATAGTCCCAATGATTCTGGATTGAATAAGTTATACTGTATAACAATTTTATTACTTTGCATGGATAAGAAAATTCTCTTTGAAGGAGTTAATATTTTTTTTTCAGAATTATTCTTTTGATTTTACACATTGTCTATCCAAGCATGTCATTAAAAGTATGCAAATTGTGTATTTTAGGCATGTAAGTACAGTTTACGTCAGCTTGGACCTTTGCTTGAATCTGAGACCATGAATGCAATGTTCCAGAAGCTTTTGTTAGAAGACTCACACATTCATTACACTGAGTTTATCAATGATTTGACCAAAACATTAGTAAGACTATTTTAATACTTTAAATATATTTTCTGTTGCAAAAAAAAAAAAAAAGATTAATTATATAAATAATTATTTTAGATTTCAGATTTTTATGAAAAGATTTCATTCTATGCTACCACATGTTTATCGTACCTTAAAAGTCCGTTTCCAGTTATACAATGTAATGCTGCTATATTTTTAGGTAAGAATAACTTATAAAAATATATTATCATAAATTAACTTAAGAATAAATTTTTTTACTATCATGTACTCAATTTTAAGTAAATATGATTGTTCCATTGGCCTGTCTCACTTGAATCCATGTACGAATGGATTTCTTGTGCCTTTCATTTTGGATACAAACTCTCTGAAATTGTAGAAGTGAAGAAAGACACTTGAACTTTAATGTTAGCAAAAACATTGCCTCACTTATGCCAAAAGATTTTGAATTTTGCAAAAAATCCTACTTAAAATACTTACTTGATCACTGGTTAAATGTAGGCTGAGTTTACTGAAACTGCAGTTGCTTATAAGTATGCTCCTCTTTCTTTTCATTGTTTTACTTCAAGTTTGCGGGAGAAAATTCTTTCTTTGTAAGATTTTTTTTAAATGCAATGGCAGTATGATTTGAACAAGTAAAAGGGAATAAAAATGGCAAATAAACAATTTCTAAAAAAAAAAATTGTAATTTTGACACTCCATAAAATCTGGTGTTGAGAGACAATGCCCTTGTTGCTTTCCCCTTTGCACAGCCCTAACTAGCCATACACAGCACAATTCTGTGTAATAAACCTATCTTAATTTAAAATATTTGCCTAAAAGGAACCTTTAATAGGTTTTTAATAAATTAAAATTCATGTAGTGTTACAGATTTTTTTTTTGTTGTTGTTAGTCTATTCTGTGTAATGAAAAAAAAAAAAAAGTTAAATTCTTGGTGAAGAATATACATTAATTTTCAGAATAATAAGACTCTAATGTTGATTTAAAAAAAAAGTCACTAAATAATACAGTTAAAAAAAAAAATTCAGTGATGGATGTCTTTTGATATGGCTTCTGTGGGTTTTTTTTTTTTTTTTATCTTAGAGATGACATGATTTTAATGTAAAGGTTATAGAGGGGTCCCCTCCTATAAGCCTAACACCTCTTAAGCATGTCCCACATGTCAGTTGAGTTTGATAGCCATTCCATAAGAAGCAGTATTTATTTTTAAATGTTGGCCAACAATGTGAAGTCTATGATTTTGTTCATTATCATCCATAAAAACTGAATCGGTACCCATGGTTGTAAGAAATAGATTAACATATTAATCAATGATTTCATATGTATACTGTAGTCAGATTTTCATAAAAGAAAAATCATTTGCATATTTCACAGATATTGTTACTGTGATATTATCTGTGGGAGAGTATCAATAAAATGCAAATTCTTGCTTCATACTCACAGACACACAACTGATTTGCATTTAACCCACTTTTAATACCGATACAGCTCATCCTGTCAGTGCTACAACATCAGACCTGTGGCATTGTTCTTGTAGACTTAGACACATATAAGATTATAACGGAGGTCATGCTAAAAAACTATGTTCATTTAGTTAATTATTAATTCTCAAATCAGCTGAAACATTTTTATGCATTACCTACATGACAAGGCAAACTGAAAATACACCAAAGAAAACTAACACAAGTAACAAAGCTAATAGTAGCATATTCTAACGTCTTTCCAAACACCACTATCCAGAACACTTCTATCAATTAACTAGCAAATAAATTTCCAAAAACATTGTAGCTGTCTAGTGATGTAAAAAGTCAGCAACCAGGCCATCTGTTGAAAGAAATTTAAAAAAGAGTACACAACTAAGTCACCGGTGGGGAAAATAAGTATATCAAACAAACATGTTTAGCCAAAATACAATTTTTCTAGCAAAAATGTTCATTCTAAACAATTGTGACTGTTGGATATCCAATTACTAGTCTTCATGAAATTGTTGCTTCACTTTTGCCATTTAGGGAGACTATTTTGGACTGTCACTGGCTCCCTTCAAAATGCCCTATTATCTCCTATCACTTGACAAGTGATGTTTACTTATTTTTCAAAATTTGGTGTTGTTTTGAAATAATCATTCATCTGATTAAAAAAAAAAAAAAAAAAAAAAAAACTTTTTGAATGAATACTTTGAAAACTATGTCAATTCACAGAAATGTATTTATTGTTATTTTATAGGCTATTTATTGGGAAATCTTCCTGTTGAAAAGCAATCTACAATTCCGAAAGAGAGAGTCTGCTCAGGTAAAAAATTTAGAACTTTATTATCATGAGTTACGTAAATTCAGAGTTACATAATTTCATCAGGCAGCTGTGAGCTTTCACAAATTTCCATGGATATTTTATGCACTCTTAATGTACGAAAAAAGAAGAAAAAAAAAAAGTGCGTTAATCAGAAAATTGTCAGAGAGAAAAAAAAAAATGGAATTTTGATTTGAAATTATGTCTTCTTTCAATTTATGTTAAGAAAATAAGCTAAAGGGGTCGTCTTCACACTGAAATTGTTTCAAACTTTACCTGCATCAAAAAAACACTACAATCTGCAAAAAAACTAATTTTCTCGGGTATTTCTGGCATTGTAAAATCTTGGTTTACAATGAAAACCAATGGATGCAGCCAAGGGTTTTTCCGCAATTTCCCAAAATTTGATTTTCTGGATATGGTGAGATTTGAAACTCACGTCCTCATTTTTTTATACATTAAATTTTGGGTATCAAATTGAAAATCATTCAGTCAAAATAGTTAGGAATTATAAAGGCTTAAAGTTTAGAACTCCTAATGTTAAATTTCTTTTTGATCATTTTATGATTAACAGATTTCTATGCTGGTAGTTTTTAAAGTATAACTCAAAAACTACTGTGCAGAATAAGCTAGCTACAATTTTGGATTTGCATATTCTAGAAGCTTCTAGAAATTGATTTCTGTTTAAAAAAATTCATAGGTTACAATTCATACTTTTTCAAAAATCAATTACAAAGTATGTATAGTTTAAAAATTACACTGATGTCCAAAATTAAAGTCCGATCACAAAATGCTAATTTTTAAATACGCGAATACTCAAAAGGAAATAATATAATTCGAATAATTACTATCTTTACAGAACAGCTAGTCCATATAACATCTCATTCATGTCACACATGGTCACAAGTGTCACAATCATTACTGTGAAGCAAAAAAAGGAAATTCCATACATCTCATTATGAGTCTCAAATGATCACAATATGCGACTCCAGTGAGATGTCACTGTGACTGCTGCTTTGTGACGAGTCACCATGTGACTTTACAATGTAGTTACATTGTGATTCTCATGTGACTGTCATCTGCAGACTCAATTTCAAAGTCATCGTGAACGCTGCTTTGTGATAAGTTACCAAATAATGTCACATTAAAGTCACATGACTTTCAAGTGACAGGGGGACTACTTTGAAGTCACCATTGTGCTCTTTTGTAAAAAGTCACCATGGGACTATAATGTGATATTATTTGGTGACTTATCATAATGCAACGTTCATGATGACTTTGAAATTGAGTCTAAAAATGACAGTCACATGAGAGTCACAATGTAACTACATTGTAAAGTCACCTAGTGACTCGTCTTAAAGCAGCAGTCACATCGACATTTCGGTGAAGTCACATATAGGGATCATTTGAAACTCATAATGAGACAGGTAGAATTTCCTATTTTTTTGCTTCACCGTAGTGACTGTGACACTTGTGACCATGTGTGACATGAATGAGATGCTACATAGACTAGCTGTGCTCTAGGGATTGCAATTATTTGAATTATAGTATTTCCTTTTGAGTATTTTGTGACTGGTCCTTAATTTTGGACACCAGTGTAGTTTGAATGATATTTTTTTAACAGGAATAAATTTCTAGAAACCTCAAACATTCAAATCCAAATTCACGTCTCATTTCACCAAGTAGTTTTTGATTTATGCTTTAAAAACTACCTGCATTGCAATCTGTTTTGCAATTATTAAAAAGGAATTTAGGACTAGAAGTTCTAAAATTTAAATCTTTATAATTCCTAAACTATTTGATGAAATGACTTCCTGTTTGGTAAATGCCTAAGGTAAAATGTATCGAAATATGTTATCAAAATAAAATTGGATATTCGTATTGAAAATTTCAGAGTTTGGTATAATTTCAGATTGAAGCCCACACCCTAATTTTAATCTGAAAGAAGACATATTTCCAATTGAATGGATATTTTTGTTTTCCTCTATAGGTTGCCTTTTCAGTAGCTTATATATTATCCATTTCAGTCTCGCCTATTATGTAATCCTGGAGTTACTTAAATTTTAATGAATGGACAAAATGTAAAATCAATTATTTGAATTTAATCAATTATTTCAATATATTTATTAATAAATTTGCAATTTTTCAGCCTTATTGGTTTTATTGAAGGATCAATCATCTGAAGTAAGAATAAGAGCTGCTGAATCTTTAAGCTTACTTTATAATTACTGATTATCTTAAATCAGTTACTACAAGAATATCTTGGGTTATTATTTTTTTTAAAACTTCAATTCAAAACTGAATAAATGTTCTGTGTTGCAGCATGTTTTTTTAGCGCAATCAAGCTATCTAATTGAAATATGTAAATACTTTCTATAAAGTATAATTAATGTAATACTATAACTTGACAAGAGTTATGTGACAGAATAATGTAATAAAAAAAATACCATTTAACTTTTATTTAATGAGCTTCTGTTTTATGAAATTTGCTATGTAACGAAATTTTCTCAAGAACCTTGCACTAAAATAACTTAGGAAAAATGTCTAAAAAACAAACACAAATTTCTATGTAAAAAGAATTTCAGACTAAAATTTTAAAGTTCTTATCATTTGCAACCTACCAAAGGAACCATTTTTTAAAATTTTTTCGCCAAAGTCCACCATTAGCAATATCTATCTACTTATTATGATCTTTCACATATCCATTTTGCTTTTAATTGTATTCAGAGATATTTCAAAAGTTACTTTATTGCTGATTTCAAAAAACAAAATTTTGAAAGGCAAGCTTCATTTAATGAAAATCAGTATGTACAAAAATATAGAAATATGCAAATGTTTCTAGTTTAAAATGCAGCAGTTTAAATGTGGAGCTATGTGCAAATTTTCTATTTTGAAAAAAGATATTGAATAAATTTTCTTGTAATGAAATTTCTATATTAAGAATCTTTTCATAGGAATTACAAAACTCATTAAATAGAAGTTAAACTGTATATGAAATTAAGCTTTGTACTTAAAAGAACACTCTATCTAAAAATGACATATTGTTGTGATAGTGTTTTTATTTGATGCTTTTATCATAAACTGGTGATAATTTTGTTTTGTTATCTTATAACTATTTACATTGTCTTTATACATATTGTTATGTTTTATAAAATCTTTATAGGATGCTTTGAAACATAAAGATATTCAATATCTGTATTATAAGTTTAGAGTAAGATATTATTTCATAGATTTTACTAAGACATAATCATCAACATATTTCTAAATATTTAAATATTTCAGTTGATTTGATTTTTTATGATAAGTAAAAAAGGAATTTAATTTAATTGGACAACATTAAATCTCAAAAGAAAATTAAGTTGCTCAAAATTGGGGGGGAAATGCTTTTCGCTCTTAATTAGAAGAATGATGAGTTATAATACTCAATCAACTGGCCAACACAACTTATCTATTGACCTCCATTCCTTTATAGCAGCACTGATTATAGTTTGAAGTTGATAAAAGTAATGTATTTGCATTCCATGACAGAAGAAATTAATAGTTATTTATTTTAGACTTAAATAATTGTATATAATGATGTTTATTTACAATTATTCTACAAAAGAAAACTTGGATTTTCAAATAATTTTAATTAGTAAATCCATATCCCTGTAGTACAATTTCTTGCAGGATTAAAACTTATTTGTATTTCTCATTATTTTAGGTGTGGTTCAGAAATTTTTTTAACTACTATTAAATATAAAAACATAACTTATTTAGAGAGAAAATATTTTATTGAATGTAATTATTTACTTATTAGAAATTTGTAATACTTTCTATTAATGAGTTTATAATGCCATTAGTACCTTAAAGTAATCCTTTAAAAAGTGAACTAGAAATCATTTTATAGCGTATTAGTAGCAATAACATAGTCTCTATTTTCATCTAACTTTTTTTTTTTTAATTTTTCTTCAATTTTGATCCATAAATATTTTATGGGTTTTGTAAACACTCTTTTGATCAAAAACAGCTTATGTGATTAATTTAAAATATTTTTCTATTTTAAAAATTGTAATTTTCATTTGAAATAGTGTCATTGATAAAGAGAGCAAAATTTCGATAGAATAAGTATTTGTTCATTAATCTGTTACCTTGAACTAAACAATTAAATTAGTTACTTCTGAGGAGGGGAGGAGAAAATATATATTTTTATAAATTAAATGCATATATACTACAACTTATTATATTTATATGTAAAAAAGAGAGAGAATCATTGTAAAATATAACTTGTTGGATTGCATTTTATGAAGATTTATTTTTCTCCTATGGTTCATTCCAGTCATGTATGGATGACGAGTTATATTTCAATAGAATATAACAATTGAAAATAATTATTTTTATGTATAGCAGTTTAAATGTAATAACTGTACATGTGTATATTAGTATAGTAACCGAGAAATGAGATGTTAAAGAAAGTTGTGTAAATTTAGAAGTATTTGTTTGGTGACTAAGACATTCAATGCATAGTTAGTTTGCTTATGATTCAGTTATAGATTATTCTGCTTAGAAAATGATATTATACGATAAATAATGCAAATAAGAAGTATGAATCTACGAAGATGGATTAAACATAAAGGAGACTTTTTTAATAATAACAGAAATTTTTTATACTAGTTGTCATGGCAATTATATGTTGTTTAAAAAGCACAAGTTTTTAAAAAATGGCCGTGAAAAAGGCCATCCAGTATAGAACACCACACAAATTTCTTGACTAAAACAAAAATTGACAAAGTTCTCACAAATATTTTTTGGTGTTTATGGGACATTTTGTACATCAATTTTCTTCATGAAACGTGCATATAATGCAGTATTAGAAATGTCGATTTTTGGAAAAGATTAAAGCTGCACATCAGTTCCAAAAATGTTCCATTCCAATCTGAATGTTATCTTTTCTGGGACACTAAAATACCTTACATAACAAGTTAAACAAAAAAAAAAAAAAAAAATTATTATAATTCCCTTGATCAATTTCCCTGTAGTCCAAACTTATCATCTATTGACTAACATTTATTTGGATTCAATTAAAGAGGTGTTAGAAGGAGCAAGATTTCCATCGCATAAAGAAGTGAAAGAATTTTTGTGCAATATGATTCATAAACATATTTTTTTATTACACAAGAATGAAAAAGTCTCTCAAAATGTTGAAGAAAGTGTGTGTAGATGTTAAAGAAGCTATCTAGAAAAATTACTTTGGTGTAAATTTGATAAATATTTTTTAAAATAATCTATTAAAAAATCTCTTTTATATTTGATTCATCCTCATAATACTAAAAAAGTATGACCTAAAATTCCGATCATCATATAATATTATATTTTTTAGTTATTTTTGATAATCAATTTTATTTTTATATATCTAATATATATTTTCTTTCGTGTTT
Source organism: Maratus speciosus (assembly GCA_963932465.1). Taxonomy (NCBI): domain Eukaryota; kingdom Metazoa; phylum Arthropoda; class Arachnida; order Araneae; family Salticidae; genus Maratus; species Maratus speciosus. The sequence goes on along the minus strand of OZ010789.1, from coordinate 421,205,617 downwards.
AATAAATCTACAAATGTCAAAAAGGCCCTTAAAGGTTAACATAAAATTATTGTTTTCATTTGAAAGTATTTATAAGTACTTGCTTGCTAGGTATGTGCTTCATTTAACTGTTGAATTATTTTAGTTGGGAGATCTACTCTTTTCAGAATAATTTATACTCTAAAATTTTTATTAATATTATTGTAGAATTTACTGGATGTTAAAAATTTGAAAGTTCAAAAATGGGCTAACTTATTTCTACGAACAGGAACAAAATGTCTTTTTTTATTTGCAGTTAGGATTAATCAAATATTTATATTGATCAAGAACATTCCAGTATTTTCTTACTCTTTTGCAAATATTTTAAGAATAGTAAATGTTTTGTAGAAAGTTCCCTGTTATTGGATTATTAAAAACGTGTTTCTAGTGCACTGAAACTTAAAATTTTAATATAAATTTGTATTAAGTATGGTTGAATCAGTTAAAACATATCCTATATTAGACGTATAGAGTTTTTATTTTTTACTTGACCCCCAGTGGCTGTTTGTTTGTTAGACAGCTGAATTAACTTAAAAAAAAAAAAAAAAGCTATATTGCTTACTAATTTTAGACTTTTACAATAATCTTCTTTATACTATTTAATGTACTTCATAATAAAATTAAAACACTTTTTTTTTTGGTTGCTAAAAGTTCCATAAAAAAATTATAATAGTTTGAACATTTTCAAGCATCATTTATGCTGATAAACATTTAATACTGCATAATTAATCATTATACTTTTAATTCTTTTAAAGTTTTTATTGGTTATATATATTTAAAGCTTTTACATATGCATTTTATTTCTTTGATTTTCAAGTATATGTGTAAAATGGACTTTATAGTATTCATATGAGTATTTTGAAATATGAAATCATGTTAGTATTTGTGCCATATACATTTATATCTTTGAAAATGTTTGTAATTATTTTGTGTAAAAATACATGTTATCACAAAATAGATTAAGAAACTACATTTTAAAAAAAAAATATTTTTTCAGTATGATTCTTTGTTTTCTTTTGTTTATGAAACATCATGTATATACATATATGCAGGGTTATTTTTCTATTTAAAAAAAAAAAAGAAGAATGTTTAGGTGGATACTCAGTTTGACTTAATAAAATCACCATTTGGGCAGTCTATTTGAGTGATTTCTATCCAAATTTATTAAAGCATATTAAACTATATAAAAATTATATTCTTTTGCTCGCAAAATGTTTAGAAAAGCACATCCACCTGGAAAAAAAGCCTTGTGTATCAATCTTATATTAACATATTGGTCTGATTTTTATTTTCTGCATAGTTAAAATTCTAAATAAAATTGATAAAAATACGAAGCAATTGTTTGATAATTTCAATTTACTTCTTGTATTTTAACTTTAAACAACAGAAAAATCAGTTAATTAATGAAATCATAGGTAATAACATGGTTCATACTCTTTTTTTTCAGGCGAAAAAAACATGCATATTCTAAGAAATGAAAACTTACTATATATATTACTATATACTTCATAAAACAAAATACTATATCTACCCTATATATATAAAATCCTAATTAAACGAATTTATGAAATGACTGAATAAACAACTGATTATGTTTCCCGGCGATTTCTCCTAAAATATGGAATATTTTGCGATGTAATTAACACCAAAAATCTGTATTGATCCGCAGATCTCAAAACTGGTGTTAGAATTTTTAAATTCAAATTAGTTTTCAAAATATTAATTTTTTTCTAATTTTAAATACTTTTCTCTAATGATGGTAACTCAAATTTTAATCGTAACTGATTTTTTTTTTTTTTTTTTTCATATTTTAGAAAAGGTTATTATTTTAAACTAATTTGGCGACCAGTTTGGCCTCCCATAAATGTATGCTAAGAAATGTATCATGTTACTTTATTCATAATTCAATTTTTCGTTTTTTTTTGTTTTTGTTTTTTTTGTATTCCATTATCATTTTATTTAATACAAAACTTTCATTTAAAACTGAAACATTTAAAATTAATGGCTTTCACTTCTTTCTTTTTTTTAAACAAAATGAAAAGAAAAATACTAGGCACAGATGTCATATACGCACTGCGGTACCTAATTGGCACCAAAATGGCGATATTTTGCCTGACATGGTAATCCGGCTGTTGTTGCATATTTATTAATAAATGTTTATCTACATTTATTTTCTTTTTATTTAAAATAAAAAGTTATAAATTGTTTTGTTCTATAGTTATTAATTAATTTTTTTATTTATTATTTCATTTTAAAAATAATAGAAAATAATTTAAAAATACATATGTAACTGGTATTCGAAAACGAGGTTTTTGCCAAATTGTCATTAAAAAAAATCACACTAAACATATGACATCTGTGCTAAATATTAAATAATGCAACAAATCATGACATTTAATTTCAACTTCAAAGCAAAGTTTTAATGGTACTACTTAGTTATCCCGTCGACCAATTTCGCCAAATTTTACAAATTGACATAATTTTTATTTTAAATAATGAAAGAACAAACAAATAAATTAGTATAACATTAATAAAAATACAAATAAAACGTTGAAATAATAATCACTTGATGGCATAAACACGTATAACTTCCTTAAAGTCAAGTGAATGTGACATTTACGATCAACCACTATTGGCATTTAATCTTATAGTTTGGCGATAGATTTTTGGTTGATGGGATAACCAAGTAGTACTGTTTTAATTTACCCCTCAAAAAATAAAAAAATGCTAACTGGCGAGTTACAAAAAAGCTATTGCTGAGATTTGCACCCGGCTAACATAAAAGTACCAAGATTTCTTCGTGATCATGGCAACTTTTATGTAGTTTTATTAAAAAAATAATTTTGATTCTTTAATCAAAATGTAAAACCTTTCTTATGAAAAGCGAAGGGATCAGCTCATAATTGTTTATGGCAGTTACATGACTTGGACTATTATAATATTGGTGAAATGATGGCGATAGAATAATATTTGGCGACTTATCACCTGTGGCTGGCTAACATTAAAGTACCAAAATGGCCACCTGGAATATAAAAAGCGAAGGGACTGTTGATGATAGTCACATGACTTAGGTTATTATTATAGAGATTGTTTTCAATTCTAAAAACAGCGCAAAGAATAATATTTCCTTACGATTAAAAATTTATTTACACGTAACTATAAAAAACAGAAAAAAAAAAACTTTAAAATTACTATTAAATGAGTACGTGTTAAAAGCGGGAAAATATTGAAAATTATATTTACACATGAATATTAAAAGTGAAAGGAAACTTTAAAATAATAAATACATTAATATGGGTTTAACCCTTTCAGGGGCAAGGTACTTCTATTCGTAAAATGTTGAAATCAGTGAATGGCACCAGAATTATCAAACAAATTTCGAAATACGAAAATGCTTTTAATATTCTGGTGCCAATGTGACGTTTAAAAATTAAAATTAAGTGATTCAAAAATGAACCACTGATCTTGAAGGGGTTAAAGCAGTAAATTGTATTATGTCAATCGTTTTATAACGCTGTTAAAAAATACCGGGATGCAAGGACTCTGTTTTCATAATTCATTTTATTTTAGCTTCTTTTCAAATTTTTAACTGATCTTCTTTAATCAAACACGAAAACCATTGGATGTCTTAACAGCAACTGATTCGGCCTTAAATTTTCACAATCAAAGGGAATTGAATGGAAACCCGTTTACAGGGAGATCGCTACAGGTTTTTCCATTATAATTCAATCGTCTCTAATCTTTTTAAAACCACTCAGACTAGAGTGCTTTTAGATTCTGCAGTGTTTGAACGGGGGTTGGCGAGCGTAGCTTGCAGGGGGCAGAGCCCTCTAGTTGTTATTATAATGCAAAACTATTAGATGTGAAAAAGCTTCTTTTTCATTTTCACCAGTTTACAGATGGATACTGTACAGCAGTGAAGTCTTGGGTGAAGTGTTATGAGAAAGCCTCTAAAAGATAATTAATATAGAAGTGTTTAGAGCTAAAGTGTAAAAAATGTATTTATACAAATACACTATCATATTGCATACCAGGGTCCTGTGATAGTGAAATTTGTTAAAAGGCTTCTTCACTCATGCGAAAACACCCGTTCACTAATGTTAATCTTATGGAAGAAATTTTTTTAAATATCTTATTTTCATTTAAATATTTTTAACCCTCTAGTGCACAATTTTTTATTTTTCCTTTAAAAAAATATACAGTAGAAGATCTTTATAACGCAAACCTAAAAACACAAGGTTGTGCGTTATATGGATCACATTTCACAAATCATTAAATATACCTCATTAATCTGGCCAAATATGTCTGAAATATATCAAAATACATTACAGTATCTTTATACTGCATTCCTTGTCCATATTATAAATTTTTGCATTATACGGATCATTCCACATATTGTTAAATATACTTTATAAACATGGCCCAAATATACCTGGACCCAAATCATTCATTATATTGTTCATTTTCAAAAACATGTAATAGCAATTTTTTTCATTAAAAAGTTCTAAAATAAGGAGATAAAGTTGAACAAATGCATTAAATTTAGTTTTTTAGAGAGTAACAATTTTTTACAATGTGGTAATTTAAGTGCTTCTTCACTGCAAAATTCATTGTTTACGTCTGAAAAGTTGTGCGTTATATGGAATTGCGTTATAAAGATCTTCTACTGTATTTGATTCCTTAACAGGCATACATTAAAGGAAAAATACTAAAAAAATTATCACTTTTATATTTTTCCGTATTTTGGATTTTTAAAAATGGTTGACAAATGGCAACACCATGCATTAAGCGTATTCTAAGCATATCCTATGCTATTTTTCTGGTCTATTAATTGTCGGGTAGCATTTGGCAACACGGGTTCTGTTTTTTCTTATTATTCCAAGGCATGAAATTACTTTTGATTTTAAAAGTGTCATTATGTTCATTGCTGTTTATTAATTATCAAAATACAGTTCATGATTTACAGGCTCAACAACTGGATGAGTTAGTCTAACATTGACTCAAACACTAACCTCCAAGTCATGTCCACCTGGCAGACTGGTTATATTTTTTTCGCAATAAATATCAAACTACACAAATCTTGATACTCCTGTGAAAAATAACAATTTAAAACCACATTTATGATAGTTTGTATTTGGGGGTATATACTGTTTCATATGGTGACGAGCCTTTGGCGAACTTATTTGCTCATAAACAGAGACATTTTTTTATAGGAATGGATAAGAATTTCCATTCAGCGTACCGACTATTAGTCTCAACTCAAATAACTTATCTTTAAAATAGCAATTAAAGCCTTTTTGCAGGAATAATAAAAAACAGGAAAACAACATTTAAAAATGCACAAATAATTTATGAAAAGCAGCAAACAGCTGTTTCGAATCTAATAGCGAGATTCTTCTTCAGTGCAAGATAGAACAAGACACAGCGTGCTAGAAAAGCAACGCTCAGCTTTGCTTTTCGATTCAAAACAGCTGTTTGCTGCTTTTCACGTATTATTAGTGCCTTTTTAAATGTTGGTTTCCTGTTTTTTAACTTATCTTTCTCATTAGACAATGTATTATCGTTCAGATGGGAAAATTGTCGTATACCGTTCACTTTCAAATATATTCAAGATCATAGTGTGACTACCTGGTGATACACCAATGACAGGGTTCCCAAACAATCTTATGATTTTAAAGTTTGCCCCACTACTCAAGATACAAATCCTTAGATACTTTTTTATATCTTTCGAGCACATATTGAGTGGATTTTTAACATGTTTTAAAATACTATATAGGCTTGTTTGTTGAGAGATATGCTCAAAACGAACTGGGTAGAAAATACAAAAAATATTTATATGGTGTTTTTAATGATAAAACACTTTCAGGCAGAGAAACATCTCCAGTAATTTTTATCCAAGAAGGATCTGACTGAAGAGTTTGAAGCTTTCACTTTTTTCTGTTTACGTTTACCTGGCTGCCTTTGTTTGGATATAGATGGAATATTCACTATCCCAATGTTTGCATCAAAATTCTAGTCAATTTCATTAGCTGATTTATCTGCTTGTAAATCACAATCAGTTTCATCATAAGTATTTGAACAGAAGGTTTCGATCAAAAGGTGGATCGTCATCCCTGTCATTGTAAGAAATGTCACTTTTACTAGACAATCCAATCCAAATTTCTTCTGTTAATATTTTTTTTTTTTTAGTATCTTTGCTTTAAAATATATGTTGAACATGATGAGGCTCTATCAGAACAAAATTTTTAATGAAAAAATAGATAAAAAGCAAGAAGAAACAATCAACAAATTCATTGAACAGAATATTAAAAATGTAAATGAAAGCGGAACTCAATTCATGGTGTGGCCAAATGGTAACAAACGTATATTCGCATGCATACAATATTTGTTGCAAAAAACCTTACTGAAAATTATTTAAAATCACTTTTAAAAGCATATTCTTTTGAAAAATATTTTTTTCAAATGAAATTTTGCATTTTATATATTTTTTATTTGTGTTAGAAATCCATGCATGGCTAGGAAAATGGAAGGCTTCAAAAGTTCCTTTTTATTTGTAACTGATAAACAACTATTATCACCTATGGTATTTTTAATGTACTGAACCCAAGCATAGGGTCAAAATGAATACATAAAGCATAAAATTATCAAGAGGCAACGGTAAATAAACGATAAGGAGAGAAAATTTAATTTGCTGCCAATTGGCTACAAAGTATGCACTAGAGCAGAGTGCGAAATTTCCACTCTCCAGCATATTATTTTTTCCCAACGGAGTTTTGCCATCTCGTAATCTGATTGGTCAGAGCTTTCGGCGTCTTTGTGACAATTCTTGGCGGGAATCGTATTTGGTGAAAGCCACCAGAGGCAGTTATTTCGATGGCAAAAGGGATTTATTTATATGCTTTTGACACTTGTTTAGCAAGATAATTAGAGATTTCATTGTATTATAAAAATTAATAGAAAAATAGTAAATTAGTTTTCTATTTGGATTTTTCCTCCCATTCAATTAATTCTAAATATTAACCTGCGTTGTTTGATCTTGTAATAAGTAAATATCCCGTCCCCCCAATAGAAGAAAATGTAATCTTTATTATGCCGTGGGGAGGGGGGATGGGGTTGGACATTTTTTAAAAATTATTACTATAAAATAACTTTATGAACAAAAGATTTAAAAAAAAAATACTCATAAATTTTATTTATGCTGGCAGAGGGAAGGATGGGGTAGCGTAAGTAAGCAGGGGTGGGGGTGGAAATTCAGATAATTAATTACTGCATCTATAAAATAAGAAGTAGGACAGAAAATTTTTAAATAATTGTAATAAATGTAATTTTTTTTGTAATTTAATGTATATATATATTATTTAATAATAATTTAATAATTTAGAAAAAAATTAAAATTAAATATTTTTAAGGGCTTAATTGTTTAATTTAAAAAATTTGATGGGAGAGGAGACATTTAAATTTTCGTAGGGGAGGGGATATAAGGTAGAAAACTGATTATTTATTCATCGTTAAAATAAAACAACAAATGAGACAACATATTAAAAAACTATATTATAAAAAGTAGAGGGGGGGGGGGGGGGTTATAAGATGCCCAGTTTGATAAATATTGTGTTGTATTAGAGCAACAGTTGAATGTTGCAAATATTGAATTCTTTAAATTTCAGAAAAAAAAAATTATACAGGCACAATCAGAGTATTTAAATATGTGATGTATCTTGTAAAAGAAAAACGAAAGGGATACCAAGATCATTTACAAAAAGGAACAAATTTTCTTAACATATTGAGATTAGCCATTCGAATTTTATGTATGAAAATATATGTATTATTATTATTTTAATATGGTACTACTTACAAATTGAGTTTTCTTATTTGTGTGGGACAGGAATTAATGAAATTTGGAGCGGAAAATTCAGGGGAAATTTAGATGATTATTAATACAACAAATATTGCGAAATTAAAAAAAATATATGTATAGTTTTCAGGATTGTAAACTTTTTGTGTGTGTGTGCATAAGGGGAGTGCAATGGACGCGAAGAGAAAGAAATTTAAATTTCATATGAAATTTAGATGATGATTATATACTTGCAACAAAGAAACAAACAGAGCTGTTTTTAGTTTTACAGCATGACAATTCTTTGCTAATCAGCTGATTTTCTATTTTTCTGCAGAATTCCTCTGAATTTACCCCCCCCCCCCCCTAAAAAATTACATTATTTTTTAAACAATTTTATTGTTATTAAAGACTTTAAAAATTTTAGTTATTTTAAATTTATAAATAATTAAAATTATATTAAATATATATGTATAAACATTCAGACTATTTCTACCATGAAATCATTTTTATTTTTGAAATATTTCCATAAATAAATTACATTGAAAATTGAACAATTTGTTATTTACATATGCTTGAGGACATAATGAGATACCTATATAAGTATCAGTAAAAGTAATTTTGAATGACCTATATTTAAATTTCAATGGCCTATATTGAATCTGAAGTTTTCATATCCTCAAACTACACAGTCACCTTAAGTACAGAAAGTCTATTTCTGTATTAAAGAAAAAAAATAAGATTTACTTTCTAATAGGTGAATGACTAATCTTTTAACATTTTTCAGGTAATATTCTCTACTTTTAATTTAAGATTTTTGATTTAAAATATTTATATAATATTTGATTTAAATAAATTAAAAAAGCATACATTTTGAGTTCTTAGTCATTTCTTAAATTTACAATGTATTTTTGATTAAACAAATGTTTTACAAACATCTTGACCTACGTTTGAAGTATTTTTTAAAAAGTTTATTTAAATCAATGATTTTTTTTAAAAAATCAGTTGATTTAAATCATGATTAAAATCAAGCTGATTTAAATCAACGAACCCTGCTATGAGTCTGTATCTAACAAAAATTTTGTAGACGCTCTATCTCAAGAACTAATGCACGGAATTTCACAAAATTTTAGATCCAGTTAGACTTTTTAACAACTGGTCGTGGTTAGTTTTTGGTGTAAATCGCTCAACAGGTGGCGCTGCTATGCAACATTTTTCACAATTTCCGCTATAGCTCAATCTCCGAACTAATGCACGGATTTCCATCAAACTTCAGATTCAGTTAGTCCTTGACATCAATTGAAGTTTTATACATTTTGGTGTAAATTGCTCAACAGGTGGCGCTGATATACTGCATTTTTAACGATTTCCGCAATAGCTCTATCTCAAGAACTAATGCTTGGATTTTCAACAAACTTCAGATTTACGTATACCTTGATATGAATTAGTGCTGTTTATGTTTTGGTGCAAATCGCTCAACAGGTGCCGCTGCTATGCTGCATTTTTCAAAATTTCCACTAAATTTTATCCCAAGAACTAATGCGCAAATTTTCATTAAACTTCAGAATCAGTTAGTCCTTGACATGGTATGGAATTTGGTGTAAATCGCTCAACAGGTGGCGCTGCTATTCTACATTTTCAGAATTTCCACTATAGCTTTATCTAATGCACGGATTTTCATCAAACTTTAGAATCAGTTAGTCCTTGACATGAATTGACATTTTATACATTTTGGTGTAAATCTCTCATCAGGTGGCGTGCTATGCTGTTTTTTTGCAATTTCCGCAATAGCTCATTCTCAAGAACTAATGCTCGGATTTTTAATGAACTTCAGATTCAGGTATACCTTGATATGAGTTAGTGCTGTTTATGTTTTGGTGCAAATCATTCAAAAGGTGGCACTGCTATGCTACATTTTTCAGAATTTCCGCTATAGCTCTATCTCAAGAACTAATGCACGAATTTTCATCAAACTTCAAATTCAGATATACTTTGCTATGAATTGGTGCTAAATTGGTAATTGCGTATACTATATAAATGATTTAATGGACGTGATTTATATAGAAGAAAATTTTGTGATGGCCAAAACATACTAGTTTTATAGTGATAAGAAATAAATAATGCATCTTCTACTCTTCCCCATTCGCTAAAACTTTTATTTCGTCTTCTTCCAGCAATTAATCATTAGATTTTAAAGAGTTTCATATTAAAAAAAAAATGTTAAATTTAAGATCATTAAAGATTAAAATTTTAAATTTATTTAAACAATTATAAATATTAATTATAAATGTAAGTATAAATTTATTTCTTATTTATTAAATTTAAAAGTATATTATTGTTAAATTTTAAAATATAAAATTTAATATTACTAAAAATAATTAAGTTATTAAAATAGTTTGAAATTTGTTTGGCCTATCTTCGGGTTGACTTCTACATTTTTTTACGGGTCGGGTTCGAGTTGGATTTACTTTCATTATTTCGGATTCGAATCGGTTCGTGTTAGGTTTTCACTCTTGAATGTCGGATTCGGATTGACCAAATTTTTTAAAAGAATGTCCAAAATATGTTTTCAAGTGTTTTTAAGTATCTAAGTGACATCTCCCGAAATTTGACACCTCTATTTACAGAAAACTTTTTCAATTTCTAACACTTATAATTTGTACGTTTTTACTTCTGAATAGTGAATGCTTCCCAATCTATGCACATATAATCTATGCGCATGTGTGCATAAACTATCACAAATGCGATACATGTATTTTTGTGTGTATCAAAGACGAAATATTGGCAATATTTTCCCCATTCCAAACGAAGAGAAAATGTGCTCTTTGCTGCACAATAAAAAAACAACTAAATCTGTGGCTATAAGATGTACATTAAGATCAGTGCCTACGATGCACATTCCTGTTTTCTTGCATCGAGGCCCCGACGTGGTATACAATGCAGCATATGTCCCGGACAAGTGCACACTGAGGCAACATGAGCAAAATATAGTGCGACTTAGGAGAAGAAACAGGTCAAAACAAAAAAGAAAGCTGTTTTGAACTTGTTATAAATCTATTTTTCTCCGAGGTTGAGCAACATGTTGCACGAGCCTCAGTGTGCGGCCTGTCTAACGCGGGAACCTCTCTGTTTCTTTTCGTTAAAGTTTTTAGTTAAAAAGGAGTTCTTTCATGCACAGTAAACAAAGAATAATATATGATCACATTTCTTATTCCTTTCACATTTTATTTACCATGTAGTGAAATGAATATATACACATTCATATCCAAATATGTACTCATTTTCATCCGAAAAAAGTTTTTCTCAAACTTAATCCCAACAATCAAGTGATTTAAAGTAGATTTTTTGGTTCATGTAGGGTACAACTCGAACGATGCAGGATTCAGATTTGTAGTTAGAAAACTACTTTAAAATTACAGTAAGTAATCAATAATCTAACCTCCCCCTGAAAATTGCACTTCCCCATCCTTTACTTCTTCAGCATATAAATTCTAAAATTACATATATATATATATATTGTAATCTCTGTCCTGTTTCATATTGTATTGTAATAATAAATAAGCAAATTATCAATCAGCTACATTACCCTTTTTGAAAATGTCAGCCCCATCCCATCAGCAAATAAAGTTTAAAGGATTTTTTTTATTAGAAAGTTATTACGTTTTAAATTATGAAAAATATTAATTTTTAAGTAATTTAAAATTATGAAAGAAAAATATTGTTAAATTTAAAATTTAACTAATTTATACAAAAATTATATCTATTGCAATTATTAAAAACAAATTTTGTCAGTCATCTAAATCCTCTACTTGAAATTTACAATTCCCCAATCTTTACTTCACCCAGCATACAGAAGTTATCTTTATATCTGTATTTTTGTTAAATCTTTTATTCTATTTATTTTGTTAGTTACAGTAATACTAAATAAATAATCTTCTACAATAGCCCCCCCCCCCCCACACACACACGCTGATTTAGACGACTTTTTTTAAAAAGCAGAAGTCATCGAAATGCAAGGGGGGGGGGGGGGGAGCAATTTACATATTAAAAGATCAGACAGCGGATGAAAATACTTATAAATAACCGATTGGATAAAAAAAAAATTCAAATTGAAAACTAATTTGACATATTTCTATTAATTTTTATGATACTGTAGTTTCTGTAATTCTCTCGGTCTCTCCTGTGATGCAAGGTCTGTGGTGATTTACGCCAAACACGATTCCCGCCGAGAATTTTCACAATAAAGACGAAAGCTCTGGCCAATCAGATTACATGATGGCAAAACTCCGTTGGGAAAAAAAAAATATGCAAATATTTAAGGTAGGCGAGTAAGTTTCGTCGTTTAAAATGTTGTGCTTCAAACCAAATTATACATACTCAGAATATCGTTCCTCAATTCAGCGACATGCGGAAGTGTTTTAAAATCAAGCGACGGCAATTATCTTCCAAAAGATGAAAAAATGCGGCGTAACCCATTTTCCCACTGTCGCCCATGAAAAAGACAATAAAAGTGCTAATACTAAGAGTTTGCTGAAAAGTTTGAAGTGTTATAAATTCCTTAAAGATCCGTTCTTCGTCTTGGATTTCTACAGGAAATTGAAACTTTAAGTGGGGCATTACAATGCAAGGAACTTGACATTTCATCTTTGAATTAAAAATTTGATATTGCATTGACAGATCTTGAGTCTAGTGTTGAACCAAGCGAACAGAAGTTTTTGGACCAACTATCCATTTCAAGGATAATCAATGGTGGTGTGCAAATGACAAATATTAAAAATGGGGAGCAAGAGTTTCAGACTTTAACCCTTTAAGACCCAACCCGCACAATCGTGCGGGTTAGACATTCATTTAAATTTTTGTTTCTGAGCCGTATGTAATAAAAGCTCGAATCGAACGACCGTTCCGGTTTGCAGATAGAGTTAAGTATCATTTTTTATCAACAGGCAGCGGTTGCAACCCATGTTTTACTTTCTACAGGCATGACTAACTTTGTTTACAAATACATCGGGTCTTAAAAGGATATGAGGGAGATTAATTAAACATGCAAATATATACATCACAGAAAGACTGAAAGACTGATTTGTTAACATCTCGGCATGTTTAAGACACTTTGTTGGTCTCCCAAAGAAAAATTCTCGAATTTGGGATAGAAGAAATAATAATGTATTTGAATCCAAATTTCTTTAATAAAAAGTAGATATTGTATTGCAGAGTGGGCAGAATTCAAATTTATATACCCTTGACTAACACTGAAAGGTATGCTAAAGAAGTTTCATAGTGTGAACGTAGTGATGCAACGAATAGTGGTTTGGCCGAATAACCGAATATTCGGCCAAGTTACAGCCGAATATTCGGCCTATTCGGCTGCCGAATAATGAACATATTTTTGCCTAAAAACAAAATATAGTATGCACTATATGCACAATTCTTGTATATTTCACAATTAAAATGTATTGTTTTCTTAAAAAAAATTATTTATATACAAATTTTTAATTTTTTAAAGCATTATTTTACTTTGAAAAAATATTCGGCTATGTTCGGCCTAAAAATTGCCTTAATAATATAATTCAGACGCCCCCAAAAAAATTCTTAGCAAAAGTTCCTCATCAGGTACTGTCTAGTTACATTTTAATAGATATTATGTGTGTTGTTGTTACATTTTAAAATAATGACAAAATTTTAAAAGTACTAGGAAACATAAGTTTCAGCTTTCAGATGAAAAAAAAATTAGAAATCTTAATATCTTAAAAAAAACCACTGATAGAAAGGGTGAAAGGAATATCCTCTAAAATGGTGGAAAGAAATCATTGTAGACATTATAAAGCTCACAATTAACAAAATTTTTATTTATCTTTATTATTATTATTTTTTCCTTTGCTGTCAGCAGTGAAGCCTCTATAGAAAGTGACCCTCAATGTGAAGAAGTAAAAGAAATTAGTAATTTTCTTTCCCAGCCCCTACTAGAAAGACAACAGTGTCCTTTGGAATAGTGGGCAAAAAATTCGAAAGACTTTCCAAACCTTTCACAATTAGCCAAAAATTACCTTTCTGCACCAGGAAGTACCATATATAGTGAGAGGTTATTTTCAGAAGCAGGTAACATTTACGAAAAAAAATAAAAATAAAAGAAAGAAAGAAATAGACTATCATTTGAGAATGCTGAATTATTATTATTTCTGCATCATAATCTACGTTTATTGAAAGCATTTTAAATGTTTTTGAAGGCATTACAATGCTATTCTTGAAAAAGAAAATCTAAAACGTAAATGCATACTAATTAAAAGAATTTAGTATTCACATTTCTTTCATTATTTAATAAGAAATAGTAACAGACTTAAAAAAATATCACTTAAATTATATTTAACTTTTAAGCGTATTTTACTGTAAAAAAATAAAAAAAACCCTTAAGTCAGGGTGTCTACAGAATCTGGAAATCAGGGAATCATGGAAAAATCAGGGAGGTTTATCAATCTGGAAAAATCAGGGAAATGTCAGGGAACTTTGTAAAAATAATCGAAAATCAGGGAAATTTGTCTGTATTTCGAAAATATTTGCATTTTCACCTTGCCAGCGAGACTGATTCGTCTATTTTATGTACCATATTTTTTCACATGCTGATGAGTCTTTCCCAATATTTTTTAAAAGATGTCCATGGTATGAGTTTTTGATATTTAACGCAAATTAAGGTGATCAGATGTTTTGATTTTCTGTACATAGCGCTTATATTGAAGGCAATTTACACATTTAAAAAAAATTTTTTAATGATACATTAGGATAACCTGATCAGGTGGTCAGCTTAATCCAATAGCTATCCCGTCAGATGTAGATAAGTCTTAGAATTGAATATTTTTCAGAAAATGAGGAAATTTTCTGGTCACCCCCTATGGCCACTACATAAAGTTGTTGGACTAAATTTTGAGTTTGGATTTATAAAACTGTCAACCAATACATAATAAATATTAGGCAATTTTTATGTTTTTCTCTTGTCTTTTCTCCCAAATGCAATATTAGTAAGCTGGATAAGAACAATGGAACAATGTGAGCAGCTGAATGGATTACCTAGTTGCGTTGCAACTTTACATCCAGTGGATAGGTGATTGTGCTGCAAGGGCATTAGGGAGCCTTAAAAAAATAATGTTTAGACGTGGCTGGTAGCCACAAAAGTTAAATTTACTTTTAAGAAAAAGAAAAGACTAACAAAAAATAACAAAGTACATAAGTACTAGTATAACATATGTGAAAAAGAAAAAAATTAATTAAAAAAGAAAGAATTAGTTCCAAAAGTTCCATTAGTTCCAAAAAAGGAGGAAAAGACGAAAAAGCTACCGGGGAAAGCTGGATACGTGTGTTATACAAGGAATCGGCATACATGAAAAAATACCGTATGTGTATTGTTAATAATGGGAATCAGGGAAGTCTGATAAAGATAGTCAGGGAAATCATGGAAAAATCAGGGAACTTTTTTTTGCAATTTCTGTAGACACCCTGTAAGTATTGCAACATGTACGACTTAAACATCTTATACATATAATACATCTATATCTAATCAATCATATATTTATGTTCTTTATAGGTATAATTCAAAATATTATTGAAAGAAATATTTTTTTATGTAACAAGGGTTAATGTTAAACTTCCCATTATGATAAAAAAAAAATTGAATTAGCTTGTACAGCTGTATTAAAACAATTTTGAATAGATTAATTTTAAATTTAACAGGTTATGTTAGCTTATTACAGATACTTTTTGTACTTACTGATACAGCATAAAATTTTTTTAACATGATTCCTAAATTAGCCTCTTATATAAAAATGGGTAGATAAAACCCATTCGGAGTATGAAAGTTAATGGAAAAAAAAAAGTGTTAGTTAATTTCCAATAAAATTTTCATTATATATGATGAATATAAATTGTCAAATTAAAAAGTTATACTGTGTAAATATAAAAACATTTATTACAGTATTATTCGGCCAAGGCCGAATAATAGACTTGATATTCGGCCGAAGCCGAATATTCGGCAGACAGGCCGAATATTCGGCAGACAGGCCGAATGAGCCGAATATTCGTTGCATCTCTAGTGTGAAGTCTTCAGCAAGATTCCCCAATTTGCTTCAGACTCTAACATTATGTGCTGTGCTGTGAGCACAGCTTCGTGTGAGAGAGACTTCAGCTATCACAACAGTCACAAGACTGCAAAGAGGAACTTTCTGACGACTGAGACACTGGATGATTTGCTCAGAATTTCTATTAATGGACCTAAAACCTGACAGAGTTTGACTCTACAACTGCAATTGCCAAGTGGTATTTCAGTGCAGAAAGGTAACACTGCACAAACATGAAGCGCTAAAAGTGCAGGAACTTTTTCATGACATTTTAGTGGTATGTGAAAATTTCTATATTCACAAAAAACCTTATGGAAATCCTATTTTGAGTTTTTTTTGCAGTAAAAATGTTTTTATTTTTCAATTTCTACATTCTTTTATGACATTGGTCACCACAATGCTCTTCATACTATATCTGCGAACATTTAAAAAATGTTCATTTTTTATGAATGTAAAATATTCTGGGTTTAACAGACACCTTCTAACCTTCACCTTTTAACCTTCTAACAATGGTCAATTTAAATTAAGTTTGTCATAAATAGGTCATGATTTTCTGAGCAGGTGGGGTGGCCGACGTTGCTGTCTGAATGAATATAAAATAGTGATGAGAAAAAATTTTAGCCTGGTTACCTTTAATGTTACCTTTTTAACTGAAATTTCATGCTCTGCACTAGAGGGTTATATGATTTTTTTTTCTTTTTTTTTTTTTTTTGATTGGCCAGCTGAGATTGATCTGTACAAAGGCCGCTTTTTACTGTTTTGATTTTGTTTACGAGTTTTTTTTTTTTGCTTAAATTAGGATACTTTTACTTTTGGAACAGGTTTCGAAAGTGAAAATATTGTTACAAAAAAGTAAAAAACGACCTATGTACAGATCGACCTCAGCTACTCAATGCAAAAAAATCATTTAAAAATATTGAAATACAAACGAGCTATCTTACAAAATTTCTTCCATAGGATTAACATTAACAAACAGATGGTGTTCGCATGATTGAAGTAGTCCCTTAATTTTTTTCCGCATTTGTGAAAAATATAGTCATAAATTTGTGGGTATGAAATTATCATTTGGCCTACTCTTATATTTTTAAAAAGACCTTATATAAGCTAAATAGTAGGTTCAGCTTGAGTATATAGAAAAGTTTTATAAAAAGTCTATTTTCAAGTCAAAGAATTTTATGTAAGATCCTGTTTTAAGGTGAAAAAATTTGTGGAGGTCTTGTAAAGTCCCCAAATTTTGCTTTAACAGATCCCTGTATACATACTATTTATTTAGACCATGGTGAATAGATTTACATATATATATATATATATATATAATTACATTTCCAGCACTTTGGTCTAATGGCACTGCAGGCTGATTTTTGGGCAACAAAAGACAAAAAAAAAAAAAAAAAAGGGGTGGGGGGTAACTACTAAAAATATATATTTTAGTGTTAAAATGTGCATTAAATGTTAGTCAATCAAATAGAATGTTCTGGTTGTTTAATTTCTATGCCTATTTTACTGCCCTAAATCAGCCTGCAGCATTACTTGTACTCCTGATGCTGAAAATATAAACTTTTATTTTCTTTATAAATCTATTCCATATGGTCTAAACCAGGGCTGTTCAACGCAGTGGGCACTGTTGTAGATTTTATTTGGTGCCCTTTCGTAAGATTTTGTTAAGGAAAAAAATCCATTTTAAAGAATGTTTTTTTTTTTTTTTTATAACTCCAGTAGATAAAAAAAGTGCTTAGGGGGGGGGGGGGGGGGAGGCCAAATACTTAATTTTTGTTTTAGCAGTACAATCAATTTCTTTAGTGATAAAGAAATTGATTTGCAATGTTTTATAGTTGATTTGATATTAGTCAGAACACACACTTAGTTTTTCTCGAGGCTAACGAGAAAAACAGGCTACCACGGTGCATTCCACGTATCTTTTTTTTACAGACCACTAGAGTCACATGATGCTCAAATGCACCAATGAAGGTGTGCGAAAAGAGCATCACATCACTCTATCAGTCTGTAAAAAAAGACACATGGAATGCACTGTGGTAGTCTGTCTTTTTTGTTAGCCTCGGTTTTTCCACTTACTTTACTTACCAGAATACGAATCTAGACTCTCAAATTAGCCTAGTTCTAAATTTTTGTGGAGTTTCTATCATTTAGCTCCCAATGTACTCAATATTAAAAATTGAGCTAATTTTAAAGATTGTCTCTAAAGTTAAATCTGTTACTGTAAGGTTTAAAATCGTCAGAAATTTTTTAAATATTTTTCAACAATATCATTGGTATTTAAAAAACCCCTAACTAAATCAATTGAAAATTCCATCAAATATAAATAACACTTTTATTATATGTTTCAATGAGATTAGCATTTTTTAAATACATGTATAGTATCTCAAACTATAGTTCAGCTGGTATTTCAAGAATAAACACAAAAATTATTTGGCAGAATGTGCTGAAATTTTGTATATACAGTGTAACCTCTGAATAATGGTTGCCAGTGGGACTGGTGAAAAGTGACCTCTCTTCAGAGGTGGGTGTTATTCAGAGGTTTCACTTTTAAAAAGTCAAAATTAAGTAAATTTAAATAGAAGTACACAGTCATTTTAATTAATCTTCATTGTTTTAATACATTAAAAAATTCAGTGATTTACAGTTGCTTTGTTTTTTTATTGCAAATATCTTTCCCCAAAGAAGTTACAGTATGAGTTGTTCTGCTATTCAATTCATTATCATTATGATTTAATGCAAAATTTTGGATTTCACGAAGGTTCATCAAAACTTCGTTATATGTATTAATGCTGCAAATTTTGAGTTATTCTATAATCTCTCCCATTTCTTCTTCCTCTCTCCTATCTTCCAACATTAAGCTGTATAGAATCAAATGTGGCAGTAATTACCAAATCTTTGTCCAGACATATAAATTCGCTGGCCTTCATGTTAGTTATGCTGCTGTCCTAAGAATATTATCTAAATTTTCGCCATCATTATTAATGTCTTCATTTTCTATATCTAGTTTTTGAAAAAGGATTAAGTGTTTAAGAAATTAAGTGACTTTTTGTCTACATGTCAAGTAAATTTTGTTTGATCTGCTTGACATTTCGGTTTGAAAATAAATATGAAATTCTACCAAGATCTGGTAATTTTTTCTTCCTCCTGATTTTTGAACGGCCATTGTTCAGAATTCCTTATTTAGAGGTCTGTACTAATGTTAATGCTATAGAATGTGTTTGGTTCCATTAATATGTGGCCGCTATTCGGAGGTTGTCGTTATTTAGAGGTTTCACTGTACATATTAGAAGTTTCTAGATATCGACTTCTAGAAAATATTTATAAGTTATAATTTACAATTTTTTTAATATTAATTTTCTATTTCATACCATACTATTACGGAATTAGATACAAGAAATTCCAAAACTTTCAGTTCAAATTACAGTGTAACCTCTGAATAACTATTATCCGTGGGACCGGTGAAAAGTGACCACTCTTCAGAGATGGGTATTATTCAGAGGTTTCATTTAAAAAAAAATAAAAATTACATAAATTTAAATAGAAATACACACAGTCATTTTAATCAATCGTTATTGTTTTAATATAATAAGAAAATCAGTGATTTGCAGTTGCTTTGTTTTTTTGCTACAAATGTCTTTTTTCCAAAGGAAAACTAGTATGTTGCGGCCATCACAAAACTTTCTTCTATATAAATCATATCAATTAAATCATTTAAATAGTGCAAGAAATTACATCGATTTGGCACCAATTCATATCAGTGTATATCTGAATTTGAAGTTTGATGAAAATTCGTGCTTGAGGTAGAGCTATAGTGGAAATTCAGGAAAATGTAGCACAGCAGCGCCACCTGTTGAGTGATTTACACCAAAAGATAAACAGCACTAATTGATATCAAGGTTTTTTGAATCTGAAGTTTGATGAAAATTCGTGCATTAGTTATTCAGATAGATCTACAGTAGAAATTCTGAAAAATGTAGCATGCAGCGCCACCTTTTGAGTGATTGGCAACAAAACACAAACAAAGCTAATTCATACCAAGGTATACCTGCATCTGAAGTTTGTTGAAAATACAAGCATTAGTTCTTGAGATAAAGCTATTGCAAAAATGCAGCAAAGCAGCGCCACATATAGAACGATTTACACCAAAATGTACAAAACGCCAATTCATGTCAAGGACTAACTGAATCTGAAGTTTGATGAAAATCCGTGCATTAGTTCTGGAGATTGAGCTGTTGTGGAAATCGTGAAAAATGCTGCATAGCAGCGTCACCTGTTGAGTGATTTACACCAAAACATAAACAGCCCTAATTCATATCCAGGTATACCTGAATCTGAAGTTTGTTGAAAATCCAAGCATTAGTTCTTGAGATAGAGCTATTGCTGAAATCATCAAAAATGCTGTATATCAGCGCCACCTGTCGGGCGATTTACACCAAAACGTAGCAAACACCATCTCATACCAAAGACTAAATGAATTTGAAGTTTCATAAAAATCCATGCCTTAGTTCTTGAGATAGAGCCATTGCGGAAATCATGAAAAATACAGCATAGCAGCACCACCTGTTGAGCGATTTGCACCAAAAACTAATCAGCACCAACTTATATCAGGGACTAACTAAATATAAAGTTTTGTTTTTGTACATTAGTTCTTGAGATAGAGCGCCCAAAAATTCGTATCACATACATACAGACGGACAGACATTTTGTAAAAACACATTTTTCGGAATCTCTGAGCCCTAAAACGTGTAAATGCGTCGAAAACCAAAAGTCGAAAATTTTCACTAATCCAATACTTAATGTAAAGTTAGAAGGAAGTAAAAATATGACTTGATTTGCTATACAACTCAACATCATTATGCTTTAACCCTTTATGTACTGAATTATGAAAATTTCATCTTCTAAAGCATTTTTCATGAATTTTTGAAACTACATCAGAAGATTTACATAATCATTTAATAGGATTTTAGAAGGATCGGAGGATTTAGAAGAATGAATTCAATTTGAATTTATAGGGATTTTGTGCAATATTTATAACTACTCAAACCTTTTTAATTATTTTTTTTTAGTATTTTGTGGAATTAGGAAATGTACAAATATAATGTTCTTACAATAGAAATATTTCCGAATGGAACAATCACACCCCCCTTCCAACGCCAAGAAAGCTGAAAAGATGCAAAGGTAAAAGAAATCCTCCTTTTAAAAATATTTTTATTTTGTGTAACCACTAATGCTTTTGGAACAAGATAAAGAAATGCATCTATAACTCATTCTAAACTGTATTAGTACTAATCGATGTATTAAATGAATTTTATAACAAGTTATTTTAATAGTACTTATAAGTACCATCAGTAGATAAACGGTTAATGAGAAATTTTGGATTTAATGAAGGTTCTTCAAATCTTCAGTATATGTGTTAATACTAGAAATTTTGGGTGATTCTATTATCTATTTCCTCTTCTTCTCTTCTACCCCCCACCATTTACAGTATGGAATCAAATGTGGCAGTAACTGCTAAATTTTATACCAGTGATACAAACAAGCTGGCCTTTATGCCTGCCGTTTTAAGAATATTATATAAAATTTCCCCATTATTATTAATGTCTTAATTTTCTGTTTGTTCACAAATGAAGTAACTTTTGTTTGATCTGCTTCACATTTCGGTATGCAAATAAATATGAAATTGTACCAGGAGCAGTTAAAAAATTTTCTCGTGACTTTTGAGTGGCCGTTGTACAGAATTCCTTATTTAGAGGTTCATACTAATGTTAATGCTATTGAACGTGTTTGGTTCCATCAACATGTACCCGGTGTTTGGAGGTTTTCGTTGTTTAGAGGTGGCCGTTCAAGGAGGTTTCACTGTACTTGAAATTTGGTATATGGAGATGAATTTCAATGTAGATTAAAAATATTTCTTCAAATTAGGGTGATGCCATTGAAAGTTGCCATTGACCAACATTTCGAAAGGAGGTCCTGAATATTTTTTGATGAAAGAAACTATATATTTGAATATTAATGAATGTATTTATGTTTATTTTTATACAAAAAGATAAAATTGATATTAGAGATATAATCCTTTTATATAATTGTATTAAAATATGGATTAATTTTCTTTCCTTTCGGTTTCAGGTTTAAATATTTTAGGCTTTGGGTCAGTTTCGGGATAACAAATTTTTTTTGTCAGGTTCAGGGTTGACATTAAGCAGAATTTTCAAGTTTGGGTCAGGTTACAACATACACAACCTGTGTAGAATTCCATGCTCTTAATTTTGAGTGTAGGTTGAATCTTTTGACAAAATCTAAAAGCAGCACAGTAGCCTGTAGTTGCTACTTTTTAAAACAAGTAGTTATAGTTAACAACAATTTTGATAAAGTAGTTGTAGTTTGCTACTAAAAGAGAAGGTAGTTTTTCTGACCCTTGAAAGTAGTATAACAAAGCAATATAGTAAAATTAATAGAATAAGAGTAAAAAATAATATAATAAGGCAGAAATTCCATATTCTAAAGATAAACAAATCCAAAGCTTTTCTGTAATAAATCAGATTTTTGCTGAGAGCAATTTTTTTAATGCATAAAAATATGCATTGCAAATTTAATTTTAAACAGGGTTTGATTAATCAGAGATGCCAATCTGTGAATTTTGTGAACTATATTGTTTATAATAAACTCAATAAATTATAAAGAATGAAATTTATAAAAAAAAACTATTTTTGAACTATCTTTAAAAAAATGAAAGAAAACCAAAACTTTTTAAAAATTATTTTTGTAAACCTTTAAACATTTGCATCTTTCTAAACACACATCGGCCAAACAGATTGAAATATGCTGTTAATTCATTGTGCATGAAAACTTATACGAGTAAATAAACATGATTTTTCTTTAGTTCACAGTATTTTGTATCAATTGAGTTAACTCAACAACAGATGCAATGAGCTCAGTGAGGAATTTTATGTTGCACCATTTTAAACCAATTGAGGTGACCTAGCAACAGATTCCATGAGCACAGTGATGAATTTTGCTATTAGAAAGGCAAAAAATGTATATGCAAAATATATTGAAAGTTCTTTCTTTTAGGTTTTAGATTTTAATAACATTAATTTAGCAATTTCTGAAGTTCATGTTGTCGAAAGAGAAAAATCGAACATTACAAGTCTTGTTGCAACTTTTGTTGGCACAAAAAAGGTTTTTTTTATTCCTATGCAGAGAAAACTTTGGGAGCAACTGACGATTTTCACAACTTTTTCTTCTGTGACTGGCAAAGTTTGCGATATTTTCCTCCCGTAACCAATTGATGAAATTCATGTTTTTTTTTTGTTTTTTTATGACCATTTGATGAAATTTTCTGTGATCAATTGTTGAACTTCATTGTTTTGTTCCAGGAGCGAATAGTGAAATTTTGCAGGTTTTTTTCTAGTGATCGTTTGATGAAAATCACGATTTTATTTCAGGATTGTTTGACGAAAATTGCAGTTTTATTTTGTAATCATTTGAGGAAAATCACGGTTTGATGACGCGATCGTTTGACGAGAATCGCGGTTTGATTTCACGATCATTTGAGGAAAATAGATGTTTGATTTTATGAACATTTGACAAAAATAGCGGTTTGATTTTGCGATTGCTTCACGAAAATCAGTTTTTTTTCCCCCCGTGATAAATTGATGAAAATCAGATTTTTTTCCGAGATCGTTTGACAAAAATTAAAGATTCTTAAAAAGTAAAAAAAGCAGAAATCCGCGATTTGGCAGATAAGTGGCATCCTTGGATTAGTGTTGAATATTAAAAAATACACATCATGCCAGTGCAAATAGGACTACATGTGAAAAGAACTTTTGATCAAACAAGTTACATTTAGGGTATTTTAACATAATTGTAAATAGCAAGGCAGATTTTGTTTTCCCATACAAATATATAAAACAGCAGAGAAGATTTTAAATACCTTTTGTGCACAACTAGTATTAAAAATATGGATTGTGTGTCTTGGGCTAAACATAAAAGGTGTACAGGCCATATGCGACCCATAAGCTGTATGCTGAGTATAGGTGGTCTAAACAGTGTGTCATTTGTCCCAGTACATTCTTTAACTCTAGATACATATACTTTAATTATGATCATCTAGTATATTACTAAAACGGACTACAGCATATTTTCATCAATGAGTTAGCAAAGTGGCCAATGATTCAGAGATTGCTGCAAAAGGCAGAAGCCTCTAGAACAGTTTCTCAAACTTTTTTTCAACTGGCGATTACTTATATATACAGGATGAATCTAAACTCTTGGGCAAAACTTTAAGGGGTGATAGTATACATCAAGGCAAACAATATTAAATTGGAAACTAAGGATCCCAAGTGTCTTCCGAAGGGGATAAGCGCCATTAAAGTTTAGTGTCCAAAATTTCAAATGATTATAAAAAACAGAAAAATTGGTCGATTCGTTTGTGGTTTTCGCTAAAATTATTCTTTGTCAATATTTTCTGGAAAATAAATTTTAAAGATAAAGTTAAAAAAATGCCGATAGAGGGTACTTTAGACTTTGGAGTTACGAACAACTATTTTTTATATCTCATTAAATGTTTTCAAAAGCTTAGACTTAAATTTTGAGCTCAAAATCTGAATCATTTGGAGTGGTTAAGTAGCACAAACTGAACTGTGTTCAAGAGTTGAAATCTGACCCCCCCCCCCACCTCCACACACACACTTCTGAACACAGTTCTGTTTGAGCTACTTAACCACTCCCAACGATTCAGATTTTGATCTCAAAATTTAAGTTTAAGTCTAAGCTTTTGAAAGCCTTTAATGAGATACAAAAAATAACGGTAAAAAATAGTTGTTCATTACTCCAAAGTCTAAAGTGCCCTCTATCGGTATTTATTTCTAAGAAAATATTGACATAAAGAATAGTTTTAGTGGAAACCGCAAACGAATCAACCAATTTTTCCATTTTTTATAATCATTTGAAATTTTGGACCCTAAACTTTAATGGCACTTATCTCTTTTGGAAGACATTTGGGACCCTTAGTTTCCTATTTAATATTGTTTGTCTTGATGTGTAGTATCACCCCTTAAAGTTTTGCCCAACAGTTTAGATTCACCCTGTATACTGAGTACTCTGTGGATCCCTTTTATGATTTTTTTATAGATTTTGAGCTATAGTATGTTGTACACAACTTATTTTATATTTTTTTGTAAATGTAAGGCAGGCCTTGACCGTTGAGGATCACTAGTGATCTATGGAGCAGTTTGAGAAACACTGCTCTAGGATGTCTGTATGTATTTGATTGAAATTAGTCCTTTAAACATATATTAGGTACAATATATAATGTAATACTTTATTTTCATATATGCATATAAAAAATTAGATAATATTCACAATATACACTTTAAATTATTTATAAATAACACAGATCTTGTACTTAAAATCACTAGAAGCAAAGGAAATTATTAAGTTCCTGCCAACTAAAAGAAAGCACATCACTTCAAATGAATTTAAAAATAAGTTAAATTATACAATAGTTTAAAAATAATAATACATAAATGTTAACAAACACCCAGTTAAGGTATGAAATGGATATAAAATGCATTGTCACAATACACTTTTTGGCACATTCATTCAAAACATCCAATCATTCATCATATAAAAAATAATTATAAATAATGCTTTGTTATATAGTACAGTTAACAAAAATATAACTCAAATTATTTCACTTTGGTAAAGCAAAACATGCAGAATTAAAGGGTCCATGAAAAAAAAACACTTCAGCCTATGAAAATTAATTTAGAGTAAAACAAGAAATTTTGATTGATGTGTTTCTTTCCTAAGAATGTTTTATTTCTGTGTAATTTTACATGAACTGATATTGTTTGCACAAAAAGCGGTAGCATGCTGTCAAGGTTTCTGTTCAATGACTACTTGACAATAACAATTCAATTTTATGAAAAAATATACTGAAATAGTTTTTTCATTGGATCCATCAATTGTCAAAACAAAATTTTAACAACACCATTTGATTATGTTGCAGTGTACATTTGATTGTTATACTCTTAA
Organism: Maratus speciosus; assembly: GCA_963932465.1. NCBI lineage: Eukaryota > Metazoa > Arthropoda > Arachnida > Araneae > Salticidae > Maratus > Maratus speciosus. The sequence goes on along the minus strand of OZ010789.1, from coordinate 421,179,631 downwards.
AATAGAGATTTAGCTTAAAAAATGGAAATTGAAATAATGATTTAGGAATTCCTGTGTATGTGCATAATCATATGGTATTTAGTCAATTGTAAAGTTTTGCAGTACTATAGTCATAAGAGCTAAATAGATGGTGACTATTTGTGCAATGTCTTTTCAATGAAGTTATGCTTAACCCTATGCCTACCTCGGTGACAATAGGCCTGACAGGCACAACACAATTATTTCTGTTCTCCTCTCTGCCACTAGAGCATGCAGAATTACTTAATTTGAGTACAATAAACGAGGTTTTTTTCACTCTTTGTACAATCTAATGAAGGTCACTGACCACTTTAAGAGCATTAGAAAAGAATTGCGTCAATTAATTGCTAATAACAATTTTCTAACAGGTGCATTGCTCACAAACTCGGAAGACCTAGAGTTGTGACCAACGGAGGGTTAAACTGTGTTACAACAGATTTTACTTTGTCGGTGGGAACAACAATGTTTATGAAACAACATATAAAGAGTTAATATAAACCATTCATATAAATTTGTATTTATTTAATTGGTCAGAATATAATTTCTAGTATACATTTTTTTATTCTACTTTTTGTTTTTAATCTTTAATTTCATTCAATTTTTATCTATTTTCTTGCAACTGCTGCATAGCTCCTTGAAAATGTATGTGGGGCTTTCAAGAATGGGGCAGAAGTTGTGAATAGCTGCTCTAGATAAATACATTTTACTGGGACTTTCATCCATCCATCTTTTCAAAGATTACTTTTACCCATTCTTAAAAAACATTTCCAACAATTTTTTACTTAAGTAAATAAAAAGCTTATAATGTACAAATATGCACAAGAATTTCACTTAATTCTTGGATTTTTAGGTAGTGATTCACATTTTTTACAACCTTTGTTTTTTTTTAAGTTTAACATAAATATTTTTTATTACTGAAATTGTGATACATAGGAATTAGCTTTTATCATACAAAATCATTGGGGAGAGCTAAAGAAATAAACTCAATAATTTAATTTAAATGAATGTTAAAAAATTCAAGTCTGACAGAAGCAGATCAATATCTACACAAATTACTACATTAAAACAATTACTTTGTGTTTTCTCACCCCCCCCCCCCCCCCCTTGAATAATAAAAACTTACGTAAAAAAAGATGCAGATGAATAAGAGCACATATATTTATTTCAAAACTGTCAAAGAATAATATTTATGAGTAGCTTGATCGTTCTTTTTTCTGTTTTTAACAATAGTACTTCGAAATTAAAGTATTCTACATTTTCTGTGTTAATTTTGTTTTTGTTAAGCCAATACATCAAATTAGAAATTATTTTACAGCATTTGAATAAAATGATTAGAGCTAATATCACATTATAAGAGCAATATTTTGGATAATTAAAGGAAAATAGCAGAAAATATCAAAATAATCTGTTAAAATTTAATAAATTTGTCAGCATGATAGAACTTCTAAAATAAAGCTGTAAAACAGGACTGGAGATCCTAATAAATCAAAATTTAAATATTTTAAGTATTGTGCTGAAATCTGTAATTGCACGATTTCAGTTTCGTTACCAATTAAATATAAAAAACAAGATGTCAGACTTCCAAAGTATTTTTTTTATTACAACTGAATAATATTTTCCAGCTTTATTCAGACCTGCCAACCTTTGAAAATGAGAAATCGTAGCACACAAAATTTGAATTAATCTGAAGGTTGTTTGGTTGGTTTTTCGTGTTATACAGCCATCTTTTGACATTTGTAAAAGGAATAAGGTTTCAGTTTCAATTCAATATAGTAATTTTTTTCCTCTGAAAATTATTATACGATTTTTAGAGCTTCTTTTCATTTCGCTGTGTTTTTTTTACATTTATAAAAGAAATCATGTTCCAATTTTTTAGCCCAGTGCAGTAAATTTTGACGAAATTCGCGATTTTTATCCCGCGATCATTTCAGGATATTCACAATTTTTTTCCCACAATCGTAATTCCCATCTTTCTATCACGATTCTTTGACGAAATTCGCGTTTTTTACCGCGATCCTTTGACGAATTTTGCGTTTTTTGCCACGATCCTTTGAGGAAATTAATGTTTTCTTTCTGCGATCTTTCAGTAAAATTTGCGTTTTCTTACTGATCTTTCGATGAAATTTGCATTTTCTTACTGATATTTTGACAAAATTCACGTTTTTACCACAATCCTTTGACGAAATTTATTTTCTTCTGCGGCCGATTGATGAAATTGATTTTTTTACACAGTCATTTGTCGAAATTCGCGATAGTTTATCGCAAATCTTGGGATTTTGCACACTATTTCAAACCTTGCCCCTCAAAGAACACCCCACCCCCCTTCCATAAATATTTTAATGACCGAATTTTTGGACTAATGGCCAATTTTTTAAAACTTTCAGAAATGAATAATTTGAAATTTTGGAAATCTGGGAACAGAATCACTCCTGAAAAGTATGCTTTCGGGATAAAAATTGTAACTAGAAGCAAAAAATGCGTTTGTGTTTTTTGCAAAAAATCGTAGTTTAAGACCAATTTTCGTAGCATCGTAGTTTATAGGTCCAAATCGTAGCAACTACGATTTTTTCGTAGCAGTTGGCAGGTCTGTTTATTGTACAATGCTTTCTTTAAAAACTAATGTACAGTAAAACCTCTATAATGGACATTTATTTTTTATCCATAACACCTACAAATCTATACATTTTTACCTCTCAACAGCAGATTAATTCTGCATTCCCAAGATGTCTGTTATTTAAAGGTTTTCCTGTATGTTTCAATATATATTGATTATACAGTAAATGCTTTAATATATTTAAATTTTTAATGTTAGAACAAAATTGTTCTAGTTGCTTAAATTGTTTTTAATTACAGCTAAACAACCCCCCCCCCCCAAAAAAAAAAAGAAGCAAAGAAAGGGTTATCCAATCTGAATACCCATATTTATCAGATTGAAAGAAAAAATATATATATATACAGTCGAGCCCACTTATAACGAAGTATCTTGGGTACGAATATTATAACAATATATCCAATATTCATTATAAGCAATCGCAGATTCATTACTGAACTACTATTTAATATATACTTAAAAAGGCTTATTAGTTTTAGTTTCATTTTTTTAAAACATTTATTAAGGATATTTTAATGAAAGAAAATTTTAGAATTAGATTAATTCAGAAATAATTAAAAATTTCAGAACTTTTATAATTTCATTTTTTCGACAAGATAGAGCACAGAAATGACACTTTACATACATGATTCAGTTAAATAGGAAAGAGAAGTCTTTTGCACGTTAGAATTTAAAATGCACACAGACAAATTCCTCTGCAGTTCATATAAATTTTTGCTGCAGTCAACATTATGAGCAGAAGAAAAATATTTGCAGAGGTTTTGTAGACTGACCAGTAACAGCTGCTGAAACGTTGCCATCGGTGCTTCTTTCTTTCTCAGCACCATTTTCCGATTCATCACTTCATGCTGAATTGAGAGATCTCAAAATTTCTTCATCAGTGCCTCAGTTCTCTGTAATAACATTTGCGTCAATTTCAGCATATCCCATGGAGTAATTTTTTTTACTTAAGTGTCCTTCATAGGTCATTCATTTGCTTCACGAACTTGATTGAATGATGCATCAATGTCATCCATTATTTCAACAGCAAATCCAGTGTGCCTCCAGCAGTTTGTTTCCAATTTCACATTACTTCATACATCATTTAGCATCTCACAGGCCATTTTGAAATCAATAGCTTGTCGTTTTTCTTTAGCCATACTAAGTAGAATGTGGTAAGCACATACTTTATAAGATTTTTTTAAACTGTTAATAATCCCTTAATAAATTGGCTGCAATTTTAATGATACATTGGGAGTACACTGAACCGGCAGATTGTTACGGATTTAAGATTATCTCTTGTTCTATGCGAGGTACAATCGTCGATTAGGGGTGGTCCATAAATGATGTCACACTTTACCATACCCCCTCCCTCCCTTGTCACATGTCATGCTATATTACATAAACATATACTTGCAGTTCAAAAACAAAGCACTACATTATAGATTATATTTCAAATTTTATTTTTAAACTTTAACTATGTATTTTAATGACATTTGTGAGCATAACAATAAAAATGATTTGTGCCCTTATTTTGTATGAAATAAGACTAAGGTTTACAACAAAAAACATAATTAATATACAATAGAAATAAAATATTAATATGAAAGAGCAATTGAAAACAGTAGTATTTTGGAATTTGAAAGGGAATTTAATATATTTGGCTTTAAATACTTTATCAATAAAAAATACTTTAATTTCAAAATAACTTCAAAATTTAATCTGCTGATTTTTAATACTTTTATTTTAACCAAAATGTGTGATGTCACATTTTTTCTTACCCCCTCCCACCCCCTTGTCACAAACAGTTACAATTTCAAGAACCTCCCTCCCCCCCCCCCCCTCTTCACGCGTAACATCATTTGTGGATGGCACCAGCAAAAGAATTTGTCTTCTCTATTTATTCATTTTAACATCAAAGTCCCTTAGCCATTCTTCAAATAAATCTGATGTCACCCACGCTTTTTTATTTGCACAGTATGAAACAGTGAATTTTTTACATCCTTTAAAACATCGAGGATTTTTAGATTTTCCTTTAGCAATCAGCTTATGTTTATCGGATCCATCCATATTAGCTGTGAGCAAAACCGTTAGCCTAACTTTGGATTGCTTACCACCGGATTTTAGAGTAAATGTTTTTTCAGGTAACAACTGATAAAAAATTAGTCTCATCAGCATCATAGGCATCACAAGGTCTTTACTGATTAGTAATAAATTTTTTGTGAGCATCCAGCCAATTGCTCACCACTGTCTCATCCACCTCACCACTTTCATCACAAATTGTTTAAAAAACAATAGCATGTCTATTTTTGAACCACTGAAGGCACCCATTTCCCTGTTTGAAATTCGGTTTATTAAGTAAATTAGCAAAATGTTTTGTTTTCTCCTTTAATATTGGTTCATTTATTAGGGTTTTGTTCATTTGACGAAACCTTATTCATCTCACTCTTCTGTCTGTCCATCTGTCACAGAGTCTGTACACAAAAACTGTATAAGTCAGAGACTTGAAATTTTGTGTGCTTACAACTGAATGAATATCTTGTGTCACACGACAAATCATAAAATTTTGAAAAAGTATATTATTTTAATTAAATGAATTTTTTCAATGCCATTCGTTCATTCAGCTAAAGCATGTCATTAATAAACAGAAGTTTTCTTAGTACAAACCCCGGTGCTGGTTGAAATTTGAAATTTTCAATTTTTACATTTCATATTAAGATGGATTTAATTAAAAGAAATTTCGTATTTTTTCGTCATTTTAGAGGTTTATTTATACATTATTATTGTGATGCTATGATAAATAATCACTGACATTCATAATATTTTTTGAAATTCAATTTTCTTTCTGTTACAAACAATTATTAAAAATATACTTATGATAGAGACTAGTGGGCTTCACTATTATTTAGGTTACAGTTATAAAAAGCATGATTTTTTTTTTTAATGGAAAAAGAAATAAAAATCTATTTGACAATGGGTTAATAAACAAATGTTTGTATCAACTTCCACAAAATTTTTGAAAATTTCGTTTAAACAATTTGTTTTGAGAAAATATTTTTTTTTTTAATTTTTGCTTGAACATCTAGATCACTGAGAAATTTCAGCATTTTAAATTTTGTTTAAACAATTTTTTTGTTTTTATAAATTAAAAATTTTACTTAAATCTCTGCTAATTTTTTTAAACTTTGGATTAAAAAAAAAACTTCCTTTCATAATCATTTTAAAATTAAATTTATTGGTACTACCGTCTATGTAAGGACTTAATAATTATAAATTAATAATTTGGATTTATTAATTAAAGGATAAAGTGTTTTAAAAGAAATATTAAACGAAACCCTTTGTGCAATCTGCAATCACACTTACCCATTTGTTGGAACATTTTTATTCCTAGCACTTTTATACCAGGTAAATAAGGCATCATTGATTTCAGCATTCACCACAGTTCTAAACCTTTTCTTCTCACCTTCTGAATTGCTTGTAAAAAATTGTTTGAAGATTTCATTCTGATCCTTTAAAATCCTAGATAATGAGTTCTGCGGAATCCCAAATTGCTTATCAATGTCACATTTTTGTCATTGTTCCACCGTCCACTAAATGAATAATTTCAACTTTACTTTGAAGACTCGAAGATTTACGCTTAAGGCTAGTTATTGTGGAAGATTGAAAACAAAATCTCCAACTTGTCATAAAATCAACATTCGAGCACCTGCCCGTCTACTGCTAGTTATTGTGGAAGATTGAAAACAAAATTTCCAACTTGTCATAAAATCAACATTCGGGCACCTGCCCGTCTACTGCATCTTTCACATGTACATTCATTTCCCGCCGGTTGTCGTGCGATTTCCTTTCGGTGCGTTGGACACCTACCTACCCTCCTTCTCCTAATGCAACAGAGATCCCACCTAGGCAAGTATTTTGAACTATAATTTTTTAAGGAATGCAATGTTTGACCATTTCACTTTACTACTGTTATATCCTGACTTTCTTAGAAACGTGTGAAAAGCACCTTAATAAAAGAACAAAAAGCATAGAGACAAGTTTCTGAGCATAGGGCAAACTTTAAAACATTTTATACTATCCTAACATTTTTCTGGGAACCTATGTAAGAAATTTTTGTTTGTTTGTTTACCCTAAAACTTCACTTTTATTGATAAGTGCAATGAACTCGCTTTGTTGTATCTAGTTTCTTTACCATAGTTTAAGTACATTAATGTCAAGAGGAATTAAGACAAATTGTATTCAGCAGTATTGTTATAAGAGGGTTCGACTGTATATCATTTCAAAGAAAACTGTCTTAAAAGGTTAACAAAATTTCTTGCTTCATTTCTCACAAGTTTTTGAAGGATACCAGATAAATCCCTTAATGTAAGAGTAAGTTTTAATTTAAAAGTATACATGTATATTGCTGGAAAAAAGTTTTCAACAAAACTGAAATCTGAATTTAATTTTTTGATGCTCTTTCCAAAATCATTAGATGACAGGCAAAAACAAAGAGGCAATTTCCAAAACAAGTGCATTTTATAAAATCCAGACAAATAGCTTATAGTGTTCAAAACATCTTAAATGTTGCTTAATATTAAATACAATTTATGCAGATCTATTATAAACAAAGTTCAACACTAAATGTCCTAATTTCAATAGTATAACCTGATTAACTCCCATTCAATCGAAGCCAGTCTAATACTACTTACTGGTAGTATACCAGAAAAGCTTACTCAACTAGTCAATCAACAATCTTTTACTTTCAATAACTTACTAATATTTAAGTTTGTATGTGTACATCATACAAAAAATAACTATTAATTCTAAAATACATTATACAGCTGTACATATAAAAACACTATTAAACTTTCAGCTAAAATTTTTTTAATTGGATCTTAATTGAATATAAACATTAATATTTTTCAGCTTTCTATAGTATAGTTCTAGAAACTAAGACAAAACTGCTTTCCTATCAACATTTTTTTAAAAATGGCTTAGTTACCAGTATATCAGACATACTTAAGCGTATCCTATAAAATGCATACTAATTCTTCCAAAATGCTGTATAGAAAACACATTGCATACACATAACTGTTATAATTAAATATTTTTTTAGAAACAGCTGTTTGAAAGGGCACTGAAAAAACAGTCTTTTCCTTGGAAAAGTTCTCTTAATTTGTACATACAATTAAATGGGCAAAACTTTTGTCAAAAATGACAAAAATTTTTAGAGAAATAAAAATAAACAGCACAATACAATGTACAAATTCTTAAAATATGGCATGAGTCATCAGAAATCCAAATTATCATCTTCACTCATAGGATCTGCTTGCACAAAACTGTTGCTAGCATGTCGAGTCAGCAGGGCATGACTCGCTGAGTTCCTGAGTCTAAAATAAATTTATTTATTACGAACTGAAACAACAACAAATATTGCAAAATTTTAATCATAATAGAAAACAACAAAAAGACAACACTTTTTGAAAGAAAGGATTGATGTCTATGCAATGTATGTTTATTTTTGTTGTTGTTTTTAAAAGTTTCTTTTTAATTTATAAAATGTTGATAAGGATGTTTAAACACCAATTATATATATATTAGATATAATCGGATATCTTTGTATTTATTAACAACATAATTTTCATTATATGTAATATTTTTAATGTTGCTTGCTTAAATATGCTGTGAAAATTATAACATTTTCAAAGTAGATATGTTGGCAGGTATGTGGAAGCATAATGCTTCTAATAACTTTAATTTTTTAATGTAATACGTACTTTTAAAATTTAATATTTTTAAAACGATTTAGATGATAGAAAAGGTATCATTTTTTTAAATGTTAGTAAGTATTTTTTCTTTACAGATAAAATGAAAATTCTTTTTAAAATCAGATAATTCAAACTTTCTTCTTGGTCACTAAGAGTTTGGATTAATGAGTGTCAAATGTATGTAACATTGCTCAATACAAAACAATGACTTTATCATGCTTTCTTTATTTATAGGAGATTTGTACAGGTAGCTGACTTTAATAGGTTGGCTGATTTATCAATAAAACTTACATTGGCAATTAATTATGATTGCTTTCTGTATCACAACGTTTAATGGTACCATACTAATTTAATAAAATAAACAGATCAAATTACAAAAAAATTTCAGTAATAGTATTAAAAATTGATAAATTATTTTGAAGGCCTTCTATAAAAAGAACAACTATATAATTGTGAAAGAATTAATACAGAAATAAGAGTAGTTAGTACTAACCAGACATTTGGCAGATGGGTCTTTTCCTTGACTACATATAGAAAACCAAAGCCATGTGAAAAAGAAAATAGATTATAAGATCATGTTATAGAATTAAAAGATAAGAAAAACATGCAATTGAAAATAAGAATTATATGAATGTATGTTATTTACTAGTTATATTTAAATATTTCAAAAGAAATATATATTTGGAAACAGATATACCTTGTTTGCAAGTGCTCAACCTGCACCTGCAAACTTTCTATTTGTTCTTGCAGCTCATCATTAGTTCTTTGAAGTTTACGTATATTATTAGTAGCACTATCAACCTACAAAATACATAAAACAGAAATATGCTTTAAAAAATACATAAAGATCTAGAAGTTATGTATCTGTCAAAATATTATTTATCAAAGGTACAATTTCTTAATAATTTCAAAATTTATTAATGAAAACCTTTAATATACAAAAGAATGTTATTTTCTGATTAATAATTCAGGTACTTTTATAGTGACATCAGTGCTTCTCAGCTGTCTAATCACCTTTCTGTTAATTACACAATTTCTTCATGTTTCTTTCGACTTGTCAGAACTTGTCAGAATGTAAACTTCACTTCATATTACTGTCAAAAATACTATTATTTATGATTAAAGTTAATAATAACATTATTTATGATTAAAATTAATAAGATTGCTTGTTAATTTCTGTTTTTGTAATTTTTTTTTTTCACAATTTAGTTTATATTATAATTTACAATTAGTTTTCATTTAAAAGAAAATAGGCATATTTGTTGCTACTAGAAGTTCATGGATCATAATTTAACACTGTAAATATAAATTTAAAAATGGCTGGAAATAATCAAAAAAATCTTTAAAATTAATCTATTCATTTGAATTGGTCATTCTTCTCATGCAAATGCTGCCCTTTTTTTTTTTTTTTTTTTTTTTTTTTTGAAAAAATAAAAAATAGTTGAAAAAAATCTGTCCTGAAAATTTTAATTCAAACGATTCAAATATATAATATACAAACTAGATTATAATGAAATAACCATTATCTGCCAAAATTATGCATTAAGTTGAGATATTTGAAGCTGTCAGACTAAACACAAGTTAAATAATGTCTAGCTATCATAGGTCTGAAACAAGTGAATTAAGATGTATTAATTTCAATCAAAATGACACCATTTATTTACCTTGTCATTAGTATGTGTGATGTAGAGATGTATTGATGCACATCAATAATTAATTATATTTGAGATAATTTAGAATATAAACTTTTTAAATTTTTGATATTTTAATTCTTAAAAAAATCAACTTTCTAAAAATTAAAAATCAACAATTATAAAAAGGAGTTATTGTACTACATCACAATAGTGTTTAATTTTTTATTTTATTTTTCAACAAAGTCCTATTTTTTCATTACTGTATATACTCGCATATAAGTCGAGGAATTTCTGACAATTTTTGGCAAGCAAATTTGGGGAGTCGACTTATACGCAAGTCAAATAAAAAATAAAACTTCGAATACTGCAAAATTATGACTTTTATGTGTATGAATAATAAAATATTACCGAAACTATACAAATAATAATAATAATAATAATTTATCATTAAAATTTTTCAATGATTTATTTTTAATTACTTACTTCTTTTTCGCATGGGCAAGTAAAATATTTCATTTGATTTTGCGCAAAATTGAAGTAAAAAGTTAGGGGGTCGACTTATACGCGAGTATATACGGTACTCATATTTCTGTCCTTGTCAAAAAAAAAAAAAAAAAAAACTAATTGCTGTTTTTATCGTTCATATAAAAATTCTAAATATCACATAATTTTAATTTGTACATCATCAAATATGTAAAAAATGTACTTTCAAATGAAATTAGAAAACTATACTTCAATTTAGGGACTTTTTTATAATTTAAAATAATTTCAAAGCATGATTTTTTTAAAGATTAACCTCAACGAGAAGCATTTGTTTGCTGCAATAATGTAAAGTAACTTGTGGCAAATTACCAGACTTGAACAATCAATTGCTCAGACCAAATTAAAAAAGTTTTTTTCTTACATTCCATTGATTTTTCATAATATTCCAATGATTTTCTCCCTTACCATCATGGCCACATTTGCAATGTCCTTAAAAATGAATGTTAAAGGTTAAAAAACTTAAATCCTATTTGCTCAAATATGCTATTTGGCTAGCCAAATAACATAATTAGGTCCTATGGACCTAATTATGGAAGATTAACCATGAGATACCATACTTTGGTACTAAACTGAAACCTTTCCATGCAATAACGGATTATTATAATTATCATAATGAAAATAATAATTATTATTCAGTTTCTGGGTAACCTCAAAATATGAAGTGTTATTATTTTTTTAATTAAAAGAGTTGTGTGTTTGTAATATCTTCCTCTCAATAGATGGTGCCTCTACTGAGCATTTTGTTGCGATCAGAGATAGCCAGTGATCGCAGTTGTGTGCTAGTCGCTATGTAGTGAGGTTGTTCTTATATCAATAAAGCTATGTTAGTTTATCCTAGAATTACGGCGTTTGTTCCACAACTTTAGTAAGCCCTAAAGTTATATCAATTGGCGACGAGATGCGATTCGATGTTAAAAGAAGAGAAATTTTTTTTTCTCTCTTCCTTGATTGGAATGACGCCGCCGATCTTTGCCGCGCCGTGTTAACCCTAACACCCAGTAGCAGCGCACGCCGCTGTACGAAGCCTAACGCATTGGTGCGTATTTTTTGCATAAGATGGGCTCTTTTGGGCAGATTAAAGAATACGATTCATCAGCAGAATCATGAACTTTGTACACGGAAAGACTGGAACAGTTTTTTATAGCTAATGGGATCGATCAAGCAGATCGAACTACCTATGACCAACTACCTATGCCTTAATACGTAATCTCCTTTCGCCTGCGGCACCAAATACGAAGACTCTGAAGGAAATAATTCAAGTTCTGAATTCGCACTTTGATTCAGCACCGTCCGAGATCGTTGCGAGATATAAATTCAATAGCAGAGTGTAACGCGCCAGCGAATCAGTCGCCAATTTCATCGCAGGGTTACGCAGCTTGGCTAAGCACTGTAATTATGGCGCATCTCTCGATGAAATGCTGCGAGATCGGATCGTTTGCGGGATCCAAGACGAAAGTATCCAGAGAAAACTCCTAGCTGAAAGCCACTTAAGCCTAACGAGGGCTACAGAAATCGCGGTAACTATGGAGACTGCGGCCAGGGACGCTAGCAACCTACAGATGGCGTCCGGATCCGGCTCGGAAGTAAATAAAATGCATTTAAAGAAGAATATTGTACCCAAAAGTCCGAATTCTCGTGTTTCAACTTAAAATGTCGAAAAATGCAATCGATGTGGAGGTAATCACGTGTCCAGCGAATGCCGTTTCAAAAATTCAACTTGCCATGCGTGTAAAAAAATTGGCCACATCGCTAAAGTTTGCCGATCTAAGAAGAAAAATTCTGGAGTTCGGGTGCATAATGTGCAAGTGGAGGAGGCTAAAAATAAAGTACCTGTAACTTACACACTATTCAACATCTCAGGGATGGAAGAAACCTTGCCACCTGCTAGAGTTGAGTGTCTACTCCAAGGTAAGCCATTCGTTTTTGAAGTGGATTCAGGTGCCCCTTTTCTCTAATGCCTTTAAATGAATTTAATAAAGTAAAAGAGTATTTTCCTCCTTTGGAGCAAACCTCAATTAAGTTAAATTCTCATACTGAGCATCCTATCGAAGTGATTGGTATGACTCAAGTTGAAATGTCCTATGAAGCAAAGTCTCACTCATTACCTTTGATGGTTGTTGGGCAAGGAAGTATTAATTTAGCAGGCCGTAACTGGATTTATCCATTGCAATTAATGAATGTTTTTAAAAATGTAAACCATCCTTATGCCATAAACAATCTGCCAACTTCTGAATTGTTGTTCCAGAACCTTTTAGAAAGATTTAAAGATCTATTTTCACCAGAATTAGGTGTTGTGAAAGATGTCAAGGTGCATTTAATTAAGTTTCTGCAACTCCAAAATTTTTTACGGCACATCCAATACCGTATGCTCTGGTAGTCAAAGTTGACCAAGAGATAGTTCGGCTGGTTCAAGCAGGCATTCTTGAACCAGTGAAGACTGCTGAGTCTGCAGCGCCAATTGTACCTGTGTTGAAGCGTGATGGCCGCATCAGGATATGCAGAGATTTCAAATTAACGACGAACAAGATGACTGAATTAGAGCAGTATCTACTTCCTAACATCGAAGACTTATTTGCCCAGCTGTCAGGCGGAGTTGTTTTCTCTAAATTGGACCTCCGTGATGCCTACTGCCAGTTACAACTGGATGAAGAGTCAAAAGATCTAGTCATCATTAATACACATAAGGGACTGTTCCGGTATACCAGAATACCTTTCGGAGTAGCCTCTGCTCCAGCTGTGTTCCAGAGAGAAATTGATAAAATTCTGTATGGTCTGAAGGCTGCTTGCTATCTTGATGATGTTTTAGTGTTCGGAAAAGATGAAGCTGAACATTTACAGAACTTGACGGCTGTTCTAACGCGGTTACAGGAAGCTGGTATGAAACTCAATCCTGACAAGTGCGAATTTTTGAAGACTTCAGTTGAATATCTTGGTCATTGTATTGACAGTAAAGGACTTCATCCACTAGAGTCTATATTCGAAGCAGTTGTCAATACACCAGATCCGAAGAATAAGAATGAACTACGTTCCTTCATCGGATTGATTACTTACTATGCTAAGTTCCTGCCAAACATGGCCACTTTGCTAGCACCATTATATGAGCTCTTAAAAGATAAAACCAAATGGAAATAGGATAAATTACAGAAAAAAGCTTTCTCTAAAGTGAAAGAAACCTTACGAAATTCATCACTGCTGATACATTTTGACAATAAGAAGGAAGTTGTGTTGGTTTGTGACGCCAGTCCCTATGGTCTTGGAGCTGTATTATCTCATGTAACCGAAGATGGTGATCGCCCAATAGCTTTTGCATCACGTTCCTTAACTGACGCTGAAAAGAATTACAGCCATATAGAAAAGGAAGCTCTATCCCTGGTCTTTGGCGTAACAAAATTTCGTAAATTCGTGTTAGGATGAACATTCACGTTACTTACTGATCATCGTCCCTTAGTTAATCTCCTTTCTGCAGACAAGCCTGTTCCAGTTGTGGCTGCTGCGCGAATTCAATGATGGGCTCTGACCCTTGCAGCATATTCATACACTATCAAATACAGAAAGGGTAGCTTGCATGCTAATGCAGATGCTTGCAGTCGGCTGTCCTTAAATACGAAGCATCCTGACTGATCTGCCAGCTCCGACAGAGTCAGTGGTGTTGTTGACACAGTTAGACGACACTCCAGTGACGAGGCATCTGATTGCAACAGAAATTAACAAATGTCCTGATCTACGCAAGCTAAAATCTTACATCTTAAACGGCTTTCCGAAGAAAATAGAGCAAAATCTGCACCCTTTTCTAAGAGTAAAAGATGAATTATCTTTTGAAGGAGACATCATTTTCAGGGGCTCACGTGTATTTATTCCACCAAAATTTAGGAAATTCATACTAGATGAGTTTCATTCACCTCACCAAGGCATAATGGCTATAAAGGCCCATGCTCATTCCAGTGTTTGGTGGCCAGGATTAGATAATGATCTTGAAGCAAGAGTGAAGGGTTGTGTTGTTTGCCAGCAAAATGCTTCAGCACCTCCAGCAAAGTACTCTTCTTGGCCTGTGCCAGAACAAGCATGGAAGCGGATCCACATTGACCATGCGGGTCCAGTGGAAAGCCACATGTTGCTAGTAATCGTGGATGCCAAAACAAAGTGGTTAGAAGTGGCACAAGTCTCAAGTACAGCATCTTGTGTAACCATAATGGTGTTACGTAGCCTGTTTTCTCGTTTCGGCATTCCCAAAAGTCTGGTCAGTGACAATGGCCCTGGTTTCAGCAGTGCAGAATTTGGTGAATTTTTAGCTAACAATGGCATTTCCGAGGTTAAAACACCACCATACCATCCGCGTTTGAATGGTTTAGCAGAACGAGCGGTCCGTACAGTCAAATCAGCCCTAAAGAAAATGACTGGAGGGACTTTCACAGAGAAGCTGTCTCGATTCCTTTTCAACTACCGCAATACACCATCGGCAGCGACGGGAATATCTCCAGCCATGGCAATGTTCGGTCGGCCTCTTCGAACACGGCTGGACCTAATTCGAGATCCTGTGACCCAGACATGTGAGACGAAAGAGACAAGGTCAAAGAAAATTTCAGAGGGCACTCCAGTTTGGGTGCATGCATTTGGTCGTGGCCCACCATGGGTTGCTGGCAATATTTTACGTCCATCGGGAAAAGTTATGTGTGAGGTCTCAACCCCCATGGGAAACTGGACTTGAAACGTTGACCAGTTAAGGCTCAGACAGGAAGAGCTAACTAGTGAAATTCCTACTCCACTTAAGTTACCAGCTCCTGCTGCACCACAAACAGAATCTGCTGACTTGCAGAGTGAGGTACCCACTTGCGCTCCCAAACTTCCTGTGCTCTCCTCAGAGGTAAGTTCTTCAGGCGTAGTGAGCAACTCTCCTGCAGACCCCCCAGTGCTATCACCACAAGTGCTCACTCGCGAGGAAAATAGTACTCCATTGATTAGACGTTCAAAACGTGTAAGAGTAGAACCAGTACGTCTCCAGTTATAAACTGACAAACTGTTCGTTAGTTTTTGAACTGTTCTCTGTGAAATACTGTTACATCTAAAATTATAGACTGACAAACTGTTCGTTAGTTTTTTAACTGTTTTCCTTAAAAGACTTTTGTTTTGAATTGTCTATATTTAATGACGTTTACATCTTGTACTTTCTTTAAGAAGGGAAGGAATGTTGTGTGTTTGTAATATGTTCCTCTCAATAGATGGCGCCTCTACTGAGCGTTTTGTTGTGATCGGTGATCGCCAGTGATCGGAGTTGTGTGCTAGTCGCTATGTAGTGAGGTTGTTCTTATATCAATAAAGCTATGTTAGTTTATCCTAGAATTACGGCATTTGTTCCACAACTTTAGTAAGCCCTAAAGTTATATCAAAAAGTATTTTATGTACAATGCTATGTCTAAGACTAACCACAAAAAATATACAAATTAGTTTAAACTGTGAAATCTTAAAGCATGTCAAAACATATATTTTTTAGAAATTACGTAACTGAGTATAGCTTTTACAATACAATCAAATTAGATTTTTTTATGATATTCAAAATTATGTATTTTACTTCATCTTCAGCAGAAGCTAATTCCTTTTTCAATTCTTCAATCCTTCCACGAAGTTTTTTAACTTCAGATTCATATTGTTCAGATCTCCTTAAGGCATGAGCAAGTTCAGTGGATTTATCTTGTAATACCTTCTTTAGTTTTGTATGTGCATGCTTTAAATCAGCTAATTCCTAATTTTAAAAAGGAACAACAGCAATCACTTTATTAAACTAAAAAACAAAGTGATATTACATAACATTTTAACTTTGTAAAGCAAAAAAGAGTAGTTTGACAAGAGAATATATCGCAGTAATTTTCACAAAATATTACTTTTATATAAAAAATTCCCATATAAAAGTGTTTGCTATGGAGACAAATTCTATAAAACAAAAAGAGTAAGTATTTTTCTATAAATCAAACAAATTCAATAACATAATTCTGGAAGGAAGCAAAAAGTGACAAATAAAAAGCATTTATATATTTTTAAAATTAATTTAATTTTTAAGTATTGTAACTGTAATATAAGATTTTGCATAGCACAGAAGAACCTTTTGTAAAATTTTAGGAACTGAGTTCTATTTCAATTTAGTTACTTTTACGATATCCTTAGGGATGCACTGAATAGTGATTTTAGCCGAATACCGAATATTCAGCTAGATGAATAGTATTGCTGAATCCTTTTAAATTTCAGAGTTTGAAAGCATTAAAAAGTTAAATTTTAAAACAATTTTACATAATGTTTAACACCTCAATACAAATGCCTCACACTTCCTTATTGATAAACAAGATCTTTTGACAATTAAATTTTACACTAAAAAAATCTTCTCTTTCAATTGTTATTTAAGAAGAGGATAGTTTTAAAGCTTTTTTATTTGATAAAATTTTTAATTTCATGGATTCCTCTCAAAATTAAAACGAATGAATAAAATTTTCTTATATTCTAAAACAAATATTTTGAAATCAAACTGAAATTTTGAAGGAATTGGAAGAAAAATTTTACAATCATATATAATTTGTCAGGAAGGGGCTAAAATCGCCATTACTGGTTAATTTTCTTACGTGATACTTTTCAAATAGCAAATAAAAACGTAAAAGTATTCTATTTAAATATAATTCTATTTCTAATTAATCTAAATATCTTTATTAATTGACAGTTAAAAATAGAAACTGTTTTAAGGATTTTAAAAAGATTTTTTAAGTATTCAGTTTGGTTGGATATCCGAATATTTAGCAGGCCGAATAGTTTCATATTTGGCCTAACCAAATTTTCGGTAGTACAGCCAAATACAGAATATTTGGTGCATTTCTAAATCCATTCATCATGATGGATTTGTGCTTAGAATGAGTTCTTTCCAGCAAGCCAAAGAAACAACAGTTCACAAACAAAGAGTCATCAGTTTTTACAAGAATATATTAAAATGTATGCATCCGCATTTGTGAGAGTCAAGAGATGTAATGATAGGTTGTAAAGTATAAATGGTAGTTCTGTTTTAGGATAGTTTAATTCTTTGTAAATCACTAGAAAAATAATAATAAACAGAATTATTTTTATAAGTATAGGATGTAAAACATTTCCCTGATAGTATGAGTTAATTTGAACATTCCTCCACTCCCCACCTTTAATTTTTCCTGTATTTAATTTTCCATTAGAGAAATCTGCAACAATCATAAACCTTTTACTAGAACTTCTTACCAAGGCTGGCAAAAAAAAAAAAAAAAAAAAAAACCCGAGTTAAAAAAAAAAAGTTTATTTGGTTTAAAACAGGTTTTTGGGGGATATTTTTTCCTATTATATATACCTGCATATTTATTGATAAAAATAGACATTGTTGGATATATAAGTAAATAATTACAGTCAGTTATGTAAATTAAGATTACTATGTTGATTACTATTACCAGTAAATATATAATGTAGGTTTGTGTATATAATATACTTTCCTATGGCTATTCAAAAAGATTTCCTTGAAATACTTGTTATCTGGAATGCCTGATTTCTCTTTTAGAACAAACAATACATGAGAAATTGTAATGTTTTATTGAAAATAAAGATTTTTATAAGGAATTCCAGGAATGATTTGATATTTAGCAGTTGAGTCTTTACTTCTTTCAAGAAGTATTGTGTATTGTCATTTGACACTTCTGATCTGAAATTGCCAGGTTTTTAAAAAAAGTGACTGTAAAATCAGCAGAAACACCTATTTACTAGTTTTTTAGACAACTGAAAATATTGATCTTAAAATAGACAACAGTTTTATAAAAATTGTCATCCAATAATACATTTAAACAACCGCCAGGCTTTATTTATTTATTTTTTTTCCCCTAAGCTATGTTATAATATACATTACTTTTAAATGACTAAACTAAAACTTAATATTTTTTTAGGCATTTTTTTGTTTTTTTTTTTTTTTTTTTTTTTTTTTGTTATGTCTCAAATGAACCTTATCTCAATTTTTCCTCCATTTTATTGTTAGATCCAAAGTAGTGGGTTTGATTACATTATAGAGGATTTATATATTTTTTGTTACACATTTCAGTTAAAAGTAAACAGGTGCATATTCAATAATAAAAAAAATTCTATCCAATTTTCTTATGAAATTTTGATTATAGGAGCCAACACCAATAAAGTATTTTCTCTATTTTGACTGCAGTATTTTTTTTTTCCAGTGAAAACAAGTTTGCTGAACATTTAATATTTTTTTCTTGAATCATTTCTAATCATTACTCCACAATTATAAATAAATTCATCTGTAAGACAGTATATCTCCAGTACGGTCAAATGAAAACAAGACAGACTGTATAATGACCATGATGTGGAAGTTGGTAACGTAGGTAGGTGTGACTATAGTAGTGCCCTCTATAGGCAATCAGGAAGGAACAGTGCGAACCGTTACTGCTGTGTCATTTGTCTGTTAGACGCCCTTGAAGTGATCTGAGCGAGTCATGTGTGCGTCCGACATGACTATGGAGGCCAGGAAAGAGGAACAGCAAGGTGTAGTGCATGTTTGACTCTGGAAGGAGTATCAGGAAGTGAAATTCATGCACGAATATCTGCTGTGTATGGCGGAAACATTATGTCATGTACGTGTGTGTTTGAGAGGAATAAACAATTTCGAGAAGGTCGAGTGTCATTGAAAGACAGCAGTTGGCCAGGACAGGCTCATCGTGCCATTACCCCCTCTGTCATTGCTGCGGTGGATGTTGCCACAGCCAAAAAACGCACTATTCTTTGCTGTTCCTCTTTCCTGGCCTCCATAGTTATGTGAGATGCATACATGACTGGCTCACCTCACTTTGAGCTGGTCTAACAGACAAATGGCCCAGCAGTGACAATTCTCACTGTTCCTTCCTGATTCCCTATAGAGGGCATTACTACAGACACACCTACCTATGTTACTAACTTCCGTGCCATGGTTGTTATTTAGTCTGTCTCATTTTCATTTGACTGCCCCTTATATTAAAAGTTGAAATTATTTATATCCAATAATTTAAAACACTTAAATTACCAAAAAAAAAAAAAAAAAAAAAAAAAACCCCAGAAAATATTCTATTAGATTTGTTCTAAAAAACATTTTTTTTTTTTTTTTTTTTTTTGAGAAAAAAACAGTTGGTTAAAAACCTCTTACAATACATTTTTTTGGAGGGAGGGGAGAACGGGAGATTCATTTGATGTATTATCTAAGAATATAATCCTTTGAATACAAAATTATTTCATCATGGTAGTAAAAAAGATTTTCCTCTTGGCTATCAAATTTAGTAGAATAACTTAAACAATCCCAGAGAGTTAGTTATAAAAGGTTCAACAGCAATCATTTTCATTAAAAAGTTCATTATCTTCATAATATAGTTCTTCAGCCAAAAGCTCAAATTATCTGACTCTGACAGGTACAATCAAAACTCAAATTTTAACAAAATGGGGTTACCAAAAATAAATACAGGAAAACTTTAAAATTATGTGCTGAAAATCAAAGCTAACAATTATCAAAAAGGGAAACCTGATATGCCGAGAGCATGATGCCATCCATGGCACAATTTGAACCATACCCACCATTGAAGAAATGAAAAGGTATGCTTACAATTGCTGATGGTGCAATTGGTACTGGAAAGCAACACTTTTGCGCAGAGAATAAAAATAAAAATGCTGAATGCAAAAGACCACAATGTGAAAGAATCCTCACAAGCTCCTATTTCTGTAAATCGGCCCCTGATTTTCTTTTTATGTAAAAGCAAAGATTAACAGTTTTCTCTTTCACATTTAAGAATGTTGTATATTTTGCACTTAGAAATTTTAATATCAAGTATTTTATTGTGCTTCTGGATCACAGATAAAGAACACTTATCTTTAGGAAATGCAAAAACATATCCTTGGATCAAGGAGCTTGTTTACATGTGGCATTTTGAAAAAAAGAATAAATTTACAGGTAGCAGATGATATTTCTCATTTGAAATAATGCAATTTTGTTAATTTCTTTTTATTCCACAACATTTACATATTTTCATACTTTTATTAAAATCCTGCTTTCTGTATTAATAATAATAAAAAAATCTACTATAAAACTACATAAATTACACACAAATGCTCGACATTTAACAAGAAAAAAAAAAAAAAAAAAAAGATGAACAAATAATTTCACACACACACAAAAAAAAATAATAATTTTCCATTTACTTTGTTCTTTTCATGCAATTCAATCTGTAGAGCTTTCACATCAGAGTCAGAAGCCATGGTCATTTGTTTTGTTTTTCTTTCTAACCTTTCATCTAAATCCTCTATTTGAGTCCTTAATTTTTTATTTTCTCGTTCTAAGGCTAATTTTTCTGTTTCCAATCGTTCTCTTCTGCCCCATTCTGCAGCATTTTCACTCTGAAGTCTCTCCAACTAAAAGAATGGTAAATCGAATAACTAGCAAGGAACAAAGGGAGTGCTGAAAATTGTGATAGTTTCAAAAGTAGAAATGAAGTGATTAACTCAAACAGAAGAAAGAAATAATATTCAAATTCAAAAATCCTTCATTTTTTAAAATACAAGATGACAAAAAAATAGCATGTAGAGTTAGCTTTAAATTATGTACAAAATAACATCTCACATTTTTTAGACTACTCCATGAAACAAAAATATATTTGAAAATGAAACTTTGATTTTTATAAAAAAAAAATACATAAAATGATTTAAGTATATTTCAGTGAAATTTTGTCAGAATGCTTTCCATATTACTCACTATGTTCTGAACTAGAATCTAAGCTCTACATGATTAATATAATTATTTTATGTGTACTTAAATACAAAAAATGATAATTTTTTATTAAAAAAATTTGTTTTGTTTTTTTACATATTTTGAAGCATTTCAATTAAAAGATATTGTAAAACTCTTAGTTTCAGTGCATAGCTCAGTACACGGTCAGAAAAACTACTTTTTTATTGTAAAGAACTAGAACTACTCTATGGAAAATGTAGTTAACCCCAGAAGCAGAATTTTCTGCGTCAGTCTGCAGCAAACTAAAATTTATCTGCGACCCAATAAGTCTACTATCATAAGAAATAACAGAAACACTTAAAGTAAGCAAAATTTCCATTTATAAAAAAATATAATATAAGGATACAACAAATACCATAAATCTAGAGACTTAAAGCAAATTTCAGCTATTTTTTAAGCCCAGCATTTTTTTTTTTTTAAGTTGTTGGGTTAATCTGAAAGGTTTAAAATAATCTGCAGCGCACGCTGCCGTGCTGCACTGTTTCTGCTACTACAACTACTTTTTGTAAAAAGTAGTGACTACAAACTACTTTTCAAAAGTAGTCACTACTACACTACTTTCAGATTTTATCAAAGAATTCAATTTATAATCGAAATTGAAGACACGTATTAACTAATACAGTGACCCTTCATTATAGAGAGTATCCGTTATGCATCTTTTACTGTATTTACCAATAGATTTGTTTACTTAACTCTCCAAGTATATTCTTAATATGTCAATTGAATTGAGTTCTGTTAAGAGTTAATTATATTGTCTAATTTTATAATTTAGAAAATTACAGGAAACAACTTTAAATGAAAACAATAAATAAATCTCTAAATAAAGAAATTACAAATAGTAAGAAACCTGGGATTAAACCATGAAAAGCAAATAACGAGTAAATAGATAAGCGCTGACAACAAGAAAATAATTCCTTTGGTGCATTAGTAAATATTTGATTTTAGCAGCAAGTATCAATGGGAAATATCTTTGACTAAATGCAATGTGTTGCTATACACTGCAGCTGAGATTTGGCACTGAGATTCGAAATTTATTGAGAACAAATTTTTCACAAAAGAAGCAAGTTAAGGCCACGTTATTTGTAGAATGACACATTTTTTCACCTGAAGCAGTATTAAAAGTAGCATCAGTTGTCGCTACAAAGTACAAACTACTGAATTTTTTTTTATCATGCTACTCGCTACAACCCCCAGGGCTTAATTTCTAACGAAAAAAAGTACCAGAGCCCTAATATTGTGCAGTACTAAAACCATAGTATGCCTTTGTGCCATTACTCCAATCCACATATTTATATTTCATACATTATTTGCAAAATTTAAAGCATCTTTTTTTTCTTTAGTAAAATAAAAAAATTAAATATATCTACCTGCATATACTTTTAACTGTCAGTTGTTTCACTTTTTGCTTTATCACTCCTTGCGAATAGAAATCTTTGCCTAATTTTAATGTTAATTAATCACAGAATTCAGCAATTAAATAAGGTAAGGATATGACGTACCTAAATCTCCAACTATCACTAGGATAGAAAAACATTATTTCTGTTTTCTCTTAATTCTGATCAAAGTAGCATTAAAATGATTTGAAATGGAATACATATTTTTTAAGGCAGAAAAGTTCTTTTCTTTCTATATGTGAATAATTAAAATTTTGAATGTAAGACAGACTGAGCTCGAGCCTGCCTAAGCCCAAAGATGGACATAAAACTTGAGCTCTTTTCACTTCCATCTCCTACATGTGTGACACATTACGTCACATATGGGTCATTCTCCCAAAAGTGTACATTTTCAATACAAATTTTTCTAGTAAAAAAATTTTGTTTTTCAAGACAAATGTTCTCATTTTTAGAAACTTATTACTTACTGCAAGTAAAAATCAGCAATGGCCCAGCTACATTATATTTATTTTTTCAGAAACACAATTTGTTTTATTAGCAACATTCACGGAGGTGAACTTTATGCTACAGTTATGTTTGTGTAGTGCGACAAAGCATTAAAAACTATTTATTCTATTAGATATATAACTAAGGAGCAATTCCATATAAGAAAGCATAATGAATTTATTTGGAATGAATATAAAAAAAACACAAAAAATTCATCTCCCATCTAGAGCTTCTTTTTGTCACCCATCTTTTATATGTTATACAATTCTCTCTTTTAAAGTTTTAAAACAATCTTTTTTGATTTACAGTCATTGTATATTCTTGTGTAGCATTTTTCTCTGAAATATACATTTTCAAAATAAAGAGATTCACAGAGGTGATAATCACGGAGATGAGGAACATGCTCTAAATATTAACCTACATATTTATTTTTTTGAGAATTTTTTTTGTTGTTCTTTAAATCAACATCTGTTGATATAATTACATGAGCAATATATAAGCAAATATCTTAGTGTTGATTTAGTCACTTGAATTACAGTTCATGGATGTGAGAATCTCCAATAACCATCGTTGCTTTTTTATAACAAATTCTAATACCTGAGTATAAAAACAAATTTCTGACTTATAATTTAACAACAGCAAATGTACTGGCTAACTTGAGCATCATGGGAAATAAAATCTGATGATAATTTTGCCATTTTTTAACATGAAAATGCAACTTAATGTTTGGTTCATGGAGGTGAAAATTTATTGTGTGACACTCCTTTTCATACTCAGAAAACAAACAAAAATACAAAGAAAGTAATTAACTATGCTAAATTACTTTGCTCTTTAGATAGTAGTAGCCAGAATAATAATTATTTAACTATTTTATTTTCAATTAAATAAGTAATCAATCACTTTCCTTAGTAACATTAGATGTGTGACATGACGCGGAGGCGAGATCTCACATACTGTGTACTAAAAAATAAAAAGCAATTATAAAAAATATAAGGTTTGTTGGGGTAACTGGAACCACGAGGTAACTGGGCCATAGGCTATTTTATAAAAAACTGTTGGTGTTTTTTAAGTTTTAGCTTTTGTGAGCAATGCCCCTTTATCTCTACTTCCTAAAACAACGTGTATCAACTCAATCATAACTCTCACTTTGCTGTGATAGGTTGTCAAAAATTTACGTTTCTTTTTTTAAAAACAACGTCAATATGGTTGAACTTCCTCGGATTCTTATTAAAATACTGTAAGTATTTTTATTAAACAATCTTTTTTTTTAAAGATTAGACATATAACTACATTAATATTATTAGGTATCTATACATGTTTACTTCATGTTTTAAATGTAAGCCCGGTGTCCCAGTTACCCCATAAATGTTTCAAGAATGGGGTAACTGGGCCATTCTGGATCCAGTTACCCCAATAGTTATAAATAATTTTTTTTGTGTTTCTCTTACTACGGAAGTAAATTTTTCCATTGGTTTTTGCTCATAATAAAGAAAATGATAGAATACCTTATTAAAATAACGTAATGAAATTTTTAAAAAAAAAGCATATTGAGTGGTATCAAACGAAATTTCTTGACCCCCTTGAGAGGCAGTGATGCCGTTATAGCATCACTTAATATTAATTCCTAATTTCCACATTTGGCACCTGAATTTTATAATTAAAATTTAACCTTTGTTAAGTACGCGAAAATATACTTTTACATGTTTTCAGATAGATTCTCTTGTAAATATTGGTGTCATTAAATTATTTCAACATTTTATGAATACAAGTACCTTACCCCTGAAAGCCAGACCTTGAAATTGTACTATACACAGGGGTCGCATTCTATAGGCATAGCTGCCAATTTTTATGCTTTCTTGCTACCACTAAAATTTAATAGAGATTTTCGTTTTGTTTAATCATAAGATTTCGACGATTAAATAAGACAACATTTACTATAATATTTTAGTGGTAAGAGGAAAGTGTAAAAGCTGGCAGCTATGCTATAGGGAATCTTTTATCGTCCCTACCACTATTTTGAAAATAATATCTTCATCGCACCTTTCTTTAAGGAACAATAAAATTTTCCCCATATAATGCGACCCCTGGATAAAGATAAAGTACTTAAGTACTTACATAGCCTTTTGTTCAGAGATTTACCTTGCTATTTTTTCCTTAAAATACCCATGTGAGTTTTATACTTATTATCTATACTAAAGTACATAAGTACTTACTTAAGTTTTGTATTTTTGGTATAAATAAATCTAATATTTTCACTTTTAGTGCATTTTTTAGGCACGCTGACAGCAAAGGTTTCTCTTACAACGCTGTTTATTGACATGTAATTTATATGATCTGCCTGGTTTAATTTTTTTTAAGTTGTTTACACTTTTTCAAACAGGACCTGATATCCGATATGAAAAAATATAAACGCATGTGGAACATAGACCCCCCTGGTCCAGTTACCCCATTTTTTGGAGCAACCGGACCCATGAGGAAAAAAAGATGAAATATGCATATTTTTATATTTTTAAATATTAAAATGTAATTTTGATAGAGGAATTTTGATTCAGTCTGATAGAGGGAAGCTAACTGAACACATTTACAGAAGTTCAGACTTTAATTGAAATGAACATTAAGCTGAATTGTCAGAAGCTTCAGAATCACATTGTAAAATCATGTACCAGTTGCCCCAACTAACCTTATGCTCACAACACATTTAGACTTCTTTCACTTTCAATAGAAAACATAAATTAATTCAAAAATGTTCATGTCAAATACTGAAAAAGGCTTTGTGACTGGAATAGTACACTTTTTGGAGAATGACCCATATAAGAGTTTTGATAGAAAATAAAGTAAAAACTTGGCGATGGGAGGGAAAGGGAAGGGTAATTTAGACTTCATTTTTTCGGAAGCGCTATTGCATTGGGCTCTGGAGCCCTATATTTATGAGTTCCGGTGAATTCTGACCAATATTTAAATATTTACTAAAAGTAGTACTAAAAGAAGTACTGGAGCTGAGCTCCGGTGGGCCCACTACTTCAGACCCCTGGGTCAGTGTAATAACAGTATACGGTAGACAGGAAATTGAAATATATTTAGTTGAATTGAGTGTATGCTGTCTGGCATAAGCATAAAATTTTGCTAAAAAAGAAAATGGCAAACCCTACCAATTTTTAAAATGTTATAAAGATGTTATGATTTTATGTTTTTTCAGCATTCTGTATAACAATTGAACTAAAAATGTGTGTATTTATTTAATACTGCACTTTTTTTTTTTTTTAAGCTGTTTGAATGTAGGTAGATAGCTTAATACAGTTCCACATACATTTTCTTCACAAGAACTCTGTAATGTTTTATATTCTAAAATTTATTAAGTGAAGTACGGTGTAATCAATAGACATTTGCATATAATACTAAAAATGAGCAGAAATCGTTCAAAAAAGAGATCTTCAGAAACAGGTTGAAAGTCTCATCTCAAAATAAATTATTTTAAAAAGTTTAAGAAAACGATATTTTAAATAAGATAACACTATTAAAAAGTCATTAATAATTATATTATCAAATTATTGGAAGGGAAATTTCGAAAAGAATTTCCATTTAAAAAAAGCATTTGCTGTGTGGTATACAGCCAAATCTCGAAGAGTCAATCTTACAGAGTGATGTATTTGTTTGTATATTGCATAACTAAAAATGACACTCATGTATATAGAAATTTTGTATAAATAAAACTTTTTTCCTCCTTGGCTAAAGCTATTTTTATTTGGGTAGAAGTTATTGGCTGCAATTAGCCAAAAAGCTAAAAATCCCTTTTTCCTAGATTAAACCCTAAAATATGGTGTGGACATTTTAGATCAGATAAAGTAGAAAATATTCTGTAAAATCCGGAACAAAGAGACAGCCTGTACATACATTTTACAACATTTTAGACATTACAGTTATATATGCTTGGCTTATTTACAAATCTATGTCAGGTCATTGCATTTCAAGGGAATTTATATTAAACAGTTAGCAAATGAATTGCGTCCAAATTATGTAAAGGATAAAAAATGTGCCACTAATCAAAATCTCAGCTTATGCTTAAATATTGTAATGTGAAAAAATTAACAGATTTATTTCTCTCTTTTTTAAATATCTCTTTTTCCTTTTCTTTAACTGTGCCATACTCGAAAATTGCTTTTCTTGCATGAAGATGGAATGTTTAAAATGTACCGACAAAATCGACTATTGCTACAAAAATTGTAAATAAGGTATATATCTCATATAAAATATTTCAAATAATGTCAACTTATACTTAAATATTGTAATGTGAAAAAATTAACAGATTTATTTCTCTCTTTTTTTAAATATCTTATTTTCCTTTTCTTTAAAAGTGCAATTTAATATCCCCTAATGTATTTTTCCATAAAATAAATCATTGTGCTTTTGTAAAA
Organism: Maratus speciosus; assembly: GCA_963932465.1. Lineage (NCBI taxonomy): Eukaryota > Metazoa > Arthropoda > Arachnida > Araneae > Salticidae > Maratus > Maratus speciosus. The sequence continues at coordinate 421,152,006 of OZ010789.1, read as the reverse complement.
ATGTAACAATATAAGCTTAATTAAAGTACAATAATCCAATACAATCTTAAAATACAATTTGTAGCATCCATTTTACATAATTTAAGTAGTGGTCTCGAAATGACACTGGTGGCTGTTTTAGGATGTCAAAATTGTCAGACGTTCTAGTGTTAATTAAATCTAGAGTTGCATAAAGGAGGTGGATTTCAAGATCTATTAAAAAACATTAAAAGAGAGAAATTTGTCTAAAAAAACTTTTTTAAATGTTGGTAAATCAGACTGACCAATTTAACTTCAAAAACATTTTACTACATTCAAACATTCTACTGACATACAAATCACAAGTCTTTTTTTTTTTTTTTTTTAATACAGTAACTGTCATTCAAATGAATCAAATTTGAGATTTAGAATTTTTTACTAAAATGGCTGACTTAAAAACAAAGTATAGCACAAAAGACAATATTTTTTGTTTTATTCTCAATGATTTATTCATAAATATGGCTAGTGCATGACTAACCAGCGTCTCCTATAAGTAGCAACTACTGTATCAGATATTTAAAAAAGATAAAATCCAAAATTTTTTTAATTCCTGATTATACTTCAACTTACCTCTGTGCGTAGTTCTGCTAATCTTTGGTCTAAAGTTGAACGACTATTAGCTTCATCTTCTAAATCTAATCTCATATTGTCAATTTCATCTTGGTGTTCTGCTTTTATCTGACTCAACTAAGATAAAAAACAAAATGAATAAAACTATAAGAATTATTTTCATATATATATTTTTCTAATAAATCATAAGTGGTTTCAGTAATATAAAAAATACCTCCTTCAAAGTATCTTGTTTTGATTTCTTTAAATCTTCATACTTCATACGAATCTGATTACATTCACCTTGTAATTTTTCTATAGTTTTCATCAATTTGTTCTTTTCTCTTAAAAAATAAAAGAGAAAAACCAAATGTACTAAAATTTTTATGGTGCAGTTTATTGCATGTAGTAGGTTACATAAAGGGTTACTCTGGTTCAATCATTGTTTAAATGGATAAAAAAAATTAAGCATGATTATTTATTTACCTTCCTCTATTTAGTGATTTAGTATAGAATTATTAATAAACTTACACTAAGATATGTAATAAAATACTTCAGAAAATTATTTATGATTTAAAACCTACAAATTAAATGAAGAGTTTCACTCTTGATGAATACAATTACCCAGTAGAAATTCAAGCCTGTATTAATACATTCACTAAACTCCAGGTTTCACTGCAATATAAATAAGCATTTTTTAAAGTGACATAATTCTATTGATTTTATATATTTTTTATACATTGAACAATGATTAATACTCCCAAGGAGTACATTAATTTTCATTGACTTTATGCTTAGCTAACAGAGAGTTAAACATCCAGTGCATCTCACCACCTTTAACTCCATCCCTTCTCAAAAGTGTGCAACACTAGACAATATCTATGACTTGAGAGCAAAAATTCTGCTGTATTTGTTCCTCTCTACCAATGATAAATGAATAATCAATCACCAGAATTAACTCCCTTTTTCCAAAAGCTCCACATCCCCCTCTGTCCCCCACTCAACAAATTGTTTAAAAATTTTTAACATTACTTAAAAAAAAAAAAATGCCCTATTTCTTATTTTGTAATGGGGTGACTCATTTAAAAACTCTTCTACATCATCACATATAAGTACCAATCATCTAAAATCTTTAAATTTTTGCACTGCCTTTACTCCCCAAAGGGGAGAGGGGATTTCTAAATATGTGGGAGGTAAACAAAATTTTTTCTACTTTACAATTTGGCTGTTCTCACCTCTGAATCACATGTATATATGAGGCATTCAGAAGACAATCTGACTAACTCAATTTAAGTAGCGTTTTTTTTTTTTTTAAACAAAGGAATATTGAAAATTTTCCATATATTTATACAGTGATAAAAAGTTATCTTTGATTAAAAGAAAATTAATGAGTTCAATCAAAATATCCCAAGAAAAAATATTATATAGATATAATATTTTCATAGTTACAATAACTTTAACAGTTTATATTGAACATTTTCGTTTGATGGAGTTAATCGATTTGTGCACTGAACGGTTCATATTATGTTTTAATATAAATAGGTTCTCTAAAATAACTTTTCCACCCCCCCCCCCCTCCATTAACAAAATATCAAAGGTAACAACAGCCAAATTAAAACAGAGAGTAAAATCTTCTCTCTGTCCCCCTGTATAGAAATTCATCCTTTTTTACTGAGGATGGAGAATGAAAATTTAAAGGCAGAATTAGGTGATTTCTATTTATTACATTGCTACAAAGTAACAATACAACAAAATAATCGGCCGAGTGCGAGATTTATTCAGGCACAAAGGGTTCCATACAACAAAGACCTTGTACAAAGTTTAAACCTGGATTGAACCAAGAACGCTTCGAAATAATGTTGCAATGCCATCATAGTTCATGCCTCTGTTTTCTAGATAGGTTTTTAGTTAATATCTTGGCTAATTACTGACAAATTTTTTCGAAAATTATTATGAACAATCTTTGGAGGATTCAATGTTGATAAGTACCGCGAGCACCCCTCAACTACCCTGCTGAGCAACTGCAAAGTAAAGTTTGCGTGCAATGGAAAAATGCAATTTTCTCAAAAACTATTTGACCTAGAATACTCGCTATAGTTTTCCCACAAGGTTTAAATAAACTCCTACTTCCCTTAATTTTTTCATTATTTTAGATAAAGTAGATTCAGAAATAGGAGGTGGGGGATATATTTTTGCAGTACATTTTCAATGATATCTCTGAAAATATAAAATTAAAACAAATATATTTTTGAGTTCTGCTGGGAATTAATCTCCAGGGAGGATGGTGAAAAAGTTACATAATCGGTGGATGTATACCATCAAGAAAAATGAAGAAAAAATAGTACGATATAAAGGCAAGATTGGTCAGCAAAGGGTTTTACCCATAAAAAAAAAGACAATCCTGTGACCAAGTATTACAGCCCTGTAGTAAACTTTGTTGCTATTAGCTAGTTTTTCTCTATTTTAGTTGGACTTTTCGGCTGTATTCACCAACAACTGAATGTCAAATGGGCATATCTTTATGTAAAACTGCAAGAAAGAATTAATCATGTATCAACCTAATACCTAAGGGATTCGAAGGCCAGAAATACCCAATTACACTTGCCTTTTGAAAAAGACCCTTTACAGTTTGCACCAGAATAGAAGGCAATGGTATTTCGAGATCAAAGATGTTTTAGAAAAGCTAGACTTCATATGGTTAGAATGGACAAATTGCACATTAATTTTTAAGAAAAGAATTTTACTACTCCTATACGTGGACGATATAATTATATTTTGTAAACATATAAAAAAAAACCATATAATTTCTGAAAACAAAATTTGATATCAAACTCCTAGACAAAACCAAAAAACTGTCACATGTCAAATTCAAGAATGAAAATGGAAATTATACACCAACCAGAAAGAATACATTGATAAAATTTATCAAGTTTTTTCTAAATATAAGATCCCAATAATGTCCCTATCACCAAAGGTATAATTTATCCTAATTCCTAAGAACGACTGTCCTAAAATTGGAGAAGAAATTATTGAAATGGAAAGATTTTCTCTACAGAAACCTAATAGGATGTTTAGCATTTTTGGCAAATCAGATGAGGCCGTATTGCTTTTGCTACAAACATCTTTAGCCAATTCCAGGAGAACTCTCCTGGCAAAGCCTACTAAAACTTCTAGGATATGTTCAAGCTAATAAAAATTTGAAGTCAAATCTTTCAAAATGTGAAACCCCTCAAAGTCATGTGCTATAATGATGCTGACTATGTGTTGAACAGAGATGATAGAGTGTCCATGTGCAGAATTGTGAAGTTTGTCGACAAAACTTCAATCATCTGGCGAAGTTTGAAGCAAAAATGTGTACCGTTATCTACTATGGTAGCCAAGTACATCTCGTTAAGTGAAGCCGCAAAAGAAATTATTTGGATAAGAATTTTAGAAAAAACAATCAAATCAAAAATTATTCAGAAGACTGTGCTGGATACATCTTATTGTGCAACAATAGAGCGGCCAATGACACGAAGCATATCAACATCAGATATCACATTCTAAGGAACATGGTGTTTGACAACATGTTTGAGTTAAAGTACTTCCAATGGACAATAATCTAGCACAGTTTTACGAACCCTTAGTGAAAACATCCCTTAAAACTTCAGAATTGTTTATCAAAGAGTGATTGCTGTCTAGTGAACATTTCAGACTGTTTCCAGTGAATCAGTATCTTTGAAAATGAACTTCTGAAATTTATTATATTGTCTTCCTGTATTTAAATTATTGTTGTTTGAAGTGTTTATATATATTTAAAATATTTAAGATAACTGCATAAATGTTTATATCATAATTTCAGGAATATGTGCCACACCTCTGAAAATACATTAAAAATTTTAAAATATCGACAGTATATCACCATACTTACGAAAATGCATCAAAAGGAAAATAATTATGCTATTTTCAATTTTTTTTTTTTTTTTTTTTTTTTTGCATTTTGCGGTGATTTTTTTACACATAAAAGGAATCCTGTTTCAAACTTTTAGTTTAATACCGCAAATTTTGTCCCTTTTTCTATAAAATTTAATCATAATTTCTACAGCAATTTTTGAATTTTTCATGAATTTTTTCCTATGATTTTTAGCTATTTTTATATTTCATGGAAATTTGTAACAGAATAAAAATAATTAAAAAAAATAAGGGTGCAAAGAAAATACTAGAAAGAAGGTTAGGACGCTTTTTCCATGTCTAAAAAGGCAGTGTATATCAGCACTCAAAATGAAAAGGGACACCCTTTGAAAAACATCAAACAGGAACACTATCAATAGTTATAGCTGCAGGAAAAGAAAAAAAACCTGCCACCCAGCAGAAGCGTCGCTCTAAGGATATTTTTAACTTTTTAACTCATATGAGATGCAGCGTTTCTTCCCAAAATTACAGTGCTTAGTGTTTTTAGGAACTTTTCAAATTGCAACTTTGTTAATATATATTTACAGTTTAATGTGTTATAAGGCTATCCTGAAGTTAATTTTTTAGAATCAGAACTTTAAAGCATAATTTTTCTTAATTTAAATCTCGGCAAATGCAGTTTTCAAAATTTAAATTGTTAAATGTTTGTCATATACCTTTTTATTTTTGGAAGTTTTTTCTAAAGCTTATTCTCTGGCAAAGTGTACTGGGGGGGGGGGGGGGGGGATTAATATTTTAACAGTAGTTTAGCTTACTAAAAGTTTATAAAAAGTATGTTATCCCCTTAATCCAATACATCCACTATGTTAGAGAACATTCGCTATTTTTGGCCACCATTTGTGGCTTGTTTACTAAATTCTCCAGCGTTCGTGTGGAGTTTAGTTATTGTGTGGTTACTTATGGATTGAAAACTTCCATTTTGATTGCTTATAGGTGGTGCTGGAGTTTTGTAGATGCACTTTTCCGTGTTATGGCATATGCTGCACCATGATTTCACCAGATAAGTAACTGTTCGTTTCACAGAATTTTTATGCAAATATCTTACTTCTAGATGAGTGTATATATATATACTTGTTCCTTTTTCAGATGGTTATGCTTGCATGCTTTCCCTATTATGTTCTTATGATGAACGAGTGTCATGATTTGGGAGTTACCCACTATTTTTTGGTAGAGAGAAGGGTGTTTAGCTCTAGCAGAGCTCTTAGATTTTGTTGTATATTATAAATTAGTTTAAGTTTTCACTAAAGGATAGTTACAATTTTTAAACTTTGTAACCCTTTTAGAAATTCTACATAATCTCACATCTCTTTTGTGCAGATGTCAATTTTAAGTTAGGGTGAAAAGTAATGTTAGCATGTTATGACAAACACTAAGCATGTTCTGATCTCTTTTTGCAAATGACCCTCGAATTTGTATGATTATTTTGATTTAAGCTAAATAAAAATCTTTTCAAACAAGTCTAGTAGGGCTCCACTGCCTTTGGTAGTGTACATTCGTGAATTTATATTTTTAAATGAAAATCTATCCAAACAAGTCTAGAATTGCAGCCTTTGGCATCATACACTGGGCATGCTATGCATGTTCCAATCTGTTTTTCCAAATGAACACCAAATTTGTATGATTTTAATCAATTTGACTTTTTTTTCTTTTTGACTTTCATCAGGAAAAGAGGATAGCATTTTAAAATTCGAGAAAAAATTAAAAAGCATGTGTATCAACCTCCAAGTACTTTTTTAAAAATTAGTAAACATCTATATTTTTTTAAACCAAAGATACTGCTATAATCAGAAAAGTATGCTGAATAACTGGGTATTTCTTTTTTATACATATGTATATTTCCACCTGGGAACTAGATATAGCAGTTTCAAAATGTAGAAAAAATAGAAAACTTTAAAAGGAATCAGAAAACATGGAATCGATATATTTTTAAAATAATAGAATTTTTGTCTTAAGACTGTTAGAAGAGGGAAGATAAAGATATTGAAAATAAGTGGCTGTTTTTATTCTTTTTTTTTTTGTATTTCTGCCTAGGAAGCAGCGTGACAGTTTCAAAATGCAGAAAACTGACGCATAATCGAACTTAAGTAGAAATGTTTTTGAAATAATAAACATTAATGTTTTTTTAGGGATCCAGCAATCACAATTTCAAAAAAAAAGCTACAAAAAAAGCTACAAAAAAATTCTGTAAAGGTGCAGACACAATCAACAGAATGATGGAAACTCGGCATTTTGCAATGTTCATTAATTTTTTTAATTAATATCTCAGAAAATTATCACAAATGAAAAATCTGAGTATCAAGTGCATTCAAGCTGGCATGCACTCCAGTATCTATCCTCATCCAAATTTTCAGACCTCTATATGCACTAGATTTCTCCAGGCATTGCCAACAAAAACACAGGTGGGCAAACATCTTACTTTTATTTTATTAATACAATATATATTGTAATAAAATCTTGCAGTTGTGTTTCTTATAAAGATGCAGCATAAGGTGAAAACTGGAGAACTGAGTTAGTAGCCAGTGGCCGGTAGACTCAGTTTCATTAGTGGCCACTTTTTTGAAGTTAGTGGCCACTTTTTTGAAGTTAGTGGCCACTTTTTTGAAGTTAGTGGCCACTATAATGTTTCAAACTTTCTTGACATCTACATAAACTATAATCGTTGTATATATATACATATTTTTCTATAAGTCAGAGTTTTATACCAGCCAACTATTCATGATAAGAATAGGGAAGCAGTCAAAATTCAAGATAATTACTTTAAATCCACAGAATCTGTTATCATTCATTTTTTTAGAATATATTTTTAGATTATTTGTATATATTCATAAAAACTATTATCAATCAAATTACTATTACTTTCTTTATATAAAAATAACTAAATCAAAATTCCAATAGTTAGGTGCATACAATAATAATAAAAAAAATTAATCAAAGCATAACAAAATGTTATTTGGATTTTATTTAATAAGTAAATGTGTTATTAATATACTACGCACATTACATACAGTTGAAATCTAAGCTGGTGAATGTATTTAGCAGGATTAAACAGTATCTCTTGAAGAAAAATAATCTACGTGGCAGGAGTCAAAATATTGAAAATACTGCAATGTCCTTAAAATCCGCTTGCATCCGGTGAAAAAAAAAAGGGGGGAAATAAATTATTTGAAATGCATGTGGAATCAAAGCTTATGAATATATTTTGCAGAATAAAACCGTATTTCTTGAAAAAATAATCCAACTGAAGAGCAATGGCGAAAAGCCGAAATATTGAAAATACAGCTAAATTGTTGTAATCTGTTTGCATCCGGTAGGAAAAAGAATTAACCGGTTTGCTAATTAGATGTGACCAAAGTAGGGATGCATATTTCTATGAAAAAAGCTATATTTCACTTGGCGATCGATGAGAGATTTTTTATCGCCACTTGGCGAATGACGACTAGGGTGGCGATCGATGGCCGATTTTTTAATCGCCACTTTTACAACTTTAATCGCAACGTGGCGAGTGGCGACCGCCAATTTTCACCTATAATATTTCCACCTGGGAACTAGATATAGCAGTTTCAAAATGTAGAAAAAATAGAAAACTTTAAAAGGAATCAGAAAACACGGAATCGATATATTTTTAAAATATTAGAATTCTTGTCTTAAGACTGTTAGAAAAGGGAAGATAAAGATATTGAAAATAAGTGGCTGTTTATATATATTTTTTTTTTTTTTTTTTTTTTTTTTTTGTATTTCTGCCTAGGAAGCAGCGTGACAGTTTCAAAATGCAGAAAAACAGAAAACTGACGCATAATCGAACTTAAGTAGAAATGTTTTTGAAATAATAAACATTAATATTTTTTTAGCGATCCAGCAATCACAATTTCAAAAAAAAAAAAAAAAAGCTTCACTTTCCAAAAAAACTCTGTAAAGGTGCAGACACAATCAACAGAATGATGGAAGCTCGGCATTTTGCAATGTTCATTAATTTTTTTAATTAATATCTCAGAAAATTATGATAAATGAAAAATCCGAGTGTCAAGTGCATTCAAGCTGGTATGTACTCTGGTATCTATCTTCATCCAAATTTTTAGACCTCTATATGCACTAGATTTCTCCAGGCATTGCCAACAAAAACACTGATGGGCAAACATCTTACTTTTATTTTATTAAAACAATATATATTGTAATAAAATCTTGCAGTTGTGTTTCTTATAAAGATGCAGCATAAGGTGAAAACTGGGGAATTGAGTTAGAGCCAGTGGCCGGTAGACTCAGTTTCATTAGTGGCCACTTTTTTTAAGTTAGTGACCACTATAATGTTTCAAACTTTTTTGACATCTACATAAACTATAATTGTTGTATATATCAGGCATGAAAGCAGAAAATAAGAAAAAAGGTAGAAAAGGTTTTTCATCTAAAAAATGATGCCAAACTTTTATAATTTAGACACATTTTAACTTTTATTTGTAGAATAAAATGTATGGTTGTTATTTTCTTTTCATAACTTAGAAAGCATTAAAAAAAAAAAAAAAATGTTTTAAATCAAAGTGTTCTATACGACCAAATATTCCATTCAAAAATTGAAAACTTTCTTTCTCAAGTCTAACAAAATTTTCACTATAGGCAGATACATTAAAAAACTTCATTTGCATGACTTTCACATGCTTATAATATAATCTCTCCTTTGATTTGATAGCTCTTTTGCACAGTAATTCAGAAACAAACTCCAAGGATTTGAGTAGACAAAATATCTGATTATTAAAATTTTGAGACCCCCCCCCCCCCTCCAACCTATGCTTCCAATATTTTCTTTGCATACTTGCATCGATCCAGAGAATGACCAAAGTTGTCTTAAAAAAGGTGGAATTCCTCCTTTAGGAGGAACTCTTTCATGCCTGATATATACATATTTTTCTATAAGTCAGAGTTTTATACCAGCCAACTATTCATGATAAGAATAGGGAAGCAGTCAAAATTCAAGAAAATTACTTTAAATCCACAGAATCTGTTATCATTCATTTTTTTAGAATATATTTTTAGATTATTTGTATATATTTATAAAAACTATTATCAATCAAATTACTATTACTTTCTTTATGTAAAAATAACTAAATCAAAATTCCAATAGTTAGGTGCATACAATAATAAAAAAAAAAAAAATAATCAAAGCATAATAAAATGTTATTTGGATTTTATTTAATAAGTAAATGTGTTATTAACATACTACGCACATTACATACAGTTGAAATCTAAGCTGGTGAATGTATTTAGCAGGATTAAACAGTATCTCTTGAAGAAAAATAATCTATGTGGCAGGAGTCAAAATACTGAAAATACTGCAATGCCCTTAAAATCAGCTTGCATCTGGTGAAAAAAAAAGGGGGGGAATAAATTATTTGAAATGCATGTGGAATCAAAGCTTATGAATATATTTTGCAGAATAAAACCGTATTTCTTGAAAAAAATAATCCAACTGAAGAGCAATGGTGAAAAGCCGAAATATTGAAAATACAGCTAAATTGTTGTAATCTGCTTGCATCCGGTAGGAAAAAGAATTAACCAGTTTGCTAATTAGATGTGACCAAAGTAGAGATGCATATTTCTATGAAAAAAGCTATATTTCACTTGGCGATCGATAACAGATTTTTTATCGCCACTTGACGAATGGAGACTAGGGTGGCGATCGATGGCCGATTTTTTAATCGCCACGTGGCGAGTTGCGACCGCCAATTTTCACCTATAGATATTTCCATCTGGGAACTAGATACAGCAGTTTCAAAATGTAGAAAAAATAGAAAACTTTAAAAGGAATCAGAAAACACGGAATCAATATATTTTTAAAATATTAGAATTCTTGTCTTAAGACTGTTAGAAAAGGGAAGATAAAGATACTGAAAATAAGTGGCTGTTTTTATTATTATTATTATTTTTTTTTTCTTTGTATTTCTGCCTAGGAAGCAGCGTGACAGTTTCAAAATGCAGAAAAACAGAAAACTGACGCATAATCGAACTTAAGTAGAAATGTTTTTGAAATAATAAACATTTTTTTTAGGGATCCAGCAATCACAATTTCAAAAAAAAAAAAAAAAAAAAAAAAAGGCTTCACTTTCCAAAAAAAGTCTGTAAATGTAAAGGTGCAGACACAATGAACAGATTGATGGAAGCTCGGCATTTTGCAATGTTCATTAATTTTTTTAATTAATATCTCAGAAAATTATCACAAATGAAAAATCTGAGTGTCAAGTGCATTCAAGCTGGTATGCACTCCGGTATCTATCCTCATCCAAATTTTCAGACCTCTATATGCACTAGATTTCTCCAGGCATTGCCAACAAAAACACAGATGGGCAAACATCTTACTTTTATTTTATTAATACAATATATATTGTAATAAAATCTTACAGTTGTGTTTCTTATAAAGATGCAACATATTCATAATGAGATGAGAATTATTGCTTTCATTTATCTTTTAAACAAATAACAATATAGCAAGAGAGTCATCTAAGCAGGTGTTAACTGAAGTATGAAGTTCTACAAGCCTTAAATAAAAATAAATGTTAGCAAATTTGATAGTGGTGAATTCATGTTGCCAGTGATAAGGTATTTGATTTATTAATTGAAAAAACAAATTAAGATTTTGTCGGAGAGAGTTTGTGAAAGTCGGAGAAACTTATGTCTGGTAAAACAGAATATAAAAAGTAAACAATAAAATTAATTAATTAAAGATTACAAAACAAAATATTTTAAGGAAAAGAGATAATCAATAAGGCAATAAAAGGAATAATTAAAATTTTCGTTACAATAAAAAAATATTAAAAGTTATATTTTACATATATATTTAATACATAGTAAATATAATAATATACCGTGTGTCCCAAAAAGGACTGACTGATTTTAAAATTCAATAACTTGCAAACGGTGACAGATATTTAAAAAATTCTTGCAGGAGGTTTATGCATAAGGTCAAAAGTTTTATTACAGTGATTTTTCGATTTTAGTTCGAATTACAAACAATAGATGGCGCTGTAAGCAATAGTCGCTAAATACAGGCTCGATTTCTAGTCCTTTCTCTTGTTCCATGCTGAAAAAGGAGATGGAAATGTATTATCCGGGCCACGAACTACCAAAAATCGAGCCTGAATTCAGCGTCTATTGATCGCAGCGCCATCTATTGTTTGTAATTCGAACTAAAATTGAAAATCACTGTAAAAAAACTTTTGACTTTATGCATAACCTTCCTGCAAGAATTTTTTAAATATCTGTCACCATTTGCAAGTTATTGAATTTTAAAATCAGTCAGTCCTTTTTGGGACACCCGGTATATTATATATATATATACATATATAAAAATATATTTGCTCTAAAAACTTACTGCCTTTCAGCTATAATAGTTTTAGTAGCTTCATCCAACCTAAGTTGCAACATAACAATTTTTTGCTCAGTCAAATCTTGAATTGGAAGATTAAAATCATCCAATCCTCTATGAGATATATGAGAACATTTCTTTTCATTAATGGCAGGAATAGTGTTGAGAGTAATAGATTCTTTACAGTCTCTTTGCAATAATTTATCTAAGAACTGCAAGTCCTGATTGGCTGTCTGAGATGAATCGGAGACTTCAACAACAGTGGACGATACTTCAGTACTCTCATCGTCAATGTTATCTTGATTAAAAACCTTTGAAGATGAATGAGTAAGAGAATCACAGTCCGAGATTTTTTCACCAGGTCCAACATCCCTTTCAGCCACAACTCGTTCATTATTTTGATTCCCTGAATATAATAAGAGATCATCTTTCTTCTCATCAATAAAATCAGATTTACCACTAAATAATTGATTTTCTTTTTTGAGTCTTTCAATTTGGCAGTACAATTCTTGTTTTTCTCTCTTTAAAGTATTACACTCTTTTGCAGCTACTTCAAGTTTACCACTAAAAAAGAAAAGAATAAGTGTACTGTAAAAAATTATGTAGGTTAAACAAAACAAAAAAAAAAAATTAAACTGGTGTGAGTTCTTCTTTCATAATACAAGCACTCTAACTTTATAAAAATTGCATTTTTGAATCAATCATCTGACTTTATTTTTCTATGACATGAAGAAATGATGATTAAAATAATAACAATAATAAAAGACTAATACTTCAAAACAACTGCCTCAAGACTTTTCTTACGTTAAATGGAAAAATATTTTGTTTCTGGTATTAAGTATGGAATGTATTCATTGAATTTCTGTATGCAATATTTGTTGTTTACTGATCAGTGATCAAACGATGAGAAATTCCTTTGTTAGTTATTCACAACAAAATTAAATATAGTAATTGCCTACACAGAAACTTCATTCCAATTTCTCTCAAATATCAAAATTACCAATTACATAAGCAAACTATGCCAAAATAGCAAAATAAATTAATTACTAATATGAGGAATCACAATCTAGATATAAAGTTATCAAGCAGTAACAATGCTTATAAAATATTGCTGTTGTATTTTACTTTCAGATAAAGATAAAATATAGTGAATGATTAAAGTTATGAAAACATGGACATGATTAAACAGATGTCATTTATCATATCGATACCTATTTATAAAAAGAGGATGAGAGGGAGATTAGCTGGCAAGAGACTTACAATTACTAAGTTAAAAATGAGCATCATATCCTATATAAGAATACCTAGCTTCATGTTTTATAAAACTGTTCCATGAGGAGAGGAGATTATTACACGCTGCCTTAGAATGACAAGACTCTAAATCAGTGGTTCCCAATGTAGGGCGTACGCCTCACCAAGGGGGAATTTGACTTTTTAGAGAGGCAATTCCAAATTTGTTACTCACCCATTCGCTATCAGTTTCTTATGGAATACAAGCAAAATTTTAAAAAACAAGTTTTTTTTATTCAATTTAAAAATATTTCTAGACAAAACTTTAAAATAGAAACACCACCAGAATAACTGTACGAAAAATCTTTTAATTATTTTGATATCTTTTTGTAGTATTAAAAATGTCTATAATCTCTCTGGTTATTACTGTATTTTACAATTTTTCGTAATGCTTCTGATTTTTATTGAATAACCTTTCAATACCTCCTTTTTATTGAATTACTCTGCTATATGCCATGAAGAATCTTTTAAACGTGAAACTACTTAAAAATATATATAAACCTGGCTTTCTTGAACATACTTAGCCTAAAAAATATATGAAATATCAGAATGTTGTACTACCATCTTTACAAAATTTATAAATCTTAAATAACATTAGAAAAAGAAATGGGTAGATAGTAAATATCTATGGCTCCTAATCCTAGTGCAGGCATCCTACACAATAAATAATTTTACATGATGACCAGGGTCCGACAAACTCTGGGCGACTAAAAAATTCTTCTTGGCGACTAACTTTTTTTACCTAGTTATTAATTTAAATTTTTTTTCTTTAATCAAAAAAAATTCCATGTGCGAAAATATTTATTTTTAATAGCGTGATTATTTGCAGTGGAAGAAAATACACCATACCGGCCCAACAACTCTCCCTAATTTTTCAGCAATCAGAGTTTTTACTAAGCCAAACTAAAGCGCATGTTGAAAGAGCACTGCTTAGATTAGAAAATCTAAAACCCCAGCACAAAATGAAAAGAAAAAAAAAATTAAATGATGTTTCATTAAGTGGAATGTACCAAAATGTTCAGTTGTCAGATATATCTCACAAAAATGACAAATGGTATTTCAAATCAAAATTGCAAAGGCATTTTTAATTTATGTATATAATTTCTTGTTGGCAATTAAAGGTAAGAATATTAATTTGTCTATTGTTTTAATGTTTAATTTCATAGTTTGTTTCTATTTAATTTTTACAATGTAAAAGTGGTATTACCTTAAAATTTTTGCTCAGTTTGATTTTTTTATTGAATAGTTAACTTGTTCACTGCAAAATGACACATAGATCACTCGAAAATAGCTGAATACGATTATGAGTAGCCAGTGTCCCATTTTGCAGTGAATACGTTAATGTCAGAGAAATGATTCTTCAAGCTGGCTCCTAAGAATTTTCAACTTTTGTCAGTTCCTGTGATATATACATTTTAAATTTCAAAATCAGATAATGCATAGAAGACAATTAATGATATTGGGAAAAGGAAAACAGAGAAAATGTGTTGTTTTGGGGAATAATGACTATTTAAAATTAATAAAGATGAGAATCTTGAAATGTGTCTGTGTTATCTATAGAAAGAAAATTTAGTACCCAAAGTTTTTCAACCATTTCTTAATAAATTACAAAAAATGAATTATAAAATGTGTGAATGTTATCAATTTTAATGCTAAATGTAAGTCTCTCTTCAAGATATTTTGTGAAGAAAAAAAATTTCTTTAACATTACGGTGAGTTGGGAAAGTAATATAAAACTCTTTTTAGTACAAAGGTGAAGATGTATATAACCTCATTGCATTTATAGAATTATATCAAAAACATTTTTGTAACAGAAGATTCACCTCTTTGATAAGTTAGAAAATATGAAATAAATAGTTATTGCAAAATCTCTATATTACGCTTCCCCACATGAATAAAGTTCACCTTTAACAACTACAACAACTTTCTATTTTTGAGACAGATACTGTTTAATGTAGAAGACCTGTTATATAGATTACTTTGAAAGAGCTGTGAAATAGAACTCTTCCATAACTGTTTTATTATTTTTATGGCACTAGTAAAAAACCAGACAAAAGAAAAATATCTGTAGTGCTTAGAAATGATCATTAATATTGCAAGAAAAGGTGTTGGTGTCGTTTATGATGGACGATTATCTGCACGATGGATGTAGGCTCGAGGGGGGGGTTCCCTCCATGGTGGTCTTTCTAAGGGAACCTAACCCTTATTTATGCAAGGATATTTGAAGAAAACCATGGAAAACTCCGAACGATTAGGCCGAAGGGCACGGCTGGGTTTGAACCTAGCACCTCCTGTCTACTAGCTTTGAGAGCAGAACCTCTCGCCCATTGGTGGGACCATTGCAAGAAAAGAAATGAATTCAAATCATCAGCAGGCGAATAATATACATAGATATATATTTTCATGAATGCAGGATCGGACTGGCCCGCCGGCCCGAGGGACGGTGCGCCCTCGTCCAGAAAAACTTCGCGCCCCCATAAGCCATAAGTGCCTAAGCCGCACCAATATTTTTACCCTCATTGTACTACTATACTTTCTGACTAGTGTACTAAATTTCGAGAATTCGTTTAGGGAATAATCATCAATTAATAGACAGACAGCACTAGAGAGGTATTTTTCATTGTCACAAAGAAATTAAAGATACATCGAAACAATTTTAGGATCGAAAATTAAAGCGGGAATGTGATTGAGAGAGAAAACATGCATCCAGGGAAAGCTTTAGTAGCAATTGCGCCCTCGGCTAGTTTATTTCCATCACTTCTTTAAATGATGTATAATAGATTTTAATTTTAACCAAATATTTTGCATATCTTTATTCCTAGAGCTTTTAGTACCTTGCCTTTCCCTCCCCTTTAAAGCTGGTCCTGAATGCACCTATAATTGAAATCGTGCTTTTTGAAAACAAATTTAGAAAAGAAAGAAAGTTATATCAGAAGGCAAAAACCTGCAGTGAAAATTTTATTGCAGATTGGAAAACATGATCTTTCTTTTTGAAGAATGCAAGCTTGATGACACTTCTGAATTGCAATCCTGCAAGCTGGGAAATCCTGCAGCCAGCGCTTTTTCATTCACGAAATTTACACCACAACTTTCGGTTAATGCTAATCTTCTCTTTATTTAATTACAGACTTTTCATGGTTAAATAACTATTAGAAAAACTTTTATTTATTTTAAATAAAAAATTGTTTTATCTAATCGCGAAAAATCTATTATCAAATAAAGAAAATATTTAAAAAATATGACAAGTTTTTTGAATAAAAAACTCTGGCTCCGGAATCCTGTAACTCGCATTAAATATTTCCCTT
This sequence comes from Maratus speciosus, assembly GCA_963932465.1. NCBI lineage: Eukaryota > Metazoa > Arthropoda > Arachnida > Araneae > Salticidae > Maratus > Maratus speciosus. The sequence continues at coordinate 421,135,542 of OZ010789.1, read as the reverse complement.
GATCTCTAATTGTGATAAGAATTTTGCGAATCACGGGATGACTGTGCTGAGAAGAGTAAATTTACTCAATTATAGTGATTTTAGTCTAACAAAGAGACTTTTTTTGGTGTACTTTAGAAATTTTTAATAGTGCAATATGAATTCAGCATTTTATGTATGCATAAAATCGTTTTTTAAGGATACCAAATGCCTCTTTCTACAAAATACCTGTAAAAAGTAATTGCTTAAAATATAGGTTTTTGAAAAAGAAATAAAATCGCCGGCCCCAGGATCCTGTACCATGCATATGGAAACTTAAATATTTCCCTTGATCTCTAATTGTGATAAGAATTTTGTAAATCATGGGAAGAGTGTGCTGAGAAGAGTAAATTTACTCAACTGTTTTGGGGATTTTATACTAACAAAACGATTTTTTTTTTTTTTTTTTTGTGTGTGTGTGTGTGTGTGTGTGTGTACTTTTTCTGTAGAACCCCTATAATAGTGCAATATAAATTCAGCATTTTATGGATGCATAAAGTCATTTTTTAAGAATACAAAATACCTCTATCTACAAAATGCCTGTAAAAAGTAATTGCTGCCAGATTGTAACAGAAATTGAATGAATCAAATTTTTAACTGAAATATACCGCGTGTCCTAAAAAGGACTGAGTGATTTTAAAATTCAATAACTTGCAAACGGTCACAGATATTTAAAAAATTCTTGCAGGAGGGTTATGCATGAGGTCAAAAGTTTTTTAAGTTATTTTCGATTTTAGTTCGAATTACAAACAATAGATGGTGCTGTAAGCAATAGGCGCTAAAAACAGGCTCGATTTTTTGGTCGATCTCTTCTTCCATGCGGAAAAAGGATATGGAAATTAATAAAGTGGATCCGGAAAGACCAAAAATCGAGCCTGAATTTAGCGTCTGTTGATCACAGCGCCATCTATTGTTTTTAATTCGAACTAAAATCGAAAATAACTGTAAAAAAACTTTTGACCTCATGCGTAACCCTCCTGCAAGAATTTTTAAAATATCTGTCACCGTTTGCAAGTTATTGAATTTTAAAATCAGTCAGTCCTTTTCAGGACACCCGGTATTTTAAGAAAAGGATGAACCCTTCAGCAGCACTGCAGCAATTCTATTTAGCGTCTGGTGCAAAAAACCATGTTAGTTTATCTACCTATTGTCTCTGCAACAGTGATGATAAGAAAAATAAAAGTGGTAACCCATTACAAATTCTGCTAAAAATAATCAAACAAAATATATAGGGACCAATCGACTAGAAATAATGTCTACTACTTATTGATATGTATAAATTATGTTTTCGAAGTGGTCCACATATTAAAAATTGTACCAACTTTGAATTTTCAAACAATAACATTCATTTTTGATATCTTATTTAAGTTTCTTAGATCGGGACAGCCCGGAAAAATACATTGGTTATTTACATAATCTTAAACCTCGACAGAGTTTGAAGAGTTTAAATTTGAGGATGCTAAAGGAAACCGATTTGAGAAAAATTAATTTATATCTTCATAAAAGTCATCTGATTGATTTTTTATCAATTTAAGAGATACACTGAATAGAACCAAACATACTACAGACCTTTTTCGCGACTTAAAAACATTTTTAATGATGAAAAGTATTAATAAATCCATGTTAAAAAATTATCAATTATGGCCTGTATTAATTTTTGCATACAACAAACCACAATCATTAAAAACATCAATGTGTAAGTTTACAGCTCATTTGAATAATTAGTTTTTGACATAAAGAGAAATTTTGCCCTCCCATAATTTAAGAGGACCGTTTTCTTCTATCAAAAGAGCCACAGAAAAATTTCGTAGATAAGTACCAGAAACACTTTATAGGATTTGTAAAGTAAGTTTATGATAAATTTAAAATACCTGTGTAATTTTACTGGTGACTAATTGAATGTTTTCGGTATTTTTTATTATAAAATCATTTTATTTTTCGAAATTTATGGATAAACAGTAGCACTCTTTGTATTAAGATTTAAGAAAAACATATAAACTGTACCTCTTTACCGGCTGCAAAAGAATTGAAATAGAATGTCAAACGTGAATGTTACCATTTAAAAAATCAACGTTTGTGCATTTTTTGATATGTAGGCAACACCCCAAAGCAAAATTTATCAATAGCATTCAATAGTAGATATTATTCCCAATCAATTGGTACATATGACTTTTTATACCAGGGTTCGTACGGATCAAAGAATTTTTCCAGGAAAACTACCAGTATTTTTTATAGAAAAAAAATCTAGTTTAAATGCACGAAATTTCGTCTTCTTTTAAGCAGAGATTTTCTACAAGAAAATACTGGAACCGAAAAATTTTTTGGTTTGCAAAATTCCAGGAGGCGTACGAACCCTGTTATACGGTCATTTGCAGAATTGGTAGGGTACTTTTTATTCCATGATTCTTATAAACTAACTATTGACAAAAGAATAATATATGATATCAGTTATCTAATACAAGATAATCTGTGTTAAATTTGCTGGAACTTTTAGATATCACATTATTCGTTTTAGAAATTTACGTAGCATTGTGGTAGATTTAATGGAACTTTAAACATGAACGGAGAATACAGCTAAATCTTCTGTCTAGACTCAGAGATTATAATATCAAGCCATTTTCATTCTTAGTACTGTTCGAATGTATTAAACCTTGTTAAGCTAGATGCAACACAAACAAGTAAAATTAACATGAGTTTGTTAAAATTTTAGCGCCCTCTGAAAATCCAAGGTCTGCACCCTTTTCCCTGGCCCAGTCCGACCCTGCATGAATGAATAATAAATTTTTACTGAAAATGAAAAAAAAAAAAGGTATAAAAGTTGGAAAATTTTAACAACCAAAGATGAAGGACAAAGGGACTTCTAATTGCAGACAAAAGTTAGGGCTTGCTTAGAATGCCTTAACAAAATTTAATTTAGTAAAAAAGATCCTTTCACAAAATTTCATTTAATAAAAGAGGCCCCTTCACAAATTCTTCTTAATAAAAAAGGTTTTATCGCAAAATTTGATTCAATAAAGGGAACTTTTTCATTTTGTTAAATTTGTGTAATTTGCAAATAAAACAAACTATCAGATAAGAAAACTTTAGCAGATGGATTTCAAACAGTTATGTTTCATTTGGATTTCAATAACTGAATTTAATCTTTTCTTACAAAATTTTATTTTTCCCAAAAGTATTATTAAATTTCACAAATAAAAAATACATTTCACATTTTTCTTTCCTCCAGAAAATGGGATTTGGGAGAAAAAAACATATCAATCCCAATTCCTACTCTAATCGACAAATTTAAATGCAAGTTTAAATTTTGAGGATGGTTTTAGTTTCAGCTTGTTTTGTATTTTAAAAGTATAATGTACCGTAGCACTCTAGATTCTTCTCTAGCTTTATTTCTTTCTGTTCTGACTTTACTCCATTTTTCTCTCCAATTAGCAGTGCAATCTGACCACCATCTCATAGTTTTTTCCATTTGTGCTGCCCGAGCTCTTGCTTCTTCAAGTTCTCGCAAACGCAGCTCTTCCTTGCCATCCCACTCGGTATCATAACTACGATGATGATGGTGGTGAGATGACAGAGAATGCTGGGAAACATCACTTGGAATATCTGAATGATCAGACCATTGTGACAGAGAGTTTCCTACATGGCGCTTGACTGAACTGGCAGCAGAGCCAGAATGAGACATGATGGGGAATCTATATTAAACCTAAAAATATATATATATATATATTATTTTTTAATTACAAGATTTTTGCATAAAAAAGTAAAACATTTCTAAAGTTTGCATAAAAAGTAGAAATATTTCTAACGAAAAAGTGTTATTGTAGAATTATGTAGAATATCAGATCCACAGAACACTAAATTTGGAGGGGGGGGGGGGGGATCTAAGATCTTAAATTGAAACTATTAAGCACAGTACATGCACAATAACACATTGTATTTTAATAACCAAACCTTTTTTTTTTAAACCCAGAAACTAGAAATCCATTTAGTTTAAAAGTAGTTGGGTAGATAGGGCTCAGCTTCCATTAGATAGATTGTCTGTTTTAATTTGAAGATATAATAGCATTGTTAAAACAGTAGTAATATGTAAAAAAGCTGTCCCACATGTGACATGAAATGGCCCAGACAATGCTCTTTTCTACTGAACCAGTGTACTTTAGTAGTGTCAATGCAGACATTTAGCCAAGTAAAACTATATAGATTTTATTCCCAGATTCACAAAACCTTTTGATATATGATATTTAGCAGAAAAATAAAAGTCACGGAAAGTCTTGATTACATTTTTATTTGAAAAGAACGTAGATACAAAATGACACTAAGGATGATGGCTGAGCACAATTAACAAAATATGATAAGCAATTAAATAAGTTCATTAGCAGGCAGGATGTGGGCTCTTGTGTATGTAACAACTACATTAATGAATATAATTTTGATGAAACAATATCACCAGAGAAATGTGAAAAAAAAAAAGGCCACACCGGTGGCTTTTATTGGTAACTAGCTTTTTTTTTTTTTTTTTTTGGCCATAATTGGCTTTTATACAGTGAAGCATTTTAATTATGAACTACACATTTTTAAGTGCATCTCAATTAGTTTTAATGACATTTAATTGACTTAGAATTTACAATAAATAACTCAGAGATGGAGCTGGTAGTGATTTGTAGTCAGAATTGCAACTATGGCAGCTAAATTTTAAAAGGGACATACTAACTGCTTTATCTGGTTTACACAACATGGCCATGGCCTTTTCATCCCACCTTTTTTTTTTATTCATTTTTACTGCTTTATAAAATTAAAGAGGATAATGGTTACTCAGTTACATGTTTTATTATTTAACTAATTTTAAGAGTTACTAATATATGCCTTATTTTATTTCTCACAAACATTTAAACTCATACATAAACTCATATAATAAAAACAAACATTTCTCACTATTAAAAACAGCATTATGAATAGCATATGCACTCTTTTAAATAACAAGCTTTTAAAAATTTTAATTCAACAAATTTTATCTGGAGATTTTTTTTTTTTTTTTTTTTTTTTTTTTTTTGCTATTTAATTGCTCTCTTTATTTCATACACTTACTTATGTATTAAACTCTCCTCAAATATTATATCCTTTCTAATTATGTGTTCCATTTTTATGTGATATATGTCATATATATGATATATAGGTCATTCATTGTTTAATTAAATATCATGTTTAAAATGTGAAGTATGTGTGGAGCTATGTAATATAGAATTTCAAACCATCACTTTGGAGTCTAATTTAATGTAGTCTTCTGAATATTTATAATATATATATATATATATTTTAGACATACTGCCTTCATAGTTGCCTTCTGGTAGTTTTAAAGACTTATTTATTTGACAAAATTTAATAGAAATTTACAATTATTTAATAGAAAATAAGTGTATTAAAAATAAATTACTGTATATACTCGCATATAAGTCGAGGAATTTCTGACAATTTTCGGGAAGCAAATTTGGGGGGTCGACTTATACACGAGTCAATTAAAAAAGCAAAAACAAAAACTTCTAATACTGCAAAATTATGGCTTTATATGTGTATGAATTAAAAAATAATATATAAAATATACAAATAATAATAATTTATCACTTTAAAATATTTCAGTGATTTGTTTTTATTTACCTACTACCTTTTCGCATTGGCAAGTGAAATCTTTGGTTTGATTTTGTGCAAAATTGAAGTAAAAAGTTTGGGGGATCGACTTATTCGTGGGTTTTTGATTTTTTCCAGAATTTGCATTCGAAAGTTAGGGGGTCGACTTATACACGAGTATATACGGTAATCCAAATTTTATATGAATTAGCTGTAACTCAACTTTTTAAAAATAAAAACCAGCTTTTTTTAAGTGGTTAAAACCAAAAGAAGCCAGCCAACTTTTTTTTTAGCCTGGCTAAAAGCAGGCAACCCTGATTTAAAAGCTTAAAAAAATAGATTCACAACTCCAAGTGATTAATATACAGAACAGATAAAATTATCATTAGATTACAACAGTGGTTCCAACCTTTTATTAACCACGTCCCACCAAAACATCTCTAAAATCAATATGCCTCCCCCCCCCCCCCGATAACTCTGCGAATGTTGTCTCTTATTATTTAAAAAGTGCACTCTAATTCGCACAGTGGAAGCATAATAGAGCCTCAACAATAACTATTCATTCTACATTTTTTAACTTATCAAAGCAATGAATCTTTTGTCACAGATGTGTTTTCATTCAACAGAATTCTATAAATGCAATGAGTCTGCACATCTTCGCCTTTGTGGCAAGAAGAGTTTTGTTGCACTATTCACTTCAATGTTAAAGAAGTGTTTGCATTTTATATTCATAACTAGGGGGCTCTGCCCCCTGCAAGCTACGCTCGCCAACACCTGTTCAGACACCGCAGAATCTAAAATCACGCTAATTTGATCGGTTTTTAAAAGATTAGAGAAGACTGAATTAAAATGAAAAAACCTATAGCGATCTGCCAGTAAACGGGTTTCCATTCAATTCCCTTTGATTGCGAAAATTTAAGGCCAAATCAGTTGCTGTTAAGACATTCAATGGTTGTTTTCGTGTTTGATTAAAGAAGATCAGTTAAACATTTGAAAAGAAGCTAAAATAAAATGAATTAAGTAAACAGAGTCTTTGCCGACCGGTACTTTTTAACAGCATTATAAAATGATTGACATAATACTACAATAACTACAATTTACTGCTTTAACCCCTTCCAGGGCGGTAGTTCATTTTTGGACCACTTAATTTTAATTCTTAAATGCCAAATTGGCACCAGAATATTGGAATAAAAAATTTCCTTTTATTAAGTAAGTGAACAAAAACATTTTTGTATTTCGAAATTTGCTTGTAAATTCCGGTGCCATTCACTGATTTCAACATTTTACGAATAGAAGTACCTTGCCCCTGAAAGGGTTAAACACATATTAATGTATTTATTATTTTAAAGTTTCCTTTCTATTTTAATATTCATGTGTACATACAATTTTCTAGACATAATTTTCAATATTTTCCTGCTTTTAACTCGTACTCATTTAATAGTAATTTTAAAGGTTTTTTTTTTTTTTTCTGTTTTTAATAGGCATGTGTAAGTAAATTTGTAATCGTTAGAAATATTATTCTTTGTACTGTTTTTAGAATTGAAAACAATCTCTATTATAATAGCCTAAGTCATGTGACTATCATCAACAGTTCCTTAGCTTTTCATAAGAAAGGTTTCCATTTTGATTAAAGAATCAAAGTTATTTTTTCGAAAAAAAAACTACATAAAAGTTGCCATGATTGCAAAGAATTCTTGGTACTTTTATGTTAGCTGGGCTCAAATCTCACCAATAGCTTTTTTTGGTATTTTTTCCGTTATACGGACACCATGCCAAAATATATACTAATGCGCCAATTATTTCAACCCTGATCGCGAAAAGGATTTTTATAGTAAAACATGCGAAACATTGTGATTTGCTATTATTTGCTATACTTTATTGTATAACAGTTATTTGTTCATTTATTTTAAGTATATATTTATGATTTAGTAAAATAGTTCATAAAAGTCTGTAGTTTCCAAATGTTATATTTTTAAAAGACTCACTTTACTATCGACAGTGTTTTTTCTTTTATTTTTCAAATGCTTCAATTCACATGATTTTCATTTTGCGGCAACTATTACGCTTGGCAACAATGGTGTCCATAAACGGAAAAGTACCCTTTTTTTTAACTCGTAAGTTAGCATTTTTTTTATTTTTTGAGTGGTAAATTAAAACGGTACTACTTGGTTATCCCATTGACCAAAAATAAATCGCCAGACAATAAGATTAAACGATAATAATGGTTGATCGAAAATGTAACATTCCCTTGACTGTAAGGAAGTTACACGTGTATACGCCATGAAGTGATTTTTATTTCGACGCTTTATTTGTATTTGAATTTTTATACTAATTTATGTGTTTTTTCGTTATTTAAAAAAAAATTACGTCAACTTGTATAATTTGGCGAATGGTTTGGCGATTTATATAATTTGGCGATATTGGTCATTTGCTTTGAATTTGAAATTAAATGTTATGATTTGTTGCTTAATATTTAACACAGATGTCATATAAGCACCGGGTTTGGCGTGATTTTTTAACGACAATTTAGCGAAAACCTCGTTTTTGAATACCAGTTATATATGTATTTTTAAATTACTTTTCTATTATTTTTAAAATAAAATAACAATAAATAAAAAAAAAAAATAATTAATAACTATAGAACAAAGCAATTTATAACATTTTTTTCTTAAATAAAAAGAAATAAAATGTAAATAAACATTTATTGATGAATAAGCAACAATAGCCGGGTTACCATGTCAGGCAAAATAACGCCATTGTGGCGCCAAATAGGTACGCCGGTGCATATATGACCTCTGAGCCTAATATTTTTCTTTTCGTTTCGTTTAAAAAAAAAAGAAAGAAGTGTAAGCCATTAATTTTAAATGTTTTTTTTCTTAATGAAAATTTTGTTTAAATGAAATGATAACAAAAAAAAAAAAAAAAAAAAAAAAAAAAGCAATGTTCTTAGCATAGATTTAAGGGAGGCCAAACTTGGTCGCCAAATTAGTTAAAAATTATAACCTTTTTTGAAATGCGAAAAAAAATATCTGTTATGATTGAAATTTGAGTTGCCATCATTAGAAAAATGTATATAAAATTTGAAAAAAAAAATTAATATTTCGAAAACTAATTCGAATTTAAAAATTCTAATACCAGTTTTGAAATCTGCAGATCAATATTGATTTTTGGTGTTAATTTCATCGCAAAGTATTCCATATTTTAGGAGAAATCGCCGTGAAACATAATCAGTTGTTTAATCAGTCGATTCATACTTCCGTTTCATAAATTCGTTTCATTAGGATTTTATATATATAGGGTAGAAATATCATGAAGAGAGACTTACATTTGGCATTAAAATTAATAACATTCACACTTTTATAATTCATTTTTGTAACTTATTAAGAGTTGGTAGAAAAGCTTTGGACATCAAAGTTTCTTTCTAAAGTTAACACAATACACAAGAAGATTTTAAAGATTCTCGTCTTTATCAATTTTAAGTAGCCATTATTCCGCATCACAACGCACTTTCTATGTTTTCCCTTTCAAATATCATTGTCTTCCCTGTATTATCTTTGATTTTCTATTACTATTTATGATTTTAAAATTTAAAATGTATATGTTATCATGTAAATTTATTTACTGTGTAGGATACCTCCACTACAGTTATAGATATTTACTATCTACCCATTTCCTTTTCTAATGTTATTTAGGATTTATGAATTTCATAAAATTGGTAGTACCTCATTTCGATATTTCATATATTTTTTAGGTTAATTATGTTTAAAACTGACCGTTTTTACTTTTAGTAGTTTAACTTGAAAAATATTCTATGTGTGACATATAGCAGAGCAAATAAAAGGAGAAAGCTTATTCAATAAACAATTGAAAATGTTACAAAGAATTATAAAATACAATAACAACTAGAATATTTATAGAAATTTTAGTAGTAGAAAAAGATGTCAAAATACCTTAAAAATTACTCATACAATTATTCCAGAGTTTATTTTTATTTCTTTTTAAACTTTTGATTTAAAATAATTTTTAAATTGGGTATAAATAAATATTTTTTAAAATTTTGCTTGTATTTCATTTATTTTTAGTTTGCAACATTATTATTATTATTTAAGAAAGAGAAAGAAACCGACAGTGAATGACTGAGCAAGAAATTTGGAATTGCCCCCCTAAAAGATCAAATTGTTCCCCAGTGGGGCATACGCCCCACATTGGGAACCACTGAATTACAAGTAATGTAAAATTTTGAATTGAGTGCAGTCAATCCTAATTCAATTATCATTTATGGTGAAATTCGCATAGCATTTTTGCAAACCTTATGAGAAAGGCCAGAAAGTTGCCGAATTACCTAGATCAGTAGTAAATGTTAATTTTTTATGAAAAAAAAAATGAGACGACCAAAATAAACATGATGGCCATCAGAAGGAGAATGATTAATTCTAATTGTTTTAACATTCTTTGTATATACTGGGAAATGACAAAACAAAATTTAAAAAATAGATGACATTTTAGAACTATATTATATGGTTTTAATTATTTAAATTTTGAAATACAGGTCTAAATAATGATTTTTTTTTTTTTTTTAATAATTAAATTTGAAGGGAGAAATAGAGAATTATTAACTTTTAAATTATTTTAAGGCGAAATTAGAAATAAAATATGTGACAGAATAACAGTGCCCTTTTTAGTGGCTAGAATCTTGCCCTTTTTCTTTTCTAGAATGAGTACTAAATAGTACAAAGAGTTCCAGTAATAGAAGAAAATTAGAATGGGACATACATTAATAATATAAGAGTTGATTTTTTTCTTCTTTTAACTAAAAAGCCTTCAATAATCATTTATTAAATTACCATTACTAACGCATTTCACTAGCGTCTAAATCGCGCTCCTCACAACGGCTCTTATCACAAATGCACACGCAAAATTCCCCCTATGCTACTGAGAAAGTCCCTATTTAACACGTTAAGCACCACATCAGCTACCGGTGACGGACACTGAACTTTTCATTTAGAACGCGACATTCACCGATGACTGAAGGTCTAACAAGGAGAGGGCCAACCTTGTTAATCACAGATTTTGATTATTTTAATATATGTTGTAGGGTAGAGACCCCTTAGTGTCAGGTTCAACGGATTTTATCCAATGCTCCTTAGTTCTTGAAAAACCAGGGGGTCTAATATAAGTACACAACTTAAATACTTACTTTACAACCAAAATGATAGGTTAGTCGTAGCTCAGGTGGCATGGCGTCTGCCGGCTGATCCGAGGGCCCGGGTTCGATACCTCAATGCGCTACATTTGTTTTTCTCATTTTTTGTATTATAAATATAGTTGTAATTATAATTTATTAATTTCAATTAAAAATTTTAACATCATACCTTAATTATAATGTTAACAAACTTAAATTTATCATTTCTTATTTGTAAACTATTATTTCTCATCCATTAAAGAGGTATAAAAAGAAATTGGATCTATTATTGAATGATAAAAATTCCAAATCGTGACAAATTCTCTTGTGGTGCCATCTAGTTATGATAAAATAAAAGAATATTCAAATAAAATAAAAATAAAAGCAGAAAAAATATAAAGGGGAAAGCAAAATAATTGAAAGCGCAAGCATGCTTATTATAAATTTTAAAATCTTTAATATGCAAAAAATCGGTTGTAATTTAATTCTGATGCTAATTTTTAATATAATTATGCTTGTTACTTTAAAAACAGAATAATAGTATTATCGCATTGACTTCCTTTGTTAAAGCAATGCGTAAATGATGTTTCTTTAAAATCATGAATTGGCACAAATGCTCAATATCATTGCATCGATAAAGAATATATGAAATACATTTTAAAAGTGATTTAAAAAATATATATATATAACAGTTTTATGATGTTTTATTACAACTATTTAGTTAAAAGTAAAAAATTAAATAGGTTAAAATTATAATTGATATACAATATTAAAAATTTCAATTGACAATGAGATTATTAAGTTATAATTACAAGTAAATTTATAAAACAAAAAATGAGAAAAACAAATGTAACGCATTCAGGTATCGAACCCGGGCCCGCGAATCAGCCGGTGAACACCATACCAACTGCGCTATGACTAACCTATCATTGTAGTTGCAAAGTAAGTATTTAAGTTGTGTACTAATATTGGAACCCCGGTATCTCAAGAACTAAGGAGCGTTGGATAAAATCCGTTGAACCTGACACTAAAGGGCCTCTACCCTACAACACATATTAAAATAATCAAAATCTGCGATTAACAAGGTTGGCCCTCTCTTTGTAAGATATGATATAAAATTAAAAATATATATATTGTTTTAAGTAATTACAGAAAATTTATTTAAAATGTACTTACCTTTTATTTTAGTACAGGATTATACTTTCTTGATAATTACTTAAAACATTGTAAATTTTTCAGCTTCAGTGTCAGTTACCGTGGCACTCAACGTGTTAAAGGGAAAATATGTTTTTTCTTTTGTATCTGCGAAAATGAGTTAAAGTTAGATGATTTTTTTTTCCCTTTTTTTGGCGTGTGTGTGTGTGTGTTGTTATTGGCGTGGAGAGCAAAATGATTTTAAATAGATTTGATAGTAGAGTAAGAAGGATTAAATTTTTATTTATTGATTCTGAATAAAATAAATAGATGAATGTAGAGGAATATTTCTGGATAAAAATGTTGTCCTTTAGATGTTATGAATATAATTTTTGTTAATATTGTTATTTTTTTGGGTTTCGTTCATCTGACGAAACCCTATTCGTCTCACTCCTTTGTCTGTCTGTCCGTCACAGAGCCCGTTCTCAGAAACTATACATGTTAGAGATTTGAAATTTTGGGTACTTATAGCTGAACACCTCACATCAAACAACAAATCATAAAATTTTGAAAAAGTTGGTAATTAACTGAATTACGGGCTAATTAACTTCTAAAATAAACCAATCCACCTTTTTAACGCAGATTCAAATGAACTTTCTCCAAATCATCCGTGTTTCTCCCAAGGGTTACCAGTAAAATCAGCCGATGCATGGTTACCACGGAGGAAATTAAGCCGAAAAATGAAGTGGGCATTTTAAATCGAAATTGCATATCAGAAAATATTGGTCCGAGAAATTTGTAAATGGAATAGACAGACGCAGAAAAAAATCTACTTTCATTTGGTATAAAGTTCACATTTCTGCGATGTGTATAAGTTAAAATATCCACTAAAAATCGATCGATAAAAATTTATTTTCTTTACTTGGAAAGACAAGGAAAAAAGATTTCAAAGCAGGTAGACATGAGGACACTGCGGTTTTTCTTAAAATTCCGTATTAAAATATGCTATTAACTTTTCAAATATTAAATCTTTTGATTAAATTTTATGGCATCCCGATGTCAAATTTCTCGCTGATTTTATTGATACCTATTTCTAAGTCCTATCTTAATTACAAGCTGCAATATTAATTATTTAATTAATCGGTTTAACTCGCAGAAGAATAAATGTCGGTAACTCCCACATGTGTATTTTAAACAATTCTTTCTAAGTGAGCCCCTAATTATGTTGGAGACATGAAATTTCGGGTACTTATAGCTGGACACTTCACATCAAACAACAAGTGATAAAATTTTGGAAAAAGTCGTACATTTAACCCTTTGGGCTCCCACATGTGTATTTTAAACAATTCTTTCTAAGTGAGCCCCTAATTATGTTGGAGACATGAAATTTTCGGTACTTATGGCTGAACATCTCACATCATACGACAAATCATAAAATTTTGAAAAAGTCGTACATTTAACCCTTTGGGCTCCCACATGTGTATTTTAAACAATTCTTTCTAAGTGAGCCCCTAATTATGTTGGAGACATGAAATTTTCAGTACTTATAGCTGAACACCTCACATCATACGACAAATCATAAAATTTTGAAAAAGTCGTACATTTAACCCTTTGGGCTCCCACATGTGTATTTTAAACAATTCTTTCTAAGTGAGCCCCTAATTATGTTGGAGGCGTGAAATTTTGCATACTTATAGCTGGACACCTCACATCAAACAACAAGTGATAAAATTTTGAAAAAGTCGTACATTTAACCCTTTGGGGTCCCACATGTGTATTTTAAACAATTCTTTCTAAGGTGAGCTCCTAATTAGTTTGGAGGCGTGAAATTCTGCATACTTATAGCTGAACACCACACATCAAACGACAAATCATAAAATTTTGAAAATGTCGTATGTTTAACCCTTTGGGCTCCCACATGTGTATTTTAAACAATTCTTTCTATGTGAGCCCCTATTTAGGTTGGAGGCGTGAAATTTTGCTTTGAATTTTGCGTTGGAGGCGTGAAAATACTTATAGCTCAACATCCCAGATTACACGTCAAATAATAAATTTTGAAAAAGTTTTATGTTTAACCCTTTCAACTCCAGCTCGTGTATTTTAAGCAATTCTTTTTAACTTAACCCCTAATTAAATTGGAGATTTTAAATTTTGCATACTTATAGCAGAACACCCGAGGCCAAGCGACAAATGATAAAATCTTGAAAATGTCTTACGTTTAACCCTTTGAGCTACCACATATGTATTTGAAGCAATTCTTTCTAAGAGAGCCCCTAATTAAGTTGGAGACATGAAATTTTGCATACGTATAGCTGAATACCTCAGACCACACGACAAATCATAAAATCTTCAAAAAGTCTTATATTATTTACCTCTCCGGGCTCTAGCTTGTGTATTTTAAGTAATTTTTCTAACATCCGCCCTTTTAACCAGGGGAGAAATTTTCCAACTTTTGTCGACACCCCTTTGACCCTTCTTTCATATTGTGCACCATAGCCTTACATATTTTAGTTCTATTTTTTACCGCCAGGTGCACCTACTGATCTCAGGTGCTATGGGCCCAATCCCCTCGACTAATATATCTGCGGATAGTACGTAAAACTGGATTTCGTTCGAATAGATGTTTGTTTAGAATCGAGTGCGCCCCCTGGTTGCGAAATGTGGAAGTAATAGATTTTTCAAAAAGATAAAGTGTTTTGAAAGGAATATTAAACGAAACCCTCTGTGCGATCTGTGATCACACTTACCCACTTGTTTACTTATCAAATCTCTGGTTGTTTCAGTATTTAAAGGAAAGAATAAATAGTATATGAATATTAGTTTTTAAAATAGCTTTCTTAGGTAAATGTAAGCAATCAGATCTTAAATATTTAAAGATCAGAGATCAGAGAGTAAGTGACTAACGAGTTGCGTATATAATAGATTTAAAAGTTTTAGTAACTTTAAGTGTAAATTGACCAAAATATTCGTTACGTTTTTGGCCCAAAATCTGAGTTTCGCCAAACATTTGTTATCAGGGAAAATGCGGCCGAAACTATCTGTATTTCAAAAATTTTGTTTGTTTCTTCGAAATTTTCTACATTACTCATTGATTTGAACTGTATCGGCTTAAATGAGACACTCTTCATTTATTGCTATGAACTTCATTGTTTATAATTATCAGTCATCAGGGACTCCAGATGTGAATGCAAAGCAAGAAATGCATATATGACTAAACTTTGAACATGCTTTCCATGTGCTCATTAAAAGCTGTAAACTTAACAGTAATTATTTATTTATTCTTTTTACTGAACAGAAAATGTTACAGATTATTTTCGTTAAATGAAGAATTTAAAAAAAAACTATCAGGTTTTCTTTCTCTCATGTTATCGATTTGCATATATTTCATTTAATTTGACTACTATGACGTAAACAAAACATTTACATAAATTTTACTTATGATTTTTGGATAGCTTGACACAAAAGATAACTCAATCGATTGAAATAAATACATTTCAATGTCTGATATAGGCTCAGTGAAAATGTGATTTATTTAACAGTGTAATGGAAAATTAGAAATATCGTTCGGATGTGAAAATGGGTGATTCTACGCAAATAGGCCATAATGATGAAACCGGAGGATATTTAAATTTTTTTTCAACAGAAAAACCTAATGATTTTTTTTATCATGTAGTTTAGACATGGTTTTATCATATTAGCTCATAAAATTGAAGCATTAATTAAAATATATATTTAAAATAAATTTTTAAACCTATAAAATATCATTCCCTCACATGCAACTACTACCACCCAAAAATATAAAAAATATCATTTCTTACTGAAATATTTATATTTATTTTGTCTGATTTCTGTCTTTTAATATGAACACATAAAGTATTATTTCTATGTATTACATTATTTTTTTGGTCTGCACACGCAATTTTTATTTGTCAAAAATGTTTGCAACTCATATTTCAGATCATTCCCTCACTCATTAGTAATTCTGGATATTTGAGATAGGTGGTACTACTGTAGATAGAAAACTTTGTTCATTTGCTGAGCGCATGAATCTTACTTGTCTGTAAAACAATTTTCAGCCATCCTGGAGAAATAATTTAGTGTGTAAGGAATAATTTAATATGCAGATTGGGCAAATGTTAAGATGATGTTATCATTCCCTCATTTAAATTAGTAAAAATAATTTATTTTCTAAAAATGTATTAATGGGTGTTTTAGTTTTCCCTGAAGGGATAGTTTGAGAACATATATTGTTTTGTTTCTTTTGTTTTATGCGTACAAATTTTAAAAGTAAAAAATGTACATTTTATCATTCCCTCACTAGTCATTCCCTCATGTAAGGGAATGATTCTTATGGGAGAGAAATGTTCTATTACTTTTAAAAACTTGTAGAAAAGATATTTTTATTGAAAATTAATTCTTTTGATGAAAATAAAAGCATATTTTTAAACAAATCGGTGTATAAAATATTATTTATTATGTAAAAGGTAAAGAAAAGTCGGTAAGGAAACCAAAAAGAATTTCAAATATGTATAATTCGATGTGAACCAGAAATTTCTTTAAAAAAGAATTAAATGTATATATTGCACAAAAATAAGTTAAATAGATAATTTAAAAAGCTTTAAATAAAAATTCCAGTATACATTTTTTTAAATATAAAACTTGAGTGAAATTTCCGGCGCTTCTAGTGTTAAAAATCTAATAATTATAGAATTTCTTAATATTAAGCCTGATGGCTATTTTTTTGCCAATAAGTATCTTTTCTAGTGCCTTGTTACAAAAAATTAGAAACTTCTGACATGATTTATTTTTTCTTCGTCACTATGATGAAAATGGCCTATTTGCGTAGAGCTACCCAAATATATTTAAAAAGACAAACCAAAAATAATTTTTATTGAACTTTAAAACAAACCTTTTAAAGCCCTATAAATTCACCACTCAAATTTTCATATCTCATTTAAAACCCATATTTTGAATTTATGAGAGACCTGAATGAAAAAGCATTAGTGAATAAATTGTATATATATATCAAGTGATGTTGAAAATACTGTTTGCACTTGTGAATATAAATAGAAAAAAGAAAATGATGATATATTTTTCTTTTAATTAATAGTACAGCGTTACCCAAATTTTGATATCATTATTTTTAAGACCTATATTTAAAATTTTTAGAGCCGTAAGGTAAAGTGCTGTGTAACACAAACATTTAACCCGTTTATGGTTTTTGTACTGATTTTAATTACTAATAAAAATTGTAAATGAAAAATCCATGTTTCCCATTTTTACGTTCTTCTATATTTACAAGAAGAAATTAGTTGGATTCGGGAAAATTTTCGACTTCTGGTTTTTGATGGATTTATACGCTTTAGAAAAACCTGAACACGATTTAATGGCTTTTAGAAAATGTCTGTCTGTCACTCTGTCTGTGAGTTTGTCTGTAAGTGACAAAAAATTTGTGGGCGCTCTATCTCAATAACTAATAATACACGAAATTTCACAAACCTATAGATTCAGTTAGACCTTGATATAAACTGGTGCTAATTAGTGTTTGGTGTATATCGCCCAACAGGTGTCGCTGCTGTGCTGCTTTCTGAGTAATTAATAGCTCTATCTCAAGAACTAATGGACGGATTTTCATCAAACTTCATATTCAGTTAGATGTTGATGTAAGCTGTTACTGATTAGCTTTTGGTGTAAATCGCATAACAGGTGTTGCTGCTATGCTGAATTTTTCACGATTTTTGCAAAAGCTATATCTCAAAAACTAATGCACGCAATTTAATCAAACTTAGTATTCTGTTACATTTTCACATAAATAGATCCTTATTAGACTTGGGTATATATTGAACAACAGGTATTGATTTTATATACTTTGGGTTGGAATTTTGGTTACGAACATCTAAGAGGTTGGGTTCTGAAATTCAATGATTTGTTTGAAACAATGCGATACTTATATCTTCTTATTAAATACATCCAATTGAACAAACCTATATACCTTTACAATCCTCATGATGGACATAGATTGTCAATTTTAGCACTGTGATAGCGAATTTTGAATTATTAACATGTATGAGATAGAATAAATTTTGGGATTATCACATCAGTCTAGTTATATTCTTACAAAAATAAAGTGATCATCTAACTAGGTAATGAAGCAGTTTCTAAAAAGGAATATTTATCCATACTTTTATTTTTAGGATATTGTATCTCGCATCAATACTTAAAAGGCAGATTTTTTTTTAAAAATGCATTCTAGTATTTACTTTCATAAAATAATAGCGAGTTTTTTTCTTTTCTAAAAGACAGAAATTTTATAAAATGTTACCTCATTCATTATGTTTAAGTTGTCTGTAATATTGTTTTAATTTCTCTTTATTGAGCATTAATAAATAAAAAATCTCGTCTCCAGTAAAAATCAATCCAAAAGAAAAAATAAACTGATTTTATTCAGAATTAAAAATAATAATAATAAAAATAAATGATGATATCAAGCAATTTAAATCCGGTTTTAAATAAAGCTCATTTAACTTGTACATGAATGATATTTGTTAGCTGTTTTCTGATTTTTTTATTTCTAAAAACTATGAAGACAGGATATACAACGCTCCGCATTTAAGCTGAAAGTGAACAAAGCATTGTATGAGCCAGCGTGCCACGCTGGGGAGCTTCTTGGGTGCATTTGTGATAAGAGCCGTTGTGAGGGGCGCGATTTAGATGCTAGTATGCATTTCTACTAAAACCTTTTATTGTTAAGACTCAGGGATGGTAAAAAAACGGATTTTTTTCAAAAAACCCCAATTTTTTTGGTTTAAACTGGGTTTTTTTCAATATATTTTCCTATTACATATACATGCATATTTACTGATAAAAAAAAAACAATGTTGGATATATAAGTAATATAACTTCATTTAAAAATAATTACAATCAATTGTGTAGAAAATTGAAATCATTTAAAATTTAAACATTTTTAGTAAAAGCTATGTCTTATGTTTCATGAATAAAATGCTTTAAATAGTGAAACATTGATACCTTGAAAATCTTAATAAACAATCTTTTGATTACTAGTACTATAAATAAATATATGGTGTAGTTTCATAAATATAATATACTTTTACATGGCTATACAAAATAATTTCTTTGAAATATTTGCAACTTGAGATATCTGATTTTTCTGTTAGAACACTACATGAACAATTATTATCTTTTATTGAAAGTAAAGCTTTTTTATAAAGAATTCTGGAATGATTTGAATTTAGCAGTAGGGTCTTTACACATTTCAAGAAGTATTCTGTATTGTCATTTGACACTTCTTTAATTTCAAAATTTATGTTTTAAATTCAAAATTTATGTTTTAATTTATTTATCATATAGGACATATTGCCCCTCCCCTTTGGTTTTATCAATACTAAACACAATATACTATATTTTCTTTAGCAATATATCATTCTTTAGTTACTAGCACAGTGTCCTTTCTAAAGTAAATTATCTATTGGACAGAGAAAACAAAATCTCTTTGATAGAACTGCTATTAGCCTTGCTTTTTTTTTTTTATTATTATTGAAGCCATTACTATATAAAACAAAACTAAATTGATTTTGTTTTATCCTGATGTTCTTAAAATTTATTTAATGGCTAAAATTCTCACTATAAGGAATCCTGTGGCCAAAAGTGGAACATATGTTGTATCTTTTTTGCCACTTCCAACTACCATGGCCACAACTGGTACATATAGCAAATTTAAAGCACCAGTTTTGGCCACCCCCCATTAAACTGTTAAAATAATTAATTTAAATGTGAAATTGCATTAGAGAGGAAGCTTACCTCATAAAACCTAATAGTAATTTGTTTCAGGACAAACAGAACCCAATAAGTGCCTAATATTGAAAGATTTGGAAAACTTGACAGCTAAGCAAAAATCTTAATACATGTGAGCACACACTACAGTTTTACACATTTATTTTTTTTGTAAGTCACATTTTATCAAAAAATAAACAAATGAGATTGTAAATGATAAAAGCGTGTTTGCTTAAGGTGTAAAAATGTATATTATTTGTCTGCATCAATTCACAGCTTAAATATTGGACAAACTTATCCAATGTGGCCACAACTGGAGCATCTACCTAGATATTATTTTTGATAGATGATTTAAAATACTAAATGTCACGGAATTACAGCTATCAAATTATTGATACAGTGAGAAATTTAGAGAGATAATTACAAAAAAAAGTTTTGGAATTTTAGTGCACAGATTTTTATATTTCCCACTAATTTGTATTTTTTACAGTTGAACTCCCTGAAACTATTTGATATATTATTTGTAGTAATCAGTATTACAAACATGAAAAAAATGATATTGTGAGTTGAATGTTTAAAATAATTTCAAAATAAAACTGGAGAACTGACGTTTGAGACCACTGATCTGCAGATTTACTACTATCATTACTAATAGAAATTTAATAGTGGAATACTTTTTTTTTTTTTTTTTTTTTTTTCTGTCAGATGAATAAGCAAACATTTAAGATAAAGAAGTATAGGTCAAAATTAACATTTTTATCTACTGGCCACTGGCCAGTACACTGATTCTTTTCACTGACCAGTTTTTTTTAACCACTGGCCAGTAACAAAGTTATGTACACTCCATACAAAATTGTGTTTTTTCTAACTATCAGCATTGTAATACTATTATATATATTACTTACCATTCAATATGATTACACTCAACTGAAAAATTTTATTTTTACTATTAATTGCAATGAAATAAATTCACAGGAAATTTTCAGAAAGGTTACAGCAGAGACACCCCCCCTCCCCGGCACTAACTAATATGCATTTTTCTCCAACCATTTAACGAATTTCATGATATTTTGACGAAAATCACATTTTTTCGTTACCTTTTGCAAAACCTGCATTTTTCGCGATCTTTTGACGAAATCTGCGTTTTTCGCGATCTTTTGACGAAATCTGCATTTTTTCCGCGATCTTTTAACGAAATCTGCGTTTTTTCCGCGATCTTTTCACAAAATTGCATTTTTTTGTAATCTTTTAACGAAATTTGTGGGGTTTTTTCGCCATTCTTTGAAAATATTTGCATTTTTTTTTTCAAGATTTTTTGACGAAATTTGCGTTTTTAGGTGATCTTTTGATGAAATTTGCATTTTTCCGCGATCTTTTGACTAAAGTTGAGTTTTCTCTGCGATCTTTTTACTAAATTTACGTTTTTTTCGCGAAATTTACGTTTTTCCGCGATCTTTTCTCGAAATTTGTGTTTTTTTCCGTGATCTTTTGACAAAATTTGCGTTTTTTCTGCGATCTTTTGATGAAATTTGCGTTTTATCCGCGATTTTGTCACGAAAGTTACGTTTTCTCCACGATCTTTTCACGAATTTTGCGTTTTATCCGCAAGCTTTTCACGAATTTTGAGTTTTTCTGCGATCTTTTCATGAATTTTGCATTTTCCCGCGATCTTTTCACGAATTTTGCGTTTTTCCGCGATACTTTGAATAATTTTGTGATTTTTTTCGCAACTTTTTGTCGAAATTTGCGTTTTTCCACGATCTTTTCACGAAATTTGCATTTTTCCGCGATTTTTTGACAAAATTTGCGTTTTTCCGCGATCTTGTCACGAAAGTTGCATTTTCTCTGCGATCTTTTCTCGAAATTTGTGTTTTTTCCGCGCTGTTTTGACATGTTTTCTTACATGGTCCTTGGGCGAAATTCACGTTTTTTCACGATTCTTTGATGGAATTGGTGATTTTTTTCTACGAACGACTGACGAAATTGATTTTTTACGGCGACCATATCGAAAATAGCGATATTTTGATGTACGAATTTTCAGACTGATGACTGTTTTTTTTTCTTTTCCGGAAACGAATGCCTTAAATTTTCAGAAAATTCAAGACAGAATCACCCCTACTACTTTCTTTTCTTATGTTCAGGAGAATCGCCGATTTGGACGCCGTAAATTCCAAATGTATTTAACTTTCTTCACGCGATATCTTTCAACCATCGCGTTTGGCGAGTGGTGCCCATTGAGTTTGGCAAGTGAGGACAAAGTTAATCGCCACGTTTAAAGTGTTACTTGACGCCTGGCGAGTGCTAATTTTGTGCTATATAGAGAAGTTGTTAAAAATCTATTATTTTCTAACCTAAATGTTGTTATGTAAATGGGAAGGGATTGAGCCCTATGAGCTCCTTTTTTCTCTATTACCCTTAAATAATATTCTCTGTTTTCTGATTTGTTTTATTGATTGCCAGATTCTAAAATATGCAAGGCAGAAAAAAAAAAAATTAATTTGATTAAAATATTGAAAATTTTTTTAACCACACAAAATTAAAAGCAGCTATTTATAAAAGTTTCAGTGTTATTACATTCTGGCATGGTAAGTGCAATTTAAAAATTAAAATTTGATCACTTGGACTTTCAATTAAGCCAAAAGATTTTATACACATCTTAAAACCTTAAAAATAAATGAAATTTTGTAAATGATCATTAGTATATAAAATTCAAAGTTTTCTATTACTACTCAAACAAAAATATTCAAATTTTGCAAGAAAATAAAGAATACATGAATTTATTAAATAAAGCACTTAGCATCTTCAGTAAGATTTTCACTGAAAAATAGCGAAACTTAGAAACATTATTTTCTGCTTCCTGATTGGTTTGATTTAAGAGTGTCAAAAATAACCCAGATTATAAAACATGCAAATGGGAGTTAAAAAATAATTAAAGCTAAATTTTTATTGGTTATTTTTTTATGAACCGAAAACATTAAAAGTTGTCCATTACTGACACATCTGCCCTATATATATATGGGTGACTACAATTTTCTATGACAGTATGCTTGGCCTGACCTTGTTGGATTTGCAAATAAATTTCAGTTTGTGATACTGGTGCAGCAGATTGACAAAGAATATTCTGGTACTGAGCCAACATAAATTCTTTAAACTCCAATTGCCTGAACCTAAAGCAATCTGGCGGTAAATAACAGGATTTTCATTTTAGTTTTCAAATAACGGATTTCGTAAATAATATTATCAGCTTAAGATGAAAAACAAGCTTTTAAATTGAATAAATTCATATGATTTCACACAAATTTTGCCTTCGTGATTGAAGAATACTATTTAAGATTACTAGCACAACTGAAAATATACCTTAAGAAGTTTAATTAAATTATTATATTCATCCATTCTAATAACTTGTTCAAACTGGAAATACGAGTGCTTGAAATTAGCTTTAAAAACATATTATTTCCAATGGATGATATCCGGATGGTCATATGGCCATTCATCGAACAACAAAAGAAAAGTTAAATAACTAATTTTATTTTATAATATGTAATATATACAAAAATTCGGTTTGGAAAAGTGAGTTGAAATGTGACACGTTATTTTTTTTAAAAAGAGAGTTTTTTAAATACAACAAAGGTATATTTAATTATTTAATATAACTAGTCATTCACATTTACAAATAACAACACGCTTATTAACAATGACACTTCAACAGAAAAAAAAAGGACAAATAGATATTATTACAAATGATTCAAAAACGCATCATAATAAAAAGGTTTCTCTCACCGTATTTAGCAGTGAAAATATTCATTTAAATAAAAGAGTGAAAACTAATGACAATTGCGTGTAAATAGTTAAATAAAAAATTTGAAATGAGATTCATCGTCAACAAAACATAAACAAAATAAAATAAACACCAAGGCTGGGTGAAAAGTCGATACCCTCGCAATATCGATATATCAAATGATCGATATAACATAGAGTAACCATAAATAGGCATGACTACTTTCTTTTCATTTTTGTGATCCAGATTTTTTAAATGTGAAATTTAAAGGTGATTAATCACACCCACTTATCGCAATTTCATTTAAGAAATTACTTAAGTAGCATTTCAGTAAAGAACTCTTTTTAGCCTTGAAAATTTTAACGCCTCTGCGGGAGAAAAACCGAGAAAAACCCTCCGAAAAAGACTGGTTATTGGACAAAGGGGGAGCAGTGTTAAAATGGCTCGCGGCTGACGTCACATGGGTAAAGGATTTATAGGAAGGAAATAGCAAGTTAAATCAAATCATTATAAATAAGAGACTGGAACTATACAATATCTTATATTATTATATATATGAGAAAGCCACAGACTAATACTATTTTCTTTATTTATGCAAAAGACCAGTGGCATTGGTGATACGGATTTTTTTTCAATTTGGTGCTTCGATCCTCCAAAGAGGGAAATGATCTAAATTTCTAAACAGCTAAACCCTCCTGTAGATTAGATTATGCCTAACAGTTGTGTTTTTATGTCACATCAGATCGCCCGATTAACAGATTTGTTAAGCTGATTACATTTAACTAGGGTGCCTCAATATGAGAGTGGCGACATAGAGGATATAAAATTTGATTGGTTGAGAAGATTCTGGACAAAAGATAATCGCCAAACATCTTGGCAAGCCTGTCATCATCGCCAAGCATACTGATGAGCCTATGGCTAAGGCGCGCCACACACCTGAGAGACATGCGACAATAATCGTGAGACATGAGGCAAATTCTGCTGTTCAAACTGGTTTTTTCTTTGTTAAGAGGGTGAAATTGTCGCATGCCTCACGCTTTTCTGCCGCATGTCTCCCTGGTGTGTGGCGCGCCTAAGGCTCCTATAACTCGGGCTGACTCACGCCGCCATTTAATGTAGGATATTCCATCTCCGTTTTGATCACGTGGTCAAGGTAAAAACTTCTAGCGTAAAGAAGGAAAGGCTCCGTAGACGTGTAATGTAAATCCCCGCTAGCCAATGAAACAGTTCATGAGGCAAAGCAGTAGCATCTTCCCTTCTTATCAGTTAGAAGTTCCTTGGGTAAATTACTGGTATCACGTGACTTTTTTCAGCCTCGAACCCATATTTGGAATATCCTCCATTGCCGATAGGAGAAGAACGATTGGCCACGTCGCGTGGGCAACAATCGCCCATTGGTCTAAGTGGGAAACAAAATGCTTGACGATTCAGCCTGTGTTATAGGAGCCCTACTAATGGCGAATCTAAGGATGGGTGGACGATCTTCCCTCGTACGTTAAAAAAAAAAGAGTCCGCAAATCGACATCAAAGGTCTACACGGGAAATGACCGCACGAGACTCGGGTGCTCTTTTTCTCCCGAATAGACCCTAGCTGGACTTCATTCTTCCTAGAATTCCGCACAGGTCGAAATTTCCTGCCCCTGGGCAGGCCCGGTATAAAACCTAAAGTTCAGTCCGATTCCGACACCGGTCGTATGAAAACCTTTATTGGCACTGCCCGTGCAAACGTCTAAATCCCCCCCCCCCTTCTTCTGTCTTCCATAATTTCAAACATAATATAAAAATGAAATCGGTGCATTAGTAAGTATGCTTTATGAATCATTTGAATTGTAAGATAATAATGTTGCTTCAGAAATATCGGCATGCTTTCTAGAAATTCAGTCGGAGTAGGCCAATTAAATTTTTGCGCTATCCGGGATCGGGAATAACTTTTAGTTTTTATACCTGAAAGAGCCACATTTTTTTTTTTTTTTTTTTTTTTTTTTTTTTTTTTTTTGTAGGGGCCGTGCCGAATTCCAGCCAAACTTTTGGCTTTTATACCGGCCGGGCATAGAGCTGACACTGTTGGCCCGTGTAGACCTCCAACCGACATATGTAAGCCAGTTTTAATTTTATTAACCCCTTAAGGGGCAAGCAATTACGTTTGTGAAATGCTGAATTCCCACCGGAATCTTTGAAAAATTCTATTTCAAAATAAGTAAAAGCAATTTTACGGCTTTTTTCCACCAAAGTTAGAAAAGTAAAATTTAATAATTTTTTTCTGGTGTAAAACTGCATTAATCGTAGGTGGTATATAATGTATACCGGTGCCCCTCAAGGAGTTAAAATGCTTCTTTCAGCCAGCGTCCCGTAATAGCTACTGAATATATGTTTCTCTAATAAGTTTTAAAACCTTCTTTACTGAATTACATCTGATCGTAGATATAAATAAACAGCAGTTTGATACCCAGTTAGCCTATTTTACATAATTCTGAATGAGTATGTTGAAGAGAAAATAAGTGCATTTCCTCTAAAAAAAGTTTGTACGAATATGCTTTCTGCATTTATCTTCATACCCCTCAATAAGACAATCCTAAGAAAAATCTGAACAGCCTTTTTACTGGTATTGTAGTAGTGCAACATCAGTAAACAAACTAGGGAATAAGGTTGTAATATATGTGATAACCTTATTCCCTACAGCTCTATTTCCGAAAGCAGGGCCGAAACTAGACTTTTTTGCACCCGGGGCAAACATGGATTTTGGCGCCCCCCTCCCCTCCCCCCTCTTCCGCAAAGTATATTTACAAAGAGAATTTTAACCGATTTATTTTCATCTGATGGACTGATGGCTTTCATTATTATGAAACAGCTGTTGTAAATGAAATGTTAGGTAAAGATGAAGGAGTAGTCGTAAAAAGTTAGAACTCTGATTTTCTGGTCAGAATAGGAAAAAAATTACCATAATTTTTTTTTGAAAAAAACTTTGAAACGGCTGTTTCATAATAACAGAAGCCATCAGTCCATCAGAAAAAAATGATCCATTCCAAAGGTATACGTTCGATTGAAAAAAAACTATTTAATACTTAGAGCAGAAGGAAGAGGCTACACCTGCAATTTTCATGACACTGAAGAATCACATAGCTGCCAACGTGTACGGTTTAGTTAACTCTAAAATTTAATAAAAATTTTTGCCATATTTAATCATTGACAATTGTTAGACTTTTTAAACTGAATTTCCGGAAGTGACAGGTAATTGTTCCTTTGCGACGACATTTCTGTGGCTATCAACTCGTAAAACTCGGCTAAGAAGGCTAACTTTGACAAAATTTTCTGAATGAATCTTTACCTTTATAAGAAAATGGGAAACTCTTTAATTTCTTGGTATCTGAAAAAATTCGGTAAATTATATATTTTTACGAATATTAATGCAATTTTTTTGTATTTACGAATGAAAATGATTTCGCGAAAGTATCAGAAAAGTAGTTAATTTGGATTTGGGAATAGCTTTCAATATAAAAAATTCTCATAATGAGATGTGATCCTCTCCCGCCTAAAAAAAAAGGAAATTCATGGCTTCCCCTCTAAATGGTGAGCTGGATTCGCCCTTGGCTTTGTCAAATATTGATTGATTAAAATCTTGAAAACGGAATCGAAAAGAATCGAAAAAAATTCCGCTTTATACAGGATCCTCATGCCATAGCATCTTTAGATTCTTCTATGCTTTGTAATGCGCCAGACAGGATGATTTTAACAATACTGTGCTAAACATAGATGTGAGAAAAATCGACAAACAAACTCTTCATTTGGCGCCCGGGGCACATTCCCCCTCTGCCCCCCCCCCCTTAGTTTCGGCCCTGTCCGAAAGGTTCGTTGTTTTTTGGACCGTTTTATTATTAAGTCTAGTTCGTCCATTGACACATAGGCAATGTTACAGTGATGAGAGCTCATCCTCTATCACTCTACTCACCCCTACCTCTCTCTAGTTAGCGAGAGATTTCAAGTTAGCATCCTTCACAATCATCTCGCTCACTCCTACCACATTTGAGGTGTTTATTGAGAAAAGCAGGAAAAACTGCCATTCGAACATATGCAACTCAAAGGAAAAACGAATGAAAAAACAAGGATAATTTTACATAGAACTCTCCCCTGGGCCTATATCCCTCGTGCAGATAATTGGCCGTCCTAAATACAACCTACAACCAACCTGACATCACATTTTCAAAATCATTGTTATTCATACATGTATAAGAATACAAGATCAGTGGCGTAGACTGGGCTTGCTCACGGATCAAATAAAAATTTTACATTTCCTTATTAGCCTCTTCAGACCCGAGGTACACAAATGTGCACCTCTATTCTTCTCCTCATAAAAACTAAACTGTTTGATTTTGTTACATTTTGATTTTACTTTTGAGTAACTGAATGTTTTTGGCTTTGGGACAAATCCAATCAATGGCAGCATTGATGCTTATTTCCTCATAAAATAAATGTTATTTTTATCTGAGTTTGCGAAATGCCTTCAAGACAGTGTGGCCAATAAAAAAAAAAATCACAATTATTTAACTTAAACGCTTTACATAAAAAATATTTGAGGATTTGCAGATCATTCACTTGCTTAAAGTCCTTAAATTTTTTATTGCATGAATTTAGGTTATTGATCATTAAATTGATATTTTAAGGAGGTTAGTCATTTTAAATCCCTGTTTGTGAACCTAAATGACCCATCCCCTAAAGTACCCATTTCAGAAAAAGGGATTCTTCTGTCCTCTAGGGTGTCTTTTTGTTTGTGCAAAAGCAATGAATGTGCGTTTGTAGTGTTATTTTACCTTCAGGTCTGAAGAGGTAGACTATTATAGTTCCTTATGCTGTAGTTTTTAAAGCAACGACATTTTGTAGCTTCTAAAAAATTTAGCGCTCAGGACAATTTTTGAGACTCCAACTCATCCTATACTTCGCCACTGTATCAAGATATTCTAATTAAAAACCCCCAATAATCGAATATTTTCAATAGGAGTATAATTTACAAAATCATTTTTATTCATATACACATATAACAATATAAGATCAGTGGCGTAGGCTGGGCGTAAAGCGCACGGAGTAATTCAAAATTTTGCCCTTCCTCATTAAGAACTAATTACTGTAGTTCCTTATGCTGTACATTTTAAAGCAACGACGTTTTGGAGCTCCTAAAAAAATTAGCGCTTAGCACCCTCCCCCGCCCCCTCATGCTTCGCTATTTTATCCAGATACATTTATTCAACACCCCCAATAATCTAACATTTTCAATAAAAATATAATTTCTTCCTGAAAATGCACTCTAAATTGATGTTTTACTTGAATTGATGTTTTACTTGACTCTAAAATGATGATGGAGACTTTTCCCAAAAGAGCACAATGGGGTCTTCACAGTAGTCTCTCTGTCACCTGAAAGTGATCATGTGACTTTAATGTGACATTATTTGGTAACTTATCACAATGCAGCGTTCACGATGATTTTGAAATTGAGGCTACAAATGACAGTCACATGAGAGACACAATGTAACTACATTGTAAAGTCACATGGTGACTCGTCACAAAGCAGCAGTCACAGTGACGTCTCAGTGGAGTCACGTGTAGTGATCATTTGAGACTCATAATGAGATGTAAGGAATTTCCTATTTTTTTGCTTCACCGTAGTGACTGTGACACTTGTGACCATGTGTGACATGAATGAGATGTTATATGGTTGTAGAGATAGTAATTACTCGAATTATATTATTTCCTTTTGAGTGTTCCGGTATTTGAAAATTAGCATTTTGTGACTTTTCCTTAATTTTCGATAACCAGTGTAGTTGAAAAGTGCTTATGAATTCGGTTTGTCTGGCCGTCTGTCCGTCCGTCCATCCTGTAATCTGGGCCCACGCTACCTAAGGCAGCATGTACCGGAAGTGCTCCGCACGTACTGGAGACAATCGAAAACCAAATTGAGTGAGCCAAACCTCATGGTAATCAAGTCCGTATAATAATAAAAAAAGAATGCATCATTAATGTTAGAAAATGTTCGTAACTGAAGTCTAAAATAAAATTTCATAATACAGAAAGTAGCTAAATTGTAATCTAAGTTGAATGAACTAAATCCCATTGAAATTTGGTCCTTAGAATCCGAGGAAAGAATGTGCAACCAAGCGATGGAAGACGCCCTCTCCCCTTGTAAATTTCATGAATTACTTTCAACATTAACACGATATTTAATAAACTGATGAAATCCATTATCTAAAGTTACCTCTAAATTAACGCGATTTTTAATTTACGGCTGTAGTGAGTAAACATAAGTTGATGCTGAAAAAGGAGATTAATGTTCGAAAAAACTGGTAGCTGAGGTATAAAGAAAGACCGGGTCCTGGGGGCCAGGGTCTTAACTGGAATGCAGTTGGGTATAAGAAATTTTTTTAGTTTTAAATTAGTTAGAGGACACTGACACTCAGTGGCGTAGCTACAGATTCAGCGCCCTGGAGCAAGTTAAGTTTATGCGCCCTCTTGTCACTTGAAAAACTTCTGCGCAATTTTGTTTTGAAATTTAAAATTTATATACAATTCTTAATTCGATTTAAAACTTACTTTTATTTGAAAGTCAAAGTATTTTAACAACGTATACAAATAATTAAAAGTAAAAATGAAATGTTTAAATCCGGAGTACCTACCAATATTTTCTGCGAATCGGGGTGGGGGGGATTTTTGTTTTAAATCCGCCAATCTTTTTCTTTTCAAGAGTTTCGAAGTATTGAAGAATACTAATAAAAACACACTATTGACAGGATTTATACATACATATTTTTCTTTTTACATATAGACGAAACACGTTTTCTGTTTTTAGTGCCAGAAAATACTAAAATTTCATTAAATTCAAAGTATAATAGCTCAGTAAGTTTTGGTCGTACAAAAGAGAATTTTGTATTATTTTATCTGTTAAAGTATGGAGAAATTTTTTTTAGATATAACGTATGAAATCAAGGGACCGAATAAAATGTAAACCTCGTAACTTTTAAAAAATAACTATTTTGACATAAATTACTTTTAAGAGGATGAAGAACACCCGGTGTTGAATTCAGACACTTTTCTCCGGACATTATAGAGTTCCGGAGGACATTATAGAGCTCCGGGGGGGGGGGGAATCTACCCTCCAAAGCCACCCCCTGAATTCAACACTGAGAACAACTTTGAAACTTTTTTACTATTGGAACTATATTTCTACAACTAATGGTTTAGAAAATTAGCCAATGGACAATGGTAAAAGTTGACACCGGGCTTCTCACTGGCTTTTGAACCATCTAAATTCAAATAATGATAGTAACGCATTCGTCATGAGACACTATGAATATCAAAACACAAATAATGAGTTTACACAGGAAAGGTTTAATCGTACATCATTGAGAGTGTCGCCGAAAAAAAAAACATCTTTTGCAATTTGGCGATTTTAATCTTTAGTTTTCTCGTCAAATGAATCATTTTGGCGCAGTGGCGATCGGCGGCGAGAACCCTGATTGACACCAATTATTCACGACTTCAATTTTTACTTTCTATACATACGCAATGCAAAGAAGGAAATAGGAAAGCATTGTAATCATAATAAAAATAAATGAAAATTAATGGTATATTTTTACATTTTCAAATACTTTGAATCTTCAATTCTCAGAATTCTCAGAATTTTGACAACAATTCAAGATGTATGTGTGTATGTATGCGTGTATGTTAGAATTTTCTCACTTGTTTAGATTCCCAGAGCACGATTTGGTGTGTTTTTAATGATGTCACCGGGTATGTTATAAATTTGTATGAATTGTATTATTTTCGAAAAAATCGCCCGACGGTTTTAGTATCTAAACTATTTTTCAACCATTCAGTGACTGATGGACATTTTCTCTTATATCTCAATTAAATTATTTTCATTGCTCACATTCATCTTATATCTATAGAAGAACGTTTCATCACGCAGACAGTGGTAGCTCGGCAACGGGTTCACAATCACTTTACTACCAGTCATTTCAGAAAAAAAATTTCTCCTTGTTTAATCGTTGAAAATCCCACGATTAAAAACAGAACAATTTTTTTTTTTTTTTACAAATTCTAATAAAAAAATGATTGTGAACCCTTGAAGAGCCGCTAGTGCAGGAAGGGTCGGGATAGGTCATTGTGAAATAAGCAGACCTTGGATTTTTTGGGGGCGCAACATTTTATAAACTCATTGTTTTAGCATCTTGCTAGTAGAAATCAATAATATCCATTACCATTCCAGTTTTTTTGCGGGGAAGGGGAATGCTTTTTCAGCTTCGGAACTGGATTCGAAATTCTAAGTTCCCTTAGGAAAAAAAAAAAAAAAATCGAAACGGTATACAGATAACCATTTAGACGTCAACCTCATACTTTCTATGGAAAAATATCTTTTTAAAATGCTGAAATGTAAATGAGAAATTTGTAATAAGCGCTGCCATTGGTTTAACATTGGCTTGCGAGTGGCTAGTGCAGGATTCTAAATATACAGAATTTTAGTACTAATTAAGAATGTTATTATTAATAAAACTTATTTTGAACTTTTTCTGGAGCAGTCAGGATAAAAACTCTTAATGCTGCTAGTAAAGCGTGTAAATATTATTAATCTGATTTTAAAGCAAAGTATCTTTAAAATATATTTTTATATAATAAACTATGTTTAAACTATGTTTAAATGTAATGGTCCTCTGAAACAAAGAAACTTAAAAAAAATTAAATTATTCTGCTTTGCAAGGAGAAAAAAATCATTAATAAAAAAATGCTTCTAAAAAGTTAATTTTTTAAAAGTATTAAATAACTTAAGGCTGTAATCTAATGCTGTAGCATATTTTGTAACTATTCGTGTCACCTAAGGGAGGGCGCAGCTTTACCTGGTTTAGGACACACCGAGCCGCTGATCAATTGTCCGGCGGGCCAGTCTGAGGCTGCCAGAATGGGAAATATAAAATCCCCCCCCCCCTTTTTTTTCTATTTATGGGCCTTGTTTCAGTACGGGTGAAATGAAAATTTGTTGAAAAATGTCTGGAAAGTACACGTTTTCTATACGAGGTCTTTACCACCTGGAAATATTTCACCTACTATAAAATTAGGATCTAAGTTTTTATTCATTGTCATATTGTTTTAAACACAGTATTTTTGTTAACTGTTCGGAAAGTTGAATGGAGTTACTCCAGATTTTTTTTTTTTTTTTTTTTTTTTTTTTTTTTTTTTTTTTTATGATTCGAAAATTCATTGACTACTAATATACGATATCGGATGGATCAAAGCCTGTGATTACGGCCTAAGCAAAACTCTCATTACTATCTTCGAAAAATACGTTTTACCTCATTTAATTCTAAAATTCTGCGATTAAATAATCATTGCATCAGGTCCTAAGGAACACTGGATTTGATACTTAACATTTTCTCTCTTTTTAAAAGAAAATTCTGCATTTGAGATTTACTTTTTTTTTTTCAAAATCTCAAAAACAATTTGGCCGCTGCCCCCTCACCCACATCTCTTTAAATTTTGTCGCCGTGGACTTATGCGAAATATGCCTAAATCCCGCTCTTATTATTGTTTTGCAATCTGTATTGATGCATGCTTAGTTTCCAATAATAATAATAATAATAATAATAAATAAATAAAAATAAATAAAAAATAAAACAAAACTTCCAAAATTTAATTTTTTTTTTTTTTTTTTTTTTTTTTTTTTTTCAGTTTTTGTTTGTAAAATGGTCAATAATTTTCTTTAACTTGTCAAACTATTTTGTCTTTCTTTTTTTATGAAATCTTAACATAACTTAATAACTAAGGCATTGCTGTTACATCGTAAATACATAGGTTTAGCAGCGGTGATTTCTTTGGCTACCATTTTTTTTCCGTACTGTTATCAAAATGATAAATTTCTAGAACATTTTCAATATAAAGGTACCAAGAAGGTTATGGTTCGGAAATAGTGGTAGCCAATAAAATAAAGTGACCGACGATAGCCCTGTAAATAATCTTCAATTACTTTAATATTTGAAAATCTTCAACAGTCGTCTACTTTCAGAAAAAAGTCAGGCATGCTGAAACGGTGTTGGGGAAGTTACTTGAGGCTGCAATATGGAATGAATTAAAACTTCGCGAATAAAAATAATTTCTTTTAACTGTGTATAAAAACATATTTTAAATAGAAATAGCATAAGTTAAACACTAGGTAAAATATCATAGGACTATGTTGATTGTAACAAGATTCCCATTATATATGATTAATAATGAAAAAATATGCAAATATTTTTACAAATATTTATTTCGCTCTTTCTAATTTTGCGCCCTTAGGATTCGTGCGCCTGGAGCAGCTTGTTCCAACTGCTCCACGGTAGCTACGCCCCTGCTGACTCTATGTTAAAGAAAAATGTAATACAATCGGTTTTTAAAGAAGCTGCAACAAAGCCCCCGAGAAGGAGATTAATATTCAAAATTGGTGGTAGAGGAAGTCTGAGATTTTTTTTTGTCATTCATGTAGTAGCAGGAGGACTTGAAGTTGTTAAAAAAAAAGGTAGTGAATCGGACCGTTTTTAAGGGACCTATAACAAAGAGCCCAAAGAGGACCGACTGACAGTAAAGAGCAGGGGGCCCTAACATGAAAACTTGTTAAAAGGTCTAAGTTCTAGCACTTTAGATCTTCAATTAGTCAAAATTAAGCATAGGGTATGAATTAATCATTAGAATAAAATTTTAAAGAAGTGCGCAAAAAATGGAGGGAAAGGCTTAAAAGAGGGCCCTAGGGTCCAGTAAAAATAAGAGGGTGTTTGTCCGGGGAGAAGAGTACAAGACTCAATTTTAAAATTTTGCATTGATAATGCGAGAATATTAGGTGATGAAAAATGCATGCCGCATAAAAAGTTCAAAGGGCCCCGGATCGAGCCCTATGAAACCTTAGGATGCGCCAGGATTTTAACTGGAATAAAGAAACGACAGAATAACTAAAGGGAAAAAGGGTTTCATAAACGAAAATCGGATTAAGAGTAGGCAATTTATTACTAATTTATGGTGCAACAACTTTAAGGGGCCCTGTACCGGGCCCCAAGGGGCCAGGGATTTAAGTGGCATGCAGTTGCGTATAAGATACTTTTTAGTAGATTTTAAAGTAGTCAGAGGATGCTAGAAATGTGTTAAAAGAAAATTGCAAGCAATTCCGATCATTTTTAAAGAAGCTGCACCAAACACCTCAAGAAGGCGATTAATATTCAAAATTGGTGGTAGCTGAAGCCTGAAATTTTTTTTTGTCGTTCATGTAATAGCTGGCGGACATAAGAAGTTTTTAGGAAAAAAAATCTTCTGAATCGGATCATTTTAAGGGAGCTGTAGTATGGAGTCCTACAGGAGTCAACTGATAGTTAAAAACAGGGCCCTAACATGGAAACATGTTACAATGTCTTAGTAGTTAAAGCTTTAGATTTATAATTAGTCAAAACTAAGTACAGTAAACTTCCAATAATCCGCCAATCGATCAACCGCCACACTCGGTTAACTGCCACCCCCATTTCCTATATATTTTTTAAAAATCGAAACGAACAACGAAAATTCAAATTCAAATAAATCCGAGTGAGACAGCGTTTTTATTGAGTAAAATGCTTGTCTGACTACAGGAACAGCAGCTAGAAAATATTTCTGCAGCTGAAATCACAGATTGGCTTTATTGTGACAAGAACGATATTGGTTATGGAGAATTAACGGATGACGAAAGTATTCAAAAACCAGTATTTGAAACCAGAGAAACCTGAAGAGCATTATGCTCTCTAAATGCATTAATTGCAGGTTTGAGATGCAAGAGGAAGCAGATGCAAACCAAATACTTTTATAACGTAGAATTCGTAATCTTGCTGCAGTAAAAGCACAAGCGAAACGCAAATAAAAAGTATAACGAACTATTTTTTATGGAAACAGGTACTACATATTTATTCAGTAAAATTCTACATTTGAATATTTCCAACTGAGCGAAAAAATGCCCAGGCTGGGAATTCCTTGGCTTACAAGGCCAGTGCTTTTCCGTTTAAGCTAACTGGGCCGACAACCAGCCAGCATATTTCGCTCAGATAACCTTATTGGTAGTAACATCTGGTCAGTCATGTAGACAGCTCAACAGAATAAACCGCAGGTAAAGGAACTCCATATAAACGATGGATACGTAGATCAACTATTAATAGTTGGAGGATTATCAAAAAGAGCAAAACAAAGGTTCTTCTAAACACGTGCTACATTTTTCCATATCATCCGATTTTAATGCTTTAAAATGGATTCACACGATGATAGTGTGTACTTCTTTTGCCCATGTTACAAAAATTATATTAAGTATATAAAATTTAATAATTTCATGATTATTTTTGATAATTTTTTTTTAAATATATTATTTTTTTTTTGCTTTCAAACATCAAAAAGTTTATAAGTTCAACGGTGTTCCGCAACGACATATAATGGAAACAATACCCTAAACTATTATCTAATGAATCATGAAAAAATAGCTGCCAAAAACTGCCATTCTGCATTTTGTGCAGGTTTTTATAACCACAAGTAAAAATATCATTTTTTTAGTCGCTTCAAAAGCTATGACATTTATTACTTTTCACAGTAATTTCGCTGGCAAACATTTTTGAAATTTTTAGATTATTCAGTTTTGTGATAGATTATTATGTATTATATTACAAATAAGTATTATAATCATTAGCATAAAGGTATTTGATAAGAAAGATTAGTAACAAAAAATGAAAAGAATTCTCTATCATCGATACAATAGAAATACATTTTCTTATCTTTATAACTAATAATTTTGTGTATTCTATCGTAATTAGAAGAATTATCTTGTCAATTGCAATCTTTGCTAGACCATACTGCAACACGTATTTTATTAATACAAACGGAAATTAATAAGAATCTGACTTCCGAGAACACTAGCAACCTGAATTTTATTTTCAAGTGGGGATGTGATAGTACATATGGTCAAAGTACTTTTAAGCAAAAATTTAGCGTTGATGATGGTAGAAATTCGGTTCAAATTGCTTTTTCACTTCTCTAGTGCTACTAGATCTTAAGTGTTACGAATAATTCAGAAATCGTATACTTATCTGAAAAAATTCGAGATCTTCATATCCTCGATTTTTTAGGCTCATCAGAATCCATTTTTTGCACGAAAATACGGAAGCTACTGTCAGTGAAATAGATTATATTACAGATCAGGAGAGTAAACTTATTCCTTTTAAAACAATCATTGATAGAAAATAAGTAGGCGTTAATTACAAACTAGCTTTAACGATGATTGATTGTAAAATTTTTATTGTCATTACTAGTAATTTGTCAACTCAACGTTGATACCTATATCAGGCAACTTCAAACCAGTTTAATAATCTTGATGACATTTTCAAACTAAAAGTGAATAAAAATCATTTACAATTCGGGATGTCCACGTCACATGCCTGTATAAGATGTTTGGAGTGTAGCTTGAATTTGGCATACAAACGGGATATAAAGGAATGGCAAGTGTGCACTCTTGACGGGAAGAAAAAAATTAAAATTGCAAAACAAAATTTGCAAAAAAGATTTCGTTTACAATTAGGACTTCTCGTCGATAAATCAAAGCTCGGATTTGGAAGCACAAATGATTACAATACAGCTCGTCGATTCTTTGACAACGCAACTATTTCTGCTTCCATAAGGAGCGTAGACGAAGATTTGATCAAACGATTCCACGTCATATTACAAGTAATTTCTTAACATTCATTTGACCAATTTCGTGGATTATTGCTCACAACCAGCTTGTAAATTCGTCGAATTGTATTCCTAGTTCTATATGCCAACTTCAGTGCACAAACTTCTTATTTATGGCACAGAAATAATAGCTTCCTCATTATTGCCTGTTGGGCAAATGTTGGGAGACGCTCAAGAATCGTGCAACAAAGTGATCAAAAGGTATGGAGAAGATTTCTCCCTAAAATGCAGTAGGACGAAAACATTGGAAGATTTTTTTGCGGCTTTTAATGTTATCGGATCCCTTCATTTGAAGCTTAGGTAAATTACCATCGAAGAAACTATTATCCTTGCCCCTAGAGGCACAGAAACTTCTGTAAAATATTTCAACACTTCCCCTTCTGAAGAGTCTACTTAGTATACTACAGATCATTCCGAAGTTGAATTTTAGAATAGCCTTTCGTTTTATTTTAATAATATATAGAAATTAAAAGTTGTAGTATTTTATTTTTCATTAATGTACTTAATTGTATTTCATAAATAATTATTCATCGTTTAATTTCGATTAAAAGCATCTTAGTTTCTTGAAAACACCTTGTAACTTTTAGCCTCGAAACTTTTTAATTTCGAAACTCGAAATATTTCCTTTAAATCTAATTGTTTTTATTTTTAATTCGCCATTTTTTAAAATTTAATTTTTGAATCGTACTTATCATCCTCAAAGTACCTGTATACGAAATTTCATAGAAATGGAATAACTTTCAAAGCATTTTAATTTTAAGTCCGCCATATTGGATCCGCCATTTTGTATTTTGCAATTTTAATTTTAGAATCGAGATCAGCATCCCGAAAAACACCTGTGTACGAAATTTCGTGGCATTTAAATAACTTTGTCATATTTTGGCCAGCTTTTCGTGATTTTGCCCCACTGCGCATCGGAGGGATTACTATTTTTGTGGTATCGGGTTTTAAGTTTCAACAATAGTTATTCCTAAATGAAAAACTATTTTCAGTTATAAATTCAAGTAAAAGTGAAAAATTAATTTATATACCCTATATATGAATACATACCTTTGATATTAGTGCTTTTATCTGTTTTTTTTTTTTTTCGATTGGTGACATCCATATACTCCTCCTATCCACTATCCATTGTAGATTTTTTTCTGAATTCGAAATCCTTGCTATCCTCATGTCGGAGGGATTACTATTTTTGTGGTATCGGGTTTTAAGTTTCAACAATAGTTATTCCTAAATGAAAAACCTCTGATATTAGTGCTTTTATCTGTTTTTTTTTTTTTTCGATTGGTGACATCCATATACTCCTCCTATCCACTCACTCCATTGTAGATTTTTTTCTGAATTCGAAATCTTGCTATCCCCATATCGGAGGGATTACTATATTTGTGGTATCTTGTTTTAAGTTTCAACAATAGTTATTCCTAAATGAAAAACTATTTTCAGTTATAAATTCATGTAAAAGTGAAAAATTAATTTACATACCCTAAATTTGAATACATACCTCTGATATTAGTGCTTTTATCTGTTTTTTTTCGATTGGTG
The DNA here is from genome assembly GCA_963932465.1 of Maratus speciosus. Lineage (NCBI taxonomy): Eukaryota > Metazoa > Arthropoda > Arachnida > Araneae > Salticidae > Maratus > Maratus speciosus. The sequence continues at coordinate 421,096,747 of OZ010789.1, read as the reverse complement.
ACATCCATATACTCCTCCTATCCACTATCCATTGTAGATTTTTTTCTGAATTCGAAATCCTTGCTATCCTCATGTCGGAGGGATTACTATTTTTGTGGTATCGGGTTTTAAGTTTCAACAATAGTTATTCCTAAATGAAAAACTTTTTTCAGTTATAAATTCAAGTAAAAGAGTAAAATTAATTTATATACACTATATATAAATACATACCTCTGACATTAGTGCTTTTATCTGTTTTTTTCTTTCGATTGGTGACATCCATATACTCCTCCTATCCACTGTCCATTGTAGATTTTTTTCTGAAGTCGAAATCCTTGGCTATACACATGTCGGAGGGATTACTATTTTTGTGGTATCGGGTTTTAAGTTTCAACAATAGATATTCCGGGACAGATGTTGTATATTCCTGCGGCCGCCATCTTGGATTTTTCTTGGCGTGAAACCCCTTTTCCGCCAAATAGTAAATGTCGCCAAGCAGCGATTTATGCGCATGTTAGGCTTAACGAGGTTTCTAGAACATGTCACTCGTCGGGGTTGCCTTGTCGATAAACGCCAACAAAAATTCGCTAAGAAATCCAAGATGGCGGACGCGGAAATGTACAACATCTAAGCCGTTATTCCTAAATGAAAAACTATTTTCAGTTATAAATTCAAGTAAAAGAGTAAAATTAATTTATATACCCTATATATTATCACATACCTCTGATATTAGTGCTTCTATCTGTTTTTTATTATTATTATTGATGTCATCCAATATTATTATTGATGTCCCCCTATTCAATTTTTATTGCAGATTTTGCTTCGAATCTGACATTCTTGGCTATCTACATATCGGAAGAATTACTATTTTTGTGGTATTGGGTTTTAAGTTTAAGAAATAGTCATACCTGGAACGAAAAGTTATTTTTAGTTACAAATGGAAGCAAAGAGTGTGAAAAAATAGTTTTCTTTTAATGAATTTAGAATAATTATTAAAATTTATTTGTAATAAGATATTAATTAATTAAACAAAAACCTAATTTGAAGAACAAATTAAAAAAACAAAATTTATTTCCTACATAGTTTAAGCCCAAGAAGGGACAGATATTAAGGTATTAGGTAGCTTTCATTACAAAAAGCTACCTATTGCAGCCGTTCGGAGGAAAGCGATTTCAAAAAATTTTGGTATATTTTCATCGATCATGACCCCCAGACCCCGAAACCCCCTTCCGTTCAAAATTGATATATATATATATATATATATATCCATATATATATATATATATATATATATATATATATATATATATATCTGACCTATGTCACACTGTAACTCTCGTATTTATGAACCGATTTGGATGTAATTCGGTGTGTACATAGTACATACCAATGTCTCGACCGAGTTCGTTGGCCAGCTTCATCCGCCATTTTGTTTCAAAATGGCGGCCATTTAAAATTTTTAAAAAAATTTAAAATTTGAAATGTGATACCAAAAAATTGAAAATGGAAACATATTTTTTTCTTATGTATTTGACCTTTATACAAAGACTCCGGAGCAGTTTTTGTTTCGTCTATATCTTAAAAAATGGCTGAGTTATAGCATTTTGAATTTCTAGCGTGGCTGACATTTTGAAACATCCTGAATTTTGTCACGCGATAAAAGGCGTATTTAAGAACCGATTTGGATGTAACTTCGTTTATACATAGTACATACCAATGTCTGGACCGAGTTCGTTGGCCAGCTTCAGCCGCCATCTTGTTTAAAAGTGGCGGCCATTTAAATTTTTAAGAAAAATTTAAATTTGAAATGTGGTACCAAAGAATTGAAAATTGAAAAAATATTTTGTTCTTATGTGTTTGACCTTGATAAAAAGATTCGGAAGCAGTTTTTGTTTCGTCTATATCTTAAAACATGGCTGAGTTATAGCATTTTGAATTTCTAGCGTGGCTGACATTTTGAAACGTCCCGATTTTTGTCACGTGATAACAGACGTATTTATGAACCGATTTGGATGTACCTTGGTGTGTACATACTACATACAAATATCTCGACTGAGTTCGTTGGTCAGCTTCATCCGCCATCTTGTTTCAAAATGGCGGCCATTTAAAAATTTTTAAAAAATTAAAATTTAAAATGAGATACCAAAAAATTGGAAAATGTAAAAGATTTTTTTTTTTATGTGTTTGACCTTAATACAAAGATTCCGGAACAGGTTTTGTTTCGTCTATATCTAAAAAAAATGGCTGAGTTATAGCATTTTGAATTTCTATTGTGGCTGACATTTTAAAACGACCTGATTTTTGTCATGCGATAACAGGCGTATTTATAAACCGATTTGGATGTAACTTGGTCTGTACATAGTACATACCAATGTCTCGACAGAGTTCGTTGGCCAGCTTCATTCGCCATCTTGTTTCAAAAGGGTTGCCATTTTTAAAAAAATGTAATTTAAAATTTAAAATGAAGTATTAAAAAATTGGAAAATGAAAAAGATTTTTTTATGTGTTTGGCCTTGATACAAAGATTCTGGAGAAGTTTTTGTTTCTGAAAATTTGTTCTTTTGTTTATATCTTAAAAAATGGTTGAATTATAGCACTTTGAATTTCTAGCATGGCTAACACTTTGAATCGATCTTGTATTTGTCACGCGATAACACACGTATTCGCCTATTTCGATGGAAGAAGGCATGTGGATAGTATACATCAATATCTCAACCAAGTTCGCTGGCCAGCTTCATCAGCCATCTTGTTTCAAAATGGCTGCCATTAAATTAAAAAATATATTTAAAGTGAGGTGCAAAAAAATTAGAAATTGAAAAAGGTTTCTTTCTTAAGTATTTGACCTTGATATAAGGATACAGGAGCATTTTTTGTTTGTCTTTATCTTAAAAAATGGCTCAGATATAGCAGTTTCAATTTCTAATGTGGGTGACATTTTGAAAAATCTGATTTTTTGCCTGCGACAGCACTCGTATATATCAATCGATTCCGATGTGAGTGAACATGTGCACAGCAATTACTAAGGTCTCGACCAAGTTCACTGGTTAGCCTCATCCACCATGTTGTCTTAAAATGGCAGGCACTTTAAGAAATCGCGAATTTGGCAGCCAGATATAAGTTACTTTAAATAAAAGCAGCTGGGATAAAGCGGACTAATTTCGCGAAATTCTCATTCATTATGATTTAGTATTGATAAAAATTAGTATTGAATCTCCCATATTCGGTTTCCACTAAATTGAGCTTCGTGTGTTTGAATAATATAAGTTGGCTTTTTTAAAATAAGGAATATGAAAGCTGCCTCTTCCTCCCGGCACTGGCCGGAAGGACTTTTTCATTCAATTCGTTCTACATTTAATGTTAAATTTTTGTAACAAATAAGTTAAACCAATTGAACATTAAAAAATAAAAATAAAATTCATACAACATGATACTTTAAACACCCTAAAAACTTAGATTCCGTTCAAATGAAATCGAAATAAATCTTAGACGTTTTCCAATTTTCAGTTATAAATATTTGTATTGCAGATTTTGTATTATTTTATGATGATTGTACATAAAATGATAAGATACATGCAAAATACAAAATTTAAAAAAGTCTAAGATTTATTTCGATTTCATTTGAACGGCAGCTAAGTTTTTAGGCTGTTTAAAGTATCATGTTGTATGAATTTTATTTTTATTTTTTAATGTTCAATTGGTTTAACTTATTTGTTACAAAAATTTAACATTAAATATAGAACGAATTGGATGAAATACCTTAATATCTGTCCCTTCTTGGGCTTAAACAGTGTAGGAAATAAATTTTGTTTTTTTAATTTGTTCTTCAAATTAGGTTTTTGTTTAATATGTCAAGTTTTTTAGTAACTACTGCATTCAGACGAACACATTTCAAAATTAATGAAGGGTACCATCATTAGGCTTTGATTCATGCGGTATCGTATCACAATTTGTGATGCAATTTACCTATGTATAATTCAAAATGTTTCACCAATGCAGTAATGCAAGTTGTTCTACTTTGGGCAAAAACTTCCAATCTGAACGTAAAAAATCTGTTTGAAAATGTCATTTTTATTTCTACTATGACGCCATATTCAACTTCTTTTTAATTAAAAAAAAAAAAAACTATTTCAGTAATTTTTCACGTGAAAATCACTCAATGAAAAATAAACAAATTATTATTACGGCTTTTGAATTTTTGGCAACAATGAAAAAAAAAAAAAAAAAAGCTAAATTTTATTGGGAAAATGTCCGTTGATTCTCAATGAAAAAAAGCGAAATTTGGAATTATTAAGAAAAACATTTGAATAATATACAAAAAAATTGGCCCTTGTTTTTCTCTGGGTTATAATTCACCCATATGCAAAGGTATTTTGCCATTCGTTTTGATCCTGACGTCAGGCAAACGTTTTTAAACTTTAAATTTATAATATTATTAGAATTAGTAAAGAATAAAAAAGGGGACAAAAAGGTGGGAAGATAAAATGAAAAAGTTATCATCCCCATAGGGTTTTCTATGTTAAATTAACATTGAGAAGTGACACTGGAAATAAATAAGTATTGCGCTGCCGCGCAATATTTGAATATCCTGTATTTGTTCGCTTAGATGATGAAAGATACATATAAACGGGAAAATGAAATGAACAGTGGAATTAAACAATTGTCTGTATTGTTAAATTTGTCATCGCAATAGAAAAATCGCGTCAAACTACAAGTTCAGTACAGCTGAATTAATCGTCAACAATTTATTTCAACAATGAAAAAAAAAATAGTAAAACAAAGAAAAGGCGATGAGTTTAACAATGTAATTCATCCATTAATTTCGCTTCAATAATGGAAAAATAAAACAAAGAAATGGGGATTCCGTAACAATGAATGTGTTTATTTCAACAATGTAAAATTATATAGGGCACAGTTATCTTTTACATAAAGCAATTTTGTTAACTGAAGATATTATTGATTGAAATTTTAGATTAAAATTGATTACAATAATAATTATAATAGTGAATTATGAAATATATTAAATACTAAAAAGTTGAAAATAAAAGAAAGTAAGAATATACTCTAAATAAAAAGAGTGACTATTCACTCTATCGCAGAATCAAAATATGCCCAACCTCTTTAGAGTGACTATTCACTCTGAACAAAAGTGGAATTGTTAACCCTCTGAAAGAGTGAATACTCACTACTGGGAAGTGATATTCACTCAAAACAGGGGTGAATAATTAACTCTTTCGGCGGAGTGACTTAAAAACTCTTGTTAAAGGAGTGCGTTTTTTCACTCCTAGTAAGAGTGAATAGTCACTCTTTCATAGGAGTGAATGTTTATTTTTTATGGATTGAATTCTTTTTTATGTTTGCCCTTTTATGTGCATTTTAAAAGAATCATATCTTTTAGAGCATGCAATGAAAGTAGATACAAGCGTGGTAACGATTCGAATAAAATACTTTACTGGCAATATTTATTTTAATTCATAGTTTGTAACACTAATTGAACTTTTAAGGAAAAATTCAATTAAAGTTACATATGAATTAACCACTGCACCGGCGACAGGTATGGGGAAACAGTGTTTTTACCACCGAGTTATCTCGGTGTAAATGGTGAAGTGGTTGATAGATTACTGACAGAAATAAACTAAAATATTTTATTCCAATATTATCCCTTGTGTTTGCTTTCGTTGCATGCCCCATAAATACATGACAGTTTTAAAATGCCCATAAGGGCAAGTAATTAAACGAAATCTTAATAGTTAATATTATTATTTATTTATTTTCAGATACCCATTAAATTGTATTTAGTAACTTAATAATTCCCATGATGTACATTAATAATGTTCTTTTTTTTATGCGTAATTCAAATTTTAAATATTCTCAATATTCATTGATAATGAATTTAAATCTAATCAAATGCTATTGTTTACTGCATTTTGGTTACTTTTAAAGTTTTATTAATTACTGTATAATAGGTGGATGCTATATGATAACAATGTGCGATTTCATTTAAATTTTTGTTTTAAATATAAAATCTTATCTTTTTACCGCAATTTTTAGTAAAATATCGCTATTTTGCAGAGTCCTATTGTTCTAAAATATTTTTAATTTTTCCACTTAAAAAACAATGCTTACTTATCAACTCACATTTTTTTAAATAAGTTCTAAGCTTGATCTAAATATTAAGAATGTGCAAGATTTCTTTTTTTATATGCGTTTCGATTTGTCATTGTTTTATTAAACATGGACATGGAATCTAAATTTTTATATTCTCAGGAATATGTATATATTTTTCTTTTACACATATTGCTCAACTTAACCCTGATTTCGAATTTTCTTTTGCTATTTGCTTAAAAACGGATATTAATACAACGCTTATTTATGGAACGACATGTTAAACCATATTCAATTTAAATTTTTATTCCCGTATCCATACTATTAAAATCTGTGCGCGTATGTTTGCAACCCCCAAAACTCGGAAACCAAACGGCGCAGGGCTACGAAATTTTGCACACGGGTTGCTGTTAGGAGGCGCATGAACGATTGGGGCAAAAAATTCGAAAATTCTAAATAGATTTTTTTCTATTTTATTTTATATTTTTGACGAATTTTTGCCTTTTTTTATGTTCAATCCGTAATCGCGCGAGTTCAAACCAGTTCTAAATGCTTACTGCAATGTGAGATATATATATTACGTAGGCCACGCTGCAATAGTAAGAAAATGTAGCGGGTATTACGATAATTCTTTTACCTCGCATGCAAATAATTATAGATTATTTAATTGCGCTTAATTATTACCTTATTTTAAAAATAAAGAAAACTTTTTATCACGAACTTCAACAAAACTTTTTATTCTATTTATTCCCTTATTCCAAAGATATTATTTTATAACGTCTGCTGCCATAGTAACATAATAAATTAAATTTCATTAAAAAAATGCACAGTAGTAAAAAAATATTTTTCGAGACATACTTATTACGTAGGCCACGCTTAAATGAACGATATGTTTTGACACCAGAGGCATTGTGGCTACTTCTTGAAAAGCCCATGCAGGACAAGTCCCGTGTTATTATTAGATTGCCTGTGCATCTACAAGACATGTAATCTGTGTATTTTAGGGAAGCGGACAAACGTGAAGCTTTTGAAAGAGCAAGAAATAAAGACAACATGCTCACTGCTTGGTTTCTACTTAGCAGGTCTGATCCTTCAGCAAACATCTATCTCTATACAGATATTCCATAGCACTTTGTATGAAAAGGCAATGTGCGGCAAAGGTTGACATTAGGTGACTTCATGGTATCAGGATGTATTCTGTAAGCCCAAAGGATATTGAGCGATTCCATCTTCGTATGCTGCTTTGTCATGTTCCCGGTGCCAAGTCTTTCGAGGAGTTAAGGACGTATGAGAATACTGTCCATGAAACATTCAAGGGTGCATGCCGTGCTAGAAATTTATTAGAAGATGATGATGATGAATGGCAACATTGTTTAACTGAAGCATGTGGTTTTCGAATGCCACCCAAACTGAGACAACTGTTTTCGTTCATATGTGTCTTTGGCAATCCAAATTCCCCGATTCAATTATGGGAACAGTTTAAGTCAGAACTCTCAGAAGATTTTGTTCGCCATCTGCCGCTACAGGAGAGTAGAGATAGAGCCCTTCAAGACATAGCCAATCATCTACGCATACATAACATGACACTTCAGAGCCTTAAATTACCTGAACCCTCAAACCTGGTGAACGGTGTGGAATGCGATGACTATGATTTACAAGAAGAAAGAGCAGAGGGAAAACAATTGTTAAACATGCTAAATCCGGAACAACGTATAATTTTTGATATTGTCATTGAAAGTATTCAAAATGATTAATGCTACTGTCGCAAAGGTTTTCTTTGTCAATGCTTCTGCGGGATCAGGAAAAACGTTCCTATTCAATAATTTGCTGCATTACGTCAGAGGAATGGGGCATACTGCTATTCCCGTTGCGTGGACAGGCATCGCATCTATACTCTTGCAAGCTGGAAGAACTGCACATTCTAAGTTTAAATTACCAGTCCCCATATTGGATAATTCAGCTTCAAAAATTCGGCAAAATATATCTGAAAGAAGATTACTGAAAGTGGCTAAGCTCATTATATGAATGTACCATGGCACCTATTCATGTTTTGAATGCTGTTGATAGATTTCTGCGAGATTTGGTTGGCAATGATGTCCCATTTTTAGGTAAAGTGTTTATTCTTGGAGGTGACTGGAGGCAGATTTTATCTGTGGTTATACATACAAACAAAACACTCAATTTTGAAAGTTGTATCAAGAATTCTTCTCTTTGGCCAACATTTCGACAGTTCAATCTGGTTACAAATGTGCGAACGGAGCCGGAGGAACTTGATTTCATGGAATGGCTCATTCGCCTGGGGGATGGTCGGTTCACTAATGATTATGAACTCGGAGAAGATATTATAGAAATACCTCCAGAATGTTTAGTACAGTATTCTATAGTGGATTATATTTTTGGTTCGTCTGAAATTGATCTTGACCATCTTTCGGAAAGAGCCATTTTGTATTCCAAGAATGAGGATTCTTTGAGATTGAATGAGGAGGTTTTCGAAAAGTAGACTGTAAAAAAGATTTCCCTTACTTTACACCAAAAAGGGTGGCAACTAAGTTGTCACCCCAAATGGTGTAATGAAATTCCATTTGGTGTAATGAGCCACCAGCTATCAAATGGTGTAAACAAACACCACTTTTAGTAGCAACTTAGTTGTCACCATTTTTGGTGTAAAGTCACGCTACTGCTTATCTGGTGTAAAGTCACACTACTGCTTATTTGGTTTTCACTTTAACAGTAAAATAAAAAAAACAATTTAAAGATTACATTTTAAATCTAATGCAACCATAATTTACAATAAATAGTTTCACGCAAAGAGGCTGCTAAACATTGTTTTAACTGCGATAATTTATTATCTCAATTAAACATTTATTTTAAACATTTTAGCTTTGGTAAACAACGAAATTTCCTCACAAATCATTCGTTTGTTACATCTGGACTTACGTCACGTGTACTTGATTCTTTTTTTTTTTTTTTTTTATTTTTTTTTTTTTTTTTAAACTCAGCGTAGCCTGGTTTTCGAATAAATAGTCTAAGCAAATTAAAATAAACATACCATAAATACAACTAAACATTGCAAATTGTACAAAAAATCAGATACAGAGAGCTAAAATCCACCAAGCTCTCAAGCGCTAAGGAACAATTTTTATCACTTTTAAAATGCAAATGAAAAATACTTAACGGCATAATTAATTAATAAACACTACACTGCTAGAAAGCTTAAAGTTTGAGCTTTTAAAAGATACCAATAGTTAAGCAAAATGATAAGGTTTAAATAGTTAAAAAAGGTGAAAAACAAAGTAAACAAAACGCGGAACGCTATGGGAAAGTGGTCTGAGACAAAAAATTTTATACCAAATTTCATGAATTTTTTAAACATATCTAAACTCAACCCAGGAATACATGGTGGGTGGCGGAGCAAAGCCCGTACTTTATAGAACATAAAACGAGTATTAGTTTTTCACAATAATTAATAAAAAGTTGAAAACAAGCTATGCTAAAATATGTCAACAACAGTAAAAATCTCATGTATTTCTATGGACGAGGGCTAACTGGAAAATAGAAAAATGTCAACTTTTGAAATGCTCAGCAAATACACAAAAAGTGTTCAAAACTTTTAAAACTAGATAGAATCTTGAAGCTTAAGCTTTAAATGAACTGAATATCACATGAGTTTTTCAGAAAAAGTTTTCTTTTGTAGTTAAAAAAGCTTAAGAATATCTTTGTTTACATAATGTATTTCCTATGGGAAAACGAAAGTCGTAATCCTAAAAACGATACTTTTTTAAAATGCCTCGCAAATAGTTAAAACTTATTGAAAACTTAAAACAATCTACGATCTTTAATTTAGTTAAATCGAACATTATTTTAAAGTTAACAAGCGGAATTCATTGTATACTGAGTGTCTCAAAAGTGACAAAAATGCCAAAATTTGAAAATGGCACCAATACAATGTAAAAGTAGGTTGATTTCATATACTCATAAAATTATATATATAGCAGCTAGAGATACATAGTAGGTATACAAATGTTGAAAAATGATTGAAGTATATGCATTAAACAGGGATTTTTTAAAAATATGAAGTGGAACATAAGTTTTAAATTCTTACCCTATTCCGAAGAAATTAGCCAAAGAAGACGAGCAACAGAAGCTGGTTAACTGCTTTTTATTTAGTGATCATTACTGAGAAACATTTTCGAACAAAATCCGAGCCCTGGAACACGGCTATATAAATATATTTCAAAATGGCGGACTGAATCATATGTCGTTTAAAAACTTTACACCCAAACTGGTGTTCGGTTTCCACAATTTCTTTAAAAGATTAAAATTAAACCGTTTTGAGTGTATCATGACACTGTATTCGGTGTTTACACCAAACATAGAGTATATTTAATCCTCATTTCGCATTTCATAAACTCAAATTAAGCGTAAATATAGTCCCCCTTTTTACAGTGTATCTGGCGAAGTCAAAATTTATTTTAGTGCTGATACAATATTTTGTGATGATGATGAAGAAGAACAAAACAATTTGCAGATGGATATCATCAGTAGTTTAACACCTTCTGGAATGCCACCACTTCAGTTAAATCTTAAAGTTGGCGTTATTGTTATGTTGCTTAGGAACATGAATCTGTCCAGTGGTCTCTGTAATAGAACACGTTTAATAGTCAGAAGGTTGACGCAAAATGTTATAGATGCAGAAGTTTTGGCAGGACATAGGAGAGGCACCCGTGTTTTCATACCGATCATCCTGCTTACACCGTCGGATACCAGTTTACCTTTCCAGTTACACCGCCGTCAGTTTCCACTTAGGATCGCCTTTGCTATTACTATGAATAAATCTCAAGGTCAAAGTTTGAAAAAATTTGGAATCTATTTGCTCCATTCAGTTTTTTCACATGGGATGTTGTATGTAGCCTTTTCAAGAGCAACTTTTAGAGGATGTGTACGTGTTTGGGTTAAGGACGGACCAAAACAAGGAAAACATTTTTCACAGTCTGATAAGACATTTACACAAAACATTGTCTTCCGTGAAGTTTTATCTTAAGTCGCAACTATTTTGCAGTATTGTAACAAACAAACAAACAAAAACGAGTCTACTGCACATTACCTCATGGATGACGTGGAAAACAATGCAAAGAATTTTTATTTTAAAAGAAATTTTTTCAATTTTTTCAGTTTTTTTTAATGACGATGTACATTTCATTCTTTCTTTCAAATTTTTGTTTGGGTGTGTAAATAATGACTTTATAACTGATTTCCCAGACTTTAATTTGGTAGAGTAAATACTTACTAAAAAAACGAGTCTACTGCAATTTACCTCATTGGTGACGTGGAAAACAGTGCAAAGATTTTTCATTTTAAAATAATTTTTTCCCCTTTTTTTTTGCAGTCACGGTGTAAATTTAATGTTTTCTTACAAATGTTTGTTTGGTTGTGTAAATATTGACTTTATAACTGATTTTTATATTCCCAACTTTAATTTGGTTGTGCAAACACTTACTTATATATTTATTTTTTAATACATACTTGATTTTTTGTGTACATACATATTTCATATTGGTTGTGTAATTACCGATTTTTAATGGATATAACAAATTTTTATATTCATAAACTTTAATTTGGTTGTACAGATTTTTATTTTTAATTTGGTTATAGAATTAAATTCATGAACACCTGTCCGTAGTACGGGGTTAAACAGCTAGTATATTGTATTTTGTGAATATGAGTTAAATAGATTTCGTCTGTTTAATAGGAAAAGGTTGATCTAGGATATAATAAAAAAGAAGGAAATATAAAAATAAGAGAAATGACTGCATATGTACTGTTCCTATTGTTTGAAAAATATTTTTAATGTAAATAGTAGTCATTTATCTCTTTAAAATATATTCAATGTTATATTATGTAAGTGATACTATAAACATTTTAAAAAATATACCAAAGCAGTTTTATCTATAAACTTCATATGAGGCATAAAAAATACTTTATTTCAATGCTTAAATATCATGTTTTATTTTTTAGTGCCAATAATTACGTGTATCATAAACGTAGAAAATGCGTTTACAATAGAAGGAAATTTAATAACTGATTCAGAGTGTCTCTAATTCAATGTTTTGATTAAAATCATAAGCAGTAGAAAAATATACTTACATACCATTAAAAAAAAATTAATATACCAATTTTTTGGTAAATGTTAAATCTGAAAACATTGGTTTGAAGATTTAGGATTTTAGATAATAATTTAAAGTATCATTATTAATAAAAAAATCTTTAAAAGTTTCGCTTCTTAAATTAAGAACTATAATATTAATAAAGAGACTTTCCCAGTATAATGCTATTTTTCAATCTGAAACCTTTTCGTAATATCATAATAATCGAATATTATATTTAACTCCAAAATAATAATAACGATAAATACTGTATAGGTTTTTAATCTGAAAACATTAAAAACTGAAAAAAATCCAACAGCACAAATCACTATCTCAACACATTTTCAACAAATCTCATATCACTACAAATTAATGTTTACTGTAACTGCATGAATCATCATGCATCCTGCATTTGGCATCATGAATTTAGATATCTCTGTGTCCTCATTTCAAACGTGAGATACACCATGTTTTGTTTCTGTATTCGAGCGATGACAAATTAAAATGCTTTACATCACATCACAGTGTCGAGTAGGAAGAATAAAGTAGTTACCCCCATTTTTTTTTATTCGCAAATGCCAAACCAATGAAGTCCTGATTATTTTTTGCTTAGCATTGTTTGTTATTCAATTGTTAAAACAATTATATTCCAAACCGCTACATGTTAAAATGGATATAACAGGCAATCGCTTCTGAAATAAGAAAAACAATTCCAGATCATTCTTTTTCTATATCACATCAAACTATTTAACTCATAATCATAACATACAAAGTCTGCAGGAATAAAAGATTAAAATTAAATAACACTTACCTTTATGTTCCATAAATAATCACTTTAATAATATCCATATATTTTAATCCTAAAATGTCCGATGTCTTTCTCTTACCTTAAAAAAAGTGTCATAGACTTGCTGGTCTGATTGACTGATCAGTAATACCAATACATGCAATACTCACTCTTGGGAAGTGAAAATTCACTTTAATAATACGTTTTTGCACCAAATCAGAGTAATTTCCAAAGTTACATTATGAAATGGAGTTTTTAAAAATTAAGACGTATCATATTTTGGTGTTTTTTCATTATTTTACTCCATATATTAGTTCATAATTGAAGGAAAATTTTTAAAAGTGTATAATGCCAGGCTTTCACTCTCGTCAACGGAGTGAAATATTTCGCTCTCCACAACTGAATGAATTATTTCACTCTCTACAGTAGAGTAAAATATTTCACTCCTTTCTAGGTAGTGGAAAATTCCACCCTTTAAGAAATGTATTTTTATAAAATTCACTTCAAAAAGCGTGAAAATGCCTGTCACTCTTTCAAAGAATGAAATTTTTACTCCTCCTAATTTTCGAGTGTAATTACAAAACGTTTTTTAAGTGTATTTAAAATTATTATTATTATTAGTTTTTTTGAGGAAAAAGAAAACTTTTTTATGACGTGCTTTTTTTTTCTAGCTTTTTTCTATTTTTTATTGTATATTTGAGAAGTTAGTTTTATTTTATTGTATTTTTCATTGACGCTGTATGAATTTAACAAAATAAGGGAAAAAAGAAACAATAATTTGCTCCGTTTTCATTTATAACATTTTTATAATATGTAATTTATAAACAATCTTAGTGAATTACAAAAGTTTTTTTGTCAAAGTAGGGTCAGATGGGGTAAAATGAGTCACTTTTTAGCTATTTTCACATTCAAAGTCTTGTAGCAATAAAATCATAAAACTTTCCTGTTTTTTTTTTTTCAATAGCATCTTGACATTACATTCCTTCAGTTCATTTTTATGTAATTTTAACATTTATATTTTAATTATAAGTTAATTAAACTTAGCTTGAATAGCTTTGACTCATTTTACTCCATTCTGGGGTAAAATGGGTCATAATGCAAAATGATGCTGAAATAATATATTTATTAGTAAATACATTAAAACAAAAAGGTAATCTGTTACATATTATGTTAAACAATATAATATTCAAATTTTAAAGTAGTATTCTTCACGGTTATTGCACAGTGGTTCTTCTAAAAATTTTACAACATCGTTTTTATCTACTATATCAATGTCCTCTTTTTCAGGGAAAACATAATAATCCCCTGTTCTGGATTTGGTTACATACTTCATATGTATAGCATCACCTTCAATATTTGTGATTTGGCCAATAAATCTTTTCATAGACATTTTCCCTTTATTCAATAACTGCCCATTTTCCAGCAAAAAGTTCACTTACATTTTTGACCATCTTGCAAACAGATCAATCTGTTGTGGAGTGGGATTTTTGTTTCTGTTTGCTTTAACTGTGGCAGTTCAAATTTCATTTTTTTCTTTTTCATTCGATTCAATACTTCTTCATGAAGACGTTCAATTACATCAGGTTCTGTCATTATTTCTCCAGCTCCTTGTTGGACTCTTTTTCTTTTTCTTTTTAGAATTAATAATAGCAGCTTTAGTGACACTTGATTGTACAGGTGATAAGAGTTCTTAGGATAGCACATTTTAAATCTTAAAATGGCGATGACAATACATTGGGTTTTGAATTGTTTTGCCATTGCTTCAACAGGAAGGACGTTCTGCATCAGCATCTGAAGTAGCTGGTGTAGACTCCTGTAATACTACCATATTCAAAGAAGCAGATAACGCATCCGTCTTTGAGTCAGTACAATTCTATGTTCCGCTTTTGTTATGTTAGGAGGAAACAACCTTGCACTTTTGAAGCCATTCGCAGCATGATCTTTCTGTAAACTTTCAAGCAGTTGTTTCAGAAGATGAGAAAAAACAGCTTTAAAAACCTTTTGTATCCTTGTTTCTCTTGTTGTTTAAACTTAATATTGTTTATATAAGTAACAATTAAAATATTAAATATAAAAAAAAAACATTGTTTAAATTTAATACTGTTTATATGCAAGTTTAAAATTAAATTCATAGTTTAAATTTAACAAAATTTACTGCAGTAGACCTACACACATACGCACAAAACCTAAGCCTAACTATGACCCATTTTACCCCATCTAGAAAAAATAAAATAAAAAATAAAATATTTAATTTTTTTTTTTTACCAGATTGGTTTGAAATGTTTTCCAAAACTTCTTTTATGAGAAAACACTTCAAATTTGCACTTTTTTAAAAATTAAAATACAGGGATTTTCAGAAGTTAGTAAACCATGTGTTTTGCACACCACCATCTACATCTTGTAAAGAATTTTTTTTTTCTGTTACCATATTCATGAAACTAACTTTTTTGAACATGAAAAATGTTGCCAATATATTAATAAATATTATTACAAGTGTTAGTTAAAAAAATTGAATTTCAATTTTATTTACATTGAATTATTTATGAAGTGACCCATTTTACCTCATGACCCATTTTACCCCACCCTACCCTAGTCCGCTTCACTAAGAGATATCATCTAAAATACGACATTTAATCTGACAGACTGGAGAAAGCGTTAGTGATAAACATTGGGTTTTAAATTGAATGCTAAAGAATAAAAGCTTTTGTATTTGATGTCTAAATAGAATGTTTAACCTTTTGTAGTAAAAAAGGGAACTTTGTATTTTACCAGAATAAGATTTGTCTAAAAGTTTTATAGGGAAAAAAATCCTATTAAAAACAAAGGTGAATTAATTGAAAATTAAATTGAAAAAATTTAATAGCTTGCCAAACATTTCGCACACAAAAGTATACACTTATATCTATATTTTTTACAGTCTTAGTCTCGTATAGTCACAAATGAAATAATTTTTGGCTTCAACCATTTGTAACATAAGTGATTTTTAATTATTTTTTTTTGCGTAAACTTTTTATGCAAAAGATTGTGGATGCAAAGCTAACCAAATGGAACAAAAGAAAGCGCGGGTTCTCTAGTTTTAAAAAAAATAAATGTTTATAAATGTTTATAGTACTTTTGTTACAAATTATTATGGGTTTTTATGTTGAAACTAATATTTCATTTTAGTACTCTCTTTGATTTGAATTCACATTACGAAGTAATATGTAGCATTTATTAAATACTAAGAAATGCATTAAAAATAATTACAAAAGTAAAAATAGTTTTTTATTAAATACTCTTTTACAAGGATTCAGTGTTCATCTTGAACTTACCGTCTAGATAACTGCAATTCATGTTTTTTCCCCAAAAATTTCGTTAAAATAATTAATTTGGCGTGGGCATCGAACTAGAGTAAGAAAAATTCACTGCTTCTTTAAAACTTAGTAGAAAACGCAACCAAGTAAATTTATTTAAAAATATATAACGTTTGTCCTGTTTCTTTTTTAAGATAAGGCAACAGGAAAGAAAAAAACAAACGTTATTTAAACTATCTTTTTAGGATTTTCAATTTGATTTCTCAACATCTGATCGTTAATTATTTAGTATTAAACTATAAATTGATAAATGCGTATATATATTTTAAATATTACACTCTTAATTTTTTATTTATAATTTATTACTACTATCCTTTCATTTTTGCATTTTCAATGCCATATAGTCTATTTTATCGAGCGTTTATTGGCGCATCATTAAATCCATTACTGTTTCGTTTAAGGTGCCTGCCTACCTTCGGAAGGGATTTTTTTTTTAGTACTTGAAAAATTGCCTACATATGTGCATTATACTATAGAATATAGCTAAAAATTGTGAATAACATGTAAAAGTATGTATATGTTTTAAATATTTTGCTTTTTAGGTTTCAAACATACATAAAAATTGCTATAAAATGGCACTTTTGCAAAACATCAAAACTCAAATTTAAATGAAGATATTTTTATTCTGTAAATTTTATTATGATTAATGAAACTAACATCAAAACTCAAATTTAAATGAAGTTATTTTTATTCTGTAAATTTTATTATGATTAATGAAACTTTCTTGAGGTACTGAAGCGCTTTCATAACTATAACTATGTTTTTAATAAAAATATAGAAGTTAACGTTTTTAAACCCAGAAAAATCAAGAAAATATATGACAGTTCATAACTTGTATCAACTAAAATATGAAAAAATAACTAACTGTAATCCTAATAGAGGCACATTACCTAAATAAACTCCTTTAGAGTATTTTTGAAAAGTTTCATAACGTTAGGTACAATTATAATTTTTCGAGTTATGATATTTTGCGATAAAGCAAAATGTTAAAAACCTCATTTTGAGAATATGTAATTAAATTTAAAAAAACAAAAAACCCGACTGCGTAAAAAGCGAATTAATTAATTATTTCTCATCAATGTGAAACTATTTTTTTTATATTACATACCTATTTTTTTTTATTTACTTGTATTGATGAGTTTAAAGTTGCGTTTAATTGTTAGTTCCTATCTATTGTACAGTGGCGTGGCGTCCGGTCATCGCTGGATGCGGCGATGACCAAGCAATATTTTAAAACTCTTAATAAGCTTTTAAAACTCTACGATCCAGTTTTAGCAGAACATTTGGAGTTCATGTATTAGTGAAGGTAAGATTTAAAGTTTCTTTTTTGAACATTCAACCATTGAATTTTAGAGTTAATAATTTTTCACCACAAACTTAAATAATTGCGATGACCACCGAAAATTTTCACGCCACGCCACTGCTATTGTACTATAACACTGTTTTAATGAGGACTGTAGATGTCTATGATGGTTAGAGTTGCAGTAAAGCTAGAAATCCTACCTACACAACTTACAGGTTGTATAATATTTAAACGGAGCTTCTGACTGTAAAATAGTCAATGAAACATCGTCTTCATTTTGAAAGACCTATCCAATGATATGCCACTCAATATAGTGCGTAAAATTTTATTTTCGTCTCTACCGCCATTTTGAATTTATAAAAACAAAACCTAGCCTATAACCATCGGACGATTAAGACGAATTGATAGAGACCTCATTCATTAAAATCCATCCAGCCGTTGGGATGTTTCGAGGGTATAAAGAAATCCACATACCCAGATACGCGTGAAACACATAACCCTTCTTTTCAGTTCGGTAAAAAGCAGACAATGTAATTAAAAACCAGATTTTACCAATTAGATGAAAAATTTAACATTTATAAAGTTCATTATCTATGTTATTTACAATAGTTATTCTTTTTGTCTTGATGGTTTTTAAAATTTGTCTTTGTTTATGTGCAAACATTTAGTGTTAGTACGGTAGCGGAAGGCTAATTTAGTTTCAGAAATTTGCGACTTATATAATGTTAAAGTGCCTGTAACTCAAGTTCTAAGCAAGATACACTGCTCAAAAAAATTAGGGGAGCAAGCAAAAAAATGAAGAGAACAGTGAAAGACAGCCATGTATGAGCATAAAATGGATAGTACACGTGTATCAATGCGCAATACATAAAAAAAGATGAAAAAAAATTGTAAGGGTGCTTTTATTCTTTGAAAAGATGAAAAGAACATGAAAAGATGGTTTAGGGCAACAATTTGGTTTCATGTAAATGATTAAAAAAAGTATTGTTTAGAAATGATACAAGATTTTTAATATGGCGTATGGTCTCCTCGAACAGTTAAGACTACTGCACACACGTTTTCCATGGATGCGATGAGGTTATCGATAAGACTTTGGGGAATACTGTTCCACTGCTCAAGAATTGCAATCTCCAAGCCCCGGACAGTAAAAGGAGGCCTCGGTCTCGCAGCAATGCGTCGTTTGAGTATGTCCCAAATATGCTCGATCGGATTTAGGTCAGGAGAGCATGCTGCTTATTTCATAAGCTGTATTGTTTTAGCTTCAAGCATGTTTTCTACAAGATGAACTGTATGAAGTCTGGCCTTATCATGCATGGAAAAAAAGAAATCACTAATTGCTGCAACATAAAATACGACATGAGGTCTCAGTATCTTGTCTGTATAACTTCGGACCGTCAAAGTGCCATTCCGAATGATATGTAGGCCCGTACGTCCACCTATGCTGATTCCAGCCAATAGCATCAAACCACATCGTCTGTAATGTGATCTTTCACGAACGAATGTGGGATTATTTTGAGTGCCTCTTTCTCTCCATGCCAAAACACATCAGATGTCACATCCAGACTTAATCGGGACTCGTCTGTAAACAGAATTTGATTACAACAGCGATGCCTCCAAACTCGATGTTCAGTTCCCCACCTTCTTTGGGCCGCACAGTGGCTTGAAGTAAACGGAATACAGACCGTTAGCTTACGTGCATAGAGACCACTCTGATGAAGCCTATTTCGGACTGTTTGGCTGGACACCCTTCGTCCTGTGGCCAAGAACAACTGCGTTTGCAGCTGAGTAACATTACCCGTTTCGTCTCGACGAGCTGTTAACAGGATATATCGGTCATCAGTTTCTGTGTTAGCACATTTTCGACCTTGCACTTGTCGATGACTACCATTCCATGTGTCTTGGAATCGATTCCAAAGCCTTTCATGGGCACTTTTTGCGGCTCCAACGACGACCACTACACTTCGTTGTGTTTCCCCAAATTCAACTGTCCCGATAACACGCCAAGCCATGGATTGCACTACATCATGTTGTTGTGACATTCTCAAGCTACCTTTTTTCAAAACACAAGCTTAGCAATTGAATTTTACAACTGAGGCAGTGAAACAGACGTTTCTGCAAAATCCCGATTTCTGCACTTATCTCCTTTTTCTAGTTTTTGACGTCATAAACTTTAATTTACATGTGAAGTTTTCTTTATCTGTTTTCTACAACACTTTAAATTATGGACGTTTTATTTTACGTTACTTATTGGTGTAAATATTTGTGTAATTTCGTTAAAACCATGTGCTCCCCTAATTGTTTCGAGCAGTGTAGAAACAAAATTCAAACTGATTTAGAAAGCTAAAATGACAGGTTTTAATATTAAACCAAATATAGAAAATCTGATTTTTGACCGAAAATTGCATTTTAAAGGTAGGTAAAAAAAAGGTAGTATTTTAAAGGTAGTAATTTTTTTTAAAAATAATTCTAGCATATCAGAAGTGGGTTAAAAATCGATTACACAATTCCCTCTTTAGATACAACAACCAAACTGAATGTAATAAAAAAGTGTAAATTAACTTATGGTACCAATTAAGAACTTGTATACAATTGAAAAAGTTACAGAGAATATTTGGTAATTTATCACCTGGTGCTGGTTAATTTAAAAATGTCTTAAAACTAATTTATAATAAAATTTTAATAAATTAGCGTAATATCGAAATGTTGTATTGGAATCGAAAACACACCTGTGAGTGTAATTTTTATAATTCTAGCATATCAGGAAGTGGGTTAAAAATCGATTACATAATGCCATCTTTAGATATAACAACCAAACTGAATGTAATAATAGAGTGTAAATTAACTTACGGTACTAATTAAGAAAAAGTTAAGATTTAAAAAATTCAAAAATTCAAAAAATAAAATACCTTTTAAATGAGTAACTTTGAAAGTGTCACAAATTGACGTCTTTGTGCAAGAAAACTTCCGAAATGTTACCTAAGAGTTTTATAATCATTACTACTATAGTTACTATAATTATTTTTATTATTTCGGTTAGTAAGCGTGTCATTGTTAATAACTCCAGGTTGATCATTCTTCTTTTTATTTCATTTTTAGGTGCGTTCGTAATTATATAAATACGTAGCACCTATAGTCGTCGTTCAGTCCGTCCGTCCGTCTGTCCGTCCGTCTGTCCGTCCGTCTGTCCGTCTGTCCGTCCGTCCGTCTGTCCGCATGTAACAGAGCAAAAACTACCCAACCGAATAGTCTGAAATTTCAAATATATGATTGTTGCAAAATTTTGTCGAGCCATTTCAAATTTTATGAAAATCGGATGTATAGTTTAATTACAGGGACAGTCAAAAGTTTTTCTTTACATTACGGCCAATGGGAAAAATTATTGGAAGTGGATTTTAATGATATTAGAGCCTTCCGAATGATCTGAAATTTTAAAGATATAATTGTTGCAAAATTTTGTCGAGCCCTTTCAAATTTTAGGAAAATCGGATGTATAGTTTAATTACAGGGACAGTCAAAAGTTTTTCTTTACATTACGGCCAATGGGAAAAATTATTGCAAGAGCATTTTAATGATATTACAGCCTTCCGAATGGTCTGAAATTTTAAAGATATAATTGTTGCAAAATTTTGTTGAGCTATTTCAAATTTTAGGAAAATCGGATATATAGTTTAATTACAGGGACAGTCAAAAGTTTTTCTTTACATTACGGCCAATGGGAAAAATTATTGCAAGAGCATTTTAATGATATTACAGCCTTCCGAATGATCTGAAATTTTAAAGATATAATTGTTGCAAAATTTTGTCGAGCCCTTTCAAATTTTAGGAAAATCGGATGTATAGTTTAATTACAGGGACAGTCAAAAGTTTTTCTTTACATTACGGCCAATGGGAAAAATTATTGCAAGAGCATTTTAATGATATTACAGCCTTCCGAATGGTCTGAAATTTTAAAGATATAATTGTTGCAAAATTTTGTTGAGCTATTTCAAATTTTAGGAAAATCGGATGTATAGTTTAATTACAGGGACGGTCAAAAGTGTTCCGAAAAAATTATTGGAAGTGCATTTTAATGATGTATCAGACTATGCACTTTATGAAGTGCAAAAAATTATACATTCAGTACAATATGGGGTTCAAAAAATAATTTTAAAACTAGTTATAGTACGAACGCACCTCATTTGCCACGTTTGACGAGCAATTTCCAACTTGTTACTATTTAGATTTATACTCACATACATCTTAGGATTTATAAAAAAAAAAAAAATATTTTAAAGCTCTCCACCTGTATGAATAAATATGTAAAAATGAATTATTAAAAAGAAAAGTGCCCAGTTAAACTGATGCCATTGATCTCCCAGGCTATTCATACTAATTGTATATTATACTCTTATTTCAAAGAATAATGCTCCAACGAAAAATAAATTAAGGAGGGGATTAGCCCCCCATTTCCACCTTTTTACTTAAACAATGAACCTCCAAATCTAATCAGGGAAGTGCCTTATCAGAATAAACCTGTATACCAAATTGAGGCAAATCGGATAATTCTGCATGAAAACCCCATTTAGCTAAATTAAGCGGGGGGGGGGGGATTAGCTCTCCCATCCCCCCTTGTACTTAAACAATGAACCTCCAAATCCAATCAGTGAAGCGCCTTATCAGAATAAACCGGTATACCAAATTTGAAGCAAATCGTATAATTATGCATGAAAAATCCATTTATCTAAATTAAAGGGAGATTAGCCCTTGTCTGCTCTTTTTACTTAACCAATGAGCCCCCAAAACTAATCAGGGAAGCACCTTATCAGAATGAACCTAGAATTTTTTTTTGAAGCAAATCGGATATTTCTATCAAGAGTTATCATGTTACGTACAAACATACAGAACCTGCGGACACATTAGCTCTACAGACTACTCTTATAGCCTGTGAGCTAAAAATGATTAAAAATGTAAGGGGAACAACGCACATTTCAGGGAAAAATTAATTTACAAAACTTTTATATTCGAAAGGGAATGGAAAAATTATGTTTTATGTTTTTTAGGTAGAAACTGCTGGAGTTTGCTAAGAATTTAGCACTAAAAGACACAACAGCACAAAGAATAAGGAAAACTCACAAATATCTAGCCAAACTTTGGAAAGATAAACTGTTAGATTTGAAAGAGACATTTCATAAAAAACAAAGCGTAATCACGACACTTTTAAAAATAATATAGCTGCTTAAAACAGCAACAACAATAACAACAAATTTGTCATTTGATTCATTAACCTGTTCACTACGGAGTATTAATGTAATATTATTGATTAAACAGGCCTGCGAAATTGAAGTTTTTGAAAAATACAAGAGAAGTTTTCTTTAATTTTTATGTTATTTGGTGAGCTGATTTCGAAAATGACCTGCATTTTTTTCCATCACGTCATAATTTTTTGTAAAATCGATATCAATATATTTGCTAAAATCCTATTTGAAAAGGAATTCTCTGGAGCGATTTTGCATGTACTATCTAGCAACAGTGGTTTTTATCTATTTAAATCTATGTAAAATAATAGATTCTTGGTGAGGCAAATTGATTTTTGCAGTAATCGATTATTTTTTTATAAGTTTAAATTGATAAAAACTACTTTTGCCAGACGGCACGAGCCGTCGCTGGTCGAGAGAAAAACAAAATATTCCCTTGAATTTAAACTTTCTACATCAAATTATGGGGCAGTTTCTAGAAAAAAAAATCGTTAACATACTATTTTAATTTATTTTTAGTAAGATGACGTACATAAAATAGACGATTACAGGGGCGTAGATACAGATATTTTTTTCTGGGGGAGAGTATATAAAAATTTCCCAACTTATAATTCCAAAATTTCCCAACTTGAAACTAATTGCTCTATTTTCCAACTGAAATGATATGTGCAATGTGTGTTTAATGATAACGATACTTATACGTAAAAAAAAAAAAATATATATATATATTTCTAAGGAAAAATACTGAAATTAAAAATATAAAAATTATAATTATTGGTTCATTTAATGAAAGATTTTGTCTTCTATTGTGTATGAGTCATAATCGTACTTCATATTAAAATAGCCTCATGATATTTTGAGTTTATTGAAAAAGGAACAAAGTTTTGGAGTAAATAAATTAGAGAACTGTTGATGGACAATAGTAGAGAAATTCATGTCTGGTAGATGTATGACATTTTCGTAGTACAGAGAAG
Source organism: Maratus speciosus (assembly GCA_963932465.1). NCBI lineage: Eukaryota > Metazoa > Arthropoda > Arachnida > Araneae > Salticidae > Maratus > Maratus speciosus. Next base: position 421,072,872 of record OZ010789.1, on the reverse strand, counting down.
CACAGTGACAAATTAAGTCTGGCTGCTTTTTGTATTTCTTTTAATAATTTAACTATTTTACTGTTACAGAACTCAGAAAAGTAGTCAGCAAAACAATAAAAAATTCTTCTTCTTATTTTTTTTTACTGATAAAAAAAAAAAAAACAAAGTGCTTAAAAAATCTGGAATTTCCTAACTCGAAGCTCAAATTTCCCAAGTTCACATATATTGGAGGGGGAGGCTCCACCCCCATAACCCCCCATCGCGACGCCTCTGAACGATTAACCAAGAGGAGCAAATATTATGTATTTCAAACAAATTTTAAACTGAGCAAAAAACAAAACAAAACAAATTTCTGTTTAAGTACGTAATCTTTTTTTTTTCTTTTTTAACTTCTTTTTGACGTTCTTCTTTTATGTTCAATATCAGGCCTATCTTGTGTTAACATCCAACAGTAGTCGGCGAGCTAGTTCTTGTCTCGTCTTCCTTGATGTTTGCGATCCACATCTTTGATGTCTTGATGGGACTTTCAGCCTGTTCTTAGCTGACTGATCCTGAATTTTCGGGAGAAAAGTCCACATGTGAATGAAAGCAATGTATTTTGACACTCATGGAGCAACTCAACACTTGAAATTTGTCCAGCATATTCATTACAATTGGTTTACAGTAAAGGATCCTTGTAACTACACAGAAATTTACTGACGACGTCTTTGAAGGCAACTCAAGCTTCTTTTTCCTTTGTTGTCATTCCAGTCTCAAATTATTTATCTTTCACATGATTTCGGATATCTGGACCAACAAAAATTCCCTCATGACACTTGGTTTCGGATAAAGCTGGAAAACGTTTGCATACATATCTGAAACAATCGCAATTCTTTGGAATAATACAATTTTTGGCTCAACTAAGCTGTTTCGAATCACATTCTTGGTGCCTGTTTTAAGATTCAGTCTTTTCAGCCATTCTTTTTTTACCCAATGTTGAGTCTTATCACGGTTGTCCCACTCGCATTGGTACTTTGCGTATCCGTCATTGGTACTTTGCTTATCCGTCATTGGTACTTTGAGTATCCGTCTTGTTGACCAAGAAGCAAGAACTTTCAAATCACCGCAAACGGTCCAACCGAGGTCGGCATATTTTATTTTGTCGAGGACGAGAGCCATGTTTTCATAGAGTTCTTTTGAATACACCGAGTATCCAACTGGTACAGCCGCATACTGGCTTCCGTGATGAAGAAGGACGGCTTTAAAGCTCTTGTTTTATGAATCTATAAACAACCCCCATTCATCTTTATCGTACATGATATTACAGTTCCTCATCAATCCGGGAACATCAAAACAATAGACCAGGTTCTCCTCTTCCACAAAATACTTAACAAATTCCTTTTCTCGATTCCTGTACCAATAAAAAGGAAGTTCCTTTGGCCAAAAAGTTTCTTTTTCTTCCAATCTGGAGACCAACAATTCAGATGCCTTTTCGAAAGGCCCAGAACTCTAGTAAGATCATTAAGTTCAACCTGAGAGAAGGACTGAGGTGAATTGCTTCCAGAGGGCTTATATTCGGTATGGGAGCCTTGAACTTCTGGATGATCAGTTTCTGAAGACTCTGAAGAGATGACTTTGCAATTTAATTGGAGGCAAACGCACTGCCACATGAGGTCCGTGAGGAACGGGGCTTATGGCCGATGGAATGTTCATAAAAATCCAAGTAAAATTGAATTTTTCGAGAAAACGGGACATGATAGAATTTTTTCATTATTTTTTTTAAATTTAGCACCAAAAAATACATTAAGTTCAGCTATAAATTCCTTTGTATTTTTTTTCATCGCAGGCCTGTATTATTGAATTATTTCTTATCAAATTTGACTTCAGAGCAAGAGTTTTAATTTATTTGCACTATTGCCAATCTTGGATATCGAAACATATCACTTTGATATCATTATTACAATTATGTTAGAGTATCTTTGTAAACTTGTTAGAGTATCTTTCCAACATAATTGAAAAGTGTTTATGACTTCGGTTTGTCTGTTTGCTGTCTTTCTGTCCGTGCTCTAACTCGGCTAAATATAATCGGATCACCATGAAATTGATATATGCTATTGATATTCACTATGCCATGTTCGGTATTCAAATGAAGCTTGTAGCAGTTACAATTCCTTTACAGGGACATTCAAAAGAATTCCGTTACATTACGGCCTATGAGAAAAAATCGTTTGCGGTAATTTTTAATAATGTTTCAAAATTTCAAATTCATTGAAATTTATATATATCTCTGAAGTATACTACAAGAGGCCTATACTATACGATATGGTATGGATAGCATTCATCGTTCATTTACGGCGATACTCAAAAGAATTCTATTACATTACTGGGGCTGATAACTGGGATCGGGTTATATAAAATTCCTTTACCTGTGGTTTTTACTGTTGAGCTGTCTACATGACAGAACAGGTATTATTATCAATAAGGTTATCTGAGCGAAATATGCTCGCCGGTTGTCAACCCAGTTAGCTTAAACGGTACAGCATTGACCCTGTAAGTCAAGGATCTGAGTTCGATTCCCGGGCTGGGCATTTTTTCGCTCAGTTGGAAATATTCAATTCATAGTAATACATACCTCCGATATTTATGCTTCTACATGTTTCTTCGGTTGATGCCATCCACTGCTTACTGTAATTTTTGTTCTGAATTCGATATTATTGGCTATCCATACATCGGAGGGTAACTATTTTTGTGTTGTCGGGGTTTTATGCTTCAAATATAGTTATACCTGAAATGAAAACTTATTTTCATGTATAAATTCAAGGGTAAGATCAAAATCAATTTATTTCTTAATATAGTAATACATACCTCCGAAATTTGTGTGTCTACCTATTTCTTCGGTTGGTGTTATCCATATGCTTCTACCATGCACTGCTTACTGCAAAAATTGTTCTGAATTCGGCATTCCTGGCTATCCATACATGAGAGGATTACTATTTTTGTGGTGTTGGGTTTTATGTTTCAAAAATAGTTATACCTGGAAAGAAAATTTATTTTCAGCTATAAATTCAAGGGTAAGAGTAATGTACTTCTTACTACATTAATACATACCTCTGATATTTGTGCTTCTATCTGTTTCTTCGGTTGGTGTCATCCAAAAGCTTCTCCCATCGACAGCTTATTGTAAAATTGGTTCTGAATTCGATATTCTTGGCTATACATACATCGGAGGATTACTATTTTTGTGGTATCGGGTTTTATGTTTAAAAAATAGTTATACCTGAAATGAAAATTTATTTTCAGTTATAAATTCAAGGGTAAGAGTAATTTACTTCCTAATATAGTAATACATACCTCCGATATTTGTGCTTCTATCTGTTTCTTCGGTTGGTGTCATCCAAAAGCTTCTCCCATCGACGGCTTATTGTAAAATTGGTTCGGAATTCGATATTCTTGGCTATACATACATCGGAGGATTACTATTTTTGTGGTATCGGGTTTTATGTTTAAAAAATAGTTATACCTAAAATGAAAATTTATTTTCAGTTATAAATTCAAGGTTAAGAGTAATTTACTTCCTAATATAGTAATACATACCTCCGATATTTGTGCTTCTATCTGTTTCTTCGGTTGGTGGCATCCAAAAGCTTGTCCCATCGACTGCTTACTGCAAAATTGGTGCTGAATTCGATATTCTTGGCTATACATGCATCGGAGGATTACTATTTTTGTGGTATCGGGTTTTATGTTTAAAAAATAGTTATACCTGAAATGAAAATTTATTTTCAGTTATAAATTCAAGGTTAAGAGTAATTTACTTCCTAATATAGTAATACATACCTCCGATATTTGTGCTTCTATCTGTTTCTTCGGTTGGTGTCATCCAAAAGCTTGTCCCATCGACTGCTTACTGCAAAATTGGTTCTGAATTCGATATTCTTGGCTATCCATACATCGAAGGATTACTATTTTTGTGGTGTCGGGTTTTACGTTTCAAAAATAGTTATACCTGAAATGAAAATTTATTTTCAGTTATAAATTCAAGGTTAAGAGTAATTTACTTCCTAATATAGTAATACATACCTCCGATATTTGTGCTTCTATCTGTTTCTTCGGTTGGTGTCATCCAAAAGCTTGTCCCATCGACTGCTTACTGCAAAATTGGTTCTGAATTCGATATTCTTGGCTATCCATACATCGAAGGATTACTATTTTTGTGGTGTCAGGTTTTACGTTTCAAAAATAGTTATACCTGAAATGAAAATTTATTTTCAGTTATAAATTCAAGGTTAAGAGTAATTTACTTCCTAATATAGTAATACATACCTCCGATATTTGTGCTTCTATCTGTTTCTTCGGCTGGTGTCATCCAAAAGCTTGTCCCATCTACTGCTTACTGCAAAATTGGTTCTGAATTCGATATTCTTGGCTATCCATACATTGAAGGATTACTATTTTTGTGGTGTCGGGTTTTACGTTTCAAAAATAGTTATATTTGAAATGAAAAGTTATTTTCAGGTATAAATTCAAGGGTAAGAGCAAAATCAATTTATTTCTTTTCATAGTAATACTTACCTCGGATATTTGTGCTTCTACCTGTTTTTTCGGTTGGCGTCATCCATATGCTTCATCTATGCGTCATGTACATAATACTTCCAGTCCACTGCTTACTACAGAGTTTGTTTGAATGTTCATTTAATCCACAACGATACTAGAGCCAATTGTGCAAAGTTTTGATACGGGATACACTCATACAGTAAAATCAACGGTTTTTTATTCGACATATTACTTTTAAACTGTCCATACTTAATTTTTAAAATAATTTTTTTTATCAATTTACGTTGATTTATAAAACTTTATGGAGATGAGGTATTAATTAATACCCGAATTTATTTTCTTAGATGAAAGGTACATCTAAATCCGAAAATGAAATGAAATGTTAAATTAAACAATTGCCTGTACTGTTAAATTTGTTATCTCAATAGAAAAAGTGCGTCGAAATACAAGTTCACCGTTGCTGAATTAATCGAAAAGTATTCATTTTAACAATGAAAAAAATAGTTAAACTAAGAAAAGGCGATGTGTTTACTTTAACAATGTATTGCATCCAATAGTTTCGCTTGAATAATGGAAAAATAAAACAAAGAAATTGCGATGACATGTGTTTATTACAACAATGTAATATTATAGGGTAAGATGCCCTATTATCGTCCCCCAGTCACTTTTAGGCCCTTGGAAATTGTAATTTTCTGTGAAAATCTACCAAATTTGAATTTTACATAGACTAACTACCCACGCACATAGAAACATAGGCAAATATCGTACAAAAAAAAATTAACAATGCGAAAAATTGTTTTTTCAAAAGTATCTAAAAAATGCAAAAGAAAAAAAATGGTCCCAATTTTGTCCCCCCCCCCGAAAAAAAATCCAGTATACCGAGGCTTAATTTATAACTAAATCAAAATTTATTTCTAAATGAGTAAGTAATTTAATTTACATTAATGTAAGGCACAAAGAAATGTACTAATTATCAGTGGAAGAATAACATAACGAAACATTAGCATAGTTGTCAACCTCCCGATTTTTTTCATGCCAATATTTTTATGTAAAAATACTTGCTTTATACAATCGCAGTTTTAACGCAATTAAATAAAGAAAATATTTTTGTAAGATTTTACTGGAATTCAAAAAATCGGGAGATTGGCAACTATGCATTAGCCATCCAAACATGAGGAAAAAAATTGAAAAAAATGTCATGAAAAAGCATTCCTAATTTCGTCCCCGAGACGAAAATAAGAACTGCAAGGGGAGAGAAATTGGGACCACGCTACTTCCCAATATTACGATCTTCAGTTCACGTAAGATGAACTGAGCGTCCTAAAACTCACTGTATGCTACTGTCAGCATCTTACGAACGTAAAATACATGCAATGAAAAAGAAATAAATACTTACAGTACAGTAAGTAAAGTTCTACAAACGACGTAATAAGAACTCAGGTATTCTAAAAATATGAAATTCGCCGTCTTTAATTTATGTATGTGTCTTGGCGAACGAAACTTTCAACACTGACCCCTTTTACTTTCCGTCCCCTGTGCCTTGCGTCATAAGTGGCGCCATTTTCGCAGAAGCGGAGAAGTTAAGGGGGACGAAATTAGGAGAGGGGACGAAATATGGGCACGTTACCCTATAGGTTACAGTTGTCTTTTACTTCATCTCCCTCCCCCCCCCCCCCCCGGGATTGCACTTATACTCTAAAGCGAAAGCTGGGTTCCCGGGGCGGTCATCCCTGTCATCCCTGTCTTTTACTTCAAGCAATTTTTTTAAGTGAAGAAATTACCGATTGAAGTGTTGAATTAAAAATTGATTGCAATAATAATTTTAATTATGCAATGTGAAATATATTAAATACTAAAAAGTTACATACCTCCGATATTTGTGATTCTATCTATTTCTTCGATTGGGATAATCATTATGTCCCTCCTTATCCACTGCTTACTACAAAAAGTGTTCTGAAATCGACATCCTTGTCGATACATACATGGTAGGGATCACTATTTTTGTGGCACCGTGTTTGGGGCTGTACATATATAACATTATAAAATTTGTGGCAATTTCGGACTCCCTCCCCCACTTACGATATCATACGTTATCATTCCTCGACCCCTCTCCCCTTAATGATATCGTTATCAGTGTCTAAAAATTGTTTTTATTTTTACATTTTTTTTATTATTATTCGTTTGGAATGATATACAGATATGGTTATACATTTATTATTCGCATTCTTTACACTTTACAGATTTAAATGAAGAGAAGAAGTTAATAAAATATCACTATTATATGTGGAATAACTTTATATCAAACAACACTAAGAAATACTTACTACATAAAAGTATTTAATAATAGCGTTTTGTTAAATAAATATCGTCTTTTTAGGTGCGTTCGTAATTATATAAATACGTAGCACCTATAGTCGTCGTTCAGTCCGTCTGTCCGTCCGCATGTAACAGAGCAAAAACTACCCAACCGAATGGGCTGAAATTTTAAATATATGATTGTTGCAAAATTTTGTCGAGCCATTTCAAATTTTATGAAAATCGGATGTATAGTTTAATTACAGGGACAGTCAAAAGTTTTTCTTTACATTACGGCCAATGGGGAAAATTATTGCAAGTGCATTTTAATGATGTTAAAGCTTTCCAAATGGTCTGAAATTTTAAACATATAATTATTGCGACATTTTGTCGAGCCATTTCAAATTTTATGAAAATCAGATGTATAGTTTAATTACAGGGACAGTCAAAAGTTTTTCTTTACATTACGGCCAATGGGAAAAATTATTGCAAGTGCATTTTAATAATGTTACAGCCTTCCGAATGGGCTGAAATTTTAAATATATAATTGCTGCAAAATTTTGTCGAGCCATTTCAAATTTTATGAAAATTGGATGTGTAATTTAATTACAGGGACAGTCAAAAGTTTCCCGTTACATTAAGAGGAATGGGAAAAAAATATTGCAAGTGCATTTTAATGATGTTACAGACTATGCACTTATGAAGAGCAAACAAATACACATTCAGTACAATATCGGGTGCAAAAAATAATTATAAAACTAGTTATAGTACGAACGCACCTCATTTGCCACGTTTGACGAGCAATTTCCAACTTGTTTCACTTGCTTCTGCACGGAGAAAAGCAGAACTCTTTATAAACAAAACAGGTGGACCCATTTTTTACTAGTAAACATAATAAGTATAATTTCGAACTTGTTTTCTTTAACAACGAATAATATATACACTGGTTATCAAAAATCAAGGAAAAGTCACAAAATGCTAATTTTCAAATACGCGAACACTCAAAAGGAAATAATATAATTCGAGTAATTACTATCTCTACAACACAGCTAGACCATATAACATCTCATTCAGGTCACACATGGTCACAAGTGTCACAGTCACTACGGTGAAGCAAAAAAATAGGAAATTCCATACATCTCATTATGAGTCTCAAATGATCACTATATGTGACTCCACTGAGAAGTCAGTGTGACTGCTGCTTTGTGACGAGTCACTATGTGACTTTACAATGTAGTTACATTGTGACTCTCATATGACTGTCATTTGTAGACTCAATTTCAAAGTCATCGTAACGCTGCATTGTGATAAGTCACCAAATAATGTCACATTAAAGTCACATGATGACTTTCAGGTGACAGAGAGACTACTATGAAAAGTCACCATTGTGCTCTTTTGGGAAAAGTCTCCATGTGACTTTAATGTGACATTATTTGGTGACTTATCACAATGCAGCGTTCGCGATGACTTTGAAATTGAGTCTACAAATGACAGTCACATGAGAGTCACAATGTAACTACATTGTAAAGTCACATAGTGACTCGTCACAAAGCAGCAGTCACACTGACTTCTCAGTGGAGTCACATATAGTGATCATTTGAGACTCATAATGAGATGTATGAAATTTCCTATTTTTTTGCTTCACCGTAGTGACTGTGACACTTGTGACCATGTGTGACCTGAATGAGATGTTATATGGTCTAGCTGTGTTGTAGAGATAGTAATTACTCGAATTATATTATTTCCTTTTGAGTGTTCGCGTATTTGAAAATTAGCATTTTGTGACTTTTCCTTAATTTTTGATAACCAGTGTATATGACAGAAGAATGGGAATGGCGGACGTTGGGATATTTCATATTTTGGAATGAAACGATTTTATAATCACTTAATGGTTTCAATCATAACTTTGTATTTCATAAAAATAGATAACAGGCTAAAAAAATAAAAATTAAACAGACTATATTGATGTAGAGAAAAAAATTACCAAATAAAGAAATTTTGGTTGGATAAAAAATGATAACGTTATCAAAAGACAAACTTCCCCTCTCCCTAAAGATATTTTACGAAATCAATTGCCCACCGCCCCCATAAAGTGATAACGTTATATACGTACAGCGCCTTTTAAGTTAAAAACATTTTTATACCTGAAATGAAAAATTATTTTCAGTTATAAATTCAAGCATAATTGTAAAATTAATTTATTTACACAATATATACCCGAATTTTGTGCTTTTACCTGTTTCGTCGATAAGTGTCATCTACATAATACTTCCAGTCCACTGCTTATTACAGAGTTTTTTTTTGGAACGGATGTCATATATTCCCGCGGCCGTCATCTTGGATTTTTTCTTGGCATGAAAACTCCTTTTCCGCCAAGTAGTAAATGTCGCCAAGTAGCGATTTATGCGCATGTTAGGCTTAACGAAAATAACCTTAACGGATTCGTCATATCGATAAAGATCGCCAAGAAATCTCAAAACATCCAAGATGGCGGCTGCGGGAATATACGGCATCTAAGCCGTTTATTTGGCTTTCCATTTAGTTAATAACGATAATAGAGTCAATTGTCAGATAAATGCAAAGTTGTGATACTGGATACAATTATACAGTAAAATCAACGGTTTCCTATTTGATATATTATTTTTAAACTGACCGTATTTAATTTTTAAAATAAATTTTTTATCAAATTACAATAATTTATTAAAATTTACTGGATATCAGGTATTAATTAATACCCGAATTTATTTTCTTAGATGAAAGATAATCTAAAAGCGAAAATGAAATGAAATTTTGAATTAAACAAATTGCCTGTATTGTTAAATTTGTTATCGCAATAGAAAAATCCCGTCGAAATACAAGTTCATTGTAGCGGAATCAATCGACAAGTATTCATTTTAACAATGGAAAAAATAGTTAAACAAAGAAAAGGCGACGTTATAATAAAACACTCATACTACAATATATATTAAAACACACATACACACATAATGTGTACATGTACACACATACACACATAATGTGTACATGTACACACATACACAATGTACATGTACACACATGTACACACATACACAATAACATGGGTTTATTGTATTTATTGTTTGTATGTCTGTATAATATTTATATATACCTTTAAAAGGCGACGTGTTTACTTTAACAATGTATTGCATCCATTAGTTTCGCTTGAATTATGGAAAAATAAAACAAAGAAATGGCGATGACATGTGTTTATTGCAACAAGGTAAAATTATATAGGGTACAGTTGTCTTTAATGTTAAGCAATATTTTTAAATGAAGAAATTATTGATTGAAGTGTTAAATTAAAAATTGATTACAAAAATAATTTTAATTATGCAATGTGAAATGTATTAAATGCTAAAAAGTTTAAAATAAAAGAAAAGTAAAAATAATTATAAAACAACAACAACAACATTTTTATTAGTGTACTCGAAATTAGAAATTTTTCATCCCCCCTCCCCTTTTTTTGTTTTATGACTTGACCTTTTAAGACCATTAAAGCATTTTTAATGATACTGCAACAGTTTTGGTATCTTCATCAGATTAAAAATTATTCAATGTTTCAAAACGTGTTGCCTTTTTGTGTGCTTTTATTGTTTATTTAAGAAGCTAGTTATATTTTATTATATTTTGCATTGGTAAATGCTGTATAGTTTTCACAATATTAAACACAAAATTAATAAATCAATGATAAATACTACAAACAGGAATACTGTTTTTTCAGAAGCTAGTGTCGCCCCGATGAAAAGAAAAAAAAAAGTTTTATTTTATATAAAATGACGTCATTCGCATCCGCTGAAGATTTCCATATTAACGATCCAGTCTTAAACAACATCTACAGAAAAGTATGCATATGACGTCACTATTGCAGATTATACACAAATCCAGCAAAAAAGCGATGTCGTCATTGAAGAAACTTTATAAAAAAAAGGATATAATGATTCATATGTTTGTAACATTAATATGGATACATAAAATGAAATATAGTTTATATAATAGCTGCATGTTTTATCAGAAATCCAAAATTTATATTTTTTCAACACGTATTTTATTTAATTTTTTTTTTCAGTTGTTATGGGAAAATGGTAATCAAAAGATATAATAATCTACTATTTTTCAACTATTTTTCCTTTATTTCCTACAGAAATGGAGTATTGCAGTTGCTAAAATTGAAAAAAAAAAATGCCTATAAAACTACAAAAAAAAAAAAAAAAAAAAAAAAAAAATCTCAATAATAAAGTGAGATGCAATTTTCAAACAAATTGCATTTGAAAGTTTTTTCCCCTATACGACGGTATAAAAATTGACAATGTGCGATATTTAGAAGTTAAAAAATTGCAATACAGATTAACAGTATTTAATAGTAAAATGATACATTTGCTTTATTTTATGTATGACTTCTGTAACGGAACGTTATTTTTGAGAGACGACATTTTAATTGCTGGCCGAAAGAAATAGAAAATTGGTGGCTAAAAATATTTGCTCTATTTTCATTTATATTTTTTTTTTACATAAAATGTAGCTTATAAACTATCTTAGTGAATTACAAAAGATTTTTCTCAAAGTAGTCTACTTCACTAAGAGATATCATCTGAAATACGACATTTAGTCTGACAAACTGGAGAAAGCATTAGAGATAAGCATTGTGTTTTCAATTGAATGCTAAAGAATGCTTTTGTATTTAATTTCTAAATGGAATGTTTAAGATTTTATAGTAAGATATGGTACTTTATATTTTACAAGAAAGAGACTTGTCTCAAAGTTTTATGATGCGAAAAAAAACAAAGAAACAACGACTTAAAAACAGAGGTAAATTAATTGAAAATTAAATTGATAGTATTAAATTTAATAGACTGCCAAGCATTTCTTACACAAAATTTATACAGTAGAGTCCCGCTTATCCGAGTTAATATGGACTAAGCTCACATTAAATAAGAAAAAAATTCGGATAAGCAATATTCGATAAGCAATAAATCGGATTTACACAAACGTCACCAACTAAGGAGATGAAATGAAAATTTACATTTAATTTATTCATTTTATGGTACTAGTAACATTTCTTTGATGTACATTTCCGTTACTTTTAAGAAAAACGGGGAATGAAATTGATTATTCGAAAAAGCTCGTGACAGTTTTTTGTTTGTTGAATGTATATTTCGCTGCAGTTTTTTTTTTTTTTTTTTTTTTTTTTTTTTTTTTTTTTTTTGGCTGCAGTATTACGCTACTGCATAGCTACCAATTTCTAAGATTTTTTTGTTACCACCAGGGTTCGTAAATATCATGATATTTTCGAAAATATCAAAAATATCCGATATTTTGATATATATCCGATATTTTCGATATATATCCGATATTTTCGATATATATCCGATATTTTCGATATATATCCGATATTTTCAAAATAGTCAACTTTGCTGATAATAAATATTTTCAAGCATAATATACATTAGAAACTAAAACATATTGCACTTAACGTGAAAACTTAAACAATATGCAGTATGGAACCATTTATCCAGAATGATATTTCAAATTGACTTATTTTAGAAAAGAGAGCCATACAGTCTCAGTTTGATATGTATATTGCTTTAAACATTATAACATGCATGATATAACTTGATTCCAACAACTAAGATTTCAAATAGAAGCATATTTAGCTGTATATTGGGCATTTTGATTTTTATGCATTTTTATTTCCAAGGTATTTCTAAAAATTGCTTTCTTTTGAACTTTGATTAATGTCTGATCTTGTTTGGACTTGATTCTTTCTGAATAGTCTAATAATTATTTGAGATCAAAACACTGTCATAGCCACATATATTCTACAAATCTGATCAAACAGATGTTGGTTTAATGCCCAACCAGTTATCCGGAATACATCTGACCCCAACCATTCTGGATAAATGGTTCTGTCTAAAAGCACATTTCTTTTTTTTCTTTCTTTTCTTTTCTTTTTTTTTTTTTTTTTTTTACTTAGAACAAAATTAAAGATCAACTAATTGACAACCGAAGCAATTTGCTTTATGCACTTACATAAATAAAAAAAAAAAGGCTATAGGATTCAGTATCAACTATCAAGAAATCCGAAATTTATAAAACAAAATTTTAAATACATGATATTGTTTTAACTGAAAATGTTTAACATTTTTTATTCCCAAAATACTGTACAGTTTAAACTGAACTAAATCAATACCAGAACAGATTCTTTTCTAATGAAGTTGTATATATATAACTGAGTATTTAAATTAGACAGTTTATTATTCAGTGTCTGTTCTGAATTAATAATGTCGCTCATAATTTACAGTTAAAAGTAAAAAATTCAAACATAAAAAGCTTGGAAAATATATTTTTCTTCTTCGGCTAAAAAAGTCACTATCAGAGACAAAAATTCTTTATTTACAGAACAACACAGTTAACAACAGTTGGAAATTTTATTTGCACTTTTTTTTTGACTGAAAATATCAAAAATATCTTGAACAGTGATATTTTGAAAATAAATATCAAAGTAATATGAAAATATCGAAAATATCAAAAATCTTGATATTTTCAAAATAAATATCGGATATATATTATGATATATATCAAGATATATATCGATTGATATATATCAACGAAGCCTGGTTACCACTAAAACTTACTAGTAAATTTTGCCCAATTCAATCGCCGAAATCTAACAATTGACAACGATTAAACATGGCAAAAATTTGTATTAAATTTTAGGGATAACAAAACCGTACAAATTGGCAGCTATGTGATTCTATTAGTGTCATGAAAATTGCAGGTGTAGCGCCTCTTCTTTCTGTTCAAAGTATTAAATATTTTTTTTCAATCGAATTTATATCTTTGGAATGGATAATTTTTTCTGATGGACTGATGTTATGAAACAGCCATTATAAATGAATTGTTAGGTGAAGATGAAAGAGCAGCCGTAAAAAGTTGGAACTCTGATTTTCTGGTCAGAATGAGAAAAAAAAAATAATTTTTTCCCCTCATTCTGACCAGAAAATCAGAGTTCTAACTTTTTACGACTGCTCTTTAATCTTCACCTTACACTTCATTTATAATGACTGTTTCATAATAATAGAAGCCACCAGTCCATCAGAAGAAAATAACTCGGTTAAGAGGGACTCGCATAATCGGGATTCTACTGTACACAAATTTTTTTTCAGTCTTTGATTCATATAGTCACTAATGAAAGAAGTTTGACTACAACTATTCGTAGTGTTTTTTGTGTAGATTTTATTATAATGATGTCTAACCCTTTCCAACATAGTTGAAAAATGTTTATGATTTTGTCTGTCCGTGCTCTAACCCTCGTAAATGTAGTCGGATTACCATGAAATTCATATATGATATTGAGATTTACCCTGGCATGTTCGGTATTGAAAATAAATCATGTAGCATTTATAGCCCCTTTATATGGACACTGTAAAGAATACTGTTATGTTATGGTCTATGTTGAAAATCGCTGAACTTTTGTTTTAATGATATCAAAACACCATATGAAATATAATGAAATTTATAGACATCCCTGAGGTACACTACAAAATGCTTAGTGTCGAATAGGGTTTGCATAGCATTTATCGTTCATTTACAGGGCTATACAAAAGAATTCGTTTACAGTACTGTATGTGAACAATAATTGCTGGAAGTGCGTTTTCAATTATGGTAAGCGCTTTTAAATTTAACTGATTTTTTGCATATTTATGTGTATAAATTCTATAGGCAACATACAGGGTTGCAGAAAAGAATTCGGGCACATTGTAAAAAAAATACGACCAGTTTTCCTGTAGGAATCGGAAAAATAGTTGCCCTTATCGTACCGGAAAATTTTGCGACCGAGCTCGGAATAAAATCCTTAAAAAAAAAGGAAATAGTCAATAAAACGGTATTTTACGCATTTTATTCCGAGCTGGGTCGGAAAATTTTCCGGTACAATAAGGGCAACAATTTTCCGATTTCTACAGGAAAACTGGTCGTATTTTTTTTTACAGTGTACACTTTCGTTTATTGACAGAAATTGCTTAAAGGAAAATTTTTAGCTGTTTTATGAGATTCTTGACTGAAGTAAATTTTGGCATACTAGGTTATTCAGTATATATAAAAATATATGTTTTTTATATGGTAAAATAATTCTGGTATCTTTCTGACTACACATGATAATTGCTGAAGTTGGCTTTTCAACTGTGTTATGCGTGTTTAAAATTGTTTACTTATCATTTTTCACCTAATTAAACGGGGAAACTTTGTTGCGGTATTTTGAATGTGTTTGAAGATGTTTCATATTTTTTTTTTTTTTTTTTTTTTTTTTTTTTTTTTTTTTTTTTTTTTAATTATGGTAATTTTTTCCTCCACACTGTAAAAAAAAAAAAAAAAAAAAAAAAAAATCCCACCAGTTTTCTTGTAGGAATCGGAAAAATAGTTGCCCTTATACCGGAAAATTTTCCAACCCAGCTCGGAATAAAATCCGTAAAAAAAGATAATAGCCAATAAAACGGTATTTTACGGATTTCATTCCGAGCTGGGTCGGAAATTTTTCCGGTACGATAAGGACAACTATTTTTCCAATTCCTACAGGAAACCTGGTCGTATTTTTTTTACAGTGCATTCTGACTAGAAAATCAGAGTTCTAATTTTTTACGACTGCTCTTTCATCTTCACCTAACATTTTATTTATAATGGCTGTTTCATAATGATGGAAGCCACCAGTCCATCAGAAGAAAATAACTCGGTTAACGCGGAAACTCGGTTAAGCGGGACTCGTATAATCGGCACTCTACTGTATCTCGAAAACAAATAACAGGAACGAGCTGTAATTTCACATCGGAATATTTTGACAATGCTTGATCTATTTATGTGAATATATAATGTAGGTCATAATGTATATTTTTAAAATAAGAATTTAAAAATAATTTTCGTAATTAAAAATATGTTTTGGAAAAAAAAAATGCATGGAATATATTTAGATCATTGATTGTTACTTACTGGAAAGAAATTACTTCAATCGCATGTTTTTCTGGGAAATAAATTAAAGTTTCTCACATGTATTTAACTAGCATTCAAAATAGCTCACAGGCTATCAAAGCCTGAGAGCTAATGTGCCCGCCTGTTCTGTATGTATGTACGTATGTATGTATGTATGTATGTACGTAACGCGATAACTCTTGATAGAAACATCCGATTTGCTTCAAAATTTTTTTCTAGGTTCATTGTGATAAGGCGCTTCCCTGATTAGTTTTGGGAGTTCATTGGTTAAGGATAAAAGGGGAAAAACGGGGTTAGTCCACCCCTTTTAATTCAGATAAATGGGTTTTTCATGCAGAATGATTCGATTTGCTCCGAATTTGGTATACCGGTTTATTATGTTAAGGAACTTCCCTGATTAGTTTTGGGGGTTCATTGGTTAAGAATAAAGGGGGAAAAGGGGGCTAGTCCCTTCCCTTAATTCAGATAAATGGGTTTTTCATGCAGAATGATTCGATTTGCTCCGAATTCGGTATACCGGTTTATTATGTTAAGGAACTTCCCTGATTAGTTTTGGGGTTCATTGGTTAAGGATAAAGGGGAAAAGGGAGGTTAGCCCGCCCCTCTTAAATTAGAAAACAGTTTAGCTGGGCACTTTTCTTTTTTATTTATAAGTCTATTTGCAGTAAAATTAGCGGTGGGTCATATATATTTTTTTCAGGACTGCACCTATATGTACTCTAAAATTCACCGAAAATATTAAATTCTTAACTGAAACGAGAAAGAAAAATCATGCATCAAGTATGGATTACGAAACTCTTTCCAACGCATTCAACATATTGTAACAAAACTGCGCCGTTTAATAAGGTGAAAGATTATGTTGAAATAAACAATTTAAAAAACGCATAACACATTTGAAAATCCAATTTCAGAAATTACCATGCATAGTCGGAAAAATATTCGAATTCTTTTATGCAGTTCTGTATAAGATCTATAGATTTGTATAGCTACTAGATAATTAAAAAAAAAAATAGTTCAGTTGGGACAGTTGATAACACAGGTGAAAATTCCCCTTGAGCAATTTCCGTAATAAGCGGAAATATACTCGAATTCTTTTGTGCAGCCATGTGTATGATCTATAGAATTTATATACATTAAGCAGTATGCAAAAAATTAGATAAGTTTAAAAACGCACAACACAATTGAAAATGTACTTCCAGAAATTATTTCTCATAGACATAACTGTAGCCGAATTCTTTTTCATATACCCTTTTTGGGTGCGTTCGTAATTATAAAAATACGTAGCAACTACCCAACCGAATGGTCTGAAGTTTTAAATATATAATTGTGGCAAAAATTCTGTTGAATCATTTCAAATGTTATGAAAATCGGATGTATAGTTTAATTAAAGGGACAGTCAAAAGTTTTTTGTTACATTACGGCCAATGGGGAAAAAATATTTCAAGTGCATTTTAATGATGTTACAGCCTTTTGAACAGAATGAAATTGATATGCACTTATGAGGTTCACTAAAATATACATTCAGTGCAATATGCGGTGCAAAAAATATTTATAAAACATAGTACGAACGCACCTCATTTGCCACGTTTGACGTGCAATTTCCAGCTTGTTGTAACTTGTAAAAAATAAACAATAAATGCTATGTACATTCTATTCTATACTAAGCATCCTATAATGCACGCCAGTGATGTATATCACTTCAAATCAAAGTGCAATCAAAGTATTAAATGAATTTTATAAGAATTTTTTTAATGGACCTTTAAAATATCGTCGTGACATAAAGGGTTAAATAACACTAAAAGTAAAATTCTGAAATTAAAAACTTAAAACATTTTTTTATTCTAATCAAATACTTGTATTCATATTCAACTGAAAAGAAAATATTGTCAATAAAAACTGTCACTGAAAAATGAACTAAATCCCTTGCCAAACCCATTTAGAACATTGGTTTAAATAAAACGTATTGTCAGTTTATAGTCAAAATGTTCTGGTCCTAAAACTCTTTCCTAATAAGGAAATGAAAAATATTCTCTTTGTATATAATGTAATATATCGAGATAAGGATTATTTTTAATTGCATTATTCATTGCATATTATTACTTCGAAAGAAAATCTACGATAGTGTGTGGCAGTAAATGGGTTTTCTAAGTTTTCCCAATAAATCACAAATTAATTCATCGTTGGCGCTATTGATCAATCTTATTATTCTAGTACAGTAAAACTACTGAAAACCCTTAACCGCTTAAACATAAGCCACATTAGGCATTTCTTAAAGGGACCTGGGATCTTCAAACTATTTTTCATTTATTATTATTATTTTTTTACTTTAAATACTATTCAAGGTCATACTGTATTCATTATGGCATATATTTATCACACAAGAAATTAAAACAAAAATTTTTTAGGTGAAAAATAAGGAATTTCTTGAATACAGTAGAGCGCCGATTATCCGAACAAGTCGGGACCGACCCTACTTCGGATAAGCAAAAGTTCGGATAAATGGACAGACAGTTTAAGGGATGTTTCTGACTAAATCCTATACAAGGGTTCTATACTAAAACCTTCACACGTTATCTAAGCTTAGGACTGGCAGCACATGTTAGTGATGGCATGTTTAAAAATTGTTTTTCTTTTTTGGTCTTATTAATTAATTTTTTTTTTTGCTTACATTTTTATCATTAATTTTTTTCTTCTTCTCTTTTTATCATTTTCTGAACTCCAGAGATTATAGTTTAAGCAAAAAAGCTTTTGATTGTTGCTTGCTTCAACGAAGACATCCTTTTCAATGCTGCCATATCTCTAATTCTTCTTAAATACGTTAGTTGCACTGCAAATATGGGCGTCTTAAATTCAGACACTTATGTGACTGAAAAAGTAATTCAGACACTTAAGTGTCTGAATATGAAATTTCAGACATCAAGTATGTCTGAATTTAAGACACTTAAGTGTCTTACAAGGATCATGATATAAATGAACTGAAAAAAATGTCTGAATAATGATGACACGTCTGAAATTAAGACATTTAGAAATTCAGTCACTTAAGTGTCTGAATGTAATGCGGTGACTATATATACAATTTTATTGCAATATATAATATGCCAGCATAATCAGAAAAACTTTACTATTGGAGGAAATGTTTTAAACGTGAATATAAACATGAAATAAGCTAACTAAGATTTTTTTCAGAATCCTTGTACAAGACAATTTTTATTGTCTTATGCACAATAAAAATTCCTAAAACAAATAGAAAAATTTTATACTTAAGAAATATTAAGTATTCAAAAATTAGTTTTTAACATTTCTCAAAATAAAGAGCTGAAACAAATATTTTCTGTCCTGTACAATAAAAATTTCTAAAATCAATAGAAAAATTTTACAATTAGGAAATATTAAATATTCAAAATTAGTTTTTAATATTTGTCAAATTAAATAGGTGAAACAACTTTTTTTCTGTCTTGCACAATAAAAATTTCTAAAATCAAAGAAAACTTTTACAATTAAGAAATATTAAACATTTAAAAATCAGTTTTTAACATTTTTTAAAATAAATAACTGAAAAAAACTTTTTTTTCCCTCTGGCAGGCTGCTCTGCTCCCTGAGCCCTCCATTTAAGATAAATTAGAAAATAATTACAAAGAAAACAGAATTTAAAATTGTTTTTTACGAGACGTTCAAGAAGGCAGGGGAGGGGAGTGATGAATATTTCCCCTTTTTCTGTTAGCATTTGATTATTCTATAGTCATTTGGAACTGAAATTACTTTTTTTAAAATTCAGATATAATTAGAAATAATAGATTTTAAGTCATATAATCGTATCAATCTTAAAAGTTTTTAAATCAGATATAAAGAAAATTTACCCCCCCCCCCCACACACACACACCACCACCACACACAAATACGCACACGAAAAACATTGATATCAAAGTAATATCAAAGTTCGATTAAATCAAGGTTTGTCAAATTTTCGAAAGCAAAGTTGCGCGCGCATCGCACGTTTTCTCCTACACCGGAAAGAAAAGTAATCATATAGTTGGGCGGGAATTCTAATTTCGGTTCGTCTTGTGCTTGTGTTGATTTTATTTCAAGAATACAACATGTCGGATAACAAATTAAAAGGTATTTATTTATACTCTTTTATTACTCTCGTAATAAAAATGTGTGTCCATAACATACAAAACTGATAATATTCTAACTTCATAACTGAAATCATGACAGTAGCCATTATGTTGTACCTACCGTTGAGAGGAACATTTTCCGTTTGTTTTTCTGCCAATGTATTGAAATACTATATCGATTACATCTTAGTTTGCGACGTTTTTTTATGTGAAGTGTCAGTTATTTTGTGATTTTATGTGCTAAATATTTAAACTAGTTTTAATCAGTAATTTGTACTACATTTTAAACATTTTGAGGTTTTAAAAAAGAATATTTATTCAATTATGTATTTATGTGTTCATATATGTATTCTAGAGCATTGAATTCCTTTTGATAAAATAGGAAGAGGGGACTAAAATTATAACATGTTCTGGGACTCTGCTTATATCTTAAGTAATGATTCTAAAGTTTATACATTATAAAATAGTCATTACAAGATATTTTAATATAATGAATATAATAAAGGATTAGTGTATATTTAAAAATAGTTATAGCAGTACTAATAAGTATAATAATTATAATTTAAATAATAATAAGAAAAAATATTAATGTATTTGAAAACTTTGATTTATCTTTAAAGATACATTTCATTAGATTTAGACTTAGTTAAAATTTCGTTACGTTCTTGTTAATTGAATTGTATTACATGTAAAATGATGTTAGCATAATATATTTAATTGTAGTATTAGAAATTGTTTAGTGGATTAGGCCTGTCGATTTGATTAAAAAACGATGGGGAAACCACTATTTTTTTATTAAAAAAAAACGAGCTGCGTCGTCTACCTCCTGGGTAGTTTGGAAAAGGCGACAACATTTATTTAAAATTTGATTGAATAATTCATAATTATTATTAAAATTTATAGTTAACCACTTAAAATTATTTTGCATAAAAATATTGAAAGATTTCATTTCTGTAATATTTATGTTACTCATCATTATACATTGTAGATTTTCTAATTGAGGTACATTAAATACAGGTATAAATGGTAAATTATTTAATCATGTTTTATTACTATGAGTGAAATTGTTACTTTTTTGTAGTGCATTTAGAAAATGTGTGGTTTATTTATATTTTGAGGTTATGTTTGTGTCTTTTAGTATTATTTGCATGTATCACAACTTGCAGTTAAAATGAGACTTTTTTTAAGACGTATAATTATAAGTTGTAAGTAATCTTAATATAGGATTTGTGTTTTTAAGTATTATTTGCATTTATCACGCTTTTTAGTTAAAATGTTTTACAAAATTATAATTATTAGTGCTGTAATGAATAATGATTTTGTCGAACACTGTGTTTTTGATTAAAACTTGGATACTCAAACTTGGTATGAAATTTTCTTAAAATTGATTTTTTTAAATTTGTTTTGACCTTGTGCTGATTATCAATATTCTGTACTTGTATGGTATAATTAGGTTAAAGAAAAAGATATATCAATTGAAATATGTATTTATATCTACATATATATGTATTTTAGGACACTGAATGTTTCTTTATTTGTGATAGCATGTGATTGTCAATGTAGGGGAGTGGGGTGGTAAATTTATACGAGACTTTGGCCATGGGGCCCATTTTCTATACTGTTACCAAAAAATTAAACATTTTCGTTGTCTTAGAATACATATATGAATTATAAATACATATTTAGATATTAATTTTTTGTTTTTAATCATTTCTTAATCTAAAAGTATAATATATTGATTGTAATCCGTATAAGATGAAAACAAATTTAAAATATCAGCTTTATGAAAATTTAATGCTAAATTTGAGCGCCTGTAAAACAAAATCAAAAGCTTAAAAAAAGGTCAAAGATGGCTGCCTATTACCCTGGTAAAAAAAAATGACAGTAATTCAGACGTTTTAAGTGTCTAAAATTCAGTCTCAAAAAGTGTCTGAAAAAATTCAGACATTTTAAAATGTCTGAAAATTGAACACTCCGTTTCAGACACTTAAGTGACTGAATTTCAGACATTTTTATTTGCAGTGTGAATAGGATCAACGTTCTTCTGCCGTTCGAGCCATTTCATAGCTGTTTCCAAACATTCGAAGGCTCCATTATGTGATGGACCTGATGCTCCACCAGTGGCCGAAAGGTTCTGCTCTCGAAGCTGGTAGATGGGAGATGCTGGGTTCAAACCCAATCGCGCCCGTTGGCCTAATCGTTCGGTGTGTTTTCAGTGGTTTTCTTCGAACTTTGGATTTTCTTGCGTAAACACGGGTTAGGTTCTCTTAGAAATACCCCACGGAGGGCACCCCCCCCTTAGGGCCCATATTCCTCGTGTTGATAATTGGCCGCCATAACCGTGATGGACGTGGATTATTTCCAGAGCATTCGTTTTCATTTTCTTCAATTTCTTTTTCATCATGAATCTCATCCACAATCTCATCATCATTTAAAATCTGATATCCAGGGTCATGTACTTCACTATTTAACCACTCGTTAATTTCATTTTCTTCATAGCTTAGGATTCTTCCCATCTCCTTTATTGTTTTGCATTCCTCATTTTCTGATCCACTAGCAATTTTTTCTTTATTTAAAGTTTTATTCCAAGCCAATGGATAATTGTGAATTCGGTTTAAAAAAATTTTTCGGGAGAAATAGGCTGTTCGGATAACTGGATGTTTGGTTAATTTATTTATTTATTTATTTTATTTATTATTATTTTTTTTTTGTTGAGAGAAATATGCTGTCCGGATAATTGAAAGTTTGGTTAATTGGTGTTCCGGTAATAGGTGTTCTACTGTATATTAAACGTTGCGAAGAACTTTTCAAAATACCCCATGCGCGTTCCATGTCAATTAAAATACAAAATATTTTTTTAGGCAAGTTTGGTTTATATGTAAAAATAAAACTGTGCATCGAATTTTATAATTTGAATAAAAAGGTAAGAAAAACAAATATTTTCTAAATTTTATATTTTCAGCAATTTCGTATCATATTTCTGCAATTAATTAACTTTGACTTTTCCAATTATATTTAGCTTCAAACAACCATGTACAGTTTTATGACATATATAATGACAAACAGCTATAGAAAATTTTAAAGCATTCAGAGAAAAAAATATGTGCATGGAGCATTTTAAAATAATGGACAGCAAGTAAATTTTTAAACTAAAAAAAAAAACAAAAACAAAAAAAAACGAGTTTGAAGATTTAGTACAAGCACAAACATTAAAATGTATCTTCTAATCGACTAAATTCAAATATAGCCGTAGCTTCAATAAGTTTACTGAGTAATTTCATCAAATTAATGGTTTATACATTTTTAATTTATGTTTTGAGAAACATAAGGAGCATAAGAAATAGTTCGTTGACGACAAAAAATTCCCAGCGGTATGAAGAGCTTTTCGAAATGTTCCATGCGTATTCCATATCAATTAAAATCACCAATACTTTTTATGAAAGTTTGGTTTATATACAGTGGAACCCCGATTTTACGTTTATCAAGGGACTGAGTAAAAAAACGTAAAATGCGGGAAAAACGTAAAATACGGGAAATACATAGAAGGCAAAAAATCGTAGAAAAAAAACAAAGGTAGAAAAGATGACTGTCTCAAAACGTATTACAATCTATATTTTACGAAAAAAACATTATTATACATACCATTTTAAGATCATTTTACTAACACATTTAATTGCGAATCCTGGCGTTTAGGTTGAAAATAGTCCGTAATAGGTGGATTGTTTTTTAGTCATTGAGTTCAAAGTGAATGCAGCATCTTCCAGGATTGAAATACTTTGCAAGTTTTTTCCTGGTCTTTATGAGAAAGAAAATAGTATTTCACTGTTTGTAAGCTCTTCAATGCAATATTGAAAGAAGGGACAGGCTGTGCTTCTGTTTCTTCTCCTTCATCTTCATCGGTGGATGTAAAGTCCATAACGTCGGCTACGGATGGAGCAGTAGCTCTTTTAGCTTCACATGTTGCTAAATTTTCCGGGATGTAATCGTCAAAATCATAGATAACTGTTTCGTTATCATTCTCCGAGTCTACCGCAGCTGATTCCTCATCTGTTCTCGGTTCATTAGATGCTACTAATCCGCTTTCTTCAAAACAATGGGAAATGCACAGTTGTGTAACGTTTCTTCACGACGCAGAAATAAAATGCATAGCCTCTAGAACACTTAACTTTAACTTGCAGGTGCCATTTAGGTTTCCATTTTCTATTTCAGCTACAGCTTTCCGGACAAGCTGCTTTCTATAAAAAACCTTGAAAGATCGAATAATGCCGAGATCACAAGGCTGCAATTTGCTTGTGCAATTTACCGGAAAAAACTCGACATGCACATTAGACAGCTGCAAAACCGGATGTGCACTGCATTGATCAATGAACGAAATTATTTTACGATTTTGCAACTCCATTTTTTTGTTTAATTTGCCCAAAAAGTCTTCGAAAAGGGGTTTGGTTATCCACGCATTTTTGTTTGCTTCGTACTTTGTTGGATAACTTCTCACGTTTTTGAAGCATCGTGGGTTGTGCGACTTTCCAACAACAAGAGGCGTCAGCTTCTCACTTCCATCAGAATTAGAACACAGTAAAACCGTAAGACTCAATTTAGACATCTTCCCTCCATGGCAGGAGCCTCCTTTAGCAAGATAACTTTTATCCTGTAGGAGGTTAAAGAAAAGTCCGGTTTCATCCGCATTGAATATGTCCTTTGGCTTCTATCCTTTGGTCAAATTTGGTAGAATTTTCTTCCAATCTTCTATTGTAGCTTCATTTACACTTGACGATTCTCCCGAAAACGATCTATACACAAGATTAGGTCTTTTTTCATTCGGTCAATCCAGCCATTTGAAGCTGAGAAATCTTTCAAACCACCAAGCCTATCGGCGATTTCTAGAGCTTTTTCTCTTAGTATCGTGCCATTTACAGGTACATTCGTGGCACGAGCTTCATTAAACCCCTTTAATAAGATACCTTCCAGCTCGTCGTACGGCGATTTTTTCAATGTTCTCTGTTTCTTGGCATTTTTTTCTCCCACTTTCTCAATGTTTTCTTCAGTGCATTCTTTTTCCTGTAGCATGGATTGCAGAGTTGTCACGGGAATTCCTTGCAATTGAAGAAACGCTACTTTGGTTTCGTGGAAGTCATCAAATTGTTTAACAATTTCGGCTTTCTCAGCAACAGAAAAGGTTTTGCGTTTTTTACTCGTCATTTTGGCATAAAAAGGTTAGAAATGCGACCACCGCGTGCTAATCAGCAACTGAATTTGAAAACGTGAAGAAGGGTAAGGACCCCTTTCCCTAACCCGACGAAAGAAATGAGCCACCACATGTGATTGGTAACAAGAGTGTCTCTTCCCCTGCCCATCTCATTCCTACACCAATAAAGTGTGTTGTTTCTGTACTTTGCTCCCCCGCCAGCTATCCGGGGGGGGGGGGGGAGGAAGCAGTCCGCGACAGCAAGAGTTCAACAAAGGAGGGGGGGGGGACCAGTTTCAGAAGACAGAAGTCTTTAGAATGCGTTTCTGCTTTCATAGATCGTTTAACTTTCAACAACATAGATTAACTTAAAAAAAAAAAAAAAAAAACGCAAAAGGAAAAATTATTGTTTATTTTAGAACACTTTTTTCTTTTTTTACTTTCCAGAGAAAACGTAAAATGCGGGAAATTCCATAAATAACAAACTTACGATCCGGGTTAAATTAACATTACAATTATACGGAAAAACTGGGACCTGATGAAAAAAACGTATAATGCGGGAAAAACGTAGATTCGGGGGGCGTAAAATCGGGGTTTCACTGTATACAAATAAAACTGTGTATAGAATCCTTTATATTTTTATATAAAGGTAAGAAATTTGTTTTCTAAATTTTATGAAATTTTAGCATCACATTGCTGCAATTAGCTACAATGAGTTAGCTTTAACTTTTGCAATTATATTTAGTTTTAAAAAAATCATGCACGGTTTTATGACATGTATATTGACAAATAGCTATAGAAAACTTGAAAGCATTCAGAGGAGAAATTATGAAGAAATGCAGTTGCAAACATTTGCAAACATGTATAAAATTCATTAAAGGCGCTTTTATTAATTATAAAAATGCAATAAAAATGCTAATAAACAATTAAATTTAAAAAATCAAAAAACCCGACTGTGTAAAAAGCGAACTAATTAATTATTTCTCATCAATGTGAAACTTTTTTTTTTTTATATTACATACCTATTTTTTTTTTATTTACTTGTATTGATGGCTTTTAAGTTATGTTTAATTGTTAGTTCCTATCTATAAACACTGTTTTGATGAGGCCTATAGATGTCTATGATGGTTAGAGTTGCTGTAAAGATAGAGATCCTACCTACACAACTTCCAGGTTGTGTAATATTTAAACGGAGCTTCTGACTGTAAAATAGTCAATGAAACATCGTCTTCATTTTGAAAGACCTATCCAATGATATGCCACTCAATAGGGTGCGTAATTTCTGTTTTCATCTCTACCGCCATTTTGAATTTATAAAAACAAAACCTACCCTATAACCATCGGACGATTAAGACGAATTGATAGAGACCTCATTTATTAAAATCCATCCAGCCGTTGGGATGTTTCGAGGGTATAAAGAAATCCACATACACAGATACGCGTGAAACACATAACCCTTCTTTTCAGTCGGGTAAAAAACATCCCATTGCAATAATTCGACTTGGAGATGAAAGCTTACATAAAGCTTGATTTTTTTGAAAACAAAAAAATATTTTTCGAGAATTTGAGCAATTTTGTTAATTCGAAGCCTTGTCTCTTTAAATAAACGTTGTTCATGACATTTGCTCCTAAAATTTTTTGATTCATTCCATTTTACAGAGGTGAAGAGAAACAAATTTGTGCATTGGAGATAAAGTTTCGAAGGAATCCCTTCATATATATATTCTATTCCCATAAAAGGTGGGGTAATTTAATAGGTATTAATAATATTTATTAAATTCATTATCTTAAATAAATTAAAAATTTTACAGCAATTTATTTTTTAATTAAATTATTTCAGTTATTATTTTTTATCAATTATTTTTTGTAATCAAATCAACTTTTAATTACCAATTATGTTCTATTTGTGATTCCTAATTGTGATTCCAAAATTGTATATTGATAATATGTTATATTTGTTTTATGAGGTATGGAAGCAAATTGGAGGTAATTTTCCATACCAACTTAGACAGAGGTATTGCACATGGACATACTAAATTATTTTTACATTTACATGGAATATTTCCCTGAGGGGTTTATGAGAACCATGATACTTGAAATAGACTATCAAATCAGAATAGAATGACAAATGTGTAATTTCAGTGAAATTTTAATTTCTTATTTTACAGAAAAACTGGATTTAAATTTTGAAAGTAAAAAATATCCCTTGCATAAAATTATACAAAACGCGAGGGCGCTGCGATATTTGCATAACTACCCTTCTTCCCCCTTTTACCTGTGTCACTGCTCTTTTCCATAAAAAAAAGAATTAGTCGTGTGTTAAGAAAACCTTCTTGGTAAAACAATAACTTGAGCAATTGATGCTAGATGGCGTTGACTAACGAAAATTCACTTTTAGTCAGATGGCTGATTCACTTTCTTCTCATCTGTCGATATATGAACTCGCTCCCATGCTTTTCAAACATGTGCTTCAAAACTATCTTAAACAAAGTTGAGATGAAAACTTTACACTTTGAAAGTAGGGATCTAACTTACAATCTTATGGAGATCCTCAGAATAATCATTTAAATATTAAAAATTATTTGTGTTTTCTCAAAGGTTGTCAAGGTAGATAAACGATGATTTAAACAAATCAATGATGGATAAAACTTTTGATGAAAAACAATTTTTTCTTAATATACTAAGTGTCTTAAACTTCTGCATCCGAAACTGATGATCCCGAAGATGTTGATAATATGGGAAATGGCATGAACAAGGTAGGAAAAGAATTCTTCCCCTTTTTTTATTAATTTTCAGTAAGATAAATAAGCCAAATTGGCATCATTCAATGCTTCACATACTTGAGTCCCATTTTCTTCCGAAGCTTTAAATTATAATAAGTATTGATAAAACTTAAGTATTTTAAAAAAATACATATACTGATATATATATATTAAAAAAAATATATCTACATACATAGCTATTTACATGTTCATATACACATACATATAATGATACACATATGTTCCCACATTTTCTCTTATTATACATATAAGTGAATGTTTATTTACTCACACACATATATCTCTATATTATAAATATAAACAAATTTATGAATGAAAAACTATATCTATCTACATGCCTATCTATCTATGCATGCCCATCCATTTATTGTATAGCTGCACTTACGTATTAATACATATACGCATATATGCTTATACATAAATAAATGAATATTTTTCTCTGTCTATTATCTGTTCACTCATCTATTTATTATTTTATCTTTCTACCTATCTTTCTGCCAACTATTAAATATTTCTATTTACCTATCCCTCTTTAAATTTATTTATAATCGCATTAAAAAAATTTCTTAAACATTTATTTGTTCCTAAACTATTTGTAAATTAAAAATAAAGGGATAAAAAAATTGGTATAAATATTTTCCTTTTACATTTATATAATTTAAACGTCCGTGGGGGATTTACATCTGAGATACTACTTAAATCTTCTGGTGAGTTGACTTATCTTTTCCTTTTAATGCACATCAATCTTTTCATTTAGTGAGTAAATTTATCTAATTACCAACACTAGGAATATGATATTTGAGTACAACCATATTGTAAGTTAAAAAAATTAAATATTTTAGAAAAAAGTTATAATTTCTTTGTTTTGAACGTTACAACTATAATAGATACATTCATAATTTATGAAAAGTGTGATTTAAATAGCAAAAATTTCACCCAAAAAGAAAAAAATAATTCTGGTAAGCAAAATTTTGTTTCTGGGAAAACACATACATTTAATAACTCTTTTTATTTTTTATCTTGTCAGTGTAGGGTATATTTGTTAGACAAAAATTATTTTTGTTGATACTTATCGGAACAGAAGTAAAGTGCTTTTTTCTATTCTTTTAAGGAGTAAATTTCCTATTACACTAAAAAGTAAAACAAAACTAGAAAACGGGAATTCTGCTTTTTCAGAATTTAGTGTCGCCCCCGATGACAAAAAAAAAAAAAAAAAAAAAAAAAAGCATATAAATATAGATACAGTAGAGTCCCGATTATCCGAGTTATACCTTATACCTTTGGAATGGATCATTTTCTTCTGATGCACTGATGGCTTCCATTATTATGAAACAATCATATTATGCAGCATGCTTCATTATTATTACACACTAAGTGCTTAAAGTACGAGAAGGATTTATTTCGAGTGTAAATTTCTGCATTGGAGCCGAAGGGAGTCACTCCGAGCAAATTTTAAGATAACTTTAATTTTTATTAATTAAGTTTTAGATTAGATAATCTAATAGCGTTCTAAAATATGTATTATTTTGAAAAGAATTCTGACTGTTCCTTTTCATAATTTCATTTAACAAAATTTCTGTTATTTTTTAACTTATATTTTTAGTACCAGTTATGTATTTTTCTTTAATATGTCAGAAAGAAAATAAATTTCAAATTTATACTGCAATGTTAATTTTACTCTTAAGTATTATTTTTTTAATATCTGATGATTATTTATATTTCTAGTAAATTTGTGAATGACTCCTATTTCACAACAAAAAAGAGGCTTCAACTTTAAACATCTATTACTCGGCCAGTCTTAATCG
The DNA here is from genome assembly GCA_963932465.1 of Maratus speciosus. NCBI lineage: Eukaryota > Metazoa > Arthropoda > Arachnida > Araneae > Salticidae > Maratus > Maratus speciosus. The sequence goes on along the minus strand of OZ010789.1, from coordinate 421,043,177 downwards.
TAGAAGCATGGGGCAATTTTTTTTTTCTGTCATACTTCTTAGTGTAATGGGATATTTTTACTAAATACAACTTATAGGACCGGGGGACTGTATAAAAATTTAAATTTCGTAATTTTTTAAGAAATGTTTTTATTGTTCCATATTGCTTGTAAAATACTTCTTTACCTCATTTAAAGCATTTTTGTAATTGAAATTATATGTCTATGCCTACCGGTTGAGGAATTAGCCATTGGACACCATTGAGAGTGGGCACCCTGTATAGTTGAAGTTAATAACATCCTACTATTTTTTTCGACGTTCAGAAAGATTTTATTCTAATTTATGATTTTTAAAATTCACTAATATTTTTTCACACTTTGATTCTTTGTTTACTGGTGGTTAGTCAATTTGATTGGTAAATTTTAAAACAAGCTATGCTTTTGAACTAATGCAATGAATGTTGCAGTCTGTTCCTACAAGAAAAAAAATCAAAATAAATTTTATTCCTAATTATTTACCTTAAAATTTGAAATTTTACAAAATCTTAACCTTGCTGTTCTTCTTGCGTCTATATGACCCTAAATGAAATTTAATTGCTCATAACTTTTTTACAAAAATTATTTTTACTCGAAATTTGACGAGTTTGTCGTTATATACCTGACATTTTGAGCAAATACAATTTTTAGTAAAACAATTCTGAACAATTAAATTTTATTTCGGGTCATATAGACCCAAGGAGAACAGCAGGGTTAATAGAAGAAATGCACATCGCTATATTGAAATTTCAATTCAAACGTCAACTGTAGACAACCAAATATTATTCATTAAGCAGTTGCTGCCTGCAATAAATCTCAAATATTATTTCAAAAGCAAAGCAGCTAAGTTTAATTTATTATTGGATTAATCCATCAAATAACGATCGAGAAATTTATTATTTCTTCTTTTCTTTGAAAACTTATGTAAATTTATAGAAAAATAGTGAGATGTCGTTTAAATGTATTCCAAGGGTCCTTAGAATTGAAATATATATGTGGAGCAAACATTCAAACCGTGTTTTCTCACAAAAAAATAAAAAAATAAGTTATTGTTATTTTTATGAACTCTGTGTTAAATTGCACAGAAATAAATGGTATTTTTTACTAAAAAAAATTTTTCTCCGATTATAAATCAATTTTAAAACTTGACGTTTGAATCAAAGAGTGTTTCCTCCAAAGCCTGCATTCAATCAAGCAGTGATTTCTCCAGTCTGCCAATCACAGTTGTCACTTAATGTGTACTTTCGAAACCTACCATACATATCACAATTGAAACGGATTGTTTTAGAAAAAAAATAAGAGAACTATTAAAGTTAAAGGCTTCCAGAATTATAGATTTCAAGATCTAAATGAAGAATATGATGTAAATCTTCTTAAAAAGGGAGTTAGTGTTGCCTTGTTCAAAGGGTTGTTTTAGAATATCTTCCTCTTAGCCACGCCATACCAGTTGAAAAGAACAAAGATGTTAAAAAACTTTTGAAGGTAATGTATAGTGAACAGTGGCAAAATCAACCTGATGATATATTCAAATGATACAACCACATTATCCATGATTGATAAGCCTGCAATAAAGAAGAGGGATATGTGTATAACTGTCTAGATGAAGATATTGGTTTTAAAATTTGAAGTGGATTTCTGGCAAACGAGTATTTATTTAGTAAATATTTAATGAATACTACTAGGTACCATAATCTGTCATTTTATTTTAACAATAATCAACTGAAATTCAGTATTTATTCAAATAAAATAATGCTATTGTATTATTTGTGAGTTAGAACTTATTTCACTCAAAAAGCGTTTTATCCACTTGTCAAACAATCAAAACATGTTTCCTCCTCTGAATTCGGTCAAAACGTGATTTCTCCAAATATTAAATGCATTTTATTAATTTGTTTTATGTTTAATATCTTAGGTATGCTTGCAATTCTTTCTAATAAACAGTAATAAAAATACACAATAAAAATAAGAATTAAATACAAGTTATTTTCTTATTTATCAGTTTTTTGTGTTTTTTGAAAACTTGTATCTGAAGGAGAAAACATGGTTTGCATGTTTGCTCCATATATATATATATATAAAGGTAGAATTGAAAATTTACTCATTTCGACACATACTTAATGAGAGACCGATATAACAAACAATAATAATACGTTTTCATGATGTTAACTCTATTTCTATCTTTGTCAAAGGACACCTTTTTATAGTGTTTATTTATGCTTATTTTGCTCGTGGTTCTTTAATGTAATAAGCATAAAAAGAGTTTTCAACGCATTAAAAATGATTTGTAATTATTTCAATCTAAAAATTACAAATGAAAACCATAAATCGAAGTCTTTTAAAAGATGTCATTTGACATCGGTAGAAATAGTGTTAAGCACTTTTCTATTAACCCCAAGAGTATCAATGTTTTACACTTGTTGATACAGGATTGTCCTAGGCGATTGTTATTGTTTCATTACGATTTTCCTACCGCTTATTTTTATGCAATAAATTTCGTGATATATTCTATATAGAAATTTGCAAAGAAGATTATTGTTTTTAAAATAATGGTAGGAAGTGTTATAAAAATAATAATATCACTTGTACCAAAAGAGATATACATGTGTACCGTCAATAGTCCAGGGTTTAATACGATTAAAATTATTTTAAATGAATTCTACAGTAATTTAAACAAGCAAAAAAAGAACGTTCTATTAATTTAACTAATATATATATGTAAAAGTTCCTTTATTAATTTATAAAATAAATATGCATTAGAAATACTTTGATTAAATACGTCTTTTTCTCTCTTCATTGAAAATGTAGTTTGAGTGTGACAATAATGAGAAATTCAGATTAAATACTTTATTTCTTCATTAAAAATGTATTTTGAGTGTAATAATAATAAGGAATTTAGATTAAATACGTCTTTCTCTCTCTTCATTAAAAGTGCATCTTGAGTGTAATAATAATGAAGAATATAGATTAAGAAGATTTAGTGACCAGAAAAGCTCACGGAGAATATAGAGGAAAACAAAATTAATTATTTCAGAAAAATGCGAAAATTTATTCTAATCAATGTTTTCTGTCTGGCCTATACTTTCTCCCTTTTCTGTTAATTATTTTTCTTCTCTTTCCACTCGTATGTACACATAAATAAACTCCCTTGATATAGAATACACCTTTTAAAGATGAAACACAATACAACTTATGAAAATAAAACGGATTAAATTTAAATTCATAACTCAATTAATATGTCAAAGTAAGTATTACCATCAATGCTGTCTGTAGTCGTAAAAAAAGCAGATGATAGGTGCTAAAGTCCACATTCCCAACTTCTCCCCATCTCCGGAAATATAGAAAAAACTAATCGTCGTAGTTGCATCTATAAATTTTATTATAATGAATATAATTTTGATTATAACGACCGAGAATTTAGACCCAGTCTTTTATCATTACATTAATTTTGAAAAAAAAAAGTTTATTTAATGATAGTTTCCTAAATAATAATAAAATGCTAATCAGTTTCCTCTGAGTAATAAATAAATCTTTGTTAATATTTATTTAAAAATATTCCTTTGTAATTATAAACCAGCAAAAATATTAGTACAATATATTTTAAAAATATATTTAAGGATATTAATTTTTACATACAGCTTGCATTTAAAATTCAATAGAGATATTTTACGAAGTGATAAAGGACTAAAAATTAGCCGCTTGTGAAAATGTTTCCTCCAATCTGTGGAAGTGCAAATCCCCAAAACAAAATATTTTTGTTTACTGGCAAATTATTTACGTTGAAATTTTCAGTAGATTTACACTCTAAAAAAGACAAATCTTTCTTAATCTAGGAAAATAAAATATATCCATAAACGAGAATATATAATAAAGTCTTCCGAGTTATCTACGATTCCAAAAAAGCATTCTTTATCGTTAGGAAGTTCATAAACTAATATATTTTTGAGATTTAAAGAAGCATTTATAAAAACAAAATTTATTTCGCTGCCGCTGGTTTTTGAGTAGATTTTAGAGTGCGTTATTCAGTTTTCTCAATTTGGAATAGGTTTTTCAGATGCTATCAATTGTCAAGTAAACATCTTAATGTTCAGCAAATATGTTTTGCAGGCGGAAATGACAAATTAACATTAACATTAATAGTATTTTGTTACTCTCTCCCAGTTCTATAAATTTAATTGCGCAGCTAAAATTGTTTAATTGAGAATGGATACCATCCTAAAAACCGATATTCCGGTTTGAGAAAACTGACTAGTACACTATAAATACTACTCGGAATGGGTCCGGAAATTATTAGCTGCAAAAGAAACTTTTATAAAAGCTCCATTAAATATGGAAAATATATTGATTTCTCAGGCTTCTAAAAATAAAGAACGCATTTCGGAATCGTGGATAATCCGGAAGAGGTTATTGTATATTTTCCTAAGTGGTTATATCATATTAGGAGAAAGCTGACTAATACACTATAAATACTACTCGGAAGTGTTCCCGAAAATTTTTAGCTGCAAAAGAAACTTTTATAAAAGCTTCATTAACCCTGGAAAATATATTAATTTCTGAGGTTTCTAAAAATAAAGAACGCATTTCGGAATCGTGGATAACCTGGAAGAGGTTATTATATATTTTCCTACGTAGTTATATTATATTAGGAAAAAACTGACTGATACACTATAAATACTACTTGGATGTCTTCCCGAAAAATTTCGGAATCATGGATAACCCGGAAGAGGTTATTGCAGTGGTTCCCAACGTGGGGCAATATGACTTTTCAGGGGGGCAATTTCAAATTTCTTAGTAACAAAATTTCTGTTATTTTTTTTTCTAATGAAAGTAGTGTCGTAGTCTAAAAATAGAAATAATAGATGAAAAAATTTCAAAATAACTGAATAAAAAATATTTTCAGAACTTCAAAATACACTGATATCGGATTAATTATGTGAGTGTTTTAAAGAGTATTTCGACACCCCTTTTAGTATATTAAAAAAATCATTTTAATTTTTCTGGTTGTAATATTATTTTAGTAAACCACACCTCCTTTTTTATACTATTTTTTAAAATTTTTACATCTATTCATTAATACAATATACCCCATGAAGGAACTTTTATATATGAAATTTTGTAAGATATATCTAAAATTGACTATTTAGACATGTTTAACCTAAAAAATGTTTTGAATTATCTAAATGAGATAAAACTTTTATGAAATTAATAAATCCCCGTGCGCATCACGGAAGGAAATGGATAGAAAGTAAACTTCTCCCTTCTGCAGGCCACATTACACAATAGATAAACATACTTCATGACACATTAATTTTAAAATTTAAAATCGGAGAAAACATGGTGACCATATAATAATAATGGAAAAAGAAAGCCCGCTATCAAAGAAGCATGTTATGAGGGGAAAGGAAAATAGTTACTTAAATGGATAAAAACGCTAATCCGGAAATGTTACTTATGAATTATGTTATACAAACAGTTTCAGTGATAAACAAATATCACTTGTTCTAATGAAGTACTAAAATCCATTATAAAATGTATCAATTCTATCAGATGTAATACAAAATGTGAGAGAGATTTCAAGAAATTTTATGAAGATTAAAATGTAGACAATTTACCACTTTTAAATTTGAGGTAAGATGCCAAAAAAATAAAAATTTTGTAGATGTAAAGATGAAGATCCCTGACTTCAATTAATTCATAGAGTTATGATAAAAACATACTTGCAATAAAAAAGTATGATTTTGATAAATTAAAGAATGTGAAATCACTTATCAGAGTTAATGTCATTTTCGGATTCTTCCGGGAAAATAGATTGGTTGGTTGGTTGTATTGGGTTTTATGGCGCAAAATCCCTGTAGGAACATGCTGCGCCAAACAAAAAGTCCGGGAAAATAGAAGTTTATTTGTTATATAAAATTAAGATTTATATGATAGAGAAGTGAAGGGAGGGGGGACATCATGATTTTACAGATGCTTAGGTGGGGCGCGACCAAAAAAAGGTTGGGAACCACTGGGTTATTGTATATTTTCCTACGTGGTTATATTATATTAGGAGAAAGCTGACTAATACACTATAAATACTGCTCGGAAGTGTTCCCGAAAAGTTTTAGGTGCAAAAGAATCTTTTATAAAAGTTCATTAAATATGGAAAATATATTAATTTCTGAGGTTTCTAAAAATAAAGAACGCATTTCGGAATCGTGGATAACCTGGAAGAGGTTATTATATATTTTCCTACGTAGTTATATTATATTAGGAGAAAACTGACTGATACACTATAAATACTACTTGGATGTCTTCCCGAAAAATTTCGGAATAATGGATAACCCGGAAGAGGTTATTGTATATTTTCCTACGTGTTTATATTACATTAGGAGAAAGCTGACTAATACACTATAAATACTACTCGGAAGTGTTCCCGAAAATTTTTAGCTGGAAAAGAAACGTTTATAAAATCTTCATTATCTCTAGAAAATGTATTAATTTCTGAGGTTTCTAAAAATAAAGAACGCATTTCGGAATCTTGGATAACCTGGAAGAGGTTATTATATATTTTCCTGCGTAGTTATATTATATTAGGAGAAAACTGATTGATACACTATAAATACTACTTGGAAGTCTTCCCGAAAAATTTCGGAATCATGGATAACCCGGAAGAGGTTATTGTGTATTTTCCTACGTGGTTATATTATAATAGGAGAAAGCTAACAAATACACTATAAATGCTACTCGGAGGTGCTCCCGAAAATTTTTAGCTGCAAAAGAAACTTTTATAAAAGCTTCATTAAATATTGAAAAGATATTAATTTCTGAGGTTTCTAAAAATAAAGAACGCATTTCGGAATCGTGGATAACCTGGAAGAGGTTATTGTATGTTTTCCTACGTAGTTATATTATATTAGGAGAAAACTGACTGATACACTATAAATACTACTTGGAAGTCTTCCCGAAAAATTTTGGGAATCGTGGATAACCTGGAAGAGGTTATTGTATATTTTCCTACGTAGTTATATTATATTAGGAGAAAACTGACAAGTACACATACACTATAAATACTACTCGGAAGTCTTTCCGAAAAATTTCGGAGTCATGGATAACTCGGAAGAGGTTATTGTGTATTTTCCTACGTGGTTATATTATATTAGGAGAAAGCTGACTAATACGCTATAAATACTACTCGGAAGTGTTCCCGAAAATTTTTAGCTGCAAAAGAAACCTTTATAAAAGCTTCATTAAATATGGAAAATATATTAATTTCTGAGGTTTCTAAAAACAAAGAACGCATTTAGGAATCGTGGATAACCTGAAAGAGATTATTGTATGTTTTCCTACGTAGTTATACTATATTAAGAGAAAACTGACTGGTACACATGCACTATAAATACTACTCGGAAGTGTTCCCGAAAAATTTCGGAATCATGGATAACCCGGAAGAGGTTATTGTATATTTTCCTACGTGGTTATATTATATAGGAGAAAGCTGACTAATACACTATAAATACTACTCGGAAATGTTCCCGAAAATTATTAGCTGCAAAAGAAACTTTTATAAAAGCTTCATTAAATATGGAAAATATATTAATTTCTGAGGTTTCTAAAAATAAAGAACGCATTTCGGAATCGTGGATAACCTGGAAGAGGTTATTATATATTTTCCTACGCAGTTATATTATAATAGGAGAAAACTGACTGGTACACATAAACTATAAATACTACTCGGAAGTGTTCCCAAAAAATTTCGGAATCATGGATAACCCGGAAGAGGTTATTGTATATTTTCCTACATGGTTATATTATATTAGGAGAAAGCTGACTAATACACTATAAATACTACTCGGAAATGTTCCCGAAAATTATTAGCTGCAAAAGAAACTTTTATAAAAGCTTCATTAAATATGGAAAATATATTAATTTCTGAGGTTTCTAAAAATAAAGAGCGCATTTCAGAATCGTGGATAACCTGGAAGAGGTTATTATATATTTTCCTACGCAGTTGTATTATATTAGGAGAAAACTGACTGGTACACATAAACTATAAATACTACTCGGAAGTCTTCCCGAAAAATTTCGGAATCGTGGATAACCCGGAAGAGGTTACTGTGTATTTTCCTACGTGGTTATATTATATTAGGAGAAAGCTGACTAATACACTATAAATACTACTAGGAAGTGTTCCCGAAAATTATTTGCTGCAAAAGAAACTTTTATAAAAGCTTCATTAATTTTGGAAAATATATTAATTTCTGAGGTTTCTAAAAACAAAGAACGCATTTAGGAATCGTGGATAACCTGGAAGAGGTTATTGTATGTTTTCCTAAGGAGTTATATTATATTAGGAGAAAACTGACTGATACACTATAAATACTACTTGGAAGTCTTCCCGAAAAATTTTGGGAATCGTGGATAACCTGGAAGAGGTTATTGTATATTTTCCTATGTAGTTATATTATATTAAGAGAAAACTGACTGGTACACATACACTATAAATACTACTCGAAAGTCTTTCCGAAAAATTTCGGAATCATGGATAACCCGGAAGAGGTTATTGTGTATTTTCCTACGTGGTTATATTATATTAGGAGAAAGCTGACTAATACACTATAAATACTACTCGGAAGTGTTCCCGAAAATTATTAGCTGCAAAAGAAACTTTTATAAAAGCTTCATTAACCCTGGAAAATATATTAATTTCTGAGGTTTCTAAAAATAAAGAACGCATTTCGGAATCGTAGATAACCTGGAAGAGGTTATTGTATATTTTCCTTCGTGGTTATATTATATTAGGAGAAATCTGACTAATACACTACAAATACTACTTGGAAGTGTTCCCGAAAATTATTAGCTGCAAATGAAACTTTTATAAAAGCTTCATTAAATATGGAAAATATATCAATTTCTGAGGTTTCTTTAAATAAATAACGCATTTCGGAATCGTGGATAACCCAGATGGTGTTATTGTATATTTTCCTACGTGGTTATATTATATTTTTGTAGATTAAGAAATATTTGACATTTTTTTACAATGTAATTAGCAACTCATATATGTAGGTTTACTTAAATAACGGGTATATAGAGTTAAAAAAAAAAAAAAAAAAAAAAAAAAAAAAAAAAAAAAAAAAAAACTGATGTATACTGCATTTACCATCGTATACCATCGAATTCATCTAGTCTGTTCTTTCTGAAAAAACACTTGAGGTTTGTACAATTTTTAATATGTATTATGTAGATAGCTTCCACCGACAAAATGAACCACAAATAATTATCTCTTTATTTAAAATCTATATATTTAAAATACAAGGCTGTTTTTTTAGTCATCAGCCCTGAGCTTTCTACTAAACCAATTTTAATATATATATATTTTTTTCTTAATGAAAGCTGTTCGTTTGTGGATATGACCGTACTAGATATTTTTTTAATTTATTTCCATTTTTATATTTTATTTTTAATTATAAATGTTTTTGTGAAAAATTTTTTTAAACGATGGCAATCGGATTACTTTTATTGTTGCAGAGAAAGTTTAAAAGCACACAAATTAACGTCTGAATTCCAATTTTTATTGTTAAAGGTACACATACATTAAGACAGACTTTAAACACAATTAATGCACAATAATTAAACAAGAGACAGAGGTTCGAGTTTTGGATCTGGCTAATTTTTCACTCCAGTTAGGATTATTGTATTAATTGTGTTTAAATTATTGTGTCTGTCTTAATATATGTGTACCTTTATTTATTTAACTGAATAACAAACATACGACTTGTGTGCTTGACATAAAGCCCGCTTATAAGTCGGAGACAAGATAGCACAAGGAAATAATATAACACAAGAGAAATACACCCTGGGAGTTCCACACAAAGTGTGTGTGCAATGGAACCAGCGGGAATCGAACCCACAAAATCTTACGCACAAGCGATTAGCTGACTGGTGCTTTGACCACTCAGCCGCAGAGCCCCATGTGTACCTTTAAAAATAGAAAACGGAGTTTGTTTATTTTTATTGATAATATCCTTATTGATGCCATTTTCTCATTAGAATTAAAAATAACTGTAAAAAATGTGGACAGAAAATGACGCAGCACTTTAAAAAACATGCATTTACCCCAAACTTACTTCTCAATATTTTTTCGTTCTGTTGATGCTAATGAGACGCTAGGCGAATTGTTTGATTGAAATGAAAGAAATATGACAGAAAATGACGTCATATTTAAAAGAAAACTGACATTTTCTTTGATAAAACTAAAAATCTTACCATAAATGCGACTAAAAAAGCATAAATTTCTGGAATTTTTATTCGCCGGTATTGAGATTAGAACATCAAATCAAGAGTACGAATGTTCATATGCAAAGTTGTAGAACGGTACCTGAAGTTTTGAAAAATATTATTAATAACTTATTGCTCGTAAAAATATTTTTAAAATAGTAAATTCGGATATGAGAGGTGGGTATGCAAATTTTTAGATGATGAAAATGACGCAAGGTTTAGATTTCATGTAGAAAAAAAAAATCTATGGTTGTGTCTGAGTAAAATAATTTTTCTGATTTGTCTTGCGTTAATATGTAGCATAAGAGCCTCTATTGATACTTTCATTATATTTACTGATCTTGATTATATTTTACTAATTACGAATACGAATAAAGTTTAATTTTTACTTTCTTCTATCTTCAATAGAAGAAAGTATTGTAATCAAATTTTTTTTCGACTTCCGGTTTTCAACGGATTTATACGTTTTAGGAGTCAGAGATTCTAAAAAACATGTTTATAGAAAATGTCTGTCTGTCCGTGTGTCCGTATGACGTCATTGTACCATCAAAAATTGTATGAAGTTATGCATAGAATTGAATCAATTTTTTAAAAAAAAAAGTTTTTGGCTATGGCAAGCAGGTCCTCCATTAATTTGGAAAAAATCCGCCGGTAGCGGGCACTGTAATAGTGATTTTTGTGCATTTGGAATATTGTACCATCGAGAAGTGTATGAAGTTATGCATAGAATTGAACCAATTTTTTTGTGTGTGTTTGTGGCTATGGCAAGAAGGTCCTCCCTGAATGTGTAAAAATTCCGCCGGTAGGGGGCGCTGTAATAGCAATTTTTGTGCATTTTGAATATATACCATCGAAACGTGTATGAAGTTATGCATAGAATTGAACGAAATTTTTTGTGTATGTTTTTGGCCATAGTAAGAAGGTCCTCCCTGAATTTGGAAAAAATCCGTCGGTAGGGGGCGTTGTAATAACGATTTTTGTGCATTTTGAATATTGTACCATTGAAAAGTGTATGTAGTTATGCATAGAATTGAACCAAATTTTTTGTGTATGTTTTTGGCCATGGCAAGAAGGTCCTCCCTGAATGTGGAAAAATTCCGCCGGAAGGGGGCGCTGTAATAGCGATTTTTGTGCAATTTTCAATATTGTACCATCGAAAAGTGTATGAAGTTATGCTTAATTCTAATAAAAATACTAATAAAACTAATTATAACGAAATATTGACATGAGATAGAAGGAAGTTTTGGGATTGCCACATCCAACTAGTTCGATAATATGGAGTAGTTGAAGTTAAAGGAAATAATCTTTTAGTAACTTTAGATTAAAGTAATATTTGTTTTAAGAATCGGGATAACCAATGCTCGATGGATATTTTATTGCAATTAATTTGTATGTTTATTATAAATCAACGTAACACCTCTTTTTTAAAGATTTTCTTTAGTCGAAATTTGACGGGTTCCACCTCGTAAATAAATTTGTACGATTTAAACGATATTTGTACAACTTTTTAATATGTAGGTGGTTTCCAATGAAAAAATAAACCACAAATAATTATAAATAAATTTATACGATTTAAACCAGTACTTTTCTTTTATTTTTGCATTAATTGGAATTGAAGTTAAAGCCATCGTTCCTATTTTATTCATTTATTTATTTATTTTGTCGTCGTACTTTGCAAATTATTTTTCTTATTTAGTAAGATCTAGTCATTTGTTTTGTACATCTTATTTAAACATTCGTTATACATCTCTAATACATTTTTCATACAAATATTTCTTAAAATATTTATCACAGTAAAATGTTCCATAAAAAGTTCTAAGAATAACTTTTTGTTTTTATTCCTTATTTTCACTAAGTAAGTGGCATGAATATAAAAGCAATTAATAATGAAGAAAGCACATTACGTCGAAACATTATTGACTGTAAAGTGACTGCTTTTAGATTTTATTTTTGTTCATCTTTCATTTTTTTCTCTCTAAAGATTGAATATAAAATATCATTTTACATCTTAAAGAGTCATTCAGGCAATATTTTCTGAGCAATGTGTTTCAAGTATCTAATATTAAACATTCTCAATTGAGGAATTTTAATGGTTCAACTGCATTTTACATACTCTCTTCAAAAATGTTTTTAAAGATGGTTCACATTAGTCAATTAATTCAAGTTAAAATTCGTTTAACTTATATATAATGCAATTTAGATAGCTCATATTTATTTCAAAACCTTCTTACATGATTAGTGACTCATTGAAAAAATAACTTTTTGAGAATCTCTTATTTAAACTATTAATATATTTTAATATTAGACACTATATATGAGTATAAATAAAAAACACCGTTTAAAGCACCAAAACACTTTATTTCTTGTTGCAAACTAGTATCAGTAGTCATAGCGTTGCTCAGAAAAGAAAATTGCTGAAATATATGTAGAAGAAGCGGATTCAATGATAAAGTTTATTAGCCAATAAAATTACAGGAAATTTTAGGAAACAGCCAATGAAAGAGAAGTGGATTCAAAGATAAAGTTTATTAACCAATATACTTACGATAGGAAATTTTAGGAAACGGGCCATGTAAGCGGATTCAAGGGTCAAGTTTATCTTAAATTATGTTGAATTAAGTATGCATGTTGCCTAAAATTTCTTATCGTAATTCTATTGGCTTCTCCTACCTATATTTCAGCAATTTTCTTTTCTGAGCAATCATATGTTGCACTGATGACGGTACACTATGGCTACTGAAACTAGTTTGCAACACGAAATAAAGTGTTTTGGTGCTTTAAACGTTGTTTTTTAAAATTTATATTGTACTGCGCCAAATAATTTCTTATTGTAACTATATATGAGTATGAAATTAAAAAAAAATAATAATAAGTTAGTTAATAATAATAATACAAAAATAATGAAGTGGAAAACAAATATTTGCATAACAGAATTTGCTAGCGACTGAACACAATATATTAATACTTGGAATTTTTTCAGGGAGAAACATTCGCCTTGCATACAATATTTCAAATGAAAATCAAATTTCAAATTAATTGCTTAAAAGGCGATAAGGCAAACATAGCGAAAAAGATTCCATGCCGGGACTCGAACCCGGCCATCAGTATAGCGATGCTGGATTTAATTAAGTTTCGTTGTTTGCCCCATGTCGGTTACTCCCGAAAAATATTCCATCTTGTGCTGCGTTTGCAGCCTTGCCAACATGTAATAGTGAGAAATTTTCTAAGCTGGGTATCGTTCCATGTGGTTTAGTCGGTAGAACGTCAGCGCGCTATACTGATGACCCGGGTTCGAGTCCCGGCATGGAATCTTTCTCACTATGTTGGCCTTAGCGCCTTTTAAGCAATTAATTTGAAATTTGATTTTCATTTGAAATGAACACAATATATTTCAGTTTTAGGAAATATAATATAATAAAATAAAATAAAACTTTTTTACATTTAAATGATCCTTTTTACGGTCAGCCATGGTTCTTGAATAGTTTTCTCCATTATTTAATACTTTGATACTTATTTGAGTTATTTCAACACGTGAAGAAATATACAAATTATGATAAATTATAGCCTGAACAAAATTTAAAAGCGTTAATGAAAAAGTACAGAAAATATTTAAATAAACATTATATTTAGTCACAAAAGTAAGTATGTACCCTTTATCACCAAAAATAAAATCTAAATATTTCTATTAAAAATGAGACATATATTTTATTAGATGACACTCCTTATTGGTTTGGAGTTAAGACTAAAAAAAGAAAATAGACAAATAAAAAAGTAATGGAATATTGGGTTCTCTGTGAATATTCCAGTTCATTTTCTTACCAAAGGGAAAGTTTACGTCATAAAGGTAACCTATGCATTCTGAAAGTTCAGAGATTATGACCTATTAAAAAGGTCTAAATTTATTTCGTTAGACATCCTTTTTAGCAAGCTGATGTCTTCGAAAGTTTTTCTGTATTTTCTGAAAAGTTGAACTTCAAATAGTTTTACAAATTACTTATGGATCTACGAGGAAAAGATATTTGAAAGACATAATTGGATTTAAAGGGTCTCAGGACTCTTAAAGCTTCAAAATTTTCGAAATTTTACTTTTTTTGGATGTTAAAGTCCTATCTTTTCTGAACATTTTGATAGAATTGTTTCCTTGAAATTCCCATTAGAACAGAAGTTATGGCTTTTAGAAATATACTCGCTCAATAGCTGAAGCGGCGTTTCCTAAACTTTGAAGTCATTCTTCTCCAAATGAAGTTTTTTGGCATAACACGCTGGATATCTCAAAAACTTCTGAATATTTTTTCATGAAATTTTCAAAACATATGTTTCATGTCAGTCTGTATTAAGCTGAACCTAAAATTCTCTTCTTATTGTTCTAAAAAAAAAAAAAAAAAAAAAAAAAAAAAGAAAAAAAAAAAGGTGATTATATTGTTGAAATTTTCAAAATTTTGTATTAGCTAAATACAACATTGTATTAAAAATTTAAAAATGCTTTAAATACCAGTTTATTTAGGTCCAGGGTAATTATTTCAATCTGAAGTATAAGTAGGCACCAAAATTTTCATTCCAGTTGCAATATTTATTTTGTAATCATGAGCGTAAGCTGTTATAGCAATTTTCTGTTCGTCCAATGTCTGACAGTTTGGAGCCCCCTATAAATGCTAATTCTGCATCTTGCAATTTTTGAAATACATGAAATGAAAGACCATACGTATATATTTCATCCCAATAAAAATTGTGTTATAAAATCATTTACATTTTAAGATATTAAATGTAGAAAATGGTCTTTTAGGTAGCTTTCTTTACAAAAAGCTACCTATTGCAGCCGTTCGGAGGAAAGCGATTTCAAAAAATTTTGGTATATTTTCATCGATCATGACCCCCAGACCCCGAAACCACCCTCCGTTCAAAATTGATATATATATCTGACCTATGTCACACTGTAACTCTCGTATTTATGAACCGAATTTGATATAATTCGGTGTGTACATAGTACATACCAATGTCTCGAACGAGTTCGTTGGCCAGCTTTATCCGCCATCTTGTTTAAAAATGGCGGCCATTTAAAATTTTAAGAAAAATTTAAATTTGAAATGTGGTAGCAAAAAATTGAAAATTGAAAAAATATTTTTTTCTTATGTGTTTGACCTTGATAAAAAGATTCGGGAGCAGTTTTTGTTTCGTCTATATCTTAAAAAATGGCTGAGTTATAGCATTTTGAATTTCTAGCGTGGCTGACATTTTGAAACGTCCTGATTTTTGCCACGTGATAACAGACGTATTTATGAACCGATTTGGATGTACCTTGGTGTGTGCATAGTACATACAAATATCTCGAACGAGTTCGTTGGCCAGCTTCATCCGCCATCTTGTTTCAAAATGGCGGCCATTAAAAAAAATTTTAAAAATAAAAAAATTAAAATGTGATACCAAAATGAAAAAGATTTTTTTCGTATGTATTTGACCTTAATACAAAGATTCCGGAACAGTTTTTGTTTCGTCTATATCTAAAAAAATGGTTGAGTAATAGCATTTTGAATTTCTATTGTGGCTGACATTTTATAACGACCTGATTTTTGTCACGCGATAACAGGCGTATTTATGAACCGATTTGGATGTAACTTGGTCTGTACATAGTACATACCAATGTCTCGACCGAGTTCGTTGGCCAACTTCATTCGCCATCTTGTTTCAAAAGGGTTGCCATTTAAAAACAAATTAAATTTAAAATTTAAAATGAGGTATTAAAAAATTGGAAAATGAAAAAGATTTTTTTATGTGTTTGGCCGTGATACAAAGATTCCGGAGCAGTTTTTTTTTCTGAAAATTTGTTCTTTTGTTTATATCTTAAAAAATGTTTGAATTATAGCACTTTGAATTTCTAGCATGGCTAACATTTTGAAACGATCTTGTATTTGTCACGCGATAACACACGTATTCGCCTATTTCGATGTAAGAAGGCATATGGATAGTATACATCAATACCTCGACCAAGTTCGCTGGCCAGATTCATCAGCCATCTTGTTTCAAAATGGCGGCCATTAAATAAAAATATATATATATATTTAAAGTGAGGTGGAAAAAAAATTAGAAATTGAAAAAGGTTTCTTTCTTAAGTATTTGACCTTGATATAAGAATTCAGGGGGCATTTTTTGTTTGTCTTTACCTTAAAAAATGGCTCAGATATAGCAGTTTCAATTTCTATTGTGGGTGACATTTTGAAAAATCTGATTTTTTGCATGCGACAGCACTCGTATATATCAACCGATTCCGATGTGAGTGAGCATGTGCACAGCAATTACTAAGATCTCGACCAAGTTCACTGGTTAGCCTCATCCACCATGTTGTCTTAAAATGGCAGGCACTTTAAGAAATCGCCGAATTTGTCAGCCAAATATAAGTTACTTTAAAGAAAAGCAGCTTGGATAAAGCTGACTAATTTCGCGAAATTCTCATTCATTATATTGATAAAAATTAGTATTGAATCTCCTATATTAGGTTTCCACTAAATTGAGCTTCGTGTGTTTGAATGATATAAGTTGGCACTGGCCGGAAGGACTTTTTAAAAACCAATTCATAAAAGTTGTTTACAGTAAAGTATAGGATTTTTGCTCTTTAGGAACCATTTTTCCATCACTTCTAGATGAAAGAACTTTCTTTTTAAAGAAGGTTGGCCATCATTTTTTAAATACAGCAATATAAGACGATGAGTGACGTGTTTAACTTTGAATTTTTCTGTGTTTGATGAAGATTCAATGAGATACTGTTGATGTAAATAAATACGATCCTGCCGGCGAATATTTCGGATGTGGTCCGTTTTCGAAGTGAACGCTAGATGTAAACGTTAGCTAAAAGGCATTAGAAGATTGAGATACGATCCCTTTTCATATGGATTCGATGAGTTGATGTTTACTGAATAAGAATCCACTAGAAACCTATTTTCTGAAAAAATAAGAAATGACCCCTTTTCAAAATGACCGATTCAATTATAGACCGGGAGCCAGCAGCAGAGACAATCACCTCATTGAATTCACGGATAAAATTCTAGAATTTGTAAAATCTTGATTCGCATATTAAAAAGCAAACGGTCTGCCTTGGCTGAAAACCTGATTTTAGCGGCTGACTCGTAGGTTTACCACTCGTAGGTTTAGCATTGTGTTTTCCTGCTCCCAGTTCTCCATGTTTTCATACCTTTTGTGCAGGATAACACAATGGTAAACCTATGAGTCAGCCGCTAAAATCGGGTTTTCAGGTGTTTTCCACCAAGATATGACTTGGCAGATCGATTGAATTTTATTATGCGAATCAAGATTTAACTAATCCTAGAATTTCATCCGTGAACTCGATGAGGTGATTGTATGTGCTGCCGGCTCCCGGTCTATTAGAGATGAGTTTTTTTTTTTTTTTTTTTTTTTTTTTGGAGCTCGAACCTGCTCCAGCCTAATACCAAAGGTAAGCACTGTACGCAGTAGAAAATTGTTAATGACATTTTAAAATTGTTTCAAGACTAACTTTCTCATTTAAAATCTCTACTTACATAGGAATAAATATATTAATACAGGGCTTAATTTCTAACAAGAAAAGTACCGGAGCCCTAATATTCTGCGCTACTGATACAACAACCGTACCGCCCCCACCCCACCCCCTGTCACACCAATTTGTATAATTATATTTCGTAAATTATTTGTAAAATTTAAAGCATTTTTTTTCCCTTTAGCAAAATAAAAATTTTAAATATATCTATCAGCATATACTTAGCTGTCAACTATTTCACTTTTTACTTGTCACTTCTTCTGAATAGTAATCTTTGCCTAATTTTACAGTTAATTAATTGCAGATATAGGTAGTATAATAAATAGGGTAAGGATTATGATTAGGAAATAGTGTTATTACAACAAAGGGATAGTTCGCAGCTATGCATTTTTAAGAAAAAATGAATGAAATTCACAGAAATTAATATTTATAAGCTGAAGAATGGAACAATGTTTTACAATTTCCTATAAAAGGTGCATATTTTAAACTATAATCGATTCCTTCCGCATAACAATCTTTTGTGGTTTTTATAGAAAAAGAGTAAACACTGCTCGATTGCTTTCTATTAAAATAACAATACATGGCAATTATATCTACTTGCAAATGAAAGTGACTTCGTAAATGGCTGAGCAGAGCCTTAGGATGGGTACTGTTTATGATACAAAATAAATAGAAAAACCAGTGACATAATTCGTACTGACATATACTCGTACGTAATAGAAGACAAAAAACCTCAAAGAAACAAAACCTCAAGCTGATGCTCGTTGGCTAAAACAGAAAATATTTTTTTTCCGGTTAGATATCTAAAAAAACAGACAATAAAAAATCATCCTACTGTTACAAAAGAAAATCGAACTGAAGGCAAATTCATTGTTCAGTCTCTTGAGTGGCGCCGTATCAGCACGTCGTCGCCGACATAAATTTGCAATAGAAAAATACGATTTTTGTTTCCCCTTCATTTTGATCAAAATATCATTAAAATGATTTGAAATAGAATATAATGCGTAATTTTAAAGGAGGGAAAGTTTTTTTTTTCGATACATGAATAAATAAAATTTTTATTGTAATACAGATTGAGCTCGAGTCAGTCCAAGTCCCGAAACTGATATAAAAATTGAGTCCGTTTTATCTTCATCTCCTACGTGTGCGACACATTATGTCACATATAAGTGTTTTGGTAAAAAAGAATGCAAAAGCTTGGAGATGGCAAGGAAAGGAAAAGTAATTTTGGCTTCGGTTTTTGGGAAACGCTATTGCACGGGGCTCCGGAGCCCTGTATTTATGAGCTCCGGTGAATTCCGACCAATATTGAAATATTTACTATAAAATATTTACTATAAACAGAGAAGTACCGGAGCCGGGCTCCGGCGCAAATTAAGCCCTATATTAATACTTAATACTTCTTGATGACAACTTTTCATTATTTTCCTGCCCCTGAAAATCTGTTTAAGAAAGCAGATTTCTTTATGACTAAAATTTAAAGGCGTTGATGAAGAAATAAATAAAATAACTGTGTTATAAAGAAATAAACGTCAAGTGCAAGTATTACTCGGGCTCAGAGGGATTCGTACAATAAATATATGAATTATTTACTGTATTATTAAAAAAATCGTTGCTAAAAGAATAATAAGATTTCGTAAAAAACCATAAAATGTAGGATTGAGTATAAGGTAAAGCAAGGAGACATCGCGCGGTAGGAGAGATCGTGCACAAAAAGATTCGACAGGAAAGAGTAGTGTGCGCGCGCAGCGACTCCCGGTAGTTGTACAGCAGCATTAGTGCAGTGTCTACATGAATGTGCACTTTGATTGTTCCAAACGTCTTAGATAAAGCACTGCCTTTTTGTTTTCTTTTTTCAAAGTAAGTGCTTGAATTTTAATAGCTGTTCGTCCAAATTTTTATAGAATGCCAGTAATACAAAATAGTTTGAACTTAAACGATTTCTTATAAACTACTAACCTAGACCAAGGATTCAAACACCGTGTATGGTGCTGCCATCTATTAATACAGATCGCTACTATTATTGAGATATGACATTATGATTTAACTAACCGTAACAGTTTGCGTTAATATGGCCATGTGAAAAGACTATAGGCGCATGTACCAAAGAAAAAGGAAAACAAATACCAGTTTATGAATTAGCACGGAAAAAAAATAAGCTTTACTCGCTACCGCAGAGATGCCTAAAAAATGAAAAATGAAGCGCTTACGTATAAGGCTGTCTGATTTAAACTTTTTATATTAAATGTATATGAAACTTAATCATGTTATCGCATGATATATATTATTAGTAAGTAATATTTTATATAAATAACGACAAATAAGACAATATTCTCATTTTTAAATTTCTGGTGATTAATCTTTTTAAAACATTACCTCATTCATTATATGTAACCAATTTATATGCAAGTGCTTACATATACAGGGTGTCCCAAAAGTCTCCGTACAACTTCAAAAATTGATTTAAAAAAATAATAGGCCTACAGCAAAAATAATTACAACAGTACATAGAATAACTCGAAAAGTTTTTTCTACTACCTTAGTATACTTCTACATGAGATCCTTTAGTTGCACGCGACGTTTCCATGCAATGAAGCATTTCAACTGCAAATTCGAAGCGTTTCGCATAATCACCAGTTTGTAACGTCTGCACAATCTGAATTTTGTAGGCTGAAATTTGTAATCGTTTATGAATTAATCTGTGTGTTGCGATTTTTGACATAATAAGCTCTTGCGATGCTTTTCGAATTGATTTTACAGGGCTCCTAGAAAAGTTTCACGTACTTGTTCTTCACTTGTTGAACTGCTTCATCGCATGGAAACGTCACATGCAACGAAAAGATCTCACGTAGAAGTATACTAAGATAATAGAAAAAAACTTTTTGAGTTACTCTATGTACTGTTGTAATTATTTTTGCTGTAGGCCTATTATTTTTTTTTTGTAATAAATTTTTGAAGTTGTACGGAGACTTTTGGGACACCCTGTATTTTAATTTGTGTGTTTGATAAAATTGTTCATGAACTTCAAACAAGTTAGAAGTTAAAGTATGTTATTTTCCAAATGAAAACTTTAAAATGATTTTGATCCATATTCTTATTTACATAACTTGCTTGTTCAAAAAATGCTAAGAGGCTTTTTTCGTAATGCAGATAGAGATTTGAAATTTGTTTTACATATTTTACATGGTGTATTTAATATTTCTGTGCATGGATTTAACATTAAAAAATATAGTTATTTTTTTATATTTAAATTATGAGTTTGATGATTTTCCTTGATTTTTTACTATACACGAAAGAAAAAAAATCGTATTAAATGTTATTAAAAATGCAAATTAAGTCCCATGTATCGAAAAAGCCATGCACATGCACAGTTTTATACAATATATTCTAAGGAATGTGCAAAAAAATTTGGAGCAGAAATATCCCTATTTAAAACTAATTGTATGTGCCAATCCCAAAACTTTCTTCTATCTCATACATCTTAATATTTCAAAACGTAGTTACAGATATTAATACTTCAGTATTATTAGTTCAATACTATACCAACTTTGATTTTCATCTTAAATTCTGCTTCAGTTAATTAATCAGAGTAAAAACGAGTTAATCTCGATCATGATGTTTATTAAAATCAATGCGTTTTTCGTTATTCTGTTGTACATCGACTGTTTGCGAATAGTCAGCTTAGCAGGACGCGGGTTCCTGTCGTTGCACAAGTCGCCGATGGACAATATAACTATGGAAATTCGAGAAAATTACACAAAATCGCTATCACAGTGACCCCTTCTGTCTGAATATTTTCAAATTCACGGAGAAACTGCTGGCCATAGCCAAAAACATGCAAAAAGATTGGTTCAATTCTATGCATAATTTTGTACAATTTTTGATGTTACATTGAGGAAAATGGCACAAAAATCGCTATTACAGCACCCCCTTTTAGTGGAATATTTCTAACTTTAAGGAGGACCTGCTTGCCACAGCCAAAACATACACAACAAATTTGGTTTAATTTTATGCATAATTGCATACACTTTTCGATGGTATAATAGCGACACACGTACAGACAGACATTTTGTATAAACATGTTTTTTGGGATATCTGACCCCTAAAATGTGTAAATCCGTCGAATACCGGAAGTCGAAAAAGTTTCGATTACAATACTTTCTTCTATTGAAGATAGAAGAAAGTAAAAAGTAGTAGGGATTTTTAAAAAGTTAATTTTTTTTTTCAAAAAAAATTAAACACTAGTTAATTACGCTATTATACAAGATTAAAAAAAAAATATATATATATTTGTTTTTCAGTGTAATGCCACCTCAGATATTACAGTATTATTCAAAATTGAAAAAATATTTTAAAAGGTACCGTGTCCCCTTCAAGCCATTTCTTTTGCTAAGAAAAAAAAAATGCATTGAATTTTCTTCCAAGTTTAATCTTCAGTAATTTTCAATTGTTATTCATAAACTTTTTTTATTTTTCGTTTTCATATTATAATAGAAAGTTTCAATTCATACAAAGCCAAGCACTTGTAAATATTGTAATGATTTTTCCCCTTTCACTTTTGGAAATTCTCCAGATGGCAATAACTGACTATGAGTCTGTACTGCATATGAATATTTTTCAATAGTTTTTGTTCAAGAAAATTTCTTGGCTTTTCCTTACATCTAATGATTTTTCCATAAAATTAAATGGATTGTCAAAAATAGACGCTTTGGGGAAAAATGCAAATTTAAAAGGTTTCTAGGAATGTCACATAACTATATTTATTTAAAATAAATAAAAGTAAAAATAGTAAAGAAAAACTCTTTCTGAAAGCATTCAATATTTATCTTAATAATCCTGCATAATTCTATGAGTGCAATTCATGTGAATCCAAAAATATTACGTTAGAACACATTAATTTGAGAAAAACTCTGCATCACTCATAGGTTATGAATCATTTTCCGACAGATTCAGAATAGTGTAACAAAACTTCCTCATTAAACACTTATTCGTAAGTAAACAATTTGGAAATCGCATAACATAATTGAAAACTCAGTTTCAGCAATTACCATCAGCTAGTTGCGTGGCAACCCATTGTGTTGCTTTTGAGTTGCATGAGATCATTCGATTCTTTTGGTGTAGAAATCTAACTTTATTATAAATTTAGAAAGCATTTCTAGTATTAATTTTATTAAATACAATATTTTAAATAATACATTATAATAAAAGAACTGGACAATTACACCGTAAAAAGTTATATATACACTTGATAAAATATCATTAGTTTACTACACGGTGTACAAAACTGTTGTAAAGTCAAATAAACTTATACAAACATTAAAATAAAGTTAAAATATCTACGTTTCCCAAGGTCAAGTATGCACTTCTAATTTTGTTTTTAACAAAGTTTGCCTCTTGCATTTTAAGTTCTACATGTATTTACATTGCCTTACAATAGATGGGGCCACTGCAGGCCAAAATTGTTCATTTGATAGTCTTTTATTCCTTTTTCACCTCATAGATGGCGCCATATTAAAAATCATTCGAAATTGTAGTCTACTTTTTGTCTAATAGATGGTGTCATTGCATGCTTTCTGGATTGTAATTGGATAAAGTGACTTTTGACTGAATATATAACGAACATTTTGAACTCAAGACGGTTTTGCTCTAATTTTAGAAGATATACGACAACGTTCCTGAGGAAGGTCATAGAAGGATGACCGAAACGTAGATATTTTAACTTTATTTTAATGTTTGTATAAGTTTATTTGACTTTACAACAGTTTTGTACACCGTGTAGTAAACTAATGATATTTTATCAAGTGTATATATAATACATTATATTTACAATTTAAGTCAAAAGCTTTCCCAATAAAAATGCACATATTCTATAACCTTATTTGCCGAAAGATTTTCTTTCTTCTAAGATTTGGCTTCGAATTTCGGAGTTGGTAGAAATGAAGTCATTTGGGTGAATTTATACAAAAGTGACTTTGTTTTGGCAAATTTATTCAAAAGCATTTTATATTAATGAATTAAAATAAATACTTAGAGAAATATATTTTTTCTGTCTAAAACATTTTGTTTTTAACGTCCTTGTGAAAAGTTTTAATCGTCATCTTAAGGAAATAGTTAAAAATCTGTTGTTCTACTTTAAATTAAATCACAAAAGCTACCATGAATTTTTTCTTTTTATATCAATGGTATTTATCTCTATGCATAGAGGTAAAAGATAGATGGAGATTAAGTGTTTTGATTTGTCGTGATGTTAAAAATACAACCCTGAAACCGGTTAAAACCGATCAAAATTAAGTCCAAATTCGGTTCCACAGAGTTTGACTGCGGCTGGGCCGACTGAGAGGATTTAAATTTGAGCGATAAACGCTGCAAACCGTATTTACGACAAACTGCAGATCTATTATTACTTAGAACTCTATGATCTCTGTGATCTCTATTATTACTTAGAACTCTGTGATCTCTATGTTCCATTCGACAGACGATTTTTTGCTTTCTAAAATAAACTGATTCCTGAAGCTTGAATATGCGAAAATAAGTTTGTACTTCTTGAAATATTCTAGAAAAATAAATTTAATAACAATATTATTTTCACTATCTATTCACTATAAAAGTTAAGTTCAATTTGAAAATGATGCCAAATAATGAAATCTAACAATCCCTATCATTTTACCTTTTCTTCTTTTTGTCCACAAAAATGGAGTAATTTAGTTGCCATTATTTCAAAAATGTCTTTAAAATTTACGAAAAAATAAATATCTCGAAAACTAATTCAAATTTTAAAATTCAAAGACCATTTTTGACATCCTCAGTTTTTTTTCCTATATGATGGAGCAAAAGTTACAAATTTGCGATGTTTAGAAATTAAAAAAATTGCAATAGCAAAAATTGCAAAATCGAAGTTTCATCGTCAGGTGTTGCCATTCGCAAAATGACGTCAGCGTTACGCGCAGACAAGTTTGTCTTTATAATATAGATAGATAGTCGGAAATGTATTCGATTTCTTTTGTGAAGTTCTGTATAGGATCTACAGTTATGTATGAATACTGCATAATAAACTAAAATTAGTTAGAAAACTCTTTACACAGTTGAAAAATATTTTTGGAGATAGCTCTTACTACTTTTTAATATACTAGGGGGCTCGGCCCCCTACGAGCTACGCTCGCCAACCCCCGTCCAGACACCGCAGACTCTAAATGCACGCTAATTTGATCGGCTTTAAAAAGATTTCGAAAGATAGAATTATAATTTAAAAAACAGTGGCGATCTCCCTATAAACGAATTTCTATTCATTTCTCTTTGATTGGGGAATTTTAACGCCAAATCCGCTGCGGTACTACTTGATTATCCTGTCGACCAATTTCGCCAAATTATATAAATCGCCAAACCACTCGCCAAATTATACAAATTGATATAATTTTTATTTTAAATAACGAAAGAACAAATAAATTCGTACAACATTAATAAAAACACAAATAAAACGTCGAAATAAAAATAACTTGATGACGTAGACACGTGTAACAACATTTCAAAATAAGCTAATATAAAAGAAATTAAGTAAAGAGAGTCTTTGTCTCCTGGTATTTTTTAACAAAGCGAAAAGAAAGTTCTTTTAAATGAGACATTTTAAATTAATTCTCAAAATATCAAATAAATATCTAGCGCAATTACTAAATTTAAACTTTTTTGCAATATTATTTTGTGTTCATTTTATGTAATAACTATAATGTGACGTAAATATGACGTAATTTCTCCTAAGACTTCTAACGCATGTTAATGAATTTATTATTTTACAATATCCTTCCTCTTTTATAATTCACGTGTATACTTTTTATGACGTAATTTTTAATAAGTTCCTGCTTTTTATACGTAATTATTTAATTCTAATTTGAAAGCTTTTTTCCTGTTTATAATAGTCACGTGTAAATAAATTTTTAATTTGAAATAAACATTATTGCTTGCACTTTTTATACAGTTGGCAACGGTTTAAATTAGTACAATTTTCTGAAATCTGTAAAAAATATCTCTAGAAATGCTGAAAATTTGAATTTAAAATAGAAATAAAACCTGAAAAAATGAGTCAAAATAAAAAAATTAATGCAATCTGCACTCCGGCAAATTCTAACGCATAAAATGATCTAAAAATGATTACATTGCCATGTATAGTTTTTGCTGCTATAAAACTTTTTTAGTGGAACGATTTTGTCCAACTTTAGCATTAAATAACTCTTAAAATAATTCTTCGATTTGAAAACTGTCTGCATCCGCGTGTTTATCAAACATTTCTGTATAAAACCACCTATTTTCATATTTTTGTATGCATTATTTTTGTTAATATTAACGATGAAAGGCCTCCGGTCACAAAAAAATCAAAACCGGCGGCGGCGGCGGCGGCGGTGACAGCGGTATAGTTACTTTTTTTTAGAATAGAGAGACATATACAATACATATAGACCGGGAGCCGGCAGCACAGACAATCACCTCATCGAGTTCACGGATAAAATTCTAGAATTTGTTAAATCTTGATTCGCATATTAAAACGCAATCGGTCTGCCAAGTCATATCTTTGTGGAAAACACCTGAAAACCCGATTTTAGCGGCTGACTTGTAGGTTTACCAATGTGTTTTCCTGCTCCCAGTCTCCATGTTTTCATACCTTTTGGTGTAGGAAAAAACAATGGCCAGCCTACGAGTCAGCCGCTAAAATCGGGTTTTCAGGAGTTTCCCACCAAGATATGACTTGACAGACCGATTGCGTTTTAATATGCGAATCAAGATTTAACTAATCCTAAAGTTTCATCCGTGAACTTGATGAGGTGATTGTCTATGCTGGCGGCTCCCGGTCTAAGACCAATGACAGACGGGCGTCTTTTTTGCTTCTTTTTTGCTTAAGTATTATCCATTCACAATGCTATAGCATTGTGAATGGATAATACTTAAGCAAAAAAGCAGCAAAAAAGACGCCCGTTTGACATTGGTCTAATACTTAAGTAAAAAAGCAGCAAAAAAGACGCCCGTCTGACATTGGTCTAATATATGTATTTACATTTGACTTATTTGATCGGCGTTATGCTTCAAACCAACGATAAATTTCGTTTTTTCATTAAATTCCATAATATCTACAGAATTTTTAATCTTGAATCACTGGTAATTCTTAATAGAAACTTTTGCATAATTTAAGAGTAAAAATTCTTTGATTAAATAAGAGAAAATTTTCTATTCAGAATTACTGATAGGAATAATAAAGGATTCTGAGCGCCCTATAGTACATCATGTATACGCGACGCTCGTCGCGAAGGAATAAATGAGATACGCAAGGGTTCGTATGCATCAATGGATTCAGAGGATTTTATGTGTTTTGGTACCAGAAATTTCGAAACTACTGGTCGCTTTATGGGGCATTCTCACAATATCTTGACTTTCGGGAGTAAATATCTGGTGAAATTAAACTTGCTAAAATGACATTTTAATCTGATAGACGAATGACTTAATGATTCAAAATAAAGAAAAAATGGTCAGCAGCGAATTTTTTTTTTATTTAACTGAGGTTTAAGTTACACTTGCGAGTTTAATTTTCCTTACCTTTTAGCCCTATACCTTTCTATTTTATTCTAAATTTTTACTCATAATTAATTTGCATAGCACCCACAGGACATTCAAATAATAAATAATAACAATGTAGTATTTTTAGTAAAAATTTGGGTATAACATTGTCTTAAAGGGGTTTTAAAGAAGAGACGAAAGGAAAAAAAGGGGATGGTATAGGAAAAAAGGGGCGGTAATAGAAAAAAAAGAGATGGTAGGAATGGGACGGTAAGGAAAATTACTACTATTTTTAGGCAAATGATGTTAAGACTAAGTGATAGCCACAATGTTCATTGATTTTTAGAAACAGTTATTTACATCGGATTAAATAAAAAAAATAATAATAATTTACCTCGAAAAGTGCAGGAATAAACCTTGGGGACGGTAAGAATACCAATGAAGCCACGATGCTTGAAACTGATATTTAAATGCTGATTTAAATTCTGAAGTAAATTTCCTGTCAAAGAATTTTAGACATTCTTTCTCTAGTATACTACTGCATGAAAAAAAAACTTGATATTCTGTGGCTGCATCTGAAGTGATTTTCTGTATAAGTTTAGCAAGAGGGATGGTAAGGAATCTAAAACCCAGGGACAGAGTTAAAAAAATAATATCAACCGTAAAAATGTGTGTAGGTTAATTTTTTGCTACACATTTATATAAAACAATTGTCTCAGTTTCAGAAAAAAAGTACATCGAATTACTTTTATTGAAACAATTTTATACAGACAGCTCCAAACTTAAAAATCAGCATCAACGGGACGGTATAGGAGTTTTCCTGGTATTTGGACCCCCAACATCGGCCTAAACTTATTTATCTCGTTAATATTGTTATGCAATCATGTAATGGGATGTTTCCCAGTATATGAAATTTAAAAAACCCACAAGAATATGTACTAAAATAAAAATTATTATTCAGGGACTTAAAAGTCAAAAGATTGTGAGAATGCCCCATATCTGAAGATAGAATTTTTTTTTTTCATTAAATAAGGCAAATATTTCTTTACGAAAATTCTGGTAAAAGGTGCCTGAAAGTCCTTGAAGCGTACGAACCCTGTATACTTGGTTAAGTTTCATTTTCTATTGAAACTTTTTCTCTTCTTTTGTTCTTTTTTTTCTTTTGAAATTTTTTGGTATTTTCTTTTGAAATTGAAATCCAGTCTTTGAAAATTATTGTAAATTCAAAGCCGAAAGTCATTTTGATATAATCTCCCCTTACCATTTTTAAAAGATATTTTAGCGACAGACTAGTCATTATTTTCCTTTGTAGGATAAATCATTTTCGTATTAAAATATAGGAGACTTCGAGCATCGAAAACCCTCTTTTTAAGGTATTGATTAGGCTTTATTTGAATCATAATAATTTTAGATGCAAATTAATCCACAGGCAATAAACTAGAATTTTGAATC
The DNA here is from genome assembly GCA_963932465.1 of Maratus speciosus. Classification (NCBI taxonomy): domain Eukaryota; kingdom Metazoa; phylum Arthropoda; class Arachnida; order Araneae; family Salticidae; genus Maratus; species Maratus speciosus. Next base: position 421,014,395 of record OZ010789.1, on the reverse strand, counting down.
AAGTAAGTTTTTCCTTTAAGATATAAAATAGTTACTTAATCTCAAACACTCAGGAGCTTTAAATATAATATACGCGAATAAGACAGTTTTCTGACGTGTTTTTTGTTATTATTTTCATTCAGCATCTCATTTTCAGTCTGTAAAGATGAGAAAACATTAAAAATCTGCCTCACCTACAGACTTTATTGATACAGCACTTTTCTTGTATATCTTTTATAATTTTTCTTTCATTCAATAATCCGTCTTTTCTGATTATTGCCAGAAAAACATTACAAATCTGCCTCATTTGCAGATTTTGATTATAATTCTGCGCGGAATGTTTACACAATTACATTTTTTAGGTTTATTGTAATAAGCCTGAAAATTATCAGGCTGATTTGAAAAATAATATCCTTATCCAATTAACCCAAAACTACGCAGACTCTTTGCAATTAATTGAAAAATATCAGGCTGATTGGAAAATATCAGATGATTTTCCAATTAGCCTTGCTGCTTGCAAACAGCCGGGTTCCTCAATTAGCCTAAGACACACATTAATAAAGAAAATAATTTTTCTTTCTTTTGAACTACGAGGGTTGATACTGTCGAATTTTCTTTTTAATTTCGACTTTTGAAACCATTGTCGAAACCATTGTTCTGTAAAGAAAACGGAAACTAAGCCGTGATTGAAAAACTAAAAATTGAATTTATTGGCTATAACATTATAAATTTATTTTTGAATTTTTTTCAGAAACATATAAAATATCACATTTATTAATAACATTAGAAACACATTCATATTTCTATTAGGAGAGAACTGAATATTATGATATACTTTTTAATATCGAGGGCAGTCTTTCTCAAACTATAGTACGCGCACCAGTACTGGTACGCGAGTCTTCTGATTCTGGTAAGCAAACTTTTTATTCTGAATGCAATGGGGTTAAATATGAGGAACAAACATTCAAACCGTGTTTTCTCACAAAAAAAAAAATAAAAAATGAGTTATTGTTAGTTTTATGAACTCTGTGTTACATTGCACAGAAATAAACGGTATTTTTAACAAAATTTTTTTTTTCTCCGGTTATAAACCAATTTTAAAACTTGACGTTTGAATCAAAGAGTGTTTCCTCCAAAGCCTCCATTCAGTCAAAGAGTGATTTCTCCAGTCTGCCAATCACAGTTGTCACTTAATGCGTACTTTCGAAACCTACCATACATATCACAAACGAAACGGATTGTTTTAGAAAAAAAATAAGAGAACTGTTATGGTTAAAGGCTTCCAGAATTATATATTTCAAGATCTAAGTGCAGAATCCTGTGTAAATCTTCTTAAAAAGGGAGTTACTATTTCCCGTGTTCAAAGGACTGTTTTAGAATCTCTTTCTCTTAGCCACGCCATATCAGTTGAAAAGAGAAAAGAAGGAGACAAACTTTTGAAGGTAATGTATGGTGAACAGTGGCAAAACGAACCTGATGATGTCTTCAAATGGTACAACCACATTATCCATGATTTACCAGCCTGCAATAAAGAAGAGGGGGAAGTGTGTGACTGTCTAGATGAAGATATTGGTTTTAAAATTTGAAGTGGATTTTTGGCAAACGAGTAATATTTATTTAGAAAATATTTAATGAATACTACTAGGTACCATAATATGTCATTTCCTTTTATCAATAATCAACTGAAGTTCAGTATTTGCTCAAATAAAATAATGCTTTTGTATTATTTGTGAGTTAGAACTTATTTCATTCAAAAAGTGTTTTATCCACTTGTCAAACAATCAAAACATGTTTCCTCCTCTGAATTCGGTCAAAACGTGACTTCTCCAAATATTAAATGCATTTTATTAATCTGTTTTAGGTTTAATATCTTAGGTATGCTTGCGATTCTTTCTAATAACCAGTAATAAAAATAAACAATGAAAATTAGAATTAAATACACGTTATTTTCTAATTTATCAGTTTTTTGTGTTTTTTTGAAAATTTGTATCCAAAGGATGAAAGCATGGTTTGAATGTTTGCTCCACATATATATTCGGGTTTAATGTATATATTCATCGGGGTGACACTAAATTTTGAAAAAGCAAAACTCCTGTTTTCTATTCTTTTTTTTTTTTTTTTTTAACGCTAGTACTAGTACTCTGCAAAGCGCAAGTTATTTATCCGGATTATGTATAAAGTTATGATGCAGCATCTTTTGCTTCGCTAAATTATTTTTCTTGTAATAAATATTGTTTCTTCAAGAGTTTGGAGTGCTTTTAAATCGTAAATCCGTATCTTATCTTATGTACCATCTTAATGTCACATAAATTTTACCACTTGTTCTTTATAAAATTCTATTTAATAACATTCTTTCATAGAGAGAGAGGGTCCACCAACTATCACTGCGCTGGGTCCTCAAATGGGTATACTACGCTCCAGATATTTATGGTTGTTTTCCAGAAAATTTAACAAAGTATTTTATCAGAAATCCTTTCATTGGAGATACTTTGTCACAGTAACTGACGAAAAAAAAAACTTATCCAGATAACTCGTGACAGAAATATTCAGAAAATTAAAAAGAAAGGATCAATTTACGGAATTTTGTTTTCTGAAGCGAACGGAAATAGCCGCTGACTACTCCAAAAGCTGAGAAATTTCCGTTTGTGATTAGCATAATTTATCCATGTAAAAATGCCTTTTCTTACTTTCTTTAAATAAAAGCAGAATTCAGAAATAAATTTAAGCATTGAATCAGACATGGCTAAAATTAACCCTTTAACCAGCTGGCCCGGATTTTTCCGTTGCTAGAAATCATGTTAAAATGGCTGTAGACAAAAATATTTTAAACGGAATTTTATTTTGAACCATATATAGAAAGAAGTGATATTACAGATATTATAGCATCAAACTGCGATTAATAAATATATTTATCCTGCAATTTAATTCTGCATTCTTATAAAAATACAGGAAAACCCTCGGACGGTGAAAGGGAGTATAGAACCGTATACACGAATAACGAATGCTTAGTTAAGCGTATCCACTCAATAAATATAGCCATACAAACCAAATTAGTATATGCAAGGGTATAAGTCAAAGTATATATATAACCCTTAGTATATAGCAGATATTTTGTGATACAGATATTTGGGAAATTAAAAAGAAAGAATGAATTAGCGGACTTTTTTTTCTGAAACGAACGTAATAGCCACTGATTTCGATTCCTCGCGAAATTTTTGCTTGTGATTAGCACAATTTATCTATGTGAGCATACATTTTCTTACCTTGCTTAAATAAAAGCAGAATTCAGAAATAAATTTAAGCATTGAATCAGACATGATTAAAATTAACCCGGCAATAGTCGCGTATCGGTCTTTTTGCCGCCCATATAAATATTATTCTCTTAACTTATATCCCCTTACAAATACAATGAAGAACTATCGTTATAATTGGCTTTAAACGTTTCTCCACCACCATAGTGAAGTAAAAAGATATCTCTGTTTTTTTTCAGGTACATTTTTACAAACAAAGTTGAAATTGGTGTAAAGTCTACGAAACGACCACAAATGTCAGTTCATTTTTAATTTTTTCCATTATCCCAAATCTCATGAATAAAATGTACAATTTATGTAAAATGCAAATTTATAACTTCAGTGAAATGTAATATTCGAATATTAAGGGGGAAATGTTTCTTATTTTACATTTTCTGTATGCGGTGGGTAGGGGAGGGGGTCGGAGGAAAAAAGATTGAGCGCGATTAATAACGTTATAGAAAAGACGCGACTACTCTCGGGTTTTAATAAATATAGAACCGTATACAGGAATAACCAACGCTTAGTTAAGCATATTCACTCTCAGCATTAGGCCATACAAATCAAGTTAGTATATGCTAGAGTATAAGTCTAAGTACATATAACTTTAGAAACTATAGAAATCAAAGTGTATATAAGTCGCATGCCAAAAAGCCAAAAGTTGTAGCTTTCCTAAGTTCCTTTATGATGTTTTGCATATTATTAATATATAATCATGTCGCTATTCCGTATATGATGTCAATAGAAGAAGATGATTTGTACCTTTTAGCAATATAATCATATGCAATTTTACATATTAGCATTCAGAAATCAATTTATTAACTTAAGGATCCTAGATTAATAATCATATATAATCCAATAAGAACTGTGACTTTTGCGGTTTTCTGCCAGTGGTCGGATATAAATAACAAAGTGGCTGTTTTAAACAGACTTTTAGGGAAATGAAAATCACGAAAAGTTGTCATGATCTACATCTACCATCACAGTACAAATATTTTATACACACTCAAGACAATAATTATTTCACCACCCACACCATTCACAAGATATATGTTTTTGTGAGGCCCGGTTGAACACTTTATATACTACTCAAATTCAAAATATTAGAATAACCAAGAAAGACATTGCACTGTCATATAAAATGCATGATATCTGAAAAAAATAAAATAATAAACAACGGGGGCAAACGAAAAAATTATAAAGTGTTCACAAAAAGCTGATGTACGATATATTGTGCACACGTGACTAAACAATTCATAGAAATTTTACAAAAAAGTAATGAAATTTTTCAAAAAATTAAAATATTTCAAGAGGCGTTTTAAAACATTCGAATATTTGTAAAATCTTATGATTGGTCAGCGGTGATGATAAAAATTTGTGTAAATGGCGCCACTGTAGAAGTAGTACTCATATAAAGGTTTGTTTTACCATCAACTTTAGTTAGGGGCTGTACATATATAACGTTATCAACTTTTTGGCTTACTTACTTTTTTATGGCACGCATCTTTTTCTTTTCTATTTTTATCAGAATTTCGGGTAATCCGAATTTTTTGTAATCCGAACTGTACCCGATCCCAATTAGTTCGGATTAGTGGGGTTCTACTGTATTGTTAAAATCATCCTGTCTGTGGTATGCCAAAGCATAGAAGAATCTAAAGATGATATGGCATAAGGATACTGTATAAAGCGGAATTTTTTTCGATTCTTTTCGATTCCGTTTTCGAGATTTTAATGAATCAATATTTGACAAAGCAGATTATGTAGTTCAGTATTACATATTTTATGATTACATACTTTAAATTTTAAAATAAGTCGGCTGTTAGACAGTTAGTAAAATTGCCTTTGTAAATATACTTTGCGAAGGAGGGGGGGGGGGGGGAGGCGCCAAAATCCATGATTGCCACGGGTGCAAAAAAGGCTAGTTTCGGCCCTGATCCTGCCACACGTCAATCGAATTATTTCCTTCAACGAGCAATTCTCCCGATTTAAACCGGATGGAGAACATCTGGGGTCTGAGAGACTTCTGACGGTTTTTCGAGGAGCCTGGGGCCACTGCCCCGCATCCCCGACAGTAACAAAATGGAAACCTAACCGGAACTGAATCATGGCAGTACTGGGAAAAAATGCTTAAAAATGGGGGGGGGGGGGAAACAAACAAGTAATTCCTGAGCTCAAAAATGAAAAGTAAAGAAATAAATTAATGAAAATACTAACAGTTTAAAAATATAAAAAACATAATCTAAATAAAATACTCAATGGATGGTAACTCCCGCGCCTAGCCCACGCTTCATCGCGGGTCCAGACTACCATGGCTGCACAGATGTTCGCAGACTTTGGCCTTGAAAAAGGCCCTTTGAGACATCGATTCACCACGGATTGGGAGCACCGTCCACAGCTGAGTCTGGGGGAAAAGTGGCGATCCGCTCGGAGAGCGGGTCTATTTAATGGTGCAGGGGAAAAGAGGAGGAGCTTAGCATAGAAGGAAGGAATTTAACTGGCTGGGAGAAGTTGCTATTGGAAACTTTTAGGTTTGTTGAGCAGAGCGTAAAGGGAAAACTTTAAAAATTTACAGAAAAACTAATAATTAAGAGAATTTTAAGGGTTTGAAGATTTAAATTAAAAGATATGCAGAGCATTTAAAATCATACCTAACTTAGGTCTTTTTCTGTTATGGATGTCAAAAATATCGTACACTGGGAGAGTATTTAAAGCACTATTTTCAGAGTTTTCCAAAGAAAGATGAAAGTTAATATTTAAATCTTGAATGTGAGTATTTAATCTGGGATAGTCAATATCTTTATAGAGATGATAATTTCGAATATAATAAGGCACATCATATATTAGTCTGATGGTAGAATTTTGGGATTGTATAAGAAGTTTGATGTGACTATAAGCAGCATAACTCCAAATTTGGCATCCATAAGTTAAAATTGGTCTTAAAAAGGAGTTGTAAAGGAGCAATTTATTATTAATTGACAAATCATTGTTTCGAGCTAATAAGGGGTAAATTAGATTTTTAGCTACTCGAAACTTGTTACGCGCGTAGTGGATGTGTTGTCTGAAAGTGAGATTTTTATCAAGGATAATACCTAAGTATTTACAAGTGTTTGACCATGGCAATTCGGTATCGTTAAAGTTAATTTTATACTTATTAAGGTTATTATCAGTTAATTTACAAAAGAGGATGGCTTGTGTTTTGCTTACGTTAATTTTAATACGCCATTTTTGGAACCACTTTGACAGTATTTTAAGATGGCGGGAAATTGAAAGGATTGCAAATTTGCGATTTCTATGGGATGCAAACACACAAGTATCATCCGCGAATTTAGCCAAATTAGTAAAGGGGTGGTGGGGCATGTCATTAATAAAAAGGTTAAAAAGAATTCCTGAGATACGGGATCCTTGAGGAATTCCAAAGGGGGCAAAAAGGTTCCTGGAAAGTTTATCATTTACTCTTACGTTAAAATTTCTGTCAAGCAGATAGTAATAAATAAGTTTAATTAAATAGGGAGGGAAGTTATAATTAATTAATTTGAATATAAGGCCTAGAATCCAAACTTTGTCAAACGCTTTCTCAATATCGAGGAAGACTGCGGCTGCATAACTTTTTGAGATTTTTGCAGTTGTGATGTGCTCCACCAGTCTATACACTTGATGAGGGGCTGACAGCTCCTCTCTGAATCCGAACTGGTCAGGTGCCATTAAATTATTATTATTGATGTGATTATTCAGCTCTTTGGCGATGAAAGCTTCAGCAAGTTTACTGAGGGAATTGAGAAGGGAGATGGGGCGATAGCTGGTGGGGTTTTCGGGAGGTTTTGAACTTTTAAGAATAGGGGCGATGAGTGCAGTCTTCCAGTACAGTGGGAAATAAGAAAATTTGAAAAGGCTGTTAATAAGCAGGGTGATCTTTGGAATATAGGAAATAGGTAGTTTCTTAAGCATTTCGTTAGTGATTTTGCTGACGCCTGGGGATTTTTTATTTTTAAGTTTACTAATTTCGTTAATGACGTCAGCATGGGTGACCAGAAAAGAGGGAGGGGGAATGGGACTGCTTAAGAAATTTCTGACGGCATCATTTACTTCTCTCTCAGTTTCAGGATTAGTAACCGGGTTTCCTGTGAACTGCAATTCCAGGCTGCTGGCAATCGCATCTGCCTTTTCTTCATCTTCGTACGCGCAGTTATTTGAATTTGGAATATTAATGGGGGGCATTTTAGTGACAGAGCTCTTAAATCTTTTGGCTGCCTTCCATATGCTGGCGTCCTCTGGTGAAAGGGATTGGAGGTACAGAGTCCAGCTGTCTTGGCGGAGCCGGTGCAAAAAATTTTTAAGTTCTTGTTGAGCTCTGTTCATTATAATTTTGTCCGAAATTCTGCGCGTACGTTGCCAAATTTTCCTAGCACGGTTCTTGTTCGTAGTTAATCTGCGGACATGGGGATCAAGTTTGTAGAATTCGTTGTTATAAATCTGAGTAGTAGCACGATCAACAGCGTCTTTGATTTCACTAGTAATAGTTACAGAAAGAGTTTCAATGTCGTTTGTGCTGTTGATCTCGGGTAAAGTGGGGGGAATTGCATTAATGATATTTTGAAACTGAGTCCAGTTGATTCTGTTGATAATTTTGGTAGGGGGGGGTGGAATTTTGACTTGAATTTTGAGATTAATCGGGTTGTGATCTGAACTCAGTTCTGGAAGAGAATCCATGGTTTTAACGTAGTTAAACCCGTTAAAAAGGCCGAAATCAATTGTGCTACTACTGTTGTTAGAAAATCTAGTTGGGGTGGCCGGAAAAACAATGTCCGCAGTTGAATTTTGAAGAAAATTGTAGATTCTATCGCCATATGCGTTGCTGTTATTGCAGTCTGATGGAGAAACAACTCCAGGATGTATCTCCAAAGGACAAAAATGAACTAACTCGTGAAAAGTGTGAAATCTGTTTGTGTAAATATCAGCAAAGCTGACTGCCAAACATTAGTGAATAGTATTCCTGATCGTGTACGTGTTAGGCCAAGAGAGGTGCCACTAAATATTAACTATTCACAAAGTTTTTCATTTAAATAAATTATACTATTATTTTTCGTGTTTTTCTAATTTTTTAACCGCTTTGATAACTATACTATTTTTTTTGAATTTTTAGAAAAAAATCATTACAAAAATCTTTCCATTGTAATACTATTTTTTTAATGTTATGTTCATCTTCAAAATATGTAGAATGTGATACTACACATCAAACTCGTCACAACAAGCATTCATTTCTACTGAAATAAATCTAAATCTCGAATGACTTTTTACTTTATTTTTTATTATTCTGATATCTTGAATTGGAGTAGACATATTAATCCTTTTACTAAGAAAATTTTAGAGTTTTGGTGCTCCAAATGTATGCTGATTGCTCTGCTATAAAAAAAAAAAAAAAAAAAAAAAAAAAAAAAAAAAAGGCCAAAAGAGGGGGAACGCCTGATCTGGACGTAATTTTGCACTCCAATGATGGTTATTTGGTTTTCTATTATCAGTTTTCTATTTATTACTATTTTTCTGTGGAATTAACCACAGCTAATAATACCATTATTAGCTGTGGCGTAAAGAGAACGTTATTTTGACAGATGTTTTAAACTATTTTTGCTCATGAAATCCGCAGAGTGTATTTAATATTAATCTTTTATTTACATTCATGAATAAACTCACAATGCTGTAAGAGTCTTTTTTAATCTCTAAATGAACCTCGTCAAAGCAACAGTGATATTAGAATTTCAAATAGAGACTATCGATTAAACAGAGATGAAAAACAGATCAATAATGCACAGCGACCAATCGAACATTTTTACAGAGCTATTCTGAACAGTTTAAATATTTTTATGAATTAGTATAGGATTTATAAGCTGTTTAACCACCCATAAAAACTAATTTATTGCTTTAAAAAAATTTATTTCTCCAAACTAACTAATGCTGTAATAATAACTTAAAAAAATTTAAATGACACCTTTTGAATTAATACTGCTCGTAAGATATCCAAGTCAAAAATGAAGAAATAAGCGAGCTTATTAGCCCATAGACATTATGACTGATTCGGCAGCTATGATTTGCTATTTTAAGGGGATTACAAAGGTTTTAAATAAAAAGCCTGAATTCTCATCGTGGATTACGAAGCCTGTAATTAGAAATGCATATACTCAGTGTTGGAGAGGACGGGAAAAAGAGTTTTTCATCTAAAAATTGAAGAAATAAACGAGCTTATTGGCCCGCAGGCATTATGACTGATTCAGTAGTTATGATTTGTTATTTTAAAGGGATCAGAAAAGTTCGAAATGAAAATTGACTGAAGTTCGATCGCAGATTATAAACTTATTTATTGCTTTGGAAAAAAAAATATGTTTCTTCAAACTAACTAATACTGTAATCATAACTTAAAAAAAAAAAATAAATGACACCTTTTAAATTAATACTGATTATTGTAAAGAAATGCATGTAATCAGTGTTTGAAAGGAAAAACAAATGTTATTCATAAGAGAGCATATTGACCCGCAGACATTATGACTGATCCAGCAGTTATGATTTGTTATCTTAAGGGGATCTGAAAGATTTGAAATGAAAATTGACTGAAGTTTGGTCGTGGATTACAAAACCTGTAATTAATGTATACTGTCATTTATTTTTTAATTTAGTTATAGAAAATATTGAATTTATTTACAGAAAATATTGAATTTATTTATAGAAATATTTTATAGAAAAAATGTTTGGTATTATTGCAATGAAATGCATATAATCAGTGTTGGAAAGGGAAAACAAAAGTTATTCATCTCAAAAATTAAGAAATAAGCGAGATTATTGGCCTACAGACATTATGACTGATTCAGCAGTTATGATTTGTTATTTTAAGGGGACCATATTCAGAAAGGTTCGAAATGAAAATTGACTGAAGTTTGACAGTGGATTACGAACCCTGTAATTAATTTAGACTGTTACTTATTTCTGCATTTTGTTATAGAATATATTGAATTTATTTATAGAAATTGTTTATAGAAAAAAAAATATTTGCTTTCATTGCAATGAAATGCATATAATACGTGATGGAAAGGTAAAACAACGGTTATTCATATCAAAAATTGAGAAATAGGCGAGCTTATTGGCCCGCGACATTATGACTGATTCAGCAGTTATGATTTGTTATTTTAAGGGGATCAGAAAGATTCGAAATGATAACTGACTGAAGATTGATCGTAGATTATAAACTAATTTATTGCTTTAAAGAAAATTTATTTCTTCAAACTAAATAATACCATAATAATAACTTAAAAAAATTAAATGACACCTTTGAATTAATACTGCTTATTGTAATGAAATGCATATAATTAGTGTTGGAAAGAAAAAACAAAAGTTATTCATCTAAAAAAATGAAGAAATAAGAGAGCAGACATTATGACTGATCCAGCAGTTATGATTTGTTATTTTAAAGGGATCAGAAAGATTTGAAATGAAAATTGACTGAAGTTTGGTCGTGGATTACGAAACCTGTAATCAATGTAGACTGTCATTTATTTTATAATTTAGTTACAGAAAATACTGAATTTATGTATCGAAATAAAAAAAATAAATTTGTTATTATTGCAATAAAATACATAGAATCAGTGTTGGAAAGGAAAAAGAAAAGTTATTCATCGCAAAAATTAAAAAATAATCGAGCTTATTTTTTGGCCCGCAGACATTACGACTGATTCAGCAGTTATGATTTATTATTTTAAGGGGATCAGAAAAGTTCGAAATGAAAATTGACTGAAGTGACAGTGGATTACGAACCCTGTAATTAACTTAGACTGTTACTTATTTTTGCATTTATTTATAGAATATTTTGAATTTATTTATAGAAATTGTTTATAGAAAAAAAATATTTGTTTTCATGCAATGAAATGCATACAATACGTGATGGAAAGGTAAAACAATAGTTATTCATATCAAAAATTGAGAAATAGGCGAGCTTATTGGCCATCGACATTATGACTGATTCAGCAGTTATGATTTTTGATTTTAAGGGATCAGAAAGGTTTGAAATGAAAATTGATTGAAGTTTGATCGTGGATTACGAAAGCTGTATTTAATGTAGACTGTTATTTATTTTTGCATTTAAATATTTAAAAAAAAATTCATTGAACTTACTTACAGAAAATATTGAATTTATTTATAGAAAATAATATTGAATTTATTTATAGAAAATAATATTGAATTTATTTATAGGAAATCTAGAATTTATTTATAGAATTTTTTTATAGAAAAAATTGGGCTTCAAAGTGTCAGACGAAATTTTCGACAGTATAACCACCCAAAAAATATTGTTTTGGGAAAAAAAAAAAAAAAAAAAGAAAGAAAATAGTTTCAGTGTATGCAGACTAACATGAAACATGTCTTTTGAAAATTTCATCGAAAAATATTGAGAATTTGAGATATCCTGTGCGTTATGCCCCAAAACTTTATTGTGAGAAAAATGACTTAAAAGATTCTGAAACGCCGTTTTAGCTCTGAGTGGGTATAATCGTAAAAGCCGCGCTCGCCAGATCTTTCATGTCTGGATTTTTTTTTGTGGGGACAGCTAAAGGCTCTTGTGTATGAGACTCCCATTGAATCCGCAAAAGAACTTGTCGCAAAGCTTTCGGCTGCTGTAGGGAAAGTTCGCGATATGCCTGGCGTGTTTCAGAAAATTCGCCAATCTGTTCTTCGCCGTTGTACTGCGTGCATAACAGCTGCCGGTCAATGTTTTGAGCGCTTATTGTAATCAAATGCCATTAAATTTGTTTTCATAACTTAACTTAATCGTTCATTGTGTGTTTTTGCCTCGTATAAGAACATAACTTTTGGCGCCCTCTAACTTTTTTACGTTTAGTTTTCGACCATGCATTCTTTGATACAAAATGTTTGTTTGGGTGTGTACTATCACCTCTTAAAATTTTCCCCATCTTTTTTGAATCACCCTGTATATATATATATATTTATATTTATAGAATTTTTATGTTTAAAAAACAAAACTGTATCTGGCTTATATAAAATTTTAAAAATTTTAGCAATATAATACGAGGAAGTTTTTTTCCACAGGTAACAGAATATCTAGGTTCACTTTACACGGCCTATGCTGTACACTATATATCCTGAAAATTTCATGAAAAAATATCGAAAAGTTTTTTAAATACCTTGCGTGCAATGTCCCAAAATCACATTTTGAGGAAAACGACTTTAAAGTTCTCTCTTTGAAATTATTCCCTATTTAATAACTATTAAGAGTGTTATTCATTTTGTTTTAAAGTGTTCAGAAATGATTACTTTTTAACATATATATTTTTTCAAAGATTGAATTTTTTGAAGGTTTAAAAATCGTATGACTCCTTAAATCTTGCATAATCGGATAATTTATTGTAAAATAAAGCAAATTAGCGTGTATTTAGAGCATGCGCGGAGTTTGGATGGGGACTGGCGAGAGTAGCTCGCAACGGGCAAAGTCCGCTAGTAATGAAAAAAAAGAAAAAAAAATGCAATTTAACAAATTACAACGACCATTTGGAAAATGATTTTTTCAAAGACTAAAATTTAAGACATAAAAAATCGCACGGAGTTGATCATACATTACGTACGCCATGGATTACATTTTTCGGTATTGTAAATTTTTAAATTTCTACGGAGCTGGTCATTCATTACGTACGCCATGGATTAAACATTAAAATTCCTGGACTAATTTTAAATGAAATTTCATTCTTAAACTTCTAAACATCCTACAATATTACTTTTTACACCGTCGTATAGAGAAAAAAAATGTACTTTTAAATGCAATTTGTTTGAAAGCTGTATCTCAATTTGTTTCTGAGTTATTAATTTTTTTTTGTAGTTTTTATTACTTTTTAGTCATAGTGGCAACAGAAGTATCCATCTCTGTTGAAGGTAAAGAGAAAATACAGATTACTGTATAGACCAATCAGAAAACGAATAAAATGCGGATTCAACCAATAAAAAGCTTGACAGAGGACAATAACCATTTTTCCAAATGTTTAAAAAAAAGGTAAATATCTTAATCTGTTAACTTGTACAAAAGTTATCGAAGCAAAACTTCTAATAAATAGTGTCTCGAGACAAGTGAGCTTAAAGTTTTGACTTCCGCAGGTGTTTCCGGTTGCGACTCGGCGTTTACGGCTCGTACGGCCATAATTTTAGAACTTTTCCTACCTTACCACCTGTATGACATTCTAAGGCCTATGTCACACGAACGTCTTTTTGCACGCTTTTTCCCTTACGTATTATCCCTACACAATGCTAGCGGCATTGTGCAGGGATAATACGTAAGGAAAAAAGCGTGCAAAAAGACGTCCATCTGACATTAGCCTTAAAGGTTCAGACATTTTAAAAATAATAATAACAAAATTGTATTTTCTTATTATTTCAAACCTTTCTTGTCCCCTTAAAAAAAAAAAAAAATCCTGGAAAATAAAAAATAAGAAATAAAAAGAAAAAAAATGGCAAAACTATGTATTCTCAAACTTTACGTAAATATAGAACAAAATTCAGAACTGTACTGCTGACGATAACTGCATTTTTATTCGGTGAATTATAGGCCTTCAAAATTAACTCCCAGACCTCTCGTTTTTTATAGTCAAACCGAAATTGCATGCATCTCGTGTATCCAGGTATAGATAAAATATGTCATAATATAATTTTTTTTAAAAATTCTTATGTCACATATGAAAAGCTTAATGGAAGAAGATGTTATGTAATAAAAGTTAAATTTCGGTCAAATTGAAGTGAAAGCATTTATTGATTTGTTCTCTTCTTGGTAGCATATGTTTGGAATGTTAACAGGTGGTATGCTATATATTCGCTTAGGAAAATTTATTAATGTTTAATTTTTAAACAATAATAATAATTAATATTATTTATATTTTTACTTGCTTCTATGTTTACAAGAAGAAAGTATTGGATTCATGAAAATTTTCAACTTCCGGTTTTCGTTGGATTTATACGTTTTAGAAGGTCCTGAACCCGATTACATGGTTTTTAGAAAAATGTCTGTCTCTGAGTCTGTCTGTCACTCTGTGAGTCTGTATGTGACAAAAATTTTGTGGGCTCTCTACCTCAAGAACTAATGCACGGAATTTCACAAAACTTAGATTCAATTAGACCTTGATATAAACTGGTGCTGATTACTTTTTTGTGTTAATCGTCCAACTGGTGGCGCTGCTGTGCTGCATTTTTCACGATTTCTGCAATACCTATATCTCAAGATTCCCTTATTTTTGTAAAACTTCAGATTCAGTTAGTACTTGCTATAATTAGATGCTGATAGCTTTTTGGTGAAAATCGTCCAACAGGTGGCGCTGCTATGCTGAATTATTCATGATTATCGCAATAGCTCCATCTCAAGAACTAATGCACGAATTTTCATGAAACTTCAGATTCAGTTAGACGTTGACACAAGTTGTTGCTGGTTAGGTTTTGGTGTAGATCGCCCAACAGGTGGCGCTGCTGTGCTGCATTTTTCACGATTTCCGCAATAGCGGTATCTCCATAACTAAAGCACGAATTTTCACCAAACTTCAGATTCAGTTAGTACCTGGTATAAATTGGTCCTAATTAGTTTTCGGTGCAAATAGCCCAACAGGTAGCGCGTCTATATAGAATTTTTTACGATTTCCGCAATAGCTCTATCTAAAAAACTAATGCACGGATTTTCATTTGTAAGTTGACATAAGTTGTTGATGATTAGATTTTGTGAAATCACCTAACTGGTGGCTCTGATATGCTGCATTTTTCAGGAAGCGTTAACAAATGTATGAGATAGAAGAAAGTTTTGGGATTGCCACATCCGACAAAGTTAGATGTTAAAATACTAATAAATAATGTCTCATACCTTCAAGCCTAATTAGAATCTGGGTATTTTAGTTTTACCATATGATAAATCAGTGGGCTTCGGAGTTTAGCCTGGAGTTCAGCTACGCTAAGTGCAACTACACGGTGGTCCCACCAAGAGGAAGGCTCAACTATGCTCCATCCAGGCCGATCCTTATAAACGGTCACAGGATCAAATTCGAGCAGCGCCTGACTTACTTGGGGGTGACCATCGACATGCATTTAAGTTGGATGCCTCACTTGAACGTGGTTCAGGAAAGGGCGTTCAAGCTGCTGCACAAAATGGACCGTCTCACCGCAGCCAACTGGGGTATCAAACCGCTCCTACGCAAGATGCTCTATCGCCTCGTTGCGAAGCCAATTATCTTGTACGCGGTTTCTATTTGGTACACTGGCAAAGTAGCAGAAGCAAACAGGTTGTTCAGCGCACAAAGGGGACTTCTCCTGTGCGCAACGAAGTGTTATAGCACGGTTTCGAACGACGCGCTGCACGTTTTGTCAGGGGTTCTTCCTCTTGACCTGCGTGCGGAAATGGACAGGCACTTCACGGCCCTTGTCAAGTGGGGCAGGGGCATTGACGGTACAGGGCTCGACCCTGAGTCAGTCGATCTCTGGTGTCCATCCTACCGGCGAGAAGACCTCGGTCGGATCTCATGGACCAGGGACCTCAATCCCAGGACGACGTGTTTGTATTACACGGACGGATCCAGGCAGCAGGACCGCACAGTTCGTTGCGCGTTTACTGCCGTGATCGATGGCCAGATCGCCGGTGCAGGCCAGTTCCGCCTTTCCGATGGTGCAGAAGTTTTCGCAGCCGAGGTCCAAGCGATCACGGAGGCAATAACAGATGCCCATCACAGGGATCTCAGTGAGCTCGATATCTACTCAGATTCGAGATCGGCGCTTCAAGCCCTAAATAGCCTCGTGCCACAGCACAGGTCTATTTCTGAGATTAAGGACTTGGTAAAGAGTAGTGGAATCGGTGTTCATATGCACTGGATTAAAGCCCACGTGGGACACGTCTACAACGAGCGTGCGGACGAGCTGGCGAAGGCTGCTACGACCCGCCCGTCTGTTGACGTGGTGGTGAAAACCACCCGCCGCCAGGCCAAGAGCGAGCTCTTGGTCCGTGCCGTCTCAAGATGGCAAAGCAAGTGGGTAGCCACGGGTAAGGGCGAGGCGACATATGAACTTTTTCCGCGCGTACGCCAACGGCGTCTGCACGGCGATTTCTACCTCAACCAAGTCCTTACGGGACAAAGCACCTTTGGTGACCACCAGGCTCGCTTCTTCCAGAAGGATCCCACATGTTTTTGTGGGACAGGGATAAGTGACACGAGACACTGTCTCTTGTCCCCTATGGCGGTCCATCAGGGAAAGATTTTTCCCGTGGAACTTCCATACTCGAACACTTCTCGATCTATGTCTCGACGGCTATTGTCTGAAAGGAGTGAAGACCATAGTTAATGATCTCCTCCTGCGAACATTCGATCGAGATCTGGGACGCCAAAGGCATGGTCGCCGTACCAGAGCCCTTCGCGGTCAAACGCCGCAGTTGAACGCAAATCAACCAGTCCGCTACACACGTGGCACTGGAGGTGGTGGTGCATGAAGTTCTCAGGTTCGAGACTCCGTCTCATGAACCTGCATTTAGTAGTGAATAATATGTCGTTGTGTATTTATACCGTAGTGTATATATGTAGTAGTGTATAATATGTGTAGTGCAATAATTATGTAGGTAAGGTACCCGTGGACTGGGGGCCGGAGATGTCCTACCCCGCAGCCCACCCCTAGCGAGGGCGTGTCTATGCGCTCAAGGAGAAACTTTCCGCGATTCTCCTGGACTCGCGAGCGGCACCTACCCCCTTAATCGGTTGTCCCTCATAAATGTCTTTGCCGGATAATGGTATTTGATCTTGAGGGGCCTCCGTACATCAACTCCGGCTCGGTAACCTCGAACTGGTTCGTGGGCCCGACTCCTTTATAGGTGTTCGGTTCCTGCGGGCTGTCGGGGCGTCCCGGGTCGGGAACCAAGAGAAAGAACCATTTGGCTCCTCTAGCTAAGTGGTGGGATCTGTCGCACGCGACCATATTACCTCTTGGGAATAACCGGTGTGACGTGCGCTGGGCAGTGCACCGGCTTGACCGGAGTTTGCGTGTGGATCGGCCCTAACGGGCCACTCCTGGCGGCGACCTTCGGACGCGCCGCGGGGTTTGGAACGGGGGTCTTTCCGCACGTAGACGAATGGGCCTGGGACCGGGAGATGGGACCCCGTCTTACCATATGATAAAATATATGCCTTATAACACCTTAATCCATAAAATAAAAGTATTTTTGACGAAGAGTGACATAACATTTTCTTCCACAAGATCTTCACTGTAAAAAAAAAAAAAAAAATATATATATATATATCTGTTAAATTGACAGGAAAAAACTGTCAATTTTGGCGCCAGTAAAAATCCGTTTAATTTACAGGAAAAAGCTATAATTTTTCATTAAAATAGTTTTTTTCTGTAAAAAATACAAATTTGTTCTGCAAAAATTATAAAATTCAGTTTCTTTTAAAGAAAAAAAACCGTTTTTCTTCAAAAGTTTTTTTTCTGTAAAAAATACAGATTTGTTCTGCAAAAATTATAAAATTCAGTTTCTTTTAAAGAAAAAAACCATTTTTCTTCAAAACAGTTTTTTTCTGTAAAAAATACAATTCTTTTCTGTAAAAATTACAGATTTTTTTTACAGTGTTCATTTAATGGCACCTAAATCGCTAAATCCTGTAGCTTCAACTGAAATGCAAAACAGTAAATGCTTCTCTTCTGTGTTGTAAGTTATGAATAAGAGGCTACCCTACTCACCATTTAAACTTCGCTTCTTTATTGTACTTACGGTTAAGGGGCTACTTCACTCACACGAAAACACCCGCTCGCTAATGTTAATCGTATGGGATAAAAAAAATTTAAATCTCGTTGCATTCCATATTTTTAAATGACTTTTTTTTTGTATTGGATAGTTGGAGGTCGATTTCTACAAAGGCCGTTTTTTACTTTTTCGATTTTGTTTACAGGTTTTTTTTTTATTCGGATACTTTCACTTTCTGAACCAGTTTCGAAAGTGAATGTATCCTCATTAAAAAAAAAAACACGTAAACAAAATCGAAAAATAAAAAAAACGGCTTTTGTCGAGATCGATCTCAGCTATCGAATAAAAAAAAGTATAATTTCAGAATATGGATATGCAAACGAGATATTTTTAAAAATTTCTCCTGTACGATTAACATTAGCGAACGGGAGTTTTCGCGTGAGTAAAGTAGCTCCTTAAGCTGTCACATTCCTTAAAAAAGTATATTATAAGAAAATAAAAAAAAAAGTTTAGTATCGTTTCGTTTAATGTAGGCATTAATTCATAGTATTTGTACGAACGATAAATGAAACAAAATGGACAACCTCTGTAGCAAGTGAAAACTTCCTGCAGAGGTTGTCTGCACTACTAAAAGCAATTAGCTGTCCTAAATTCTACAGAGGGTTCATCTACTTATCGCGTTCCATTCGACATTATGTTATTTCTTATTATTCTTTAATTTTAGGGAATTTATTTCTGTTCAAAAGAAATATTTTGAGGTGCAATCATCTTGGTATACTTAAAAGTAATGTAAAATGCAAGTGATGGTTTTGGCAGGACCATGCATACATACATATAAAAATCATCTTCTGTTATTGAATATTTCAATAAACAAAATAATCTACATTTTTTCTTTAAAAAATAAAAATTCGTTTGGAATCATCATGAAATATTTCTATGCTATGGGCTCTATAAGAGCTATTACAGGGTTTATACGGGTCAGGGAATTTCCAGACCAGTAAATTCTTCGATACCAGTATTTTCTTATAGAAAAATTCTGTTTAAATAAGGCGAAATTTCACGTACTTAACATGTTTCTCTCTCTCCCTCTCTCTCTCTCTCTCTCTCTCTATATATATATATATATATATATATATATATATAAGGTGTGTCCCAACGAAATAAAGCCACCGCAATTTTGTGCCGTAACTGGACACGAAACAAACAAATAAGGACGAACCAAATATATTAAGAAAGTCTATATACAAATACATATTTACAAGGAGTAACACTATCCCTGCCCCACCAGTGCAGGAGAACAAGATGAATGTGTAAAAAAAGAGGGGGAAAAGTGTCCCGCCGAAATAAAGCAACTGCCAATATTAGTATTTATTGGTAGAACCACCGACATTCGAGCTGCTGCAGTTCAATATGTTTATAACGTCAGGAAGTTGTCAATACTTGTTCTGTGCCAGTCGACCTTTGTGCAGACTTTAGAAGGTTGTATTTTAAGTTTCTCTTGCAGTATTGCAATGGGAAAGAAAATCCAGCTAACAAAGTTCGAGAAAGGACAAATAATAGCTTTTAAGGAACGAGATCTTTCACAAAGACCAATATCTAAGCAAATTAAATGATCTAAAACCATAATAGACAATTTTGTAAATCAGAGCAATGCGTAAGGGTATAAAAAAGGAGGCGTACATGCAGAAAAGTTACTACCAGGTAGGAAAGAGACGCTTTGTGTCGCCTTTAACGCCTAAAACAGTTGGTAAAAGAGCATAACATCCCTCTGACAAAATCAACCCTGTCACGAATTAAAAAACGTACAAGCATCTTGTGGTGTAAGGAAAGGGAACAGTCGCCAATGTTGAAAGCTGTCCACATGCAAAGGAGAGTCCATTGGGCGAAATATCATCAAATCTGGAAGGACCAGTGACATCGTGTTATAGTCTCAGACGAGAAAAAAAAATAATTTGGATGGGCAAGGCGGCCTTGCTTTCTATTTGTATGACATGAGGAAAGAAGAGGAAATTTTCTCCAAAAGATAGCAAGGTGGAGGCTCATTAATGGTGCGGGGAGGCTTCAGCTATGGAGGTTAACATAGCCTGGCTTTTCTCTCAGGCCGCATGAAGGCTACCGATTACCAAGAAATGCTAGAAAACAATTTACTCTCATTTGGAAAGAGAATTGGTGGACTAAGTTGGATTTTCCAGCAGGACAAGACCTCCATTCACGTTGCAAAATCCTCCTGGGAATGGTTTTTGGATAATCGGGTGAATGTCATGAAATGTCCTGCCCTTTTTCCCTGATCTCAATCCCCAAGAAAATGTTTGAGGTATCCTCAGTGGGGCTGTATATGACAATGGCAGACAGTTTCAGTCTGTGGCAAAATTGAGGGTCCTCATCATTGAAGCGTGTGAGAATATTGATATTACTGTCGTCCAAGGATTAGTAAATAGTATGCCACATCGTATATTCCAAGTCATATATAACCATGGCGGATATATTGTCTATTAACAGTAGTGGCTTTATTTCGGCGGGACACTTTTACCCCCTCCTTTTTTACAAATTCATTTTTTTCCTGTCCAAGTAAGGCAGGGAATGAGTTACTCCTTGTAAATATGTATTTGCATATAGACTTTTTTAATAAGTTTATTTCGTTCTTATTGGTTTGTTTCGTGTCCAATTACAGCACAGAATCACGGTGGCTTTATTTCGGTGGGACACACCTTATATAATCCCTGCCTGCTCTGCCTACAGGCTCAAGTAGATTTCTAAGTTAAGTACTAATTTCACCAACAAAAACTAAATCAAGATTAGAGATAAACCCAGTTTAACAATTTTATCTGGTCGCTTTTGACGATAATTTCATTTTTCTGTATGAGCTGGTTTTATCAGAATCATTTTAAGGCTGTTCTCGACTACACTGCTCAACAAGCTTGATACTTTCTGACACAATGACGTACACATTTTTAAACTTAAAGGTATAACATTGGCAGACCTATCACAAGGCGTTTTTATTCCTTTGTTCACTGGTTTATCTGCTTTTGTTTGGAAATTCGGTGCAAAACGCCAACTTTGACAGTATTTTCTAAAACATCTATTGTATTTACAAAAAAAAAAAAACTGAAAACGTCTTTCAATTACATAGTTTCTGTGTAACAATACCTTACAATTTCATGCGTTTCCGAATAAAAATAAATTAAAACTTATGTCATAAAGTTGCACCTTTGGATTTGAGAACAATCTTAATACGATAATTTTTTTTCAACCCCTATTTCTTTTCTTTTTTTCTGTAAGAGTGGGTCCTATCAAAATCTTGTCAATATAAAAGTTGTAGATAATATTAAGAAGCTTTATAATTAATTTAAGCGCATTTGATATCTTATGACTTGACGAAGTTGTGATTTTTTTTCCACTTTCACCTCTCCTCTTTTTTTGTTGTTTTTAAAATTTTTTTGCTGTAAGAGTTGGTTCTATCAAAAACTTGTCAATATAAAATTCGCCTATTTTTAATGATATCAAAAATCTGTTATACATAAATTTTTGGCCCTTTTCCTAGCAGTAATAATAACTTTAAACTGATTTGTTATGTATTACAATTAAGAGGTTATGTTTTTTTTTATGTTTTTGCAAACCCCCTCTCTATTTCCACCCTTTTGGTCCGATTTTGCCCATTAACGAACTTGACCGAGATTTTCTGCCCATTGATTTTATGTATCAGTTTGGAAGAGATTTGTGCAGAATTATGGAAGTTATCGTGTCCATAAAAAAGTGATATATATATATATATATATATATATATATATATATATATATATATATATATATATATATATATATACAGGGTGTATCTAAACTCTTGGGCAAAACTTTCAGGGGTGATAGTACAGATCCAGACAAACAATATTAAATAGGAAACTAAGGGTCCCAAACGTCTTCTGAAGGAAATAGACGCCTTTAAAGTTTAGGGTCCAAAATTTATAATGATTATAAAAAACGGAAAAATTGGTCGATTCGTTTGCGCTTTTCACTAAAACTATTTCTTATGTCAGTATTTTCTTGAAAATAAATTTTAAAGATATAGTTCAAAAAATGCGATAGAGGGCGCTTTAGACTTTGGAGTAACCAACAACTATTTTTTACCGTAATTTTTTGTATCTCATTACATGCTTTCAAAAGCTTAGACTTAAACTTAAATTTTGAGTTCAAAATCTGAATCGTTGGGAGTGGTTAAGTAGCGCAAACGGAACTGAGTTCAGGAGTTAAAATTTCAAATGATTATAAAAAACGGAAAAATTGGTCGATTCGTTTGCAGTTTTCACTAAAACTATTCTTTATGGCAGTATTGCCTTGAAAATAAATTTTAAAGATAAAGTTTAAAAATACCGATAGAGGGCGCTTTAGACATTGTTGTAACGAACAACTATTTTTTACCGTTATATTTTGTATCTCATTACATGCTTTCAAAAGCTTAGACTAAAACTTAAATTTTGAGCTCAAAATCTGAATCGTTGGGAGTGGTTAAGTAGCGCAAACTGAACTATGTTCAGGAGGGGGGGGGGGGGGTTCAGGGGCGTAGCTACCGTGGAGCAGTTGGAGCAGACTGCTCCAGGCGCACAAATCCTAAGGGCGCAAAATTAGGAAAAGCGAAATAAAGATGTCTTAAAATATTTGTATTTTTTTTTTCATTATTAATCAGACATTATAGATGAATCTTGTTACAATCAGCGTATTCCTATGATATTTTACCTTGTGTTTAATCTCAACTATTTCGATTTAAAATATGTTTTCATACACAGTTGAAAAAAATGACTTCTATTCAGGAAGTTTTAATTTTAATTCATACCACCATATTGCAGCCTCAAGTAACTTCTCCAACAGCGTTTCAGCATGCATGATTATTTTCTGTAACTTTTCTGGAGACGACCGTTGAAGATTTTCAGATCTTAAAGTAATAAAAACTTATTTAACAGGGCTCTCATCGGTCCCTTTACTAGCTACCACTATTTCTAAAAAATAATCTTTCTGGTACATTTCTATTAAAAATGTTTTAGAAATTTATCATGATGAATACTGTGCGGAAATAATGGTAGCCAAAGAATTCACCGCTGAGAAACCTATATGTACGATGTAACAGTAGTAATTTACGATAATTATTTTACGATTTGGAAAAAATAGCCTGACAAGTTGAAGAAAATTATTGACCATTTTACAGACGAAATCCAAAAAAACGAAAATTTTGAAAGTTTTTTTTTTTTTTTTTTTTTTTTTTTGTTTGTTTGTTTGTTTTGTGGAAACTAAACATGTATTAATACAGATTACAAATCAATAATAAGAGCTGGATTTAAACATACTCCACATCAGCTCACGGCGACAAAATTTAGACGGGAGGGGGGGGGGATGCGGGTAAGGGGAAGCAGCAACTTAAATTTTGTGAGTATTGTTTTTGAGATTCTGAAAATATTGCAAATGTTGCAGAATCGATAAGCTTCAAAAAGAGAGAAAAAGTTAAGTACCCAATTCAGTGTTCCTTAGGGCCTGATTATAGCCTATGCAAAATTACACCACTTTTTGGTAACAGTATTTTTCTGCATTAAATCTTATTTAATCGCATAATTTTAGGATTAAATAAGGCTGACTGGCCCGCCGGGCAACCGACCTGCAGGTCTGTGCGCCCTAAACCAGGTAAAGCTGCTCCCTCCCTTAGGTGAAGCTAATAGTTTTAAAATTTGCTATACGCATTACATATGAAAAGTCTTAAATCATTTAATAATTTTTTTTAAATCACTTTTTTGAATCATTTTTACTTTCTTCTATCTTTACAAGAAGAAAGTATTGGATTCATGAAAATTTTCGAATTCCGGTTTTCGACGGATTTACACGTTTTAGGGGTCAGAGATTCCAAAAAACATGTTTTTACAAAATGTCTGTCTGTGACTCTGTGAGTCTGTCTGTCTGTCTGTCTGTGTGTATGTGACACAAATTTTGTGGGCGCTCTATCTCAAGAACTAATGCACGGAATTTAATAAAAATTCATATTCAGTGAGTCCCTAATACAAATTGATGCTGATTAGTTTTTGGTGTAAATCGCTCAACAGGTGGCGCTGCTATGCGGCATTTTTCACGATTTTCGCAATACCTCTATCTCAAGAACTAATGCACGGATTTTGATCAAACTTCAGATTTAGTTAGTCCTTGATATGAATTGATGCTGATTACGTTTTGGTGTAAATCGCCCAACAGGTGGCGCTGTTATGATGAATTTTGTAGGATTTACACGATTTCCCAAATAGCTCTATCTTAAGAACTAACGCACGGATTTTCATCAAACTTCCGATTCAGTTAGTCTTTGATATGACTTGCTACTGATTATGTGTTGGTGTAAATCGCCCAGCAGGTGGCACTTCTGTGCTGCCTTTTTCACGATTGCCTCAATAGCTCTATCTATAGAACTAATGGACGAATTTTCATCTAACTTCAGATTTAGTTGTATGTTGACACAAGTTGTTGTTAATTAGGTTTTGGTGTTAATCACCCAATAGGTGGCGCTGCTATGCAGGAATTTTCACGATTTTCGCTATAGCTCTATCTCAAAAACTAATGCACGGATTTTCTCCAAACTTCAGATTCAGTCAGACGCTGACATAAATTGTTGCTGATTAGGATTTGGTATAAATCATCTAATAGATGGCGCTGCTAGGCAGCATTTTGCTGGATTTAGACGATTTCAGCGATAGTCATATCTCAAGAACTAATGCACGGAATTTCATATCTTTAGAATCCTCATGAGATGCATAGATTGCCATTTAATTTTGGCAGTGTGATAGCGAATTTTGAAGTATTAACATGTATGAGATAGAAGAAAGTTTTGGGATTGGTACATCCGACTACTTTATTAATGATTTTTATTTCTCTTTGCAAGGCAGAAGAATTGATTTTTTTTCTTGAAAGTTTCTTTGCTTCAGAGGACCATTTAAATCTTTTAAAACCTAATGTGTATGTTCTGTAATTTTCTTTGTGACCAATAGCGACATGGTCTGCGCCAAAAATTCTCAGCCTGTCTGGTACCAAACAGCGCGGCCTCTCTTTAAATATATATTACGTATTTTATTTTATTTAGTTTTTTGTAAAATCATTTATCAAGTATTTTTTTTGAAATGTGTAGGCTTCGTGTATTCGTACAATGCTGTGATTGAAATTTCCCCTATATATATGTGTATCATATTGATTTTTGCGCTTGATGTGCAAAAGGATTTATAAAGAATATTTTCGGAGAATAAAATGTAATTCAAGCATTCTTTTTTGTTAAAAATTACATTTTAACCCTAGATCTACCGGGAATTTTATTCAAGTTTTAATAAAACGTTCTACACCAGAATTTTTATTTAAAACTATTTAACTTATTTATTTACCTTATTTTTGTCTGGTTTATATACTTAGTTTATTTTAAAGAAATTTCTGGTTTGAATGAATATTTTGTATGTACCTGTCGGGTCCAATGGACCCGTCTGGTAGACGGAGGGTTAATATGAAAACGGAACTGTTTCAATATTGTCTATAAATGTGATAATCAGAACGGCGGTCAGCTATTTTGTATATACGTTAGAACAGGACTGTTTTTTTTTTAAAATTTTTAAATCGATTTTTCACGCAGTCATCGAGCTCGTATTTCAGACAAAATCGTGTTAAAGATATATGACAAGATTTTCCCCTTCGTTGACTGTTTTTTCTACTTTCGTCGGGAAATTCCGTTGAAAACGCCATCTTTGACAATGTTTTCAGTAAGATCTATTATGTTTACAAAAAATCCGGAAAACGTCTTTCGACTGCAAAGTTTCTGAATAACAACACATGCCAGTTCTCGAGCAAAAATTAATTAAAATGCATGTCATAAAATTGCCCCTTTGGATTTAAGAACAGCCTTAAGAAATAAAATCATAAAAATTCCAGGTTCATTTAAGAATATTATCACGGGCCCGGGCAACACCGGGTAGGTCAGCTAGTCTATACTAATAAAAGGAAGTTTCGCTCTGTGTGTGGTGGCTAGTGAAATATATTACACGTAGAAGTCTGAAAATTTGGATGAAGGTAGTCCAAAGACAGATCCTGATACACCTGGAGCTCAGATTTTTAATTTTTTATGACCGGCGACCCCTTAGCACCTTTCAGTTTGTATGCCCTGAATTGCTCAGAACTTGCAACTTTTTATCCGATCTTCTTCGTTTTGGGGGCCCTTTCCCATTTAATTATTCTCCGTTTCTACATTCCAGTTAAGACACTGGACCCCTTGAAATTTTTCTGCGCCATGCATTTTCCACACCCTAATATTGTCAACTAATCAATGCATAACTTTAAAATTGAGACTTGGACTCCTTTCCCTGGGCCAGCACCCTCATATTTTTATTGGGCACTTAGTGCCCTTTTTTAAGAATTTCCCCCATTTTTTTTTTCACGCTTCTTTAAGATTTTATTCGAATGAATAATAAATACCCTATGCTTAATTTCGACTTATTGAGATCTAAAGCGCCAAGTACTAGAACCTTTTAACATGTTTCCACCTTAGGGCCCTGCTCTCAACTATCAGTTGGCCCCTTTTGGACCTTCTATTATATCTCCCTTAAAAATGGTTTGATTCAATAACTTTTTTTTTTTTGTAACAACATGATAGGAAATCCAGCTATTACGCGAACAACATAAAAAATTTTCAGACTTCAGCTACCACCAAATTTTAAAATTAATCGCCTTTTTGGGGCCCTTGCCCAGCTACATTCCAGTTGAGACCCTGGACCCCTGGGGCTTGGTACAAGGCCACTTAAGTTTTTGTGCCCTAAATTGTTAATAAATCGCCCCTTTTAATCCGTCCTTCGTTTTTGGGGCTCTTTTTCCATTTGGCTTTTTTTTCGTTTCTACATTTCAGTTCAGACACTAACCCCCTAGGGTAACTTTTTGTTCGCCATGCATTTTTCACCTACTAATTCTGCTACATTCTCATTGCATAACTTCAAAATTGAGTCTTGGTCTTCTCTCCATGGGGGGTCTTCTCCCGTTTCTCTCTTTATTGAGGTTCTAGAGCTCTTTTTCAAAGCATTTCTTTGAAATTTCTTTCTAATGATTAATACTTATAATACTCTATACTTAATTTCGACTAATTGAAAATCTAAAGCGCTAAGTACTAGGACCTTTTATCGTGTTTTCATCTTAGGCCTTGCTCTCAATTATCAATAAGCTCCTTTTGGTCCCCTATAAAAATGGTCCGATTCACTAGGATTTTTTCCCTAACTATTTCTTAGGTGCCCCAGCTACTACATGAATAACAAAAAAATTACTCACACTTCAGCTACCACCAATTTTGAATATTAATCGCCTTCTTAGGGTCCTTGGTGCAGTTTCATTAAAAATTATCTGATAGTATTGCAATTTTCTTTAGCATAGTTCTAGGGTCCTCTGGCTACTTTGGAAACCACTAAAAAACTCTTTTACTCCAGCTACCACTTTTTTCTAATATTAATCTTCTTTTACGGCATCAACTTACGTTTATTCACTACAGCCGTGAATTAAAATTCGCGCTACTGTTAAAGGTAAGTGGTTAACTTTAGAGGGATGGGATTTCCTCCGTAAATTAAATATCACGTTAATGCTAAAGGTAATTCGTTAAATTTACAGGGGGTGGGGGCAACAAGCACCTTCCACTGCTTCGGGGTGCATTCTTTCCTCGAATTCTAGGGGGCCGATTTCAACGGGAATTGGTTAATTCAACCTAGATTACGATTCGGCTCTGTATTATGAAAATTTGTCTTAGACTTCATTTACTAACATTTTCGAACATTAATGGTGCATTCTTTTCTCGCATTCAATATGTCCGATTTCAACGGTAAATGGATAATTAAGCTTAGCTTACTATTCAGCTACTTTCTGCATTGTGAAAGTTTATCTTAGACTTCTGTTACCAGCATTTTCGAACATTAACGGCGCATTTTTTTTCTCGGCTGTTATGGGCTCTATTTCAACGGAAATTGGTCCATTCAAGTTAACTTACGATTGTTTTAAAGATTATAGTTCCACCGCCAGGATTCGCATTCTTATCTCGGGTTCTATAGGCTCGATTACTACAGGGTTTACTCATTCAATTTTCGATTGTCTCCGTCGCGTACGGAATACTTCTGGCATACACTGCCTTTGGTAGCGGGGAACCAGGCCACAGTTTCGTTCTGAAAGAGGTTTGTCGGGAACACACTGACTAGAGGCTTCCGAAGGCAGTGGGCCACCCCTAAAACCATGTTCATTTGAATTACTTACGAATATATAAAATCATACAAACTTGATTTTTGTTTACGTTGTTATAACAGGCTCGGGCAACGCCGGGCGGGTCAGCTAGTTACACACACACATATATATATGTATATATGTGTGTGTGTGTGTAACTTCCAAACAAAATTACGCAGAACTTTTTTGAGAGACAAGAGGGCGCACAAACTTTGCTTGCTCCAGGGCGCTGAATATGTAGCTACGCCACTGGGGGGGTTCAAATTTCAACACATGAACACTGTTCAGTTTGCGCTACTTAACCACTCCCAACACCCAACGATTCAGATTTTGAGCTCAAAATTTAAGTGTAAGCTTTTGGAAGCATGTAATGAGATACAAAAAATAACGGTAAAAAATAGTTGTTCGTTACTCCAAAGTCTAAAGCGCCCTCTATCGGTATTTTTTAAAACTTTATCTTTAAAATTTATTTTGAAGACAATATTGACATAAAGAATAGTTTTAGTGAAAACCGCAAACGAATCGACTAATTTTTCCGGTTTTTATAATCATTTGAAATTTTAACTCCTGAACACAGTTCAGTTTGTGCTACTTAACCACTCCCAACGATTCAGATTTTGAGCTCAAAATTTAAGTTTAAGTCTAAGCTTTTGAAAGCATCTAATGAGATACAAAAAATAACGGTAAAAAACCCTTGTTGGTTACTCCAAAGTCTAAAGCGCCCTCTATCGGTATTTTTGAACTGTATCTTTAAAATTTATTTTCAAGAAAATGCTGACGTGAAGAATAGTTTTAGTGAAAACCGCAAACGAGTCGACCAATGTTTCCGTCTTTTATAATCATTTGAAATTTTAACTCCTGAACACAGTTCAGTTTGCGCTACGTAACTACTCCCAACGATTCAGATTTTGAGCTCAAAATTTAAGTTTAAGTCTAAGCTTTTGAAAGCATCTAATGAGATACAAAAAATAACGGTAAAAAACCCTTGTTGGTTACTCCAAAGTCTAAAGCGCCCTCTATCGGTATTTTTGAACTGTATCTTTAAAATTTATTTTCAAGAAAATGCTGACGTGAAGAATAGTTTTAGTGAAAACCGCAAACGAGTCGACCAATGTTTCCGTCTTTTATAATCATTTGAAATTTTAACTCCTGAACACAGTTCAGTTTGCGCTACGTAACCACTCCCAACGATTCAGATTTTGAGCTCAAAATTTAAGTTTAAGTCTAAGCTTTTGAAAGCATGTAATGAGATACAAAAAATAACGGTAAAAAATAGTTGTTGGTTACTCCAAAGTCTAAAGCGCCCTCTATCGGCATTTTTTGAACTATATCTTTAAAATTTATTTTCAAGAAAATACTGACATAAAGAATAGGTTTAGTGAAAACCGCAATCGAATCGACCAATTTTTCCTTTTTTTATAATCATTTGAAATTTTGGACCCTAAACTTTAAGGGCGCCTATCTCCTTCGGAAGACGTTTGGGACCCTTAGTTTCCTATTTAATATTGTTTGTCTTGACGTGTACTATCACCCCTTAAAGTTTTGCCCAAGAGTTTAGATACACCCTGTATACATATATAAATAGATAGATAGATACATACATATATATATAAAGTTTTTAACTGGGGGTGGTTTTGCGTTCTAGGGGTCATGATCGGCGTAGATCTGCAATTTTTTTTTTAGAAATTCCAAAATAAGGGAGAATGTAATAGGTAGTATTTTGTACGAAATCTACCTAAAAATACTGATATTTTAACTGGAAAATTATCTGAAACGTACGAACTCTGTATTATACGCATTAAAATAAATATAATTTAAAAAAGCTTTTACACTTTCGGTTCCGGATCCGTTTACAATCTCATGGACATGTAAGTAACAATTAATGACGCCGATTACCGATCTCATGGACCGCTGGAATTTTTTATTTCCTGGTCCTGTAATTTTTTTCCAGTGGCCCCAGATCAATGGACCATCAGTGACTTCAAGCGCTGCTTATAATGAAATTGAGTAAAAAGAGATATCTACTAGTCCCTAGTATTGTGTTTTCATAGAATAGTACAAAAAGAAAAAAAAAAAAAAGAAAAAGAAAAGAAATCCGAAAAATGAAAGCATTTATCTCTAGACATCTAATCACTTATTTCACTTAATAAATGCATACGAATGTAAGGAATAATGTTATGAATAAGACAAAAGAATATCTTCAGTTTCAAAAGAAATCAGTGATTTCGAACGCTGCGTATAACGAAATGAAGTAAAAGGAAAAATCTACTAGTCCAGTGTTGTGCTTATACAGGTGGTTATTAAAATAATGGAAACACCCTAGGTTTATCAGGAATCCTTTACTAATATGGTGTAAGAGTGCCTTTGGCGTGTAATGTAGCTTGGAGTCGCTTGGGAATCGATTCATGCAAGTGCTGAATAGTGTTTAGAGGAATATTGTACCATTCTTCGTGGAGATATTGTGAAAGTTCCGGCGAAGGATATCGATTCCAGATTGAACACTAATAATAGGATAAAATGGACCATAACGGTTCGATTACATTGAGGTCGGGGGACTGTGCGGACCAAAGTAGATGTTGCTCTTCATCTTTGTGTTCATCAAACCATGATTGGACAAGTGCCACTGCATGAATAGGAACATTATCGTCATGGAAAATTTCTCTCCTGCAAGAAACAAAGTTTGCATCATAGGATGGACCTGGTCAGGAAAAACTTCTCTAAACTTCTCCCCAGTGATCTTTCCTTTCAGGGTTACAATTGGGCCACAGAAAACCACGACACGGCTGCTCATACCACGACAGAATTACCTCCATGCTTGACAGCTGGAAGGAGACAATCACGATCATATGCTTTAGTAGGTGTCCTTCAAACATGCACCCGTCCTGTTGTGGGGAATATTGAGAAAGATGATTCGTCTGACCATATAAAGGTCTTCCACTTAGTAATAGGCCAGGTTTTGCGCCTGTGGCACATTTGTAGACGACGTTTGCATTGACAGCTGTGACAAGTGGCTTGGGAATTGCTGCTCTGCCGTAAATGTTCCGTTTCTGTAGCTGCCTTCTAACTATAATTATTGATACTGGAGAATCGCGATGCTGATTGAACTCTGAGGTCACATTTGGCTGCAGTTGTTTTCTTTTTAAGACAATAGGATTCGCTTCAATATCCGTCGGTCTCTTTCACTCAGCTTCTCCTTCAGTCCATTATTTTTCTTTGCCGAGCTTGTTTTGCCGCGCTGTATGTACGTTGTCATGACTTTAGACACCGTACCTCCTCTAGACACGCCTGGAAGCTGGGAGGTTTCGGTCACTGTTGCTCCAGCTAGTCGGTCTCCTACAATTTGCCTCTTTGAAAGTCTGTGAGACCTGACATTTTACACGTTTGACAAAAATCCAAGACGTATACAACTTCACGAAAGCTACCTCATGCTACCATGATATATACTGTTTATATAACAAAAATCTGGTAGCTAGAATTATATTTTAATGCTTACGAAGCGCATTCTTAAATGCCACTTTCGTTCACAGGTGTTTCCATTACTTTGATAATTATCTGTAGAATACTAGAAAAGTAAAAAAATCTCGAAAAATTAAAGCAGCTAATCATTTATCTTTAGACATGTAATCACTTACTTCACTTAATACATGCACACGGACGTAGCGAATAATATTATGAATAAGACAACAGAATATCTTCAATTTCAGGAGAAATATTTGAAACCAAGCTATTTTAGACTTCTGAAGAAAAAAAAAAATCATTCAAAGTATTTTGTTAGCCGTTCTTTCGTTTCTCTCTATTTATTCTTTGCATTAAGCCATTGAGCTAACGATTCACTTTCACAAATTACGAAAAAATTTGTAAAAACTAAGATATTCTTCACATTTCCCTGAACAAAGCCGAAAATAGCTACATAAGAAATGAAAGGAAATAAAATATCGGAATATACT
Organism: Maratus speciosus; assembly: GCA_963932465.1. Lineage (NCBI taxonomy): Eukaryota > Metazoa > Arthropoda > Arachnida > Araneae > Salticidae > Maratus > Maratus speciosus. The sequence goes on along the minus strand of OZ010789.1, from coordinate 420,982,197 downwards.
AAGAGCAACTTTTCTTTACTGAGATACTCACTGTGTAATAAAACCAGAAGCTGTTTGTTCGGAGAGCAGTGATTCTAATGTACTTCGGAACGTAAATAGCTCGTCTGCATCAGAAAGTAAATGTTCTGCCTTTATATAAATAGAAGGTCATTCAATACAAATAAATATTGAAATAAGATATCAATCATTCCAGAAACTTTTATGGTATTATGAGCTTAAAAATTCTACATAAATGACTTCATTTTCATTTTTTTTTCTTAAGCATGCAGAATGAGGCAGTTTTTTTAAAATATACACTATATTGCCATTAATGACCGTCAACTTTCAATTTTAGACATTTTATGGAATATTTAGAAATATACTTGACAGATTCTTCTGGAATTTCAGGATTAAAAAGAACAGGTATGACCTCATATTTAGCAATGTCGATTTGATAAGGGGGGCAATTAGGGGGCCAACAAAAAAGCCAAGAAAAAAAAATAATACTTGGGATCACCCTGTAAATATAGGTGAAAATTGGCGGTCGCCACTCGCCACGTGGCGATTAAAGTTGTAAAAGTGGCAATTAAAATATCGGCCATCGATCGCCACCCTAGTCGCCACTCGCCAAGAGGCGATAAAAAATCTGTTATTGATCGCCAAGTGAAATATAGTTTTTTTCATAGAAATATGCATCTCTACTTTGGTTACATCTAATTAGAAAACTGGTTAATTCTTTTTTCTACTGGATGCAAGCAGATTACAGTGATTTAGCTGTATTTTCAATATTTCGGCTTTTCGTCATTGCTCTACAGTTGAATTATTTTTTCAAGACATACAGTTTTATTCTGCAAAATATATTCATCAGCTTTGATTCCACATGCATTTCAAATAACTTATTCCTTTTTTTTTTTTTTTTTTTTTTTTAACTGGATGCAAGTGGATTTTAAGGACATTGCAGTATTTTCAATATTTCGTCTCCTGCCACATGCTCACCAGTTAGATTATTTTTCTTCAATGGATACTGTTTAATCCTGTGGAACACACTCATCAGCTTAGATTTCAACTGTATATATGTGTGTAGTATAACACATTTACTTATTAAATAACATTTTATTGTGCTTTACTTGATCATTTTTTTATTGTATACACCTAACTGTTGGAATTTTGATTTAGTTATTTTTTATATAAAATATGTAATAGTAATTTAATTGATTATAGTGTATATGAACATATACAAATAATCTAAAAATATATTCTAAAAAAAATAATATAATACATTCTGTGGTCTTAAAGTAATTTTCTTGAATTTTGACTGTTTCCCTATTCTTATCATGAATAGTTGGCTGATATAAAACTGATTTATAGAAAAATATGTATATATACACAATGTTTATAGTTTATGTAGATGGCAAGAAAGTTTGAAACATTATAGTGGCCACTAACTTTAAAAAGTGGCCACTAATGAAACTGAGTCTACCGGCCACTGGCTACTAACTCAATTTCCCAGTTTTCACCTATACCTGTAAAATAAAATGCACGAAATGATCTATCGCTACTGAATGTAAATAAACAGACATTGTGCAATATGTGTATTCTTTTGTGTAAGAATAGCACGCATATTAATAGAGATACTGCGATTTATTTAAAAAAAATAAAAAATTCTTGCAAGTTTTTTTGCTTATAACGTGCAGGGTTTTCAACCAAATTTAACGCCGGTTTCAGAAAAAGTGACAAAATATAGTAGAAACAATTATAGTGCAATTGTAATATAAATATGTTAAATGTTTTAGGAAATATGAGCAGTTGTAAGAAATAATTTTTATCTGCGCATGCGCGAACGATAACAAGGATTATTTTACATAATTTAATAGCGAACTCTTTGGAGCAACTTATTAAAAAAAATTAGTCAAATATCGTAAAAATTCAGAAAGATATCGGCGTTAGAGTGAGCAAATTTTTAGTTGTTCTCTAAAAGCAGGTGAATGATAAGGAATTTTCCACAAATTGTCATTTTTAATTTTTAATTTTTTTAAATTTTCATTTTTTATTGATGCTTTAGTTCTTCTTGGATAACCACCAGAACGAGCTTATACCATGATCAAAAGAAATATCAAAATCGAAGCATTTTTTCCAAATCTACTCGTTGATAGTCACTAAATACTAACTTTTTTCTGAAAGTCAGTTAATAAAAAATGACAATTTGTGAAAAATCCCTTATCATTCAGCTGCTTTTAGAGAACAACTAAAAATTTGCTCACTCTAACGCCGATATCTTTCTGAATTTTTACGATATTTGGCTAAATTTTTTTTAATGAGTTGCTCCATTGAGTTGACTATTAAATTATGTAAAATAATCCTTGTTCGTTCGCGCATGTGCAGATAAAAATTATTTCTTACAACTGCTCATATTTCCTAAAATATTTAATATATTTATATTCCAGTTGCACTATATTGTTTCTACTATATATTGTCAATTTTTTTTTTAAACCGGCATTAAATTTGGTTGAAAACCCTGCATATTATAAGCAAAAAACATGCAAGAATTTTTAAAATTTTTTAAATAAATCGCAATATCCTGTTTAAATCGCTGTTAATATACGTGCTATTCTTACACAAAAGAATACACATATTGCACAATGTCTGTTTATTTACATTCGGTAGCGATAAATCATTTCGTGCATTTTATTTTACAGGGTGATCCCAAGTATTATTTTTTTTCTTGGATTTTTTGTTGACCCCCTAATTGTCCCCCTTATCAAATCGACATTGCTAAATATGAGGTCATACCTGTTCTTTTTAATTCTGAAATTCCAGAAGAATCTGTCAAGTATATTTCTAAATATTCCATAAAATGTATAAAATTGAAAGTTGACGGTCAATAATGGCCATATAGTGTATTCTTAACATTTGTAGTATTTTAGGTAGCTTTCATTACAAAAAGCTACCTATTGCAGCCGTTCGGAGGAAAGCGATTTCAAAAAATTTTGGGATATTTTCATCGATCATGACCCCCAGACCCCGAAACCACCCTCCGTTCAAAAGTTGATATATATATATCTATATATATATATATATATCCATATATATATATATATCTGACATTTGTCATACTCTAACTCTCGAATTTATGAACCGATTTGGATGTAATTCGGTATGTACATAGTACATACCAATGTCTCGACCGAGTTCGTTGGCCAGCTTCATCCGCCATTTTGTTTCAAAATGGCGGCCATTTAAATTTTTTTAAAAATTTTTAAATTTGAAATGTGGTACCAAAGAACTGAAAATGGAAAAATATTTTTTTCTTATGTATTTGACCTTTATACAAAGATTCCGGAGCAGTTTTTGTTTCGTCTATATCTTAAAAAATGGCTGAGTTATAGCATTTTGAATTTCTAGCGTGGCTGACATTTTGAAACGTCCTGAATTTTGTCACGCGATAACAGGCGTATTTATGAACCGATTTGGATGTACCTTGGTGTATACATAGTACATACAAATATCTCTACCGAGTTCGTTGGCCAACTTCATCCGCCATCTTGTTTCAAAATGGCGGCCATTTAAAAAAATTAAAAAAAATTAAAATTTAAAATGAGATCCCAAAAAATTGGAAAATGAAAAAAAATTTTTCGTATGTGTTTGACCTTAATACAAAGATTCCGGAACAGTTCTTGTTTCGTCTATATCTAAGAAAATGACTGAGTTATAGCATTTTGAATTTCTATTGTGGCTGACATTTTAAAACGACCTGATTTTTGTCACGCGATAACAAGCGTATTTATGAACCGATTTGGATGTTACTTGGTCTGTACATAGTACATACCAATGTCTCGACCGAGTTCATTGGCCAGCTTCATTCGCCATCTTGTTTCAAAAGGGTTGCCATTTAAAAAAAATTAAATTTAAAATTTAAAATGAGGTATTAAAAAATTGGAAAATGAAAAAGATTTTTTTTTATGTGTTTGGCCTTGATACAAAGATTCCGGAGCAGATTTTGTTTTTGAAAATTTGTTCTTTTGTTTATATCTTAAAAAATGGTTGAATTATAGCAATTTGGATTTCTAGTATGGCTAACATTTTGAAACGATCTTGTATTTGTCACGCGATAACACACGTATTCGCCAATTTCCATGTAAAAAGGCATGTGGATAGTACACATCAACATCTCAGCCAAATATAAGTTACTTTAAATAAAAGCAGCTTGGATAAAGCTGACTAATTTCGCGAAATTCTCATTCATAATGATTTAGTATTGATAAAAATTAGTATTGAATCTCCTATATTCGGTTTCCACTAAATTGAGCTTCTTGTGTTTGAATAATATAAGTTGGCTTTTTTAAAATAAGGAATTTGAAAGCTACCTCTTCCTCCCGGCACTGGCCGGAAGGACCTTTTAGTATATGTACATATATATTATTTCCTATGTTCAAGATTCCTAATAAAAAAATGATTATGCCTTTTGCTAATGTTTCTCATGATTATTCCTAGTATATTTTTGGCAATATGCAGTTCAAATTAAAGGTTTTTGTCAGGGGTCGGGATAAGGGGTCGGAATCCCCCCTCCTACTAAATATGTTGAAAAGGATCTATTTGTATACTTTCGTTTAAAAGAAAGACATTGTAGCTTAAAATGCATCAGGTTGGGCAGTCGCCGAAAAAGCACTTCTGACTGTGGTCTTGTTCAAATGTTTGGATAATTAACTTCAGATAACTTGCTTCAGTATTTTAAAAGTCTTTATTCGAAAGTTAATAAGTTTTTACCGTATAATTTCATTCAAACTACGTTCCTTTCATTCTCCCTGTGGCATCGTTATAGGAAGAAATAATACTTTTTTTAATAAAAAAAGATATTACGTAATTTCCAGTTATTTAACTGAATAATTTTAAAAGAAAATCCTTTAAATTTAGTTTCTCTCAAACAAACAAGTAAAAAAAAAGACTTTAATAAAAGAAAAAAGTATAAAGGTAAAAATAATTTTTAAAAAGCACTCTTTTATAAACATTCAATGTTCATCTTGAAAATCCAGCCTAATCTTTTACTACAATTTATGTTTTCCCTCAAAAATTTCAGCTGCAATACATTAAGTGGGCGCCGAATTCGATTATGAAAAATTTACTGCCTTTTTTTTTTTTTTTTTGCTGTCTAGAAAGCCCAAGCAAGTGAACATATTTAAAAAATTGCTCTGTTTCTTTTTTAAGATAGGACAACAGGGAAGAACAAATGAAATGTTATTTAAACTATCTTTTAGGATTTCTAAATTGATTTCTCAACGTACAGTCGTGGAAAAAAAAGTAAACACCCCTACTAACTCCTCAACAAATTATCGTAGACGAAAGTTACTGGTACCGAACGATTGGAAATAAAATCTTCTTTTAAATGATGTATATAAAATTTGCTTAGGGGACCATCTACATATTAAAACGAATCCAAACTTCATTTTTTTTCAATGGCAATACCCAATTTTAACGAGATATTTCAAAACTACTGTTCAAACTATCCCTAGACACAAAATTTCAAGTTATTTGGATGATAAGTTTTTGAATTATAAACATTCAAAATTTAGTACTTCTAATGTTAAATTACATTTTCATATTTTTATTTATATCTCCTGAAATTATGCTCCTAATGTCCTAATATTTTGCGTAGCAATAATACTAATATACCCAAACATAAATACGCTGAATTTGCAATTTTTATAATTTTATGATATGAATTATGAATTACGAAATTAATATTCGAAAATATTATGAATTGCAAACTACAATTTTTTTGATGGATTTAGATTTATTAAGTCCTGCTTTATGGAAATCCAAAATTTCACATTTTTCTTCGAAGTAGTTTTCCAATTATGCTTAAAAAACGGTAAAATGATGATTTAAGGGGCCGTCTATTATAGAAGTGACTAGATATTTTGAAATTACTTCTGCTCTTCTGTAATCTAACAGACTTCATTGACTGTTTTAGTGGCGCTTAAGGCGCCTTGATCAAGACGGTGGCTCTCTCGGATAACAATCAAATATCGAATTTCAATTTGGATACAGCCCTTAAAATACGCTCGTTTTAAAATAATTAATTTCTCGGAAACTTATGGTACGAATTGCATAAAAATTTGTTTTTGGACTAATTGAAGGGTGTAAAGTTTATTTATGCTGTCAAAATTGGGTATTGCTATTGAAAAAAATGAAGTTTGGGTTCGTTTTAATATGTAGATGGTCCCCTAAGCAAATTTTATATACATCATTTAAAAGTAGACTTTATTTCGAATCGTTCGGTGTCAGTAACTTTCTTCTACGATAATTTGTTGAGGAGTTAGTAGGGGGTGTTTACTTTTTTTTTCCACGACTGTACAATCTTAAACTATTAATTGATAAATCGTACTTTTTTTAAATGTTACATTCTCAAATTTTCATCAGGGGCCTCTGGCCCCTGCGAGCTACGTTCGCCAACACCCGTTCAGACTTTGCAGCCTCAGACCCTTTCAGACTTCGCTCCCTGTTTTTAAAATATTACGAGGTTGAATGATATTATCACGAAAGGGCGACTAACTTCTGTAATCAGGTTGCCATGCTTTGCCGTTTGAATGAGGCATTTTTCGGTTGCCATGCCCTCATCCGTCTCTGTCGAATTGATAAGTAAGATCAATCACACATTTGAAAATCAGCTTGTATAAAATGGTTCGGTTAAAAATGTCGCTATGGAGAATATTCTTCCTTTGGGTTCGAGGTTAAAAAACTCTGCCTGCTTGGGAATAACTTTCAGAACCACGGTATTGAAAAGCACTGTGTTTTGAAATTTTACGCTTATATTTTATGTTTAGATCAAGTTTTAGGTATTCTCAGGCACAGACATAGCTTATGCATGAATTTATTTCTCTATTTTAATACACCATCATGCATATTTTCATGTTATTTTTAAAACGTAAATAGTTTATATTAGTTTATAAGAATATACGAATTTTCTATATGTAGTTAACGAATAGTAATTCGTACAAAATAAATCCAAAGTATTTTGCGCATGCATTTACTTGTATTTATGCTAGCCATGCTACTTTTACACCTTTGTGATGTCACATTAAAATTCTCCGGAAGAAAACCGTTTTAAATGTAATAATGTAATAGTTTATTTATTTTGAAGTTTGTTTCTCTTTTAAGATTCATGTGAACATACATTATTTAATTTAAAAGTGTTTGGGAATATTATTATTTGAGCTTTTAAAATGAGACTTAATATTTAACATTAAAAGTTCTTCGCACATAATAATTTAATTATTTTAAGCACTTTAATTATGATGATATTTAATATTTGGGCTTTTTTCATATAACGTAATTATCACTATTAAATGCGTTTCGCGTGTATAATTTAATTATTTTAAAGTTCCCGTGCTTTTCTAATATTCACGTGTAAGTATTAGTATCATGACGTAATTTTCCCTGTTTCCTGCCTTTAGATATAATTATTTACTTCTTATTTTAAATTTTTCTTTATGTTTTTAACTCTCATATGAAAATATATTTTTAATTGAAAGGAAATAGTATTTTGTACCCTATTTTTACAGTTGGCAATAATTTAAAATAATGACTTAATCTAAATATAAAAAAAATGCATTGAAATGATGAAAATTTTAAAAAGAAATTGAAAAAAGATCCCTTAAAAAATAAGTCAAATTGAAAAAAAAATTCCGGAGTTTGCACACCGCTAGCTTGCGAAGTTTATCGCTAGAAAAAAATGATTAAATTCCTATGCATAGTTTTTGTTCCTATAAAACTTTCTTAACTTAATTTTCTTGGCCAACTTTAACATTAAATAACTCTTAAAATAATTCTTCCATTTAAAAACTGTCTGCTTCAGCGTGTTTATCAAATAGTTCTCTTTAATACTACCAATTTTCATATTCTTGTATGCAATAGTTTAAATTTGCAAAGATTTTTTTACTTTTTTTTTATATCTACGCGTAAATACAATTTTTATGAGGTAATTTTCTGTATTTCCTGCTGTTAACACGTGATCATTTAATCATAATTTAAAATTTCATTTCTGCTTTTAGTAGTCACGTGTAAATTCATTTTTTACTTGAGAGAAAATATAATTATCTGCGCTATTTTACAAATTGGTATCAATGTAAAAAATGACCTTTTCTAAATATGAAAAAAATATCTCAATGATGAAAATGTGAATAAAAAATTGAAAAAAAAAAACCCTCAAAAAATTAGGAAAATTAAAAAAATAAGCGAAATCTACACACCGCTAGCTTGTGAAGTATATCGCTTAGAAAAAAAATATTAAATTTCTATGTATAAATTTTGTTTTTAGAAAACTTTTTTAAAGAACGATTTTGATCGACTTTAACATTAAATAGCTATTAAAACAATTCTTCAATTTTATAAGCTGTCTGCTTCAGAGTGTTTATCAAACATTTCTGTATCTTTTTTAACCCATTAAAATGTTTCACTATTGCAGTTTCACGGCATATTTTGGAGAGTTTTTATTGGCGCATTATTAAATCTATTGTTGTTTCAACTCGTATACAACTGTAAGAATTACAGCGAATATTTGGCGATTCAACACCTGTGGTGGGCTAACTGAAAAATGCCTTAAAATTAATGTATTAATTTATAATTAATCTAAAAAAATATTAAAATGATGTATTCTCGTCGGAAACACTCTAGAAATAATTATGCACATTAAATGTGAAAGTAGTGGTATTTTTCATCCATTTTATTATCCATATCATATATTATTCTATGGCATATACAATTTAAAAACAAATTTTATCAGTCAACAGCGTACTTTGGGCTCTTCTAACTGTTTTCCAGGGACCCGAGCAAAGAAATGTTTGTCAGTGTGTCTGTCGGCAATTGGCTTGGGATATCTATTGCATCTCGAGTTCTGAAAATTTGGGTAAGGATAGACATAGGAAATTCTGAATACACATGAGACTCAGATTTTTCCATTTTTGGTAATTAGCTGAGATATTAATTAAAAACCCGCATTGAACGCTAATGTACGAGTTTATATTGTTCCGGTGATCGCTTCTGCGCACCTCTCAGAGGAATACGTTTCAACGGAAGTTTTTCAGCGTAGGCGTAGTAAACGTTTCATTTTTTCTACATTTTAAAATCGCCATTGCCTGGTCCCCTGTGGCGATACAAAAAAGAAAAAAAAATACGTTTTTACTATATCTCCATGGATGTAACAGTACATTTTCTGTTTTTTTTTTTTTTAAAGATTAATGTTTACAATTTCAACTAATACATTTTCTGAAGGTCGTTTTCATATTTTTCGCTTTTTCTGCAGTTTTAAACTTCTATCCGCGTGGCCTGGATGGAAACAAATAAAAAGAAACCTTATATAATTTTTTTTTATGCTGTCAATGGTACCTTTCATTTAAAAAAGAAAATGAATATTTACTATTTCAAAAAATACATATGGTTTCTGAAGGTCGTTGTTATATTTTCCGCTTTTTCTGCAATTTTAAACTTCTATCCGCGTGGCCTGGATCGAAACAAGTAAAAAAAAAAAAAAAAAAAAAAAAAAAACGACAACAGAAAAAATTTATAAAATTTTTTAAAATCCATTTAAAAAAGAAAATGAATATTTACTATTTCAAAAAATACATATGATTTCTGGAAGTCGTTTTTATATTTTCTGTTTTTTCTTCAGTTTGAAATTGTCATCCGCGTGGGTTGGATAGCAAAAAAAGTGCCAACTCGTCGCAAATTCTTTTTCTCTGTTATTTTGGTGGTTGTTTTCATATTTCATTTTTTTGGAGGTCGATTTCATATTTTCCGGTTTTTCTGCAGTTTAAAATTGTCCCGGTGGAAATTCAAAAAAGGAAATTGAAAAGTTTTTTGGTTCGGAAACAGCATTAGTAATGATCAAGCATTGTATCATAGAGGGAGATATATTAAAAAACAGCCGGAAAAATAAAAGGTTATGCACAATTTAATCATCAAATTGTCTCATAAAAAAAGGAAGATAGCTTTTCGACTGGAAATTATGTCTTTTTAAAATTTATGTTAAAAAATTAGATAACTGGTAACAGATTATCTTCATACTGAAATTCTATAAAACTCCAAAATTTCCAATACTAACACCCAGTTTTGACAGCATATGTTTTTTTTCGGTAAATTTTATTTTTGGATACCAAACGGTAAGTCATTTGGTAAATTTCTGAAATATGCGGGTTTAAAGTTTGGAACTTTTAGTGTTAAATTTCTTTTAAATCATTGTAAAATAGATAATATATATATATATATATATATATATATATATATATACACGGTTGCCATAATGAAAATGTACGTGTTTATACCTCAAGTATAAAGCATGTACTAGGGCAAACGCAACAGCATTTCGAATACATACTATTCAGACCACGAAAAATCGATTGATAAAGATTAAAAATAGTTTACATTTTCAGAACCAGGGTTAAAAGTGGTGCTGCAAGCTAATTTGTGACAGTGAAATAGACACGAACTTAAAAAAAATATATATATATTATTATTATTATAACATTTTACGTGATTTACTAACATTTAATGAACATTAATAGAGAAATATTTTTTTTAGCATTTACATTTGTTTTTTTTAAAACCATTATAATAACAAAAGGTTGTGAGAATACGATTGTATTTTTCTGCCCAAAATCAGCCTGCAATTCCACTTTTACCTCTGGTTCCTAGATTTATTATTATTATTTTTTTAATGTATAAATCGATTTCCCATGTTCTAAATTATATATATACGAAATAATGTTGCGTTTTTCTCAATATATTTTTTTATAATTGAGCTCTAAACACCTACCGTTTTATTAGGGTCACACTTTATAATGTCTAGTAATGTCTAACGATATTTAGAAATCAACTATTCGACAACGATAAATGGGAATGTCCCGCAGTGATTAGTTTATTAAATAATTGCTTTTCTCAAGAAATTGCAAGAAGCTGTTATTGCAAGTTTGGTATTCTGCTATAGGGTAAATCCTGGTTAGATGCCCCATCGGGTTAGTTGCCCCAGTCACTGTATTTTATTTATTGTGATGGACCTAGTGACGTTATTCTACTCTTAATCGTTATAAAAAAAAGGTAGTATACGAAGTTACAGCGATTTATTTCTTCAAATAAAAGTTATATTCATCAAAAAAGGTACGTTTGGCTTTTTTGTATATTATCATAAAATAGATATGATAGCAGATGAAACATAATGTATTTATTAGAGATTTTTCATGATATATTTAGTGAATGTTGTTGAACAGATAATCGAATAATGTGTTAGTTTATAGGTTGCAGCCATATTTCTTTCTACTTCCAAAGCCACTGGCTGGAGCATCTATTCCGAACAAGTGGGGCATCTAACTCTGAGGTCCGGGATAGATGGCCAAAATCATTGATTAATTTTTTTGATAAAAATCCTATTTTATCTGGTATTTATATTACAGTAATATTTTTTTTTAATTAAATTCTACATAAAATTTGGAGTATACTAAGTTAAATGTGCGCTGCAAAAATCATTGCTATAAAAAGAAAAATTAGAGAGGATTAAGGGGGGCAACTGCCCCTGGTTTAAAACTGGTTTTTCTTTTTTTAAAACGTAGAGCTTCTATTTGTTTTATCTCGTGATTAACTGAAGTTTAATTCGTTAAATATACAAATTTCTTTCGAGAAACATCACATTATTTATACCAACATTTAATTCTATTCTTAACCCCTATTGTGCATGGCACTTATCAGCCGTGTCGCAATATTACTTAGAGCACATTTAATATAAATGAACCGTGAATAAATAATCAGTTTTAACTTGTAGGCCTGTCAAGAAGGTTAATTTTCATTACGATAGAAATACTTTGGGAATACACTAAAATGTATTCAGTTTCAAAATCCTGTGACATATAATGGGATGGAGCTGTTCTATAAATTACAAAGATAACATTTTGTTCCGCAACTCACGATGAATTATTTAATAGCGCAATGTCCACTAATGTTTTACATTATTACTGGGAAAGAGAAAATAAATATATGTACATAACAAATTACACTACTTTTTTAAAAGTTAAGCGATTTCTATTCACTTAAATAAGTGCAGAAGAAAATGCAAAATGTACAATCCAAATCGAATAATACGAGAAGCAAGGGAATAATATCAGTCCGCGTATTAACTGTTACTCTTAATACCCGTAACTATAATGAAGATCTTAAAAATACACACATAATTAAACTAATTACTACTATTAATTTATCTAATTATCTCAATGCCAAAATTAACTTAATATCATAAATTAACATAAAATATTCACTTTACCTTGGAGAGTCTCCTTTTTTTTTGACGGAATAACTAACAAGAAAATGCAAAACGCACAATCAAATTCGAATACTACTAATACGAGACGTAAAAGAATTCTAAAAGTGCGTGTTTTAACAGTTACTCTTAATGCGCGTGAATATAATGAAAATCTTAAAAATACACAATTAAACTAATTACTACTATTAATTTCTCTAATTATCTCAATGCTTAAGTTAACTTAATATCATGAGTTAACATAATATATTCACTTTTACCTTTGTGAGTATCATATTTTTTGATGGATCTTTTGTTTAGATAAAATCATAGTACTGAAGTCAAAGCCTCCAAAGAACTAATAATTCCAAAGTACATGAGTGATGTGCAGTAATGCAACTGATTGCTTCACATTAAAAAAAAAAAAATGGCCATTTCCCCCCCTTCCCCCCATTCTGACCAGAAAATCAGAGTTCTAACTTTTTACGACTGCTCTTTTATCTTCACCTAACACTTCATTTATAATGGCTGTTTCATAATAATAGAAGCCACCAGTCCATCAGAAGAAAATAACTCGGATAAGTGGGACTGTACTACAGTACAAAACATATTTCAATATTAAGACTCAAAGCACACGTTTTATTTTATGTAAAATGACGTCATTCGCGTCCGCTTAAGAATTCCACATATACGATCTATGTATTCTTAAACATCTACAGTAAAGCATGCATAGAGCACATCACTATCGCGAAATAATGCACAAATGCAGCAAAAAGATGCCGTCATTAAAGAAAATCGACAAAAAAAAGGCTATCTAATGATTCATAGATACTTAAAATTAAATATAGTTTATAACAGCTCCATTGTTTTAACAAAAATCATTCGTTTATATATTTTTTTTCAAAATAGCACGTATTTTAATTACATTTTCTTTCGGTTGTTGTGAGAAAATGGCAACAAAAATATATAATTACAGTTTTCCAACTATTTTTCCTTTACTTTCTACAGAAATGGAGTACTTTCGTTGGCAATATTAAGCAAATGGCTCTAAAAACTACAAAAAAATTAATATTTAAAAAATAAATGGAGACACAGTTTTCAAACAAAATGCATTTAAAAGAACTTTTTTTTTTTTTTTTTTTTTACGACAGTATAAAAATCGAAATAGTGCGATGCTTAGAAGTTTCAAAAATTGCTATAGAGTAATTTAATCGTACTGCTTTGTTTTACGGCTGGCTTATGTAAGGTAACGTTATTTTTTGGAATGCACAAAATAAGCTGGGAGAAAGAAACAGCATACCGTACCGGGAGCTAAAAATATCTAAAAGCTAATCTGAAATTTTTGTAGCACAACTTATACCCTTGACAGCAAAAAATTAAAGAGATTTATTATTTGCAATTCGTAAAAACGGGAACTATCCTTACTATTCAGGTAAGAAAGGATTATAATATTTAAGCAAGATAGAAGTGCCCATAAAAATCTAGCCACCTAATTATATATACCATAACATATATGGAACTGCTTTTAAACGCTATTTACATGCAATGAGGCATAAAATTGCTTTTCAAGAAACATGATAAATCTTAATAAAGTAATCTATTATGAGGCATTAATTTTTACTTCTTTTCTGTCTAAGAAAAGCTGCTATATTTATGTCGATTCTGGAATAAAAGGAATGAATAAAGAAAGACTAAATTTTGTATGAATGGAGGGATATTTTTCTTCAAAATTATTTTTATGTTTTTAAGCTAATGCTTTAATAACCCTCTCGCTCACCTAAACTTGAAATGAGACTCCTAAATTAAGTGATAAAAAACAACGTTTAAATCCGATTTCTACTAAATTCAATTTTGAGAGATTCATAGTTGACAATAAATCACCTCTTTTTTCTTTCTTTTTTATGCATTCTGAAATAGTATTTTAATTATACCGAAGGGCTGGAAATGGAAAAAATCCACAAGATGGAACGCTATTTTAAACCTTAAATGCCTGATTTTTAAAAATTATTGTAATAATGTTTTTTCGGCTTTTATTTTTTAAATAAATCATGGGAAAAATACTTTAAAAAATCATATTTTGTTTTGAGTATGGTTTACGGCTAAAAAACAGTTTGTTACTAATCGGCAATACTAGTCTTTACTTGAAAAAATAATTTTCCTTGATAAAATTCTATAATATTAAACACACATGAATTTTAGGAACTATAATAAAAAATAATTTTATTTGCTCACTGCATAACAAATTAGGGTGTTTCGCAAGCTTCCAAACAAAACAAAAAGAACAAGTAGCAACAATTGAAAAAATAAATCTACCTTTATTCTTAAACAGCACAAGTGTTGCTATCTACATGTTAAAAATCGATTTAATAATATTTTCAGAATGTATTTTATTGGCAACATTAGGCATTATAGCTTCAATATTATTCTAATAGTATTTTAGAAGCCTAAATTGGGTATGTTGCCGAAAAGCAACACCCGGCATTTAAGGGTTAAAATTATTGTTGACTGAAATTTTTTTTGATGGTATAGACAAGTTATCTAACCATTCAAAAACAATTAAAAACATGCATTGAAGATCCTAAACCATAAAAAATGTTACAGAGAGAACAATAAGCTATGTATATAAAACTGTAATGATATGTTTTAATAATTATACGAACCGGAACGATATTTACCATAATTTTACGAATCGGAACAATATTTGTCAAAATTTCAAGAACCGGAATATCGTTCCGGTTTGCTCCGGTACATTTCGAGCGCTAATACCGATTAAAAAAATGTTTCCCCCTCAAAATTCGTGAGCGATAGGAATAATATATATAAAGCTTTGCTGCACATATAGAATATTTTGAATTATATCATTCTGGAATTAATTAGGTACTTTAAGTAAAAATTGTTGCACTAAAGCATTTTAACCAAATTAAGGGAATCACAAGAGGTGATCTGCTGTTTAAGCTTTCTGTTAAATTAAATTTCCGAAATTGAGAAAAAAAAATTGAATTGTTAAAATGTATAATCACTCAATCAAAATCACTCATGCATATCACTCTACCCTAAAAATTATATTCTTCATAATTTCTAAGAAAAAAGATACTTGAAACGTTCATCCGTTTATCATAACAGAGATAGAGCTTTCCCAGTTCTTTTAAGAGAAATTAGGCAGAAAGAAAACTGATTTAACTTCACAATCCTCTGTTTTTTTCTTCATAAAAAAAGGAAAGTTACGAACGGTGCCGCCGGCAGCGTTAGTAACAGTGGTACTTGTCGTGTCTTTTTCCCTTTCTTAACCTATATTGCAAAAATTACAGCATAAAAACTGGTAGTTTATACAGAAATGTGCAATAAACATGGTGAAGAAAATCGAAGAATTATTTTAAACGTTAATTAATATGGAAATCAGTTAAGAAAGTTCAGTTACATATGTTTTATAGAATTAAAAAACTATCTATAGTCGTTTAACCATTTTTTGCTAACACATACATGATTAGTTTGTAGTGTGCAGTGTCCAATCATTTTTTAAAATTTGAATATCTGTCCAATTTTTTTCGAATTAATCTATTTTTTTATTCGAATAGTGAATTAATTCATACTTTTTAAACAAGAAATAGCTGTTTTTATCTACAGTTGCCACATTAAAAAAGCCCGAATAATAATGTTTCCACAACAATGCACTTTCAGTTGAAATAGATATTTACACATGAATACTGAAATTGAAAGAAAACTTTAAAATGAATAAATTATTACGTTCGAAAAGCATTTGCTGGTGAGAATTACGTCATATTTAATACGAAATGAGCATTTTCATGTATTGAAGAATTTTTTTAATGATACATAGAGCACAAATAACTATACATAAAAGTTACAAGAAACGTTTATTTTTATCTAATTTTGATTTTTAAGATTATTGGAAAGATTTATTTATTTTATATTTACCATAAATAATTAATGCGATTTGCATAAATTGTTTTTTTAATAATTAAAAATCTTACGATACTCATCAGCGTACATGTAAATAAAAATTATATTAAAAACACATTACAAATTATTCCCAACGTTTCGTGCTCTTTCTAACGAGCCATCATCAGGGGAGAGAGTCCTTGACATTCTCGAAGCGAAGTTTCAAACAGCACAGTCACTTTCACGACAACACAACTGAAAACATTTAGGTAAATGATCATTAAAAAACCAAAATCAGTATCAGTAGTAAAAACAGGCATCGTTTTGTCATTCCAATATATGAAGTCAATAGACCAGTAATGAGTTGAATAGGGATTTCATTGTTTTTTTCTTTCCTATTACCTTATTTTTGTTTTTTCATCAAATGAAAATATCAATCCTTCAGTTAATAATAACAATGCAATAAGTGAAGAAGAGATTTGTTGTATAGTGACTTGTATCGAGTTCAACTTACCATATAAATTCCAGTACATGTATATTTTTTCTCATAATCATGCTCGATTTTGTTAATTAATCTTATTTGTAGTATTTCGTGCTACTTTGAAAATGTTTGTTAGCTCATTTATGTTCGCTTTTTGTTTATTGTCTTTTTCTTGCCAATAAAATGTCCTGCAGAATGAAATTCCTTGGTTGATGAATTAAGAAACAAACATAGTATAGAACGACATTTAAAAATTGCTGTTATCTAATTATTAAATTATCTAGAACGCTATTGAAAATGTTAACAAATAAAGTTTTGTAAGATGCGTGTCAAATTGACAGACGGTGTATGTTGATGGATGTTTCCAGCATAGGATGCTCTAAAAGAAAACATTTTACCTGACATTTGTTTGAGATGTATTTGACAAGAAAATTGTTGGATGATATGGAATGGATGTCATAGGTTAAGATTAATTGTTATTAACGACAAAATCCCATTTCTTTTAGTATGGAATTTTCATAGTCGTAAAAAAAAAAAAAATAATAATAATAAAATCGCAGTCTACTTTTGGACGACTGCCAAAACTAAGTTGTTATTTATCAAAGTTGGCTGTTTATTAAGTTGCTAGAGAAATCTATAACGATGGTGGCAATGATAGGCGCTATCGCTTTTGCTTTTATCGCTCTTACATGACTTCTAAATATCGCATAATTTCCACCTTTAGAACATCGAATAGGGAAAAAAAAATGTATTTACTTATGAAATAACTTTAGCTCAATTTAGCGACTTTTTATAGCCTTTAAAATTTTTTTAAGCATGATATATATATGTATATATATATAAAAGAAGATCTATCTCAACTAGTTTGTTTGCAACAGTAATGTAAAATAGTTACCGACAAAGTAATCATAATTGGCAATTGGCAACTCAGTACAAATTTAAAAGAAAAAAAAAAGTTTAATCATAAGATAAGATTAACTACAAAATACCGCACTTTTGGCGCTAAACTAAACTTTCTCTGGGGGGGGGGGGGGGAGATTTTTATTTTGTGTTCAACATAAAATCAATATCAAATTAAGTTGGATGATCAAAAGATATGATGTAGCAGAATATGCTTGGAATTGTAGAATTTTTTCTGTTCAAATTGAATTTAAAGGGATCAATTTTACCCACAGGATAGTTTTATTTTATTTTGATTGTAATCCCAACAAACGAACTTTTATATTTACAATCATATTTTCTCGTTTGCCTCTTCATCTACCTGTTTGTCTGTCTATCTGACTGTACTATTTCGTAAATGCACTTTGATTGTCAACGAATTGATACATGTTATGAAAATACACTACAGCTTATTGTCTACTGAAAATCGCCTATGGAGCATTTATAGTTCGTTAAAAAAAAAAAAAAAAACTTGAATACTTTACTGTTTATGGACGGTAATATTTGAGTTGAGTTTTAATGATCTTATATTGTTTCAAACTGAACGAAATGGATATATGAAATTGAGGACCATTATTGCATGTTTACTATAAAAAATATTCATGAAACATTTATAGTTCATTTTGAGGGATATACAAAGAAATTCCCGGACATCTCTTATATTCAGTAACTGCTCTAGTGCGTTTTTGATTCGCGTATGCGATTTCAAGAATTGCTAATTTTTAATATGTTATACCACGTATAAGATCTATATTTCGTATATACTGGGGTACAAAAATATTTAAATACATGACCATTTGTGGGCGATTATTTTTTGTAGTACATTTTCCAGCTGAATCGATTTCTGTTGTAAACATAGTGCATATATGATCAATAATTCCTATTCAAAAATACCCAAAATAATTCGAATATAGAACTATCTACTGGCAGTTATTCCTTAAAACATTTTCAGCGATGTTATAGTTTTAAAACTGATTGAAATATTGTTCTGATACGAAGTGTTTAAAATAGCTTCCTCATACACATGTTACTGGTATGCAAAAATATTTTTACAGACATTTGCGTATAATGAGTATAATGAATTGGCTTGTATAGAGAACGATATTACCACTTTACCTGGCTGCTTGCCAACAGTGTTGATCGACGTTGAGGACGACATAGTTATATGGTGACAAATGTCGCAAAATACTTATTTGAAATATTCCAGATGTCAAGTGGTCCAGATAATCCAAGGCCACACCAAGGGCTGAGAGATTCTGCTCTCAAAGTTGGTAGACGAGAGGTGCTGGGTTCAAACCAAATCGACTCGCGCCCGTCGGTCTAACCTTTCGGAGTTTTCCGTGGTTTTCTTCGAACCTTGGGTAACCTTGCGTAAATACGGGTTAAGTTCCCTTAGAAAGACTCCCACGCAGGGCACTCCACCTCGGACCTATATCCCTCGTGCAGGTAATCGGCCGTCATAAACAACACCAACATCAAACAGTCCAAATCATCTGCGATATCTAATGTAAATTTAGTGTAGAAATAATAAAGTAATGCATGAAGAATTAGTATATTGTCACAGAATTGGAAAGTTTTTCATAATGTATGCGTTACCATGATTTTTCCTTTTTGTTAAATTTTAGTTATATGTATTTTAGTTAAAGTTTTTATTGAAGAAAAATATCACTAATTTTGCATTGAAAGTTAACTTGCGTTCCATATTTTTCCCTTCTTTTTTTTTTCTCTTTGGAAGTATAAATACTTTTAATACAAATTCAGGAAACTAATTACACAATACTTACTTTAACTGTTGGTAATAAAATAATAACTATGATATAGTTCTTAGTTTTAAATTAATCAAATTTTACTTCCAATTTTTCTTATCCATTTTTTAACACCTTTAAAACATAAAAAGTAAAACCATAACTTCATTATTTACAGACTTTTATGTTTTACTTTTATTATTTTAATCCAATCAAACTAATTGGTACGTAAATCGTACGAGTAGTAATTTTCCCAACTGGGTGAAAATGTGCCCATAGCGGGGCTGGAACACAGGATATATTTTCACTCAGTTGAAAAAATTACTACTAGTACGTTTTATTTACCAATCTGTTTAATTGTGCTAAAGTAATAAAAATGCAATTGCATATCCATAATTTAATTGTGTTAAAGTAATAAAAGTGTAATTACGTATTCATAATTTGCTGGAGCTCTTTTACCTGCGATTTATTCTGTGGAGAACAAATTTTATTTATTTTGTGGAGTGTTTGAAATAACAGATCAGATATCATTACCAAATGGTTGCCTGAGTGTTGTAGCCAAAGGTTGTAGGTTCGAGTCTCGGCCTGCACACATTTTCATTCGGTTAGGAATCTCATCATACTCGTATGTTTTAAACTGTATCTGTTATCACTTAGCAAATTATTCATTTAACCCTTAAATGCCTGATTTTTCAAAAATAATTTTAATAATGTTTTTCGGCTTTCATTTTTTAAATAATTCATGGGAAAAATACTTAAAAAAATCATATTTTGTTTTAAGTATCGTTTACGGCTAAAAAACAGTTTGTTACTAATCGGAAATACTGGTCTTTAATTGAAAAAATAATTTTCGTCCATAAAATTCTATAATATTAAACACACAAGAATTTTAGGAACTATGATAAGAAATAAATTTTACATGCTCACTGAAGAACAAAATAGGGTATTTCGCAAGCTTCCAAACAAAACAAAAAGAACATGTAGCAACAATTGAAAACATAAATCTATCTTTATTCTTAAACAGCACAAGTGTTGCCATTTATATGTTGAAAAGCGATTTAATAATATTTTCAGAATGTATTTTATTGGCAGCATTAGACATTATAGCTTCAAAATTAGTCTAATAGTATTTTAGAAGCCTAAATTGGGTTATGCTGCCGAAAAGCAACACCCGGCATTTAAGGGTTAAATATCCGATTTGAATGTATAAAAATAAACACGTCGCACATACTTGTATAAACATTTTATTAAAGGAATGTTATTCAACAAGAGAAATAAATTGAAAGAATCAAGAGGCATTGCTCTTATGATAAATATAAAAAAAAAAAAATAGTTTAAATTGAACTGCTTGTTAATAATTACTTTCTCAATAATAACGCACAGAGATAATTAATAACTCATTAATTAATTAATTGTTATTTTTGTAGATATTTTTTTTTTTGCTTCTTAAATATCGAGCATTGACTATTATTAATTAAAATGGAAGATGAAGGTGAAAGAAAAATACATAGAATAAAATAATAAAAAAAAAGACTTGTTTTCAGGGAAAATTGATTGAAGGCAGCACATGTATACCGGTATAGCATTCCTAAAATTTCTGCAAGGCATAATTTCAAATTAAGGGCAAAACAAGAACGAAAAATCCTGCATCCAGAATATATTATAAAACACTTTCCAACACATTCAGAAAACTGTAACAAAACTTTACAGTTTATTAAGGTGAAAGATGTCTAATTAAACAATTTAGAAAATGCATAACGCGTTTGAAAGCCAAATTTCTGCAATTACTATCAATAGTTGGAAAACTATCCGAATTGTTTTGTTCAGCCCTGTATATTATTTATAGATTTGTGTTTGTACAACATAGTATGTTAAAAGTTTATTTCAATGAAACGCATAGCGCAGTTGAAAATTTCCATTCAGCAATTTTCGTCAATAAACGGAAATGAACTTTACATCTTTTGTGTAGCCTTGTATGTGATCTATAGAATCTATACACACCAAGTACTATACAAAAAAATAGTTAAATTTTAAAACGCGTACCACAACTAAAAACTCACTTCCATCAATTATTCTTCATTGAAAGTACTGTAACCAAATACTTCTGTGTGTCCCTGTAAATGAACAATAAATTCTATGCACATCAGGTTCCGCAGTAAGTGCCTTCTCGTACACTTCAGCGATATATATAAATTTCAATATGCTTAAAATACACTAAAAATTGAAATACATCACAAACGATTTTCTCCCGTAAACAGTAATCTAAGAGACTATTTTTGATTGTCCCTGTAAATGAACCGTAAATGCTACACACTTAATTTTCAATACCGAACATGCCATAGTCAACCCCAATAACTGTATCAATTTCATGACAATCGGAATATATTTACGCGAGTTAGACAGACGGGCCGACAAACCGAATTGATAAACACTTTTTAACTATATTGGAAAGTGTTAAAAAGGATATTTTTATATTGCTTTTGATTTATCTAATTCTATTTATCTTTTTCCTGATCATGAGAAATATTTCATTAAAATTGCGTTTTACATTACGTATAGATGATGAAAAAATTCGAAGCAATGATGTCCACAGTCGTAACAGTTTTTGTGTTTTCTGTAAATAATGTGTAATGAATATTAAATGTATAATGAATCTGAATATTAGAATGAATTTTAATTATGATTCTGAATTAACTTTTGTGTAATTAATATCACATGTTATTCTATTTATGTATTTTTTTATTTTAGAATCTTCACCTTTTACTTATCCTGTCCTCGGAACTAGTGTGATCATTAAGTTTATGATTTTTTCATTTAAAAAAAAAAAAAAAAAAAATCCTCAGATATTACTTGAAAATTTTGAGATGAGTAACAGGTTTCTCTTTTACACTAAAGTTTTTTTTTTTTTTTTTTTTTTTATGTTCGTGGACATAACTAAATTCTTGCGACAATTGTTATAAATCAGATAAAATAATAAATAAACAATACTATATTTTGAATACGAATCTAAAATTAGTTTTATTAACAATTTAATTAAAAATAAATAAGGTAGCATAAAAGAAGAAACTTAACAGATCTAATACGTGGTACAAACTTGGGCTGTTATAGGCCGTGGATGAGATTTGATGATGGGATGAGACTCTGTGGCCACATCATTCATGTGCATATTTTATTATTATTATTATTCAATTATTTACATACAATGTTCTGTAATACCCCAACACATTTCCGTTAAAACATCGCTTCAATTGCAACTACTTTTTTTAATACATATTAAGGGGATCTCCCCCCAACGAGGATGGAATAATATTATCGAGACCAGAGGCGGTTTTCTGTAATAGGGTTATCATTCATCTCCTTTTGACTGGGGTGATTTTTTTGTTCCCAAGGCAGCATTCACCACTGTTGAGACAGCTGGCGTCTGCTTTCGTGATTGATTAAGTAAGAGCAATTGCATATTTAAAAATCAGGTTGTATAAAATAGTTAAGTAAGAAAAGTTTCTGCCTCCCGGACCTTTATAAAGTCTAGAAGAAAAGTTTTTTTTTTTATACGTTTTAAGGAAATTGTTGTAAATATGACTTTATATCAATTTAAATATGACGTAAATTTCACCATTAAATGCTTTTCGCGCATAATAATTTAGTAATTTTAAAGTTTTCTTTCTTTTTGAATATTCACGTGTAAACATTGTTAATTAAAAAGTGCTTGTAATTATTATTATTTGGGCTTTTTGAAATCTGGCGACAGTAGATGAAAACGGCTGTTTCAAACTATGAATTAAATCTCTATTCAGATAATGAAATTTTAAATAAAATATTTAGAAAAAAACTTAAAAAATGTAAACAAATAAAAAAAAAATGATTAAACTCTCCAAACCATAATCTAGTTAAGTATATTTGCTTGGAAAAGATGCTTAAATTGACGGATATTTCTTCGATTTTAGAACTGTTTGCTTCAACATGCTTCTTATACAGGGTGGTTATAATTAAAGTTACCCTGTTCGGATCTACGTAGAGTTCGTTCTTGTAGACAGATATCGATGAAACTTGGAAAATACGTTATGTGGACCATGGGAAAAATAAATCAGCAATAAAAAATAGTAGTTCAAATTTTGACCACCAGGGGAGAAGGGGGCGCATGAAGACCAAAAAGCTCAAACTAGAAACACAAAACTTTATTTATTCACAGCATATGTTCAATGTGCATTCCATTTGAGTCAAGCACATGTTCAAAGTATGTTAAAGCGTGTTCAAAACTAGCGCGTTCCATTAACATGAGGAGTTATGCTTGCATTCAATTCAGGCAGAGTCCGTATGCTTCTTCCATGGACACGATCTTCCAGGAATCCTCACAACCAGAAGTTACAGGGTTTCAAATCCGGAGAACAAGGAGGCCAGATTGTCGGAAAACTTCTCGAAATTATCCGATCACCTCCAAAGTGGCCACGAAGCAGTGCCTTCACTGCTCTGGTTGTATGAGGTGGTGCACCATCTTTCATGACAAATTACTGTCTTTCTGATAAAACAACTGCGACTACTGGTTTTTTAAATTGCTCCAAATTTGCATAACGTCATTTCTCGTACATAAAAACTGACATGTATTGGTCGAAATTTGAACTACCATTTTTTATTGCAGATTCCCCCCCCCCCCTCCCCCATGGTTCATATAACGTATTTCCGAAGTTTCATTGATATTTGTCTACCAGAATGGACTCTACGTAGGTCTACACAGGGTAACTTTAATTATAACCACCCTGTACATTAGACTATAAAACTATCAGTTTTCATGTTTTTATTTGCAATAGTTTTTGAAGATAAACCGAGAGAGTGAAAAGGTAACAATAAATTTAATTACGAAAGCAGTAGTGCTAACTACTTCTTTTAGAATAGAGAGGTACTGTGGTATCCTTTTGTACGTTTTTAGGAAAATGCCCGATACCGTATTTACTCAACGTCTACAAGATAAGGGAGAAAACCTTAAAGCACTTTTAATTATTATTCGTAAATAATAACAATACTAACAATAATTAATTATTATTAGTAAATAATAATTAATAATTCCATGAGCCAACAAAATCGAAGCATGCAAGTTGTTCAATTTTTTGTTTTTTGTTTTGGCTGCTTAGTAGGACGTTTCGTGACGTCACAACAAAGCGTGTTGGCTTTCTCCAATCTAGGGGACGTTGATTTACACCCAGAATTTTCATACCTGCATATTTTTTGCAAGAAGAAAAATTTTCAAAAAAGTAGAAATTTGTAAAGTAGAGCAGGGAGTGCAAAGGAGATATAAAAGTATCTATTATATAGAAATCTGTCTGTGTGCTTTTATTTCACATCTAAACTTCCTAGACTATAATGAGTTATGGGCTGAAGACAACACGAGCTATTCGGAAGGATCCGAGAAGGTCATAATAGCTCTCGAAATTTTAAATTACTTTCTGAATTATTATTTTTAATTTTAATGCAATTTCTATAATGGTGGTAACTTTATTATTCTATCGCTGTGGAAAAAAGTAGGAAGAAAAAGGATTATCAGATGTTTGTTAATAAGATTTTAGACTTATTGAAATCTAATTAGAGTTATAGAAAAATTATGAACAAAGATTGAAGCTGCTCTTAGAAAAAAGTTCGCTCCTGTTCATTAACAAAACGACTTATTTCTAGAATCCTTTTTGCACGTAAAAAAGTGGAATTTGCATGTTAATAAAATGATTTGAATCGAATAATAATTTTAATTTTTTGATAAATTATTTCTTGTATTATAATCAATTGCTCTCATTTGAGGATTTTTCTCGTGCTCTTGCACCCCGAAAATCGGCTTAACATCCCAACCTTATTTGCATTTTCTGAAAGATAATTTGTCTTAATTAAAAGAATGGAAAACGTAATTCGATTTCTTAGCTTTTTAATAAGAACATCCGCAAATTTCGTGTATTTAAAGACAAAAAAAAAAAAAAAAAAAAAAAAAAAAAAAAAAATGAAATGAAATGTAACAAATTACAACGATTATTTGGAAAATGATTTTTTCATAGACTAAAATTTAAGACTAAAAAATCGCACGGAGTTGATTATACATTACGTACGCCATGGATTACATTTTTCGGTACTGTAAATTTTTAAACTTCTACGGAGCTGATCATTCATTACGTACGCCATGGATTAAACATTAATATTCCTGGACCAATTTTAAATGAAATTTCATTCTTAAACTTCTAAACATCCCACAATATTACTTTTTACACCGTGGTATAGAGAAAAAAATGTACTTTTAAATGCAATTTGTTTGAAAGCTATATCTCAAATTGTTTCTGAGTTATCAATTTTTTGTTTTGTAGTTTTTATTACTTTTTTGTCATAGTGGCAACAGAAGTATCCATCTCTGTTGAAAGTAAAGGGAAAATACAGATTACTGTATAGGCCAATCAGAAAACAAATAAAATGCGGATTCAACCAATAAAACGCTTCAGATATGTTTTTGATTTCCTACCCTGACAGAGGACAATAACAATTTTTCCAAATGGTTAAAAATGAACTTTTGAATGTGCCAGAAAGTAGTCAGTTTGGATTTGATGGTTAATGCAATTAATTTAACTTTTAATTATAATATTCGTTTACATATTTTTTTTATTACAAATGTTCAAGTAATAAATTAATTAAATAGTAATAAATTAATTAAGTATATAGAGAGAACTTCTACTATTTTTTAAAACAACAATATTAAAAAGGTATAGGTACTAATCGACTAGGAATAATGATATACATATTAAATTCATCTAAGTATTAAGGGGATTTATCTAATGGTTCAGAAAAAAGGGGAATCCTATGTTATCCTATGGGAAAAAAATACTTATCCTTTTTGTTCATTCAAATTTCGAAATTCTAACAACAATTTTTCTCAGTAAGTATATAGGAAGGTTCTTTTTCTATCTGTAAGCTCCAAATTTTTATATCTTTTTCTAGTCATAAGTTACAAACAAGTAAAGAATATTTTTTATACTTTTCGGAATATTTCGAAACTTTGACACGAATTTTAAAATACTCATAATTATCTTTAAAATATTTTAAGCTTACAGAGGGATAAAAAAACCTCCCTATCTATGCTCTAAAAAAATATTGTTGAAATTTCCAAATTTGGATGAACGAGAAGGATAAGTATTTTTTCCCGGAGGATAACATGGGATGTCACTTATTTTCTCCCCACCAGATAAGTCCCCTTAAATCAGTGGTTCCCAACCATTTATTGACCATGCCCCACCAAAGCGTCTGTGAAATCACCATGTCCCCCTCCTCACTTTGTAAATTAGGTATCTTACTATTTCTAAAGTGAACTCTATTCATACGGTGGAAATGTAATACAGCTTTAAGAATAATTATTTTATTTCGCATTTTTAATTTATCAAAGAGGTGATTCTTATGTCACAAATGTGTTTTTAACATGATTCATTAAATGTAATGAAGTTGTACATCTCTTTTTTACACATCTCCGCCTTTCTACCAAGAGTTTTGTTGTACTTTTCCAACTACCCTCAATGTTAAAGCAAAGTGTTATACGGTTTGCATTTTTCTCTTCAAAAAATATCTTGAAGAGAAACTTACATTTATCATTAAAATTGAAACATTCATACATTTTATAATTTATTTTTATAACTTATTAATGATTGGTGGAAAAGCTTTCGACACTAAATTTTCTTTCTATGGATAACACAATTAAAAAAAAAAAAAAAACATTTCAAGATTCTCATCTTTATCAATTTTAAGTATACATTATCCCCCCCCCCCCCCAACACAACACATTTTCTCTGTTTTCCCTTTCCCACTGTTATTAACAGTCAATAACACAGTTATTGTTAATTGTTTTCCACGAATTATCTGATTTTGAAATTTAAAATATATATTTCATCATGTAAATTTACTTACTGTGTAGTATGCCTGCAGTAAAGACATCGATCTTGTTTATCTACCCAATTTCCTTTTCTAATGCTATTTAATATTTATAAATTTTATAAAGTTGGTAATACTTCATTTAGATATCTCATACATCTTTTAAGTTAAATTTGATCAAGACAGTCAGATGTATACATATTTTTAAGTAGTTTCACGCGTAAAATATTCTTATGATATCTAGCAGAGGGAATAGAAGTAGAAAGATAATTCAATAAATAATCGAAAACGTTACGAAAAATCATAAATTACAACCAGAAAAATCATACAAATTTTTAATACTGTAAAAAAAAAAAAAAAAAAAAAAAAAAAAAAAAAAAAAAAAAAGGGGGGGGGATGTCAAAATATTTTAAAAGACATTTGTATAATTATTCTGGTGTCAATCTATTTTAAACTTTTCACTGAGAAATATGTTTAAATAATAATAATTAAAAAAAAACAGATTTTTAAAATTTTGCTTTTATTCTGTTTATTTTTAGTCTAGAACATTTCTTTTCCGACAGTGAATGGGTAAGTAACAGATTTGGAATTGCCCCTCTAAAAGGTCAAATTGCCCCCCCCCCCGGTGGGGCGTATGCCCCACGTTGGGAACCACTGCCGTAAATGCATCTAAGTATATCATCTAATGAAGCCAGTCTTCCGCCCCGCATTTACTGGTACAGTCTTGGAAAAAAAAAGTATACAGAGAAAACTTCTACTTAAAAAAAAACAAAAAAACAATCTTAGTAAAAAGATATAGGTACCAATCGAATAGGAATATACTCGATATACATATTAAATGCATCTAAGTATTAAGGGATCTAGGTATTTCATCATTTAGAGGCAGCGAAGCCAGTCTTCCGTCCCGCATTCACAAGTACAGTCCTGAAAAAAAAGAAAAGAAAAATAGAGAGAGAGAGAGAGAGAGAGAACCTCAACTATTTTATTTACAATCTTATTAAAAAGACATAGGTACCAATAGACTGAGAATAATGATATACTATTAAATGCTATTAAGACATTTGTCTTCAGGTGTAGTCTACATATTAAACATGTATCAGCTCTCATTTTTTGAAACAATAACACTTTGTTCCCTGGAACAAAATAGCCCGAAAAAGTATATACAGGCATCCCTCGACTTACGTAATACGCGACTTACGTAAATTCGCACTTACGTAATAAATCTCAGGGCGGGATGGCGGGATTCGCGCCCAAAATTTTGAAATCCCGCACAAAAAAATATCGTGGGAGAGAGGCTTCCGCCCAAAACAATCCACAATTTTTCTGAAAATTTTGCATTTTGAAATTACGATCAACTCCTGCGAATTCCCCGATATTTTCGCACGACCGACTGACACATTTTGCGTTTTTTTTTTACTGCGAAAGATCGTTGAAATTCACTAATTTTTCACGCGACCGATAGACAAATTTCATTATTTTTTTCTTGAGATCGGTTGACAAGTGCCCACGACCGATTGGCGAATTCAGATGCGATTCTGTTCCGAAAATTTAAAGCATTAGGTTCCAAAAAATTAAAGCATTAGGTTCCGAAAATTACGAAAAATCGGTCATTCGTTCAACAGAAAAATATCGCGAATTTCAACAAATGATCGTCGAGAAAATCGATTTCATCAATCGTTCGAGGAAAAAATCGCCAATTTCATCGCAAAGGATTGCGAATAGAACGCAAATTTTGTCAAAGGATCGCGGAAAAACGTGAATTTCGTCAGATCGCGAAAAAAAAAATTCGAAATTCATCGAAGTACTGCGAAAAAACGTATATTACATCAATGAATAGTAAAAAAAAATCGTAAATTTCGGCAAAGGAACGCGAAATACATGCAAAGTTAGTCAAAGGACCGCTGAAAAAAACGCGAATTTAATCAAAGGATCGCGAAAAAACGTGAATTTTGTCAAACGATCACGAAAAAAAGCGAATTAAGTCAAAGGATCGCGGAATAAACGCAAATTTAGTCAAAGGGCACTGAAAAAGAACGCGATTTTCATCGAAGGATCGCAAAAAAACGCGAATTTTGTCAAAGGATCGCGGACAAAAATGCGCATTTCGTCAAAGGATCGCGAAAAACGCGCATTTCATCAAAAGATCACGAAAAAACGCAAATTTCGTCAAAGAATCGCAAAAAAGACGCGAATTTTGTCAAAATATCTCGAAAAAAAGAGAATTTCGTCAAAAGATAGCGAAAAACGCGAATTTTGTGAAAAGAGCGCGAAAAAAACGCGATTCTGTCGAAAAGTCGTGAAAAAACGGGATTTTCGCCAAAAATTGCGAAAAAACGCGATTTTCGCCAAAAGATCGCAAAAAACGCGAATTTTTTTCAGAAGATCGCAAAAAAACGCGATTTTCGTCAAAAGGTCGCCAAAAAACGCGATTTTCGTCTAAAGGTCGCCAAAAAACGCGATTTTCGTCAGGAGGTCGCAAAAGAAACGCGGTTTTCGTCAAAAAAAACGTTAAAGAAATACGGTTTTCGTCAAAAGATCGCCGATAAAACGTGAATTTCGTCAAAGGCCTGCAGAAAAAAAGGACATTTCATCAAAAGGTCGCGATAAAAATGCTACGGTCTCTTTAGAAAACAGCACACACACACACAAATATCTATATTTATTATTATGGGTATAGTTTTTAATCTGAAATAATATACTGAACTAACTTTTGAAAAATTGGGTTTAACCCGAATCCAATTTACAACCTACACTCAGCCCCTGGTAGCAGAAAGTTCGAGACAGGCATCGCAGATTTTCTTTTCTCGTTTGCAGATTATTTTTCTATGAAACCTTTATTTCGCTTTGTATTATGTTTAGCTCTTTATTACTTAATACAAAAACTTAAGATTATTATTACATTATTAGTAAAATTAATAAAATGCATAATAACAAAGGTAGGTGATCGTTGATTAATTAATGCTTCAATTCTAAATTATTTTACCTGCAGATTATTTTCTTCCCCTTAAGTATCTGTTGCAGACATTTGGAGAATTTTTTGCAACTGGAACTCAGCCTGAAATCAAACCGAGCAAAAAAAAAAAAAAAAAAAAAAAAAAAAAAAAAAAAAAAGAGTTTACTCGACCTACAACAAAAATGATTAGCGTCTGGAGAGGATTTCCCAATCCCTTCCCATCCCCTGCTGTAACCTTTCAGAAAATTTGCTGTGAATTTCAGATTTTGTTTTACTCAGAAACACCCGTGAATTTTACAGTTACTTTTCGTGACAGACTGACGAAATTCACAATTTTATCCTGCGTCTGATCGATGAATTTTGCGATTTTATACCACGGCCAATCGACAAATTTCACAATATTCTTCACTCGACCGATCGAGGAAATTCACGATTTTAGGTAGATTTCGTAAGAAATACTACCTATTGCAGTCGTTACCATGGTGCGACTTTTTAA
This sequence comes from Maratus speciosus, assembly GCA_963932465.1. Taxonomy (NCBI): domain Eukaryota; kingdom Metazoa; phylum Arthropoda; class Arachnida; order Araneae; family Salticidae; genus Maratus; species Maratus speciosus. Next base: position 420,951,549 of record OZ010789.1, on the reverse strand, counting down.
AAATTCCTTCATAACTTTTCATTATAGGACCCCAGGAACCCCAAACCACCCCCACCTAAAAAGTTTATACATATATATACAGGGTGTCCGGTCTCAACGGTGTCCAATGGCTAATTCCTAAACCATTAGTCATAGACATATAGTTCCAATTACAAAAATGTTTTAAATGAGGTAAAGAATTGTTTTTAAAGCGATTTAGGTCAAGAAAAACATTTATTTAAAAATTACGAAATTTAAATTTTTATACGGTCCCCCGGTCCTATAAGTGATATTTAGTAAACTTTTCCTATTTCTCTAACAAGTACGGCAAAAAAAGTCTCATCCATCTAGCACTAAAATTGACCGAGTTATGACATTTTCAATTTTATGACTTAAACCACTTTTCTGTAACTGAAAACAGATGAGTTGGACCAAGCTTTCAGGGGTCGTACACGAAGTGCTTAAAGTATTATAAAGGGCGTCCACTCCAAACGATGTTCAATGGCTAATTCCTAAACCGTTAGTCAAAGACATATAGCTCCAATTACAAAAAGGTTTTAAATAATGTAAAGAAGTATTTTTAAAGCGATTTAACTGAAGGTGCTGCCCCCGTATAAATATTACGGTAGTGTTAATTTTTAGTAATTAACTTTCAGATTGGTTAAAATAATTGAAGAAGTGAGTTTCAAAACTCGCCTTATCGAGAAAATCAAATTTTGGGAAATCGCGTAAAACCTTTAAATGCGTCCATTAGTATTCATTGAAAATTTTGAGATTGTAGTGCTTGATTGGTACATTTATACCAATAGAATAGATTGATAGAGAAACATGATTTTTTAAATTTCGGATAAGGCGAGTTGTGCTTCTTTTGATGATTTTATTTTAAAAAGTTGTATTATTTTTATAAGTTTTTAACTTCGACGTTCGTATGTATGTCTTCCTAATTCAAAATTTGTATTCCAATTTTAACTCACTTCCAAATATCCGATCAAGATTAAATTTTGCATAATTATGTAAATCCAATGAAAATGTAATATCAATATGATTTTAGGTACGTACCATTTATATTTATTTTACAGGACCACTCCAAAAATTTCGTATACATTATTACCTACAAACAGAAATTTTAAAATTAAAATCAGTAACATTTATGTAAGGCACTAAGATTCACAATGTAATTTTTCCAAATGAAAGTGCGTTGCGTTTATATCTTTTATACAGTGCCGCACAAAAGATGTCAGATACATTGCGATGTATGAGCAGGGATTGCTTATTATACATTTTGACGATGATATGCTTTTTTTCAAATTCAACTTTTTAGTTCTTTATAAACACTTGTTTGAAAAAAATATTTTAGAGACCAAAATCAAAATGCAATTTATACTTGCTAAACAAAAAATAAATATTAAATGGAGTGAAAATTTTTCCTATTGGACAAGTAAAATGAAGTAAACAACTTTATTTGTACAATAGATGTGCCAAAACACTTGTGGCCTCAAATCATGCACATACAAATACTTTCTAAGGTTTAAAATGCATATTTTTCCCAACCATGTTTTACCAATTTGTAATCTGATTGGACAGAGGTTTCGGCATTAAAGTTACTCATCTTGGCGGTATTCGTGCTTGGCAAGTGCAGAGGCAAGTGTTTGATGGCAAAAGTGATTTATATGCTTTTGAAACTTGCTTAGCCGAGAAGTACGGCAAAAAAAAAAAAAAAATACATATATAAATTGTTAAATGTTAAAATTTAATAATTTAACATATGTTTTGATTTAACAGTATTTTTCCCCTAATTTTTAATAAAAAAAAAATAAAAAAAAATAACTGCTCTAATGAATATTTGCTGAGGGGAGAGACAGTGGAATTTTCAGAAGGGGTAATGTAAAAATAATAATAATAATTATTTTTTTATCATTACAATAAAATGACAAATGGAACAAGATCTTAAAAAAAGAAAAGTTAATTAAAAAGAGAAAATGTGGGCGGTTATATGATGTCCGACCTTTAATGGATAAATCTGTGCTCTATTAGAACAAAATATTAAAATATTGTAACAATTTTGTTATGTTTATTTAAATCATCGAAGTAATCGCACAGGTAGAATCATATAATTCAAATAATTGATGTTTAATCTAAAAGAAAATAAAAGTGATATGAGGATCATTTTCAAAAAGGGACATTTTAATTTCCTTAGCATATTCAGAGCAGCCATTCAAAAGTTATGTATAAAAATATACGCATAAAAGAAAAGTTTTAGATTAGGTAATCTAACTATGTATCATTTTCTAAAGAGTTGTGACTGTTGCTTTTATAATCATTTAACAAAATTTCTGTTTTTTTTTTATTTTTTTATTTTTTTACTTATATTTTTAGTACAAGTTGTATATTTTGTTTTAATATGTCCGAATGAACAAAAATCTCAAAATATAATTGTAATGTTATTTTGCTCTCAATGTTTAATGTTAAATTTTATATCTGACGATTATTTTTATTTCTAGTAAATTTGTGACTGACCCCTATTTTGCAGCAAAAAAGATACTCCAACTTTAAACATCTATTACTCGGTCAGTTTTAATCGCAGAGGAATGGGACTTTTTTTGTATTACTTGTCAGTACAATAGGATATTTTTCCTAAATATCACTTATAGGACCTGGGGACCGTATAAAAATTTAAATTTCGTAACTTTTTAATAAATGCTTTTCGTGATCCAAATCGCTTTAAAAATACTTCTTTACCTCATTTAAAACATTTTTGCAATTGGAACTATATGTCTATGACTAACGGTTTAAGAATTAGCCATTGGACACCGTTGAGACCGGACACCCTGTATATATATGTATGTATGTATGTACTAAATTTTGTCCGCACGATAAAAGTCGCAATTATGCACGGATCGTCTTCAAACTCGCCAACAACTTTGAGATGGCTAATATTTCGGCGGGGATTGAAAATGGGCAAAATCGGTTCAAGGGAATGGAAATGGAGAGGGTTCAAAATTTTGAATACCGTCTTGACAAGATTCTGATAAAACCAGCTCTTACACAACAATGACAGGAAAAAATAAATATTTTTCGTTATAACAGTTGCCAACAATTAAAAAAAAAGCAATAAAATTCTCACCACAACAATTGCTTTTCTATTGTAAGTTCACGTGAAAAATTAAAATTGTTAAATGTTAAAATTTAATAATTTAACATATGTTTTGATTTAACAGTATTTTCCCCCTAATTTTTAATAAAAAAAAATAAAAAAAAAATAACTGCTCTAATGAATATTTGCTGAGGGGAGAGACAGTGGAATTTTCAGAAGGGGTAATGTAAAAATAATAATAATTATTATTTTTTTATCATTACAATAAAATGACAAATGGAACAAGATCTTAAAAAAAGAAAAGTTAATTAAAAAGAGAAAATGTGGGCGGTTATATGATGTCCGACCTTTAATGGATAAATCTGTGCTCTATTAGAACAAAATATTAAAATATTGTAACAATTTTGTTATGTTTATTTAAATCATCGAAGTAATCGCACAGGTAGAATCATATAATTCAAATAATTGATGTTTAATCTAAAAGAAAATAAAAGTGATATGAGGATCATTTTCAAAAAGGGACATTTTAATTTCCTTAGCATATTCAGAGCAGCCATTCAAAAGTTATGTATAAAAATATACGCATAAAAGAAAAGTTTTAGATTAGGTAATCTAACTATGTATCATTTTCTAAAGAGTTGTGACTGTTGCTTTTATAATCATTTAACAAAATTTCTGTTTTATTTATTTATTTTTTTTTTTTACTTATATTTTTAGTACAAGTTGTATATTTTGTTTTAATATGTCCGAATGAACAAAAATCTCAAAATATAATTGTAATGTTATTTTGCTCTCAATGTTTAATGTTAAATTTTATATCTGACGATTATTTTTATTTCTAGTAAATTTGTGACTGACCCCTATTTTGCAGCAAAAAAAATACTCCAACTTTAAACATCTATTACTCGGCCAGTTTTAATCGCAGAGGAATGGGACTTTTTTTATATTACTTGTCAGTACAATAGGATATTTTTCCTAAATATCACTTATAGGACCTGGGGACCGTATAAAAATTTAAATTTCGTAACTTTTTAATAAATGCTTTTCGTGACCCAAATCGCTTTAAAAATACTTCTTTACCTCATTTAAAACATTTTTGCAATTGGAACTATATGTCTATGACTAACGGTTTAAGAATTAGCCATTGGACACCGTTGAGACCGGACACCCTGTATATATATGTATGTATGTATGTACTAAATTTTGTCCGCACGATAAAAGTCGCAATTATGCACGGATCGTCTTCAAACTCGCCAACAACTTTGAGATGGCTAATATTTCGGCGGGGATTGAAAATGGGCAAAATCGGTTCAAGGGAATGGAAATGGAGAGGGTTCAAAATTTTGAATACCGTCTTGACAAGATTCTGATAAAACCAGCTCTTACACAACAATGACAGGAAAAAATAAATATTTTTCGTTATAACAGTTGCCAACAATTAAAAAAAAAAGCAATAAAATTCTCACCACAACAATTGCTTTTCTATTGTAAGTTCACGTGAAAAATTAAAATTGTTAAATGTTAAAATTTAATAATTTAACATATGTTTTGATTTAACAGTATTTTTCCCCTAATTTTTAATAAAAAAAAATAAAAAAAAATAACTGCTCTAATGAATATTTGCTGAGGGGAGAGACAGTGGAATTTTCAGAAGGGGTAATGTAAAAATAATAATAATAATTATTTTTTTTATCATTACAATAAAATGACAAATGGAACAAGATCTTAAAAAAAGAAAAGTTAATTAAAAAGAGAAAATGTGGGCGGTTATATGATGTCCGACCTTTAATGGATAAATCTGTGCTCTATTAGAACAAAATATTGAAATATTGTAACAATTTTGTTATGTTTATTTAAATCATCGAAGTAATCGCACAGGTAGAATCATATAATTCAAATAATTGATGTTTAATCTAAAAGAAAATAAAAGTGATATGAGGATCATTTTCAAAAAGGGACATTTTAATTTCCTTAGCATATTCAGAGCAGCCATTCAAAAGTTATGTATAAAAATATACGCATAAAAGAAAAGTTTTAGATTAGGTAATCTAACTATGTATCATTTTCTAAAGAGTTGTGACTGTTGCTTTTATAATCATTTAACAAAATTTCTGTTTTTTTTTTATTTTTTTATTTTTTTACTTATATTTTTAGTACAAGTTGTATATTTTGTTTTAATATGTCCGAATGAACAAAAATCTCAAAATATAATTGTAATGTTATTTTGCTCTCAATGTTTAATGTTAAATTTTATATCTGACGATTATTTTTATTTCTAGTAAATTTGTGACTGACCCCTATTTTGCAGCAAAAAAGATACTCCAACTTTAAACATCTATTACTCGGTCAGTTTTAATCGCAGAGGAATGGGACTTTTTTTGTATTAGTTGTCAGTACAATAGGATATTTTTCCTAAATATCACTTATAGGACCTGGGGACCGTATAAAAATTTAAATTTCGTAACTTTTTAATAAATGCTTTTCGTGACCCAAATCGCTTTAAAAATACTTCTTTACCTCATTTAAAACATTTTTGCAATTGGAACTATATGTCTATGACTAACGGTTTAAGAATTAGCCATTGGACACCGTTGAGACCGGACACCCTGTATATATATGTATGTATGTATGTACTAAATTTTGTCCGCACGATAAAAGTCGCAATTATGCACGGATCGTCTTCAAACTCGCCAACAACTTTGAGATGGCTAATATTTCGGCGGGGATTGAAAATGGGCAAAATCGGTTCAAGGGAATGGAAATGGAGAGGGTTCAAAATTTTGAATACCGTCTTGACAAGATTCTGATAAAACCAGCTCTTACACAACAATGACAGGAAAAAATAAATATTTTTCGTTATAACAGTTGCCAACAATTAAAAAAAAAAAGCAATAAAATTCTCACCACAACAATTGCTTTTCTATTGTAAGTTCACGTGAAAAATTAAATTAAATAAATAGTTTGACGAATTGAAAAGAAATTGAATATTACGTCATAAGTTTTCTATAGCAAGATTTCCGCATGAAAACTCAAAATGAAATAAATAGTTTGACGAATTAAAAAAAAAAAAATTCCTGCCGGCTCGGGCCTACAGGCGGAGGTAGATTTCGAAGTTAAGTACTAAATTAACCAACAAAATTTAAATCAAGATTAGAGATAAATCCAGTTCCTCCACTAAGAATGAGCTCTAGGGAGCTAAACATTTTGTGAAAATTCTAATATACACGAATACACACACGCATGCATATGGAATAGGTTTAAAAAATAGCTAAAGCAAATTCAGAGAACCTCAAAGTGATAAATAAGTTAATATTTCCATAGTCGGGTTTTTATCATGTTTTAATACGTTTCTTCAAACTCACATGACGTTACATATTCACCTGCTGAGGTCCATTTTATTTCCAATATGACGCAATATTTTGTTGTTGTTTTTCAATTCGTCAAACTATTTATTTCATTTTGAGTTTTCATGCGGAAATCTTGCTCTAGGAAACTTATGACGTAATATTCAATTTGTTTTCAATTCGTCAAACTATTTATTTTATTTAATTTTTCACGTGAAATTCTCGCAAAAGAAAAGCAATTGTTGTGGTGAGAATTTTATTGCTTTTTTTTTAATTGTTGGCAACTGCATTAACGAAAAATATTTATTTTTTTCTGTTATTGTTGTGTAAGAGCTGATTTTATCGGAATCATGTTAAGATGGTATTCAAATTTTTGAACCCTCCCCATTTCCATTCCCTTGGTCCGATTTTACCCATTTTCAATCCCCGCCGAGATATTAGCCATCTCAAAGTTGTTGGCGAGTTTGAAGACGATCCGTGCATAATTGCGACTTTTATCGTGCGGACAAAATTTAGTACATACATACATACATATATATATATATATATATATATATATAAACTTTTTAGGTGGGGGTGGTTTTGGGTTCCTGGGGTCCTATAATGAAAAGTTATGAAGGAATTTTTCAAAAGTCGCACCATGGTAACGACTGCAATAGGTAGTATTTCTTACGAAATCTACCTAAAATATTGCGTCATATTGGAAATAAAATGGACCTCAGTTGGTGAATATGTAACGTCATGCGAGTTTGAGAAAACGTATTAAAACATGATAAAAACACGACTATGGAAATACTAACTTATTTTAACACTTTGAGGTTCTGTGAATTTACTTTAGCTATTTTTTAAACCTATTCCATATACTTGCGTGTGTGTATTCGTGTATATTAGAATTTTCACAAAATGTTTAGCTCCCTAGAGCTCATTCTTAGTGGAGGAACTGGGTTTATCTCTAATCTTGATTTAAGTTTTGTTGGTGAAAGTATTTTTAAGTTGGTTTAAGTATTAAAATACTTAACTTCGAAATCTACCTCCGCTTGTAGGCCCGAGCCGGCAGGGATTTTTTTTCCTACGCCCGATTGGCATATTTCACGATATTTTTTTCCTGTGACAGAAAAAGGAAAATATCCAAAAGGGTGCGCTAAAAAAAGGACATTACGTGTCACCGGGTGCTGCGCTCTGGCAGATGGGTCTAGATTTAATACTAAACGAAAATAAGATTAGAAGGTGCACATCAAAGAAAAAGCTCCAATCAAATATATATAGAAACACCAAACAAGTTGATCCTTGCAATTAACAGAAATTAGGACTTGACAATTTAAAATTAACCCACGTTTCTTGTGTAGTAGAAGAAATGAATCAACAGCTTCCATTTCAAACTTTTGGCTTTAATTGAACAAGAATTCAAATTTTAAACAAAGAAAATACCAGGGAGTCAGGTTTTGACTGTAATTCCATTAAGGACATAATGAAGCAATTTTGTTTAGAAATGGATATTGATGATTCCATCACTGAATATACACTGTTCATGCAAGTAGTTAAAAATGAAGGCATGTCAGATATTGCACAGTTTTCTGAATTTTTTCTAAGAGAGCATAACTATACGTTTCCGATAACTTCCAAAGTTATAAATGTTGTGCTTGTGCTGTCTGTCACAAGTTTACCTTGTGAAAGAAGATTCAGGGTCCAAAATGGAATAGAATCTAAATTCAGAAATTCATTTAACAACCCCATTGTTAAGGGGTTATATTTGGTTGAAAGTTAAAAAATAGGCGATATAAAAGTTTATCTTTCTTACTTTTTTTAATAAAAATATTTTCCATAATTATTCTGAATTGTTGATTTAAATTGCTTCAGTGGTATTTTGTCATGTCTGTATTAATACAGACATGAGAAAATAATTAATGTAATTTATGTAAATCTTTAAATAGCACGTAAAATAACAGTGTGTTTTAGATTTTTTTCTCGCTCCCAAATAGCTCAACTCCCCTCCATTTATAATTGTTGCTAGGGAGACTCCCCTCCTAGGAAAAATTGAATTTCAAGCTATGAATCACGAAAATTACATTTATGAACATACTAGCGCGTTTGATACGCATTTGTACACTTTTGATAATTGTTTTATAAATAAAATATGCAGATAAAACCACAAGAATAATATAGTTATATATATTAGATAGAGTTATATTTTTATTGGGATATGCAATCAAATCTTTAACAAAACAAACACAAATCTGATTAAAATGGGGAAAAAATAAAAAAAAACCCTCGGTTTAATCGTTACAATTTTGTTAGCTGAATTAAAATCATAGCGAAAACTAATGGCTCAGATGGCAGAGCACTGGCGGCTTCAGCCAGGGAGGTCCCGGGTTCGAATCCTGGTCCGGACATTTTTCGCCCAGTTGGAAATTTACATCTAATATGATTTGTTTACCAATTAGAATAATTGTGTTAATATTAATCTAGTGTAATTTCGTATCCAGCGATTTCTGGAGTTCCATTACCTGAGATTTATTCTGTTGAGCTGAACCAGGTTTCAGACCAGATGCTGTAATCATCAAGGTTAGCTGGGTGAAAAAGTTCGACCAGAATCGTCCGGGATAGCTCAGATGGCAGAGCACTGGCGGCTTCAGCCAGGGAGGTCCCGGGTTCGAATCCTGGTCCGGACATTTTTCGCCCAGTTGGAAATTTACATCTAATAAGCATCTATATTGTTATTTTAACTTCGGAACTGAAGAGGATAAAGTAATACTGTGCAAATATTGTATATATTATATGTACATAATAAATATTGCAATTTCTTACGAAATTTTACCTAAGCCACTTACAAATTCGACTTGCGTAAAATTCAAGTTACCAAAAGTTTACGGAACGCATTACTTATGCAAGTCAGGGGATGCCTGTATATGCACTTTTCTCCAATCTAACAAAAATGGCATTTATGCATGAATTTCGAAAAATAAATTTAACCTTATACAGGGAAATGAACTGTTAATATTCAGCACATAAGCAGAAAAAAAGTAAAAAAAAACCCTCTATAGATAAAATAAACTAAGCGTGGTATAAAATAAAATTTCACATAACTTTTTTTTTTTTACTTTCTAAGACTTCTTTTTCTATGGATACAAGCAGTAACATGAGACAGCCCCTTTAGACAAAGGGTTGAAAAGTAAAATAACTCGAAAACTAATGATAGGAATGGACGTTAAAAGCACACAGTCATGCTTTTGACGACGTTGATTTTTTTTTTCTTTATGTGAAAAATAGTATAGGTTAACAGGTTTCCTACCCTGTATTGGTGATTATTTTTCTAACTGACAGCTCTTCATTTGTAAATGTGTCATCACTTGCCCTAAATTTTTTCTAAACAACATATTTTTCTTGCTTCTTTTATTCTAACTCTTCAAATTATGAAAACTTATTTTAAGGGAAAGACGAATAAAAACTTCATTAACATGAAGTATCGATGAAAAATGTTAAAATATTAATTTAAGAATTTCTTTAATTTGCTGTGCATGCTGTCGAAACGAGAAAATAAATTTTATAATCCAATATTCCCACTTTGAATTGCATTAATGCGAATCTTTTTTAATTATGAATATTATGTTCTTTTGAAAAATAGATTAAGAAATATTTGAATATGAAAGATAGAATCCCTTTTAGAGGCATAACAAAGAAATCTATGTTGATTTTGAAATTAATGTATTATTCTCTCTCTTTTTTTTCCCCCAATTTATTTTCTAAATGAAGTTTTCTTCATTTGTTTTTCAATCCATTTTGTTAAATTATATTTTTTGCGCATAAGTAAACGCTGCAGTAAACTTTATTTTAACACACAATGTACTTATCACTAATCCCTAAGCGCAGTAAATTTAATCGCTTAAAAAGGCCTTTCAGATGTTTTTACTTTACTTTGCTTTTCTGTCGTAATTAAATTTTGTGAGTAGTTTTTTACTTAATTTATCGTATCAATTTATTTCAATTTTTCTGTAACCACAATATTATTATTCAGAGAAGCAATTCTTAATCTTATGTAACAATAAACTATGCGCACATAATCTACAGGACGAGTTCTTTTTTTAAACTCTAATTCTGTAATAAATTGTATTTCCCTTAGCACTTTGAGGTTTGAGCTATTTCAACCGTATATATCCCTCTAGACTCAGGGTATTTGGTACTTTTCATGAGCTTTTAAATAATACTCGGGCTTGGGAGATATATGTTTTAATAATTTTTTTTATTACTACTTAAATGTACTAAAATTTAATATTTAATGAGAATTTATTGAAAAAAGCATGTTTTATATTTTTAAAAAAAGTTCCGCATAAGAAAACATCATTTTTAAAGATAAAATTCTGCGTAAATAATCATCTGCATAATTCAATAAAAACTTACCCAGATGTTGTACAAATATTTGAAAATAGGTTTTATTTGTATATAAACATTATGTAGTAAAATTTGCTTTTGTGTGGTACATTTCAAAGCACAAAGAGCAACATCACAAGTTTCACAATAAGTTCGAATTATCGTCTGAGTTTAGATATTTTCATATACTCACTTCTGTTTAGTGCTGCCACCTGTAATTTTTTCTGAATAAAATTTCGTAGATAATATCGGAAAAGATCGGGAATGCATATAGTAGGTTACTTTTATAGCTCAGAGTGTTAAATGTTGACCCCGAGAGACTTTCGGGCTTAGTTCGCTTCACCGAAAACGGCAACCCGAGAGACAATCGGCCTTAGACCTCAAAGTGTTAATATTTCTGTGGATTGAAGCAATAAATGCAGGAAAACAAATACAGAGTGATCCAAAAGTCACCAAAGAAATAAAAATTCAAATAATTCGAAAAACATTGGCAGTAGCATCGTGCGGTTTTCACAGACGTGGAGAGAAAAACTTGAGATATTTTTAATAAAGAAAAAAATACATTGCGTGAATAGTTACATTTACCGCCAAAAGGTAGCGCTTTAGTTCTTTTGTTGTTCAACTGTGTTCCGTTTGTATAGTGATGCAGCAAACTTTACAATGTACACTGTTAAAAATTTCTGTACAAACACAGAAAAAGAACCGAGACTCTCTGCAAATTTACACTAGATCTCGGTTAAATGCAATATATTGAGTTTCTCGGTCATCATTTTACAGACCCTTTTCTTATATAAAATTCCCTGTAGGGATTTCCATCCTTTTATTTAACGATATTTTTATCTTTGTTATAACCTGTAATTCAAAATACACACTTTTAAAATTCTTTTACAATTTTATTAGAAATATTAAACAAGAAAATTTGGTTTAAAAATTCTTTATTAAAAATTAGAATACATATTTTAGAAAATGAAAATTCGCCACTTCGGAGTGAGCGGGGATTTTATCGGCAAATTACTTTGCAATTGTTTCATTCTGTCATTCACCATGTACATGAAGGATGGTAATGTTAAAATAAATCCCCCCCCCCCCCCCCCCCCTGCTGAATCATAGAAGACATCCTTTGCATATAGCTGCTGTAGCAGAGTCAGTAAGGTGTTCGTCTCCATACCAGAAGAGTTCAAATCTGACGCCGGCTAGAAATAAATCTTCTAAAAATTAAATAGTACAGCAGTTCGAATTCACTCGAAGAATTCTAGTTCTTCGTGGTTCGAAATTTCACTAAGTAAATTGAATTATTATCGTAAAAAATAAATAAATTTAGAGAGTCTACTGTAATCTAATCTCTGCAATTTTACATAAGACTTAAGATAATGGATTACCAGTAGATTATCTGTAATGTCACAGGAAATTACATTGCAGATGGTAATGCAAATACTCATTGTAACGCCCGTCATCACGAAGATCTATCTTCTATCTTCATGTCATTATTCATGAGAATGGCTGACAGACGTGGTACGGTACTGTGCGCAGAATCAAAGAGAGTTTTAGTTTTAGCTGCCTTCAGACTTTAGATGTCGGGACTTTTTATTATGGGGCTACTTCAAATTACAGGTCGACCGAAGTTATTCGCTATGTATGCTGGAGGAAGTTTTCCTTCATCCTATAACAGAAATTACAGCTGGAACCCCCTCCGATGCTTTGCGCAGTGTCGTGTTACATCTAATGGGCATTTTTATGAATGACAGCCGACACCTTGAGCGTACACTGCGTAGAAAAAGTAGGACACTCGATTTTTTTTATAGTTTACTTAATTGTTATTTACATTTACAGTCTGATATTTTTAAGGGTATTATTTTATACGCATCCTTTAGTTGTAAAATAAAAAATAAACTGCTGCTACAATTAATTTATAGTAAAATGGACGTAGCTAACTATCACACTGTAAAAAAAGTAGAAGGACAAATGTGGTAAATTACATTTTTGGACCCTTTTGCTATAGATAAAGTAAGTAAAAATTGCTATGTTATTGTTTTTGTCAAAGAAAAAAATATTTCTTCATCCTACAATGATTTTTTTAGAATGCCTAAAGGAATACCTTTAAATAATTTTCAAAAAGGCCAAGCCATAGCATCTAGAAAAGAGGATAAAAACATCACAGACATTGCTAAATTGCTTATATTGTTAGTAAAACTGCAATATCAAACTATCTTAGTAATCCAGAGCATTACGGTACTAAAAAAAAGACAGGAAGAGTTAAAACACTGTCGCCTCGTGATGAAAGAAACATTATCCGAGAGTTGAAAAAGAAGTTTCTATAATTTCAAAGGTTTGAACACAAGCAGGACTAACACATGTGTCACGTCAAACCGAATATAACTATAAAAAAGTCCAAAGTCTTCATTTTCCAGAAGAGACTACACCACCCAAAGTGGACATAAAAGCATGTAGCTAACAGCTTATCCTGGGCGAGAGACCAGATGTCTTGGACCACGGAATGGACTTCTGTAATTTTCTCAGATGAGAAAAGCTTGAATTTAGATAGTCCTGATGGATATCAGTTCTATTGGCATTGTATCAAGAACGAGGAAGAATTTTATTCAACTCGACATATGGGAAGGTCAGTTTTGATGGTATAGTTAGCAGTCGGATGTGGTGGAAGAACGAGTCAGGTCTTTTTAATGGTAGATAGAACCATAAATTTTTCATAAGATTGTTGGAATCTGAACTTCTTCCTTATGGTACAGAATTTGGTGGAGTAGGTTGATTATTTCAACAAGATGAAGCAGCGATTCACACAGCTATTGGTGTTAAAATTGGTTCCACATAAATAAAGTGCGTGTTTTGCCATGGCCAGCTAAAAATCCTGACCTGAACATAGTTGAAAATACCTGGACGACATTAATTCGTCGCGCATACAATGGAAGAAAACAGTATGAATCTGTTGTTGAGCTTCGGAATGCACTTAATTCGGAATGCACGTTTGCGATAACTTTTATCAAAATGAAATACAAGCACTCTATGATTCAATGCCAAACAGAGTCTTATAAGTGATAAAGGCAAATAGAAAGAAAACTTCTTACACTGTAAAAAAAAATCCTTTACTTTAACCAAAAAGGGTGGCAACTATGTTGCCACCCCAAGTGGTGCAATGAAATTCCATTTGAAAATTGGTGTAATGAGCTACCAGCTATCAAATGGTGTAAACAAACACCACTTTTAGTGGCAACTTAGTTGCCACCATTTTTGGTGTAAAGTCACGCTACTGCTTATCTGGTGTAAAGTCACACTACTGCTTATTTGGTTTGCACTTTAACAGTAAAATAAAAAAAACAATTTAAAGATTACATTTTAAATCTAATGCAACCATAATTTACAATAAATAGTTTCACGCAAAGAGGCTGCTAAACATTGTTTTAACTCCGATAATTTATTATCTCAATTAAACATTTATTTTAAACATTTTAGTTTTGGTAAACAACGAAATTTCCTCACAAATCATTCATTCGTTACATCTGGACTTACGTCACGTGTACTTGACTCTTTTTTTTTAAAACTCAGCGTAGGCCTGACTGGTTTTCGAATAAATAGTCTAAGCAGATTAAAATAAACATACCATAAATGCAACTAAACATTACAAATTGTACAAAAATCGGATACAGGGAGCTAAAAACCGCACCAATCTCTCAAGTGCTAAAGAACAATTTTTATCACTTTTAAAATGCAAATTAAAAATACTTAACGGCATAATTAATTAATAAACACTACACCGCTAGAAATCTTGAAGTTTAAGTTTTTAAAAGATACCAATAGTTAAGCAAAATGATAAGGTTTAAATAGTTAAAAAAGATGCAAAACAAAGTAAACAAAACGCGTAACGCTATGGGAAAGTGGTCTGAGACAAAAATTTTTATACCTAATTTCATGAATTTTTTAAACATATCTAAACTCAACCCAGGAATACACGGTGGGTGGCGGAGCGAAGCCCGTACTTTAACGAACATAAAACAAGTATTAGTTTTTCAAAATAATTTATAAAAAGTTGAAAACAAGCTATGTTAACATATGTCAACAACAGTAAAAATCCCATTTATTTCTATGATCGTGGGCTAACTGGAAAATCGAAAAATGTCAACTTTTGAAACGCTTAGCAAATACACAAAAAGTGTTCAAAACCTTTAAAACTAGATAGAATCTTGAAGCTTAAGCTTTAAATGAGCTGGATATCACATTAGTTTTTCAGAAAAAGTTTTTTTTTAAGTTAAAAAAGCTTAAGAATATCGTTGTTTACGTAATGTATTTCCTATGGAAAAACGAAAGTCGTAATCCTAAAAACGATACTTTTTTAAATGGCTCGCAAATAGTTAAAACTTATTGAAAACTTAAAATTATTGGTTAAAAAATAATCTAAGATCTTTAATTTAGTTGAATCGAACATTATTTTAAAGTTAAAAAGCGGAATTCATTGTATACTGAGCGTCTCAAAAGCGACAAAAATGCCAAAATTGGAAAATGGCACCAATACACTGTAAAAGTAAGTTGACTTCATATACTCATAAAATTATAAATATAGCAGCTAGTAGATATAAAAATGTTGGAAAATGATTGTAGTATTAACATTAAACAGGAATGTCTCAAAAATATGAAGTTACACATAAATTTTAAGTTCTTACCCTATTCCGAAGAAATTAGCCAAAGAAGACGAGAATTTTTTTCAGCTATGAAGGAACCTTTCAGCTCGGGTACGGCAACATAATCTGGTTAACTGCTTTTTATTTAGTGATCATTACTGAGAAACATTTGGAACAAAATCCGAGCCTTGGAACACAGCTATATAAGCAGATTTCAAAATGGCGGACTGAATCATATATGTCGCTTTAAAACTTTACACCCGAACTGGTGTTCGGTTTCCGCAATTTCTTTGAAAGATTAAAATTAAACCGTTTTGAGTGTATCATGACACTTTATTCGGTGTTTACACGAAACTTAGAGTATATTTAAACCATTTTGAGTGCATCATGACACTTTATTCGGTGTTTACACCAAACTTAGAGTATATTTAATCCTCATTTGGCATTTGATAAACTCAAATTAAGCGTATAACTATAGTCCCTTTTTTAGGTAGATTTCGTAAGAAATACTACCTATTGCAGTCATTACTATGGTGCGACTTTTGAAAAATTCCTTCATAACTTTTCATTATAGGACCCCAGGACCCCAAAACCACCCCCACCTAAAAAGTTTATATATATATATATATATACAGGTGGTTATCAGAATAATGGAAACATCCTAGATTTATCAGGAATCCTTTACTAATACTAGGGGATCGAACCCGAGCTCCTCGGGTTACAGAGTATAGGTAAAAACAATTCTTTTTTTTAACTCTAATTATTATTTTTTTACACGTAATATATATTTTAGATTGTCCACTAACATAAAAAAGAATTTTTATATGAAAAATATCAATTATGCAATCAAATAAAGTTTTAAAATTTATTAAAAGCGTTACTTTCACATGCCAGGAGTTCTTAGCCCAAGATTTTGCGACTTAAGGCAGTCTTTCCGATCATTTCAGTGCTTTAAGCGCGTGGTTCAATCCCATGTTTGTTAAATTTGTTTCTTATTTACATTATTTTATTTATTTTTCTATAGAGGAAGTTTTATTTTTGTTATGGGACATTAGACGGAAACAAATGCTGACATTTTTACATTGTTTTAAAGGCAAGCGGATTAATATTTCATAATTCAGCTACATGTGATAGAGATACATTTAAAAATAATTCATGCTTGAAAATCTCTCTCTCTCTATATATATATATATATTACGCTATCGCATGTGGCACAGAAATCTCAATTATTTGTTAATTGTTTAATGGCAACCCCCGAATGAAACGCATCTCATTGGTTATTGTGTAATAGTTTTCAAAAGGAAATAACAATAAATGAAAAAAGTTTAATTAATAACTATAGAAAAAACAATTTATATGATAAAAAAAATAAAAGTAAATAAACAATTTATTAATAAATAAACAACAACATCCGGGTTACCATATCAAGCAAAATAACGACACCTTGGCGCCAGTTAAGTACCCCGGTGCGTATATGACATTGGCGTCAGAAAAAAAAGTCGCGCCAACGTGGTGCGTATATGACATCTGTGCCGTCTGTTACTTATTTATTTATTTATTTATCGAACAACAGACATACGACTTCATCTCATTTAAAATACAGTAAATAAATAAATAAATAAAGGTACTTTTCCAGTATAGGTACTTGGCGAAATAGAGAAAAGGTCCATGGCGAGGAAAGAAATTTGGCAACGTACTTTCTGGCAACCTATTTAATCAAAATATTTTTTTCGAATAAAACTACATAAAAGTTGCCATGATCAGAAAGAGTTTGTACTTTAATGTTAGCTGGGCGCAATTCTCGTCAATGGCATTTTTTAACTCGCCAGCACATTTTTTTATTTTTCGAGGGGTAAATTAAAACAATGCTTTGATGTTGAAATTAAATAGTTTATGGTTTTATTTATTCTTTTTCTTTTTTAAAGATTTTCTTTTTAAGTGAAAGTCATGAATTTTAGACGTTTAAGTTTTAAATTAAAGCTATCCATTTTAAATAAAATGAGTGAAAGGATTATATTTTAATCATGAAATATGAAAAACGGGTACAATGTTTGGCGATTTATCACCTGTGCCCGACTAACATAAAAATACGGAGTTCTTGATTTCTCTATCAGAATCTAACTCTTTGCCGAAGGATCGAGCAAGTAAATTAAATTAGAATAAAAGTAACATGATACAATGTGATTACATGACATGATACCTAGGATACATTTAAGGGAGTCCAAACTGGTCGCCACGGGCGGATAGTTATTTTCACAACCATAATAACTCAGTCAATTAAGATACAATTTTCAAACAAATTGCATTTGAAAGTAGGTTTTTTTCTCTATTTGACGGCGTAAAAATTGAAAATGCGCGATATTTAGAAATTTAAAAAATCGCTGACATAGCAAGCATTTTAATTTATTTTTTTTCAGGTTTTATGGGAAATGACAACAAAATATACAGTATCTCCTATTTTCGACTATTTTCCGTTTACTTTCAATGACTTTCAATAGAAATGGGGTTCTTTTGTTGCCACGATTAGAAAAATGATATTAAAATCTACAAAAAAATTAATATCTCAAAAATAAATTGAGATACAGCTTTCAATCAAATTGCATTTAAAAGAGCATTTTTTTCCTCATACAACGGTGTAAAAATTTAAAATGTGCGACGGTTAGAAGTTTAAAAATTTGCAGTAAAGAAAATTGCAAAACCAAAATTTGATTTCAAATTTCAAAGTGTTGCCATTCGCAAAATGACGTATGCGTTACGCACAGATATGTTTGTCCTTTATAATATAGATAGCGTAGGAGCGCCTTTGGCGTGTAATGTAGCTTGAAGTCGCTTGGGAATCGATTCATACAAGTGATGAATAGTGTTTAGAGGAATATTGTACCATTCTTCATGGAGATATTGTGAAAGTTCCGGGAGAAATGCCGGCGAAGGATATCGATTCCAGATTGAACACTAATACAAGGATAAAATAGACCATAATGGTTCGATTACATTGAGGTCGGGGACTGTACGGACCAAGGTAGATGTTGCTCTTCATCTTTGTGTTCATCAAACAATGATTGGACAAGTGCCACTGCATGAATAGGAGCATTATCGTCATGGAAAATTTCTCTCCTGCAAGAAACAAAGTTTGCATCATAGGATGGACCTGGTCAGCAAAATCTTCTCTAAACTTCTCCCCAGTGATCTTTCCTTTCAGGGTTACAATTGGGCCAGCAGAAAAACACGACACGGCTGCTCATACCACGACAGAATTATCTCCATGCTTGACAGCTGGAAGGAGACAATCACGATCATATGCTTTTGTAGGTGTCCTTCAAACATGCACCCGTCCTGTTGTGGGGAATATTGTGAAAGGTGATTCGTCTGACCATATAAAGGTCTTCCACTTAGTAATCGGCCAGGTTTTGCGGCTGTGGCACAACTGTAGACGACGTTTGCATTGATAGCTGTGACAAGTGGCTTGGGAATTGCTGTTCTGCCGTAAATGTTCCGTTTATGTAGCTGCCTTCTAACTATAATTATTGATACTGGAGAATCCCGATGCTGATTGAACTCTGAGGCCACATTTGGCTGCAGTTGTTTTCTTTTTAAGACAATAGAATCCGCTTCAATACCCGTCGGTCTCTTTCACTCAGCTTCTCCTTCAGTCCATTACTTTTCTTTGCCGAGCTCCTCTGGACACGCCTGAAATCTGGGAGGTTTCGGTCACAGTTGCTCCAGCTAGTCGGTCTCCTACAATTTGCGTCTTTGAAAGTCTGTGAGATCTGACATTTTACACGTTTGACAAAAATCCAAGACGTATACAACTTCACGAAAGCTACCTCATACTACCATGATATATACTGTTTATATAACAAAAATCTGGTAGTTAGAATTACATTTTAATGCTTACGAAGCGCATTCTTAAATGTCACTTTCGTTCACAGGTGTTTCCATTACTTTGATAATTATCTGTATGTATGTATGTACTAAATTTTGTCCGCACGATAAAAGTCGCAATTATGCACGGATCGTGTTCAAACTCGCCAACAACTTTGAGATGGCTAATAACTCGGCGGGGATTGAAAATGGGCAAAATTGGCCCAAGGGAATGGAAATGGGGAGGATTCAAAATTTTGAATACCGTCTTAACATAATTCTGATAAAACCAGCTCTTACACAACAATGACAAGAAAAAATAAATATTTTTCGTTATAGCAGTTGCCAACAATTAAAAAAAAAAGCAATAAAATTCTCGCCAAAACAATTGCTTTTCTATTGAAAGTTTTTCATGTGAAAAATTAAATTAAATAAATAGTTTGACGAATTGAAAACAAATTGAATATTACGTCATAAGTTTTCTAGAGTAAGATTTCCGCATGAAAACTCAAAATGAAATAAATAGTTTGACGAATTAAAAACAAAAACAAAATATTGCGTCATAATGAAAATAAAACGGACCTCAGCAGGTGAATATGTAACGTCATGTGAGTTTGAAGAAACGTATTAAAACATGATAAAAACCCGACTATGGAAATATTAACTTATTTTAACGCTTTGAGGTTCTCTGAATTTGCTTTAGTTATTTTTTAAACCTATTCCATATACATGCGTGTGTGTGTATTCGTGTATATTAGAATTTTCACAAAATGTTTAGCTCCCTAGAGTTCATTTTTAGTGAAGTAACTGGGTTTATCTCTAATCTTGATTTAAGTTTTGTTGGTGAATTTAGCACTTAACTTCGAAATCTAACTCCGCCTGTAGGCCTGAGCCGGCAGGGATTTTTTACTTTCTTCTATCTTTACAAGAAGAAAGTATTGGATTCGTGAAAATTTTCGACTTTCTGTTTTCGACGGATTTACATGTTCTAGGGGTCAGAGAACCCAAACAAATGTCTGTCTTTTTACAAAATGTCTGTCTGTGAGTCTGTGAATCTGTTAGTCTGTCTGTCTGTCTGTATGTGACACAAATTTTGTGGGCGCTCTATCTCAAGAATTAATGCACGGAATTTAATAAAAATTTATATTCAGTTAGTCCCTGATATAAATTGGTGCTGATTAGTTTTTGGTGTAAATCTCTCAAAAGGTTTCGCTGTATGCAGCCTTTTTCACGATTTCCGCAATAGCTCAATCTCCAGAACTAATACACGGATTTTCATCAAACACCAGATTCAGTTAGTCCTTGACATGAATTGAAGTTTTGAACATTTTGGTGTAAATCGCTCAACAGGTGGCGCTGCTATACTGCATTTTTTACAATTTCCGCAATAGCTCTATCTCAACAACTAATGCTTGGAAAATCAACAAACTTCAGATTCAAGTATACTTTGATATAAATTAGAGCTGTTTGTGTTTTGGTGCAAATCGCTCAACAGGTGGCGCTGCTATGCAGGATTTTTCACGATATCCACAATAGCTCAATCTCCAGAACTAATGCACGGATTTTCATCAAACTTTAGATTTAGTTAGTCCTTGACATAAATTGACGTTTTGCACCTTATGGTGTAAATCACTCAACAGGTGGCGCTGCTATTCTATATTTTTTGTGATATCCGCAATAGCTCTATCTCAAGAACTAATGCTTGGATTTTTAACAAACTTCAGATTCCGGTATACCTTGATATGAATAAGTGCTGTTTGTGTTTTGATGCAAATCGCTTCACAGGTGACGCTGCTATGCTGCATTTTTCAGAATTTCCCCTGTAGCTCTATCTCAATAACTAATGCGCGAATTTTCAGAATTTCCATTATAGCTGTATCTCAAGTACTAATGCAACAATTTTCACCAAACTTCAGAATCAGTTAATCCTTGATATGAATTGACATTTTGTACATTTTGGTGTAAATTGCTCAACAGGTGGCGCTGCTGTACAGCATTTTCCCCGATTTCTGCAATAGCTCTATCTCAAGAACTAATGGACACATTTTCATCAAACTTCAGATTCAGTTACTCTTTGATATGAAATGATGCTGACTACGTGTTGGTGAATATCGTCCAATAGGTGGCGATGCTGTGCTGCATTTTGCACTATTTCCTCAATAGCTCTATCTCAAGAACTAATGCACGAATTTTCATCAAACTTCAGATTCAAGTACACCTTGATAAATGTTGATGCTGATTATGTGGTTGTGTAAATCCCTCGACAGGTGGCGCTGTTATGCTGCATTTGTCATCATTTGCGCAATAATTCTATCTCAAGAACTAATGCACGGATTTTCCCCAAACTTCATATTCAGTTAGACATTGACACAAGTTGATGTTAATTAGGTTCTGGTGTAAATCACCCAATAGGTGGCGCTGCTATGCTGCATTTTGATGGATTTATACGATTTTAGGGACAGTAATATCTCAAGAACTAATGCACGGAATTTCATCTTTTTAGAATCTTCATGATGAGCATAAATGCACTGTGATAATGAATTTTGAAGTATTGACAAGTATGAGATAGAAGAAAGTTTTGTGATGGGCACAACATACTAGTTTACAGTGTACTAATACTTCAATTTTCATATAAAATACTTATGCGTCTTACTTTTTTGCAGATTTTCATGAGGGAAACAGAAACTATGTTATAAAAAACAAATTCTCTTTGTTATTTATTTTTGATTAGTATGATTTTATATTCATTTAGTTGTAAAATGTTACACAAATAAAGAATTTTGCGCTAACTTAATCGGCTATGCTTTTCTTAGTAAAAAGTTTAGTGTCCTTCTATTTTTTTTTTTTTTTACGCAGTGTATATATTCTTATCTGTACTGTAAACGTTGTTGTATCATTTGTGCAAACACATCAAGACTGAAGAAGAGAACTGAAGCGCCACACATCGTTCCGCCAAGAATATATATTCTGAAGAATGTCCATTGGATATAGCACGACACTGAGCACAGCAAAATGTAATTATTCCTGTATTTTTTTTTGTGCTTATTTCTGTGAAAATTGCATTGTGCTAGTGTCTATATTTTTAAAATTATTTAATTTAAATTTTTTTCTTGTGACTTTTAGATCACCCGGTGCACCGGGTTTATTAAATATATTACATTATATAAATAAATTATATAATTATTTTTAAAACTTCATTAAAAAAATTTTTGAAGGAAGATTTTGCGGGATGTGACAACGTTAATAAATTTGATTAGCGTATTTCATATATATTTTATTGAAGTTTTAACGAGGGTGTTGGCACATCCTACCGTATACTTTTTTTTGCAATTTGATGCACAGCCCTTGCAATGATAGGATTGAAAAACGAAACCTTCATAAACATTTTTGTGTTATGTTTTCTTGATTTTTTCATCGAAAATAATTTATGACTATAACACTCTACATAAAAAAAGAAACATTAAAGATAGAAATATAAATGTACTAGCAAACCCCGCGGCTTTGCTCGCGTAATATTTGAAATATGCCAAGTGATATTTAAATGTCTAATTTTTATTAAAAGTTACTAACTAAATTTTTATTTTATTAAATGGTAATATTTTATTTTATTAAAAGGTACTTATTACTTTTAGGAATAATTCAAAAATTACTATTTAAAACACAGTTTCATTAAACTTCCTTATTACACTGCATTAGGCAGAAATGAGACTTAAATTAATAAAATGAAATAAAAATAAATAAATGATAATTTAGAAAATATTTTGAAACTTTTATGCTCAATTAATACGCTCATTTCAGTATTCATTTGAAGTTTTGAATTTGTCAGAAACCATCATCTTACATCTTAAAATTAACCATCATGTCAAATTCCAAGTCCTACCACCTCTCTCAACATAAAGGGCTGTGTTGAAACAGGAACTGTCACCATTAATTTGCCAACATTAATTTTGAAATCGGTTTGTTATTTCCTAATATTCCACAGAAACGTAATTTAAAAAGCTTTTAAAGCCCTTTTTTAGAACGTTTGTTGTTCCTGTGAACCCCAGGTGGTAGAATCACCGGCATAAAATATAGCCTGTGTGGGATCAGAGACTGTTACCATTGATTCGCAACTATTACTTTTATAATCGGTTTATATTCCCTGAAATTGCATAGAATCGTAATTTAGAACTTTTTTAGAATGCTTTTCGCACCTCCCCTTCGCTTCACCCCTTTTTAATTCGAATTTATTTTCGACGATCCTTCGAGGGCATGTATATTTTATAAGTAACTACAATGTCATATTTAAAGTTTCTAGCCTTTTCAGTATCACAGAATTCGCAATTAGAAAGTTTTTAGCTCCTGCAACCCTCTGGTGGTAGTGGAACAGACATAAAATATAGCTTATGTTTGAGCAGGTTCGATCACCAAAATTTGTCATCATTATTTTTTTTAATCGGTTTGGTAATTTATAAGTTTCCTTAAAAATTGTAATTTATAACGCTTTTCACTCACTTCATTTTTTTAAATTTGAATTTTCTTTCGACTGTTCTTAGAAAGCAGTTGCATCTTGTAAGTAAATACCATGCCATACTTCAAAGTGTTAGACCCCATAGTTGTGCAAAAAACGCAAATTAGAACATGTTTTGCCTTTGCAACCCTCAAATAGTACTGACAGCAATATAAAATATAACCTATGTTATAACAGGGACTGTCACCATTGATTTGCAACCATTACTTTTGAAATAGCTTTGGTATTTCCTTAGATTGAGTAGAAATCGCAATTTAGAACGTTTTTAGTACGCTTTTCGCGCATTTTCACCCCTTTTTAAATTTCCAATTTTTTTTTTAACTGTTCTTAAAGATCATTTACATCTAATAAATATGTACCTTGCCTAATTTTAAGTTGCTAGCCCCTACCGATCACAAAAATCGAAATTTAGAACGCTTTTTTGCTCCTGCAACGTCTTGGTGATAGTAATACCGACATAAAATAGCGTCTATGTTAGAGCAGGGGCTGTCACTATCAATTTCCTATTATTATGTTTGAAATCAGATTCATACTTCCTGAGATATTGCCAACAAATCGGCATTTAGAACGTTTTTAGAACGCTTTTCGCGCATTTTGCTCCTGCATCTCCTCTGGGGTAGTGCAAAAACACATAAAATATAGCCTATCTTGGAGCAAGATCTGTCCACATCATTTTTTCACCATTATATTTGAAATCGGTTCAGTACTGTCTGAGATTGCATTGAAATCGCAATTTAGAAAGTTTTTTACAACACTTTTTGCGCATTTTGACCCCCTTTTAAATTTCGATTTTTTTAGGAAATGTCCTTACAGATCATTGATATCTTATAACTAACTACCATTCCAAATTTCACGATTCTAGGTCCTTCCGTAACGCAAAAGCCGCAATTTAGAGCGTTTTTCTCCTGCACCCCCTTTGGGGTATTACCACCGACATAAAACATCGCGTATGTTGGAGCAAAGGTTGTCACCATCATTTTGACACCAATATTTTTTAAATCGGTTTGGTATTTCCTGAGATTCTGTAGAAACTACCATTTAGAACGTTTTTTAGAACGCTTTTCGCGCATTTTCACCCCTTTTAAATTTCGAATTGTTTAAGAACTGTTCTTAGACATCATTTATATCTTATAAATAACTAATATTCCAAATTTCATATTTCTAGGCCCTTCAGTAACGCTAAAATCGCATTTTTAGAACGTTTTTTGCTCCTACACCCCCTTTGGGGTAGTGGCACCGACATGAAACATAGCCTATCTTGGAGCAAGCGTTGTCACCATCATTTTGACACCAATATTTTTTAAATCGGTATGGTATTTCCTGAGATTCTGTAGAAACTACTATTTAGAACGTTTTTTAGAACGCTTTTTGTACATTTTCACCCCTTTTAAATTTCGAATTGTTTAAGAACTGTTCTTAGACATAATTTATATCTTATAAGTAACTAATATTCAAAATTTCATATTTCTAGGCCTTTCAGTAATGCTAAAATTGCATTTTTAGAACGTTTTTTGCTCCTACACCCCCTTTGGGGTAGTGGCACCGACATGAGATATAGCCTATGTTCTAAGTTGGACTAACACCATCATTTTGATACCATTACTTTTGGAATCGTTTCGGTAGTTCCCGAGCTTACCTCCGACAAATAAACAATTTTTTCCTCTTTATAATAGGAGTATAGATTGCTAAATCGCAGTTTGGCAATGCCCTTTTTAGAGCTGGTTTTGTTATTTACTATAAAAGTATTTCGGGTTAGGCTGGAAAGAATAATTATAAAGCACGACAACATACTGAAAGAAACTGACAGCTTATAATTATGGAATTTTCCGTAGCAATTCAAGCGAAATTTTAAGTAGTAAGCAGAAAAGAATAAAAATGATTGTCAACAGCATGGGGATTTTACCTCATAAAAGTAAGAAACAAATTGCTCAATTAATCTATAGTTGCTTTCTCTTGTAACATTTACAGATCGAAAAAAAGATGTGTAATTCAATGATGCCAATACTGAAGAAAACGATTTTTTGGTGGCGGCCACATATTTTACGCAAATTTCTAAGCACACAAATTCGTAATAAAAATTCGATGTTCGAAATTTTAATTCAAGCAAACATTTTATGTTTTTCCATAATGGACATGTTTGCCTAGAAATTTGTCTTTTAAGGTAATGATGATATAACTTCAGGATTCATCTTATGATTCTTTTTGGAGGGTAAATGCTTCCTATAAACGTATACGTAGACACTCGACTTACATCTATTAAATTTTTAATGAAAAATGTTAAAAAAGTACCATAATATAAGCTAGAAAATTTGATATCACACCATTACTAGCATACAAAAATTTTATGTAAATATAAAATTCATTTCACATCTAAAACCGCACCTTTAGCATTTATGGCTCATAGACAGTACTGTAGCCGAAATCTTTTGTGTGTCCCTGTAACTGAATGATAACTATTACGCGTGTCATATTCTACAGTAAGCATCTTGAAGTGCACCTCAATAACATATACAAGTTTCATTATGTTCGAAGTAGTGTAACATTATTAACTCGTTCGGGACCAGGGGTATATATGCACCCTCAAAAAGTGATTTCAGCGCTTGAATTTGATACCAGTAAAAAAGAACAGTAAAATTGATTTTATTTAATTAAGACATTTTCGTGATTTATAAAGTTAAGTCAAATAATTAACAAAAGGTGGTGCAAACGAATAAAATTCGTGTAAAAGATGCTGGTCCAGAACGGGTTAAAACAAGGAGATAGACCCGGGCTTCCTGGGTTACAGAATATAGGTGAAAACCATCAATTATATATTTCTGATGCTACCATCCTTTTTTCTCTGCACATACTAAAGGCACAGCGACTAATGAGGTATTTCTTGACTGCAAGCAGCTTTTGGCGTAGTATACTTATATATCGTTAAAATATATTGTTTCATAAAAATAATGGCAGTTAATAAAAATTAATGAAAAGACGTACCAGCAAATAATCTCAAAGATTGCGGCGAGAAAACCTCGTAACGGACGGGCCTACTTTTTTTTTTTGATAACTTCTAATAATTTTTTCAATTTTTTTTGTAGAATGCCCACTAATAATACTAAAAATAATATTTATATGAAAAAAAAAACAATAATACGTTGAAATAAAGTTTTGAAAAATATTAAAAGTGATATTTTCATATTAGCCTCACATCAGGAATTGACAGATGATGACATCTCCAAAGATCGCTATTTACAATCAGCTTTTTCGATTCTTTTTATTTCAGTGGTTTAAGTGCGAAATTTGATTACATGTCTTAAATTTGTGTCATATTTATATTTTATTGCTTTATTTATGGATTGATGATGTTTTAATTTCTTTATGGAATATAAGCTGGACCCAAATGGGAAGCTATTTATATTGATTTAAATGCTAAGGGATTTATATTTCGTAATCTGTCCAGAGGCGATAAATTTAGTAAAAAAAAAATATTCCTTGTTGAAAACTATTTTTAAAACCAATAAAAATTGAGTAAATTGTGATACAGTGTTCAAACAAATTGCGATATAGTTTTCAAACAAATTGCGATATAGTTTTCAAACAAATTGCATTTGAAAGTTAATTTTTTTCTTTATCCGACGGTGTAAAAATTGAAAATGTGCGGTATTTAGAAGTTTAAAAAATTGCAATGAAAGGTTATAAAAGTTAAATTTAATCGTCTGCTGTTGCCACCGCCAGAATGACGTCAGCGTTACGCACGGGCACGTTTGACTTTATAATATTCACTACGAACAATTTTTCCTGTAGACCATTATGTAACAGAATTCTTTTGAATGATCCACCAAACGAACTAAAAGTGATACACACTCCATTTTCTACAGAGAACATGCTATAGTAAACTTGGAATAACAAATATCAATTGCATGGCAATTCGACTTTATTTACGAGAGTTAGAGTACAAACAGACGATAGATAGACAAACCAAGTTATAAATACTTTTCAACTATGTTGGAATTTGTTGGAAAGTACTTGATTTCATAAAAGAAATAATTTAAAACTTTTCAATTTTTATTTTTCTGATAATTAACAGAGACCATTATTAAATAAATAAAGCTTTGTAAAAAAAGGACTTTTTTTAAATTTTGTATTAAAACAAATAATTTTTTATTTAAAAAAAAAGTCAGAGTTGAATTCATTAGACAAATTACTTTTTATTAATTCCTGTCATTTTTGCTAAGCGGCTTATAACTAAATTTAATTTTTAAATCTGTCGAAATTGTGAAATGTTTTAGTTTAATGAGATTAATTTTCTGAGTTTGAAATCCAAAGGAACAAAAAATATTACTTTGAAGGATGTGATAATACATTTTTATTTCGAAAACTCCTTTTATTCATTATTATATAAAATATTGTAAATTAAATTCTTATAGTTTATTCACGAATATTAGATAATTTTTTGTTTTTTACCTACTTTTCGAAATTGATTTTTGAAGTTCTATTTTTGTCTAACATTACGCATATAGATTTTGGATTACATTTATAAATTTTCGTTCTGAAATCTTTCATTTTTTTAATTATAATAATATGTTTATGACTGTTAGATATAAAAAAAAATGCACCTTTTCTTCATTAAACCGAGAATTACTTCTCTTTGTATCATTAAAGAAATGGATTTTCGAATCATTACATTTATTCGAAGTTCTTCTTCTTTCCCCTCTGGGAGCGTTTAATTTTCTGTTCTGTCGGAAAGAAATTTCGCTAATGATAGATACAGAAAATATTTTCAAATGATTTGAGTCGCTACTTAATTTCTCACAAGACAATTGTCTAGACATGCAAACACGTGCGCAAGCTAATGTTAAACCAATGGTAGCGTTTTTATAAAAAAATTTGTTTGCATTTCAAAAATTTATTCTACATTTTTTTTTCTGTTTGTCATAAAATCTTTCAAGTTTAACTTCCATTTTCGGAACAGGTTCTGAAAATGAAAGTGCACACAAAAAAAAAAAAGCAACCAATATATCTGGTTATTACATTGACCTCAGATAGTCTATGCATGAAAAAAAAAACACATTTAAAAATATTGAAATACAAACGAGAAATTTGAAAAGGAGGCTGTCATTAGTTTAACAGTAGTTTTCGAGAGCCTTGGCGTGACTTGTGTAGTATCTTAAGGCTGTTCTCAACAGCTCTGCTCAACAAGCGCAAAACGTTTTGACGCATTTCCAAATTCATTTTTTAACGGAAAGATATAAAATTGGGAGGCCAGACTGTGGAAGTGATTTGGAATCGAACTGTGTTTTCCATTTTTTGATAAATAAATTACCTGTCGAGTTAAAAGCGATTTTAATCACGTGACAAAGACGTTTTTCGCCCTTTCTTAAGTGGTTATTCTTCTTTCGCACGGAAATTCGGTTCAAAGCGCCCACTTTGACACTATTTTCTGGAAGATCTATTGCGTTTGCAAAGAAACGAAAAACAGTTCTATTATATAGTTTCTGAACAACAACACCTGCTAGTTTCATGCATTTCTGAACAAAAATAAATTAAATCTTATGTCATGAAGTTGACCTTTTGGATTTGAGAACAGGCTTAAGGAATAATGCCACATTGCAATCAAGATAATTAGTCGCGTGCGGTGTTGCTATCCTACAAAATATATTCTTATATTAAAGCGTTTAATAGACATTTATTTTTAGATAGATTTCAATAATTAGATGCTGTTCTGTCAGGCCACATATCCCTGACCCGCTCCGTTGTTTTAAATGTCAACGTTATGTCCATATAAACACTACCTGTCGTGGCTCTGTTACCTGTGCACGTTGTGCAGAAGTCGGCCACGACAGTAAATCTTACAATAATTCTGAACGCTGTGCAAACTGTAAGGGTGAGCATACCGCATACTCTCGCTCTTGTCCAAACTGGATCCGTGAAAAAGAAATTCTTGCTATTAAAATAACCCAAAAAATTTCTTACCCTGTACCTCGTAAACATGTTGAATCTAGGATCTCGTCTGTCGGGGTTTCTTACTCGAGTTTACTCAAATGACAATCAAAATCCGTAAGACACATAAGCACGCTGACTGAAACCTCTTTTCCCCCCAAGTAATTCACCTATTACATTATCTTCCAGCACTTCAAAGAAAAAAAATTCCTACCGGCTCGGCCTACAGGCACAGGTAGATTTCGCTGCTTTGGACGAGTTTTTAATTTCATTTTTATATAAGAGATGGTTTTATCAGAATCACGTTAAGGCTGTATTAAAAAAAAATGCATTTCCATGCTCAACAGCTCTAAATTTTCTGGCACATTTTCAGGTTCATTTTTAAAAGAAAAGATATAAAACTTGCTGACGTCATTTTTGAAGAGATTTATAAGCGACCTATGTTTTTATTTTTCTTACAATTAATTAAAACTTGATTTATAAAGAATTATTTTCTCAGTAGAGCAATATTTTTCGTTTCCAACACAATCGCTTCGGGAAATTCGGTTCAAAATGCCCACTTTGACATCATTTTCAGAAATATATTCTGACTCTATTAAAAGTCCACTATTACGCTACTTTATATAGTTTCTGAATAAGAGAATCTACCAACTGGATGCGTTTGAGAGCAAAAATGAATTAAAAAATGAATCAGAAAATAAGCAGTTTGTTTTTGAATACACCGTTAATACGATGATTTTTTTCTTCAACCGCTATGTATTTTTAATTTGTCTTTGTAGTAAGAATTGGTCCTATCAAAAACTTGTCAATATGAATGTTGTAGATAATATTAAGAAGATATATAATAAATTCCTGCGTTTTTTATATCTTGTGAATTGACGAAGTTATGAATCTTTTTCTTCTTCAACCCCCCTTTTTGTTTTCGTTTTGAATTTTTTTTGCGGTACGAATTGGTCCTATCAAAAACTTATCAGTATAAAAGTTGTAGATAATATTAAGGAGACTTATAATAAATTTAATTGAATTTGATATCTTGGGAATTGAAGAAGTTATAATTTTTTTTTGTCCCTAAAACCCTACTTTTTGCGCCCATTTAGCCCATTTTTAATTTTATCTAAAATCTGTGATACATAAATTTTTGGCCCTATTTTTAGAAGTGATAAAAATTTTAAATTGATTTGATATGTACAAAAATTAAGAAATTATCGGGTTTTTTCGGTTTACACAAAACCTCTCTCTATTTCCACCCCCTTCGTCCGATTTTGCCCATTAACGAACTTGACAGAGATTTTATGCCCCCTGAATTTATATATCAGTTTGGAAGAGATTTGTGCAGAATTACGGAAGTTATCGTGTCCATAAAAAAGTGACATAAAGTTTTTTACTGAGGGTGGTTTTGGGTTCTAGGGGTCACGATCGGTGTAGATCTGCAATTTCTTTTCAGAAATTCCAGCATAGGAGCGATCGCAATAGGTTATATTTCATACGAAATCTAACTAACAACTCTTGATGTTTCCTCTGCCACTACTGGAAAACTTACACCAAAACTATAACTTTGGTCACCATCATCCGAACCTGTTAAAATAGAGTACCTAACTAGTCAATCGCAGAAATCTTCAAATCAAATAAAAAAGGTCACCCCAACATGACACTGAAAAAAACCCTGTTTCATCGGCATTTAACTTGCAGAAACCTGATACTAGTCAAACTGTGAAACTGAGCCAAAAAAATTTGCGTACAGAAAGGGAAAAAGACAATTCAGGGTTATTCACAGTGGAAAACTGTGGAGAAAAAACAGAGGAAATCATGTCATACCCCAACTTATACTAATTTCAAGGATCCCAAGCAGCTGCAAAGTTACTTTGAGAGGCTATGGAGTCGGAATCTTTTGACTCGAGTGCAGATGACGATGATACTGTTTTTGAGGAGATTTTGCCTAAATAATTTTACATTGTTTTTAAATTCTCTGTGATTTTTAAACTTATCTTTTACACAACATCTTATACTTTGTTCATTTTTTGACAATTACTGCTTTATAACTTTTACAGATGATTTTAATTACAATAATTTTGTTTTTTAACTTTTGTCTTTTGACTTTTAAAATGATTTGAATTATATACATCATTACTGTTTTTCATTTAATTAATTTGTTTTTTATCATGTTATTGTTAGTTATTTTTACTCTGACTTTTTGAGATTTTGTTTAGTTTTGTTTTGTTCTTATCTTTGTCTTGGCGCAGCATGTCCCAATAGGGACTTTGTGCCATTAAAATTCAATCAAGCTGCCAATCAACCAATCAATAATTAGATAGATTTCCAATCTATATCGATTTGTATGGATTTAAAATATAAGGTAAATTATTTTGCTTTCTTGTGTTTGAAATTTAAGTAGAATATAATTTTTCTCCTATACTGTAAAAGGAGAAACTAATTTAAGAGTTTTTAACATGCATATCTTTAATTTATGCAATATTATAATTTAATATTATTTATAAATATTTTTTTGTTTGACTTATCTCTTAATTATTCCTTAAACTAAAAATTATTAGTTCGAAGATGAAATTCCTGCACAAAAAATAATTTATGACTTTATGAACTGATAGTCACTGGAGAAAAATTTAACTCTTGAACAATCTATTATAATAAAGATAGATGTTTGTCTGTCTCTCTCTATTTCTCTCTTTCTTTCTCTCTCTCTGTCTCTCTCTCTGTATGTGTGTGTTTGTGTGTACTATGTTCTGAAAAGGATGCTGCGTCAGAGCTACAAGATTTTGCAAGAAGGTGTCAGTATGTCTAAAGTTATGTCCTCGAAGCCAGTTTTTCGATCTTTTAAATTTTAATTTTTTATGCGATTATTAGCATTTTTTCAAGTCCAATATAGTAAATTTTGTCTCCTTTTGAATGAAATTTATTCGGAATTCGTACAGTTATTTTTTAATTTTTCTCTACTTTTTTATGCGATTTTTTGAGTTTTTTTCGGTTTCCGGGCCGATTTTTAGACTTTCCGAAATAAAATGATTCCGAAAAGTTTCATAGTGATTACTTAAATTTAATTAATTCAGAAATTTTGGTTAATTAATAAATTTAAATGCATTAATTTTCATATTTTTTGCAGGTTCTTCCGGGCCTATATTTAGGGAGCTTTCGTGATGGTAAAGATATTGAGCAACTACGAGCTAATAACATTACACACATTGTATCCATACACGACACAGCAAAAGTTGTCGCAGAGGTGAGTGATATTACTGATTTTTTACTGGCGCGATGCTAAAGTTAAAATTTATATTACCGCCCTTTCAAGGGCGGTAGTGACTATCTAATTTTAATTCCAAAACTGACGAACGGCACCAAGAATATTTTAATAAATTTTTCCTTTTACTGTGGAGTCCGTTTGTAACCAACCTGGTATATAGCGATGCATCGATAGAAAGTCCAGTTAGAAAATCCCATTTTGTTTAATATATTTTACAATACTATTTTTAATGGATATGACGAACTCATATAACGAAGACCTGCTTATAGCGTCCTCAGTATTTGTATACTTTCCAAAAATAACGAACCTTTTTTTCAAATTATAAAAATCGATCATTATTTTTAAAATGTCTACATTGACAAATTTCTCTTACCATCTCATGATGATGTTGATGCCGTTTTGTTGAAATGGCTTACACACCAAAGGTCCCGTATAGGGTAAGACAAACAAAAGTGACAGAATTTTTTTTCGACGTAGAGGTATGCGTTATAATCTACCCGTATAAAATCATTCTAGCACAATAATAAAAATATTTTAATAAATTTATGATGTAACCATTTAAGATAAATTTCGATGGTTATATTTAAAAATTACAAATTAAAATGTGTAAAATTATTTTAATGGCTTTAAAAACATTCTTTAAGATTCTTATATAGAGTTAAAAGCAGTTAGAGCTTTACCTATAATAAAAAGTTGTACATCTCGTTTATAACGAACCTCGGATATACCGAACCGGTTTTGATAGTCCGACCAGGCTCATTATAAGCGGACTCGACTGTATATTGAAAGTGTAGAAAAGCAAGTTGTTATTTTCTAAAAAAATCGTTTGTGAATTCTGGTGTCAGTCAATTATTTCATCATTTTACGAACAGAATTTTCTGCCCCTGAAAGGGTTAAACTTTTAATCTAAAATTAATTAGTATTGAAACTATAGTTTAGATATAGGGATGCACAACCTGTGGCCCGCGATGGGGTAACGTGTGGCCCGCGAACTTCGTCAATTTATAACTGGAAAAAATTGCAATTTTTGTCGAAAAGTCGCAGGAAAAAATCGTGAATTTTGTTAATTTGCTTCGGGAAAATTTGAAAATTTTGTTGGTCAAATAAGAATCGCGAATTTCGTTGATCGGGTGCAGGAAAATAGCGAATTTTGTCGATGATGCTCGGAAAAATCGCAAATTTCTTAGATCGGGCACGGAAAAATCGCGAATTTGGTCGATGAAGCACGGAAAAAACCGAAAATTTCGCTGATCGGGGACGAAAAAATCATAAATTTTGTTGATGATGCGAGGAAAAATTGCAAATTTTCTTGATCGACTGCGGAAAAATAGTGAGTTTCGTCAGTCGCGAGAAAATATCGCGAATTTCGTCAATTTACAGCTGGAAAAAATTGCCAATTTCATCAGTGAGTTAAGATTTGGGAATTTTGTAGATCGGGCGAGAAAAAATCGCAAATTTCGTTGATCGGGTGCGGAAGAATAACAAATTTTGTTGATAAGGCTCGGAAAAATCGCGAATTTCATTGATCGGACACGGAAAAATCGCGAATTTTGCCTGTCAGGCGTAGAAAAATCGCAAATTTCTTGATCGGTCACCGAAAAATCGCGAATTTTGTAGTTGAAGCGCGGAAAAAATTCGCAAATTTCGTTGATCGGGCACGGAAAAGTCGGGCAAGGAAAAATCGCGAGTTTTGGCGAACGGGATCGGAAAAATAGCGAATTTCATTGATCGGGCACGGAAAAGTCGCGAATTTTGTCGATCAAGCGCGGAAAAATCTCAAATTTCGTTGATCGGGCACGAAAAAATCGCCAATTTTGTTGATGATGCCCCGAAAAAATTGCGAATTTTCTTGGTCGACTGCGGAAAAATATTGAGTTTCGTAAGTCGCGCGAAAAAAATCGCGAATTTCGTCAATTTGCCGCGGGAAATAATTGCAAATTTCGCCACTCAGTTAGAAATCGTGAATTTCGTTATCGGGTGTGGAAAAATCCCAAATTTTGTCAATTAGGTGCGGAAAAATCGCGTTTCGTCTGTTTATCGGGAATTTCGTCATTCAAGAATCAAGAATTTCGTTGATCGGGCTAGGAAAAATCGCAAGCTTCGTCGAACGGACACGAGAAAATTGCGAGTTTTGTCAATCGAGCTCGGAAAAATCGCAAATTTCGTTGGTTTGGCACGATAAAATCGCGAATTTGTCGATCTGGCTCGGAAAAATTGCAAATATCGCCGATCAGGTGCAGAATAATAGGAATTTCGTCGACCAGGTGCGGTAAGATAGGGAATTTCGTCAATCCGGTGCGGAAAAATTGCTAATTTTGTCGATCAAGCGCGGGAAAATCACAAATCTCTTTGATCTCAAATGTTGTTGATCGGCTCTTCCTGCCCCCTTCGTTCATAAAGTTCTCATTTTTTTTCGGCACCAGCCATTTACATGCCTATGTTTGTTTTTTAGCCCTTTTAATAAAATAAAATTTACTCCCCCGAATAAAGTACAGGAATATTATCACTCTTTCAAATTAATCCTTGTTATATATACAAACGTAAACTGTTGATATATCCTTGCCAACTGAATTGGACATGTTGTCTGGGTAGGGGAACCTAGAGGGGTAACCCCTCTCTCACACACACACCTCCCCGAAATAGAATTCTCTTCGTGTCACTGATGTGGCCCTCGACAACCCAGACATTTTTGAAAGTGGCCCTTCTCTTAAAAAGGTGTGCACCTCTAGTTTAGAACATAGTATAATATGGAACATATAGTCACTATATGTTTTTTAAGTATCAATATTTTTTTTTCTCAATTTCTTGATTTATCTGCAGTATTTTTGTCTTTTGTAACAAGGAAACCACATTTAGTGAAGATCACACATAGCATTGAGACGTGGCGCATTTTTTAACTTTATAGGCCAAAGTTAGAGAATCGATAAAATTTGTCTGTGAAAATTGTATTTATTGCTTTTATAGCAGCATAACTTTCTGAAAATGCAATTTTGAGACCACTTATCGGACTACCTATATTATAAAGGTCAAACATGTCCGTGCGTAACGCTGACGTCCTTTTGACGGTGGCAACTGCAGGCAATTGAATTTAGTTTTTACTGCAGTTTTTTAAATTTCAAAATATCGCAAATTTTCAATTTTTACGCCTTCGAATGGGGAAAAATGTTCTTTCATATGAAATTTGCTTGACAACTGTATCGCAATTAGTTTTAAAACTGTATCGCTATTTGCTCAATTTTCATAATTTTTAAAATAATTTTCAAGAGATGAATTTTTAAAAAAAAAATTCCTAGTCTCGTGTAGGTGATTACGAAAAGTAAATCCGTTTGCACTAAAAATAATATAAATAGCTCAGCATTTGTTTCCCGATTATATACCATAACAAAATTAAAACAATCATCAATCAATGAATTAAATTCAAATTTAAGACATGTAATCGAACTATGTGCTTAACCCTTAAATGCATATGGTATCGTTTTTGATACAATAATTGTTCCCTATTTATTGGATTTTTTATTCACATATTCCGTATTTCCACCAGAAAAATAAAAAAGAAAATTTCACTCCATTTAACAACAGCCATTTCGTTATTAAATAAACCGAAATTTACCATTTATATTTTCTGGTATGAATTCCGATTCTCTGAATTATGAAATTTCGGGAACGCATTCTACCCTATGCATTTAAGGGTTAAACCACTAAAATAGTTATAAAAGCAAAAAAAAAAAAAAAAAAAAAAAAAAGATAAGAAAAAAAGAAAAGCTGATCATAAATATTCTTTTTGGCGATTTCTTTAACTATTAATTCATGATGCGAGGCCAGTAAGAAAGTATCTCTTTCAATACATTTCCAAAACTTTATTTGAACGCATAATTGCTGTTTTTCATGTAAAAATGGTTTTTGGTATTGTTAGTGGCTATTCTAAAAAAATATATATATTAAATGCAGAAAATCTATTAGAGTTATCAACTTTAAAAAAGAAAAATATTTTCACCTACATACACGGGAAGCCCGGGTCCAGCCGTTAACGTAAAAGATGTTTTGAAAAAAGTACTTTAAAATACAAATTGGTTAATATTAAAAATAAAATATTGAAAAAAGTTTAAAATTTCTTCAAGAACCTACGAATTTCATTTTGTGGAAATGCAACATTATTATTGCATTTTTGGCGTCGCAAAATTGGCTTTATTCGTTACCGTAGAATTTCCTCCGGCAACCCTGGCCGAATGCCATAGTCGTCAGATGTATGCGAGTAGTGGTTTAGATTTGTAGCACTACATTTGGCGACTTAACTGGGTTTTTGCTTAAGGGGTCTTTTAAACTGGATGGAAATTAACAAAAACATTCAAAGTTTAAATCAGTTTTTAAAAACTTTTTATGAATAAACAGGAAAATTTGACTAATGATTAAACAGATTGTTTACTACTTTTTAATATACTTTTATTAGAAATTGTCTAGCGTTTTATAGAGTTTGGGCATTATTGAAATTCAAATAACATTTTTTTTTTACTCAGTTAGTAATTGTGCGCATGCTCGAGAACGTATGCATGGATTGTTACGAAATTTGGTATAGATAATAATCCCATACGTATGTTTATAATAACCTATTATTATGTATTTACAGCGATAGCTTTTAGTTATTACTAATTTTATTCATTAAAAAATGTAAAATTTTGAATTTTTTAAGCAAAAATTTTTTTTTCATCGTTAATGAATTAATTTTGATTTAAGAGTAGATCATTTTAAAAATACATATGTGCTTATTTTCTGTACCAAATTTCATAACAATTCATACAAACTTTCTCAAGATATGCGCGGATCGACTAAAAAAAGTTATTTTAATTTCAATAATGCACAAATTATGTAAAAGATTAGGAAATTTTTAATCGTAGTGTAATAAAAAGCACAATCTGTTTAATCAAAAATCAAAATTTCAATATACATAAAAAGTTTCTGGAAATACAATAATTAAAAATTTGAATGTTTTTGTTGATTTTCATCGCGTTTAAAAGTTACAAGGCCCTTTAAAATTAACAATTAAAAATCCATTACTTTAAAATTAAATGCATACACAAATATATAGAATATGATTTTTGCAGACAAACTATATCGGTTCTCTAACTTTGGCGTATGGGACACTAGGTCTTAATGCTGAATGCGGGCTTTACAAAAAGTGGTTCCTTTGTAAGTAGCAAGTATCAATGATTGTAAGCCAGTGAAACTGCTCAAGTAAAACGCTATGTGTAAAATTAATTTTTTCCCTCTATCTATAGGACAAGCAATATTTATGTATCAGAGTGCCTGACTCTCCAGAGGAGAATTTGACCAAGTATTTTGCCAGGTGCAACGATTTTATACACAGCGCTAGAATGGGCGGTGGAGGTGTTCTTATTCACTGGTAAGCTGCTTACAATATTGTATAAAATAAAATATGCTCCATTCAACTAATACAGTCTTATATATGTTATAAAAACTGAGATAGTTGATGTTACAAAAATTTAAATTTCATGTTAAATTCTCGTGTTAAACAACAATTCTTATTATTTAATCTCATAATATTTTCTTCTTATTTTTAACTCGAGTAAAGCTAAAAAAAATATCTCTGAATTCTAGTATGTTTGGTGATGTTGTAATATATGCAAGGCGTCCTCATGCCACATTCCAAGGAATACACAAATTTTCGCAGAACTGTAGTTTTCAGATGATGTTAAAATTTTAACCAGAATATGTTTTATTTTAACCAATTAATAATCTTCGTAGTAAAAAATTAAACCAACAGCCTGTGTAATCATAAAAATGAGTAATCATAAATCATAAAAATGAGTTAAAAGTAAATCAGTAAGATTATTAAATGAAATGAATCAAAATGAAACAGTTAATCATAATTACGAAATTATTATGTTTAACCATTTAAAATCATAAAAATGAGTTAAAAGTAAAATCCTCTGGGCAAGTGATTTTCTTGTGTACTGAGCTCCATATGGAATGACATTTAATTATCAGGGACTGTCGACATACTGTAAATTCGCTTAGTCACCATGTTAAATTAAAAATCGAATATCATTTAGCCCAGCGTTTCTTAAACTGTGGTCCGCGGACCCCTGGGGGTCCGCGAGCGTACAGACGAGGGTCCTCAATCTTAGTGTTGAATTCAGATTTTCTTTTCTTCGGCAGGAATTTCTGTATAGCTGTAGTTGTGGATAAATGCAGGACTGCAATTCTAATCATAGGAGTATAATAAACATAAAATAAATCTAAGTCTTTCGAAGGAGAAATTTCAATGCTGGGGAAGGAATTTTATATGACTGATAAAATTTCTCCTCAAGACTTTTGCGGAAGTTACTACTACTACTTCTGACGGTTTGACGAGGAGCCCGGGACATCAGCCCCACATCCCCGTGCCATAACAACTGGATAGGTAAGATGAAAAACAGTCAGCAGCGACGTGTGAGATGGTGAATTCGGAGTGGTTGGGGCAAGCCCCGCCCATCCAAACATGCCAGGACGATCAGAACGAAGGGGAGGGTAAAGCTGTAACTCCACTAAAAAAAAAAAGACCCTTTTCAGGGACCATACATTTTTA
Source organism: Maratus speciosus (assembly GCA_963932465.1). NCBI lineage: Eukaryota > Metazoa > Arthropoda > Arachnida > Araneae > Salticidae > Maratus > Maratus speciosus. Next base: position 420,912,010 of record OZ010789.1, on the reverse strand, counting down.
CATTATACTAAACAATTTTGCCTACACAATACAATACCAATCTGGTTTGCCCTACATTGGACAAACTAAACGACAACTCCGTTATTGAATTTGTGAACACATAAACTATGTTAAGAAAAAATAATTACCAAAATCCTCTGTTGTTTCTTTTTGTTGGGAGGAGGACGTAATTTCAACTTTGATTTGGTCACTATTATCAGGAAATTAAAAAATCTTTCAGATTTAGATTTTTTGAAGCCGTTCTTCATAAATTTAGAAACTCCCTGGTCAACGATTTTTCCAGTGTACCTTGCATCTCACTTTTCTAGGTGGATTTGTTATGTCACGAAGCTTCACTTCCGCTTTTATCTCATTGGTTGCTGGAACATGGTGGTCTTTTGGTTCATCATTTACTGACATTTGGGTTTTCGTCTTTCATTTTCATGGGTTTGGGGAAATGTTCATTTTATTTTATGCACTGATGATGTGAGTCTCAGTACTCACAAAATGCGTACTTCTGTTCATTTTCATAGTGGTTGATTTTTATATATTGTGTGTTCAAACGTTGGTTTTTCAGTGTTCCAAACAATTTTTTTATTTAAATAAGGTCTTTCCCATTAAATTATTATTTTTCTTTTATCTTACATTAGGAAAAATTTTGCTGATGGTCCCCGAAATGCATATCATTTCAAAGGGAGTCCGCGAGATTCCAAAGTTTAAGAAACGCTGATTTAGCCTTCCGGTCTTTATTTACTAAAAACAGTCGCAAGTTAATTAAAAAATATTTTTTAATTAACTTACAATAAGAAAAACTTACAATTTTTTGAAGACATAATTACTTAAAATTTACGCAATGTTCAGGTATGTGTGTGGGGGGAGGGGCGTCATAAAAATAACTTTACCTACATACTAGACTCTAGCGACCGGATCTTCCAAGGAATGAGGGAAAAGAATAATATGTAGGTAGGTATCTCAAAGTTTTTGCCCGAAATTGGGGTAAAGAACAATAATCCAATTCTCACGGTTCCGGTTACAGATATAAAAGTTTGAAAAATTCAAATGGCACCACTCATTTTTTCGTACTGCAATGTGATGGAACAGCAGGTGTATCATTAAAAGCGGTGACTTGAAACAAGTTCAAAGAATAGCAATAGAAACAGCAAAAGGAGACATAATTGCGACAAGAAAACATTTGGATTATCATTTTTTTTCAAATGGCTACTTTAACAAATGATAACACACTGAAAATTTATTATCCGAATAAAATATATTAGGAGTACTTAAAGATTTTAAACTATGATGTGATACAAAAAAAAGAATGAGAAATAAATTAAATTAGAAATGAAATAAAAACGGTACTATTTTAGCGATTACTTAACTACTACACTCATGTTCAAAATTAAGAAAATTTGCATATTTTGTCGAATTTCATTAATAGTACTGAACGAAAAGTAAAACTAATGCTTCGAAACAAAAATGCAACTCTTCAGTGTCGAATACGTAAGCGTACACGTGTGCACGGTCATAGCGGGTAGAGGAACAGGCTTTATTAGCGAGCGTGGCAATTTTCGCGTTTTGTTCGTTGCCACACACTCCGCCAAATATCTTGGTTATTTTTTTCTTTTTTTTTTTCTAACATTAGGTGAAATTCAAAAGGAAACAGTAAAAATGAGTAACCACCAACGTTTGGATGATGGAATGAGTTGGCGAATCCAGGGGCGGATTTAAGGGGTCGCGATGGTCGCAATCGCGAGGGGCCCCGCATCCCAAGGGGCCCCCAAATCTTCTTTTGAGTTCAAAGAGAAATGTGACGTTTTGATAAAAATATTTTCTTAGTGTGGTTTTTAAAATTTTTCAGTTAATATTACAATATCATTTTCATGTAATAAATATAATTTTTTCTATCATTTGCTACTACCAGAAATGTTTTACTTTCCCTTATCTTTTTTTTCCCCTTTATGAATTATCAGGACTATGATCGTTTGTGAACCGATAGGGTGAGATTCAAAGGAAACTTGGGTCTAAGCCAAAAGAAGCACTGTTAAAGACATTCTACGACGATTTAATTATACGGATTGATGTACTAATTAAATCATGGGCAGTCAACCTGAAGCCCCAGATTTTAGGGGCCCCACATTTGGTATGCAGTTTTCATAAAGCTGATATTTTAAGTGAATTTTACTTTGTTACTGATTATCTATACTAATAAAGCAAAGTTTCGCTCTGTCTGTCTGTGTTCGAATGGCTAGTAAAATCTATCGCACACAGAAGTCTGAAAATTTAGGTGAGGATAGTCCAAGACAGGTCCTAATGCACCTGTGGCTCAGATTTTTAATTTTTTAAGGGACGGGGTCCCTTTAAGTTTTTATGCACTAAATTATTCATAACTTGTCCCCTTTGTATCCAATCATCTTCGTTTGGGGGACCTTTCTCCATTTAGTTATTCTCGCCTTTCTACTCTGCAGATTCCAGACCTCTCTCCAGATTACTCTCTTTCTACTTTCAAGTTTTTGTGCAAATAAAAGGTTAATAAATTGCTTCCTTTTAATCCGATCTTCATTTTTGATATCCTTTTTCCATTTACTTAGTCTCACATTTCTACATTCCAGTTTAGATCCTGGGACCCCTAGGCTGCCGTAGGATCCGGTCCAGGGCCCCTTGAACTTTTTCTGTGCCAAGAATTTTTCACCCCCTGATTTTCTCACCTCCTCAGTACATAATTTTGAAGTTGAGTGTTGGATTCTTCTTCCTAGATCAACACCCTCATATTTTTATTGGGGCCCTAGGGCCCTTTTTTAAACATTTACCCAATTTTTTGTGCATTTCCTTAAAATATTATTCTATGCTTAATTGTGACTAATTGAAGATCTAAAGGGCTAAGAACTTAGATCTTTTAACAAGTTTTCATGTTAGGGACCTGCTCTTTACTATCAGTTGGCCCTTTTTGGGCCCTTTGTTATAGGTCCCTTAAAAGCGACCCGATTCACTAGTTTCTTTTTTTAAACAACTTCTTAAGTCCTCCTGCTACTACATGAATGTCAGAAACATTTCCGTGACTTCAACTACCACCAATTTTGAATATTAATCTGCTTCTTGTGGCCTTTGTTGCAGCTTATTTAAAAACTATCTGATTCTATTACAATTTTCTATAACATAGGTTTAGTGTCCTCCAGCTACTTTAAAACGACTAAAATAATTTCTTATACCCAACTATATTCTAGTTAAAACACTGGTTTCCAGGGCCCGGTTTTTCCTTATACCTCAGCTACCACTTTTTCCAAACATTATTCTCCTATTTCAGCATCAACTTACGGTTACAAACTACAGCCGTAAATTAAAAATCGCGTTACTTTAAAGGTAACTTTAGGTAAGGGATTTCATCCGTTTATTAAATATCGTGTTAATGCTAAAAGTAATTCGTGAAATTTACAAGAGGAAAATTACGAGGGGGCATTTTCCACCGCTTGGGGGCGCATTCTTTCCTCGGATTCTAAGGACCCAATTTCAACGGGATTTGGTTCATTCAACTTAGATTATAATTCGGCTACTTTCTGTATTTTGAAATTTTACCTTAGACTTCAGTTACCAACATTTCCTAACATTAATGATGCATTCTTTTTTTGGATTCTTTGGGCTTGATTACTACGCGGTTTGGCTTAATCAACTGGGCTTTTGATTGTCTCCGGCACGTGCGGAGTACTTCCGGTACATGTTGACTTAGATAACGGGGACCCCAGGTTACAGGTCGTTCGGAAATAAGTTTGTTGGGAACACTCTAGACGCTGCGGAAGGCAATGGGGGCCTCCGAAACTAGGTTCATTTAAAAAAAATTCTAAAGATATAAAATCATACAAACTTGAGTTTTGTTTAAGGTTATTATTTACGGACCCCGGGCAACGCCAGGCGGGTCTGCTAGTCTATACTAATAAAAGAAAGTTTCGCTCTGTGTATCTGTGTGCGATGGCTCTCAAAATCTACCGCACATAGAAGTCTGAACATTTCGGTGAGGATAGTCTAAGCCAGTTCCTAATGTACCTGAGGGTCAGATTTTTAATATTTTAAGACCCGGGCCCCCTGAGCCCTTCAAGTTTTTATGCCATAAATTTTTAATAGCTTGCCTCTTTTTTATCCAATTTTCTTCGTTTTTTGGGGACTTCCGCCATTTAGTTATCCCCCTTTCTACGTTTCAGTTAAAATCCTGGCTCCTGAGAACCAATACAGAGTCCTGGAAGTTTCTGTGCCCTAAACTGCTAATAACTCTCCCTTTTAAATCCAATATTTATTTTTGGTGCCCTTTTTCAATTTAGTTATTCCCTAGATTCTACATTCCAGTTAAGACCCTGGCCCCCTAGGACCCGGTCCAGAGGCCCTTGAACTTTTTGTCCGCCATGCATTTTTCACTCCCTAATTGTGTCGCCCTCTGAATGCATAACTTTAAAGTTGATTTTTGGATTCCTGTCCCCTGGCCAACACTCTCATATTTTTATTGGGATCCGTAAGGTCCTTTTTAAAGCATCCCCCCCCCCATTTTTGCGTATTTCTTTAAAATTTTATTCTAATAATTCATACCCTATGCTTAATTTCGTCTAATTGAAGATCTAAAGCGCAAAGTAGCTTTTTAACATGTTTTCATTTAAGAGCCCTGCTCTGAGCTACCAGTTGGCCTCTTTTGCATCTCCTATTATAGCTTCCTTAAAAATGGTCCTATTCACTAGCTTTTTTTTAACAACTTCTTAGGTCCCCCAACTACTACATGAACTAGAAAAAAATTTCTCAGACATCAGATACCACCAATTTTGAATAAATGGCTTTCTTGGGGCCCTTCTTTAAAAATAATCCAATTCTCTTTTACCTAGTTCTTGGCTCCTCCGGCTACTTTACAAACTACTAAAAAATTTCCTTATACTCAACTACATTCGAGTTAAGATTGTGGTCCCCTGGGACGTGGTACAGGGTCCCTTGAAGTTTTTGTGCCCTCAATTGTTAATAATTGACCCCTTTTAATCCGATCTTTGTTAAAAGGAACTTTTCCATTTAGTTAATGAAGACCCTGGCTCCCTGGGGCCCGGTCCGGAGTCCCTTGAACTTTTTGTGCGCCACGCATTTTTCACCCCCCAATTCTGTCACTGTCAATTCATAAATTTAAAATTGAGTCTTGGACTCCTGTCCCCGGGTCAACACCCTAATATTTTTATTGGAGCACTAGGGCCCTTTTTAAGCACCCCCCCTTTTTTGCGCAATTTTTATTCAAATGATTAATTTATACCCTATGCGTAATTTCGACTAATTAAATATCTAAAGTGACTACTAGAACCTTTTAACATGTTTTTATCTCAGGGCCCTGCTCTCAGCTATCAGTTCACCTCTTTTGGGCCCCCTATTATCGCGACCTTAAAAATGGTCTGATTCCCTAGCTTTTTTTCTAAAAACGTTTCAGGATTTCCACCTACCCCTCATGTTTTTATTGGAGCCTTAGGGCCCTTTTTAAGTATTTCCTCTTATTTTTAGCGCATTCATTTAACATTTTATTCTAATGATTAATTTGTACGTTATGTTTAATTTCGACTAATTGGAGATCTAAAGAACTAAATACTAGGACCTTTTAGCATGTTTTCATCTTAGGACCCTGCTCTCAACTATCACCTTGGCACCTTTTGATCCCCCTATTAAAGCTCCCTTAAAAATCGTCCGATTAACCAGCTTTTTCTTTTCTAACAACTTGTTAGGTTTTTCAGCTACTCCATGAACCACAAAAAAAATTTCTCAGACTTCAGCTACCACCAATTTTGAACATTAATCGCCTTCTTGAGGCCCATAATCCTATTCTCTTGCAATTTTCTTTAATATATTTCTAGGGTCCTCCTGCCACTTCATAAACTACTAAAAAATTTCCTTATACCCTTGCTACCAACTTTTTCGAATATTAATCTTCTTTTCGGTATCAATTTACGTTTACTCACTACAGTCGTAAATTAAAAATAACGCTACTGTTAAAGGTAAGTGGTTAAATTTAGAGAAGTGGGCGTATTTCATCCGTAAATTAAATATTGGGTTAATGTTAAAGGGACTTTGTTAAATTTAAAGAAGAAGGGGCACCTTCCACATTCTTTCCTCGTATTTTATCGGCCCGTAATCAATGACAATTGGTTCATTCAACTGGGATTCTAATCAAGCTAATTTCTGCATTATGAAAGTTTATCTTGGACTTTTGTTACCACCATTTTCGAACGTTAACGGCGCATTCTTTTCTCGGTTTCTATGGCTCGATTTCATCGAAAATTGGTTCATTCAATTTAGCTTAAGATTCTTATACATATTTTAGCTCCATATTCTACCACTAGGGGGAAGCATTCTAATCTTGGGTTTATGGGCCCGATAACTACGGGGTTTGGGTCATTCAACTTGATTTTCGATTGTCTTAGGCGGTGCGGAGCACTTCGGGTATACGCTACCTCAGACAGCGGCAACCTAGGTCACAGGTTCGTTCAGAAAGAGGCAGTGGCATAGCAAGGGAGGGGTCCAATTGCTCTAGATACCAGTAATATTTTAAAGTTTTTTTCGTCTTGATTAATAGCAGAAAATTCTTCAATTAGATAAGGCGAACTGAACTTTACAAAATCACTGGTATCCAGAGCATTTGGACCACCACCCTGGCTACGCCACTGGAAAGAGGTTTGTTGGGTTGCACACTCGACGCTGCCGAAGCCATTGAGTGGGGCCCCGGAAAAATTAAGTTCATTTGAAAAACTCTATGATTCTGAAGGCATTGGGGCACCGATTTTCCGAAGATATAAAATCATACAAACTTGAATTTTGTTTAAGGTTATTATAACGGTCCCGGTCAACGCCGGACGGGTCAGCTAGTAATAAATATTTTATTATTGCAGAAGTTTATTGTTGCATCGTAAGTGTTCATACTTTTTCCCTCTCATAAAATTCTCCACATCCAGATCAAAAATGACACGCGACAATCAAATATATCCTGACTGTCAAAGACAATGTCCCTCCATAGTTTTCCCCCAATATGAATTTTTTTCCATTTTAGCAGATGTTTTGCTAATCGCAGTTGTGAAAGTGGCACTTTTATATTTTTGGGACCATTTTTTATGGCATTCGTTATTAAGACACACACAATTACAAACTTATATGCAGATTAGTTAATTAAATTAGTGTTTAAAAAATATCTATCATATATATATATATATATATATATATACAGGGTGATTCATAAAAGATGGGCAGAACTTTAAGGGGTTATAGTACACTTAAAGACAAATAATATTAAATAGGAGACTAAGGGTCCCAGACGTATTCCCAAGGAGATAGGGGGCATTAAAGTTTAGGGTCCGAAATTTCAAATGATTATAAAACATGGAAAAATTGGTCGATTCGTTTGCGGTTTTTGCAAAAAATTTTCTTTATGCCAGTATTTTCTTGAAATAAAATTTTAAAGTTCAATTTTTAAAAAATGCCGATAGGGGGCGCTTTAGACTTTGGAGTAACAAACAACTATTTTTTAACGTTATTTTTTGTATTTCTTTAAATGATTTCGAAAGCTTAGACTTAAACTTAAATTTTGATCTAAAAATCTGAGTCCTAACGAGTAGTTAAGTAGCGTAAACTGAAATTGGAAATTTGAAACCCTTCTCCCCTCAGAACAAAAATCAGTTATTCCCGATCTTTGTGTCGTAGATTAGGCTCTAACTACTGCCGCGTTTTGCTAAAATTATTCTTTGTGTCAGTATTTTCTTGAAAATAAATTTTAAAGAAAATTTTCAAAAAATTCCGATAGAGGGCGCTTTAGACTTTGGAATAACGAACAACTATTTTATACCGTTATTTTTTGTGTCTCATTAAATGCTTTCTAAAGCTTAGACTTAAATTTTCAGCCCAAAATCTGAATCGTTAGACGTGGTTAAGTTTCTGGGGAGAGGGGTTTGAAATTTCTACTCCTGAGCACAGTTCAGTTTACCATGTCCACACATTGTGTGCTGTGATACGAGGTAAAAAGACACAAATTAGGATTATGTTACCAAAGCATATTTATTAACATGTAATTACAATAAATGTTCAAAATTGTGACCACCAGAGGTTATGCACGCAGAACAACGGCGAAGAATGGAACGGCGAACATTCGCGATAACATCAGGCTTTTCGAGCACTTCCCCTACAGCGGCGGAAAGTCTGGCGACCAGTTCCTCGGGGGATTCAATGGGTGTCTCATACATAAGAGCCTACAATCGTCCCCAAAAAAAGAAATCGAGGGGTGAAAGATCTGGCGAGCGAGCAGGCCAAGCAACAGGACCACCTCGACCAATCCATCTGTTCGGAAATGTGATGTCCAGATAGTTGCGGACGTCTCGTACGTAATGGGCTGGCGCTCCATCGTGCTGGAACCACATGACCCGCCGGATGCGTGGAGGAACAACGTTTAACAGGTCTGGCAGCACATGTTGCAGAAATGTGAGGTATGTTTTACCGTTGAGGCGTTCAGGAAGAAGGTACGGTCCGATTAGGTGGTCTCCGAGGATTCCTGCCCAAACATTGATGGAAAAGCGTCTCTGATGAGCATGTGGATACGTAGCATGTGGATTGACATCCGCCCATACATGTGCATTGTGTGTGTTAAATGTACCTTCACGTGTGAAGGTACATTCATCGGTGAAAAGCACAGTTCGTCCAAAATGTGGATTTAGCGCGTTCTGCTGCAGAAACCAGCGGGCGAATTCAATACGATTTGGATAATCCCCTGGAGACAGTTTCTGGACTCGCTGCACATGAAACGGGAGCAAATGTTCATCCTTCAGTACCCTCCAAGTCATGGACTGTGAGGTATCCACCTGCCTAGCCACTGTTCGTGTACTTGTACTTGGCTGCGCCGCTACTACATCCAGAATGGCTTCTGCAACAACTACTGATTCGTCCTTTTTTGCACGACCTGCATTCGACCGGGAAGCGAGAAATGATCCCGTCTCACACAACTGTCTGTGCAAGTGCTCGAAAGTTTTGCGGTTAGGCAACCGCCTGTTGGGAAATCGCTCTCCGTACATTCGTTGTGCCTCTGCACCATTTCCATCTGCCACTCCGTAAATTAAATGCATCTCAGCCTTTTCCTTATTCGTGAAGGGCACCATCTTCCGATTCATTACTACAGCGACTTACACTTGACTCACCGTTCAGTGGTTTTTATGCCTGAATCGTGTCGAAATTTTGCATACGTGTTCTTCTTCTTCCCCATTTGACATTTGCATACTTTCTGTTTCCTTCTTCACCCGGTGACTAGCGTCAGGAATGGAGCTTTAACGTTTGCATGAGCGACGTTTCCAACTGTGCCAGTGCCTTTATGAGTGAATTCCGACTATGCAGTCCTTGACGAAAGTTGTATTTTTGCCTCGTATCACAGCACAGAATCGTTGGGCATGGTTAAGTAGTGCAAACTGAACTATGTTCAGAAGTTGAAATTTGAACCCTCTCCTCTCGCTACTGAACCACGCTCAGCGATTCAGATTTTGAGCTGAAAATTTAAGTTTAAGTCTAAGCTTTAGAAAGCATTTAATGAGACACAAAAATAACGGTATAAAATAGTTGTTCGTTACTCCAAAGTCTAAAGCGCCCTCTATCGGAATTTTTTGAAAATTTTCTTTAAAATTTATTTTCAAGAAAATACTGACACAAAGAATAATTTTAGCAAAACGCGGCAGTAGTTAGAGCCTAATCTACGACACAAAGATCGGGAATAACTGATTTTTGTTCTGGGGGGAGAAGGGTTTCAAATTTCAAATTTCAGTTTACGCTACTTAACTATTCGTTAGGACTCAGATTTTTAGATCAAAATTTAAGTTTAAGTCTAAGCTTTCGAAATCATTTAAAGAAATACAAAAAATAACGTTAAAAAATAGTTGTTTGTTACTCCAAAGTCTAAAGCGCCCCCTATCGGCATTTTTTGAAATTGAACTTTAAAATTTTATTTCAAGAAAATACTGGCATAAAGAAAATTTTTTGCAAAAACCGCAAACGAATCGACCAATTTTTCCATGTTTTATAATCATTTGAAATTTCGGACCCTAAACTTTAATGCCCCCTATCTCCTTGGGAATACGTCTGGGACCCTTAGTCTCCTATTTAATATTATTTGTCTTTAAGTGTACTATAACCCCTTAAAGTTCTGCCCATCTTTTATGAATCACCCTGTATATATATATTTATATATATATATATATATATATATATAATCCTAATGAAACGAATTTATGAAATGATTTTACGAAACGACTGATTGTATTTCACAGCTATCTATATTATAAAGGACAAACATATATGTGCGTAACGCATACGTCATTCTGCGAATGGCAACACTTTGAAATTTGAAATAAAATTTTGGTTTTGCAATTTTCTCTACTGCAAATTTTTAAACTTCTAAACATCGCACATTTTAAATTTTTACACCGTCGTGTAACGAAAAAAATGCTCTTTTAAATGAAATTTGTTTGAAAGCTGTATCTCAATTTAATTTTGAGATATTAATTTTTTTTGTAGTTTTTAATACATTTTTTGTAACCGTGGCAACTGAAGAACTCCATTTCTGTTGAAAGTAAAGGGAAACTAATCACGAAAGAAAGAAAATAATATATTACTGTACCTTTTTGTTGCTATTTTCTCATAAAAACTGAAAAAATAAATTGAAATTAAAATACGTGCTATGTAAGCGATTTTATAAATTTCTAAATATCGCACATTTTCAAATTTTAAACCGTCAAATAAAGAAAAAAATCTACTTTCAAATGCAATTTGTTTGAAAATTATATCTTAATTGACTGAGTTATTATGGTTTTTAAAATAACTAGGCCCCCGTGGCGACCAATTTGGCCTCCCTTAAATGTATGCTAGGCATTGTATCATGTTACTTTTATTCATAATTTAATTTACTTGCTCAATCCTTCGCCAAATTGGAAGATTCTGATAGAGAAATCGAGAACTCCCTACAGTTATGTTAGTCAGGCACAGGTGATAAATCGCCAAACAATGTACCCGTCGCATTTTTTTTTTCGTTAATTCAGATTAAAATATAATCCCTTCACTCATTTTATTTAGAATGGATGACTTTAATTTAAAAATAAAACCTTTAAAATTCATGACTTTCACTTAAAAAAAAAAAAAAAAAAAATTCTTTAAAAAAAGAAAAAGAAAAGAAAAAGAATAAATAATACCGTAAACCATTTAATTTCAACATCAAAGCATTGTTTTAATTTACCCCTCGAAAAATAAAAAATGCTGCTGGCGAGTTAAAAAATGCTATTGGCGAGAATTGCACCCAGCTAACATAAAAGTACGAATTCCTAGCGTTCATGGACACTTTTATGTAGTTTTATTTGAAAAAAAAAATATTTTGATTAAATCGGTTGCCAGAAAAAATTTCTTTTCTCGCCATGGACCTTTTCTCTATTTGGCCAAGTACCTATACTGGAAAAGCACCTTTATTTATTTTTTTATTTATTGTATTTTAAATTAGTTGAATAAAAGACGGCACAGGTGTCATATACGCAATACGTTGGCACGACTTTTTTCTGACGCCAATTTCATATACGCGCCGGGGTACTTAATTGGCGCCAAAGTGTCGTTATTTTGCTTGATATGGTAACCCGGATGCTGTTGTTTATTTATTAATAAATTATTTATTTACTTTTATTTTATTTTTTAAAATTATATAAATTGTTTTGTTCTATTGTTATTAATTAAACTTTTTATTTATTTATTGTTATTCACTTTTTAAAAATATTACACAATAACCAATGAGATGCGTTTCATTCGGGCGTTGCCATTAAACAGTTAACTGCCAATTGTTTACATTTAACCAATTGAACAATTAATCGCGATTTCTGTGCCACATACGATAGCGTAATATATATATATATAGATTTTCAAGCATAAGTTATTTTTTTTATTTATCTCTATCACGCGTAGCTCGATTACGGAAGGTTAATCCACTTGCCCTTAAAACAATGTAAAAAATTCAGCATATGTTTCTGTCTAATGTTCCATAACAAAGTTAAAACTTCCTCTATAGAAAAATATATAAATTAATAATTAAATAAATAAATTAATGTAAATAAGAAACAAATTTAGCAGACATGTGATTGAACCACACGCTTATGCACCGAAATGATCGGAAAGACTGACGTAAGTGGCAAAATCTTGGGTTAATAACTCCTGGCATGTGGTGACATGTGAAAGTATCGCTTTTAATAAATTTCAAAACTTTATTTGATTACATAATTGATATTTTTCATATAAAAATTCTTTTTGATGTTAGTGGGCAATCTAAAATATATATTACATGTAAAAATAATAATTAGATTAAAAAACAATTGGTTTTCACCTGTATTCGGTAACCCGAGGAGCTCGGGTTCGATTCCCTAGTTATTTCTAAAATATGAAATCCTTGGCGGTGAAATTAGCACCAATTGTCCGTATTGATCCACGTATGTCAAAAATGATATTAGAATTTTAAAATTTGATTTTGTGTTCGAGGTATTAATTTTTTTTTTCTAATTGTAACAATATTTTTTTAATGATGGCAACTAGATGACTCCATTTTTATGGAAAAAAGGGAGGAAAGGCAAAATATAAGGATTATTAGATTTATTTTCCTTTTAGTATATTTCAAATTCAAATTGAAATTATCTTTTATTTCAATCGAAAGTGAAGACAATCTTGTGATAATATTTTTAATATGTGTGCAATATTTTTCTCATATTTTAGAACAGGTTACTATTTTATATTGTTGCCAATTTTAAAAACAGTGCTAAGAAAAATATTTCATTTCAATAAAAAAATTATTTACACGTGACTATTATATGTTTGCAGGGGCAGAGCCCCCTAGTATTTATATAAAAATGCAATGCAGATGGTTATAAAACAACTCGTGGAGCTTCGAATCCTTTTTATATCCATAAAGCACTTGTCATTCTTTGAGCCCAGCTGTGTAACGAAAAGGAGAAAAATATAATTTAATTTGGTTATAATTGATGAATTTATTTGATTTCTGAAATTGTTTTATTAAAACATGAAATTAAAACTGTAAGCAAGATAATGTCATGCAGTGCAGATCGCTGCAGCCCCATGCATTAAAACCCCATTACATTTATATCTTATTTCATGAAATAAATGAGCCAAAAACGAAAAGCACCGAAAAGAGGTTTTGAGTTAAGGCTCAGCAGATGATAAAATATTGTCTCCTTAGTTTCTGATTAATTTTGGTTGGAATTATCATTTTATGTTTTTAAAAAATTGAAGGGAAAATAAGATACACAATTTTAGCACATTTATCCGTCACAGTATCTAAATTCGTGTAAAATAATCTGATGTAATTTGAATATGAAATTAATTTCGTATAATTAATCGTTAACGATTGAATACATTTTAATTTATTTGTTAGTAATTATTGCAATTAAGTTTTGAATAGCTATTATTTTTAAACTAGCTGAACTGCCCGGCATTGCCCGGGCCCGTGATGAATGACTCTTAAATGAACCTCAAATTTGTATGACTTTATATCTTTAACTCCATTTTGTGTGAATTTATATTTTTAAATGAAAAAAATATGGAAGTAAAAATATATGCTATTTGGTATTTTATTTTCTGCGTAATTATATTTTTTGGAGTGTATGCTTAACAAAAGCGAGCGAAACTGCGACGAAACACTCAGGTTTTTACTAGGGCAAAACCACGACGAAACACTAAAGTTTCTACAGATTTCGCCAAAATTTTCACACCATTTTATTTTGTAAAAAATATTTCTACCCGTCCGAAAGTTTCACAATTTTTGTAGGTGATCTAAATCTAGTCTATTGAGATTCTCTAAAAAGACTGTGTACATACGGATCTTTAGTTACTTTTAGCATACAAAAAATATCGTCTTCGTGAGGCACGAAGCGACCCGAGTTCGTCAGTTATTTGAAAGGGTTAAAATTCATATTTTTAAAAACCGATTGCACCATCGATTAGAAGAAGATTTTATCTTTAAGAACATATTTTTGGTTTGTCGGTACCTCTAAAATTACACCCTGGAGGGGCGTTGCCGCAAGGGGAAAAGCGTTTTTTTTTTTTTTTTTTTTTTTTTTTGGAAAAAAACGACCCTCTTCGAATTTTCTTTTTCAAAAGGTTAACCGCGATATTTTTTTTGAATTGATTACGGGATTTGAGACATAAGGGTAGGATCTTTTAGAATATGTCTTCCGTTTTTAATTTTAGTAAGCGGTTTGGCCGATGTAAGTTAATATGACAAAATACCCCCCCCCCCCCCCCCCGGAATTCCTTCTTTTCGATGTTCATTTTCTCATGATGCGTAAATAAGGCTTGCTTTTTCTCTCTCGTTGACTGAGATGAGTTTTTAATGAGAGTGCGTTACGATTGTTAATGAATAACTCAGCTTATAAGCAGATATTTTAGAATTCTGAGTCTCAGATGTATCAGGGGAGGCCTTGGACTACCCTCACAAAATTTTTCCGCTTTGTATGTGCGGTAGATTTCGCTAGCCATCGCGAATACACACACACACAGAACGAAATTTTCTTTTATTAGTATACATTATAAATATACCATATTTTTCAAGATGGAAGGGCCCCCAAAAAGTTCCAGTGAGAGGGGCCCCTCACTTAATAAATCCGCCTCTGGTCGAATCGCCGGGAATACTGGAAACAGAGCAGTCTCAAGTGCAGATTCCTAGAGACTTCATTGTAACTCCCAGCGTCGTGTCCAACTTATGAAACAATTTAACGATACTGCGTCCCTAAAGAGAAAGCTTGGGTAAAGTCATCCAAGAGCCAAAGGCTACATGACAGAAGGCTGATTGCAATAAGACCCGCTGCTTGTGTTCCGCTCACTTCTGCACACAGGAGAACCCGTGTAGCACGGTGCAGAGATAATCTGCTTTGGACCAGTGATCAGCGGGGGACGTCGTACTCACTGATGAGTCTTGGTTCATAATAAACACTAATTCTCGCCGTAGTTTCATTTGGAGAAAACCAGTGATCCCCTACCTGCCTTCCAACTTCCAAGAAAGAGATCACTAATGCAGTGGAGGTGTGACAACACGGACGCTATTACATGTACTAGCGTCGGTGTTGGGTGTGATGGCATGGTCTGGGTAGGCATGTTATATGGGCGCACACCTCTCCCTGTGTTTGGCAAAGGCTCTGCGACCGGTGTGGGGTGTAGGGATGATATCTCGGTACTCTATGCTCGCTTTTTCAGGGCAACTGGCGCTGAATTCACTTTAAGGGGCTACAACGCGCGCCCACATTGAGCTAATCTAGTCGACGAATTTCTGGAAAATGAAGATATTCGCTTGATGGATCGGCCTCTTTTTTGGCTTTTAACGCTCATCTGTATGATGAACTTTTTACTTCACGTCACTTAGTTTAAATATTTTACTTTATTTTATTTCATTTTGCCATATTATTTATTAGTCATTCTGTTTGTTTTGTCATTTTAATGATTTCATTAAACATGATCTCTCAGCCTGCTGGGGCTTCCGGGCTCGTTCGCGGGTACTGGGGTCTCCGTGGGAAGGGGGAAATGTATTTTGCCCTCACGGACTAATCAGCTCCTATACCGAAAGGTGGCTGTCGACGAGTGGGTGATTAGTGATGGATCGGCCAGCCAGATCTCCAGACCTAAATCCGATAGAGCATGTCTCGGATGCTCTGGAGAGGCCATTTGGAACTCGCTTTCCACCTCCCAGAACCAACCAGGGCCTGAAGCCACCGTTGCTGGATGAGTGAGAGTAGCTGCCTTAGGGACTCATAAACTAATTTCCAGTATTAATTCACGTTGTGAGAGCTGTAAAACTGAAGAAAGGGACCATATCCAACCAAAAAAGGGGCTATTAACCCCTTTTTTGGTTCAATATTGAAAGCTCTGTTTTATACCTTTTGACGCTGATGAGTCTTAATCACGATCATGCGTGCGTATTGCAACTGTTGAATGGTTATTTTTGTTGCATTATACCAATGTATGTACATACCTAATTTCATTAAAATCTGTCCAGTAGTTCTGGAGACAATCGACCAAGTCTGAAAATTTTCTTAATTTTGAACATGAGTGTATATAAAAAATCATTTTTGAGTTATTACATCGTATATGATTTGTTAAAATACATTATTTTTGGTTAGAAAACAGAAAATGAAGTATTTTATCAAATCATATATCATGTAATAGCTCAAAAATGATTTTCTATATATTTTTTCTATTAAAAATTTACTTGCTATTTTTTATGTAACCTATGCATGTTGTATTTCATCTTAAATATATATATATATATATATATATATATATATATATATATATATATATATAAACGAATCAACTATTACTGTTTGATACTGATAATATTTATTTTTTTATACATGTCTCCTGTATAGAATAGAATTTTTCGTTCGTCTCTTCTATAATAAAAATTGCATATCTCGGAACTGATGGCAAACAAGTGCAGTTTTAAAGAGTTCTAGAAATATGTCATAAAATACTTCACTATTTAATAATTTAGTTATAAAATATTTGAAAAGCAACGCATAAAACTTCTTGAACATATTTGTTGTACTATAAATAAGTATTGCTCGTAAATATTTCCAGTGATAAGTTTTCACGGTACATAAAATATTTATTTAATACTAAGTTTAATATTAGGAGATAATTCACTTGATGTTTTTTTCGATAAGGTTGATAAAAAATATTTTTCCAAATAATTCAATTTTCTTATGCTGAAAAGAAAAATCGAATAATTGTTAGTTGTTAAAAATTTTTAATAATTATTAAGTAATTAAAAAAATAAGTTTCCAATGTTTATTCCTGTTTATTATTATTACATCTTTATTTTTTTGCAAAAGTTTCAACACTGTAATGGCTTACAATGATAAACGCTTTATATCAAGATTATATCATATTGCTGCGTAGAATTCAGCTTCGTTATTTTTTTATGTTTATATACAGGATATCCTTTTATTTGACCAATAGCTAATTTCTAAATTGTTAGTATGCCACTGAAATTCGCAAAACGCGTTTTCAGTGCCAGAAAAAGCTGACAATTCATCATATGAAATCCCATATACACCAAAATAGTTATTTTTTAAAATGTTACAAAATCAAAATTTTTGTACAGTGCCTGGTAATTTTTATTTGAAAAACTTTATGCATATCCTTAGAAATTGTTGAGGCTGAAAACTTGAAATTTGATATGACTGTTGCTTTTAAGACATAAATGCTCGCCGTACTCCAGGCATAAATGTACTGAATGTTTAAAAATAAATCCAAATTTAAAAAGATGAAATCAGCAGAAAACGTTCTAAAATTACAATTACTGTGTAACTACCGAACTGATATAAAACTTACAGCATTTATAATGGGGACTATCTCTACTTGAACATAGGGTATTTTTTTAATTTGCTCACTCCTGCGCCCAATCATGTTCAAGAACAAAAAATGCTCTAAAATTACGATTACTTTGAAACTGTTAGGGCTAGAAACTTGAAATTTGAAATGGAGATTATGTTTAAGACATAAATGCTCACTAAGAACAGTTTTTAAGAATTAAAATTTAAAATGGTGAAATGAGCGAAAAATATTGGAAAATCACGACTGCTCTCAAATTACTGAATCAAACCAATTTCAAAACGTATACACTGTACGATAGATGTGGACGCAAATGCACAACCTTTATTTGTTTTTTGCAAGGGTTTGGCTGTAAATTAAATGGAAAATAAAAGTTTCTATTTTCATTAATAGTATTTTTATCACTAGTAGTAATGTAATGTTCACTTCATATTAATGAGAACATAAAGTACATTTTACCAATATTTTCAACAAGTTTGTTCGATTTCAACGTGCACAGATTCTATGGGTCGGGCTAGTATTCAATAAGCAGTAAAATAACATTCCACACTTTTTGCATCCCCCCCCCCCCACACCCCTCTCTTCCCGCACAATTTTCAAAGTAGCTTTGCCGCGGTTTTAGACTCAGTTGTGCCGGTTTCAGGCTGGGAAATTATGGCAAGCCGAATTAGTATCACATTATTTTAATAATTATTTTGATGTTACTAATTTATATCGTTAATATTTATTTCACACAGTCGGCTCTGCTTTGTGTAGTACGTAAAATTAAAAAAATTACATTACTCTTTGTGATATCTCAGAAAATAAGACGAAATTCAATAGCAAATAATCAAGTTAATTTATATGCTGAAGACTTCTGTTTAATTAAAAAGGACAGAAAAATAATATTTATAGATAATTTTCGATAAATAGAATTATATAAATAAACATAGAATAAAGGCAGAGTTCAGTTTACTTTGGCATTTGTTAATTTCATTACATGACGAGATTAGCATTAGGAAAAAACATTTATTTAACTGCATAAATATATATTACAAAGCAAAAGCATGTCCGTGAATAACGCTGACGTCATGTTGACGTGGCAACACCTGACCAATAAATTTACATTTAATTTAGCTTTTACTGTAATTTTTTTCACTTCTAAACATCGCACAATTTCAATTTTTACACTCTCGAAAAGGGGAAAAAATACTCTTTCAAAAGCAGCTTGTTTGAAAACTATATCTCAGTTTATTGATTTTTTATAGTTTTAAAAATAATTTTCAAGCATGAATAAAAAAAAAGATCTATCTCTATCGTGTGCAGCTGGATTACAAAAGATGAACCCTTTTTCACTTAAAACAATATAAAAATTTCAGCCTTTGCTCACGGCTAATATTCCATAACGAAATTAAAACTTCACCAATAAATAAATACCTAAATAAAACACAAATGTAACAGACATGTAATCGAACTACGCGTTTAAACCACTGAAATTATCAGGGATTAAAAAGGCTGATGTAAGTAAGGGTGTTTTTTAGAGATGTGATTTTGAAATTGGCAACACTGTTTCTAGTCACAGTCAATTTGACAGCTGACAGATGGTTTGGGCGGGCTTAGTATGTTTTGCCATTTCACCATCAACAGACTTACGCCAGAACAATGCTTGCAAATTGTGCAAAACACCACCAGTTTATTGCGGCAGACATTCGGTGAGCGTAATTTCGCATAATGGACCTGTGAACTGACCTCCACGGTCATGAGATCTCACACCAATGGATTATTTTCTGTTTGGATATGTGAAGTCGCTGGTCTACGCTGATAAACCATACACGTTGACCCACTTGGAAATATACATTCGCCGCGTTATTGTTGATATATGGCCATACCGTTTCGATAAATGGTCCAAAATTGGACATCCAGATTGCGTTTCATTCGGCACAGCCACGGCGCCCATACGCTCGAAATCATCTTTAAATACAAATGGTATAAAATTATACATTTAATAAAACCAATATCATGGTCATTAACATTATTTTTATGTGTTTTATTTCGTTTTAAATTTGTATACCTCTAAAAAGACAATCTTTATGGTGTATTCTTTGTCGATTTCTTCAGATCTTAACTCCTGGCATGGGGTTAATACGAAAGTATCGCTTTTAATGAATTTCAAATGAATTTTAATTCATTATTAATGAATTAATGAATTAATTGTATAATTCAGAATATTAATTCATTAATATTCATTTTAATAAATTTCATAATTGAATACATAATTGATATTTTTCATCTAAAAGGGGTTTTTTTGTGGTTAGTAGGCAATCTAAAAAAAAAAAAAAAAAAAAAAAAGAGGTTTTTAAATATATTTTGGCTTTTACTTATATAGTTCTACTTAGGGAATCTAATCCGGTAAGGCCAGGTTGAGTCTCCTAGTACTTTAATAACAGACATTCTTCATTAAAGCAAGCAATTTCATATTCTGATTTCATTAATGATAAATCTCGGTAAGAGTCTTCTAAAGCTAACTGAAAATTAAACTTATCCTAATTCATATTACTCTAATTTATATCTATCCAGTGTCAATTATTATACCTTGCCATAAATCTTCAGTCGACTTCAACATTTCGTTCAGGTTTTTGACATAAAACACACTAAAACTTTTCAGTTACTGGTCGTTTTCTAAATGCAACATTTTATCCAACTTTTGCGATACCAATTAAATTTTCAGGCCACAACTTTATGCTTCTGAACTCTGGAACGTATTTTTGATCAAACGAGGTACTTAGCAGAAATAGGACTTTAGAAGAAAATATCGTAAAGTTCCTTGACTATAAATTTACAGGGATTAAATTTGAACTGACATATATCCAATCCGTGTCTTAAAAAAAAAGAGCTTATAAAGCTAAGTTTGTTAAGTAGTAGAATTAGATAATACTGGCTTAGAAATTGCGTTTAAAGAAAAATATAGCAGTTGTTTTATATGTTATCAATAAAACAGACTGCCTTATATATCACTAGTATACAGACATACAGAGTATCCACTCTCAACGGTGTCTAATGACTAATTCGTAAACCATTAGTCATATACATATAGTTCCAATTACAAAAATGTTTCAAATGAGGTAAAAAATTATTTTAAAAGTCGTTTTGATAAATAAAAATAATTCTTAAAAAGTTACGAAATTTAAATTTTTATATTCTATAAGTTTCCCCAGTTCTATAAGTGATATTTATTAAAAAATTCTAGAGATCGAAAGAAAATTCGGTTTCGTTTTCCGCTCAAAATCGGAATTTTCGGTGAAAATGAAGCTGAAAATTCGGCCGGACCGAAACTATAAGTATTCCAAAAATCTCGTTTCTTCTTTCGGAAATTTTCAACGACTCATTCATTTGAGCTGTATCGGTTCAAATGAAACACTCTTTATTTATTGCTATGAATTTCACTTTTTATAATTATCCTTCATGACTGACTTAAGACGTGAGTGCAAATTATAGAGCAAGCAATGCCTATAGGACTAAACTTTGAAGACGCTTTTCACGTGTTCATTAAAAGTTGCAGACTTAACAGTAATAAAAAATTTTTAGTTAAAAACCGCACAAGTGTTTTGAACACTCTGAGAAAATTCTATTACAACAGATGATCATTCAAAAAGAAAAAAAATCATTATAAAAGAAAAATCGAGGTATGTATTACCTAAAACATTTTTTAATTAGATAAAATTCGTATAATTAGAAAATCATTTTGTGTCGTTGATGAATTAATTACATTTTATTTTATATGAAAATAAAAAGTTTTGGTCAGAGGGACAGAAAGCCTATTTGAGCCATACGTATAAATAATTAATAATTATGCATATTTATGTATGTATTAATTACTTATTTTTTTGACATTTTCATTTCCGTTTTCAGCCGAAAATAGGAGGATTACCGAAATTCGGTTTTGGTTTCATTTTCGGTCTTAAAAACCTGTTTCGATTGATCCTTAAAATTTCCTATTACACTAACAAATAGGACAAAAAAAAATCCCATTTATCTAACACTAAAATTGGCAGAGTTATGAAACTTTGAATCGCATGATTTATGCCAATTTTCTGCATCTGCTGAACACGGATGAGTTGCGCCATGCATCGAGGGATCGTACAGAAAGTACTTAAAGTATTAGAAGGATTTATTTTGCTTGTACATTTCTGCATTGCAGCCGAAGGGAGTCACTTCGAGCAACTTTTAAGATAACTTTAATTTTTATTAATTAAGTTTTAGATTATGTAATCTAATAGCATTTTAAAATATGTATCATTTTGTAACGAATTGTGGCAGTTTCTTTTAATTATTTAACAAAAAATCTGTTTTTTTAACTTACATTTTAAAACAAGTTGTACATTTTTCTTTAATATGCCAGAATGAAAATAGATTTCAAATTTATATTGCAGTGTTAATTTTACTCTGAATTATTAGTATTATTATTTTTTATCTGACGATTATTTATATTTCTAGTAAATTTTGAGAATGATTCCTATTTCACAGAAAAAAAAAAAAAAAAAAAAAATAAATAGCTGTTACTCTGTCATTTTTTAATCATAGAAGAATGGGACTTTTTTTGTCTTACATCTTAATAGGATATTTTTACTAAATATCACTTATAGGATCGGGAAGCCGTATAAAAATTTAAATTTCATAATTCTTAAAAAAATGTTTTTATTGGCCCAAACCGCTTTTTAAATACTACACTTTATCTCATTTAAATCATTTTTGTAATTGCAACTATATGTCTATGCCTAGGAATTATTAATATGCCGGCTTAGGAATTAGCCATTGGACACCTTAGAAATCCTGTATATATCTCATGTTCTATATAATCATTTTAGTCTTAAATCAAAGTGAATAGCAGAAACATGTATTATTCCGATGTTGTTTAAAATAGTAAATATGCAAATATATTTTTTTAAATGTTTGTTGGCATAATTCTTAATATCCTACAATCCGCATATAATTTTTTTTAGGTTATATGTATATTTATAAGCATATAAGACTTTTTGAACCTTCAGAAAATCATCATTTTGAAATGCCATATTAAACATTTTTTTTTCCAATGATGTTCTGGAACTGGGGTGAAAAGTATATTTCTGCAAAGGGGGGGGGGGGTCCCTGTAAAAATTATGGAGTAATTTAACTTATATTATGGTGTAGTTTAAACTGATATAACTGATGTAATATTACACCATACTAATGTGAAAATATCAGAATTCACATTAGTATGGTTATGGTGTAACGTAACATCAGTTCTATCGGTTAAATTATTCCATAAAATAGAGACAGCAAGGCTGCCACCAATTTTATGGAGTAACGTTACACTTTTTTTTTCTTTTTTTTACAGTGCTGTATACTTCTGAGCATCTCGTTGCCACCTTAATTTTATGCTCACAGTTTCTAGTTATTGTAGGGTGCATTTTACACTTTAATTATATTAGCATAAATATCATGTTGTACAGAAAAGTTTAAAATCCTATCCTCAAAAAAATATCTACTTACCTTTAAACCACGAAATATCTACATTTGTTAGAGATATTGAATAAAATCTCGTATAACAAAAATATACAAATGTAAACTCATCTCATGAGACATATCTAATTTAGACACCCAGCACTTTATAATTTTCGCTAGAAGAAAACAGTTTTATTGATCTGTCTATAGAATTTACAAGAGAGATTTTATTCAAGTAAATCCTCATCTATTTCAGTAGAAAAAGTATACTAAAATCACAAAAATATATGCTATTTTGCTAATAAAACATTGTGTCAAAATAGGGCGATTTACTTTGTTCTTTTGATACGATATGAAATACGGTAGCTAGAAATAGTTAAATAAATGAGGAAATAACCTGAAATAGTTTGAAAAAATTGTAAAAAGTTAGAAAATAAAATGTTTTACATATTTTAAACCGATGCATAAAATTATAGAGTATGTTATAGAATTATTGTCAGACTTCTGACAAAATTTCAAACCTATTGAATTAATTTAAGACCTCCTTTACATTGAAAAAAGTAGGTTCTCAAAATTGAGTAAAACGTACTCATTTTTAAATACGTCACATACCGAAAATAGCTCCGATCCAAATGTACTGAAAATTGAGAAACACATGTACTCATTTTTTATTCCAAGGATGTGTTCAAATGTGAACAGTTATGTACTCATTTTTTATCTTATTTTTTTGTATGTATTCAACTATAAAGTGTTTAGGTACTCATTTTTGATTCCATGTATGTATTCAAATAAGAACTTCGAAAGTAAATGCTCTCTGTTAAATATTCAATGCATTTTTTTCTTGTTTTATGCAGTCAGCTGTACCTACAGTAAATATTACATTAATGCAAATATTAAATTATGCACAGTATTTTAAAATAATTTAAAAGCGTTTGAAAACAACGCTTCTGTTATAAAAATATGTACTAAAACAAGATGGCGTCTAAGATGGCCGATTAGTAACACGTGCGAAATCAAAATAAGGTACGGCCTAAAAGACACACATTTAATAAAGTACATTCCAAACTAAAATAAGTTAAATTGAAAAAAAAAATATTTTTTTCTTGTCAAAGGGGCTCTCTCCCCGCCCCCAAGACATTTTACTACAGATTAAAGTTAAAATGTTCTGACATATATTTCTCGCGCAAAATTATTAACAAGAAACATTTAATTGATTATTTACTAAAAAAAAAAAAAAAAAAAAGCAAAATTATTACCAGGATACGCTAAACGGCTAAACAATAACTTTTATGAGAAGAGCATTGTTTCCAAGTACTTTTAAATCATTTTAAAATACTGTGCACAATGTAATATTTACATTAATATAATATTTACAGAAGATACAGCTGATTACATTAAACAAGAAAAAAAAATGTTCTGAATATTTAAGAGAGAGCACTTAAGGTTGTCGGCGAAATATTGAAAATCCAATTCTAATTTTTGTTTCCGCGAATAAATCTATCTCACTTAGCTCACAGACCAGACCGAATTTACGAAGCATTGATAAACAACAACAACAACAACAACAAAAACAACACTATGTAACTCTACGCATCATAAATGAGACACGGGATATAGTTCCTCCAAAGGAATAAAAATTTTATGTTATACCTCTGATTTCCGCGTTATATTACATTGTTTTCCAATTAAAGAACATCTTTTAATCCGCCATGAATGAAATAAACTACTACAAAGTACAAAATTATCGTTTCGTTTGGGTTTGATAACATATGACGGATCAAAATTGAGAAATCACAGGTTCATTTTTTATCCAATTAACTCAATTCTATATGAGTACATCGATTTACCCATTTTTGGGTGCTTCATTTTTTTTTTTTTTTTCAGTGTACAGAAAATTCAACAGCCATAAATTAACGTGCATATCAGTTATTCAAATGTGCCATTATTTTTAGGTGCTTTCGTAACGTACCTAGCACCTATAGTCGTCATTTGGTCCGCCCGTCTGTCTGTCCGTCTTTCCGCATATAACAGCGCAAAAACTACCCAACCCATTGGTTTGAAATGTAATATATCGTTGCAGAATTTTGTCGAGTCATTTCGCATTTTATAAAAATCGATTCAAAACTTAAAAATATATTAATTAAAGTTTTGCCCATGATAATCCCATGATAAATAATGATTCTAGGTTGCCATGGTGATTACGTCCTGTTTCAGATGGAGTCCTATTATTTCTGTATTACTGAATTTAACACATATAATCGTAATAAATTTTGTATTCATGCATTTTTGTATGTGCAACAGCTATTGCACCAAGATCTGAATATTTACAAAACTAGGTATAATACGATCGCACCTCATTTGCCACGTTTGACGTACAATTTTCAACTTGTCTTTTCAGTGAATGATGAAATTTTAAAATCTTCTGAATTCCCATAGAAAATCATTATAACATCAAAGGAAATTTTCAATATTGTTCGAACGAATGAATAACATTTAAACGAAAAACTAATTCCGAATATCTCACCAACATATCTATCAAATTCAAAGCTGATTGAATGCTTTTTGCGACAGTTATCGGGTGATTTACACTCATACTGCACGCATAGACACCAAAAGCTTTTCGTCTCAATCTTCATTTGACGTTTCGGCAAATATACTACACTCTTCGTTTTGATTTTAAATTCATTATTTAATACATAGATAAAATATTTTCATGCTTCGTTATAAGTGTTGATGATAAATCATTGATTTCGTAGGCTGTGAATGAGATAGAACTTTACCGCTTGGAAATGTCAAGGAGCAATCCAATTAAGTGAGTTGAACAGCTTTTGGAATTTGTCAAAGACTAATAGAGTTCTAATAAATAAATATATATTAGAGATAATTTGTGTCATTAAATTCTAATGAAAAGAAACTGTTGATATTCAATTTCAAAATTTATGCATAGTTGAAGTGTTGATTGTTCTAAAATGAATTAATATCACGTTATTTTAACAAGTATTTTATTTTGACATCACTAATTTAAACTGTCGATATTTAATTCATAATTACAGTCGACTCGTTATACTGTAATATGTTTTTAAGTAGATAATCACTTAATGTGATAAATGAAACTTTAATATCTAGAAGCACTGAGGAAAATGAAAACTTTTCCGAGTTATAGAAAAACTGAGTTACAGAAAATAATTTGACATGAAATTAAACTTGGGAATTCAAAACTGCTCAGAAATACAGAAAATTCAAAATGTAGACATTCAAATGATAAAAGTAGATAAAAAGGGTGAAATATACAAATATAGTATCATAAACCACTCTAGTTTGTATGGTCAAATGAAACACATTTCTTAAGAAAACCCAGTTTAAAGTATAATTGTAAATGTCTGGTGGCCAAATTGATGCAACTTCTTGCACCCAGTTTTAGATTTTTTTAAAAAGTTATTTCCAAAACCAATCATTTGTCATTTTACAGAAAAGCTATTATTGAAGCTGCTATTTATTGTACGTAACAAGGCCGTAGCCAATGGGAGGGGGATCGCCAGGGTTTGACCCCCCTCCGAAATTTCTGTCAAGATTACTATAAATATGTCGTTAACTATCACTCAACACAGTCAAGATTCGAAAATCATCTACAGTAGAGTACCGATTACACGAGTTAATATGGACCAAGTTCACCTCGGATAAGCAAAAAACTCGGATAAACCTGATTTACACAAATCGTTACCAACTAAGGAGATGAAATATAAATTTTCACTTAATTCATTAATTTTTATGGGCAACATTTCTTTGATGTACATTTCCGTTACTTAAAATGGAATTGTTTATTTGAAAAAGCCCTTGATAGTTTTTTTTGCTTATTGAATGTAAATTTTGCTGGAGCTATTATTTTTATTTATTTATTTTTTTATTTTAACGGGTGGGCAAAAAGTCCGTAGAAACTTTTAAAATTCATAAAAACCGGAAAAATAACCGAAATAAAAAACGGTTTGCAGGTTTAGCATCTATAGCTCACGGGAAATTTTATAAGACAGGAAAAACAAATAACTCAAAAACAGCCAATAGGTGGCGCTGACGTACCCATGTCAAAGAAAAGATACGCAAATAACGAACAGAATTAGCCTAAATTGTTTATTACAGCTCTATGTGTTCCACATGACCATCACCACAGGAGATAACACATTGCAGACGTCACAAATCCAGCAACGGCAGAGTATAGTAGGTCTGGATGTACACATGATACCTCTCGGCAGATCGCTTCTTTCAGTTCCGACAGATTAGATGGGCCGGATCGATACACCCGGGATTTTAAATACCCCATAACCAGAAATCTGCCGGTGTTAAATATGGAGACAGAGGAGGACATGGGAACCTGAAACTCCTGCTAATGATTTTGCCTTCCCGAACATCTGTATCAGGAATTCCTTGACAGGAGTAGCAATGTGACTAAGTGCTCCATCTTGCATAAATGTGACGGTAGAAAGCGCATTTCTTTCACGCAAACATGTCATGACCTTCTCACGCGGAAGCATTAAATAACGCTGAGTATTCACCGTAGCTGTTTTTCACCCATTTACTGGGCACTGCGTTCCAAAGAAGAAAGGTCCTATAATGTTGGAACTTGTGAATTCACACCAGGCAGTCACTTTTGGGAAATGCAATGGTTTCTGGGTGTACTCATGTGGATTAGACGTCGCTCAGATGCGGCAGTTATGGGTATTAACGTCGCCATGAAGCGAAAAATGAGCTTCATCTGTCCAGAAGATGCTAAGTTTATGTCACGACTATAATAACTATGGGTACAGATCAAGAATTCGATGAAGAATATTGCGTACCGAGGATGGTGGTAAGACGAAGCGTCTGACAGCTTTAGGAGCACTGCTGGTTCCCGCAGCTGAATCAGAAGCTAAAGCTTCCATTTCTGCTGCAACACGTGGTGAACGTGCTTTCATTAAACATGGTCATCTAGATCTCACACGATCCTCCAGCGCTCCAGTTTTCTCAAACCGCTGAACAAGCTTCGTCCTCACATTCTTCGGAATTTACGCAAAACAATGGTAGCTGATTCCTGGTCCACGTAAAATAGCTTCACCAACAAAACTTTATCCTTCACACTCAGCATCCTTGATCACGTGCACGGCTCACAACGGTGAACTAGTTCTAGATTAGGGGCGCAAGTTCTTATAACCGTCTCATTTGCATATTTTTGCCAAAATCGCACAAACCAGCGCCATCTGTCGCCTTTTTTTTGAGTTATTTTTTTATTTCTGTCTTTAAAAAAGTCCCGTAACCTATAGATGCTAACCCTGCAAACCGTTTTTCATTTCGGTTATTTTTCTGGTTTTTATGAATTTTAAAGTTTCTACGAACTTTTTGCCCACCCGGTAGCTTTTTCAAGAAGGCTCACGTTTTGAGCACTTTATCGCCAGAGTAACGGTTGGCGCGGTGATGAATTCAATGCTACGCACCCTTTCTTGTCTCTGTGACCTCTTACGCGTAGCGAACAGCAACCCCATTACTTTGGTGAGAGCTTTTTGCTTTTAAAACAAAGAGCTTTTTCGCATTAAAATGCTTTTAATTGCACAATATATATAATTCAAACATATGTTCTGTTATTCATTTATTTCATTAATTCGCTATGTTCGTAGAAATTGAGAACATATTTTATTTTTTAGGAAAAATAAAAACAGACGTAAAGATTTTTTTGTAATAAATATAATTCTATTGATGATGTTTTTATTAGTTTTATTAGCATTACTACTGAATTAATTTATTTTATTATTATTATTATTATTATTAAGCGGCATAATTGTGTGATGCGTTGATTGCTTTAGTAAAACATATTTTCACTGAAATAATTCATTAAAAATTAATTGTTCTTAATTTAATTGCGATTAGACGTTAATAGGAAGTTGAAACTAAAATCGATTCGATTATAATTAGATTGAACGATAAATCACAAATTATTTAGCTGTATCCTGCAATTAAATCAATCAGTTAAAATAATTGCAAGTTGATGCATGCGATTAAATCAATTACTATTACATTTTAATGCTGATAAATCTTTATCTTTATTTGAGTTTTTATGAAAAGAAAAAACATTGGTCTGCCCCTAGTGCACAAAATTAAAAATCGTTAAAATTCTTCAGTCTTTTATTTAAAAATGTTTGCCATATTTTTAAATATTATTTCGTCTTAGTTGTTTTATTTGTTATTTTAAAATAGTCATTCGTCCCATTTGAATAAGTCATCTAAATTCTCTCGGATGAAATACCCCCCCCCCCTACACACACACTCCATTTTTCGTCATTCTGCACGCATATTGCACCATTTATTAAGTTGAAGTGGCAATAAAATAATGATCAATCGTCTGAGGCAACCTCCCATTTCTCATTTTCTCTTCTCCTCCTCCCTCCTCACCCTCTCCCCCAGCACACTATTTTTTGACCATTTAAAATTCATTGTTGCCTTGCAGAAAAGATTTCTTAAAATTGTGTTTTGCTCTATCTGTTGATTTGTAAATAACAAATAAATAATTTACCATAAAAAAAGAAAAGGAAAAATATAGAATGAAAGATTAAAAAAAAAAAAAAAAAATCAGGATTAACCTTTTGTGCACACTTTCATTTTTTTTTTTAAATTCTTTACATTTTTAAAAATTTTCTCTCCTATTTATTACTTTGAAGTAACTATAAGTAAAAGACCCATTATTCAAATTCTGCACCCCCCCCCCCCGAAAAAAAGAAAAGTTTGTTTTTCTTTCACCCCCCCCCCCCCCCAAAAAAAAAGTTAAATATTCCAAGTTTTTAATTTTTTGGTTTATTTTTCTATTTGTTAATTGATAAATTTAACTATTTAAATATACAGCCCCTCACTATCACACATAGTTAAAAATTTTCTCTAGTGATTTTATTTGTTACTTTGAAGTAACAAAAGATAATCATTCAATATTCCTTTTCCCCCACCTCCCCTTAAGAATTTCAACTCACATTAAAAAGGCAATTTCTAAATATCCTGGTTGGGGGTGTGATAGGTTTTTTTTTCCTGGTTTAGCCTATTTTCACTCGACTTTGGTACTGTTTCTGCAGAATGATTTGGTATTAAATTAATTATATAAGTTCATCGCAGAAAATATAGTAATTTTCTGCCACAGGTATTTTTTTTTAAATCTGTGTTTATACACATCAAAATGCACTGAAACTGCATTAATTCATCATCCCCATAAATCCATCTTTATATGCAATCAAATATCTAGATTTATGAAGGTAATGAGTTTTTGTTTAACAAGTATGGAATTAATTATACTCAATTGAATGAAAATGTAGATTTTTGAGGGGATCAAATAAACAAAATTTTAGTCTATATCATCAAAAGTAATAAAGACCTTTGATAAAACAGAGTATAAGTGTTCGTAATATAATTTCTTTCGAAGAAGATTTCTTTTCATCTAGAACACTTAATTGAAAATATTTCTTTAATTTAGGTAGGACTGTTATTCTAATATATGCTAGTTCGTCTTCCGCTATTTCGGTTCAAAACAAAACACAAGACGACGATTGGCGTTAGAGCTGGCTGAACGTTCTCATTTTCGCCAACTCGCCAAGGCTGGTGCTGAAAACGTGAGCCTTCCTGAAAAAGCCACCCGGTATTTCTTGGTGCAGTTTTATGCTACTGCATAGCTATCAATTTCTAAGATTTTTCCTTGCCACTAAAACTTGCCACTAAATTTTGCCTAATTCAATCGCCGAAATCTAACAATTGTCAACGATTAAATATGGTATAAATTTGTATTCAATTTTAAAGGTAACAAAACCGTACAAATTGGCAGCTATGTGATTCTATTAGTGCCATGAAAATTGCAGGTGTAGCCTCTTCTTTCTGCTCAAAGTATTAAATATTTTTTTCAATCGAACTTATACCTTTGGAATAGATCACTTTATTCTGATGGACTGATGGCTTCCATTATTATGATACAGCAATTATAAATGAAGTGTTAGGTGAAGATGAAAGAGCAGTCGCAAAAAGTTAGAACACTGATTTTCTGGTCAGAATGGGGAAAAAAAATGGCCATAATTTTTTTCTCATTCTGACCAGAAAAACAGAGGTCTAACTGTTTACGGCTGCTCTTTCATCTTTTCCTTACACTTCATTTAATGGCTATTTCATAATAACGGAAGCCTCCATACAGAAGAAAATAACTCGGTTTAAAAAAGAAAAAATCCAAAATGAGATAAGGACCAAATCCCCCTACAAAATGTTTTTCTGGCTATGACCTTGGCACGTAATATTGTCTTAGCAGTAATATCGTAGTAAGGTATTCATATCTGTAATATAGCTCTATTTTATCCTATTCAGAAGTAAAACTCAGCATGCCTATGAAACATCTTCAGGTTCGAGAGTAAAATGCTTGTGATTCAAAGTTAAAATGAAGAAAGAATGGAACAATTAGAAGATGACTGTTATTAGAAGAAGTAAACCTCTCTTTTCATTATAACATGTTCAAAATATCAAAGAAACAAAAACAACCTCATTCATTTTCTGGGAATAGTTAATGACCGTGAATGGCGAAACGAAAATCACCTGTGGTAGATTTTTCTGGTTTTGCAGAAGTTTATTATACAGGGTGTCCAGTCTCAACGGTGTCCAATGGTTAATTCCTAAACCGTTAGTCATAGACATATAGTTCCAATTACAAAAATGTTTTAAATCAGGTAAAGAAACATTTTAAAAGCGATTCGGGTCAATAAAAACATTTCTTAAAAAATTACGAAATTAAAATTTTTATACGGTCCCTTGGTCCTATAAGTTATATTTAGTAATTTTTTCCTATTACACTGACAAGGAAGACAAAAAAGTCCCATTCATATAACGCTAAAATTGAGCGAGTTATGAAACTTTAAAAATTCATGACTTATGCCACTTTTCTACTCTGAAAACAAATGAGTTCGACTTGGCTTTGAGGGATCATATACCAAGTGTTTAAAGTATTCGAAGATCTTACTTCATGTGTATCTGCGCTTTGAAAAAAAATCCTACAAGTATTATGATTAAGTCTCAAATTGGCTAAAATAACATATGTTTTATTTTGTCAGGATTTGAGACTGTTCCTTTTATGATTTCTTTTAACAAAAATTATGTTTTTTTATAAGTTTTTATGTTACTTCAACAATCGTATGTATGTTTTTCCAGTTCAAAATTTGTACTCGAACTTTAACCGACTTTTAAATATCCGATCGAGATTGCATTTTACATACTGGCGCGAATCCGATAACAATCTAACATTATTAAGATTTTCGGTGGTTACCATTTATACTTATTTTACAGGATAACACAAAAATTTCGGATAGATTTTTGCCAAGGAGTTTATGAAAATAGATTAGATAATACAAGACTGCGATTGTTGGGTTTTTAACTTTTATGTATTTTTTAGCACTGAATCCGAAAATTAACTTAATTTTTAACCATCATGTCAGGATATTTCGCAAATCATAAATTTTCAAATTTAAAGAATAACAAAAATCGAATACAATAATGTAGAGGAGATGGTTGTGTTTTTTAACTTTTGATAATTGATTTTTACGCACTTTTTAGCACTGAATCTGAAAATGACCTTCATTTTTAACCATCACGTTAGAATTTTTTTGCAAATCACAAATGTGTAAGTTAAAATATAGCGAAAATCTCATTTTATAAAACATATGTAAAACATTTTTTATATTATTTTATTTTATTTTATTTTATTAAAAAATTTATTCGATATTTTTACTTATCCTGGGATTCTTACAGCTAAACAGCTGAGTGGTCCGATGAGATGGGGGAGGAAATTCAATTTTAACATTGAACTTCTTAACTTTGAAATTTGCAATTTGCGAAAAATCCTGATATGATAGTTAAAAATGAAGGTCAATTTCGGATTCAGCGGTACAGAATATATAAGAATCAATTATCAAAAGCTAAAGAACATGACGTAACCCAACTTTTGCAGGCTTGTGCAATCTAAAAATATTTTAATGTACGTATCATTTTGTAAAGAATTGAGGCTGTTAATTTAGAATCATTTTATTTAACGAAAATTCTGTTTTTTCTTTCTTCTTAAATGTTTATTACAAATTGTATATTTTCCATTAATATGCCAGAATGATTAAAGATTTCAAATGTATATTGCAATGTTAATTTTACTCCCAAACATTTTTTATATCTGACGAAATTATATTTCGACTAAATTTGTGAATGACCACCAAATTGCAGCAAAAAATATGCTCCAACTTCAAACAGCTATTACTCGGTCAATTTTAATCGTAGAATAACGGGACTTTTTTTGTATTACTTGTCAGTGTAAAAGGAAAATTTCACTAAATATAACTTATAGGACCGGGGGACCGTATAAAAATTTAAATATCGTAATTTTTTAAGAAATGTTTTTATTGACCCAAATTGCTTTTAAAACATTTCTTTATCTGATTTAAGACATTTTTATAATTGGAACTATATGTCTATGACTAACGGTTTAGGAATTAGCCATTGGACACTGTTGAGACCGGACATCCTGTATAATAAAACTAATCGGAAGTGGCAATCCCAAAACTTACTTTTATCTCATACATATTAATACTGCAAAATTCGCTATTACAGTGTCAAAATTAGATGACAATCTATGCCCATCATGAGGATTCTAAAGATTTAAAATTCCGTGCATTAGTTCTTGACATATGATTGTAGCTAAAATTGTGTAAATCCTGAAAAATGCAGCATAGCAGCTAGCAGCGCTACATGTCACGTGATTTACACCAAAACAACGTATGTGAACGTCTAACTAAATCTCAAGTTTCATGAAAATCTGTATATCAGTTTTGAGATAAAGGTATTGGGAAAATTGTAAAAAATTCTACATATCAGCGTCATCTATTGGGCGACTTACACCAAAAGTAGTCAGCACCAAATTATATCAAGGACTAACTGAATCTGAAGTTTTATGAAAATCCGTGCATTAGCTCTTGAGATATAGCTATTGCAGAAATCGTTAAAAATACAGCATAGCAGAGCCACCTGTTGAGCGATTTACACCAAAAAGTAATCAGCACCAATTTTTAAGAGGGACTAACTGAATCTAAAGTTTTATTAAATTCCGTTCATTAGTTTTTGCGATAGAGCGCACACAAAATTTGCGTCACATATAGACAGGCAGACGTTTTGTAAAAGCATGTTTTTCGTGATCTTTGACCGCTAAAACGTGTAAATCCGTCAAAAATCGGAATTCGAAAATTTTCACGAATCCAATACTTTCTTCTTGTAAAGATAGAAGAAAATAAAAATATAGGGGAGACTAGGGAGGGTTGACCCACTTTTTACAAAATGATTTTTTATTTTTTAAATATTGAACGTAGAATGAAGTTTTATATATCATTTTATTCGTTATACAATCAGTTATCAAAATAAAATTGCTGCATAAGTGTAATATATAAGACATTTGAAAAATGATTGATTTTAATCATGTGGAAATAATGAGTCAAGGCTCCCCACATATGGCAGGGTTGACCCACTATATGGGAGGCTTGACCCACATTGTTTTATATTGAAATATTTGTGAAGAGAAATAAAATCAGTTTAAAAAATTAAAATAACTTTATGCTACATGCTTTAATTATTATAAAAAAAATATTTTTGAAAATATTATGCTATCCAAACCTGTTTAGATGCAATCGCAAGTAGAGGAGAAAATATTTCTTTTAAACAGTATTTTGTCTCAGCAGGTATAATTGTACAGCAGGGAAAATTAAATTTCAAAATTTAAGACAGTATTCCGTTAGAGTTAGGTTCCGTTTTCATAGGGTTTCATGTATTACTATGTCCGGATTCTGGAGCCACTGTCCTGCTTTTTTATAGTTTGGTTTCATCTCACTGTATGCATCCTGGTGAAACTTGTCTACATACTTTCCTAAAGTTTTTCGATCAATGCTATGACCTTTTGCAGCCGCATGAGCACTTAACACTTTGCCGACTGGCCATTTTTATTAAATCTGAATTTTAAAACAGTAGAAGCTCCTCCCTGTTCTAAAAGTCTCTTGTAAATTGATGCTCTAGATTGGTTTCTTAAAGTTTATGCATCGTTAAATATCTTTCAATGTACGAATTTAGTATAAAACGTCCTGCAATAAAAAAAAAAAAAAATATGGACAACATGATATAAATGCTTTTTCTGTAAGTTAGAAGGTATGCCCTTAGTCAATGATGTTTTTGAATGAAAACGAGAATTTTCGATTCCCGTCGTGAATGTGTTAACTTATTATGACATATTTTAACCCTTTCAGGCGCAAAGTACTTTCACTGCTAAAATGTTGAAATAAATGACTGGCATCGGAATTTACGAACAAATTTATTTGGAAATAAGAAAAAGGCTATATTTCATATACATATTAAATGGAAAAGACTTTAACAAAATTCTGGTGCCATTTTGCGTTTGGGAATTAAAATTAAGTGGTTTCATAAACATACCACTGCCCCTGAAAGGGTTAAGACTGGTGCTTTCAAACTTTCTATTCATTTCTAGTCTTTTCCACTATTTCTATTTACCTATTGTAAGTAATATTTAAATGGAAAAAAGTTTCTATCAACTTTTTCATTTATATTTCATTAAATTTTTTCTTGCAGTGGATACTATAGCAATTTTACGCATCTTTCTTTAATCAGTTTTAAACATTTTCTTTTCCATATCACCCCATTTTACTGTAGCTTTACAGAATAAATTTACATTCTTTTTTATATATAACCCTTAACCTTTCATTATGTACAGTGTATAATAACAAGATTTCCAAAATCTCTTCATTAAGTGAGCCTTCAGCACCTGGTCAACCCTCCCTCATTTTGGCTGGGTCAAGCCTCCCCACATAGACCTATTCTAAAGAATGGCACATTGTTATGTTAAGCTTAATTTACTGTACAATCTTTATGCCTGGAATGAAAGCTCGATATTTCTGCATTAGTTAAAACCTACTTACTTAATTTTCTATGATATATTTTATCTGATAAAAGCTTACAAAATATTTCTAAAAAACACAACTTTTAGGTTGAAAACGGCTCATAATTGATTTTTTCCACACCTATTTCGACTATCTGTATGAAACAAAGACTGTTGTTGGAGCATTCCAGTAGCTTTGGTTGACACCTATTGATGAAACTCTGAAATTCTTTTAAATATCAAAACTAATGCGTGGGTCAAGTCTCCCGTATGGTCAACCCTCCCTAGTCTCCCCTATACTCAATGAGTTAACTGTAGTATTTTGAATTTTTACAAATTTAATTAATAAATTTATAAAACTAACTAAAATAACTAAAGCAAAAAGCGTGGCAGGGTGCATTCTCTTAGTAGAATAATTTTTCATAGCAAAAGGATTATCCCAGAAAGCAAGCTATATTGAAAATTTTTTTGATTAGGTTGAACGCTGTGAAAACCCGTAAATATGTTACTCCCGTTTTATATATTAAAGTTTTTGTCGTTGAAACAACTGGAAATTTAGAAAATAACAATATTCCTTACTCTTTAAGAGATTTACCCTTTTTACCCCTTAACCTACAATGACGGGCATAGCCCGCGTACGATGATCGAGCCAAATGTAAATTCTTCTTACCACTAAAATTTCACAGTAAATATAGTTTAATTTAATCATCGAAATTCCATGATTAAAAAAGGCGAAAATCTCTATTAAATTTTAGTGGTAGCGGATTTGCCAACCATGGAGCTGTTAAAAGTAAATCGTAGGTTAAGGGGTTAATGTATTTTACGTGATAACAATTCGTATTAAATAAATACTGGAAATTACTGGAAATCAGTTGTAAATAATATGAGACTGTTCGCTATGTTTATAAAATTTTATTTCTAAGATAACATTAACACATCTTTCACACCGGTGCACAGTGGGACGTTTTGATGATCTAGGTGGACAATATCCATTTTTCCGGTTATCTCGGAATTTGACAAAACCGCGTATACTGGTAGCTAAATGTCTGTATTTTCGAGACCCGTATTAGTTTTCGCGTAAAAAATCAGAGGTGTCGACTAATTGTGACGTAAAGTAGCCATCCGCAGTTGATTTGAGGGAGTTTCAAAAGTTGCACTAGCTTCCTCTAAATTTGAAAGCACGTCGTGACTATTCTGTTTTATTTGAAAGCACGAGTTTGCTGATCTAATGTCCTAGCTTTGTCAAGGTCATATTTAACCCATTTTTGTTTGAAAATAAGCGATATTAAATCCGCTTTACCGCTTTTTCCAAAGGCTGAAATTCTGGATGATCCTTGATGTTGTTTACAAATTTCAGCTTGGCTTTTAACAAATTATTCAGCAATATTCAGCAATAAGCATTTTTTAAAAATCAAAGTGTCATTCCTAAAGTATTGAAAAATTAAACAAGCTCCTGCAGATAGCTGCAGATCAGTAAGTTTTTATTTATAAACAAGCATTATATTAACTTCCAGTGCATGTATATATATTTAGTTCAAATCTTGCAAGTCAAATTTAAATCAATTTTAATAATCCCATTGAGCCGAAACAATGAATACATGTGTAATTTGAATGACAACAACACAATATTATTATGATTTAAAGAACGTATAAGTTTGTTTAGAATACTGTTTCTACAGGGCTTCACAAAAATTAGATTAAAACTTGCAAATTAATTTAAAACGAATTTCCATAATCTGATTGAGCTGAAACTTTGCTCGGGATATGTAATTCCGATGACAATGTAATATTATTATAATTTATGGAATGTAGCAGTTACTCTTTTTTTACAGGGCCACATAAATGATTAGCTCAAATCTTGCAAGATAATTTTAAATACTTTCAATTATCTGATTGAGCTGAAACTTTGCCTACATGTGTTTTTCCGATGACAATTCTATTAAATTATAATTTGACGAACTTAGAAATTATGCATTTGTTACAAGGCCACACAAAAGATCGCGGAAAGATTGTTGCTAAAAAGCAGAAATTTTAATTAAATTTATACAAAATTACTATAGGTTATTGAGATACACAATAGCATTTTTTAAATTGTAAACAAAGCGCGTAGCAGTTCTATTTCTTTTACAGGGACACATAAAAAATTCGAATACATTACCGTCTATATGCAGTAATTTTATTTCAAATTGAATAAAATTTATATAGTTTATTTATTCACACAACAGCATTTTTTCAACCGAAAATAATTTTGGTAGCATTTATATGTTTTACAGGGTACCACAAAACATTAAAGTTTTTTTTAATATGATTTTATTTAAAAAAAATTATTTTTCAGGATGACTACACAAATTTCTCGGGAAATTCTGAGTAGACAAAAATAAAAAATAAATGAATGTAAACTTACATGTGTGCATTAAATTGTTTTTTACTTATTTGTATAATAAGTATGTTGCATTATACAGAGTGCCCACTAAAGTCCTTCTAACGCTCTTATTTGCCGAAAGGTTGCAGCTATTCTCATAAAAGTGGTGTCTAGGTATAGTAAAGTGGCTATGCTCTATCAGATGACACCGCTTCCAGCGTCACCTGGTGCAAAACAGCTGAGTTAGTATTCCTATCTCGAAAACGACATTCATGCTCAGAACGAGATTCATTTAGCATTCATGTTCACAAGGTGTCCTTTCGAACTTAATCGATAATGCTCTACAAATTTGTCATTCACTTTTATCCCATATTTCAAAACGTTTTCGCGATAGGAACGCTAATGCCGCCATTTTGTACCAGGTGGCGCAGCAAGCTGTCTCATCTAGTAGCGCATAGCCTCTTTACTATACCTAGACACCACGTTTATGAATATAGATGCAGTCGTTCGGCAGTTAAGAGGGTGAGAATGGACTTTAGTGGGCACCCTGTATTTTTATTTTAAGACATTGTTGCTAAATAACCAAATATTTATCACTGTTTGAGAATTTTATTAGTGATGCATAAAAAAAAAAAAAAAAAAAAAAAAAAAAGCAAAAACTATCTAAACTTCAACGAAATAATTTTGACCACCTAGAGCGTCAAAACGTCCCACTGTGCGGTGTAAAGAATCTAAACTAGTTGGATGTGCCAATCCCAAAACTTTTTTCTATCTCATATATTTTAATATTTCAAAATGTTATTACAAATGTCAATATTTCATTTTTATTAGTTCAATACTATAAACTTTGACTTTCATCTTAAATTTCTGCTTCAGTCAAGTAATTGGAGGGAAAACGAGTTAATCTCGATCATGATATTTATTTAAATCAATGGTTTTCTGTTATTCTGTTCTATATCAGCTGTTCGCGAATAGCCGGCTTATCAGGATGGGAAGTTCCTGTCACTTCATCGGCCGCCGGTGTACAGTACAACTACGTAAAATCAAGAAAATTACAAAAAAATCGCTATTATAATGCCCCCTTTTGGCGGAATATTTCCAAATTCGGGGAGGACCTTCTTGCCATGGCCAAAGATATACATAAACAATTTGGTTCAATTGTACGCATAACTTCATACACATTTCAATGGTACAATATTCAAAATGGCACAAAAATCACAATTACAGCGCCCCCTTCCGACGATCCCTATTACAGCGCTTCCTACCAGCGGAATTTTTCCAAATTCAGGGAGGACCTTCTTCCTATGACCAAAAACCTACACAAAAAATTTGGTTCAATTCTATGCATAACTTCATACTCTTTTCACGGTACAATATTCAAATTGGCGCAAAAATCACTATTACAGCGTCCCCTTCCGGCGGATTTTTTCCAAATTAATGAAGGACCTGCTTGCCATAGCCAAAAACTGAAAAACAAATAATTTGGTTTAATTCTATGAATAACTTCATACACTTTTTCATGGTACAATGGCGACAGACAGACGGACATACGTACAGACAGACATTTTCTATAAACATCTTTTTTGGGACCTCTGACCCCTAAAACGTGTAAATCCGTCAAAAACCGGAAGTCGAAAAAAATTTCTATTTCAATACTTTCTTCTATTGAAGATAGAAGAAAGTAAAAATTTGATTTGAGATGAATGCTCGCTAAAACAGATAACTAAAATTTGCTTCCGTTAAAAATTTGTTTAAAAAATGTATTTTTATAATTTTAAACAGAAAATAAACGTGAAAAGTATCGTTCAATTATTTCAAATTTATTAATCCACATGTTTCCTTTTGTTTTTGTTGGAAATGTAAAAGAGTATTACAATGCATTTAATTTTCAGTAACTGTTTTTAATTTTAATAAATACAGTCGTGGAAAAAAAAAAAAGTAAACACCCCCTACTAACTCCTCAACAAATTATCGTAGACGAAAGTTACTGGTACTGAACTATTGGAAATAAAGTCTACTTTTGAATGATGTATATAAAATTTGCTTAAGGGGCCACCTACATATTAAAACGAATTCAAACTTAATTTTTTTCAATGGCAATACCCAATTTTAACCAGATATTTCAAATCTTCGGTTAAAACTATGTCTAGGCACCAAATTTCAAGTCACTTGAATGATAAGTTTTTGAATTATAAACATTCAAAATGTAGTTCTTCTAATGTTAAATTGCATTTTCATATTTTTTTTTTATATCTCCAGAAATTATGCTCCTAATGTGCTAATTTTTTGTGTAGCAATAATACTAATATACCCAAACATAATTACGTTGAATTTACAATTTTTATAATTTTATGATATGAATTATGAATTATGAAATTAATATTCGAAAAAATTATGAATTGCAACCTACAGTTTTTTTGAGGGATTTAGTTTTATTAAGTCCTGCTTTATGGAAATCCAAAATTTCACAATTTTCTTCCAAATAGTTTTCAAATTATGCTTAAAAAACGGCAAAAGAATGTTTTAAGGATCCGTCTGTGATAGAAGTGACTAGATATTTTGAAATTTCTTCTGCTGTTGTGTAATCTAGCAGGATTCATTGACTGGTTGAGTGGTGCTTAAGGTGCCTTGATCAAAATGATTGAATCTTATTTAAAACTTCATTTATAAATGTTTGGATCTTGTCCTAAAACCTCATTTATAATTACTTCATTTAATAATTTGGTGTTCCAAATTTAAAATTTATAATGTTTGAATCCTGTCTTAAAACTTAATTTATAAATTATGCATTTAAAATAGATGATAATTTGTAATATTTTATAATGGTTATATATATATATACATATGTGGATATATACAGTGTGATTTATAAATATCGAAACAATAGGCTATTTCCTTAAATATTGCCTCTAGACCCATACTTCCAATTGCAAAGTTTCATAAAAAAGGTGCAAAATTTAATGAATTAAATTGTAACTCCAATGAAGGTCTATTTGAGAAAATACAAAAATTAAATTTTTATACGGCCCCCGTAGAGTAAATTTCCCAGCTAGGAAAATTTTCCTTATCCATTCCTGAATTAAACACAAAAAAAATTCATCTCGATATCTTCAAAATTCGCAGAGATATTAAAATCCAAAATTCGTGACTTACACCATTTATCCATGCCCCTGAGCGACGAGTTTTTGACTCATTTTGAATGCAAGATAGGGATCATCCACAAATTGTACATATGAAAAGTCGATTTAAGACAGTGCCTCTCCTTTGGACATAAAATAGCAGCGTATAGATTTTACGTTAAACTTGCTTTCAAAATATGCTATTGGTCTGCACTAGAGGTCTGCACGAGTCGAAATATCTAGGTCCGGTTCCGAACTGACCCATAGGAAAAAAAAGTTCGGCCCGGCCTGGAAAAAAGTTCAAATCATATCCTGGCCCGGCCTGACTGAATTTCTTCATAGTTTTTTACGTCGATATGGTTAAAATTTGCTTTGTATTGAGAAGTTCTGACGAAAAATACTTATTATAGCTTTTCTTTTTTCATGTTTATAATTATTATTTTTAAAGAAGCGACAAAAGCTGTGATTATTTGTTTTGTTAACGAATCTCTGTTCATATGTAAGTGTTTCACTTATCCTTTAACATCGTTAATTCATATTCCATGTGTTGGAGACTGAAAAATGCTGTACAGTAAAATCTTTTAAAATGGAATCACATAGGAAAGAAAAAAAGGCGTTATAAACAAGCTCCCTTCTTAGGAGTTGTAAATGTAGTCCCTTTTTTCCTCAGGTATTATTATATTCATTTTGCATGGATCAACAGATTTTTCCGTTTAAGAAAGGATTCCGTTATAGGCAGGATCTTTTTCACTAGTTTTACTGCATTTTAATTTTTTTGCCTTAAAATCTAGTGTCCTTTAAAATAATGAATTTTAAAGTTTTATTATAAAATAATCGCCA
The DNA here is from genome assembly GCA_963932465.1 of Maratus speciosus. NCBI lineage: Eukaryota > Metazoa > Arthropoda > Arachnida > Araneae > Salticidae > Maratus > Maratus speciosus. The sequence continues at coordinate 420,869,913 of OZ010789.1, read as the reverse complement.
TTTAAAAATATATGCATTTTTTGTAAAAGTTTTTGGGCTGAGCCAAATTTTATTTATTTTTGCGCGGATTAGGTCAGTCAGAGACAATGATTTTAATGCGGGTTGTGTCGAGACTGAAGCTGAAAATTTCGCCCTGTGCAGATCTAGGAAGAAGGAAACTAGTACCGGTTCGATATGAAAAAATACGATAGGCGACTGGTCGCGTCTTCAGAAAAAAGTCGCCAGTCCCGGTCCCAGAATACAAACTTTTTTTATAAGCCTCGCCGGGACGATAAAAAGCCTGAAGTTGTGAGGGGTAAAATTATGAAAAACTCTTAATCGGCATGTTAGAAAAAGCATTGTTTTAAATTACACATTTAACATTTATTTACGGACATTTAAATAGTACAGAAAGGAGGTAGAAAAGGCAAAAGTTAAGCTGAATCGGAAGTTGAAGTTACAGAAAGGAGTTACTTTTTCAAGTGCAATTTTTTTTAAAGCATTTAAACATTTTATTGGGAGCCAATCTTTGTTTAAAACTTTAAATGCGTTATTCTGCGTGATGTTTTTTTTTTGTTTCTTTTTTAAACCATTTCTTGCTTTTAAATTATTATAAGTCAAGAATCGTTAAATAAAAAAGGTACAAACTTGGAACATGTCTTTTTTTTATTATTTTAGGTTAATTTTGTTTCGGAAAATTTGGAAAAATATTTACTTTTAAAAATATGATTAAAAAAAATAAGTTACATCATTTTTTAAATAAAGATTTTAAATATTTTTAAAATTAATATTAAAAAAAATCCTGAAAAAAAAAATAAAATTATACATTTGCCCTTTAATTAAATGAAAAAAAAATTGAAATCCGATGAATAATGTTTCGAGTTATAACGATTTTGAATTACCCCCACTTAAAAAAATACTAATCATTTAAAAAATTTAAAACTGTATGAGAAATTTTAGGATGTGATTTTATTTGCAAATGATTTGGAAGTAACGTTCTTTCTTGAATTGCATGCATTTCAATCTGTGTCTAATCCCTTAAAACCTGATGAATTATTTAAACGGCCATAACTCTGTGAGTTTTACAAATATGAAGATGCAATTTTTTGTGTTTAATTCAGGAATGGGTAAGGAAAGTTTTCCTAATCGGAATTTTTACAGTACGGGGGCCGTATAAAAATTTAAATTTCTTATTTTTTCAAATAGATCCCTTCCCCCATGGAGTTACAACTTATGCCATCATATTTTGCACCTTTTTTTATGAAACTTTGCAATTGGAAGGCAATATTTAAGGAAACAGCCTATTGTTTCAATATTTATGAATCATGCTGTATATATGGGAGACCTACACCCAGCAGTGGATTTAAAACGGTTGTTGTTGTCGATGGTGATACATATATATGTGTGTTTGTGTGTGTATATAGCACTGGCGCCCGGCTAAATGAAAAGTACCAAAAATTGTTGTGTAGTACTAGTAATTTTATACTCTGTACTTCAGCACTTCATTAAGGATAAATATCGTTTAGAATCTTCTTAAAATAGAACAACTAAAGATTAAACTTGTCCAACTCAACACTAATTATAATTAGTTCCATTAAGTTTCCATCATTAAGTTGCCATAAATCTTTAACCGACTTCTACATTTTGTCCAAGTTTTTTTATGTACAAAATAAACTGAAATCTTTCGCTTAACTGTCGTTTTCTAAACGCAACATTTTCTCCAACTTTTGCGATACGAATTACATTTTGAGGTCTTATTTTCACGCTCCTAAACTCCGGAAAGTATTTTTGATGAAATAAGGTACTTATCGAAAATAGGACTTTAGAGGGAAATATTGAAAAGTTTCTTGACAATAAATTTACCGGGATTAAATTTGAACTGACATATATCCGTGTGTTCAAAAGAAGAGTTTATAAAGCTAAGTTTATTAAATGTCAGAGGCAGATAAATACCATTGCTGTTTGTAATATAATATCGAGATAAAAACATACATAACGTTTTAGATTTTAGCTATGCAACAGGGTGCTATACACACTGTAATAAATGGGGGTTTTTTTATGCAAGAGATTCATTTTAAAGTTACTACAGTGTATTTATGGTATTTTAAGCATTTCTATTGAAGTAATCATTATTGAAACAATATAACAGCATATGTACTTAGGCTCTTAAATTATTGTTATTTTTTTTCTTTCTCTGCTCAACACGTTCGAATACATCTTTGCATGTAAACCGATTACATTTACAGTTATTACTTATTAAAATGCTTAAAAATTGAATAGCGTTTTTCATCTTTTCCTCTAAAAGATATAAATCTTGAATTTATAATCGATTGCTGAAGAACTGATAACGATCTTCCCGCATTAGTGTTGCCAGGTGTCCTGCGTTAGTCGGGGCTCCAAATGCTTTGGACACCACTAATTTCTTACAGTTTATTTCGCCATCTTTAATCGCAAATAATTCTACCATTAGATAAGGCGAAGAAAATTACTTTAAAATACTGGTGTCAGAGCATTTGGAGTGCCGATTTACGCGGGACACTTGGCAATACTATCCCGGACTCCCGTGTTTTTAAAATTGACATAAAACGATAACTTTGAAGTGTTTGCTGAAAGATCCTGTACTTTTATGAGGAAATGGGAAAAGCTGTTCGACTTCTTGCTATCTGAATAACACTAGTCCCAAAGCTTATGCATTTAAGTTTATACATTTACGAATGAAAATAACTTCGTGAAGATGTGAGAAGGGGTCATAGTTTGGATTTGTGAACAATCTTTAAAGAAATTTAAGGTTTAAAAAAATTGTTACTGAAAGCTTTGAATTTACTTTTTCATGAAAATAATCAAACCTTAATATTTTAAGAAAGGAAATTTAACGAGAAAAATGGCATAGTTCAGGTTAAAAACCACACACATGCCCCTTTTTAAAGTTGCTTTTTAAAAAATGTAAAATACCGCTTTTAAGGCGATAAAACTACGAGAATAGTATTCTAAATATAATTTATTTTCATATTCAACTTCAAAAAATTAATGTAACTAATACAGGTAAAGAAGACACATTTTATATTAAAATTTTAAACAATCATATGTGTCATTCTCACGAAATGGTACAAAATAGAAAGAAAAAATATATTTTCGTAAAATACGTAAAATATCTTAAAAATTGTATGAATCTTTTCATTTATGATTAATAAATAACCTTATATTAGTGGTAAAGTTATCTATTTTATTTTTCACAACAGGGTTCGTACGCTTCAAGGGATTCAGGAGATTTTAGGTGCTTCAGTACCAGAAATTTCGTAAAGTCCTGCCGCTATATCTGAAGATAGAATTTTTTTTCATTAAATAAGGCAAATATTACTTTACAAAAATTCGAATAAAAGGTCCTTGAAAGTCCTTGAAGCATACGAACCCTGTCACAAGTTTTTCATTTTTTTAAAATTCTCATATGGCTACGGAGGCCATCGTATTACATTACTTTTCAATTGGATTACACTTTCGAATGAAAGTAAAACTTTTTCATAAATTACCCATATTATATTCATATCATACTATTTTAATCCAAAAGCTCTTTGTTATTCTATTCTTAGATAATAAGTCATTAATTTTTGCATTTACTAATTAGGTATAATGTGATCTTTTATTAAAAATATTATTAGTTACATCTACAATTAAATAACAACAGGTTCAAGTTAATATATTTTCGTTAATAAAATATAAGGTAAAATTAGTCTAAGAAGGATTTATCATTCCTTCAATAATTCAGTTATTTCTTAACTAAATACATATTGATATTCGTTAGTAAAACAGCCACTGAAATCAGACAAAGGCAAATTATTTTTGCGCATTTTTATTTAACTTGGAGCCTGTATGTAAAGATTGAATTTTGTAATTTATTTTTCAGTCACTTCCGGATATGCTAGAATTATAAAAACTATCTACAGAGGTATTTTTCTGATGACAATACAATACCATAATATTTAAAAAAATTAGTTATAAATGAATAAATTAATTTTAAAGTATTTTTTCGCCAACCAGATGCAAATAATAAATCTCCAAATATACTTTCAAATAAACAACATGGTTATAACTGTGTACGAGAAACAAAAATTAAGTTAAATATGCGCCAAACCACGCTCGTTAAAATATGCCAGCTAGCTATGAAACTGCAACAATGAAACGTTTCAAATACTAGAAAGTATATAAAATTAAATATAAATAAGAGTGTAATAATTAAAAATATATGTATGCTTTTATTATATATTTTTTGAAAAACAAATTGCTTCAACACCAAAGAAAAAGTCTTATGAATATCGATTAAATCAGACGTACTTTACTTTTTTTTTTTTTTTTTTTTTTTTTTTTTTTTGCGTTTATCAGCTATTAGAATGCGTCTTTTTTAAAAAGTATTTTATTATTTGAGATTACTTTAGAAGCTTTTTATAATTAAGATATTTTAAAGGCTGTTGACAAGAGTTTAGTGGTCTATAAGAAATACTATTTTGTGCTCACATTTCTTTGGCGTTTCTATTTGAAAACTACTAAAAGATAAAGGAAGAGCAAAGCCGGCAAAGACTCTACTTATATATTTATTGTATAGTTATTTTCCACTTAACGTTAAAGAGTGCATCTATTTTTCAGTCATAAAAATGATTAGGTATAAATTTGAGAGATTTGGCTACAAGGTGTAATTGATAAGGAAAGAAAATTAAAAATGCATTTAAAAAAAGGATAAATAAATAAATAAATGCAAAGAAATAATATTTTAAATGGCATATACAAATAAAAATTAAAAATTACTGAAACATATCGCAATAAAGTTTTAAGCAAGTATAATTACTTTTTCAGCAGTTTTTTATAGTATAAATATTGCGTACTTATAATATACTATATTGCGTACTTAATACTTAATAACAAAACGTAACAATGCAGAATAAATACTTTGGTTTTCTTCGAAACTTGGGTAAAATTGCGTAAATACGGGCTAAGTTCACTTAGAAAGATCCTCACAGAGGGCACCCTCCCCCCTTAGCTTATATCTCTCGTGTCGTATAATCGGCCGTAATAAACAACACAACACAACACCAAGTATAACTAGTTTTTCATTCAATAAAATTTCTTATGAAAGAGTTACCCAACTAAACAAGCAAACAAATAAGAACGTTCTTGGCACTTAATGAAGGGCGCCATTATTCACATAGCTGAAAACACGCGGCAATATTATCGCACAGTATTAGTGTACACACACGTCTTAACATAATGCAAATGAATCTTACAGCGGCTGAAAAAAGGCCCCTGCGGTTCTGGAGTTACATGTATTAAATTTCAAATTATACATTTTTCTATAACAGGTCTATAAAAAAATGTTTGTAGGGTAAGGTGCAAGAAACTTTAATCGCGCCTATAATAACAACAATAACAAACAAAAAATAAACATGGAAATCAGAGATATTGCTAGGTTTCCTTTAGGATGTGAAAATACGCTTTGACTTATTTTGAAAGCTTGAATTTAGTTTTATAAAATGTACAGAAGCAAAGACAGACATGATAGTGACCAATCCATATATGGGTGATTCCAGAGAGCTAGTCTGGAAGTGCTTTCATAGATGGAAATCATTCTGCACTGTTTTATTAATTTTTCTAAGTAAATTGACCCCCTCCCTCCTAAAATTTCAAAAGTCCAGAAAGAAAAATTAAGCTCCTTTATTCCTCGTATAAAACAGTGATTGGGCCTGTGTAACAACAGCAAACAGAAAAAAGCTGAACTTTCATGCACATGTGTCTTCAAAGGGGCGGGGGAAAGCGAAAAGCGTTTATTTTTCTGTCACTTCTTAAGTATTAAAAAGAGCTATTTCCAATTATTACCAAATTTAACTATCATAATTACACTTTATAAACAATAACTACAAATCGTGAAAACATGCATGATTAAATTTTCAAAATATGTTTCTGACTTTTAATGCTTTTTCACTGGTTTTGAAAATATCTCTGATGAAAATATTAATTATTTTAAAGAAAACATTCTTTATAATGGAATTTTACTTCTAAAAATTCTAATAACAGGAAGCCTTCATTAAGGCGGCAAGAAAATCTACAAAGGGCGCCATGGCGAACGCGGGTGACGCATTGGACAGTCTTGCTTTAAATAACCAGATATTAATTTTGTTGACATTTTATTACAGCCATACGTATTTCAAAGATGATTTCTTACCATATGTATGATTTTTTAACTTTTACACCGTAATTACACGCACGTTAGTTGGATAGAAAAATGTTGTGGAATTTATAAGCAATACTCGATTTTTCTTTTTTTTTAAACTTTTAATGTGTCATGATAAATGTTTTAATAATTTATTTTCAAAAGCGTTGACTCGATAATAATAGAAGAAGCGCTAAATATTTGAAACTTTTATACATATTTTTCCTCGGAAAGTTTATTTGAAAATTTTTGAAATACAACTAGAACAATTTTTTTTTCAGACGAAAGGAATAGAATATTTTTGTAGAATTGTTATCGTTTAAAACACATCTTTAGCTGTTATCGTTCTTTTAATGATTTAAAATTCATCTCCCAGATCGCGGTTCACTTTTTTTTTACCCGACTGAAAAGAAGGGTTATGTGTTTCACGCGTATCTGTGTATGTGGATTTCTTTATACCCTCGAAACATCCCAACGGCTGGATGGATTTTAATGAATAAGGTCTCTATCAATTTGTCTTAACGGCCGATGGTTATAGGCTAGGTTTTGTTTTTATAAATTCAAAATGGCGGCCGTAAAATACAAAATGGCGGTAGAGGGCGGTAGAGACGAAAAAAAAAATTACGCCTCCTATTGAGTGGCATATCATTGGATAGGTTTTTCAAAATGAAGATGATGTTTCATTGACTATTTTGCAGTCAGAAGCTCCATTAAAATATTATACAACCTGGAAGTAGTGTATGTAGGATCTCTAGCTTTACTACATCCCTAACCATCATAGACATCTATACACCTCATCAAAACAGTGTTTATAGATAGGAACTAACAATTAAACACAATTTAAAAGTCATCAACACAAGTAAATAAAAAAAATAGGTAAGTAATATAAACAAGTAATATAAAAAATAAAAAGATTTAAGTCAATTTCTACTTAGGTCAATAACAGAATTTTTTTTTCTCCCATTCTTCTTTCCTCCTGAGTGGTGCTTAATATGCCTTGATCAAGAAGAGGGCTCTCTCGGTCTTTAAATACCTTGATCAAGAAGAGGGCTGTCTCGGTCTTCAAATACCTTGATCAAGAAGAGGGCTCTCTCGATTATTGAAAATTAATTAATTAAATTTAATTAATGAATTAATATTTGAAAAAACTGGATTAACATCAAGTGTCATCCACTACAAGTTTAAAAAAATTTATTTGAGCTTGATTGGATGAATAATAAGTATTTTATTAACGATTGAAAATTTGAACAAGGTATATAAAGCGAGAGTGTGAGCTAATAGTAGGAATTGAAAAAAAAAATAGTTTCACATTGATGAGAAATAATTAATTAGTTCGCTTTTTTAGTAGTCGGGTTTTTTGATTTTTTAAGTTTAATTGTTTATTAGAAATTCCCTTTGTCTAGAATTTCTGAAATAAAACGATCTTGGAAAATTTTAAATCTAGAGGTGTAAATTAGGAAATAAGAAAATTTGATTTCCTTTATCCTATTAATTTTGTCATTTGAGATTTTTAGTTTTATTTATATTTTAGTGTTGTTCCAGATAGTAAAGGGTATTGAAAATTTAGCATTATATTAGGTAAACCTCAAAAGTATTTTTGTATTTGTTTATAGAAATTGGAAACGATATTAAAATTAGTAAACTTTTATTTTCTGATATTATTATTATCACAAAAACGAATATTTGGAATTACGATCAAAAAATCAAAATTTAGGTTACCAAGAAAGCGTTTGTGAATATAACTTTCGTTTAATTTTATTTTCCAGCAAATCCATCGATATTTACTTGATTAACTTGATTTAATATAGACACAAAATAATTGATCCTATCGTAAATGGTTTAGCTTAAGTTCTATGCAATTTATCGTCACAAAATTTTGGTATTTATATGGAATGGATCAAATTGGATGTGTTTTTTAGGTTTAAAAAGATATAATTAAAATTAGGTGCTACTAGTCTAAAAACCTTAAAATAAACATACAAAACGATAATTAGAATTTACTAAGCAAGCAACTAATATAATTTTATTTACATATGATAAATTCTCAATTTTCTTACAGCTAAAACATGTGAAACGTACATAATCGCATTCGCATACTTACCAATCTTCCACTATTCTTCCGTAAAAACTGGGTTAATTTGATCAAACTGGTTTAATTTGACGAAATCAAGTTCCACAGAGAAACATGACATATATTTTCTAATTAATATTAACAAATTTTCTAGTTCTAAACGCGTTTGACTTGGTACAAATTAACCCAGTTTTGAGGGAAGAATTGTGGGAGGTTGGAAAGTAAGTGTAACCGCCATCTACTAGCCGGAAACTGAACTAAGTTTTAAAATCCTAGGATCGTACCTCCAGGGTCCATTTCGGTCAAATTTGATTCCAAATTTTATTGTGATATGTTACATACAGCTCTGAATAGTGTCACTTACTTTATAGCCTTTTTCAATTGACGATTATTAAGAGGGAGTACATTTTATGTTTCTTATGTAAGGCTTAATAACACTATCTTTCCTCTAGATTTTCGGTAGAATTATTTGGTAGGAGAAGGTGTTGTTCCTTTGACCACTTTGCAAAATTTTAATTTTCGCAGCTTAACTATTAAGGCTAAATTCGATTTCTTTGTTTTATTATAATCAGTATCATCTGGTTTATCATACGTAATTTTTTCAAGGTTCTAGTTTTACTTTACTTGTGTTTAATTTCATTAAAATAAAAATAATAACATTGTGGTCAAAGGTACAACACATAGTTGTACCTTTGACCATGGATTGTTGTACCTCTGACCAGGCAATTAGACAACACAGCGATGAAGAAAACAATCATTTTATTCAGTATCATTGTTTCTTGCATTTAGAGTGTTGCTTTTTTTTCAGCTTCAATAATTTAGCTTTTCAGGAGTATCAGTCAGGATACGAGATTTCCCTTTATGCCGACCCCTATTTGACATTTTCCTTGCTTGCACTTTCGGACGAGGTCTAACAGTTTCAGGTGTTATGATGAATGGTGATAGATTTGAACTGCTGGATTTAGGAATGATATGGTCAGTTTGAGCTTCAGCACTTGCTGATGGCTCATCAAAATCAGTTTCAACCAGCATCGGTCTGTCTGTTACAGTAGCTGCAAGAAATTCATTATCAGAGAAAACTTTCTCATTGAAAGGCACAAACCCTGTGACCTTAAAACCTTTCATAAGGTTGCTTGGAATTACGTCTTTAGAATCTGTTATGCCAGCAAGTTCAGCAATGTTGTAGATTGTAAGAGGCTTTCTAACATTTCCTGGAGAAACCATCCAATTATTAACGGCTTGATTATAAAAAGCTTTAAAATGACCATAAACACCCTAATCAAGGGATTGCATTTTATTTTTAGAATGTGGATAAAACGTCATTAGTATCACACCACTAGCCTTGGCTAATTCATTTATTGGTATGGTAATATGAGATTCATGGTTATTAAATAATAACAATACTGGTCTTTCAGTACTAGGTCTAACAGTTTTCAGAAGATGTTGAAAGAACTATTGGAATATGGCCTCATTTGACCAGCCTGATGGGTTTGCAGCCCCGATTGATCCAGGGGGCGTTCTGTTGTGGTTTATTCGGGGAAAAACAAACAAAGGGTATATGATGTAGTATTAGTATGATGTTTCCGTATGCACTAACAGCAGTAATCATAGTGATAGTTGTTCCCCTTACGGCAGACGTTATTCCTTCAACTTGCTTTTATTTCCTTTGTGGGGTATGAGTTTAGGAGGTACATGAACTGTGCTTATCCCAGTCTAAATACTTTTTTTATTATTTATGAACAACTGAAGTAAAAAAAAATATCGTTAACTAATTCGAAGTTTATTGTAGTAAGTAAGTCAAGTCTATAACTACCATGTTAAATTATTTCTATCAACAAAGGCATAGCACAAAAAATATTATTAGGCAAAACATTAACAAATAAATACTTACATTTTAATTATGGAAATGGATTAATACCATTCGCAGGAATCGCCTTTGACTGGAATAATCCACAGTAGGTTGCACAAGCCCTCTAGCGAAGGAACTATGCACTAATTACACCAAAATTCATAAAATGCTGCTAGTTGGTGCTACAGCCTAGATGGTCAAAGGAACAATATGGTCAGAGGTACAACGCCTTCCCCTAACTAAGCTAAACCTAACGCAAAATGTTATTTTTGGACCTTTTTAATTTATCGACGGTTTAAAATATTACATTTTAAAATATCAAGTTCGCATTGATGAGTCCTGACTCCGTATCATTTTGCAAGACAAGCGTTACTATTTTAAAAGAATGTTATTTATCCTAAATAAAGTAGCATTTATAAAAAAATATTTAATAATTTAGGAGTTTTCATAATAAATGGAAAATTCTTTACAAGGCTAATTTTTAATTTTAGACATCCATTTTTAGCTATCTTTTAATTAATTTGAGGTATTTTTCTATTTTTATAAACACAGTGCATTCCATTCTGTTAATTTTATAACTATTAACATTTGCCTTTTGTTGATAAATCAACTGAATAAATAACTGCTAATTTATTAGAGAGTGGATGCGTTTCCATTAAAATATCACATTCATTTTTGGTAAGATTTTCTGATATAAACTCTGCTTGAGAAATTTTCAACACATTCATATAACTGATTATTCACTGATTCATTTTACTGGTTACATACTTAATTTACGTATTTATTTGACATTGTTAGCAATTTTTCAACATGAAAACTTTTCAACATAGTTGAAAAGTGTTCATGGCTTCTTTTTGTCTGTCACTCTGGCTTAACTTTTCTAAATGTTCTTGTTAAAGCCACGAAATTTACACTGGTGTCCGAAAATTACGGAAAAAACACGAAAGGCTATTTTTCGAACATAGAAGCTATTTGCAAGTACTCAAAAGTAGGAGAAAGTGATATAAACGGCAGTTACTACCTTACAGTAGATAGGACGTTACCTTGATGTCACAAATAGTCGGAAGCGCCATTAAACTGAACCAAAATGTGATATCTTTAAATCGTATCGTCTCATTATTATTCTCAAGAGACCGAAATATCACTGTGATTGCTGCTTTCTGACAAGTCATCAGGTGACGTTACTATAAAGTCAGGCTTGTGATTTTCACGTGATCATCATTTGGACACTCCACGGTCAAGCCACCTTTGCTGTTGCAGTTTGAAGAGCCATCAAATGACGGATCGTCGCATAGTGTTTCTTAAATGGCTGACATTTGGACACAATATTATGTAGTATTCATGAGCGTTGCTTTGTGACAAGTCACCATCCGACTTGACTGAATTTGATGTGACTTTTTTGGCGTTTTTAACGTTGCTTTTAAATTTATATTATTCTGAGCCATGTAGCATCTTAATAAATATTTAACTATCATGATAACTCGAAAATGGAGTCTCTAAATGACGGTCACAAGGTGACTACATTGTAAAGTCACCTGCTGACTCGTGTCAAAGCAACAGTCACGGTGACTTCTCAATGGAGTCACTAAATGACGGTCTGCGATACTAAAAGGACCAGAAAATTGTAATTTGACATGGTGGTTACCTTTAAAATACAAATACTAGCTAAGTGTGGTTTCTAAAAAAATTCGAAATTTAAAAGTCTGAAATACCCGGAAAGCTTTCTAAAAACGTTTTAAATTACGATTTCTGTCGTATTGGGATAGAAACTTTAAATATGACATGGCTGTTACTTTGAAGATTTAAATGGTCGCACAGAACAACAACAACAAAAAGAAGTTGAATTTTAAAAGGGTGAAATGCGCGAAAAGCATTCAAAAAGCATTCTAAATTCCGATTTCTATCGAATTGTTAAGGATAGAAACTTTAAATTTGGCATAATAGTTGTTTATAAGATGTAAATGCTCTCTAAGAACAGTTTCTAAAAAATTCGATGTTGAAAAGGCTGAAAGGAGCTAAAAGCGTTCTAAATTACGATAGAAAATAGGATAGAAACTTGAAATTTGAAAGCCTGGTACATTTAATACACAAATGCACGTACAGAAAGTTTTTTTTAAATCAAAATTTAAAATGGTGCAGGGAAAAACGCGTTCTAAACTTACGATTTTTGTGATGCTGATGGGACTAGAAACTTGAAATTTGGCATGGCAGTTACTTTTAACATACAAACGCTCGCTAAGAGTGTTTCTTTTTAAAAACCAAAATTTAAAAGAGGAAATGAGTGGAAAATGCTCTAAAAACGTTCTAAATTTTGATTCCTATGGTCTATTACATAATATTTGTAAATAAATTAATTTCTCATCCATTTCAAATTTAGCTGACATATTTGCAATTCTGGAAGAGGAATGGACCCTTGACCGGAAAAAAATGGAAAAAGACTATTGTAGATTCTTCAGATGGCGGCATATGACACCATAAACCGAGTTTATATATATATTTGTAATTCTGACTACAAATCACTATCAGCTCCATCTAAGTTTTATTCCAATATTAATGCATTATTCAAAAATTAGTTTATTTATTAAATTGTAACTGATGTAAATGCATTTAAAAAGAATTAAAAACACTTAAAATGTGCAGTTTATAATTAAAATAAAATTTATAATAATGGAAAAAAAGGCTGGTTAAAACAACAAAATCCTTCGAGTTGGCTTTTTTAAAATTTTTAGCCAGCTTTTTTATAGCCCTGCAATATAGCAAATTTTGTCCTCTGCTATTTTTTTTAAATCCTAGGTGAAAATGTCTTCGGGCGGGTCAGCTAGTACATGATATCCAGGTTCATTACAGCATCTTTCAAACTGAAAGCGGTCTGCATAGAAGTAATCTTTCTTTGAGAAAGTCACCAATATGAAGTTGGACACTTTATGATCTAAGTATGGCAATTCTTTGTAACACATGTATGACGTCATCGTCAGAGTACTTCACACATGATGAAATTGATATACATTTTCAGATGCACCATAACACGTTCGCTATAGAAAGCGGTGTACTTAGTATTTATAATTCATTTATACGAATACACAAATTGGTTTTGATACTATGGGTTGTAATTGTTTGATCACTCTCTAATGAAGTTGCACTGTTCTGATGAAACAAGTTTGATATTTATTATTTAATTTCATGATAGCGATTTAAAGATATCACCTTTTGGTTCAAAGTAGTGACACTTCTGACCATTTGTGACGTCGAGGCGATGTCATTTGATGAGTCTTCAAAATGCTATGGTTATAGTGGCTTCACCGCAGAGTCTGCAATTAATAGTCACATGGGAATCACAAGTTTGAAATTATTGTGACTTTACTGTAACGACTTGCCAGAAAGCAGCAATGTCAATGACATTTTACTCTCTTGTGAACAATAATGAGACGACACGATTTAAAGATATCACATTTTGGTTCACTGTAGTAGCATTTCTGACTATTTGTGACGTCAAGACAACGTCATATCGACTAGCTATATAAGGGTAATAACGGCCGTTTATGTCACTTTCTTTTGAGTACTCGCCATTAACTTTTGTGTTCGAAAAACAGCATTTTGTGTTTGTACTTTAATTTTCGGACACCAGTGTAAATTTCGTGGTTTTAACAAGCACATTTATAAAAGTTAAGCCAAAGTGACAGACAAAATGAGGTCATGCACACTTTCCAATTATGTTGAAAAATTTTCATGCTAAAACTTATGCTGAAATGTAAAATGAATACTTAAAGTAAGAATGTAACCAGTAAAATGAATCAATGAATAATAAATGAAAAATCAGTAAAATGTATATGTTGAAAATTTTTCAAGCAGAATTAATTTAGAAAATCCTATCAAAAAAGAATGTCATATTTTAATGGAAACATATTCTATATCTAATAGAATAATAGTTATTTTTTTCAGTTAAGTTATCAACAAAAGATAAATGTTAATAATTATAAAAATAATGGAAAAGAACATCTCGTGTCTATAAAAACGAGCAAAAATCTGAAAGATGCTAAGAATGGATCTTTAAAATTAAAAAAGAAGCATTGCAAAAAAAAAAAAAAAAAAAAATGTAGTTATTATGAAAAGAACTAAATTATTAATTTTTTTTTATAAATACCACTTTATTTAGGATGAATAACATTCTTTTAAAATAGTAACGCTTGTCTTGCAAAATGATACGCAAACAGAACTTATCAAAGCGAATTTGATATTTTAAACTTTAATATTTAATTATTAATTTATTACAATGTTTAATATGAAGATCCTATTTCAAAACGTGCATTCATAATTGGAAGTATAGACATAATTCCCTATCAAATAATACTTGTCTCTCTACGATAATTTGGTAATAAAATAGTAAAGTAGTATACTTGACAACTTCTAAATATTCTTTCGTATAATGTAGGTTAATTTGAACTAGTTTCAACGTGTTTCAAACCAGAAAAAGCATTTGATGTTTCTTTTTTTAATATTTAATTTCATGTTTGTGTTTAAAACATTTAGTAAAAGTTTCGGGTTCGAAACGTGTTTAAGCTGGGTCAAATTAATCCACATTTTATGGAATATTAGTGGAAAGTTGGCAAGTATGGTATTGGGGTTCATTTTTTTCTACCTGTTTAAAAATTAAATTAATTTATTTTCTTTGATCGACTGTACATTTTCGCAATGACGTTTTCATTAATCTTTGGTGAGTAGTTTTTGATAAAAGTTAAATTTATGTGATTAAGTTATAATGAAAGAAGAATAAAAAAGTGTCAAAATGTTTTCTAGTCTTGCCGGCGTCTCTCGAAGTGCCACAATTGCCGCAGCTTACATCATGTCTGTGACAAGCCTTAATTGCAAAGATGCTTTGAAAGTTATCCGAGGGGCCAGAAATATTGCGAATCCCAATTATGGATTTCATTCGCAACTTAAGGAGTTTGAAACTTACGCCCTCACATCGGTAAGAAGACTGTTTACTTTTCATATAAGATGTTTATATTTGCATTGCTAGTGCATGTTGAAAATAAATTTTTTATGCACGGAATATTATATTAAGTGTAATCAATGATTAGAACTAAAATATAAATGATTTTAGATGCCTTAGCATTTAGACAGAATGAAAAGCCAGTGCAAAACGCGCCATTTTAAACAAATTTAGAATAGAAACGTAGAGTTAGAGCTTAGTTTATTTTTATTTTTGTAGACATACAAGTTGTGACCTATCTTGTCACTAGTTTGGATGATTACAAAAGCTCATTCCCGATTTCCGATGCATCGAGTTTCGAAGTGTACCCAAGTTGTTTTAAATGGCAAAATGCAGTAGAATTGTCAACATTTATTCTCTTAGCAATCTCTTCAGTAGAAATTCGTGTATTATTATTCACTAAATTTCGGATTAAGTCATTATCAATGACAGAAGGTCGCTGAAAGCGAATTTTATCGTTTAGATTGAAATCACCCTTTCGAAATCGACAAAACCCTTGTTAATTGTCTTAAGAGTGAGAGCACGATCCAAATAAACGTCTTGAATATTTTTTGTAGCACGTCCAACACTCACTACTTTTTTAAACTCATATAAGATAACATGGCGAAAATGAAACTTTTCATTTTCCATCAAGTTTCCGCAATCTATGAAATAGGCCATGAACTTTTTGCAGTCACCCAGTATTTTTGTAGACCTTAGGTTAACTATCTTTTGTGTAGTATAAATGACATTTCTCTTCATAGCCAACAGGGGAAAATGATGTCACTTTATTCCTTTACCGTTAACTATATATATATTTTTTTATATATATTTCTTCCCTAATCTTTTGCTTACTTATTTGGAGTCACATTGATATTATATTGTAGTAAGAATTTTGAATAAAACACAAATTAAAGTCACAATTGAGTGAAAGTAACAAAAAATATAGAATAAAAATTATGAAAAAAATTTTCAATTAAACTTTGAAAAAATTATAAATAAAACTCCATACAACCTCATCACGAAGTATTTCATATTTTTTCCAAATGAAAAATTTCTTCGAGATATAATTTTTTAGAAGAATAACATCTTAATTTAATATATCCTGAAATTATCTTTGAATATACTGCTCCTTTTGATAGAAGAACACCATAATTACAAATTAATCATTTTCACATTAACATATGTAAATCAATCCTATTTTTTTTATTCATAGTTAAAAGATGCAAGTGGTTGATTTTCATACATTTGATAAAATCAATAAAAGTCATATTACCAATTAATTACAACTTTTTATTTCTAATTCTTTTCATAAAATCAGATAAAATACTGTATAACAGTGCCTTTTCAATCATTTCTGTTTATACTGTCTAATTAATACTGTAAAATGAGATATTATTTATATTTTATGCAATAATAAAAGAGTGTAATTAACTGGTAATGTTTTATCGACGTTATGGAATTTACGAAAGTCAACTGCTTGCACTTTTCTTCAAAGAATAATAAAAGTAAAAAGTAAAAAGAATAAAAGAATTTATTTTGTTTCATTTATTATAATGAAGTTGTGACATTTTGTGACTCAAAATATTATAAATTTTTTCTACATTTATCAGTAGCAGCAAACATTTTTTTTTCTGACTGTTTTTAAACGCTGATATTGGAGAATTTTACAATTGAAATATTTTGCATTAAAGATTTCTACCGCAAAAATTAAACAAAAAAATAAACCATTCTCTAGAATGACGTTGCCAACTTATCGAGATTAGATTATAACTGTTTTCCACATAAAAATACAGAATATGATTTAAGATCCTATATAATTATATTTATTATTATTAAAACATATATACAATATAGTGAAAATAATTTAATTTTGAAATTGGGAACTCTAATAAATTTAAGATAGAAGTATTTAAAGAAATATGGCAAGCATTTATAAAATTATTTATTATTATTAAAACATACTAAAGTTACAATATAGTGAAAATAATTTTCTTTTGAAATTGTGAATTATAACTCTGATAAATTTAAGATAGACATATTTAAATAAATACAGCAAGCATTTAAAATATTCTTTCTGTTTAAACATTTTTAATCAATCATCTGTATATGTATTTGTAAAATGCACATTTTTTTCAGTCATGGAACTGTTTTTAAGAACCAATGTACAATGGAATAAAATAACATTACCTTTAAAAGTAGATAGGTCTGAGATATTCAAATTTTCTTTTTACAGTTATGTATAATTTAAATAAAATACATAATGTGTATTTTCGGAGCATCACTTAGATTGTTCCATTTCAAGAAAATATTTTTTCTTGAGGGCTGCAAACATCTGTTTACTATACGCGAAGGGCAATACGCTATATTTATAATAATGTGCAGAAAACAAATATAAACTACATTACTAAACTTTTAAGCACATTGATAACAATTTAGAGATCTCAGTAAAATATTAAATTCCTTACTTTTTAAATAGTAATATTGCAGTTTTATTATTCTCTCCCCCCCCCCCCCATGTAATCAATATTATTATATATTTTTTAAATAATCAATTTCCTACAATTCGAAATAAAAAGTATCTTAGTAATTTTGAATAAACAAATGCAAGTTGCATAACTTAGTGTAAAAAATATGTTTGAGATGGAAAATAGTAAAACAGCCAAAATCCTCACTTTCATGCAACAATTCAATAAAATATTGAAATTATGCATAATTACATACCATGTTTTTCTCATGTCAGAATATGCAATAACCTCTTTAATGATAATAATAATAACAAAAATTAGCAGTTTTTACTTTCTATGTTCTTAGCTCAACTGAATTTTAATTCCTTGGGGTTTTGGACCTAATAATTTGGCAAGATGCAGCAGTTAAAATAGTAGGATAACTAGCACGATAATTGTAAGATAACAAAAGAAGTATAACAAATCAATATAACGAAATTAATATAACCGGTATTCGCAGTACAATAAGCATAAAACTTAATAATTTAATAATGGAAAAGTTCAGTTCTAAAGGTAATAAATCTGCAGATTTTTTAATAATAAATTAGACTTTTGCGCAATTCAAAAGACTTTTTACGCTTAAAAATGTAAAAATGTGTTGTGCAAATTTCATTAATTTTTAATAATGTTAGATTAGAGTTAAAGATTAAAAAATATGTGATCCATTTTAACGGAAATAAGGCTAGGTGCATTTTTTTTTCACTAAGACATTGACATTCAGAATGTTGTAACACAATTTTAAATTCTTTATAATAGTCCAGGCAATAGAGACCGTATAGGGACTCTACCTAGCAAAATTAATGATAGTACTGGAAATCGGCTTTCTAGATGTTTTTTGGGTCGCTGAATCCGAATTTGTAACTTCCCACCAAAATTTCCCCCGGCAACCCCTACAAATTTTGGTAAAAAAACCCCAAAAAAGGTTTTTATTAAAAAAATCCAATTTTTTATTGTTTTAGGTGAAAAGTAGCTAGAAATTCAGAAAGTAGACAAAATTTTCAACAAATTAGATATATGACATTATGACTTAGGATGAAAGGGAAGGGTGGATCTGCCTCGGAACATGCGCCGCAGTGCTGCGTGGACTAAGTTGCGCACTTCCACTTAACCACTCACTCGTTTACATTAGCCCTCCCATCTTCCCTCCGAACTTTCTCTATAAGGTTTACTTTAAGTTTTTTGGGTCGCTGAATCCGAATTTCTAACTTACCCCAAAATTCCCCCCCCCCCCGAAAATCACCTCAAATAGTTGCTTTTAACTTAAATTTCTTATTGTTTTAGGGGAAAAGCATTACAAAATTCAGAAACTAGACAAAATTTGCAACAAATAGGATATATGACATTATGACGTAAGATAAACGGGGAGAGAGGGGGCTGTCTCGGAACATTCCCCGCGCGCTTTTCTCAAAAACCAAATTTTTTCAAAAAATCAATTTTTTGGGGGGTTGCCGGGTAAAATTTTGGTTGGAAGTTACAAATTCGGATTCAGCGACCCAAAAAACATCTAGAAAACCGATTTCCAGTACTACCATTAATTTTGCCAGATAAAATCCCCTATTGCCTGGACTTCATCATTTAGTGCACGTAGCGCCGCAGTGCATGTTCCGAGGCAGCCCTCACCCTCCCCGTTCATCCTAATTCATAATGTCATATATCCTATTTGTTCCAAATTTTGTCTAGTTTCTGAATTCCGTAATGCTTTTCCCCTAAAACAATAAGAAATTTAAGTTTAAAACAACTATTTTGGGGGGGGGGGGGGTTCGGGGGAAAGTTAAAAAATCGGATTCAGTGACCCAACAATTTTAAAGTAAACCTTATAGAGAAAGTTCGGAGGGAAGATGGGAGGGCGAATGTAAACGTGTGAGAGGTTAAGTGGAATTGCGCAACTTAGTTTACGCAACACCTCGCGCATGTTCCGAGCATGTTCCGAGCATGCATGATTTTTTTAATAAAAACCATTTTGGGGGGCTTTTTACCAAAATTTGGGGAGGTTGCCGGGGGAAATTTTGGTGGAAAGTTACAAATTCGGATTCAGCGACTCAAAAAACATCTAGAAAGCCGATTTCCAGTACTACCATTAATTTTGCTAGGTGAAATTCCCTATTGCCTGGACTATAAAGAGAAGGGTAGATTTTGTCTTCCCATACAAATATATAAAAAATAGTGAAGTTATTAAGTACTACAGGTTGAGTTATAAGTATTCATACAAATGGTGAAAGATATGACTAATGTTTATTTTATTCGTACAAATGGTATCATGGCATGTATGTGTGTCACTTGTTAGTCCGCAAAATGTTAGCCACTTGTTAGCCTGTAAAATGTTAGCCACTTGTGAGTCCGCTGTGACACTATTTTGGTTGATTCCTATTTGCGCAGAGAGACGTTGGGTCCTGTCGGACTCCTATTCATCGCTGTTAGCATCTGTTTTGATGTAGCTTCATCTGTTTTCGTCTTTGGTCTTCCAGATCTGCTTGCATCAGCAACAGAACCTGTCCTTTTGAATTTCTTCACAAGTTTTGCCACTGTGTCACAGGCCCGTAACCAGATGGGGGCGATGGGGGCTGAGCCCCCCCCCCTAGCTTCCTCTGGAGCCCCCTCTAACGATTTCCCTACTTTTTATTTTTTCAACAAAATGTACGTTTTAACTTTCTTAAAAAAAAAAAAAAAAAAAAAAAAAACTAGCAAGAAAAACATTTAGATCTTTTAACTGCTTGAATGCAGTGGAATATGCCAAACATTTTGCGTTCAGAACCCTATTAGATTAGTTGTTTTATATTATCTTGCTTGCAATACAATTCTCGAAACGCGTTCTAAGTAGGAAAATTTCTTTCTCCCAAAAAAAGTAAGTCCAGATGCATTAACCAGCCACCACATGTTTTCGTACATCTTGACATTTTAAAAGCAATTATCGTATACGGGGTGAATGGAAATAGACATATGCTGCACAAGTTAATCGATAATTAGTTAAGCAATGGTTAAACGTCTTCACTAAAACGTAGTCACAAAAAAGACGTGTTTCTAGATGTTAATGATTTGCCTGTTGACATTATGTATTTGACAGCAGATTTAGTTAATGATGAAATATCATTTGGAAATTAACTATAATATATAACTATAATATATAACTATACTATAACTATATACTAACTATAATATAACTATAATTTTATAGAATGTTTGTTGAAGGAAATTAGAAAGATAACAAAATGTCATTTTATACAAATGGAATAAGAAAAATAATTGCTTGAAAGCCAAAAATTGTTTCATGCTATGGGTGAGGCAGTAGGAAAGCAGGGATAGGGCATTTTGTTGTTTGCTTTTTGAACTTTCGTCTAATTTTTTTTTCTTGTGTTCCATGAATTTGCTAAACATTTTTTTTTTCTATTTGTCATATAACAATAAAAAACATTAAGTGAAAAAGCATGCTTGAGGTTAAGTTTATTATAAGATTATGACAAAAATATCTTCAACTATTTGGCGTATGTTTCATTTAAATCTATTTTCAAGCATAAATGCGCTACTTTCTGACACATTTTCGAAATAATTTTAATGATAAAGGCATAAAGTTTGCAGATATGATTATTCAAGCTCAAGGAATTAAACTGTGTTCTGTGTTTTATGAGGCTGTTTTCCAATCTAAACCCTGACATATTCGCGAATTTCTTTTATTTATAAAGATATTTGCAAGTATTCAAACTATACAGAAAATTAAAAAAAAATGTGTCAAAAAATGACGGCAAATTTGATTTTGCAGGCTGATTTTCTTGGCATTTAACGACGAAATGCTAGTCATCGAGTAGCAAATGACTATAAATCATGTTATTTATAATCATGGCATTTATAAGAAAATGGGAAACGGTATTCAATTCTTAGGCGCATGAATGTGAGAAGCTGAAAATTTTAGGCAAAGGGAAAGAAAATTACTTCTTAACTGCATCAGGAAAATTTTCGTTATTGAGTGAAAGAAGAATATTTTTAAAGATCTTTAGGCATGGGGGAAATGTATAATAATAAATAGTCACCTACATTTAATGAAAACTGTTCGAAAAGGGCATTCATGCCCTTGTGCTTTTTTTTTTTTTTTTCTAAATGAGATGGAACAAATTTCATGAAACACATGTAAAACGTATGCAAAAAAAAATCTATGTTATCGCTATTTAAATGAATTAAATCTAAGTTGTTTTCTTTGAAAAAAAGTATTGAATATAATATTAAAATTACAATCTCTTTTTTTACTATTAAGTCTAGGTATGTTTAAAAAATATGTAATTAATATATATTTGTAATAATTGATTCATATTTAAAATGATATAATCATATGCAGAATTTTAAATATAATTATTATTGCGAATTGTTAAATGGTTAATTTTATAAATCATATTATTAATAAAATAAGGTTAGGTAACGCTCGTTTTAAAGAGAAACAACATCATCACGAAATTAAATCGTATACAAACAACAGTGATTTTAAAATGATCTAATAATTCAGCAGAAACCAAAATATTAATAAAATTAAATAAATTACAAATAGCTATTAATTAAAAATATTAAATGTATGGAATTAAAATATTTTTAAATGATAATAGTAAGTTTGTGAATTATTCAAATTAATAAATATAGGACACATAACCATAGATGCCAACAGCTCTTAATTATTCCGGAGTCTGATCCAAAACAAGCATGTTTTAAACTGGAAAAAATATATAAGGAATTGTGTCATTTTTCGATAAGGTACATTTTAGATTTCAGTTTGAAATTTTTGATTAAATGAAATTTCCTGTTGAAAATATTTTCGTCTTGTAATAGACTCCGAATAAGTATTGTTGGCATCTATGCATAACGCAAAAACATTTGCAAAATCTCAAATTTTTGTTCTTTTTTTCTATATATTAAAAAATTGAACAGATATGATATTTAAACGTATGTAATGTCTTCAATTTAAAGAAAAAATATGTGAAAAGAACTGTATCCTACAGTAGAGGTCTGCACGGACCCGGGCTTGGCTAGATGCCCGTACTAGGCCGGGACGGCGAAATGAAGGCGAAGTTTCAAACGGGTCGGGCCTGCAAATTTGAACATGCCTGCCGGGCTGGACCGGGCCAATAAAAGAAATTAAGCGGGCCTGTCGGCCCGTATAAATATATAAACGCAGACGAGAAAATATGAATAATTTTCAATTAATATGAGTTTCACGAGAATAAGTTTAAATGTGCGTTACTAGCTGATACTAGTTTGCCAGCATCAATACCGAAATATAACATTTTCCAGCGTAGAGATCGGCATCGGACAGTTACATGGCGTTTGAGCCCGGGCTTAATTCTTTCGGCAGACTCGTGCCGGACCGAGATCAGGCTTGCATTTTTTTTTTTTCAATATAGCCAGAAATGGACTTAATTGTTCTCAGGATGTTTAGGGCAGGCAATGTGTTTTGTAAAAATATTAATAGCGATAATGAACTTCTGTTAACGGAATTTTTGGAAATATACTTGAAGGTGGTTCTCAAATTCACTGCTTAAAAACGAAAAACTTTCTGACACATTTTTAACTGTAAAGGCATAAAATTGACAAGCCTGTCTATTGAAGTGATTTGGAATTGAATAGTGTTTCCCATTTTTAATAAATAAATTACTTAGAGATATAAGAGGTTCTTGTCACGTGACTGCAGGTTTTTCTTCTCTTTCGTGCGATCGTCTCCGGAAATTCGATTCAAACCGCTAACTTGAACAGTATTTTCTCAAAAATATATTGACGTTTTCGAAAAGGAATGTGTCAGAAAGTAGCTTCTTTGGATTTGAGAAAAGCCTTAAGGAATAACAGAAATATTTTCGCAAATCTACTTTTTATAATATAGCCTCAAAAGTTACCATGTTTTTAACCTTCCCGTTTTTCTTTTATTCTAAACAATATGAATTTTTTAATGAATCTTTATTTGAATGTTGAAACGTCTAAGACTCTAAGTAAATCATTAATGTTGCTATTGTGTATTTTCTCTCTTGCGAACACATTGTAAATTTAAAATATGCTGTAAAATTATCCCATAAATATGTATGCAGTATTCTTTAAAAGAATCTTAATTGTATGTTAAGAAAAATCTGAATTTTTTGTAGAAATTGAGTCGGGTCGGATCGGGCCTGATTTTTAATTAATTTTTCCACTGGCCGAGTCTGTTTTCACTGATTTTTGTACGGCCGTGAACTGTGAAAATATGAATGGACCGGGTCAAGATAGTTTTCGTTCGGGCCGGGCCCGCGCCTGGAAATTCCGGCCCGTGCAGACCTCTATATCAACAGATTCCTTTTTCTCAATTTTTTCAAAACGCATCTTTAAAAAAATTGTCATGCTGGGCGGTTGAAGATTTCTATGTTTGTTGTATGAATCGGTGTTTTTGTAAATAAAGATGTACTTTTCTGTCAGAATGCTAGCATGTTAAATTACACTAATTTATTCAACAGAAAGACTGATTTGATTAATCAGCGGTTCAAATATGCATATATATAATCAATGTTCAATAGAGTAAAGCGCTGATAATCCGGACCAATCGGGGCTGATGCCGATCCGGTTAATGAAAAATCCGGATAATTGGACAACTTTAAAAAACGGCTATGGCAGTGTTTTTCAGGTAACTTCCCTTCACACTTTTTCCAGGCTTAGGACTGGCAATTGTAGTGGTGCACATTTTAGCATATTACAAATGGCCTGTTTAGAAGTTATTTTTTTAACTTTTTTAAAATTTTATTTTTCACAAAATTGGTACAAAGTTATACATAGAAGTACACATAGAAATTATTGCGTGTATATATGCACACACTGTACGAACAAACGCGAGCGGAGAGAGGGTGGGGCGGGGGGGGGTCCTTTTTCCGAAGACACGAAGAGACAAAAGAAGCAATATGCTTAATAATGCAAAAATTGCAATGGGAATAGAATACAGTGTACAATCCATTAGTTTTCCTTATTAAAATTTAAATAAAGTCATTTTTTATGAGGTGTCGGATGCTATCTATTTTTTCCCTTTAAATACAATAAGACCTAAGACTAAATCACACGGGATGGAGAAAAGTTCTATTTTAGGTAGGTTTTCTTAAGAGGTACACCGCCCCTAATTGTTTTATATTCATTTTCCGATTACCATGAAGTATTTTCTGTTTAAGAATTTCATTATAGAAAGTTCCGTTATAGAGAGATTACGCTTTAGATGGGTTCCTTTATAGACAGGCCCATTTTATTAGTTTTACTATATTTAGTTTGCTTAAGATATGGATTGTTAAAAGATGTTAGCCCCACCAAAAAAATTCAGAGCCCCCTCTGACTGGACTCGCTGGTTACGGCCCTGCTGTGTCATGGATTATCTGCGTTCTGTGTATTGCATTGAAGGTACGTGTTACATGACAGGTAGTGCCACTACCTGCCAACAAAATCATGCCAACTTGTTCTTCTTCCGTTAGTGGCATCTCCTTTCAATCAGTTTACTTTCCTGAAAAAGAAAAAAGAAATTAGTCACGGCTTTAACCATTTGTATGGGGACTGGTTCACCCTGTATTATGCCGATCTAAATTTTTATAAGTATGAATTAATAATTACGTGCGTCGGGCCGTTCATAAAAAGTCGGCTGGCCACATTTGAGTATGTCCGATTGAGACATTCAGTGAACCATGAAAATCTAAGATCAAAAATAATTTTTATTCAGATATTTTCGGTATTTGTGGCGTGACAAAATATGGAAGTACAGTCGAGCTCGGTTAATATGAGAAGCAAGATAATTATAAATGTCCTCGTATCATGGAAGACGGTAGTATTTCGAGTGACGCAGCCTTAAGCCTAAAATCGTATCGTATCGTATCGTTAAAATCGTATCGTATCGTATCATAGAATTCGTAGATGGCGGAACTCATATATACAGCTAACTCGACATCAAAGAAAACGCGAAAAGCCGCCTTTTAATAACTCAGCAGATATATGTCTTATTGTTCTGAATTTTCTAGAACAGTCTTATATCTGCAGTCTAATCGTATACTGAAATTTTTGCATTTCTACGTGCAGTATATTTTGAGATCTAAATAGCCATTTTTAAAGTGAAAACGTTGGTATAATATCGAGGAAGTTCCTAATTTGAAAATCTCGAAAACGGTTCTAACGATTATTTTTAAATTGATACATAATATAAATGTGATTAAGGCGAGGTGAATAACACTTTTCTTTTTTCTGGGAAAACTCTCGTTCGTTAAATAATTCGATTTTTTTTCTCTCGAAAATGACACGGGCTATTTTTTAAAAATCAAATAAATATGTTTCAGATGAACCAAATAACAATTTACTTGTTTCCAGCAAGACTCTTGTTCGTTTTATAATGCGCATGAAAAATCGGACTATATTTCTTCGCCATTCTATGGAAATTTCACCGAAAATGCATGACACTGTATTCATACACATGCTTTCTTTTTAACCACTTTTGGGGAGAAAAATTTTGTCTTCCCACTGGCTGAGTGGCTAAGGGCCATCGTTTACTGACTTTAAGATAGGCAGTTCGATACTCGCTGGTACGTGTTTTCACATGTGAATGTTTTTTTTTTCTTTAAGTCTGCTAGTTGACCATTATTCTCAGTTCCTTTGTAATTTTTTTAATTGCTATTAAGTTAAATAAAATTACAATTATAATGACGCCAATTTGATGATGATTATTTCTTGGCAATTTTTCAACAATAAAAATATTACCATAAATTTTATAAATATATTTAATTTCAATCACTTTACAAAAAATATACATTAATAATTATTATTTGAATATAAATCACACAATCAGAAACGTAAAAAAATAATTCATTTCAGCTCTTCTTTTTATAATATCATTTTTTATTATTATGACGGTCAATCAATATATAATCACTGACATCCATAATATTATTATTATTATAATTATTATTTTCCTTGCATAAAAGCTATTGTGATGTAATAATTCTTTTATAATAAATAATTTAGTTGAAATGTTTTATTTATAAATATCAATGAAGTTTGATAACCCCGAGACAATTCTTTTTATTTAACTTTGCAATAATTACAGTTTACATAATAAGCATATCAGAATTCTGGTGTCGCCATCTTTTGACGCAATTGCGTAGTATTATAGAGAAATGTTTGATAAAAACGTTGAAGTAGGCAGTTTTTAAATCGAAGAATTATTTTAAGAGATATTTAATGTTAAATCTGGATAAAATTGTCTCATTAAAAAAGTCTCATAGGAAAAAAAATATACATGGGAATTTAATCATTTTCATTCAATTTAATCATTCAATAGAAACTCGAAGTTTGCAGAGTGCATTTATTATTTTTAACTTGCCTAATTTTTTGACGGTTTATTTCAATTTTAAATTAAAATATTCAGAATTTCCAGAGATATTTTTTACATATTTTAGAAAAGGTTATTTTAAATTGTTGCCAAATGTTAAAACAGCGCAAAGAATAATATATCCTTTAAATTAAAAATTTATTCACACGTGACTATTATAAACAGAAAAAAATCCTTTTAAATTAGAATTAAATGATAACGTGTTAAAAGCAGGAAAATATTAAACATTACGTCATAAAAATTGTTTTTACACATGCTTACTTAAAATGAAAGAAAATTATAAAATAATCAATTATTTTCAAATTAGAATTAAATGATTACGCATTAAAAGAAGGAAAACATTGAAAATTACGTCATAAAAATTATATTTACACGTGAATATTAAAAGAAAAAGAAAATTTTTAAGTAATAAATTCATTGATATGTGTTAAAAGTCGTAAATGGAGAAAATTACGTCATATTGGCCAAAGTGGCCAAAACAGTTTACAAAACACATTGCAAAACATATTGCAAAACAGTGTAAATTAAAAAATATATTTATATGAGAGATTTATTTCAAATTTCGAGATGATATTTTAAACTATAGTTGCTAATTTTAAGGTTGCTCAAATAATAATATTATCTTTCTAATAATAAAAATATTTTCAGTTGAATGTTACAAAGAGAAAGGAAAGTTTGGTGAAAATTATGTCAGATTTAAAACGTTACATTTAAAATCTCTTATTTAAAATCATTTTCTTATAGCGTTGTTAAAAAATACCATAAAGCAAAGACTCTGTTGACTTAGTTCCTTTTATATTTGGTAATTTTCAAATGTTTAACTAATCTTATTTAATCAAGCAGGGAAACAGCAACTAACATCAGCTGATTCTGTTTTGAAATCCCTCAGTAAAAGGGAAACCCGTTTACAGTAAGATCGCCATTGATTTTTTAATTATACAGAGCAGCCTCGATTATCCGAGCTAATTGGGACTGTTAGTAAATCGGAATCGGAAATCTCGGTTAATAGAAACTGTGTGTAAAAACTCGCCGTGCTTGCGAATTTAACATGTCTTTTAAAAAAATATATAGAACGTTTTTTAAATAATAAAAGTAAATATATGTAAAGTTCTGTTTCACAGCTTAACAAATTTTAAAAGAAAATCAACTACCAGTAGTAAATTTTAAAATGCAAATTGAAAAATTTACGAAAGGTCACACAGCCACTGGAAACAAAGCATTGTTCGCTATTGACTTCTCAGGGTCCAATGTTTCTTTGGAGTTGAGGGCTTTTGGGGGCAGAAGGGCCTGTATAGCACGGACAGTGAGCTAAAGAGTGTGGTTATTTTTAAGGCTCATTCAAAAGGAAAAAAAAATCAGACTTTATTATCGGCTCGGTTAACAGAAACCTCGATTAATCGAAGCTCGGTTAATCCAGGTTCTACTATAATTCAATCTTCCGTAATCTTTTTAAAGCAGATCAAATTAATGGACTTTAGCACAAAGTCACATAGCTGATAACTGCCATGCTTGTTGGCCACCTTTTTTTCAAAAAGTTTGCTTCACCTTATTCAATTAATGAGATATCTCCGATAAAATAAGTCACATTTTCCCGTTCTAAAATACTGGTATCCAAAAATCGTAGCATGTAACTGACACTACAAGTACTCATGGAATAGACTATTTTAAGTCTGATTTTTATTATAGACTATATAAAATTATTAAAAATATATATTATGATAGGAACTAGCGGGCTTCGTCCGCTATTTACGTTACGGATATAAAAATCATGTTTTTTTTAGGGAAAAAGAAATAAAAACCTATTTGACGATAGGTTTATAAAGACACATTTTGTATTTGTTATATTTCCGGGGATGAGGAGGGGGGCGGCTATTTTGATTAAATATCGCAATTAGTCTACATGGCAGATATAATTATGATAGACACTAGCGGGCTTCGCCCCTCTATGGCGCCTTATGGGTCCAGCTTCCATAACTCAGAAACTACCTTTCGGACATCAATGCAACAGATTCCAAACGTTATAATTAACTTAATAATCACCCTATATAGCATTAAAGTAAATTTATGAGTACTGCATACTATTTTTTTATCGTAATTTCTGAAGAGAAAAAATTATTTCGGTTCCATTCTTAGGTACTGGTCTGAAAAATTTTGAAAAAGGGGGGAGGAGGGGACATGAGACTGCTGTTTGTCAAACAACACAACGGGCTCTGGCTTATTCAACTTGGTTTTTGATGACTTCAATTGGAAGGTGGTTTGTTTAAAAGAGTGCGTTCCCTGCCCCATGAAAATTGGAACTATTGTTGCTACATCTATGTAAGGATTTAATAATTATAAATTAACATTTCGGATTTATTAATTTAAGGATAAAGTGTTTTTAAAGGAATATCAAATGAAACCCTCTGTGCGATCTGCGATTATACTTACCCAGTTGTTTTTATATACAAACTGCTATAAGGAAAATTGTAATAAAATAGTAAAAATTAAATCTGCATTAAATTCCATAAGTATCTTTTTTTTAATCATTTTATCACTAACCTCAAAAAAGTAATGATATCAATGCAAAAACCCTTGACGGGTTAAAAGTTTCTGACGCAGCACTTTATCTTATGCTCTAAGAATTTTAAATATGGAACTTAAAAATACTGATATCAAATTTTGAGTGACGTTATGCTATTTCGTAAAAAATATATTTGTATTTATTTCACCATTTTATTTTTGTTTTATTTATAATCGCATGTGCAAAAGTTATGTTCAACATGAACAGCTACATAAAATTTTATTCGCTGTTGCTTTATCATTTACATCTCTCATAAATTCAAAATATGTGTTTTAAAAGATATGATATAAAATTTAAGTGACGCCTTGATGTGACTTTAAAAGGTTTGTTTTTTAAAATTCAATTTAAATTATTTTTGACTTGGTTAAAATATTTTTTTTACATCTACACAATACTTTTAATTTTCCAATTCGCTTTTAAATATATCACTTTCATTGAATCTATACTATGCATTGAAATGTATTTATTTCAATAAATTGATTTATCTTTTGTGTCACGCTATTCAAAATTGTGAGTAAGATTTATGTAAATGGTTTCTTTGCGTCATTGTGTCCAAACTACATGAAATGTATGAAAAAGGATAGTTTGACGCAAATAAACCATTTACATAAATCTTACTCGCAATTTTGAATAGCGTGACACAAAAGATAAATCAATTTATTGAAATAAATACATTTCAATGCATAGTATAGATTCAATGAAAGTGATATATTTAACAGTGAATTGGAAAATTAAAAGTATTGTGTAGATGTAAAAAAAATATTTTAACCAAGTCAAAAATAATTTAAATTGAATTTTAAAAAACAAACCTTTTAAAGTCACATCAAGGCGTCACTTAAATTTTATATCATATCTTTTAAAACACATATTTTGAATTTATGAGAGATGTAAATGATAAAGCAACAGCGAATAAAATTTTATGTAGCTTTTCATGTTGAACATAACTTTTGCACATGCGATTATAAATAAAACAAAAATAAAATGGTGAAATAAATACAAATATATTTTTTAAGAAATAGCATAACGTCACTCAAAATTTGATATCAGTATTTTTAAGTTCCATATTTAAAATTCTTAGAGCATAAGATAAAGTGCTGCGTCAGAAACTTTTAACCCGTCAAGGGTTTTTGCATTGATTAACTATTACTCGTAATACCCGATACGATAATAGAAATCTTAAACACACACACATAATTAAATTATTAACTATTACTAACTGCTCTAATTACTTAAATGCTAAAATTAATTTAATATCACAAAGCTCCGTGTTTATTAAAACATATTGAACAATTAAAATAAAAGTTTCTACCGCCGAAGCGCTACCGTTGGCTGTCTCTGATTGGTTGCTTGCGGGCCGAGCTCCCCCGCTACTAACGTCCTGTGGGACATGAACGAAAGACACTAATTCAATCATGAAGCAGAAATCGTAAGTGTAGAAGGCAGCTTCCATTATTCAGAAAGAATAAAATGACGTCAACAAGATTATACAAAAAGAATGTCTTTTTTGGCGGTGATTGTTTTTTGGGGGCTTTCTGCTTTCATTCTTGCGATAAAAAACAATAAAGATAGAATTGTGAAACGAAATTCAAGTGTTGTGCTATGTGGATCTTACAGTCACGTGACGGGATTTCTTTATTCATTCTACCCTACTTTTCGCCAAAATTAAAATTGAAGTGAACGATGTTTTGGTCGTATTAGCCGTGATAATAATAAAGCTTAAATGACGAACATTTCTCAATGAGAAAATTGCTCGTTTTAAAGGGTGTCCGGGACACAAAAAATTTCAAATTTTGCAAAAACCTTTTATTTCTTTAACATTTTCTCTGGTTTTTTTTTCTGCTTAAAATGACTTTTAAATCATGTTTCTATCTTAATTAGAACAAGAAATATCGCTTTTTTCGTTTTGGCTTGTTTTCAAAATCCATCTTTTAAGCAATGGCTGTCATGAAAAGGATTTCTGTAAAAATGCGTTTTTCTTCGTGATTTTTTTAAAAAACCATTTATCGTATTTAAATTCTTATAAGTCAAGAACCGTTAAAGATAAATGGTTCAAACTTCGAACATGTCTTTTTCAATTGTTTTACTTTAGTTTTGATTCAGCATATTTGAAAAAAATATTTACTTTTGAAAAAATGATTTTTTTTTTAAAAAGTTGCATCATTTAAAAAATAATTTCGTTAAATATATATATATATTTAATTAATGTTTTTAAAATGCTGAATTTAAATTAAAACTTATATATTTCTCTTTATTTAAATGAACAAAAAAATGAAATTCTATAAATAATATTTCGAGTTATAACGATTTTAAATTACCCCACTTTTTTAATAAGTTTTAAATTTTCAAATTTTTAAAACAAATATGAGAAGTTTTATCATGTGATTTTGTTTACAAATGATATGGTTAACCATCACAAAAAAATTCAGAATTTTAACTCAATAAATAAAAATTGTTAACCATTTGGAAAAATGGTTATTGTTCTTTGTCAGGGTAGGAAATCAAAAACATATCTGAAGCGTTTTATTGGTTGAATCCGCATTTTATTCGTTTTCTGATTGGTCTATACTGTAATCTGCATTTTCCCTTTACTTTAAACAGGGATGGATACTTTTGTTGCCACTATGACAAAAAAGTAATAAAAACTACAAAAAAAAAAAAAATTAATAACTCAGAAACAAATTGAGATACAGCTTTCAAACAAATTGCATTTAAAAGTACATTTTTTTCTCTATACAAGGTGTAAAAAGTAATATTGTGGGATGTTTAGAAGTTTAAGAATGAAATTTCATTTAAAATTGGTCCAGGAATATTAATGTTTAATCCATGGCGTACGTAATGTATGACCAGCTGCGTAAAAGTTTAAAAATTTACAGTACCGAAAAATGTAATCCATGGCGTGCGTAATGTATGATCAACTCCTTGCGATTTTTTATGTCTTAAATTTTAGTCTTTGAAAAAATCATTTTCCAAATGGTCGTTGTAATTTGTTAAATTGCATTTTTTAAAAATGTGTCCCGGCCACTCTAAGCGTGTCCTCGCATCAGCTGAGATTAACCGAGTGCGACTGTATTGCCGTGCTGCTCTCCTCTCTAACTTTAAAGGAAATCTTCTTCGATCAATAAAGGTATGTGATTTCTTTTTCAATAATTGAAGAACTTGATTGACAACGAATTTTTATTATTGGTTTATTCCTTAAATCTTGACGTCTTTAAAACTTTTCTAGCTCCTAAATATCTTCCTGGATTATACTTAGAAATATCGATATCTTCTAAGATAAGTAATGCACTTGCGTGAATTACAATTCTTGCCAACTTGATACAAGTTAAAAAAAAATTTGATCAAGTTTCTTTTTCAGAAATGTTGCCAAAGACGATCAAATAAATGTAATTACATTACAATTTCTTCTTAGGCAATTCTTCATTTGAACAGCTGTGGAAGAACTAGATAAAAATGAATCGGTTATAATATGAAGATTTGTATAGGAAGATAAAATGAAGTTTGCTTTTCTTTTAGAATAGAGTTTTAAATATATAATTAACTATTTTTGCATCATTATTAAAATACTTTTGAAGGGAAGTTGGCAACAAAGTTAAGATGTTAAAAGTATTAACTTGAAAATTTAAAATTAGTATATAGAAATTATCTTTGAATGTATTACGTCTTTGATAGAAGAACATCATAACGGAAAGTTTATCAATATCAATTAATTATATTTAACTTATACAGGTAAATAGAAGTATAACGATCTTCCACATAACGATATGATGTATTATTAATCGCTTGAGCATGTTACTTGCAAGTTAAGCGCAATTTTTTTCAGTCGTGAAGTTGGACTGATATATTTCATATTGATGTAACATTATCGTTAAGAGTCGAAAACCCTGAGAAAATCAAATTTTCTTTTTACACCTATGGATATTTAAAATGAAATACATAGGGTATATATTCGGGGCAAAAACATCATTTAAAAGGGTAATGGACCAAATTTTGATATCAACAATAGATTCTGTTCGCACATTTTCGGTAATTAAAGCGTGGTAAAATACTAAAATACTAGGGCGTTGCTCTCGTCTCGAATTTTAGGAGAAATAACCATCGATCAATAAAAGTATCTGATTTCTTTTCCAGTAATCGAAAGACTGGTGACAATGAATTTTCATTAATGGAGTATTTCTTAAATTTTAATAACTCTTTATTGCTCTTCCAGAACCTAAATTTTTTCAGTAAAATTCAATAACTTAAAAATGGTGACAGCTTTAAATAAATTCTTGCAAGGGGGTTATGTCAGATGTCAGGAGTTTTCTTACTGCGATTCTCTATTTTAGTTTAAAATAGATAATAATTTTTATAGATGGCGCTGCAAGTAATAGGGGATAAATCGGGGTCCGATCTTTGGCCTCCCTTTTATCTCAGTATTGTTGCGAAGAAGGAGATTAAACACATGGAGTGGTACTCAATCGCCAATGCAATTTTTTTTCTTAGGGGCCCACTCCATATATTTAACCTCCTTATTTCGCAACAATACTGAGAAAAGAGAAAGGCCAAAAATTGGACTCGATTCAGCGCCGATTACTTGCAGCGCCATCTATCATTGTTATTTTAAACTAAAATAGAGAATCGCTGTAAAAACTCCTGACATCTTACATAAACCTCCTGCAAGATTTTTTTTTATAGTTGTCATCATTTGCAAGTTATTGA
Source organism: Maratus speciosus (assembly GCA_963932465.1). NCBI lineage: Eukaryota > Metazoa > Arthropoda > Arachnida > Araneae > Salticidae > Maratus > Maratus speciosus. The sequence goes on along the minus strand of OZ010789.1, from coordinate 420,835,741 downwards.
ATTTTAAAATCAGTCAGTCTATTTTAGGACACACCGTATCAGGGTTGTTGTATAGATTGTGATATATCGACAAGTTACAATTGTTTAACTTGGCTTTTTGTTACTGATGGCCATTTAGAAAAGATATTTAATCCTATAGCAGATCGCTAATAATTCTATTTTTATGTTTTTTTTTTTCTTTCAGAAAGCATATAAATATTTAATTTCGATAAATAATTTTGATCATTTTCCGTATATATTCATAATGTATATCTGCTTTACACAGTTTTATTTATCTCTTCAGGGACGATTTTTTTATGATGAGAAAAAAATGACTTTTTTTTTACGATTTATTCATTTTATATTAATAGGAATTCAAAAAGAAAAAAAAATGTAGTAATTTAACCGTACAAAGATACACCTGCTTTGTTTTCGGCTGGCTTATACAACGGAACGTTATTTTTTAGTGACGGTACTTTAATTGCTGGCCGAAATAAATAACATATTGGGGGCTAATAGAAAACAGGAATTCTGCCTTTTCAGAATTCAGTGTCGCCCCCGATGTATATAAATATAGATAGTACAAAACATATTTCTGTTTTAAGACTTAAAGCTCGCGCTTTTATTTTATATAAAATGGCGCACTTCGCATTCAGAGGAAGAATTTCTCATTTACGGTCTATTCTTGAACAACATTTACAGTAAAGCATATATGACGTCACTATCACTAAATAATACACAAATCAAAAAAAAAAAAAAAAAAAAAAAAAAAAAAAAAATCGGCTATTAAATTATTTATATGCCTTTATTTGTTTGTAATATTAATATCTATAGATACTTAAAATTAAATATAGTTAATAATAGCTCCAAGTTTTATCAGATATCATTCATTTATATTTTTTCAAAATAGCACGGATTTAAATTACATTTCCCCCCCAGTTATTAGGGAAAAATGGCAACAAAAAGATATAATTACTATTACCCAACTATTTTTCCTTTACTTTCTACAGAAATGGAGTACTTGAGTTGCCAATATTAAACAAATGGCGCTAAAAACTAAAAAAAAATTAATATCTCAAACATAAATTGAGATGTAGTTTTCAAACATATTGCATTTAAAAGTACTTTTTTCCCCCAATACGGCGGTATAAAAATTGAAAATGTGCGATGCTTAGAAGTTAAAAAAATTGCAGTAGAGTATTTAACCGTACAATGATACATCTGCTTTGTTTTACGGCTGGCTTATACAGCGGAACGTTATTTTTTAGAGACGATACTTTAATTGCTGACTGAAAGAAATAGCATATCGAGGGCTAATTAAAAAAAAAAAAGGAAAAACAGTAAAAATTCACACACACATACACATACACAAAAAGCTCCACATTTGCTACCGCTGAGCATTAATGGTAATTTATGAATGAAATGATTTATAAAATAAAAAGAATTACTGTAAATGTCTTTCTTCTGTTTCTACAAATTATTAAAACTTAATATATTTAATATATCTAATATTATTTTTATCAAATATTAACGATTTGTTCAAATAATCCAACAACACTGACTGCTGAAATATTATTTCACGCGTTTTTTACCTATTTTTTTATATCTTTTAGATCAAAACATAAAATTTTTACTTCTCTTGTTCAGGGATTTTGTCGTGAATAAGTTATTGTTCTTTTTATTATTGACAGCAATTATAATTATAAAAAACTAGACGCCCACATAATGAAGGGTGTGTTGAGGTTAACTCAACTTTGATTTTGTATGTAGAGATGTAATTTTATAATCGATTTTCCAACCTCTTCCTGATATGCAAGAATTATAAAAATTATGTACACATATCTATTTCCGATGACAATAAAACATTTTAATCCTTAGATGCCTGGCGTTGCTTTTCGGCAACATACCCAATTTAGGCTTCTGAAATACTATTAGAATAATATTGAAGCTATAATGCCTGATATTGCCAATAAAATACATTCTGAAAATATTATTAAACTTTCAAACGATTTTCAACATGTAGATGGCAATACTTGTGCTGTTTAAGAATAAAGATAGATTTATTTTTTCAATTGTTGCTACTTGTTCTTTTTGTTTTGTTTGGAAGCTTGCGAAATACCCTATTTTGTTCTGCAGTGAGCAAGTAAAATATATTTCTTATTATAGTTCCTAAAATTCTTGTGTGTTTAATATTATAGAATTTTATCAAGGAAAATTATTTTTTCAATTAAAGACCAGTATTGCCGATTAGTAACAAATTGTTTTTTAGCCGTAAACCATACTTAAAACAAAATAGGATTTTTAAAAGTATTTTTCCCATGATTTATTTAAAAAACGAAAGCCGAAAAACATTATTACAATGATTTTTGAAAAATCAGGCATTTAAGGGTTAATATTTTTAGAACTTAATTATAAATCCATACCTTAATTTTAAGGCATTTTTTCATTAGCCGGCCGTAGAAAATAAATCGCCAAATCACAAGCCTGCAAAATTTGGGTTGTATCATATTGCGTAGCTTTTGATAATTGATTCTTACGCATTTTGTAGCTCTGAATCCGAAAATGGCCTTTATTTTTTGCAAATTTTTTACTTTTTAACTTTGAAATTTACGATTTGCGAAAAATTCTGACGTGATGGTTAAAAATGAAAGTTATTTTCAGATTTAGTGCTAAAAAGTATATAAAAATCACTTATCAAAAAAATAAATAAATAAATAAATAAAAATAAATAAATAAATAAATAAAAAACCACAACCATCACATCTATATTATAGTATCAGAATTTTGCTATTTTTTGACTTTGAAATTTACGTTTTGCAAAAAATATTGGGACCCTGGGAGACTTGTAAAATTGGTACGCGACGGCCCTGTATTTTCATCTAAATATATTTTAGGTGTCGTGTCTGTAGATAATTGATTCATATTTAATTCACTGGTTTCGTGGAGATGATCACAACAAGATGTTGAGGGTAAAAAATAAAAACAGGTATTGTTGAAACAATTAAGGTTAAAAGGATGAATTTCAGTCTTTTTAAATCCAGATAAAATAAAATATTTGCTGAGTAAATGACTTTAAAGCTTCACCAATTAATTCTCCTTACCAATTTCAGTAGCTCTTGCTGTAAAACAATAATGAATATTGCAATCTATTAGTTTGCAACTTAAAAAAAACTATTAAATTTCAAATATACAAGTGTATCATTTCTCCCCAGTACTAATGTTTCATTTCTCCCTATTATGCCTTACTAGACATCCGGACTTTATGGTTAAAAATGAAGATTATTTTTCAATTCAGTGCTAAAAAATAAGTAAAAATTAATTACCAAAAGTTAAGAAACACAACCATTTCCTGTACCTTTCAGTATCAGATGTTCTCTATTTTTTTACTTTTTACTATTGAAATTTACGATTTGCAAAAAATCGTGACTTGATGGTTAAAAATCAAGGTCATTTCCGGATTCAGCTCTAAAAAATACATAAAATAAATTATCAAAAGTTAAACAACACAACCATCGCAGGCTTGTGATTCTTTATTGTTACAACTGCATACAAGTTAAATATACAACGGTGCTAATGATGTATCAAACCACTCTCGCCAAAATAAGTCAATATATAAATTTAAAGAACGGAGGGTAAACATTTAAAAAAAGAAATTCTTTTATCATTTAATAATTTAATAGTTAAATTCTCATATTATGTTGTGAAAACAATTTAGAAATCTTGAACAGATAGTTTAAAATACGCCTTTTTTTTTCTTTCCTGTTGCTATACCTTAAAAAAAAAAAGAACAAATGTTATAATTTTATTTATTAAGTAAATTCACGAATTCGCGCTTTTAACCCTTTCCTGCGCGGTGTCCTTAAAAAAGGACACCTAATTTTAATTTTAAAACTGACAAACGGCACCAAGAACTAAAATTTTCCTATTGTAATGTACGTGAAAATAAGCAAGTTCGCATTTTCTAATAAATTCGTTTATAAATTGTGGTGTCAGATCATTATTTCATCAGTTTATAAACAGAATTACTCCCGCGCCGGTAACGGTTAATCGAGCGATGAATTTTCTATAATCGGGTCTCATGACAAATTAACGTCTTGTAACGGCAATTTCATGGAACTAAATGAATTGTATTCATAAAGGCGTGATTTTAAAAATAAACATTGGATGCTTATAAAAGAGTGTGTTTTTTAAAGCTATTTTTGTTTTTTTTTTCTTATTAATTCTCTTGTCAATTTTTACTTTAATATTTAATGCTATATATTATAAAATGAAGCAAAAATTGACTTTCTATTCACTTATAGAACTTTATATATACACACACAGATTTTATTTCTCCGTTAACTGTTCTGGGAATCGAAAAAATCTCCTTTGAAGCTTGTGGTATCTTTTTAAAGCGTTGCTATGGGCAACCAATCAGCCGTTAATCGATTTTTGATTTTTTTTTCTTTTGTTGTTCTTATTATCTTTAATCTATCGATGTCTCTTTTTAAAAATAATATTATCACTACTAATATTATTAATAGTTATAATAATAATAATAAGTAATAAAATTTATAAAATCATCAGAATACAAAGAAATGAAAAAAGTGAATTATCGCAGTAGGTTATCAAAACATTTAAATATATACGCACTCGTAAATAGATTTTAATAAAAACAAGTCGAAAATTGTACGCCAAACGTGACATTCGAGGTGCGTTTGTACTTTAACTAGTTTTATAAATATTCAGATCTTGATGCAATAGCTGTTGCACTCTTATGCCAAAATTCATAAATACAAAATTTATTACGATTATATATTTTAAATTCAGTAATACGGAAATAATAGAATACGAAAGTAAAACTCTATCTCAAATATGACGTAATTTCCATTGCAACCTAGAATCATTACCTATCATGTGATATCATTGAATTAATTACATATGATTTAATGGAATGAAGAAAACTTTTATTAATATCTTTTTAAGTTTTGATTTGATTTTCATAAAATTTGAAATAACTGGACGAAATTCTGCAACGATATTATATATGATAAATTTCAAACCATTCGGTTGTGTAATTTTTGCGCTGTTATATGCGGACAACAAACAAAAATATTTTTAAAAGGATGATTCCTTTTGCCTTTAGCTGTCTTGGCGAGGGGGGGGGGGGATTTTTCAATTCGGAAATATTTATGTACTTCTATTATAAGAATATATTTGTACATTTCCTAATTCTACAAAATACTAGGAAAAATATTTAAAAATTTTGAGTTGGGTTATGCATAGTGCACAAAATCCCTATAAATTCAAATTTAATTAATCCTTCTAAATCGTTCAATCCTTCTAAAATTTATTAAATGATGATGTAAATCTTCTCATGTAGTTTAAGAAATTCACGAAAAATGCTTTAGAAGATAAAATTTTTATGAATTCATAATTCAGTACATAAAGGGTTAAAGAAATATCTATAAGAGCAAAATTTTTTTTACTGTCACAGATTTTCTTCGAAACGTTTCCGTGTAGTTTCGTAGTGTATTAACCCGTTTTCTCAACATGGAAGATAGGTTTTTCGAATCTTATCCATTCTCAAAGTAACATTTTCATGTTCAACGAACATGTTTTATAGACGAACGTGAAAGATTAACAGCATTAAAATTAAAATTAATATTATAGGGAAGGTAGGGGAGATATGATACACTTTTATTAACTAATTTTTTATAACCCTTAGAAAGCTATTTTTAAACAAATTTTTCGTGTTTTCTTATAAAGTGAGCTTTTATTTATTTATTAAAAATATAGTTAATTTAATAAATAATCGTAAAAAAAATATATTCCAGTTAGTTTGAATGTTTACTATTGTATCAAATCTCCCCATTACTGGGGAGGATTGATACACTTGCAAGGGAGATTTTGATACATTGTTATGTAAATTGAAAAAAAAAATGCAGACGGTTCAATTTTTGTGTCATACAATATTTCTACTAACACACTTTTTCGAAAATAAATCTCTAACTTTAAATTATTAATCATACTTTCTTTTTACCATCATATCAATCAATATTAAAGATTTCACTTTACGTTTTTCACCGTATGTGGTTGAAGCTGTTTTCTTGGGATAAGGTCTAATATCCTTGGGACCCTGGGAGACTTGTAAAATTGGTACGCGACGGCCCTGTATTTTCATCTAAATATATTTTAGGTGTCGTGTCTGTAGATAATTGATTCATATTTAATTCACTGGTTTCGTGGAGAAGATCACAACAAGATGTTGAGGGTAAAAAAAACAGGTATTGTTGAAACAATTAAGGTTAAAAGGATGAATTTCAGTCTTTTTAAATCCAGATAAAATAAAATATTTGCTGAGTAAATGACTTTAAAGCTTCACCAATTAATTCTCCTTACCAATTTCAGTAGCTCTTGCTGTAAAACAATAATGAATATTACAATCTATTAGTTTGCAACTTAAAAAAACTATTAAATTTCAAATATACAAGTGTATCATTTCTCCCCAGTACTAATGTTTCATTTCTCCCTATTATGCCTTACTAGATTTTCAATCACTTTGTAAAAATGAAGTTGCAAAATGCCAATCTACTTTCTAGTAAAACTAATACAATGTGCTTTATAAATAAAAAAAAAATTCCAAGATATTATCGTCCCAATAATAAGAGTTATGAAAGAAAAGCAGTACTTGGAAAAATTAACATTGTCATTCCAAAAATCTTCAAAATTAAAAGAAAAGAAAAGTTGTCAGTTCTTCACTGATTAGTCCAACTAATAATGGCTTCTGCAAATGAAGGAAGCCTTTACATGTGCTAGAATGGCTGTTGATGCCATTTGTTGAGAAAATTGTCAATGTATCAACCCTCCCTATGTATCAAACCTCCCCTACCTCCCTTATTGTTACTCTTGTATGTATAAATTCAATGACGCAACTGAAAATATTTAATTGAGGATGGATGGCATCCTAAAAATCGATACTACGGTTTGAGAAAACTGTTTATTACACTTTAAAAGATACTCTAAAACGTTTCGGACAATCAGTGGTAGTAAACGAAACTGTTTTTATAAAAGCTTCATTAAAATTCGAAAACATATTGACTTCTAAAGTTTCTAAATATAAAAGATTGCTTTCGGAATAGTGGGTAACTCGGAAGACGTTATTGTTTTTCGTTCGTAGTTATGTATTTTGTAGATTAAGAAACATTTGCCTTTTTTTACAGTGTACACGTATTATTTAAGGCAATCTAGTCCACAGACAGACATACAAGATTGGGCACTTTCATAGAGTATAATGGTAACACGATGACGATCGCAGCGTCTATAGTGACAAGGGGGAAGAAACTTATCATCCAGTATTTCTGCTATTGAGCTTTTATCTTCATATGACCTTTCTTTAATAAAATGCTTACGTTTTAAACAAAACGTTTTTCTTTTCTTCTTTTATTGTGTGTGTGTAAATAAGGGGTTTGCAATATTAGTAAAAAAAAAAAAAAATTAATAATAATAAAATAAAATAAAATAAAATAAAATAAAATAAAATAAAAATAAAAATAAGCTAAAAATGAACTAAAAATCTTATCTTTAAGAAATTAATTTTTTTGTGTGTTTTGTTTTAATGCAAACGTTTGAATAACATTTTAAGGGGAGAAATTCATGTTGAGTTAAAAAGAAATATATATATATATTGAATTATCTTGATGAATAAGTGGCACTTATGGTTATCTTTACTTCCCCTCACCCTTTTTTAAACTTATATATTATACAATCTTTGCTCATTTTCAACACCAAATTTGAATTGTATTATCGTAATGTACATAAATTTACCATGATTACGTATATTATTATAGTTGCACGCAAAAGTATCATGGATAGTTTAATTTGACATGTCGAATCCATAAATATTTAATTAGATTTTTAATTTCGCATCAAATTATTTCATTGAAATGTATTTCTACCCAAAACCGATTTCCGTTTATAATATTGTATTAATATAAAACGTGCAAGTAATATTCGGCGATAACAATTAATGAAGTACGCACAGTTTTGTGTGACCCGTAGTAAAAGCGAAAAAAGAATATTCCGATTTCATATGCAGATAAGACTCTGCCAGACATATTTAAGATTTTAAAAAGTTGCAAAAAAAAAATCGTTATTTCCTTAATAATAGAAAGACAAATTCCAACGATTTTCAACGACACATTCTAACGTTCAATTTCGAAAAGAATCGTCTGCGTCGAAAAGAATACAATCGAATAAAAGAATAAATGTTAAAAGTATAGAATAGAACATAAAGATATTTCACATACATAAGTAAATTTTTTGAAGCTTGTTTGCTGATCCCCCTTGTCACTAGTGACGCTAGTTAACGGTGTCATTACAGATTTGGTTGTAACTGTCCTATCTTGTATGTTTCTCTATCGCTCACAGTAGCTATACACCATTTTTGTCACATCTGTTAAGGGTTAAATTCATCCTGTTGACTGATGTATTTAATGGAAGCTATTTAGTGTTATTTGTTTATGACACTGAAAATGTATGCAATGTCTGAGATATTAATTTGACCGAAATTATCTCAAATAAGCTCGATGGACTGTAGTTTTTTTCTTTAATAAGTCAACCGGAATAAGCACAAGTTCCTTGTCTAGGAACTAATGGAATATTTCTTTTTTAACTTTTAATTGTCTTGTATATTTAAATTTGTTATTTTCTTTAAAATTATATATTACTTAATTTTTTTAATTTTTTATTATCTGTAGTTTTTAACTACAGTCAAACTTTTAATTTCTTAATGTTTTTTAGCTTCAATTAAACTTTAAATTTTTAATATTTTAACTATTAAACTTTAAATTTCTTAATGGTTTCCTAATGTCTCTGCAAGTCGCTTACATTTCGCCTGGATGTGAAGTTGCTACACAGCTGGGAGATCCAATGAAAAGTCTTACATTGCTCCATTGCGTCACATACAGGGTGGTTCAAAAGGTCATGTCCAAACGGCACGTGTTGATGTGTCAGCTTATGAGGATCAAGAATTACATAGGATCTGGGGGTCGGAAACGAGATTGTGACGGAAAATTGCATCGTGACCGTGACGCAAAGAAAAGATAACAAACGGTATAAAAAGACATTTATTTTACAAAATACTTAATCGAAGTACAAAATACAAATGAAAAATGTTACAATTGATTACAAGGGCTCAAAATGTGCCCCATTAGCCGTGATGCATGCTTCACATCGGCGCCGCATGGCACCGCAAACACGTTCCAATCAGCTCTGTACCCTGATCTCTGCGATCCCCGGACCTAAACACCCTGGATTTCTACCTCTGGGAATATCTTAAATCTCTGGTGTACGAGACACCAGCTCAATCGGTCATGGACCTCATGGCACGGATTGCTGAAGCAGCGGTACGTGTCCGGGAGACTCCTGGCCAATTTGAACGTGTTCGTGATTAAATACAGCGACGATATCAAGCATGCATCACTCCTAATGGGGCACATTTTGAGCATTTGTTATGAGTTGTAAAATTTTTATTTGTATTTTGCACTTCGATTACCTTTTTCGTAAAATAAGGATATTTTTACACCTTTTGTTATCTTTTCTTTGCGTCACGGTCACGATGCAATTGCACCATCACGATCGCGTTTCCGACCCTCAGTTCCTTTGCATTTCTTGCTCCCCATGATCTGACACACCCACACGTGCCGTTTGGACATGCTCTTTTGAACCACCCTGTATATTATATTTATTTTTTGAAGAAATTTCTGGTTCTATTCAAAATATTTTCATTTGGCACCAGTAAAATTAGTAGTTTTTGGTATATTCTGTATTAACATTCTATAAAATGCCTAATCAACGAGGACCTTGTAGTAGGAGAGCTGTTGAACATTTTTGAGTAGGTATTTGAGGCACCCTGAAAATTTGTGCAACACTTCTTTTGTAATGCCTGAATACAAAATCGAATGTCTGGCTGAAGGATCGTGCCCCAAAAACTGTGCCAGACACGTGTGAAGTGCCATTTGGCACTTGACACGTGTCTGACACAGTTTTTGTGCAGACTAAAGTGTCTGTCATTTTCAAAATATTTTTTTCTAAGCATAAATATTATTCTGCCTCAATCTCAGCGTGCCTCAAATACCTTTTTTGGGTAGTCAAAAAATGGCACTTGACACGTGTCTGGCACAGTTTTTGGGCCGACTAAAGTGTCTGTCGTTTTCAAAATATTTTTTTCTAAGTATAAATATTATTCTGTCTCAATGTCAGCGTGCCTCAAATACCGTTTTTTTTGGGGTAGTCAAAAAATGGCACTTGACACGTGTCTGGCACAGGTTTTGGGCCACGATCCTTCAGCCAGACATTCGATTTTGTATTCAGCCATTACAAAAGAAGTGTTGCACAAATTTTCAGGGTGCCTCAAATATCTTCCCTAAAATGTTTAACAGCTCTTGGACTATTGTGTTTTATTGAGTTTAAACTCGGCAGTTTTCTGTTTACGCTGAACACATCAGTGTACATTTAAAGTCGTCAAATTGTTCTATTGAGCTGTAGGTAAATATTGTTTAAACTAGTCTTTCGAAACTTTAGGATGGCTCTGAATATTTCTCTGTATTTTCTTTTGAAACTGGGTGTTGTTGGCATTCCTTTTTAGCAAGGGATAAGTAATCGATATCATCCTCTCCCTCAGAGTCCAAATAATACCAGTTTCATTTTAAAAGAAGACACGTTTGGTAAATGCAATGAAACTGTGGCAGCTTTTCATTGCAGTGATATTTTCCTTTATTTCATTTTACTAAACATATCGGTCAAATACTCAATTTGCATTCCCAGTCTTTGATATTTAAACGTTTTTCCAACTGTGAGTTATTGTTCTTCTAATATCACCACTGCGCGCAGTTTCAACAAACGTGTGACTGCACTTTTTCGATATAATCGTCTTATTTCAATATGCCAGATGAGGGGCAAAGGAGGGTTTCCAATAAATTCACATATAAATTAGAAAAATTTGGTTTTAAGAGTTGGTGATTTTATATAGTTTATTACTTTAATGGCCATTCAATGTTTTCATAAATTCAGAAGGCATATTCTCGGGGATACCATGTATCTATAAAGAGCGTAATGGATGCTGTTACAATGTTTTACCATTTCTTTAATTTTTGCTTTGACTCCAGCATGTCGTTGCTTTCGCATCATCAATGCATATATGTGCATGTGTGTTTCCCCATGTATTCATCCAAAAACATTTCGTCTCTTAGAGTGTTGGTTTGAAGTGATCTTCAAACAGCATGATCCTGATAGTTTTGTGAAACCTCTTTCAGACTACACTATAAAAAATTTATGTAACGTTACTCCATAAAATTGGTGGCAACATGCTGCCTCCAATTTTATAGAGTAATTTTTTTCACTTATATAATGGTGTAATTCAAACTGATATGACTGACTGGTGTAATGTTACACATTAGTGTAACGTAACACCGGTTATATCGGTTAAAGTACTCCATAAAATTGGAGGCAGCAAGGCTGCCATCAATTGTATAGAGTAACGTTACACAAATGTTTTACAGTGTAGCGTAGTTAAATCATTTAATTTTAAGTCAAATTAAAGTTCTCAAACACCGAAGTAATGCATAAAGAAGTCAAGTCTAGTTTCGGATTACTTGTTTCAAAATCATAAGTTAAGACTTTAACCTCTCCTAGTCTGAACTGGATACTGGTATATATAACGGTAAAATACTTATAAAACTGTTTATCCAGTCACGTCAGCAGATTCATTCCTTTATAGTTTAAATTTAGTGCATCTGAAGTGGCTATTAAATGTTTCTTTTACGTCACTAGTCATATCGTTTATTTTTGAAAAAAAAAAAGAATGTTTTTCACGATGGAATATTGGACACTAAATTAACAACGTTTCCATAAAGCAAAATCTTGACACTATCAATTTTACAACGTTTATTAAGAGTCCCTGCAATTGTGAGAGCTTTACCAGCTCAAGCTACTCGTTTAAATTATCAGGTAGAAAGTTTCGAGTACCGTAGGTGCCGACTTTAAATGGACGACCGGGACAAACCAGGCAAACTTCCACCACTAATATCAGAATGTTATTTTTGTCTTAACTAATCACAATGATTAAATAGGGCAAAAAAATTAAATTAGTGGTAGAAGTATGCCTTATTGCCTATTTCGCACCTGTGAAGTCGGCGCCTATGTCCAAGACGTCCATTATTTGTTTTTACAAGCGGTGTGGTAGTTTATTTTGAAGCACACATATGCTCCTCTTCATATTGAAAAAATCAGGTAGTTCATATTTCAAATCAGAATTGTTTTCTTCGAAATAATGACGCAAGGTGAGCATGAAATGTGGAGTTATTGGTTAAAACTTCACCGCAAAATACACTGACAGGAGTTGAAAAATTCAAATTGCGAAATTTTAGTTCAGAATACAATTTCTCGCTATCGTACATTAAATCTACATTTTGTTTTTCCATTTAACGCATTTTGTGAGCAGAAGATGTAAAATTAGAGCAGTAGTAGAAATTAATGTTTGCACCGGAAACTTTTTACACAATGTCAAATTTAATTTATTAGAAGCGTTCACGTACTTAAACGTAGAAATTAATTTATAGGTATTTTTCTAGCAAAAGAATCCGCGCGGATTTTTTAATATGTACCCTGCTTAAAAAGTGTTGGTTCCGTTAAAATTTTCTTCATTTTCCTAGAGCACGGCGGAGCTCTTGAAAGTTCGTGCCGTTTGAGAACCTCTGGCTTAAGGAATAATAAACCGAAAGTACTTAGAATAAAAGTATGCCATAAATTTTGTGAAAGTTTCCATTTAGTGATATTCGCCTAATCTTTATTTCACCATGGACCGATCCTTCCTCTCATAAATTTGCGCGCCATTTATATTTCTAACCATCATATTTCTCTAATCTAAACACAATTAAACACGTTCCATATTTTCTCAGTGAACACTGTCGATTTTAATTACTGTTTACTTGGAAAGTTAGAACAAACGATACTATTTTGTGCGTTATCGAAAACACAATCATCCATTAAATCTTTCGCGTTGCAGGCTGCAGGTGATGTTCGCTGTTGAGGATAGTGTAATTTTTTATTGATCATGGGCGTTTCCTGGTTTTATTTTGAGCACGCTACGAAATTTCTTATGGCCTGTGTATTTAATGCTATTTTGCATAGCCAGATTGTTTTGAATCTATAAAGAAACATCTGAAATAAATTGTTTCAAAGATTTTTAAAAGTAAATTATTGCTCCAAAATATTCGTTAATTATTTTTCATACACGGTAATGTATTCAGACATTTTCGTGCGGTTCATTAAAAAACTGAGCACGCTATATTGAATGTTTTCAAAAGGAAAATTACTTCATTCCATCTCCCTAACGTTCTCAAATTTTATCAGGCACATTTTAAATGATATTTAAAGACAAAGCCGATACATACCAATAGGTATAAATTAGAAATTTAATTACATTCATGATATTTCACTTTTAACTAAATGTTTGGGAATTTTCTTTCTTATCATTTTCACTTTTGCTTAATTGATACTTACTTATTATCCGTGCCATGTAAATACCCCGCGTCAATAATGGCGATCGTAATAATAATTACAGTAATCCCTTTTTCTTTTCTTACAACGTTGTAGTTCTATAATTAATATTATGTAGTAGAGATATTAAAGTCAATTGCAGAAACATTTATGTATAACTATATAATATAATATAAATATAGATATGTATATTATATGAATATTTAAAGTAGTAATTTTTCCAAACTGGGCGAAAACAAATCCAGGCCAGTATTCGAACCAGGGACCTTTTGGCTGAAGCCGCCAATGCTCTACCAACTGAGTTATTCCGGACAAACCTGGCAGACACATAATTTACCACCCAAAAAATAAAGACTATGACGACTTTACCATTATAAACATTGAGAAAGCAATAGCGATTTCCTTACTAGGTGTGCTACGAAAAATATTTGTTTCCAGAAAGACTTTTTAGATCTTGAAGGGACCGAAACGGCAAGGGGACCAAAATGTCTAGGGATCGAAATTGCATCGGACTAAAACGCCAGGACCGAAACGGCGGTACCGAAGTGTCGGGACCGAAACGTCCTGCTTCCGAAATTTCTCGCTTTCTTGCATTAAATCTATATTTTGTTTTTCAATTTATCGCATTTTGTGAGCGGAAAGCGTAAAATTAGAATGGTAGTAGAAATAAATGTTTGCACCGGGAACTTTTTAGAGAATATAAAACTTAATTTATTAAAAACGTTCAAGCGGTTAAAAATAGACATCAATTTATAGGTATTTTTATAGCAAAAGAATCAGCGCACATTTTTACTTTCTTCTATCTTCAATAGACGAAAATATTGTAATCGAAAATTTTTTTTGGACTTCCGGTTTTCGGCGGACTTTCGTGTTTTAGAGGTCAGAGATCCCAAAAACATGTTTTTAAAAAATGTCTGGTCGTGTGTCCGTTTGTCGCCATTGTACGATCGAAAACTGTATGAAGTTACGCATAGAATTGAACTAAATTTTTTGTATTTGTTTTTGGCTGTGGCAAGCAGGTCCTAACTTCAATTCAGAAATATTCCGCCGGAAGCGGGCTCTGTAATAGCGATTTTTGTACCATTTTCAATATTGTGCCATCCAAAAGTGTATGAAGTTATGCGTATATTTAAACCTAATTTTTTGTGTATGTTTTTGGCTAAGGCCAGCAGTTTCTCCTTGATTTTGAAAGTATTCCTCTGGAAGAGGTCGCTGTAATAGCGATTTTTGTACCATTTTGTTTATTTTACCATCGAAAAGTATATAAAGCTTTGCATAGAATTGAACCAATTTTTTTTGTGCATGTTTTTGGCTATGACCAGCAGGTTTTCCTTAAATTTGGAAACATTCCGCCGGAAAAAAGCGCTGTGATAGTGATTTTTAGATTTTCGTTCATCTGACGAAACCTTATTCGTCTCGCTCCTCTGTCTGTCTGTCTATATGTCTGTCACAGAGTCCGTTCTCAGAAACTATATATGTTGGAGACTTGAAAGTTTGCACACTTATAGCTGAACACCTCATATCAAACGACAAATCATAAAATTTTGAAAAAGTCTTATATTTACCAGTCTAGGCTCTAACTTGTGTATTTTAAGCTTTTTTTTTCTAACAGAGTCCCTAATTAAGTTGAAGACTTGAAATTTTGCATACTTATAGCTGAACACCTCACATCAAACGGCAAATCATAAAATTTTGAAAAAGTCTTATATTTTTTCTTCTGGGCTCTAACTTGTGTATTTTTAGCTTTTTTTTCCTAACTGAGCCCCTATTTAAGTTGAAGACTTGAAATTTTGCATACTTACAGCAGAACACTTGCGATTACACGAAAAATCATAAAATTCTCAAAAAGTCTTATATTATTTACCACTCTGGGCTCTAACTTGTGTAGTTTAAGCAATTTTTCTAACCTCCCCCTATTGCACCCGGTGGGTACTTTTCTAATTTTAGCCGACACTCCTTTGACCACTCTTTCATATTATACACATAGCTTTACATCTTTCAGTTCCACTTTTTACTGCCAGTGGGCGCCTACCTATCTCGGGTGCTATGGGCCCGATCCCCTTGACTAATATATCGACGGATAGGTTGTAAAACAGAGTTTCGTTCGGATAGAGGTTTGTGTAGAATAAAGTGCGCCCCCTGGTTGCGAAATGTGGAACTAACAGATTTTGCAAAAGTATAAAGTGTTTTGAGAGGAATATTAAACAAAAGCGTCTGTGCGATCTGTGATCACACTTACCCACTTGTTGTATAATTTTCTCGATTTTTCGTAGTTCTATTGTCCATTGGCGGAGAGGGGAACTCGCGTCCTGATAAGCCGTCTATTCGCAAACAGCTAATGTACAACAGAATAACGATGAACTATTGATTTTAATAATGATCTGGATTATGATCTAGATCTAGTTTAACTTGGTTTCACTCCGATTAACTGACTGAAGCAGAAATGTAAGATGAAAATCAAAGTTGGTACAGTAATGAACTAATAATATTAAAATAGTAACAGTGTAACTACTTTTTGAAATATTAAGATGTATGAGATAGAAGAAAGTTTTGGGATTGGCACATATAACTAGTTTAATATATCCCCTGCTTGAAATGTGTTGGTTTCGCTCAAATTTTCTTCATTTTCCTAATTCATTCGAACCAGGCCAGGATTCCTCTGCCAGTTTTGTCCGGGATAGCTCAGTTGGTAGAGCATTGGCGGCTTCAGTCGAAAGGTTCCTGGTTCGAATCCTGGCCTGGACACTTTTTCGCCCAGTTTGGAAAAATTACACCTTTAATTATTCATGTATTAATACGTATCAAACTTTTTTCTGGAATTATAGTACCTGCGTTTTATAAATATAATTACGTATCCAACGTTTTTTGGAGTTTCCATTGCCTATGATTTATTTTGAGTAGCTGATTCACATATCAGACCAGATGTCATAGACATTAGGCTTATGGCTGAATTATGTGTCTGCCATGTTTGTCCGAAATAGCTCAATTGATAGATCGTTGACGGCTTCAACCAAAAGGTTCCTGGTTCGAATCCTGGCCTGGACACTTTTTTGCTCAGTTTGGAAAAAATGACAACTTTAATTATTTATGTGTAAATGCGTATCCAGCGATTTTCTGGAATTACATTACCTGCGTTTTACGAATGTAGGTTCTAGTCATAGATTTAGTATGTGATTGGAATATATATACATCATATTCACTCCGGCGACATAACATAGAGTCAAAAATAAAACTAATACCGTAAATAATGATGTTTTGTATTTAATAAATGTATTTTAAATTACTGTTTTGAACGCGATGGACCATTGGAAGTGATAAACCGAATTGACAATTAACAACCAGTTTTGGCAGTTTATCTTCTTGGCACGAATAATACGCAAGTATGGCATAATTTATTTATGAGATTCATTATAATATATTTTTAGCGTCTTATGCTCTTATGAATTTTATTTTAACCTCCAGATTTTTTAGATAAGTTATTTCCTGCTTCTAAGTACATTAATAAACCGTGTATTTTTTTTTTCATTATTTTCCTTTGTTCTTGTTGTTGTTGTTTATGACGGCCGATTATCTACATGAGAGATGTAGGCTCGAAGAGGGAGGGGGGTACCCTCCGTGGTGGTCTTTCTAAGGGAACCTAACCCGTATTTACGCATTGAAATCCAAATTTCGAAGAATAACTCTGGAAAACTTCCGAACGATTAGCCCGACGGCATTGTTTTCCTTTAATTTTATTTTCTAATTTTTAGTCTTTAATATATGTCATAATGCGTTATTATAATTATTATGTAAATAAACCATATTGAAGAAGTCTAGGAAGTAGCTCACGCCAAGCTTGGGTAGTCAATCGCCAATTATGGTAATGCTGCCAGTTTCTATTTAATTGTTCACACTTATTTATATTATTGCAAACATTACTTTATGTTATTGTAATAAAACAATAAAACAAAAGTTTATTGTTGCATATTTATTATCGTAACATATTTAACAAAACATGCGTGCAAATCTCTCTATTCTAAAAAAAAGTAACTACCGCTGTCACCGCCGCCGGTTTTGAATTTTTTGTGACCGGAGGTCTTTCTTCGTTAATATCAAGAAAAATATTGCATACAAAAATATGAAAATCGATGGTATTATAGAGAAATGTTTGATAAACACGCTGATGCAGACAGTTTTCAAATCGAAGAATTATTTTAAGAGATATTTAATGCTAAAGTTGGACAAAATCGTTCCATTAAAAAAGTTTTATAGCAGCAAAAACTATACATGGCAGTGTAATCATTTTTAGATAATTTTATGCGTTAGAATTTGCGGGAATGCAGATTGCATTAATTTTTTTATTTTGACTCATTTTTTGAGGTTTTATTTCTATTTTAAATTCAAATTTTCAGCATTTTGCGAGATATTTTTTACATAATTTACAATATCGTATTAATTTAAACTGTCGCCAACTGTATAAACAGCGCAAACAATGTTTGCTTCAAATTAAAAATTTATTTACACGTGACTATTGTAAACATAAAATATAAAAAAACAGGAACTCGTTGAAAATTACGCCATAAAAACTATATTAAGGTATCCGAACACCTTTAAAACGTAATTTTTGATCAAAATATCGATTTTTCATTTTTGCAATAATATTAAAATTGAATCTTTTATCTATCAAAATCTGCTTAAATTTTGTCTGTATCTAAAATAGAACCCGAGTTACAGCTGTTTAAAGTTACAGCTATTACAGCTTTTGAATTGTGTTTAAAAGTTATTTTTAGCTTTTTCTCAAAATGAAGTTTTTCAGATTTTTACTATACGCAAAACATCCTAAAAGAAAAAATTATGCATGAAATGCCTCGAAATTTTCTGTACTTCTTTTACAAATGTCTTTTGAGGGAATAGACTACACTCATGATAATATATTAAATAGTTTTATATTTACACTGCTATAAATGACAAACTTGAGACAAATTTTGCGAATTTTTCATTACATTAGTACTTTAACTGCCATATAATCTGAGATATAAATGCGATTATAATGTGTGTAGTCTAAGTCCTAGAGAAAGTTATTCTGTTTATTATGCAATTTAGAAAATGTCAATACATTGTTTCATTTTTGAGTTATCAAGTTTTGCGGAAACGTCAATTTTTGACCTAATTTTGACTATTTTTCTCTTAAAAAATTTATTTCTGGGTAGTTGCTAAAATTTTTATATTTTTTTCAAAGTTTTAAAGTAAATGTCCTTATAAAAAATGGATAACAAGAGAAAATTTCAAAAATTTCAAAAAATCACTTCCGAAGGTGTGCGGATACCTTAACACGTGAATTTTAAAAGAGAAAGAATATTGTAGAATAATAAATTCATTAACATGCGTTAGAAGTCTTAAATAGGAGAAATTACGTCACATTACACTTATTACGTAAAATGAACAAAAAATAATATCGCAAAACAGTTTAAATTTAAAAAATTGCGCGAGACATTTATTTGATATTTTTCAACTATTTTTGTTAGGGCAGCTTAAATATTTCATTTCATAACAAAAGTATTTTCACGTGAATATTAAAAAGAGAAAGAAAAGTTTGGTGAAAATTACGTCAGATTAAAAACGATATATTTAAAATGTCTTATTTAAAAAAAAACAACTTTCTTTTCGCTTTGTTCAAAAATACCGGGAGACAAAGACTCTGTTTACTTAATCCATTTTATATTTTGAAATGTTTAACTAAAATTATTTAATCAAAGACGGAAGCAGCCATTGTATCTTTTAACAGTAGCTGATTTGGCCAAATTCCCCAATCAAAGAGAAATGAATAGAAACCCGTTTATAGGGAGATCGCCACCGTTTTTTAAGTTATAATTCAATCTTTCGAAATCTTTTTAAAGCCAATCAAATTAGCGTGCTTTTAGAGTCTGTGGTGTCTGAACGGGGGTTGGCGAGCGTAGCTCGTAGGGGGCTGAGCCCCCTAGTTATTTAAAAAATCTTAGTTGGTTTTTCAGCATATAATCAAAATTTATTTTAAATTTAATATAATAATTGATAATTAAGTTTGTCCGGTCTGCTAATCGCTTGCAAGCGTAAGAGATTGTGGGTTCGATTCCCGCTGGTTCCATTGCACACACTCTTTGTGTGGAACTCCCAGGGTGTACTTCTCTTGTGTTGTAATATTTCCTTGTGCTATCTTGTCTCCGACTTATAAGCGGGCTCTCATGTCAAGCACACAAGTCGTATGTTTGTTATTCAATAAATAAATTAAGTTTGTTATTATTGTGTTGTTAAAGAAAACATACCAACTGCGCATAGTTTCAGAACTGTAGCAAATCAGGAAGTGAGTGAAAAAAAAATCGATTATAAAATTTCATTTTTACATTGTGCAACACGTTAAGTTATGTGTACGGCATAGATTATGAAACACTTTCCAACACATTCAGAATACTATAACAAAACTTCGGAGTTTACTAAGGTGAAACATGATGTCTAAATGAACAATTTGAAAATCGCATAATTCATTTGAAAACCCAATTTCTGCTATTACTATGAATACTGTGGAAAATATAAGATTTTTTTTTGTGAAGCCCTGTAATTGATCTACAGATATGTATGTATACTACATAGTATGTTAAAAGTTAGTTCAGTTAAACGCATAGAACAAAAGAAAAATTTCATTCGACAATTTCCGCCAATAAACGGATGTTGTAGAAAACTTTTGTGCAGCCCTGTATATGATCTATAGCATTTATACACGCCAAATAATATTTAGAAACAATTAAATTTAAAAACGCATACTGTAACTGAAAACGCACTTACAGCAATTACTGTTCGTAGGCTTAATCGTTCAATCATTGTTCATTTTCTTCTATAGCCAAATTCTTTTATATGTCTCTGTAAATGAATGTTAAATTGTATGCTCACCACATTCTATAGTAAGAACCTTGTATTACACTTCAGTGATATATATCAATTTAATATGTTTATAATAGTATACTACCATTAAAATACACGCAAACGATTTTTCACATAGACCATAATGTAACGGAATTCTTTTGAGTGTCCCTGTAAATAAACAGTTAACGCTATACACACTTAATTTTCAATACCAAATATGCCATAGTAAACCCCAATACCATATATCAATTTCATGGCAATCGGACTATATTTACGCGAGTTAGAAGACGGACGGACAGACGCACAGACAAACCCAATTCATAAACACTTTTCAACTATGTTGGAAAGTGTTAAAAACCGAATTCATTAATTCTTTACAACTATGTTGAAAAGGTTAAAAAACGTTAAAAAGCGTATAAAAAATGAATCTGCAATTCTATTGCAGATCAAGAGATAAATGCGAACATTTCTATATCATTGAATATCGTTACAATTTAAATATCATTTTAAACATAATGTTATCTACAGTTCATTCAAAATTAAAACAGAAATTAAGAGAGAGCAGCACACCGTTTACCCTTGTTATAATCAGGCCCTGCTCTGAAACAATGCTAGACACGAAATCGCATTTAAGAGAAATATTCCAGAAGACCTTTATAATCAGAGTATTGAACATCCCCGTCACAAGCTTCATGAAGGGTGTGCTTTTTACGTGTGGCTTCATTGAATTATTTTTTATTCCCAAAGAACTCTTAAATATGTTATTTATTATCCTTTCTTGTAGTCTGATGCTGTCGATATTTTATTTTATTTGAGTCGTTTGCTTTAAAAAAAAATTAAATAAATGATATGATGGTATTTGACAAATAATCTAATACAAAAATCAAAATTTATCTGAAGTCTACAAAAAAGATAGGAAATCTATATTACAAAAATCCTAGAAATATGAAAATCCTGTCTTATGCTAAAGATAATATACTAAATATTATTAGTATTGAACTGCAAACTTGTAGATTATTTGATTTGTAAACGATGACTCTTACAAAGCTTTAAGTAATTACCTTCTATAAAAAGGAAATAATAGAATATAGCTATTGAACAGGATTGAATTGACAAAAGCTTCATTGGATTATTTCTATTCCCAAAGAACTCCTATATATGTGAGTTGTGGTTTTAGATTCCCATAAAACCCTACTCATAGCAACAGGATATGGTCAGCACTTTTCCATGAGAACTTGTAACCGCAGAATAGCAGATGTATTGAATTTGCTGATATGCAGTTTGCATTCTCTTCGCCTGGAAACAAGTAACAACCGAGAGCAGATTGCATTCTGACGCGGCCGATGGTAGGCATATCTCGCTCTAGACGAGAGCAGAGGCCAATCTCCGACGATTCTGTGAGTGCGTATGCTGCAGAAAAAACCCCTACCCTCCCGTACTTGTAAATATAATTTCTATTTAATATGTGAAACTATAACCTAGAATCATTAAACTCCTTTTTTCATTAACTACGATCTTATCTTTATATCATCCTTATATTACATGGGGACTCTGCCGATTTGAATCCCAAAAGAAAAAAAAAATAAAATCCCCTAGGCTTTCTTACCGATCAGAATTGGAGAACAACCCGTCCCGTTATCAACCTTCGTATTCCAGCGGACGTGATTCATCCCCTTAGCCATCTGGTTGAAGCTCAATCTTCCGTTTATTTTTATTTGTGCAAGATAGTTATCGCTGTACAAGAAATGAATCTTCGACTGCAAGTATATTTTTTTTTACGGATTATTAATTGGATTACTTCAATATATCGTGGCGAAGAATTTATTTTTCAATTGGATAACTCCTTTTGAAGTAAGTTTATTTTTTTCTCTTTCCTTTCTTGCCTTTTAATATGGAATTACAAGAAATTGAATTTATTAAATGGCTGCCGCCCAAACAAAAAACTATTGGAATATTTTTTGAAAATGAAAGAAAAAGCACAAAGAGGAAACATCGATGATATATCTTTAATTCACTATATAATTAATGGGATTAACGATACACCACATAATAAAGCAATAATATATGGAATCTCTGAACTAGAGGAATTTAAGAAAAAACTTTTAATCTATGAAGAAGTCTGTGGTTCGGTTACACATTTCAAACCTAAGGCGACACATGTCCCTTTGGGTAACCAGAAATCATTTCCCAGCGAAAAACCTCAAAAAATTACTTGCTTTTCCTGTGGGGCCAGGGGCCATAAATCCATAGATTGTACGCGTAAAGGACAAGGTCCTAAGTGTTTTAATTGTTCTCGTTACGGCCACATATCATTAAATTGCACAGCCCGCGGTTCAAAGCCAAAGGCAGCAACTGCACTCAGCCCCCCTTCTCAAGCTGCCACTGCCGGAAAAGACAGACCAGTTCACACGATCGAGCTAACTCGCCCCCAACAACACATGCAAAAAGTAGTCCGAATTGCAGACATGGAGGTGCATTCTCTCGTTGATACCGGAAGTCAAGTGACCCTCCTCCGTGAGGACATTTACCGTCTGCTCGGGTCCCCTCCTCTGACACCAGTACCCCTACGGCTCTCGGGGTTCGGCAGCGGCAATGTTCAGCCAAAAGGTTCCTTTTTAACAGATATCGAGATCGACAAATCCACTTTTTCTACCATTGCTTATGTTATTGATTTCGCTCACATGTCGCACCCTGTTATCCTCGGAACAGACATCATATGCCAAGGCACACTAACATGTAACAAGACTGGCATTACTTTGTCGAAACATCCCCCGGCTGATATTTTTATTAACCTTATCAACATTTGCGATGACATGTCCGAAGTCGATTTAACTCATATCACCGACAGAACGTGTCGCGAAGAAGTGGCTGAACTGATTGAAAATTATCGCCCCACAAAATCGAAATCTACCGACTTAAAAATGTCCATAGTATTTAGTATTGTCTGATGACCAACCAGTTTACCAACGCCCGCGACGAATGTCCATGGCTGAAAAAAAGATTGTCAGCGACCAAATTAAACAATGGCTACAGGACGGCGTAATAAAACCTTCTTGTAGCGATTACGCAAGACCAGTAGTATTAGCTAAGAAAAAGGATAACTCTATGCGATTATGTATAGATTTTCGTAAGCTTAATAAAAAAATTATAAAGGATAGGTTCCCTCTACCCCTTATTGATGATATTCTTGACCAGTTACAACAAGCGCAGGTCTTTACATCTCTCGACCTAAAAAATGGGTTTTTCCATGTCGATGTGGACCCACAGAGCACTAAATACACAGGTTTTATTACACACGATGGACAATTCGAGTTTTTAAAAGTCCCTTTCGGACTCACGTCCAGCCCCGCGACATTCTCAAGGTATCTAGCCTGTGTTTTTCGCGAATTACTACTAGAAGGTGTGTTGATTTTATATATGGACGACCTCATCATCCCCGCCCGTACCGAAGCCGAGGGTCTCGAAAAACTCAAACGAGTGTTAGAAACTGCTGCTGATTACGGACTCGATATTAATTTTAAAAAAAGTCAGTTTCTGCAACGAAAAATTGAATTTTTGGGCCACGTCATTGAAAATAATATTATAGCGCCCTCCCCAACGAAAATTAAGGCCGTCCAACATTTTCCGGAACCCAAAAACATTAAACAGTTGCAATCACTCCTAGGTTTAACAGGATATTTTCGGAAGTTTATTCCCAAGTATGCCTCTATCGCACGGCCCCTGAGCGATCTCTTGCGAAAAACATCAACTTTCGAGTTTGGACCGGCGCAGAGGGAAGCGCTGTACACGTTACGTAATCTACTCACAAGTGCTCCAGTTTTACACATTTTTATACCGGGTTCGGACCTCGAAGTGCACACTGACGCCAGTAAAATGGGCTTCGGCGCAGTTCTCATGCAGAAATCCACCGACGGACACTTCCATCCGGTTCAATATATGAGCAAAAAACATCACCACAAGAGGAAAAGTTAAGTAGCTACGAATTGGAAGTATTGGCAGTCATCGAAGCTCTCAAAAAATTCCGCGTCTACCTCCACGGCTCTCGATTCCGTGTCATTACTGACTGTCAAGCATTTCAAAAAACTCTCGACAAAAAGGATCTTACGCCGAAAATTGCGCGTTGGGCTCTATTCCTCCAGGAATTCGATTTTGAAACAAAACATAGACCGGCGACGAAAATGAATCACGTGGACGCGCTAAGCAGGTACCCAGTTATGCACATTACATACGATGAACTGACACTAAAAATCATGAAAGCCCAAGCAAATGATCCCTTTATTTCCAGCATTAAAACAGCAGCGTCGGAAGCACCAGTAGCCGACTTCACGGTGCGCAACAACATTTTGTATAAACTCCAACAGGGTCGAGATTTATTAGTGATTCCAGAAGCAATGCAAATTAGCATACTCCAAGATATACACACTAAAGGACACTATTCTGCTAAAAAGACAGAAGAAATTGCATCCCAAAATTTTTTCATTCCTAACCTACCGGAGTTGACACGCACAGTCGTAACAAACTGAGTTCCATGCATTTTAGCTTCTCGAAAGTTGGGAAAACAGGAAAATTTTTTGCACTGGATCCCTAAAGGTGACAAACCGCTCGACACTTACCATTGTGATTTTTTAGGCCCACTACATTCCACAAATAAAAATTATAATCACCTCTTTACAGTAGTGGATGCTTTCACTAAATTTTTTTGGTTATATCCAGTCAAATCTGTGGTGGCGCAAGATGCACTAGATAAACTTAAATTACAACAAATTACATTTGGAAATCCCCGCAGAATAATCACGGATAAAGGACCCGCATTCACTTCTTCAGAATTTAAAAATTATTGCGAACAAGAAAATATAGAACACCATCCCATTACTACCGGAGTAATGCGAGGAAATGGACAAATCGAAAGACAGCATAAAACGCTTATCCCTATTTTGACGAAATTATCTTTAGATGATCCAACGAAATGGTACAAACACGTACCAGCGGTACAAAGGATAATAAATAGCACGACTTCATCTGTCACGAAATTCTCCCCGTTCGAGCTGTTAACGGGTGTCAAGATGAAAAATAAAGACGACTTAATGATAAAACAACTTTTGGAAACGGAACATATTGAATTACACATGGATCATAAACAAACATTACAGCATAGTGCAAAAGCCAACATTTTAAAACATCAGGAACTCAGTCGCGCCCAATCTAATAAGAAAAAAAACCCCCCCACGGTATACAAGGTCAATGATCTAGTAGCAATACAACGTACACAGTTTGGAACTGGGTTAAAACTTCGACCCAAATATTTTGGACCATATAAGGTTACAGCCGTGAACCCTAATGACAGGTATGCAGTTACAAAAATAGGAAACCATGAAGGTCCCATTATCACAACGACATCCGTTGATCACATGAAACAGTGGCCTTCAATTTAAACAGTTGTGCAGTCCATGCTGTGATTTTTTTTTTCGCATGGCAAATCCATTTTTTTTTTATTATTAAATCAGCAAAACAGTGTTTTTTTTGTAGTTTTGCTTAAAACTTTTTATAAAATCAGCAAAACAGTGCTATTTTTAGTAGTTTTGCTTAAAACTTTTTATAAAATCAGCAAAACAGTTCTTTTTTTGTAGTTTTGCTTAAAACTTTTTAGTAAATCAGCAAAACAGTGCTTTTTTTGTAGTTTTGCTTAAAACTTTTTATTACAAGTGCAAAACAGTGGTTTTTTTTTTTAGTTTTGCACAAAACTTTTTTCCAGACTGCCAAGCAGTGACTCTTTTTTTTCATTTTGCATAAAACACTTTTGACTATTTAGAACTGTGCCAGCAATATTATTATTTTATTATTATGTACCTGTTTTATATATATATTTGAAATTTTTTACCTGTATTTTTATAATTTTATATGTATAAGTATATTATTATTATGTGCCCCCCCCCCCCCCACCTCGCATATATTTTTTTTACAGAAGTAAGAGCTAGCTGTCGAAAAAAAAAACCTTTTGGTGGGAAATCCTTTTTTTTTTTGCTTAGACGAGGCAAACCTCTTTTTTTTTATTTTTTATTCCCGAATGACATTAGGATAAAGATGTTTTTTTTACGAAATTCTACCTAAGATGAGGCAGATTTTAGTATGTTTTCGTGATGGTAATATAATGGGCAGACGGCCTTTCAGATTATATTTTTCATCCCTGATGATGGCTCATGAGAAAGACGGTCTCATGGCGCAAATTGATATTATCCTGAGATTTTTTTTATTCTTTTGGTTTTTTTTTTTTTTTTGGACATATCCCACGGCAGCTCAGCATTAATTTACATAAAATTTAGAATTAATTTTTTTTATTATTATTTAGCTCAATTTTCTTAGTTATTTAATGACAGTTTTTTTTCCTTTGGATCTTAATTATTTTTAGATAGTTTTTTTTTTTGTTTTTTGACATATCTTGTTGCTTATTTAACGCGCTGTCGAGGTCGACAAGCGGACAAGATGGCCGAATGTGAGTTGTGGTTTTAGATTCCCATAAAACCCTACTCATAGCAACAGGATATGGTCAGCACTTTTCCATGAGAACTTGTAACCGCAGAATAGCAGATGTATTGAATTTGCTGATATGCAGTTTGCATTCTCTTCGCCTGGAAACAAGTAACAACCGAGAGCAGATTGCATTCTGACGCGGCCGATGGTAGGCATATCCCGCTCTAGACGAGAGCAGAGGCCAATCTTCGACGATTCTGTGAGTGCGTATGCTGCAGAAAAACCCCCTACCCTCCCGTACTTGTAAATATAATTTCTATTTAATATGTGAAACTATAACCTAGAATCATTAAACTCCTTTTTTCATTAACTACGATCTTATCATTATATCATCCTTATATTACATATATGTTATTATTATCTCTTCTTGTAGTCTGATGTAGTCGATATTTTATTTTACTTGAGTCGTTTGCTTTATTTAAAAATGAAAATAAAAGATATCATGCTATTTAACAAATAATCTAATACAAATATCAAAATTTATCTGAAATGTACAAAAAAAGAAGAAAAAAAAAAAAGGAAATTTATACTACAAAAAATCCTAGAAATATCAAAATCCTGTCATATACTAAAGATAATATACTAAATATTATTAGTATTGAACTGAAAATTTGTAGTTTATTTGATTTATAAACTAAGACTCTTATAAAGAAGCAAGTAATTATTTTCTATAAAAAGGAAATATTGGAATATAGATATTCAACAGAATCAGTGGCAGTTGTCATTAAAAATATGCAGTACGTTGTTTAATTAAACGATATTAAACATACCTCAGCCGAAGTGAAAATGATATTCATTTATTTTATACAATAGTGATAATAAAGACGAAACAGAAATAAACAAACTTAAAGAATTTTTGGAAAGGTACCAAGAATCAGGCTATTGAGAGCTAATGGAGAAGTGAGAATTAATGAAATAAAATTTCATTTGTACCGATATCAGCTATTATTAATCTTAAAAGCAAATGCCAGTTTCTCTAAGAATTTAAACTATAATGGCCATCAGTATATATAAATATTAAACAGACATACATACAATAATGTTGAATGCAGGCGTTATTTATGTGTGTTTTATTATATATTGTAGTATGTGTGTGTTTTATAATATAATGGCCGTCCTTTATTTTTATTGCCTTTTGGAAAGTTTAAAGAGAATTGTTTAAGAAAAGTATATGACAAATCATTTGCTCCAGAAAAATATAATTTGGTACTTTTCACAAGATGGAAAACATATTGGAAGGAAAATATAAAAACTAAGAAAATAGATGTATATAAAAAAAAAAAAAAAAAAAAAAAAAAAACTATGAAAGTAGATGCATAAAATTAAAAAAGGGTCTCAGTTTCATTTGGTATTAAAAAATATGCATCTAAAAAAGATTTGGTTTGTTGCCCTTCAAAGAGAATGCCTTATTGTTGGATTTGTCACATCACGAACTTGAGATTGTTTCCTATACTTCCGATCACGCCGTTGCTGTCGAAGGACAACTACAGTCGGCTCCGCTTAATTGCATACAGTTAGCTCCACTGAATTGTATGCATTTAAGCGGGGTATGCATTTAAGCGAGGACAGCAATTAATGCTATCAGTATACGTTATCATTTGATTATATACCACATATATGATAAATATTAATGACAATAATTATTTACCTAATAAATTAAAAACTATTAATAACTTTAATAAATAATTTATTATTACTCTATATATAGCAATATATGTAATACAGTATAAGGTATTATAACACTATTTACGGTACATGGTTTAATTTTTCATAATAATTTATGTGAACATTAAAAGGAAAGTTAAATAAAAGAAATTTGCTTTTAAATCATACCTTTGAAAATAAAAATTTCTGCATAAATTCTTTTTATTTTTCAATTATTTACCAATTTATCGCTCTTTTTTTCCACACAAAAAAATCCTTTAGGAATTTATTTTTTTCATATCTCGACATTGCATTTCTCCACTTCCAGCGCTAAATATTGGTCTTTTATTTTCTTGCCCGTCTCGATTCTATTTTCCCCGATTCCAGAATTTTTCAAAAAGTACCCTCAACATCTTGACTCACAGAGTTTGAGATCTTTATGGTGTTATTACACGAGGGGTCAAAGACGCTTCAGATTCCGGGCGTCTCCATGTATTCCTATGGCTCCAGGGAGTCGCTTGGAGCGCGAGCGTCTTTTTTCTGTCGGAGCATCTTTGACGCCCAAAACGAGGCGAGTCGCCAGTAACAGCCAATCCAATGCTTGGAAATCAGATAATAGAAAAGCCTTTTCCGGAACAGCCAATGAAATGCTTGGAAAAGACGGACCGTGAGGCGGCTGTTGTCGCTAGACGCCTGGGATTCCAAGCGTCTTTGAGTCCTCGTGTAATAACACCATGAGAGTTTGAATATGAGAGTTTGTATGTACGGCAAGCTTTAAAAGAAAAACACAATTGTCCAAATTCAACACTCTCATAAGTTTCCAGAATTAAGATAAGTCATCTTTCACGACGATTTCTGCTCTTCGATTAATTTTTCACATAACAAACATTTCATATAACAAACCACTGTTAAAAAAAAAAAAAAAGTTTTTCCTTTTTTCCCATTCTTTACTATAACAGGAATTCATAAAATCTGAATTACTACTAGTAGGTTGGAGATATTTATGCAATTAACTGGGGATTATTATGCGATAAAACGAGTATATTTAACATTAGCCTTATGGGGAACGTTTCTGTTCCACGGCATTCTATGCATATAAGCGGGGTATGCAATTATCCGTTACCCGATTAAGTGGGGCCGACTGTAGTACAGTCGTGGGGGAAAAAATGAACACCCCATACTTATTCTGCAACAAACTATTGTAGAAGAAAGTTACTGGTAACAAACGATTGGAAATAAAGTCTACTTAAAAATGATGTATATAAAATTTGCTTAGTGGGCCATCTACATATCAAAACGAACTCAAACTTTGTTTTTTAAATAGCAATGTCTAAGTTTGACACCATAAATAAATTCTACACCCTTCAATTAGCCCCAAAACAAATTTTCATGAAATTCATACAATTAGCGTCCGAGAAATTATTTTAAAACGAGCCTATTTTAGGGACTGTATCCAAATTGAAGTTCGGTACTCGATTATTAAAATGCTACTGAATGAGTAGGTCACTTGTACGAGTATTAATTCCTTATTTCTTGCCAATATGACCCTTTCACTCGCTTAATATGTTTTGACTGTTAACAGTCCAAATGTTTCGATAAAATGAGTAATATATATATATATTTTTGAATTATGATTTTCTGCGTATCATAGACGCCCTTAAACGATCATTCTGAAGTTTTTTAATCATAATTTGAAAATTACTTGGACGGAAAATTTGAAATTGAGAATTTGCATAAAACAGGGCATAATAAATATCTATCAAAAAAATTGTAGGTTGCAATTCATATTTTTTTCTAATATTGATTTCATAATTCATAATTCATATTATAAAATTTTTAAAATTATAAATTCAATGTATTTACATTTGGATTTTTCAGTATTATAACCACACAAGAAATTATTACATTAGGATTATAATTTCAGGAGATATTAATAAAAATATGAATATGTAATTTAACATTTGAAGCTCTAAATTTTGAATGTTTATAATTCAAAAACTTATCATTCAGATGACTTGAAATTTCGTTTCTATGCGTAGTTTCAATTGAAGATTTATAATATATTGCCAAAATTGGGTGTTGCTGTTGAAAAAACAAAAGTTTGGCTTAGTTTTGATTTGTAGAGGCCCCACTAAGCAAATTTTATATACGTCATTTAAAAGTAGACTTTATTTCCAATCGTTTGGTACCAGTAACTTTCTTCTATTATAATTAATTGCAGAGGTAGTAGGGGTTTTTAGCCCCCGGTATGCTATTTCTTTCTCCTAGCTTATTTTGTCTCCAATAAATAACGTTACCTGGTATATGCCAGCCGTAAAACAAAAGCCGATGTTTCATTGTGCCATTAAATACTCTACAGCATTTTTTAAAACTTCTAAGCATCGCACATTTTCAATGTTTATACCGTCGTATTGGGGGAAAAAAGTACTTTTTAATGCAATTTGTTTGAAAACTGCATCTCCATTTGTTCTTGAAATATTAATTTTTTTGTAGTTTTTAGCGACATTGGTTTCATTTTGGCAACTCAAGTACTCCATTTCTGTAGAAAGTAAAGAAAAAATAGTTAAAAAATAGCAATTATATCTTTTTGTTGCCATTTTCTCATAAAAATCGAATAAAAAATTAATTAAAATACGTGCTATTTTGAGAAAAATATAAATGAATGATTTATGATAAAACAGGGAGCTATTATAAACTATATTTAATTTTAAGTATCTATATTAATGCAAATGACGTCTTTTTACATAAAATAAAAGCGTGTGCTTTAAGTCTTAAAATTGAAATATGTTTTGCAGTAGAGTCCCGATTATACGAGTCCCGCTTAACCGAGTTATTACGGCTGTTCTTTCATCTTCACCTAATGCTTCATTTATAATGGCTGTTTCATAATAATAGAAACCACCAGTCCACCAGAAAAAAAATGAAGTAATGGAAATGCCGGGTTTGACACTAAATTCTGAAAATGCAGAATTCCTGTTCTCTAGTTTAATTTTTTTCCCACGACTGTACAACCGAAAGAGCAAAGAAGCTTGGGAAATAGCTTCAAGTTCGAGAACGCAACTCCTTGGCCCACGTTTGGCTTGACTCTGATAAAAAAAATGTTGTTTTAAGGGATGTTATGACAAAAAATTTAAAATGACAATATTTCATGAAAAGTATTTTATTCATGTACAGTAGAACCTCGATTATCCGAAGTAACTGGGAGCGACGGTCTTTCGGAAAATCGAAATTTTAAAATAATCGAGAATGCTTCAATTTTAAGATGACGAATGAATACATGCGGTCTTTCTTATTATGATAACAAGTGCTAAATAACAATAAAGCAACAGCAAAATAGAAACAAGAATAAATTACCTGACTTTTAATTTTGAAATTAAGTACCTTTTACATATTTCACAAGGGTTTAAAACAAAGTTTTGCTTGTCACTTTGCTTTGCAGCTCTATGACGAAGTTTTTTTTAATACTATTAGTTCACCAGTATCACAGTCTTTCTGCTGCTCCAGCCTACGCAGCTCTATGACGAAGTTTTTTTTAAATACTATTAGTTCACCAGTATCACAGTCTTTCTGCTGCTCCAGCCATGCCAAACCTTTTGTAAAACATTCAAAAGCTTCAGAATTGCTAATTTGTTCGTTTTCTTCGCCTGCTAGACCACATTCACATATTCCGGTTGTCCCTCCTGTTACTGTGTTCTAGTTACTCCGCAGTTTACGGGAGCTCAAGTTAAATTCAAAGGAATTCTAAGAAACGGTATCCGAAATATTTATCTGTAACTCGTGGTTTGGAAAGAACCACTTGCACACAAGGAATGTGATAGTTTAAAAAAAAATTAAAAATGGATTTCGGTTTACGGAGAGTTTCGGTTAAAAGAGTTCCGGATAAAAGAGGTTCTACTGTATTGAATAATGGCTAGAAATTAAACTTAAAACTTTTGAGGTATAAATTGCCTCCGGGGATAATTTTATCAGCAGAGCTCTCAACTATACAGACTCAAAATTATTGACTGTTATTTTGAATTGTTCTTAACTAAAGACATAAAACCATGATCGAGTACTGATGCAGTTTAGATGGATTCATTTTTAGGTGCGTACGTGATTACATAAAAACGTAACACCTATAGTCGTCGTCTGGCCCATCCGTCTATCTGTCTGTCCGTCTGCCCGCATATAACAGCGCAAAAGCTCCTCAACCAAATGGTTTGAAATTATATATATATAACCGTTGCAGAATTTTGTTGAGTCATTTAAATTTTTATTAAAATCGAATTAAAACTTAAAAAGATATTAATAAAAGTTTTCTTCATTCTATTAAATAATATCATATGTAATTAATTCATTGATAGAAGCTATTGCACCAAGATCTGAATATTTATAAAACTAGTTATAGTACGAACGCTCTTTTGCATCATTTGTCACGTTTGACGCACAATTTCCGACTTGTTGATTTTTGCAGTATGCCCTTATTTTGTTTAAATTATCATAAAACGTACTTTATAAAAAGTCTTTATGAAAATATTCAGTTAAGGTTTTCAAAAATATGAACGTATAAACAGACCTATATTATTGCATTATTAAACATTCGTTTATTTGTAACAAAATTTTATTCGTGATTATTTTCAATTAAAATAAATATAAACTTCATCTTTAAAAAGTCCTTCCGGCCAGTGCCGGGAGGAAGAGGTAGCTTTCAAATACATTATTTTAAAAAAGCCAACTTATATTATTCAAACACACGAAGCTCAATTTAGTGGAACCCGAATATAGGAGATTCAATACTAATTTTTATCAATACTAAATCATTATGAATGAGAATTTCACGAAATTAGTCAGCTTTATCCAAGCTGCTTTTATTTAAAGTAACTTATATTTGGCTGAGATGTTGATGTATACTATCCACATGCTTTCTCACATGGAAATAGGCGAGTACGTGTGTTATCGCGTGACAAATACAAGATCGTTTCAAAATGTTAGCCATACTAGAAATTCAAAGTGCTATAATTCAACCATTTTTTAAGATATAAACAAAAGAACAAATTTTCAGAAACAAAATCTGCTCCGGAATCTTTGTATCAAGGCCAAACACATAAAAAAAATCTTTTTCATTTTCCAATTTTTTAATACCTCATTTTAAATTTCAAATTTAATTTTTTTAAATGGCAACCCTTTTGAAACAAGATGGCGAATAAAGTTGGCCAATGAACTCGGTCGAGACATTGGTATGTATTATGTACAGACCAAGTAACATCCAAATCGGTTCATAAATACGCTTGTTATCGCGTGACAAAAATCAGGTCAGCCACAATAGAAATTCAAAACGCTATAACTCAGCCATTTTTTTAGATATAGACGAAACAAAAACTGTTCCGGGATCTTTGTATTAAGGTAAAACACATACAAAAAAAATCTTTTTCATTTTCTAATATTTTGGTATCTCATTTTAAATTTAAAATTTTTAATTTTTTTTTAAATGGCCGCCATTTTGAAACAAGATGGCGGATGAAGCTGGCCAACGAACTCGGTCGAGATATTTGTATGTACTATGTACACACCAAAGTACATCCAAATTGGTTCATAAATACGCCTGTTATCACGTGACAAATATCAGGACGTTTCAAAATGTCAGCCACGCTAGAAATTCAAAATGCTATAACTCAGCCATTTTTTGAGATATAGACGAAACAAAAACTGCTCTCGAATCTTTGTATCAAGGTCAAATACATAAAAAAAATATTTTTTTAAATTTTAAATTTTTTGGTACCTTATTTCAAATTTAAATTTTTCTTAAAAATTTAAATGGCTGCAATTTTGAAACAAAATGGCGGATGAAGCTGGCCAACGAACTCGGTCGAGACATTGGTATGTACTATGTACAAACGAAGTTACATCCAAATCGGTTCATAAATACGCCTTTTATCGCGTGACAAATATCAGGACGTTTCAAAATGTCAGCCACGCTAGAAATTCAAAATGCTATAACTCAGCCATTTTTTAAGATATAGACGAAACAAAAACTGCTCCGGAATCTTTGTATAAAGGTCAAATACATAAGAAAAAAATATTTTTCCATTTTCAGTTCTTTGGTACCACATTTCAAATTTAAAAGTTTTAAGAAAATTTTATATGGCCGCCATTTTGAAACAAAATGGCGGATGAAGCTGGCCAACGAACTCGGTCGAGACACTGGTATGTACTGTGTACATACCGAATTACATCCAAATCGGTTCATAAATTCGAGAGTTACAGTATGACAAAGGTCAGAGATATATATATATATATATGGATATATATATATATATATATATATATATATATATCAACTTTTGAACGGAGGGTGGTTTCGGGGTCTGGGGGTCATGATCGATGAAAATATACCAAAATTTTTTGAAATCGCTTTCCTCCGAACGGCTGCAATAGGTAGCTTTTTGTAATGAAAGCTACCTAAAAGTATTACTAAACTTTACTGAAAACACTTTTCATTTTTACAGATAAGGCCAGAATTCGACCTTCTATCGGTCGTCTATTAAGTTTAATACGCCTGTTAATGAAATTACAACTTCTGTTTAGTGTAGTTTAACAGAATCTAGGAAGCTTTCTGTCGTCAAATACTCGTAACTGCCAAAATGCATATTTGGTAACATCCGACTTGTTTCTCAGTGCTGCTGGTATGATTTCGATACCGCTGATATAAACTCATAAGAGGCTACTTCACACACGCGAAAACACCCGCTCGCTAATGTTAATCCTATGGGAAGAATTTTTTAAGATATCTCGATTGCATTTCAATATTTTTAAATTTTTTTCCATTGGATAGCTGAGCTCGATCTCTTCCAAAGCCGTTTCTTATTTTTTCGATTTTATTTAGAGTTTGTTTTATGAGGATACTTTCACTTTCGGAAACGGTTTCGAAAGTGAAAGTATCCTCTTAAAAAAAAAAAAAAAAAAAAAAAAAAAAAAAAAAAAAAAAAAAAAAAATCGAAAAAGTGAAAACGGCTTTTGCAGAAAGCGACCTATAGCCAGGTGACGAGATTCCTCTATTAATTCTACTCTACTTTTCGCCGAAATTCACATTGAAATGAACAGATCTTTTGCTCGTATTAGTCGTGGTCCTACTGTTGTACCTCGTAATAAGTGGGAATATCTTAATGTCGTTTAAATGATAAATCTTTCTTATTGTGCAAATTGCTAGTTTTAACCTTGATCTCGTATTAACCGTGTTCGTATTAAACGAGTTTAACTATATATCTGGTTTTTGTGCCGCTGAACATTTCTTGAAAAATAAACAAAATGGATTAATTATTGTTTGTAAATATTTCACATTCTATTTTTCACCAAAAAACCCAATAAAATAATATTTTTTACATAAGTACAATGTTAAAAAATTTCTGTGAAATTGCAGAGAATCTACTGGTAATACATTATCTTCAGTCTTATGTAAAATTAACATAAATTAGAAAAACAAGGATTCTGTTAAATAACGGACAGATTATTCGGTAAATTTACAGTAGACTATGTAAATGTGCATCGATGAAAATACGCAAGACTCTGTAAATTTATTTAGTTTAATTATTTTTAATAATAATAATTCAATTTATATTTCAAAATTAGAGAATTTCTGAACTTCGAAGAATTAAAATATTTCGAAGGACTTTGAACTGCTGTACCATTTAATTTTGGCAATATTTATTTTAGCCGGCCTGGGAATTGAAACTGAGTCCTTTGTGTTGGGGAAGAACATCTTACTGATTGTGCAACAAGAGCTGTTACAAGTGTATGCAAAAGAATGTATTTTATAATTCAGCGGGAAAATACTTTTTACTTACTTTTATTTGTACCAATTCATGTACATAGTGAATGAAAACAAATGCAGTGTGATTGTCTATAAAAATCCCCGTCAACTCCGCAGAGACGAATTTTCTCTTTCTAAAATATTCTAATTTTTAATAAAACAATTTTCAAATCAAATTTTTTGTTTAACATTTCTAATACAATTGTAAAGGAATTTAGAAGTGTGTATTTTGAATTGCAGGTTATAACAAAGTAAAAAATATCTTTAAATAAAGACATAGAAATCCCTACAGGGAATTTGATATAAGGAAAGGGAAATGTCTGTATAATGATGACCGAGAAACTTAATCGAATGCCTTTGACCGAGAACTAGTGTAAATTTACAGAGAATATCAGTTTTTTCTGTGTTTTTACAGAAATTTTTATCAGTGTATATTTACTTAAATTTATCATATTTACTTTAATTCTGCAGTTTGTAATATTCATTATGTTAATAAAACAAAAAATTAAACCTAAAATTATCCATAACTATGAACTATGAATTAACCTGGGATCTGGAACTATGATTCACAGAATCGTAATATTGTGTAACATCACATGGTCGATTTTCTATTTTCTTGGAAAGAGACAATCAGCTTGATCAAAATATTAAATGAAAAAAAAATGTTTTAACGACATATTTAAATATTTCTCTAAACAATGATTACTTTTTTAACCCATTTAAGTTTCCATTATTATACATACACACTACTTGCGTTTAGTAAACAAACTCCTACCCGAAGAACGTTGTTTCTCAGTAGATATTCGATCTCTTGTTGTCATAAACTAATCTCTAAAATAGAACATACAAAATTCGATGGGAAAATGACACATGTAACAAACAACATTGTACATATAAAAAAATTCAGTTCTTCATTTGCTGAAGCTTTCTCGCATTTCAAACAGCCGAGTAAACAACTCTGCAACTTCAAAAATAGTTTGTAAGCATTTTTTTAAAACCTTTCACAAATTTCAAACTACCAAGTAAACAGCTTTATAAGAATAAACGGCATGGATAAAGTAAATATAGAAATATTTCTAAGATGAATCACAGAAAACTTTGAATTTTTTGTTTTATAGTCCGTAATATTGAGGAATCTATTATAGGGAAATAAAATTTGCATGCAAGTGAATGGATAAGAAACTACAGTGTGTAAAATCTTTCTTCAGAGCTATTTTTTAATGATATTTTAACGGAATTCTTTTTTACAGTGTCTATAGACACATTTAAAAGTAAATTAGATTTTAGTTTTATTTTATTTTTATGTCTTTGTTCTTAGATGCAGAATGATCAATAGAAGTGTGCAAAAAAAAAAAAAAAAAAAAAAAAAAAAGCACGTGTGCAAAATTAGAAATTTTCCAAAAGAGAACCTTTGGTCAAGTTTGTTATGGAACAACCAAATTTTTTTTCTCATAACGAAGAAATCGGTTGTTTTTAGATAAACGGTTTGGCAGCGTTTTGAGTATACTATTGAAAACAACAACGTTACGCTAATACTTTATTTTCGGGATTTTGGTATGTTTTTTTATTGTGTACCTTTCAGCTATATTTCCTCATTCTGAATATTATTAAAAGTTTAAAATTCGTTTGTTTTGATTTATCATTGGAGCAAAGCTTTGTCTTCCCATCAAAAATCGTACTTTTGTCAGCATAATAACTCCCGAAATATTACTCGCATTGACATCAAAATTGGACTAGAAGTTGACAGTGCCAAGAACTCGCTGGAAATCGAAAATCATAAATATCCGTCAACTGTGAAAGACTCCGAAACGTCAGTCTGAAAAGCTCGTCGAAAATCACATATTATACCATTTTATATATACAGTAGGCTCTCTCAAATCAGCACAGCTTGGGACCAGAGGTTGTGCGGATTTTAGAATTTTGGTCATTTCTGGTCATTGCTTTGGTTATATTTTTTAAACAGTAATTTGAACGTAATAATGCAATCACGATTATGATGAATGCTTGCAATATAGTAAAATATCATGTAAAATAATAAACTAAAATGATAAAGTAAGATAATTTTAAAATGATTAAATTATTAGAAGTTCGGGTAAAGTAAACGATTTATAATGTATAATTAAATATGCCTAAAGGATGAGATACATTTTCCTTGAATTATGCAATGAGACTTTCCTCATAAAGGTACCCTATTAATTCACATAAAAAATAATAAAGTAAGGAAGTTTTATTTCAGGTTCAGCCAGTCTTCATAACCAAAAAAGCTTCATTAATGCATTGATATATTTGATAAAAAGATTCTGATTACCAGTGATATCAGCAATATCTTGATTTTTTTTCAGAAATAAATTTATACTTCCGTCATGAAAAGCCACAAGTTCAATCATATTATCGAGAATTACATATTAAAATACATACGAATGATATAAAACTAAAAAATTGTGTAATTTTGCCCCTACATCTGAACTGAAAGTTTTATCGTTTACATCTACGATGATGTGTGTATTTTAGGTGTTTGCGGATTTTAGAGTTGCGATTTGAGAGAGTCTATTGTGCTTTACAAAAAAAAAAAAAAAAAATGCTCACTTCCATGCTACGTTGATAACCTGGCAAACGTAGTAATAAGACCATGACATTTGCCTAAAACGAGTGAGGATAATTACTAGAGGGCGCTGTAACCTTGCACCAAACATGAAGTTTGACCAATAAAGCACGTATTCATAAATAACTTCTACAGACGCGACAGTTGAATCACTGGTCAAGTAAAGCAAGATGAAGTTTTCAACTGGGAGTTCAAAACTCAACCGGTTACTAAGGAGGAAATTTTATCCAACTCAGAGTTCCTCGGCCCCGGTTGAACATTAACACTAAATTCTAAGCAACATCACGAAGTTCGCAACATTTGAGAAGCTGAACATTTGATTTTTGTGTACTGATGCGGTGATAACTGCTTAATTGCAATCAGTATTTTCAAATGAAAACTTTTTTTGTATGTGTGTAAAAGAAAGCACTAATGAATTCTTCATTTAAAATTTGCTATAACTTCAAAATTAAAAACAAAACTCCTAAAATTTTGTTTCTGCCCTGGTCCTGGTCCCATGTGACATATTCCTAAATCGAACTTTGACTACGTATTTTTTAAAACTGTATTGACAAATGCATGTTTAAGTTCCACATAATAAAAAAAAAACAACAACAACAACAAAAAAAAAAAACACGAAGATTTTATTTTTCTTGCTTTCTCGTTCGTAAGACAGTTAATAACTTTCTCCAGATCAAATTAAAAAGCTACTGTTTTTTTGTTTTAATTAATATAGTTACCAAAGAGCTAAAACGATGTTGTGATATGTTGCTCCTTAACTCTTTTAGGGCAGAAAAATTCTGTTCGTAAAATTATGAAATAATTGACTGACACCAGAATTTACAAACGAATTTAAAAAAATAAAAACCTGCATTCCTGCGCTTTCATTATAAAAGAAAAAATTTATTAAAATATTCTTGGTGTTTGGAATTAAAATTATGTGCTCACTCCATGTAACCACCGCCCTTGAAAGGGTTAACCCTTTGACTAAAAATTTAGTTTTATTAGAAACTGTTGCGACTGGCGACATTTATTTATTAATTTCGTACCACTTTTTGAAAACATAATCTTTACCATACACTTCTATGACAATTTCAAGAGAAATGTACCATACATTTTCTTCTAGTAAATAGTTGTATGCATAGAATATAAAAATAGCAGCTGACTATCGGCCTGTGGGACGTACCATATGATAGTGGTAACTTGGTGGGCTGAAGACCTTTGATCTAATTTGATCTATTGCGAGATTCCAGCATTAACTCGAATGATGAATGAGATTTCTCATCATGCATTTGGACAAGGCAAGTGCACGACGAGTCTCAGTCGCCAATTTACTCAAGGGTTAAGTAAGTTTTGAAAATCCGTTCTGCTGTCGCCGTCACGAATAATAATTTAAAAAAAAATGCAATTTAACAAATTACAACGACCATTTGGAAAATGATTTTTTCAAAGACTAAAATTTAAGAAATAAAAAATTGCACGGAGTTGATCATACATTATGTACGCCATGGATTAAACATTAACATTCCTGGGCCCATCATGAACAAATTTTAAAAGAAATTTCAGTTTTACAATTTTCGGCACGATAAATTTTTAAACTTCTACGGAGCTGGTCATACATTACGTACGCCATGGATTAAGCATTAATATTCCTGGATCAATTTTAAATAAAATTTCATTCTTAAACTTCTAAACATCCCACAATATTACTTTTTACACTGTCGTATAGAGAAAAAAATGTACTTTTAAATGCAATTTGTTTGAAAACTGTATCTCAATTTGTTTCTGAGTTATTAATTTTTTTTGTAGTTTTTATAACTTTTTTTTATCATAGTGGCAACAGAAGTATCCATCTCTGTTGAAAGTAAAGGGAAAATACAGATTATTGTATAGACCAATCAGAAAACGAATAACTTGCGGATTCAACCAATAAAACGCTTCAGATATGTTTTTGATTTCCTACCCTGACAGAAGACAATAACCATTTTTCCAAATGGTTAATAAAAAACCCCACCTAGACATGATGAAATAATGTTGGAGAAATGACTTAAGGGTGTTCTCAAATCCAAAAGGGCAACTTTCTGACATAAGTTTAATTTATTTTTGATTGAAAACGCATGAAATTTTCTGGTGTTGTTGTTCAGAAACTATGTAATTGAGCTGTTTTTTACATTTTTTTGCAAACGCAATAGATCTTTCAGAAAATAGTGTAAAAGTGGTCGTTTTGAACCGAATTTCCGCGCGAAGGAAGAAAGAGCACTCAAGAGCGGGCAAAAAGCGTGTTTGTCACGTGATCAAAATCGCTTATAACTCAATCGGTAATTGATTGATTAAAAAATGGAAAAAACACAAATCGCTTCCATGGCCTGGATTTCCAATTTTATACCTTTCCGTTAAAAAAGGAATTTGTAAATGTGTCAAAACGTTTTGCGCTTGTTGAGCAGAGCAGTTAAGAACAGCCTTAAGACGGCAAGCATAGTGGTGTAAATTTAAACTTCACGGACAGAAGTAATTTCTTTTAAACAAGTACAAAAAATGTACTTTAAATTGAAGCAACTGAGATCCAAAACAAAGTAAAATATCATACGAATATGCCGATTGTTATGATCAATTCATAATATTTTTTTTAGCCATAACAACAAAATTATACAATATTTTTAAAAATATTTATTTCACTCTTTCAAATTTCGCTCCCTTATGATTCGCGCCCCTGAAGCAGTTTGCTCCAGCTGCTCCACGGTAGCTACTACGTCCCTGTAGACAAATTGATATCGGCATCAGTCATCTTCTCCATAGAAGAAACCACATAATTGTGTGTAACTAAGAAGAAAGATTATACAAAAGAAAGAAAGAAAATAGAAAAAAGAAGAAAGATTTTTCAGGAGCCCTAGATCGCAAAATCCGTGAATACTTAAAGAAGGTATACCCCTAGGGGTAAAATCATGAATTAGAAAATTCAGATTAGATCAGCAGTTGTAAAGAAGTCTCATCGCCTAATTTTAAAAAAGTATGCGGAGAAGAGAGTGAATGTTGCACTCAGATTCCTTCGCAGAAGATCAAAGTTAGTGTAAAAAAGAGGATTCATTTCATAATTTTTAGAACAAAACTAATATTATGCCTAAACAAATATTTTATTTCTGTAAACTTAAATATGCTGATATATCTTAAACGATTTTTTAGTAAAATTCAACTTCTGTCGATATATTTTAAGATATTTTGAAGTAAACAATCATATGAAATGCGAATACGCAGGACCTTTCCTAAAATTTTCTATTAGAAAATTCAAATTAGATCAGCAGTTGTAAAGAAGTGCCATTTCCAAACTTTAAAAAAGTATTCGGAGAAGGGAGTGAAGCTTGCGCTGAAACCACTTCGCAGACGATCAAAAACAATTAATAAACCAGTTAGTGTAAAAAAGATAATAGGATTTATTTTATAATATTTAGAAAGAATTAAAGTAATATATTCTCTAAACAAATACTTTATTTCTTTATTTTAAATAATGATTTTTTTTTGTAAAATTTGACTTCTGTCGGTATATTTTAAGATATTTTGAACTTAATCGTATTATAATTAAATATATCGTATTCTGAAATGCGAATACCCACGACCTTCAAAAAGATTCTTAATTAGAAAATTCAAATTAGATCGTCAATTGTAAAGAAGTCTCATCTCCTAACTTTTAAAAAGTATTCGGAGAAGGGAGTGAGTTGCTCTCATATCTTTTCCCAGATAATCAAGAACAATTAATAAATCATTTTGTGTAAAAGAAACAGGATTTATTTTCTAATTTTTAGTTCTGAAGTAATATTATCTATAAAAAAAATTATATATATATATATATTTTATTTCTGTAAATTTAAACACGCTAGTATATGATTTTCTAGTAAAATTTCTGTCGATATATTTTAAGATATTTTGAATTTAATCGTTGTGCAATTAAATATACATTATTCTGAAATGCGAATACGTACTACCTTTACAAAAGTTCTGAATTAGAATAGAAAAGATCAGCAGTTGTAAAGAAGTCTGATTGCCTACCTTTTAAAAGTATCCAGAGAAGGGAGTGAAGGTTGAACTGAGTAGGCGATGAAAAACAATTAATAAATCAGTTAGTGTGAAAAAGATAAAGGGATTTTATTTTATAATAGTATTTAGAACTAAAGTAATATATTCTCTGAACAAATATTTTATTTCTTTATTCTAAATACGTTGGCATATCGTAAATGATTTTTTAGTAAAATTTAACTTCTGCTGATATATTTTAAGCTATTTTGAATTTAATCGTATTATAATTAAATATACATTATTCTGAAATGCAAATACGTACGATCTTCACAAAAATTCTTAATTAGAAAATTCAAATTACATCAGCAGTTGTAAAGCAGTCTCATCATCTAACTTTTAAAAAGTATTCGTAGAAAGAAGTGAAGGTTGCGTTCAGATCTCTTCGCAGACGATTAAAAACAATTAATAAAGCATTTAGTGTAAAAGAAAATATTTATTTTATAATTTTTAGAAATAAAGTAATATTATCACTAAGCAAATATTTTATTTCCGCAAACTTAAATACACTATTACATCTAAAATTATCTTACAGTAAAATTTAATTTATGTCGATACATTTTAAGATATTTTGAATTTAATCGTATTAGTATTAAATATACATTATTCTGAAATTCGAATTTGTACGACCTTCACAAAAGTTCTCAATTAGAAAATTCAAATTAAATCAGCAGTTGTAAAGAAGTATCATCTCCAAACTTTTAAAAAGTATTCGGAGAAGGGAGTGAAGGTTGCGTTCAAAATCCCTTCGCAGACGATCAAAGCCGTCTAATCGATAATCTGGCGCCCCTTAATCTCAGTGTGACAGCCCGTGACAAAATAATTCAGGAGTCGAAAAGGTTAGGAGAATTTTCAGCAATATTTTGTTTTACTGGCCGCTTGCCAGTCGCTAACCGTTCACATTGTTTAATATCATGAGGACTGAAATTACATGTTTCATTACATGTAATAATAATATTGTTTTTATAGACATTGCGCTTATATATACGAAGTTTATACGAAGATGGAGATAACTGAAAATGTATTTTAGAAATTTCCATTTGACATTGAGTATTTTTATCACTCATAGAAAATGAGTAAACTAAATTTCGGAATTTTGATGAAGACGCTATCAAAATCTATGTTAATGTAATTTCTGTATGTTCATCTAATGATTTTTTAGTTGTTTTGTACGCATGCTATTTTTCATGAATTGATGTTTTTCATTGTAATTAAAGGTATTTTTTAATATATATTTTTAATATTTCAAGTGCTATATTTGCTAAAGAGAAATTTACAAATGTAGAAAAAAAAAATACCTAAAGCAATTATAACATAATATGAACAAACACATTTTGGATGAAAGATAAAATATAGGCATTTTGGGATATTGAGTTGTGCATTCTGTCTTTGGATATTGAAAACCAATATTTTAATGTTAAATTTGAAGAAATATAAATCTTTTTGTTAGGAGATAAGTAAGTGAGAGAAGGTAAAAAAACTAGAAGTTCCAATATAAATAGAAAACAACGTTTATAGCTCCCGAACTTTACATTTTAAAGCATACTAGTTTCGGTAGCATTTAGTGTACCGTCCTTAGTGCTAAGAATGACGGAAATTTGCTCAAATATATAGGGCAGGGTCGGCGAACCTTTTTGTTGCCGCGTGCCAAGTTTAGTCAAAAAATATTTTACGTGACCATGACGTGCCAATTAAAAAATAAATTTAGTAGGTGGAAAAATAATGGATTAAAATTTTCTATTAAGATTTGAAAAATACGAGGAACATACATCTAGTTATTATACTGTAATAATTATGGCAACAAGTATATTTTAGAAATAAAAAAAAATAATGCTATGTAATTTGATGTATGTTGCTACATCTTAATATCAGGTTAATTTTAATGCAAACTAAACTCCGGATTTAACTGACAAGTGTTTTCAGTATGAATTTTGATATTATTCATTCGTGAAAACAGTGGCTTGAAAG
Source organism: Maratus speciosus (assembly GCA_963932465.1). NCBI lineage: Eukaryota > Metazoa > Arthropoda > Arachnida > Araneae > Salticidae > Maratus > Maratus speciosus. The sequence continues at coordinate 420,790,775 of OZ010789.1, read as the reverse complement.
CATAGATAGTCAGAAAAACTGTTAAAATGGTAAACAGTTTTTTTATTAATAGCTTTGAAATAAATTCAAATATGCCGTAACTCATCATTAGAATTTAGTAATGTCTAATAAGCAATTGTTGTCGACAGTTTTCAAATATCAAATTGTTTGATTTTTTTTTTTTTTTTGAGACCATAATTAATCAGATTGGAATATAATATGCCACAATAAAAAATTTTCAATTTCCATTTAATCGAATTCAGAAAAGATCAGTCGCAATTTTATTTAATCTCACTTTATTTTCATTTAGAGCCACAAGCAATGCCGTGCCAAAATTATTCTTTCGCGTGCCACTTTTGGCACGCGTGCCATAGGTTCGCCGACCCTGATATAGGGTGTCCACTCTCAACGGTTTCCAATGGCTAATTCCTAAACCGTTAGTCATATACATATAGTTACACTTACAAAAATGTTTTAAATGAGGTAAATAAATATTTTAAAAGCGATTTGGATCAATAAAAACAATTCTTAAAAAATTACGAAATTTAAATTTGTATACGTCCCCCTGTCCGATAAATTATATTTAGTAACACTTTCGTATTACACTGACAAGTAAGACAAAAAAAGTTCCGTTCTTATAACACCAAAACTGACCGAGTTATGAAACTTTGAAAATGTATGACTTATACCACTTTGATGCATCTGAACACAGATGAGTTCTGCCATGCTTTGAGGGGTCATATACCAAGTACTTAAAGTATTCAAAGAACTTATTTCATGCGTATCTGCGCTTTGAAAAAATCGTACAAGCATTATGATTGAATTAACTGTTATTAAGTTTCAGATTGACTAAAATAATTTTATTTTAACATGTGTAATAAAACACATAAGGATTGTAAGGATTTGAGACTGTTTCTTTTCATGGTTTCTTTTAACAAAAATTATGTTATTTTTATAAGTTTTCATTTAACTTCAACGATCGTATGTATGTTTTTCCAGTTCAAAATTTGTACTCGAACTTTAACCCACTTTTAAATATCCGATCGAGATCAAATTTTACATACTGACGTAAATCCGATGACAATCTAATATTATGATTTACCATTTATGCTTATTTTACAGGATAACACAAAAAATTTCGGATAGATTACTGCCAAGAAATTTAAGAACATGTTTTAGATTAGATACACAAGACTGCGATGGTTGTGTTTTTTAACTTTTATCTATTTTTTACCACTGAATCTGAAAATTAACTTAATTTTTAACTATCATGTCAGGATTTTTCGCAAATCATAAATTGTCAAAGTTAAAGAATAACAAAAATCGGATATGTAAAATAGAGGAGGTGAGTGTATTTTTTAACTTTTGAAAATTGATTTTTATGCACTTTTTAGCACTGAATCTGAAATTGACCTTCATTTTTAACCATCACGTTAGACTTTTTTTTGCAAATCGTAAATGTCAAAGTTAAAATATGATCGAAAATCTGAGAAAAGTTAGCGAAAATATGTTACTATAAAACAGGCGCAAAACTTTTTTTATTTAACTTAATTTTGTTTTATTCAATAATTTATTAAAATTTTTTGGCTTATACTGGAACTCTTACAGCTAAACAGCTGAGGGGTTCGATGAAGTGTGGGAGGAGGTTCAATTTCAACTTTAAATTTTTTAATTTTGAAATTTACAATTTGCGAAAAATCCTGATGTGATGGTTAAAATTGAAGGTCACTTACGGATTTAGCGGTAAAAAATACATGATCAGTTATCAAAAGTTAAAAACACAACAATGACATCTATTTTCTAATTCCAAATTTTCGCTATTTTTTCTTTTTTTAACTTTAAAATTTACGATTTGCAAAAAAATCTTTATGCGATGATAAAAAATAAAGGTCAGTTTCGGGTTGGGTTGGGTTGATTGTTGACGGCCAATTATCTACACGAGGGATATAGGCCCTAGGGGAGTGCCTTCCGTGGAGGTCTTTCTAAGGGAACCTAATCCGTATTAACGCATGGAAATCCACGGCTCGAAGAAAACCACGAAAACTCCGAACGATTAGGCCGACGGGCGCGATTGGGTTCGAACCCAGCACCTCCCGTCTACCAGCTTCGAGAGCAGAACCTCTCAGCCACTGGTGGGGCGTCAGTTTCGGATTCAGCTGTGTAAAATACATAATAATCAAATATCGAAAGCTAAAACTGTTAATTTTCATCATTTTATTTAACGAAAATTCTGGGTTTTTTTCTTATATGTTTATTACAAATTATATATTTTGTATTAATATGTCTGAATGATTAAAGCTTTCAAATTTATATTACAATGTTAATTTTATTCTGAATTATTTTTTTAATATATCTGACGAAATTATATTTCTACTAAATTTGTAATTGATCCTTAATTTGCAGCAAAAAATATGCTCCAAACTTAAGCAGTTAATACTCGGACAATTTTAAAACAGAATAACGGGACTTTTTTGTCTTACTTGTCAGTGTAACAGGAAAATTTTACTAAATAAAACTTATAGGACCGAGGGACCGCATAAAAATTTTAATTTCGTAATTTATAAAGAAATGTTTTTATTGATCCAAATCGCTTTTAAAATATTTCTTTACCTCATTTTAAACATTTTTGTAATTGGAACTATATTTCTATGACTAACGGTTTAGGAATTAGCCATTGGACACCGTTGAGACCGGACACCCTGTATAGGAGAGAAGAGGATTCAAGTGAAAGGTTTATTGACTAATAGGAAAACAGGAGAATACAGGTAGTCTTAGTTATTTTAATAATCAGCTCGAAGTTCCACCTCCTTACAGCGACCCGGATTGCATTCGTAGAGCAAAAAAAAAAAAAGTATAAAAACAATATTATTTGGAAATTTTTATTAGATTTTCTGAAATATAGTTTATTTTATACTTTATTCTACGATATTTCATGAAAAATAAATAAATAATAATATGAATTAAAATAATACACCACAATTTTTTTAAAATTTAGTATTTTTACATTCATTATTGTTATTTTTCTGTAAAATATAAATGAATCCATTCTTCTTCGAATGAATCATCACTGATTTGCTTTGAGAATTTCATTTAGGGTTCATCAAGTAAATCAAAATCTCTAAGACTAAGTACTTATTTTATTAATTCGTCTATTTTTCAGGTAGAAATGCGGTGTACTTCTTCGAAATTTGAATTTAAACTCTTCATACTCTAAGAAATAACACACACAATTATCAATACGTGGAAATACTTACAATTTCCTGTATGTCATTATAAAAATACAAATTTTAAATATCTTTAACCAAAAAACACTAAAAAAATTACTTACAAAATTAAAAATAAAAAGGGTTTCTATTTTTGTATTTATTTTAACACATTGAGGTCCGAGCAGTTTCAACAGCATATCTCCCTCTGAGGGTATTTGGTATTGGAAGACATGTATTTATTTATTTTTTTAATTATTATAAACTTCAAACTGTTCTTATTCATAATTGAGGAACTATTTAAATGTACTAAAAATTAATATTTAATGCGAAATTATTCAAAAAAGCATGTTTTATATTTTTTAAACGTTCCGCATAAAAACAAACATCATTTCCGAACATAAAGGCTTGAATAAAAACTTACCCAGATGTTCTACAAATATCTGAAAATAGGTTTTATTTGTATATAAACATTATTTAGTAAAATTAACTTTGTGTGATACATTTCAAAGTACGGATTTGCACAAAAAAGCAACACCACAAGATTCACAATAAGTGATATTTTCACATACTTACTTCTGTTTAGTGCTGCCACCTATTCTTTTTAAAAAAAATAAAAGATTTGTAGATGATATCGGAAAAGATTGCGAACGTATATGGTAAGTATTTTTATAGCTGAGAGATTTAAAAGTTGACACCGAGAAACTCTCGGACTTAGTTCGCTTCAACGAAAACGGCAACCCGAGGGACACTCGGGCTTAGACCACAAAATGTTAATAAATAATTCATTAGAATAAAACATTTTTTCTTAAATATTGCGGAAAAAGCAACAGAATGGACAAAATTAAATGGCTAACCTCAATGGCACATATGATGCTATTATGTAAAGTTTGTTTACGAATATTATTATTTTGAGAAAAAAGACAGTATATATTATGATTCTTTGATACTTGTTTAGTGAAAAACCCAAATACTAAGTAAAAGTATATTTAGAAAAGTACATTTTCCGTGCTAAATATTAAGGCCGGACTATGCCTATTCATCTGGCGGTGATATTTAATGTATAACAATGAAAATTTGTGTGTCTGTCTGCCTGTAATTCTATATAAATCCACAGTTTGGAAGCCAGAATTGTAAAATGTTACGTATATGTATATTAAAACACGGTCTAGGCAAGTAAAGTAACCGGGAATCGAAATAATTTATAGTTAATTTTTAATTAATAAAAAACCACGAATTTAGCAGCAATTTCCTATCAAATTTAAACATTTTCCGTTATAGCTGTTGCCAACAATTAAAAATTCACAATAAAATTCTTACCACAGCAATTACTTTTCTATTACAAGATTTCCACGTGAAAAATGAAATGAAATAAATAGCTGGACAAATTTAAAAAAAAAGGGAATATTATATGTCATAACTTTTCTATTGGCAGATTTCCACATGAAGAATGAAAATGAAATGGACAGTTTTACGAATTAAAAAACAGGGAAAATTACGTCATATTGGAAATACAATGGACGTCAGCAGGTAAACATATAACGTCATATGAGTTTGGAAAAACGTATTGAAATATGATAAAAACCGTATTATTGAAATATTGGCATATTTTAACATTTTGAGATTTTCTGAATTTGTTTTCGCCATTTTTAAATTTATTCCCTATATATACGTGAGTGTACGCGTATATTTTAGAATTTCCACAAAAGTTTAGGTCCCTAGAGCTCATTATTAGTGAAGAACTGACATAAAGATTTCAGATTTTTTTTTTAAATAAAATTCATAGAATTTTTGTACTTGCAGTTTTTCTTTAATCATTAAAAAATTATTTCTGTACCTTGGAACAAAAAGGGCTGTAACGGAGCCGATGTCGTAAGGTGGTGTGGTAGCGGGCAACTTCAACGGTCTGGTCTTATCAATATCGAAAAAATATTTTATTGTATCACAAACAATTAAATAAGAATTTCTGGATTATATAAGTCCTATTCACAACGTTTTTCACAAAAGGGTTCGAGTCCAGCTGTCAATAATATATTTATAGAATCAAGTCCAGTCCTCGAATAATAGATCGCTTTCAGTGTAGTCAGTCTCTTAATTATTCAATGTCCACTATTTTCGAAGATAGAGTTCGCGATGCTCGACAGGAATGTCGCACTTTTTGTAGGTGTTTAACCGAGGTTTAGGAACCTCCGATCTTCAACTCCGTGATGGAGATATCTTAACAGCCACACCTGGCTTTCGCTTTTCTGTGCTTCGGAGTATGCCCCGAAGCCGTCGACCCGTGAGAGATTTCCACTCTGCACGGCCAGAAACACCTTGAAGTCTCAACTTCAACAGAAGGGAAAATTAAGCTCCCGAGAATGCTCTTGCATCCTCTTTTACCAGTTTCGTTTTTCCGTCTAGGACCAAAGCCACTCCCATTAGCCACTCACCATTCGTGGCCCATGATCTCATAGACCAGCCCTTTCTCTATAGGCTGCAGTCAGGAACCTTAGCGTCCGGTTTAATCTCTGGTTTCACTTTCTACTTTCCCACGGGAACGCGACCCTCGTGAACATCAAAAGAATATTTCTCTCACTAGATAAAAGTGTTCCTTTCACCCTAGTGTCATCTGCGAAGATTGATTGAAATTGAAGTATTTGTTTCATCTCTAGCGACATTTTCTAGGACTCTGAAGAAGTTTGGAGGCTAGGTGAAAATACATTAGCTTCCCTATGCTGGCTTTTGCCTTGTAAATTGAGAGTTCCAAAGTGAGATTTCGTCGAATTCTCACAACACCCCTCCCTCAAATCATATTTCGGCTGCCAGACGTAATATGCTGTAAGGGAAATGGTTAGCTCATACATTTCAAGTGGCCCATGTTTAATTACATCACTTCCTTAAAAAACCTTTTCCTGTATTTTATACTTAGCTTGCAAATACTGGACACATTTGATTACGAAATTTCTCTTTAACAGACAAAACACATTTATATTTTACACGATTACATTTACACATAATAAAATGAATATTAATATATACATATAGTCGGGTTTAGCGACCGACTTACTCTACTCGGCTCAAGTAATCCACGTGAGGTATATCTTTGCCTGGTCGATGAGTAATTGCATAATGATAAGGCTGCAGTGCCAGTGCCCACCTGAGTAGTCTGGGATTATTGCCTGCATTGTTTTTCAAGAATATTAATGGGTTGTGGTCCGTTTCTATGGAAAACTTTTGCCCATCAATATAGTGCCTAAGCTTCTTTATTGCGAAAATTATAGCGGCACATTCACGCTCGGAGGCACTGTAACTCCGCTCTGGTTCTATGAATTTTCGGCTAAGAAAAATTATTGGGTGTTCTTCTGAGCCCTTCCTCTGCGCCAAAATAACCCCAATACCCACTTCAGACGCATCGGTTTGTATTACGAATTCAGAATCGTAATCAGGGGCATACAAAATGGGTTCTTCGGTGAGTTTGGTTTTTAAGAGTTTGAACGCCTTTTCCATTTCGTCGCTCCAATCTACTTTTCCCTTTTTGTTTTTTCCTTTTAAAGCGCGCGTGAGTGGTTCTACTATGGTTGCGTAATTTTTTATATATCTCGAATAATATCCCGCCATACCCAAACATCTTCTAATTTCCGTCTTGTTTTCGGGCGCCGGCAACTCTACGATGGCCTTGATTTTCGCCTCCGCCGGTTTGAGTTGACCTTCCCCCACTACGTGCCCTACATACTTAACAGTTTTTTGTGCAAATTTGCATTTTGCGATTTTGACTTTTAATTTAGCCTCTTTGATTCTGGTTAACACTATCTTTATATGCTCAAGATGGTCCTCCCAGCTATTCGAGAAAATGGCCATGTCGTCTAGGTATGGTAGACAAAATTCTTCTACCCCACTGAGTAATCTAGCCATAAATTTGGAAAATCGGTATGAAGCGTTGACCAAACCGAAAGGCATTGTCAGAGGTAAATAACTCCCGAAACTAGTCACGAAAGCGGCCAATTTTTGAGCTCTGGGGGTCATCGGAATCTGCAGTACCCCTTAGTCAAATCCAATACTGTGATATATTGGGCTGCGGCAACTCTTTCAACTCTATCCTCGATATTAGGAAGTGGGAAAAATTCAGCCCTAGTAATTGAGTTCAATTTTCGGTAATCAATGCAAGGTCGGGCTTCTTTACTCGGGGCCTCCACTAAAATCATGGGATAATTATAATCCGATTCCCCCTCCTTTATGATTTTTAAATCAAGCATACGCTTGATTTCTTTTTTCAAAATTTCATTTTGCCTGACTGATGTTCTATAAGGTCTTATCCTCACTGGTTTGTTTTCGACAAGCTCAATATCATGCTCTGCTAGATCTGTTAGTCCTGGGTCGTTCGAAAAGACTTCCCTATACGTGTTTAATAAATTTTCTAACTCCCGCAGCTGTTCAGCCGTGCACCGGTCCCTCAAGTCACTTTCCTCCACTACTTGCTTGAAATCATAACTGTTAGAGTCGGCCGAAGGGTAAACTATCTCTAAATCTTGCATCGCGTCTAGGTCGTGAAATTCATGGGCCAAAATGTTGATTTTCTCCACGCGTTTCACATAAGGTTTTAATAAATTCACGTGGTAAATTTGGGATTTTTCGCGTCTACCTGGAACATTCACAATATAATTCGTAGCAGAAATTTTAGATTCGATTACGCCTGGCCCAATCCATTTTACCGACATTTTATTTGGTTTACTAGTGGCCAAAACCAGTACCTCGTCTCCTGGCTCGAAACTCCTTTCGGTCGCGTTTCTATCGTACCAGAGTTTTCTCTTATCTCTGCTAGTAGTCATGTTTTTGACGGCCAGCTCTTGGCAACGTTTTAACCGATTCATCAGTTTGAAAACGTATTCAGTGACTAATTCATGTTCTTGACTCTCTCCCGTCCATTGTTCAAACAACAATGTTTCCGGCGTTCTCAAATTTCTCCCGAAAACTAGCCCCGCGGGACTGAATCTCGTCGATTCGTGGGTCATTGTTCTTAAAGCTAACAGTGCATGGGGTAAGTTTGCCTCCCAATCACTCCCATTTTCGACACACATCGCCTTCAATAATCTCTTAACTGACCTGTGAAATCGCTCGATTAAATTCGAGGAAGGGTGACACACGCTCGAATGTCTTAGCCTTACACCGAATTTCTTCAGAAAAGCAGTAGTTAAATTTGAAGTAAAGCTACGCCCCAAATCTGTCTGGATTTCCGACGCGTAACCTACACGGCTGAAAATAGTTGTCAAAGCTTCAATTACCGTTTCCGAAAGCATATCTGCAATTGGAATCACTTCTGGGTATCGGCTATACACACATATGGCGGTCAACATGTATTTATTTCCCTTTTTGGATTCTGGCAAGGGGCCAACTAAATCAATTGATAGTTTTGAAAATACCTCTGAAATAATCGGTACAAGTGTCAAAGGGGCCTTTTTCTGCTCCCCCGATCTCCCTACGCGCTGACACGCGTCGCATGATTTTACAAAATTTTTAGACTCCCTTATTACATTGGGCCAAAAAAAGTATCTCAACAATTTGTCTTTCGTTTTCTTCTCTCCCAGATGAGCCGAAATGCCCTCATGGCACGCGATTAAAAGACCCTGTCTAAACTTCAGGGGTAGGACTAATTGTATCCTTTCATTTCCCCGGTGGTCGTATGTTTTCCGTACTATTAACGAGTCCTTATATTCGTAATGCGACTTCTTTAACTCTGCCCTTTTCCTAACTTCGCTTAAAGAGTCATCGGTTTCTTGTTCTCTTTTAAATTCCTTCTTCCCCACCTGGCTTAATCCTATGCTCAAGTCCTCCACTAGATCGGGTAACAATAAATCCTCTTCGTCTTCCCCCAAATCCCCATTCATTTCCCTTGAACTGGTTTCGTCTTCTATAGGTTTTTCCCTTGTATCCGCGCCTGTCTCTTTCGACTGGGGACTTCTCTTTTTCGCGTCCTTCCCCTTCGTCGGGTCGGACTTCAATCCTTCTGGTTTCGGTTTCGCCTGACTCCGTGTTATCACGGCGTTTAAAATCTGGGCATTATCGCTCTTAATTTTATCGATCAATTTTTGAGTTTCGTTCCCTAGTATGTAATAAGACATGTCTGATTCTGCGTCTGCTACTATGGCCTTTGTTTTTATGCTCCCCAATCCGTCCAATTCTAACGTTACATCAGCCGTCGGCAAACAACGTAAATCGTTCATTAGCGGTTGTCTAACCCACACAACCATACCATCTAATTGCTCCGGCTTAATGAATTTGCCTGAGACCACATCGGAACAACTTCCACTGTCCCTTAATACAGTGATTTTCTCTCCATTAATTAAGGCATGGCTTAAATAGGGTTTGAAACCTTCCTCGAGATCAATATTTCCGCTAACGTGATGAACTTTAGCAACGGTTTTTTCGGTCCTTTTGTTTTCGGGACAATTGGCCCTCAAGTGCCCAGTTTTGGAACAAATAAAGCACTTACTCCAATTTTTATGTTCGAAGACTTTTTCCCTTTCTTTATTTGTTTCCCGCTCACGCCAGTTGAGTTTACTTTCGGAATTCCTATCGCGCGATTTATCTTCATACTTAGGCCTTTCAGGTTTCCTATTAAGCGTGGGTCTCGTGTTCCACGTTTTTTTGGACACTCCTTTTATCACCTCGTATTCGTCTAGTGCCGTAGCGAGCACCAAGGGATCTTTATAATTCGCCCACGAATCAATAAAATGTTCTTTTAATTCGACCGGCGCGCGTCGTTTGATCTGATCAGTGATCAACAAGTCTTTTAATTCAGAAAATTGCGTGATCCCCAAACCGTTAATCCATCCTTCAAGAAAACTATTCAATTCGAATATGAGATCTCTCCACGGGTTTCCTGGATTACGAGCATGTTTATTCAATTTTTGACGGTACGCTTCCGCACTCAGCCTGTACCGGGCTAATAAAAGCGATTTAACATGTTCGAAATTGTCAATTTTTTGAGCTGGTTCGCGTAAGATTAATTCTGCAATTTCCACCGGCAATAATGCTAACAAGTGTGTGACGTATTCATCTTGCTCTATTCCGGACCTATTCGCCTGTCGTTCGAACAAATTCAGGAATAATGTTATGTCGGATCGTTCAGGATCAAGACGATGCATAATAGTTTTAAGAGGTAATTTAACGGATCTTTCGGAACCGCTGCTAGCCATAGAATTTCGCCTTTCTGAACTCTGCGTTAATTTTAGCTGTTCTAAAGTAAACGCCCTTTCTTTTTTTTTCTCTCTCTCTTCTTTTTTCCCCCCCTCTTTCTCTTTTTCTGCCGCGATTCGGTCTTCCCTATCTTTCACGATAAACCCTGCCTGCACTAAAGTTAGTTCCTCGTCGTATTTTTCTGCTGCTTCAATTTTTTCGATTATCGTTGCCATATTGTCTTGTTCATCTATTTCCACATCTAAAACTTCCGCGAGATTCTGTAAATCCGCTTTCCTGCAGTACTTCAGTGAATTTAACTTCGACATGACTACGGTATGTTGAAATAATACAAACGGAAACTATTCGTTTTGTTTATCAATTTAGAAGTATGTGAACCTTACACCTCACAAGCAATATTTTATCCGTAAGCACACAATATAAATAAACATTTCAAATGCATAACCAATATGTAAAAATAATTTTATGATTTTTCAAAAGATTTTCAGAATTTCTATATTTTTGTGCCAAACGTAAAGCAAAAAATAAAATTCAAAATTTTAAAGCTTTAGAGTCCTTATACACACAATATGATAACAATAAGTAATTTTTCAAATACTATAGGCAAACTACATTCCCAGTATTTCTCAAGAATTGAACACTCTCTGCAACCTTTATCAAAATGCATCTATACTATTTAGGGTAAAAGTTTAATTTACTCTGTTTGTCATTTAGCAATCCAGCATGCATCGAAATTTCTCTTTATACAATCACTCATCAAAATATATTTCTTACACAAGTTATATAAGAAAAAAAAAATTACTGGGCATTTTTTTTTTTTTTGAGTAGTTATGAATTTAGCCTATCTAATCCTTTCTGCATTCCAAACATTAAAAATAATAATAAAGATAACATAACATATAAATTTGCATTAATCGTTAGATTTCCATGCATTAACTACACATTATCGATTTATCATAATCTTACTATTTTCATTTACCTCAAAAAGTTTCTCATATTTTTATTTAAACAACATTTTAATGTCCTATCAGTATGCTAAATAATAGTTTAAGAGCCACTCAAAATGAAATGAGCTTACCTGTTGCAGTTGTTGCTTGAAGTATCTTGTCTGGGGAACGGTCCGTTATGGCACTCCGCGGGTGTCGTCCACTGTAGCTCAAGGGCTCGTATCGGGCGTGTTACGTCCCACTGTTTGTCGTCCAAGGTCCACCTTGCACTGTCTCGAAGCACTGTCTAGTTGATCTAACTGAACTGTCTCATGGGCAGTGTCTAGATGGGCTGTCCGTCTGTCTTCCTCGGAACTGTCGTTTCGATTCTTTCGGCTGCCTCTCGAGTTGTTGTCAGAAACTCCGGGTGTTCGCCGTCTGTTTCCTCCTGGGCTTTCCTCTAATAACAATTATTCTTGCTGAAAATCTTCTAGCTGCCACCAAGTTGTAACGGAGTCGATGTCGTAAGGTGGTGTGGTAGCGGGCAACTTCAACGGCCTGGTCTTATCAATATCGAAAAAATATTTTATTGTATCACAAACAATTAAATAAGAATTTCTGGATTATATAAGTCCTATTCACAACGTTTTTCACAAAAGGGTTCGAGTCCAGCTGTCAATAATACATTTATAGAATCAAGTCCAGTCCTCGAATAATAGATCGCTTTCAGCGTAGTCAGTCTCTTATTTATTCAATGTCCACTATTTTCGAAGATAGAGTTCGCGATGCTCGACAGGAATGTTTGCACTTTTTGTAGGTGTTTAACCGAGGTTTAGGAACCTCCGATCTTCAACTCCGTGATGGAGATATCTTAACAGCCACACCTGGCTTTCGCTTTTCTGTGCTTCGGAGTATGCCCCGAAGCCGTCGACCCGTGAGAGATTTCCACTCTGCACTGCCAGAAACACCTAGAAGTCTCAACTTCAACAGAAGGGAAAATTAAGCTCCCGAGAATGCTCTTGCATCCTTTTTTACCAGTTTCGTTTTTCCGTCTAGGACCAAAGCCACTCACCATTCGTGGCCCATGATCTCATAGACCAGCCCTTTCTCTATAGGCTGCAGTCAGGAACCTTAGCGTCCGGTTTAATCTCTGGTTTCACTTTCTACTTTCCCACGGGAACGGGACCCTCGTGAACATCAAAAGAATATTTCTCTCGCTAGATAAAAGAGTTCCTTTCACCCTAGTGTCATCTGCGAATATTGATTGAAATTGAAGTATTTGTTTCATCTCTAGCGACATTTTCTAGGACTCTGAAGAAGTTTGGAGGCTAGGTGAAAATACATTAGCTTCCCTATGCTGGCTTTTGCCTTGTAAACTGAGAGTTCCAATGTGAGATATCGTCGAATTCTCACAGGGCCAAAGTCCAAAATTGAGAAATTTGAGTTAAATGCACGAATGAATTCAGGATGCGATATAAAGTAATTATTAAAAGGGCCAAAGTCCTCCCAATATTAGATCATTGAAAAAAAAGTATTTTGTCGACGCCAATGTTACTTACTGCTAATGTAATGTGTCGAGAAAAATGGATATTGGCCCTTTATGTTCCAAGGTACAGATGTAAATAACAAACTACTCGGAAACAACTTTTCATCAAAGGTTTTAATCTCGCTCTTAATCCAAATCACAGATTATATTTACTAAGTAAGTAAGTAATCTGCGTCGTCTGGATTAAATTAAAAAAAAGAGTGAAAATTACGCAAATTAACACGCAATCTTTGATTTTTCAAAACAAACATTCTTAAATTTTCGGGCAACGCCGGGTACTTTATCTAGTATATCATATAGAACTTAACCAGTGGTGGGATTCAAATAATATAACAACCGGTTCGCTGCCTTTTGATGCATTAATGAAGGGAAAATGAAGCATTAGACATAGATTATGAAACACTTTCCATTATTAGTATAAGAGCGTTGTTAAAAAAACTGATCATTTGGTATAGCGGAAAAAATATTCGTGAAACATGTTTCTCTATAAAAGGACGTAATTTATTTAATACAAATTAGGCAATCATGAAATCCTGATCAATATTTCTTTCAGAAAAGGCATAAAAACAGCGTATACAATAAGGATAATACAAAAATAGCAGAAATTTAAGCTTAAGAACCAACCCATGTCCATGATCTTAAGTTAAAATCAGTTATACATTAAAAACATTAATGGGAATAGTGATAGACAGACAATTCATAAACACTTTTCAACTATTTTGGAAAGTGTTGAAAACGCAGGTGTGCAGGCAGATAAACATTTAAAGAAAGTAAATTAATGTAAATGCGATTTTCGCATTTGAAGTATCATTTTAACAACCGGTAGGCCGAACTTAACAAGAATTAACAACCGGTTCTACCGAACCGGTGCGAACCGGCTGAATCCCACCACTGAACTTAACTAAATAAGTATGTGTGTAATTTTACGAAGATTTATAGGACTGTGGATCTTTATTGGACGAAAATAGACCCCAAAATGGACATTTCTTTTTGTGTGTTTTCTCCTATTTATACTTCGTCATTCGTAGAAAACCGAATGCAGATGCGATTATTTTACGCAAAGTTACAAGTATTTTAATTTTGTTCACAAACAACTTTTTGGCCTTTTAATATATTTTAAACCTCTTTTTCTCAGTACTGATGTTTCAGCTTTTTTTTTTTTTTTTAATTTTTGAAATGCTCCGTGCTATTTAAATTTTTGACCAAAATTCATGAAATTAATAAAGAATTATTCTGATATTGCTTAAAAAGAAACTGTGTATGCATTTTAAAATTCGACTTCATTAAGACAATTAAATTTGATTTTTAACTTATTGTAAGGTAGAATTTTGATGAAAATAGATATGGAATTAAAAAAAATATCTCTAAAAAATTAATTATTTAAGGGATTAAAAAATCGATACACGGATTTGTTCGTAATACAGATTTACGTGATTAAAATCCAAAATCGAGGAAATATCTCAAAAATTAAGACACATGAAGCATTTTAAAATTTTAATTTTTTTAGAAAATATCTTAAAATTATAATAAGATTGGAGATATCTTTTAAGGTGTTCTATATACTTATGGTGAAATGTATATTTGCACAAAATTTCAAATCTCCATTAGGAAAATTAAAAGAAATTCTTTTAAACGTCCACCGTCCCCTTAAGCCCCACCAGTGGCTGAGAGGTTCTGCTTTCGAATCTGGTAGACGGGAGGTGCTGGGTTCGATCCCAATCGCGCCCGTCGGCCTAATCGTTCGGAGTTTTCGTGGTTTTCTTCGAACCTTGGATTTCCAAGCGTTAATACGGGTTAGGTTCCCTTAGAAAGACCCCCACGAAGGGCACTCCCCCCTGGGCCTATATCCCTCGTGCAGATAATTGGCCGTCATAAATACAACCAAACAACCGTCCCCTTAAAGCCGTATTGGTGCAAGTCACTACTTTTGAAAATGTGTGCATAGTACATGGAGGGAAACCAGCTCCTGATTACCGAAAGAGCAAACAGGGCAACTTCACCGGGACCTAACGTCTGATAGGGTCTGTCGGTCGAAGCCTGAAATCCGGTACTCTTTCTTACAATGAGTACAAAATGCTTCTAGGAAAACATTACATGTCTTTCATTTTTACATTTAGGAAATGTCGCTTACACCACTATGACTTTAAATGGCTGATATTGCATAATGTTTTCTTAGGTTTACAGCTCTTTTTATAATATAAATATTAATTAACTCTTTTTTTGCATTAAACACAACTAAATTAACGTATCGCACTGTCGTCTGGATTGTGTTCATAACGTGAAAGGATTATTGCAAGTGCTGTTCTTTGTACATGAAACATCCTTTCGATAATTCTACGATATAATTGAATCTGGAGAGAAATAAAGTAATGAGATAAATTTCCTTTAGTCGAAATAATTCAACTACAGTCCTCCCCATTTAATCGGGTCACGGATAATCGAATACCCCGCTTGTTCGAATAGAATCCTCCGGAACCGAATTTATTCCCATTGGTTCTATGTTATTTTTCCCCGCTTAAACCAAGTACCTTTTACGAACGTCTCCGCTTAATAGAATAACAACTGCGTGACCGATGCTTGATAATAGGCGCGGAAAGCGCGTTTCAGCTGGAACTTCCTTTCACTTTTTGTCATTTTCGGTTCCTTTAGGCTTAAAACAAATTTTCAGTTCTTCCTGCAATGATTTCGGCCAGCAGGTGTTTAATGGACAGGTCAAATGATTTCCCACCTTGATCTCCCCACCATCACTTCTTGCTGTTAACCAGCCTTTAATGGCAATGCGCCGTCACTCGAGATGGTAGTTATAATATTTTGCACTCATTCGAAAAATAACTCGGTATTTACTCCTTTAAAATTCCACTTAAACAAACCACTTTCAACGATTTTTTTAAGACAGTATAAGTAACGTAAATTATAGGTAGCAAAGTTTTGACTAAATTCAAACGACCTGCATTAAGTGTGATGTAAACCATATAAATTTATGTATTGACATTAAATTAATACGTATTTACTTTATATTAGCATCTGTATTTATTTTAGTTTATGTTATTCTATTAACGATTTATTATGCTGTTAATTAAATATACCGTAGATGGTTATTTTGCCTTTTTATTACGCATTAAATATTGCAGTTATGATTTCCCGTTTAATCAAATACTCCGCTTAAGCGAATATTCTTTCTGGAACCGTCAATATTCGTTTAAACGGGGACGACTGTATATCTAGTCACATGATTTTGATTCAGTCATGTTTGAAAAAATAGACAAAGTTTAGTTCGTATATTCTTCAAATTAATTCATTTATTCATCAGGCAGCAACGCTACGCTTTTTAAAATTTGAAATTGAACTCTTTATACTCAAAATCAACCATACTCAACCTGTGGCCCAGAGACCTTTTGTGTGCGAGTTGAGACACATAATCATCAATCTATTTTTATAAATTAATTGAGATGTGCATAAAAGGTATTTAAGATCTTCACTGTTGTTTTATACAGGGTGTCCGGTCTCAACGGTGTCCAATGGCTAATTCCTAAACCGTTAGTCATAGACATATAGTTCCAATTAGAAAAATGCTTTAAATCAGATAAAGAAATATTTTAAAAGCGATTTGGGTCAACAAAAACATTTCTTAAAAAATTACGAAATTTAAATTTTTATACGCTCCCCCGGTCCTATAAGTTATATTCAGTTAAATTTTCCTATTACACTGACAAGTAAGACAAAAAAAGTCCATTCATATGACACTAAAATTGTGCGAGTTATGAAACTTTAAAAATGCATGACTTATGCCACTTTTCTGCTCTGAAAACAAATGAGTTCGGCTTGGCTTTGAGGGATCATATTCCAAGTGCTTAAAGTATTCGAAGATCTCAGTTCATGTGTATTTGCGCTTTGAAAAAAATCGTACAAGTATTACGATTAAGTTAACATTTATTAAGTTTCAGATTGGCTGAAATAACATGTTTTATTTTGTCAGGATTTGAGACTGTTTCTTTTATGATTTCTTTTATAATTTTTATGCTATTTTTATAAGTTTTATGTTACTTCAACGATCTTATGTATATTTTTCCAGTTCAAAATTTGTATTCGAACTTTAACCCACTTTCAAATATCCAAACGAGATTACATTTTACATACTGGTGCAAATCCGATAACAATCTAATATTATTATGATTTTCGGTGGTTACCATTTATACTTATTTTATAGGATAACACAAAAAATTTCGGATACCGCCAAGAAGTTTATGAAAAAGTTTTAGATTAGATAATACAAGACGGAGATTGTTGGGTTTTTAAACTTTTATGTATTTTTTAGCACTGAATCCAAAAATTGCCTTAATGTTTAATCATCATGTCAGGATATTTCGCAAATCATAAATTATCGAATTTAAAGAATAACAAAAATCGGATACTATAAAGTAGAGGAGATGGTTGTATTTTTTAACTTTTGATAATTGATTTTTACGTACTTTTTAGCACTAAATCTGAAAATGACTTTCATTTTCAGCCATCACGTTAGAATTTTTTTGCAAATGTGTAAGTTAAAATATAGCGAAAATCTCATACTATAAAACATATGTAAAACTTTTCTTATTTTATTTTATTCAATAATTTATTCGATATTTTTGCTTATCTTGGGATTCTTACAGCTGGGTGGTGTGATGAGATGGAGGAGGAGATTAAATTTTAATTTTGAACTTTTGAACTTTGAAATTTACAATTTTCGAAAAATCTTGATGTGATGGCTAGAAATGAAGGTCAATTCCGGATTCAGCGATACAGAATACATAAGAATCAATTATCAAAAGCTAAAAAACATGAAATAACCCAACTTTTGCAGGCTAGTGTTACCTAATAATATTTTAAAATACGTATTATTTTGTAAAGAATTGAAGCTGTTAATTTAGCATCATTTTATTTAACAAAATTTCTGTTTTTTTTTCTTTCTTCTTAAACGTGTATTACAAATTGTATATTTTGCATTAATATGTCAGAATGATTAAAGATTTCAAATTTATATTGCAATGTTAATTTTACTCTCAACCATTTTTTAATATATCTGACGAAATCATATTTCGACTAAATTTGTGAATGACCCCCAATTTGCAGCAAAAAATATGCTCCAACTTTAAACAGGTATTACTCGGTCAATTTTAATCGTAGAACAACGGGACTTTTTTTGTATTACTTGTCAGAATAAAAGGAAAAATTTACTAAATATAACTTATAGGGTCGGGGAACCGTATAAAAATTTAAATTTCGTAATTTTTTAATAAATGTTTTTATTGACCCAAATCGCTTTTAAAATATTTCTTTACCTGATTTAAAACATTTTTGTAATTGGAACTATATGTCTATGACTAACGGTTTAGGAATTAGCCATTGGACACCGTTGAGACCGGACACCCTGTATATTTTAATGGAAAGACGAAATCTGTTCTGCTATATCCATGGCTGGAGTAACACAATTGAGGTTCATAACAACAGAGCACACTGTTTATAGCCGTGCCCAGCAAATAAGAGTGGACTGTGTCATCCAGGTATCGTCCAGATAGCTTAAGGCTCCTGTCCCTGCTGGCGAAGACACTCGTGAGCTAATGCTAAACCTGTGGGTAGATTATTTTCTAATATCTCGTTTGCATTTCGACATTTATAAATATTATTATTATTATTATTATTTTGCATTAGATAGTTAAAATCTATCTTTACACTGTAAAAAAAAGAAAAAAAAAAGGACTAAAATACGGAAACACTATTGGCAATCGAGACGCCAGTACTATTTCCGTATTTTAACGGAACTTTTTCCCGGTAAATTAAAGAAACATTTCCGTTTTTTGGCATTTACGGGAAAAAACTTCCGTTAAAATACGAAAATAGTACTGGCGTCTCGATTGCCAGTAGTATTTATGTATTTTAGTCCTTTTTTTTTTTTTTCTTTTCTTTTTTTTTTTTTTTTTTCTTTTTTTAAACAGAGTAC
The DNA here is from genome assembly GCA_963932465.1 of Maratus speciosus. Lineage (NCBI taxonomy): Eukaryota > Metazoa > Arthropoda > Arachnida > Araneae > Salticidae > Maratus > Maratus speciosus. The sequence continues at coordinate 420,771,968 of OZ010789.1, read as the reverse complement.
ATAGCTCCTTTTTTACGCTTTCGATTTTGGTTGCAGATATTTTTTTGAATGACACTTTCTTTTTCAGAACCGATTTTGAAAGCGAAAGTAATTTTATAAAAAATATCTGCTACCAAACTCGAAAAAGTAAAAAAGGAGCGATTTAGAGATACACCTCGGCTATCCAATGCAAAAAAAAGTTATTTAAAAATTTCGAAATGCAAACGAGATATTAGAAAATAACCTCCCCATAGGTTTAACGCTTGCTCGCGAGTGTCTTCCCCTGCAAGGACAGGAACCTTAATAGGTAAAGCATTGACACGGCAAGCCAAGGTATCCAGGTTCGATACCTGGTCTGGGCATTTCTCGCTCTGTTGGAATGAACCTCAAATGGGCTACTCCAACCAGAGTTGGGCAAAATACATCGAAAAACCATTTTCGATACAAAATACAAAATACATTGTTTTTTCAACTTAAAATACAAAATACAAAATACTTCCCAAATTCCAAAAATTCAAAATACAAAATACATGTATTTTGAAAATACATTTAAAATACAAAATACATTAAAAAAATAAATAAAAACGATTGTGCATTAAATTGCACTAGTCAAATGCAAAGCTGGTTTGCAAAACTTATTAAATTTTTAGAAATTATAACTTTCCAAATAAAGAAGCAAAATTAATTAAAACTCAACGAAAGATAACAAAAACAAAACTGAAAGATTAGAGAAACAATGTGCTTAAAAGTGTATGAAAGTTGCAAGAATAACTAATAATAAATAAACTAACCCTTTAAAGATAGTTACTCAGTAGAAATAACTGCATGAATTGATTGTGGTACAGGTCTTCACGGGACCGGGCTTGGCCTGAGGTCCGTAACTAGCCCGGCCAACGATCCGGGCCGGCAAAATGAAGGCGAATTTTCAAACGGGCCGGCAAAATTAGAACAATTTTTTCAAGTGGCCAGGCCGATAAACAAAAATAACGGGCCGACAAAAGACATTAAGCGGGCCTACCGGCCCGCTATAAAACTTTAATCGAAGCCGATAAAATATGAGTCATTTTCAATGAATGTGACTTTTGCGAGAATAAGTAATAAGTATAAATGTGCGTCACAAGCCGATGCTAGTTTGACAACATCAATACAGAAATGTAACATGTCCAGCGTAGAGATCAGCATCGGACAGTTACATCGTGTCTGAGCCATGGTTTAATTTTTCCAGCAGACTCGGTCCGGGTCCAGATCAGGCTTGCATTTTTTTCTACATAGTCGAGCAGGACCGGAACTGGATTTTATTGTTCTCAGAATGTGTTGTGTAGGAAAGGCAATATGTTTTGTAAAATATTAATAGCGATAATGAACTTCACTTATCGGAATCTTTGGAAATATACCTCGAGGTGGCTCTCAAATTCATTGCTCAATAATGAGAAATTTCCTGATACATTTTCTGACTAATTTTTTACTTTAAAGGCTTAAAATTGACAGGCCTGACTATTGAAGGGATTTGGAATCGAATAGCGTTTTTCCCTTTTTTTTAAAAAATAAATTACTTATCGAGATATAAGAGATTTTTGTCACGTGACTGCAGGTTTTTCTCCCTTCCCGTGCTATCGCTTCCGGAAATTCGATTCAAAACTTTAACTTTGACAGCATTTTCTCAACGATATATTGCCTTTATCAAAAAATGATAACTTTATTCGATTACATTGTTTCTGAATAAGAACACCAGCCAATCTTATGCGTTTCCGAAAAGAAATGAATTCAGAAATGTATCAGAAAGCTCCTTTGGATTTCAGAAAAGCCTTATTAAAAGGCAGAAAAATAGTTTCACAAATCTGCTTTTTATTATACGCCTTCAAAAATTATCCTGTTTTTAACCGTCTTTTTTTCTTTTATTCTAAACTACATTAATTTTTTAATGAATCTTTATTTGGATGTTGAAACGTCTAAGTAATCATTAATGTCGCTATTTTGTATTTTCTGTCTAGCGAACACATAGTAATTTTAAAATACACTGTAAAATTATCCCATAAATATGTATGCAATATTCTTTAAAAGAATCTTAATTATATGTTTAGCAATTTTTTTTTTTTTTTTTTTTTTTTTGTAGAAATTGAGTCCGGCCTTATTTAATTGATTTTTCGACGGACCGGGCCTGTTTTCACTGATTTTTGTACGGCCCGGACCCAGTTCTGGAAATTCTGACCCGTGCAGACCTCTAGATTGTGGATCCGATAAGGAATCTCTTTCACGAGGCATAGGATAGCACCGCCCACTACTGAGTGTTCTAAGCCAAAATTGAGACAGTACTGATTTTCAAAAAAAGCATAAAAAGTTTGGTGAAATTCTATTCAATAGGTGCAGAGATATAAAAATCTCAAAAATCCTAAAAAACACAGCACAGAAAAAAATCATCTGTAGTATTATATACACCAAAATGCCATCCATACTAATTGAATATGGTGAAGTTTGATGAAATTCCGTGCTTTAGTTCTTGAGGTGTAAGCTCTCATGGCACACCTGCCAATTTCAGATTTTTTTTAAAAATCAGTATTACGAACCAGAAGATTTATTTTAAAAAGGTACCTTTAATCTACATGAAACTTATTTAATTTAAATTTGATTTACAAATATGATCATTTTGACATGGAAGAAAAAACGAGAATTGTACGTACATGTTACGGTAATCATAAAAACACAGCATAACAACGCTATCTCTTGAGCGATGCATCTCAAATTTTATCAGCATTAATTTACTTGAAGATCTCAAATAATATGAAATTGGATTAAATTTTGTCCATTAGTTTTTTGGATATAGTTATCGCGGAAATCATGAAAAACACAGCACGGCAGCACCACCTGTTGAGCGATATACACTAAAAGTTAATCGGCAAGTATTACTGTTTACGGCTATATGCAGTTAAATGAAATTCTGTATATTGGTTCTTACAATATAGCTATCATGGAATAAAATAATTAAGCATAGCAGTGCCACCTGTTGGGCGATGTAAACCCAAAGCTAAGTTATACCTATAGGTCTACCTTAATCTGAAGTTTGATTATTATTATGAAACTCCATGCATTAGTTCTTGAAATTGAAGGACCACAAAAATTGTGTCTCACACAGACTAACAGACATACACACAGATAAAGTTAAAAAATGCTAGAAAAAGTGATAGAAAATCTTTATTAAGATTGACGATCGTTTCGTTGCACAAACGTTTGTGCAACGAAACGATCGTCAATCTTAATAAAGTTTTTCTATCACTTTTTATACCATTTTTTAACTTTATCTGTTTATAAGTGATTATTATACATGTGTTTATAACATTTCTTCGATGCTGGAATGAATACGTTTGAAGGGTTTGATAAGAAAATATTTTCGCGTTTCAAATATGAAAGACTACGCTGTTTTTAAATTATGTGAAAATATTTTCTATCGTTGAATGATTTTGAAAATGTTGCCGTTTGTGCACCGAAAAGATCGTCAATCTTAATAAAGATTTTCTATCACTTTTTATAGCATTTTTTAACTTTATCTGTTTATAAGTGATTATTATACATGTGTTTATAGACATACACACATTTTTCAAAAATAGTTAAATCAGTTCAAGACATCCCGAAGCGTATAAATCAAGCAAAAAACGAAAGTCGAAAATTTTCTCGATCCCAATACTTCCTCCTTATTTATTAGAAGAATGTAAAAACAAATTAGTCTACTATTAGTCTTTCTTAGTATATGTCTACAAAAGGACATATTTTATAATAATCTTATATGTACAATGACACCGAATAAATTGTTTAAATGTGTTTAAATATTTTTTTTTCTTTTTATGTAATGCACGTGTGTTTAATAAGAGCTCCCAACTACGCAAGATTTTTTAGGCCTTCCACTAATAAAATATTTGGGGCACAAATTTTCGGTTATGGTGCATTTTAGAAATAATGCATACGAAATTTGAAATATGTATTACTGAATGCAAAAATATAAATGAAAAAATTAGATAATTTTTAACACAAGTTGAATTATTATTATTATTAACAAAAGTACGAATTCTTCGTATAAAGTAGTTTTAAAATTAAAACACTTGGGTAAAATATCAAACCATATATAAGCGCAAAGAAATAAGAAATCATTTGCACTTACTATGAAAGTCTTGAAACTTTTAATATAGAGCAGAAAAAATATGAAAGCTCGTACATTCGTAAAAAGAAAGCCCTTATAAAATATTCATAAAAAGTAGAAATAATTCGAATGCAAAATTTGCAAAGTCATAAATTTCCTTTTTTCATAGTCAAATCGTTCCTTTAAAAGTTCATTGTAGCAATTTTCTTGCGGTTACTGCCTAACGAAATTTATATTAATGAATGAAACATGTGAACTTTTAAGGGATCTTTTTTCGATATTTTTAATAAAACTGCTAGAGAAGAAAAAAAAAATTGAGCTCCTTATATGTGTGGTCAATGAGCAACTGTCGGTAACAGAGAGCTGCACCTGCGTAACTCAGAAAGATTCTTCCGGTCTATCACAATACATGTTTTTTTCTTGACATTCCCACAGCAACATTAAGATATATAAAAGTTATTTTTCTAACTAATCAGCAAGAATCCGTTTGCTGTATCAAAACATCATATTCATCAACCTCCTTGTCTCAGCAATAGTCGAAAAGTATGTTTATATTAACTTCCAGAACAGAATTTGAAAACTAATCAAAACAGATTAGTCGTGTATTTCTTTTTAATTAATCGCAACTTTTCTCTCTGCGGTTTAAACATGGCAGTTTGAAATTTGGAAAAAATGTATTTTGAGTATTTTCAAAATACAAAATACATTGTAAAACCATCAGAAAATACATTACAAAAATACTTTGATCTTATCGGCTTAAAATACGAAATACAAGATACAAATGTATTTTGAAAATGTATTTCAAATACATGTATTTTCGATACTGCCCAACTCTGACTCCAACTATGAATATGATTTATCCAGTTGAAACACATTTCTTTCTCTACGTACGTCCTGTTATTTCTAATATTGTATTAAAACATTTTAAATACCGTTTTCTTTCAAAAGTGCTTCTTGCAACTAGCCCATACTTATGCTACAATGGTATATATATTTTTTAATTTTCAACAATAATCAAACATTATCCCAAATTAATTAAAATTGCATTTTATATGTCTACAATAAAAGAATAATAATAAGTTTTTGCATTGAGCAAAAGACCTGCTTTTTAACACTTTCCAACAAAGTTGAAAATTGTTTATGACTTCGGTTTGTATGTCTGTCTGTCCGCGTTCTACCTCCCGCAAATATACTCGGATTGTCCTGAAATTTTTGGATGTTATTGATGTTTACCATAGCACGATCCCTATTTCAAATAAAGTCTGTAGCATGTTTACTTCATTTACAGGGACAGTCCATTACATTATGGCCAATGAGAAAAAAACCTTTCAAATGATTTTTTATGATGTTAAACGCTTTCAAACATAATAAAATTGATATACATTTATGAAGTGCACTTAAATATGCACTAAATATATACAGTCAGACCTCGTTATCCCGACACCCGGTTTTCACGTCACTCCGCTTATCACGTCAGTTTTTCAAAGTCCCGATTTTCTGTATATGATTTTAACATAAATAAACTCCGGATTTTACGTCGTTGAATAATTTTCAACTCCGGATATCCCGACGGTTTAGGAAAATTGTCCATTTTCCATAATTCATCGTATAAGTACGAGAATTAAGCGGCAAGAGATGTCTTAGCCAAACTTTTCACAAAATACCCATTGAGTTAAATGAGAAATTTTACTTTAATCCTTTATCTGAATAAATAAACCCACACACTATGAATAACCCACTTAAGCTCCAGATAGACCTATCAGTCTTACTCGTGGTCGTTTGTTCTGGCTAAGCGGCTCTTTCTTGTGGTTACACAGCGTTTTTCATCCGACTAAAACCTACACATTGCACATTGCATTGAAACGATCAGAAACTATCTAACATCCATTTCTGAAGCAACGAATATTGATTACAATTCATTGTATAATATTCAAAAAAGAATTGTAGGAAGCATATCTAGAGATAAGCAAAGCTTAATTCATCAACATTTCATGTAATAATAAAAAAAAACAAGTCATCATAAATCTGATTTTTATTCTTTCCAATTTTGTTTTTGTGTTTATTTTGTTTAATAATAATGTTTTATTGCTTAAAACTGCAATAACAGTCATAAATTTAAAATTGTCTTAAATTAATTAAAAATACAGCCTTTTATAAACATATTTTTCTCCAACTCCGGTTACCGCGACACTCCGCTTTTGACGACATCTTTTTCTGGTCATTAGAGTGTCGGGCTAACGAGGTTCGACTGTACTAATATGCTACTAATATATACTAAAATATCTGTAGAACATGCGGTGCAAAGAATAGTTATTATTCATTTACAGGGCCACACAAAAGAATTTCGTTATATAATGATATAGGGAGGATTGTTTGCGGCGTATTTTAATTATGTTAAACTATTTCATGTATATTGAACTTGATATGCGTCTCTGAGGTTTACTATAAGTTATTTCTTGCTAAACTAAATTTTCCCATTATATAGCATATATATCAACCATTAGGTCAAATACAGGGCTGTTGAAAAGAGTTGGAATACATATTTGGCTATGGAAGGTAACTTCTGAAATCAGTTCTTTAAATGTTTTATGCATTTTCTAAAATGTTTACTTAGTTATCTTATTTACCTTATTTCCCTAAATAACGAAATTTTTTTAAAGCATTCAGAAAGTGCTGGAAAGTGTTCCATAATCTATGCTTAACGCATGATTTTTCTTTCTTGTTTTCTTTTAAAACTTGTAAATTCTGCATTGTTATATTAATTCGTTTTATGCTTGTTATATAGTTAAAACTGCTTTTTAGGGTTAAAAGTTTGTCGCGGAAATAATTGGCATTAAAAAAAAATTACATTATTATTTCGAAACAACAAACTTCGCGATTTATTTCTGCAACATTTGCAATAGAAATCTACAATGAAGTTAATTTTTTGAAAATAGTGGTTTTAAAATTTTTTGGAAACATTTCTTCCAGGATAAATGTTCAACTCCACCGATAATATTAACTTTGTTATATTACTTTGTTGTACTACTTATGTTATCTTAGTAATTTAATAATCTTTTTTTAACACTTTACCGACCGGTAGCGGTTCGAACATACTATGCCCTTTTACCGCCCGGTCAGCCGCAGATCGTCCGAGACACCGGCTTGGTTTCGGCCTAGACTGAGTCGCGGGAATATATGCGCTTTTCTTAAACTCTGGTAAAATTGTACGCTTCGTGTTATTCTAGGGTAACGAAATTTAATAAAATCTTTTACTTTAATCATTATGTGTTAAACAATACTTATTTTATCTATTACAATCGTTTTCAGTTTATTATTTACATAAAATATACCATAATCCATATAACAATATTTGTCGAAAAAAGAAGTTGTTTAATATTTTTTTAAACTATGATAGCGCTCGAAACAGTCACCTTTGTGTAATGGGGCGTTGCAGTATTTACAACCGAAACTTGTTCTGCTTAGTTTTTTTTTTACTTGCACAAACTCTGCATTGTCGTAGGGGTTTTCTACATTGACCGCTGGTCACTATATTTACTAGTCTATGCTTTCCGAAACTTGCCAGTCTTCCGGGATGATCAAATCGGGATGTGGTTCTTGTGGGTTCGGAATTAGGTAGATCCTTACCTTGTTCTTCAGTTTCGCTGTCTTCTATCAATGAAAGTGCCGCTTTCTGCAGAAAATTTTTATATGTAATCTTCTGTCCGTTCAGAGTTGTATATACTTTAAAGGAGTTAAAAAGTGCACAATTGATGAAGAACATTACGACACGTTTCGTCCATTTTTTTGTTTTCCTAAAAATGGAGTAAAAGGACAGATATTGATCTGCGCGATCTACGCCCTTCATATATTTATTATAATCTATTATTGAAATAGGTTTCTGTATGGGGCAATCTGGTGTCCTGCTTCTGTTTCTAGATTCCGTCATTTGTACAGAATGTATTTTCGATATCATGTTTACATTCCTTTTGCCATTATTCCATACTTGTAATAAAATATGGCCATTTCTAAGAAATTGATGTTGGCCTCTTGAAAACTTGACCGTTTGAAGTATTTGAGGAAGACCTCAGTTCTTTCGAATCGTCCCGCACACTCGCAATTTATTAAAAAAATATTAGCTATGTTGACACTATTATAATAATTATCTTGATATATATGGTGCCACATGTTCTTATACGGTCCAATGGCCGATAATACTGTCTCTTCTAATTTTTTTCCATCAGCGGCATACACACAAAAGTTGGATACGTATCCTGTCCGAGCTTCAGGCAGCACTCTAACCAGTATTCCATATTTTGTAATTTTTGCCGGATTATATGTTTTGATTGACAGTCTACCTCTCCATGGAATTAAACATTCATCTAGAGACAATTGTTGATCTGGTTTATATACGTTGTTAAATTTTTCCTTGAAATAATCAATGACAGGCTGGACCTTCACCAGCCTATGCAAATTGGGAGAAATATCGATATCATTACAAAAATGCCAGCTTTGCATTATTTGTAAAAATCTGTTCCTGCTCATAACCTTCGAGAAGAACGACGTTTCTATAGATGGGTCTGTAGACCAATAATCGTAGAGAACGTCTTTCTTTACTTGTCCCATGAGAATGATCAGGCCCAAAAATTTCTTCATTTCAGTCACCGTGACGTCTTTCCATTTTTTCGTTTTTGATGTAATTCTATATTTTTCCACAATTTGATAATGATGTCTATTAGACTCCCTCACGAAGTGCTCAATCAGGTCACTTCCAATGAATAAATTCACACTATCCATTACGCTTTCGGAGGAACTTGGCATAATTTTTACGCCAGAGCTGCCTTCGAAAGGTTCCAAAATTATACTCTTGCCGTTCGTTGACCATGTATCATTGTTGTCTTCAACATTATTATTCATGTCCTCGTCTTCTGAATCACTGTATATTAGCCGTACAGGACGTCGCTTTCGAATGGCTATACTACTGCTATCACTTTCGTCATCAGTACTACTTGCTGAACGGCAGTCAAGACAAGCTGACAGGTCGTCGTGATAAAACTCGCCGAGACTATCCTTTCCATTCATTTCTAAAGGCTAAAGCTTATAAAAAAGCACCGATTATCTGAATAAAGAATGCGAAATGCTTGCTGCTTTCTACTTGTCAATCTAACCTAACCAAATCTAACAGAAAGATCAAAAGTCGATTAATCGACGGCCGGTCGGTAAGCGCTGAGGAGCAAACGTCGAATAATCGACGGCCGGTCGGTAAGCGCTGGGGAGCAAACGTCGATTAATCGACGGCCGATCGGTAAAGTGTTAAGTGTATTACGGCCCGCAAGAAAAAAAAGATTGAGTATGGCTGCTCCATGGTGTAAAAAATAACACACATAATTATCATTCTGTGGAAACGTGTAATTGTTTGTATGTCAATACAAAAGTAAAAATTTACGTTTCCAAAGATAGTAAACAAAAAGAAAGAACAATCATGCGTCAAGCATAGATTATGAAACCCTGTCTAATACATTCAGAATACTGTGACAAAATTCAAAGTTTAATAAAATGAAAGATGATGTCTAAGTAAAAATTTTGTACAACGCATTAACACATTTGAAAAACCAATTTCAGCAACTACCATCTATATGAGGAAAAATATCCGAATTTATTTGCGCAGCCGTGTATATGATCTATAGATTTTTATATATACCACATAGTATTCAAAAATTTACTTTACTTAGGAAACGAATAACACAGTTGAAAATTCCCCTTCAGCAATTTCTATGAAAAACCGCAAATGTACTCGAATTCTTTTTTGCAGCTCTGTATATGATCTATAGAACTTACACACACCCAGTAATATGCAAATAATTAGTTGAATTTATAAACACACTTCCAGTAGTTATTGCTCATAGACAATACTCCAATAAGCGATTTTTTTCTTAGACCATTAACTTAGATAACTAATATAACGGAATTCTTTTGAGTGCCCCTGTAAACGAACTATAAGTGCTACACACTTCATTTTCAATACCGAACATGCTATGCTGAATCAAAATAACGTATATTAATTAAATGCTAACTCTAGTATATTTACATGAGTTAGAACACAGCCATAGAAACTATCAGACAAACCGAATTCATAAACACTTTTCAACTATGTTGGAAAGTCTTAAAAAGGTACTAAAGAAGTCATACTAAGTTAACAATAAAATCTTTTTAATTATATTTCAATATACAATTCACCGGAACAAAATCATTTTTTGATATTAATTGCAGAAAAGTGCAACATAATGAACAACAGTAACAACTAACTGAATGGTTAACTACTAAGCCTGATACTGTTAGGCAAAGTTAATTTACCTATATTATTATTTTGATAAAAAGTATATATATTATTATTCTTGGACGCTTCTTTACTGAAAAAAAAAATCTAAATACTAAGTAGAAAAAAAGTATATATATATTTTTAACTTTATGGAGCAAGTTGAAATTGCATATTGTTAAATACATTTATCTTAGGTCTTGATTATCGCAAGAAATTTCCTAGATTAAAATTTTTCTCTACACCAAAGGTTTAGACAAGCTTTAAAAGAAAAAAAAATAATTGAATTTTGATATTTTATGTAAATAGCCGTAATACTAACGCTAAATTCTGCATCGTGAAATATTTTTAAAGATATCGAAACAGATTATTGTTTTTACGTGCTACAAAAGTATAGGTAATTTTGGCAGATTTATTCAAATCTAAGATCCGAACGATAACGTAATCAAAAACACAATTGCTGAAGGTATACGGTCATTATTTGTCGAGTGCTACTTCTTAGTGATAAATATTAACCGAAATCACGATCTGAGAGACAACGAGTGACTAGCAAGTGAGAACATACACAAATACGAGGACTGGCTTTAAATCATAGATCCTGCGTAAATGAATTAAAATAATACCTTAACTACGCGAATTTCAATGAAAGCTATGCGTAGAAGGGTTGTAGATTTAAATATATTTCGGAAACACAAAATTGTGTTGCATGCAATGTTTGCAATCGCATCATATAAATGCAAAATCGAATTAAGGCTGCTAGTCAGTCAATTTCTGAATTCCCCACCTTAATGTTAAGTCTATGGGCGTGGAATGCATTCGTGTATTTAAAATATCTCCTCGGGAAATAATATTTTTCATTCCTTTTTTTTAGTACTCTTCTTAAAATATGTTTATTGTTTTCTTAGTTCTTAAATTTTTTCTAAAACATAGGCTTAATTTAATATTTTATGTGCTAAAAGCTGACGAACTGTGAGTAAGATTTTAACACCTCGCATAAAATTATGGACCGTATATACTCGTGTATAAATTAACTCACCCTCCCCCAATTCTTAAGCAAAATTTTGGAAAAAAAAATGAATTTTTGTGTAAGCTGAATCACATTTCTGGTAGTATGTTGGAAAATTATTTGTAATCGAGGATAAAAAAAATAATAAATTTTCATTAAATTAGTAAACTTTTTTACGTTTCTAATCAGACTTCTTCGTAAAATCCAACGTTTTAAAACTGTATAATTAAGTAAAACCGATGAAGTTTAAACTATTTTGAAACCTAGTCACATCAATTCAATGATATAAAAAGCAAAAATGCTTTCAAAAATCTATTCAAGCCTTATTTACAAGAGTAAACAGCTTCTTAGACTGCTAAAATATAGTACTTCTTTGTATTGTAGGACTTTTAGGAGAGATATCTGGTAGAGGTCTGCACGGGCCGGAATTTCCAGGCCCGGGCCCGGCCCGAAGGAAAGCTATTTTGGCCCGGCCCGGTGTAAAAATTGAAAGTTCGGCCCGAGCCCGGCCCGGCCCGTTTACATTTTTACCGTTCTCGGCCCGGCCCGACTAAATGTCTACAAAAAATTCCGTTTTTTCTCGACATACAATTAAGATTCTTTTAATGAATACTACATGCATATTTATGGGAACATTTTACAGTATATTTTAAATTACTATGTGTTCGCAAAATAGAAAACACACAATAGTAAACGTTAACGATTACTTACAGTGTTTTAGTCAACGTCTCTACAGACGTTTCAAAATTTAAATAAGGGTTCATTAAAAGATTATTGTAGTTTAGAATAAAGGGTTAAAAACATGATAACTTGTGAAGCTTATAATAAAAGGTAGATTTGTGAAAATATTTCTGTCATTTTTAAGGCTTTTCTCAAATCCAAAGGAGCTACATTTTGATACATTTATGAATTCATTTCTTTTCGGAAACGCATGAGATTGGCAGGTATTCTTATTCAGAAACCATGTAAATGTCGTTTTTTTTTTAGATAAAAGTAATATATCTTTCAGAAAATACTGCCAAAGTTAGCGTTTTGAATCGAATTTCCGGAAGCGATAGCACAGGAAAGGAGAAAACGTACAGTCACGTGACAAGAGTCTCTGTTATCTCTGTACGTAATTTCTGAAAAATGGAAACGCTATTTGATCCCAATTGCCTTCAATACTCAGCCTGTCAATTTTATGCCTTTATAGTTAAAAATGAGTCAGAAAATGTGTCTGAGAGTTTCGCATTGTTGAGCAGTAAATATGAGAACCACCTTAAGGTACATTTCCAAAGATACTGTTAACAGAAGTTCATTATCGTTATTAATACTTTTACAAAACATAATGCCTGTCCTACACATCCTGAGAACGATTAAGACCAGTTCCGTCCCGGCACAAGTCTGCCGAAAAAAATTAAACTCGGGATCAGGCATCATGTAACTGTACGATGCCGATCTCTACGATGGACATGTTACATTTCTGTATTGATGTTGTTAAACTCGCATCGGCTCGTAACGCACATTTATACTTCTCGAAAAAGTCATATTCATTGGAAATGACCTCGTATTTTATCTGCTCCTCTCAAATTCTTATATCGGGCCGATAGGCCCGATTAATTTTTTTTATCGGCCGGGCCCGGCCCTTCAGGCCCGATTAATTTTTTTGCCGGCCCGGCCCGTTGAAAAAATTGTCCTAATTCTGCCGGGCCGGGTACGGGCCTCGGGACAAGCCCGGGCCCGTGCAGACCTCTAATATCTGGAAGCATTCTCAAGTTGAACTCTTTTTAAAAAGGAGATTAAAGTGTTGAAAGGAATTCCCCTGTATTGAAGGGAATTCTGTCCCAAGAGAAATGGTTGCAGAACAATTACAGGTACATTATTGTTGAGCCTTTTTTTTTTTTTGTCAATCACAGGGAAATGATAATTGTGCTCTTTTATCTCCCATGTGAATACTTAAAAGACTTGCCCATTCGCCGATTATCTGCGATTTTTTTAATACCTCCTGTATAAGTCGACAACCCCCCCCCCCCTATTTTCAACTCCCGAATTCTGTCTAAAATTCTTCGACTTATACGCGAATATATAGGGTGTATCTAAACTCTTGGGCAAAACTTTAAGGGGTGATAATGCACACCAAGACAAACAATATTAAATAGGGAACTAAGGGTCCCAAACGTCTTCCGAAGGAGATAGGCGTCATTAAAGTTTAGGGTCCAAAATTTCAAATGATTGTAAAAAACAGAAAAATTGGTCGATTCGTTTGCCGGTTTCGCTAAAACTATTCTTTATGTCAGTATTTTCTTGAAAACAAATTTTAAAGATAAAGTTAAGAAAATGCCGATAGAGGGCACTTTAGACTTTGGAGTAACGAACAATTATTTTTTACGGTTATTTTTTGTATCTCATTAAATGCTTTCAAAAGCTTAGACTTAAACTTAAATCTTGAGCTGAAAATCTGAATCGGAAGTGGTTAAGTAGCGCAAGCTGAACTGTGTTTAGGGTGCGGGTGTGGGGGTTGTTTCAAATTTCAACTCCTGAACACAGTTCAGTTTGCGCTACTTAACCATTCCCAACGATTCAGATTTTTAGCTCAAGATTTAAGTTTAAGTCTAAGCTTTTGAAAGCATTTAATGAGATACAAAAAATAACGGTAAAAAATATTTGTTCATTACTCCAAAGTCTAAAGCACCCTCTATTGGCATTTTTAAAACTTTATCTTTAAAATTTATTTTCAAGAAAATACTAGCATAAAGAATGGTTTTAGCGAAACCCGCTAACGAATCGACCAATTTTTCCGTAATTTACAATCATTTGAAATTTTGGACCCTAAACTTTAATGGCGTCTATCTCCTTCGGAAGACGTTCGGGACCCTTAGTTTCCCATTTTAATATTGTTTGTCTTTATGTGTACTATCACCCCTTAAAGTTTTGCCCAAGAGTTTAGATACACCCTGTATATTTTAGAAATATTTTGACAACTAAGGCAAAAAGAGACTTTCTTTAAGAAGTGCACACAGTAAAGTTAAAAATATTGATTTTCTGAGGCTATTTTTTTAGTGTCCAAATGCATCACACGCCCATATACTTAGCATTAGCGAGGGGAATTCGGAAATTGAGTGGCTAGCAGCCTTAAGCCAGACAGTAACAAGTGACTGCACAGTGCATATGGCAGTTACTGACGAGAAAAATGAAGCCTATGTGGTCCATATGGTTTTCACACTAATTGCATGATCTTTGAAAATGCCATTTTATTCAGAAAACGTAAAGAAAGTTTTTTTTCTTTTTTTTTTATGGAAGGGACTTTGGGTAAAACGGACAGATTTCTTCAGTTTATTGGAGTGAGAAAAAGATTCTAAAGCGTGCCTAGCAATTCTTAAAAGATTTTTATTACCTTTTGGAGAGGACTTTAAATAGGAGCAAATTGGGTATTCCAGAAAGATAATAATGCGTCCATCCTCTCATACAAGTTAAAGAAACAGTAAATGTGGGTTGCAAATATTATAGCCCAGCACTGTAAAAAAATTATGTAACGTTTCTCCATAAAATTGGTGGCAGCCTTGCTGCCTCCAGTTTATGGAGTAATTTAACCGATATTTCTGGTGTGTTACGTTACACCATAATAATATGAATTCTGATATTTTCACATTAATATGGTGTAATATCATACCGGTTAAATTAGTTTAAATTACACCATGCTTTAATTTAAATTACTCCGTAATTTTTTTTTATAGTGTGGGATAGAATACTTTAAATCCTGTCGTTATTTTAGAAAAGTTACATGGATACAGTTAAGATGCTGCTAACTGCAGAAAAGAAAGTTGGTATTTCAAATTCAAATGACAAATAACTTTCGGATTTATAGCAGTATTCAAATAAAAATATATCTGGTAAAAAACTTCAGTTCTTCCTATATATATGTTACACTTTCGAATGACTTTAGTATATACCCGTATAATTTATCATATACACACACGTACATATCTGCATGTAAGTAAATCGATATACAAATTCGTATATGTAAGTTTAGTTGTATAAAGATAAATAGATGACAAGAAGGTTGTAAAGGCAAAACACTGTATTCAGAGAAACATTATTTGAATATAAGTAAGTATTAGGCAAACTTATGTGCATAGACATTATGTGCATGTATGTACCAGGTGTCTCAGAAATGACCGATGATTTTAAAATTCAATAACTTGCAAACGGTTACTGACAGATATTTAAAAAATTCTTGCAGAATTATTATGTAAGATCTCAGGAGTTTGTATGCTGCGATTCTGAGTTTTAGTTACAAATAGCATCAATAGATGGCGCTGAAAACAATAACTGCTAAATCTAAGCTCAATTTTTCGGCCCCTCTCTTCTTCCATGCGAAAAAAGGAGCTTAAAATGTATTGAATGGATCTCGAATTACCGAAAATCGAGTCTGAACTGAGCACCTATTGCTCTTAGTGCCATCTATTGTTTGAAATTCAAACTAAAATAAAGAATCACAGTAAAAAAACTCCTGACATCATACATAGCCCTCTTGCAAGAATTTTTTAAATATCTGTCACCATTTGCAAGTTATTGAATTTTAAAATCATCGGTCATTTTTGGGATACCCGTTAGGTGATTCTGCATTCGCATTGCGATGAAACGCTGTATTCACAGAAAGGTAATTTAAACATAAATAAGCATGTAGGAAGTGTATTTTTTCCAAAATTGTTGTACAATCATCAATAATTTTTTTTTTTTGCATCCGTTAATTAATTGAAATATATTTATATAATGAAATGGAAATAAAGAGCAAGCCGAGGTTCTATAAATGCCAAGCCAAGGTTCCCAGGTTCGAGTCCTGGCATGGACATTTTTCTTTCTGTTGAAAAAAAAAACAACCCTCAAGTATGCTACTCCAACATAGAAGATGATTTATCTGCTTGAAAAAATTCTTTCTCTTCATTATGCCCTAATTACATGGTATACAGCAGTTTCCGTGTTTCACACACTTTCATCATGTGGATGCTATAGTTATAGCTCGGATGAATGTAACTAGCGCTGCATTTCGCAGCCATGCCCAACAAATAAGGGTTAATTATGTCAGCCTGTTATCGTCGACGTGGCTTATTAGGAAGGGCATTGGGGTGGCAAGCCAAGGTATCCAGTTTCGAGTGCTGACTTGGATATTTTTAACTCTGTTAAAAATAAACCTCAACTATGCTGCTCCAACCTTGAAGATGAAGATAGAAATAAATTATTTTAAATTAAATTCTTTTATATTTGATTAAATTAGTATGTTAGTACTAAAACCTCCTGTCTTATTTCGAGACAGTTAAAATTTTTAGACTTAATCATTTAGTTTAGAATATTCGAAATAATTCTCATGTAAGAACCAAATGTCTGCGAGCTGTTTGATATATGTATTCTAGTATTATTTCTTTTAACTATACCAGAAAGATAAGAGTATATGTTTCGTGGGCTCATTAGACAAATGGATCTTCCCTTTTCCCCCAAGAGAAATAGGACATTGTGTGATAAATCATCCTGAAATACAAATCAGTCGTTTTTTGCCTCTCCCTTAGAGATTTATATTGCTATTTTTCTAGTGACAGTAAAGATTCATATTAGTATATTTTTCTAGCTATTTCCATACATATAAGACACTGCTCTTTTCCATGTTTCCTGTTGTTCTCTGTACAATTATTTTTGAAAATGTTTTATTTATCATTTGGACACAGCACAATGTAAAGAAATAGTTTTTATTTAAAAATCAAATTTTGCCATTGAATTGACATGTAGGGGAGACTGGGGAGGGTTGACCCATTTTCTACAAAATGATTTTTTATTTTTTAAATATTGAACCTAGAAAAAAGTTTCATATATCATTTTATTCGTTATACAATCAGTTATCAAAATAAAATTACGATAAAAGTGTAATATATAAGAAACTTGAAAATTGATTGATTTTGATCATGAGAAAATAATGGGTCATAGCTCCTCACATATGAGAGGCTTGACCCACTTTATTTTATATTTAAGTATTTATTAAGGGAAATAAACTCAGTTTATAAAAAGGCAGAATAACATTATGCTACATGGTTAAATTATTTGGTAAAATGTGATGTGCAAACAAAACTGCTTAGACGGGATTCAAGTCACAGAAGAAAAATTGCGTTTCAAACTCTTTTTTTTATGACACTCGACCTGGCATCACTAGTTGCCATATAGTTTGGCTTCGTCTCATTGTATTCATCTTAGTGAAATTTGCCTACATACCTTCCTAATGTGTTTTGATCGATGTTAAGTTCTTTTGCAGAGGAATGAATACCTCACATTTCTGCTTTCATTCTTTCTAGTCTTTTCCATTCTTTCCATTTACCTATTATGGGTACAATTTAAACGAAATAAAAGTTCCTATCAACTTTCCAGTTTATATTTCATTAAATTTTTTTCTTGTTTACATAGCAAGTTTTCACATCTTCCTTTAATCAATTTTAAACATTTCCCTTTCTTTCACTCCATTTTACTGTAGCTTTACAGATTAAATTTACATTATTTTAGAAATTTAACCATTAACCCTTCATTATGTACAGTGTCTAATAAAAAGATTCCCAAAAACACTTAATAAAGGTTGCTTTGACCATGTGATTAACCCTCCCTCATATAGGTCAAGCCTTCCCACATAGCGACTTTATAGGGCATGGTTATATTTATCCTAATTTACTGTACAATCATTTTACTTGGAATTAAAGCTCAGTATTTCTGCATTACTTAAAACCTACTTACTTAAATTTCTGTGATATATTTTATCTGGGAAAATCTTACAAAATGTTTCTAAAAAAGACACTTTTTCATCTGAAAACTCTTCACAGTTAATTTTTCCGCGCCTGTTTCAATTATCTGCATGAAACAAAATGCTATTGTTTGAACATGTCAGTAGCTTTTGTTGCCACCTATTGGCAAAACTCCGAAATTCTTTTAAATATGAAAACTGAAGTGTGGGTCAAGCCTCCCCTATGGTCAACCCACCCCAGTCTCCCTTAAATCATTTTTTAATTATTTTGACATATTTCATCTTGCAATAAGCTTGCAATTATTAAGCTTAACTTTCTTTTTGAAAATCTTTTATCTATAAACTATTCAATTTGCTCTAATCAAAGTTTGTCTGATAAAGACTTTTTGCGACGAACAGTGGTCGATGTCTTAAACCTATTAGATTTAGTTTTTCCCGATCTATGTCTGTACATTCAGAATTCGATGCCAAACCCAATGAATATAACGGATTTAATAAGTGCTGATACAGTGTGTAATATAATTGTCGATTGGGGATGTTGCACATAATTGTATCGGCATCTCGCAATCACAAACCATTTGCTTAGTTTTAAAGTTTTGCACATGAACACCCATTGCACTTCTCATTACAATAATTCTAACATAATTATACTAATTGGTAAATAAATAATATGAGTTGTAAATTTCCAACTGGGCGAAAAGTGCCCAGGCCAGGATACGAACCAGGGATCTCTTGGCTAAAGCCACCAATGCTCTACCAACTAAAGCATTCCGAACGAATCTGGATGACCTAATTCATGCAGCTAACCTTAATGATCATGGAATTTGGTCAGATATATGAATAAGCTCACCAGAATAAATCGTAGGTATTGGAACTCCAGAAAACGCTGGATACGTAATTACTCTACAGTAATTCTAACACAATTACACTAATTTCAGTTTTTCCTAGCTTTGATAATAATGTTATAGCCTACCAATAGATGTCGCCATATCCGATGCAGTATTGTTTTTGAAATTTAATGATTTTTTTACAGAAATATTTTTAATTTGGTGTTTGTGACAGTGACTGTGCTGTGCGCAATTTAGCCCCGTAGAGGTTAAGAATCCTCCCCCCCCCCCCTTGATGATGGCTTATTAGAAATAGTCTGAAGCGTTGGGTGTATTTTTAATGTGTATTTAATATAGTTTTTATATGTTGTACGCTGATGAGTATCGTAAGACATTAAATTTGACAGCGTAATCATTAAATTCAATCAAGAATCAGCAAAATCATTAAATTTGACAGCGTAAGTCCAAGTTTTTATTAAATCATATGAGCTGTAAATTTCAAACTAGACGAAAAATCTCCAGACCAGATTTCGATCCAGGGATCTATTGGCTGAATGCAGTTGTGTGAAGTAGGTCCTCCAGATTCGTCCAGGATGGCTCAGTTGGTAGAGCATTGGTGGCTTCAGCCAATAGATCCCTGGTTTGTATTCTGGTCTGGACTTTTTTCACCCAGTTGGAAATTTAGAACTCATATATCTTCTCATTGTTCCCACTGGAAACTGATCCATTGTTCCATTGAAAACCGCTCACAGTTCCCATTGCTTTTTTATAGTACAATTGCAGGCATGACATGCAACACAATTTTGTGTTTTCGAAATGTACTTATTCTACAATGCTTCTAGACATAGTTGCCATTGAGATTCGCGTAGTTAATGTATATTTTAATGAAGAGTTAGCTCATGGTTCAGTTAATACAGGTTTTGTGAGAAGTAAATTTTGTATAAGATGGTTGCAAATCAGAAAAAAAAAAAATCATCATCCAATTAAAAATCTGCACGAAGGTCAGTGCTACGTAAAGAAGGAAAGTGAAAAAATAAAACATGTGTTTTTAAAAACACTCTTTCATAAACATTAAATACTTATCTTAATGGGGGTGATCAACTTAAAACTTTTAAAAATGTCAAAAGAAATTTGATCTACTATTAAAGAATAACATGTTACCAAACTTTAAAATATATATATATATATTACGATATTCCAGTTATAACCGGTTTTATGATAAAGTATGGTGGAGCGATGTCTATCCAAATCAAGATAAATTTGAACTTTAAACTCATTTTTCTCAAAACAGATATTTTCCCATTGCGCGCATCGTTTTTCCAAAACTAAATAACATAGAAATTTAATATTTATTATTATATTGCAATTCATATATTTTTATAACCTCTACCTATTTTTAAGTAGGTACCTGTATTATTTATATTTTTAATTTTTGCTGAAATTTTATCATACATTTGTATTATATGGTTTAATTGCCTGAAAAAATACTTTCATCTGGAAACTTTATTATTATTTTAGGTTGAAGTTACAGTACAATATTTTAAGAAAATATATATGTAATATTAAGTGGATATATCGAATATTATTTTTTATAATCCAGTGCGCAAGACATGTATGTCAAATCACCTTTTCGAAAATCCTTAAGAAGGCTCAGGGCTTGATCGATATCGAAAAACATGTAAACAGAGCTCTCGCTTCGAGTCCATATAAAAACAGAAGTATTCAATGTAACCAATTTAAACTTTTTGATATTTTTAAGGTATGTTTGTAGTCTTATAAAACTATAAAATGAAGTACTTCAATGTAATAAAATAAAAACTATAGCAAAATTTATATAACACAATTTTTGAAAAAAGATTTAGGTGTCATATCACAATCCGTAAGATATCTTAACGTTGAATTGACATAAGAACCTAATTTTTGCTTTAAAATGACCAGGAAACTTTACTCTAGAGAATGAATTAGGGATATAACTATCACTCAAAGGAAGCCTTATTAAAAAATTGTCAAATTTGAAAATGTAAAAAACCCTAAATAATACAATTTTTTTTCATTAAAAATACTCAAAATATTAAACTATCTTCATTCTATAGGTGGAATTCTATAGATTAAATTGATTTATTCTATGCATGCAAAAAAAATTTTAAGCCATTCCATCAAATAGTTTTTTTTTTTTTTTTTTAAATCTTACGGATAGTCGTCAAAAATCAAGTTTTGATAAAACGCGACATAAAGTTGCAATTACATGGGTGTGGCTTTGAAAGTGATTGTTACATAAATGCTTATAATTCCGTTAAAAATGCAAGCATTTTTAAGCGGTTTTTTGCACTGTGTTCAGAATAGGTACAACAAAATAGATATTAAAAAAAATGATTTTTTGAAAGTTTTCAAGTCTGAGCCCCCTTAATTAGTATGTCTTAATTAAACTAAATTCTAATTGTTTTCATTAAAAGTATTTAAAAGAATACGTAAACAAAGATCTTTATAGTTTATTCTGAAAAAATTGTTTAACTTGAGGAAATATTTACAGATCCAAATATTTTTTAATATTGTGTTAAAATCGAGCAATATCGAGCTGTCGAAGGTGATGTACCTCCTCTCCCTGACCGCCGAGCAAAAGGGCAGAATTGTAATGCTGTTTTCTCTGCAACTCTGCAATATGTTTTAAAGGCCAAGAAATACATTTTTTACAATATGATATATATATATATATATATATATATATATTATTTATAGGCATATAAGCTTTGAGACTATTAATAACAACTTATTTTTTAAAACTGGATTATATCTGTAGAATTATATTAATTTCAATAATGCTTCTATTGCAGTGAAAATTACAGCTTATTGAACGGATATATCAGTTCGCGGCGGTGAGAAGGTTAAAAACAGGGGTTACGTGGTTACGTTGGACAGGTCTTGGATCTCCACAAAATCGGGACAACTGGCAACACTAGTTATAACCATAAGATTCTTTGGTGATTTATCACCTGCGGCCGGCTGATGGAAAAATACCTTAAAATGAATTTATTAGTTTATAATTAAGTTCTAAAAATACTAAAATGTTATATTGTCATCGGAAGAACACCTGTATACATAATGTTTATGATTCTTGCCTATCAGGAAATGAGTGAAACATCGATTATGAAATTCCATTTTTTACATATAACCAAGTTAAGTTAAATAAAAGAGCTTAAAAGAGCGCCACGATTCATAATGAACTGTAACACTAAACTTTTTAAATCAGAAGTTCAAAAGTCAAATTCCAAACACGGCAAATTGATAGACAACTACGTTATATAAATTTAACCAAATCTAATAATTGGTTTGGAAACAGTTGTTTCAATATGTTTGTAAGCTGTATAAAGCAAAATTTGGTGGAAGTCATATCCTCCAAAATTCTAATATTTGAAGAATGACGAGCGGAGAAATAAAAATTTTGAAGAAGAATTTTTAGAAAAACTTTTAGCTATGTTAAGAATAAAGTACAGTTTAAATTTGTTTTAATAGCTTTGAATAAGTCAGTGAAAACTGGGTCATTTTCAGCATTCGTCGAAATATATTTTTCCGTTTTATGAATGAAATATATATTCCTTGCTAAACAAATCGTCAAGATCTCTAACAAAAATTTTTCATGTTTATTTCAATCGAGCTTTGAACGTTTTAAAGGTATTTTAAAATGCAATGCTATTATAAATAAATGGTCAAGTGTGAGTATTACTCTCGCTCAGAGGGTTCCGTACAATAAAATATATGGATTATTAACTGCATTATAAAAAAAAATCGTTGCTAAAAGGATAATAAAACTTTGTAAAAAACTATACAACGTTAGAGATGGCTGTATATACTAGAAAAGTATGAATTTGTATATCATAAAAGTCCAAAGAGATATGAAGCCTAAATAATATCAAATATTGCTATTCTGTGTAACACTTTTTTTAAAATCTTATCCTAATCTGTTTATGATGAACTTAATTCTTTTTTTTTTTTTTTTTTTTTTTTTTTTTTTTTTTTTTTTTTTTTTTTTTTTACAGTGTAGCTAAAACAAAACCCTTGTTCAAAGTTTAAACTTGGCATTGTGCTAAGGGAGTTTTTCCAGAAAGGTTTTTAATTAACTTTTAAAGACACGGGAGGCATATTGAGAGATCCACTCAATGCAAACTAGTCGCGAATCCCATAGTATTTATGTCATTAATTCTAATTAAATTAGTCTGTTTTTAGCAATTTGACGTTTATTGCTTTTATTTTGCTACTGGCATTGCACTACACAAAAATGTTATTAAAAGTTGTTATCTGGGCTTTAAAAGCCCATGGTACATAAAATACGCCGCTTCTGTAATTAAGTACGTCCAAATCGTCGGTGTCTTTAAGGGATAATGCCTCGGCTAATTACCGACAATTTTTTTTGTCTACTACGTCTATTTTTTTCATAATTTTAGTTTCAGTGGATTCGGAAATAAAAGGGGGGAACATATTTTTGCACTACATTTTCGGCGATTTCTCTGAAATATAATACCTAAATTTAAAGAAATGTATTTTTGAGTTCAACGTTACGAAAGATTTCGCACGATACCTCACACGATATACAAAGAAAAGATTTTTTTTTTTCAATTAGCCCTTCTACATTCTTCCTAAATAAATTTGTGAATGTTTAATAATCTGTAAGTATGTGGGTCAATAGTGTTTATTACTTCCTCCAATTTGAATTTTCCACATACCGTAGTTTACGAGTAAAATGGCTGTGACAGACAGACAGACACAGGAATAATCTTATAATGGTTCCCTTTTTACTTTTTAAATGCGGACCTCTAAAAATGCATATTTTCATGTAAATATCATATATTTCTAAGGAAAATATCATGCAATAATTATCGCGTAATAAAAATTCTTGCAAGAATTCGAACTGAGGTTGCCTGCTTCATTTTAATGATATTTCAGCATTTATTAAGAATTAAAAAAAGTAACCCTTCAATGAAGTCATCAATAAAAAATTATATGTAAAAATACGGACGAGTTTTATGATTATATTTACATGATTTCGGAATTATGTTGGACTAAAAAGTACACATTGGAAATCTACATTATTGATCAATTAAAATATTTAAAAAAATCATTGAAACTGATTTTGATTCCTTTTATGTTTCTTTTCTTATTCTTTCACGTTTCCTATAAATGTTTTCAATCCCATTAAACTCTAAAAAGGCAGCGTACGGACATACGTAACGTACGAGCCCGCTTACATACAGAACATAAGTGTGAGTAATATGAATCACTCCAAGTTGAATCTTGTAGATATCGTGGTTTAAATTCGATTTGAGTCCCCGTTTTTGAGAAACTTAATTCCAAGTTTTGAAAAACATCGAAGCTCCATTTTTTCCAAATCAATATGTTTTATATATAATTTTCATTAAAACACTCCAAGATATTTATCTAAATAAAACAATTCAACAAAAAGTCTCATAGACAATTGTGAATGTTACAGCTTTATAGAATAAAGAAATAGCTAAATTCATTACGCACATTACAATCATATTAGAGTATTCTTTCTCTGAAATGACAAGGATCTGATTGTCAAATTCGCCGAAACTTAAATGACGCCATCTACTGAGTGTCTTCAATCTTGCTTACCACTTTGAGCTGCTGCACAATGCAATTTACCGAAAATTTCGAGTGTCAGTGAATGTGACAAGGTTTTACTTGCAGTGTATTCTGTGGAAAAAAAAAAACGTCCATCATCATTTTCTAAAAAATGTGGTCGAAACAATTAGAAATTTATCATTTCAAAGCAACGATGTGTTTAAAAAGTTGAAGATACAATGAAAAAGGTTGTTCACAGCTTACAGAAAATTTTATGATTGATTATATACTAATAATTTGTTTAAGAGAAGTACCTTCCTTATTTTCATATAGAACTAGCTGTTTAACCCATTCTCTTCACGGGAGTTCATGAATTTAATTCTAAAACCAAAATTAAAAATAACTATTCAATTTAGTAAAATATTTTTTCACTACTGCGCCTTTTTCTAATGAAATTTAATTTATCATGTTACTATGACAGAAGACGATAAAACGATAGCTTTGAAATAAAGGAATAAATTGAATAAAAAATTTTGTTGATGTTTGTGATAGAATGTTTGCCTTTATTTTTAAAAAAATGTAACAATTAAGCGCAATTAAATAGTATATAATTATTTACATGTGAGGTAAAAGAATTATCGTAAAACGCGCTGGAGCTTTTTAATATTGCAGCGTGGCGTACGTAATATGTATGTCTGTAATTATTTGCATGTGAGGCAAAAGAATTATCATAATACCCGCTACAGCTTTTTAGTATTGTAACGTGGCGTACGTAATAAGTATATCTCACATTGGTTAAAGAACTCGCGTGATTACGGGTTGAACATAAAAAAAAAGGACTTTATTGTGAATTTTTAATTGTTGGCAGCTACTATAACGAAAAATGTTTAAATTTGATAATAAATTGCTGTTAAATGGGTGGGTTTTTATTAATTAAAAGTTAACTATAAATTATTTCGTTGCCGGATTGCTTTAGTTGCCTCGGCCGCGTTTTAATACACATAACATAACGTTTCACAATTCTGGCTTCCAAACTGTGGATTTGTATAGCATTACAGACAGACAAATTTTCATTTTTATATATTAGATACAACAGAAAAGCATTAGAATAATTTCTTTTAACGTTTGGAAATTATTGCTCAATTTTCATTCATCATAACTGAATGATATATCATGAAATTCAGTTGCTTGTTGCATTATTTTTCTGAAAATATCATTGCTGATACATTAACTTCTATGACAAATAATTCAACTAATGCTATAATTCTCCGAAGAGATAAAAATCAATACAACCTTTTTTCCTGCTCTTTTCGAAAAGAAGTGTTGACTATCTATGATGTTAAAACCTCATATCTGAATTTTTTTTTGGTTTGGCTTAGTGCCAAAATTTTAACAATTATTTTAAGACCTTTGCGGCAGACTCATTAATTATAATGGAAATTAATTTCAATGTACGTCTAGTGCAATAAGAAGAATAGTTTTATATTGCTTAAGAAATAGGGATTTTCGGCTTATATGTAATTTGAAATAAAAAATGCATAAAGATTTGTTTATAAAAATGAAAAATATTTTTTGGTGAAATATATATTTATTTGCTCAATATTTCTACAAAATGCTCATAATTGTTCAGAAATTTCTGGATAACTGACTACTTTTTGCGTATTTAGTATCTTTTTAGGTGCGGTCCTAATTATATAAATATGTAGCACCTATAGTCGTCGTTTGGTCCGTTCGTTTGTCTGTCCGCATATAACAGCGCAAAAACTACCCAATCGAATGGTTTGAAATTTAATATATGTATATAATCGTAGCAGAATTTTTTCGAGTCATTTCAAATTTTATGAAAATCGACTCAAACTGAAGAAGATATTAATAAAAGAAGCTTTCTTCATTCTATTAAATCCTGTCATACGTAACTAATTCTGTGATACCCGATGATAGGTAATGATTTTAGGTTGCCATGGTGATTACGTACTATTTAAGATAGGGTTTCCGTGTTACTGAATTTAATGTATATATAATCGTAAAAAAATTTGTATGCATGCATTTTTGCATAAGTGTGCAACGGATATTGCACCAAGATATGAATATTTATAAAACTAGTTATAGTAACGCACCTCATTTGCAACGTTTGACGTGCAATTTCCGACTTGTTATGTATGCTGTTTTTCTATTTTCCAGATAACATTATGGCAATTACCGTTATTGATATTATCAGTAAAGCAATTAAATAAATGAGTTTCTATTAGTTGATTTCTATAACAAAATGTTTGATATATTTCATGTTTTCACGGAGATTACGTTTTAAACATTTCTGACACATTATTTTTTTTTTAAGTTCAAAGTATTTAAATTTCTAAAACTTGAGACATTTGAAACACATTGTTGCACGGTTTATACAGCTGAATTATTAAGGAATGTTATAAAGTAATAATTCGAAACCTATTCAGAGACGCTATGTCATAATCGTTATATCTATGAAAGTGCTGGAAAGGCAAAACTATTAGCTACGCTAACGATTTCGAATGCGAAAGAGAAGAATTAAAAAAGGGACGATTTTATTTTTTGTTCCAATTGCTCGTTGAATTCATATGGTATAGTTTCGTAATTCTGGAGAAAAAAATATTAGAATTGTTTTACATTAAGTTAATAAAAAGGGATTAATCGAATATATATGTATATTTTTTATGTACGTTTAATGGGAAAAGGCAAAGAGTAAACATCTTATATACACTGAGTCATATTTTGAATTTGTACAAATTTAAAACTAGTAAAAAAGCGGAAATTAAGGATCACAGTAAGAAATATTACTTTTTAGGGGCATTCGTAATTATATAAATACCTATATCCGTCGTCTAGTCTGTCCGTCTGACCGCATATAACAGCGCAAAAACTACCCAACCGAATGGATTGAAATTTAATGTATATAATCGTTGCAGAATTTTGTTGAGTCATTTCAAATGTTATGAAAATCGAATCCAAACTTAAAAAGATATTAAGGTACTTTTCGGTTAGCCGAGCACCAGTGTTATATATACATTATGTATATCTATATATACATATATATGTATATACACACACACATATATATGTATACATATAGCTTCTATATAAGTATAAATATACAAATATATGTATATATACATATACATACATATGTATATATAATAGAGATGGGCAACATCGTTCCTTTTAAGGAATCGTTCCAGCCGAAATCGTTCACCGAAAGGAACGAGTTCGTTGGAGTCGTTCCTTTCGGAATCGTTCCGAAAAAAAGGAACGAATCCGAGAAAAAGGAACGATTCCGAGAAAAAGGAACCATTCCGAGAAAAAGGAACCATTCCGAGAAAAAGGAACGATTCCGAGAAAAAAGGAACGATTCCGAGAAAAAAATAACGATTTTGAAAAGTAAAGGATTCCAAGGGGAAAAAAACACTTCCGAGATAAAGAGAACCACATGCAATCCTAAATTTTTACTAATTTATTTTCTTATGTACCCATCCATTTTCTTACGCATCCAGTCCCTTTAATTTTGTAATGTTTTGGACAGATGATTTTGTTTTTAAGAGTTCATTTCATTGATCAGTGTGTGCAATTAATTTGCAGTTATTTCTAACTTTATGATTTATGGTATAAAGGATAATTCATCTTGGAAATTTAAGGGCGGTGCAAGATCTATTCGATTTTCAGTGTAATCATTGGTTTCTCTTGAAAATATATCGTCAAATGACCGTGCATTTATATTATTATTTTATACAGTGTGTCTTTACTCTCAACGATGTTCAGTGGCTAAGTCCTAAACCGTTAGTCATAGACCTATAGTTCCAATTACAAAAATGTTTTAAATAAGGTAAAAAATTATTCTGAAAGTCGTTTGGATCAATAAAAATATTTCTACAAAAGTTACGAAATTTAATTTTTTATACGGTCTCCCGCCCTATAAGAGATATTTAGTAAAAATTTCCTGTTCTCTTAAAAGAAAGACAAAAAAAGTCCCATTCATCTAACACTAAAATTCATAAAGTTATACGAAACTTTGAAATGCAAGACTTATGCCACTTTTCTGCATCCGAATACACATCAGTTTAGCCATGCTTCTAGGGGTCGTAAACAAAGTGCTTAAAGTATTTGAAGGATTTATTTCATGTGTAGCTGCGCTTTGAAAGAAATCGTATTACGACAGATTTTTGTAAGGATTTGAAGCTGTTTCTTTTCATGATTTTTTTAACAAAAACTATGCTATTTTTATAAGATTTTATTTAACCTATTAACCGCCAAAACTATAAGTAGGAATTTTCAAATTTCTTGTTGAAAGTCGCTTGTCTCCACAAATTCAGAAAGGTAATTTCCGCTTTATTAAAATATCAAAATTTCTGCCAATAAATAAGGCAATTTTTTTAATTGTAAAATAGTGGTGACAAAGTAATTAATGTAAGCATGAGCAATTATTTTGACCGTTGCGTGAACGGGTAACGGGTTAACTTGAAACGATCGTATGTATGTCTTTCCAGTTCAAAATTTGTACTCGAAATTCAACTCACTTTAAAATATGCGATCGAGGTTAAATTTTACATATTGACGTAAATCAGATGACAATGTAATATTATTATGATTTTCAGTGCTTACCATTATGTACTTATTTTACAGGGTAACACAAAAAAATTCCGATAGATTACTGCCAACAAGGTTACTAAAAAGTTTTAGATTAGATAACACAAGACTGCGATGGCTGTGTTTTTTTATTTTTTAAATTATGTATTTTTAAAATTATGATTTTTATGTATTTTTTAGCGCTGAATCCGAAAATTATCTTCATTTTTAACCATCATGTCAGACTTTTTCGCAAATAGTAAATTTCAAAATTGAAAAAATATCTAATACAATAAAATAGAGTCGATGGTTGTATTTTTTAACTTTTACGACTGATTTGTATGTGCTTTTTAGCACTGAATGTAAAAATTACCTTCATATTTAACCATCATGTTAGACTTTTTTGTAAATGGTAAATTTCAAAGTTAAAAAATAGCGAAAATCTGATACTATAAAATGGATGTAAAACTTCTTTTATTCAATTTAATTTTATTTAATTCAAGAATTTACTCAATTTTTGGCTAATACTGGGATTCTAACAGCGAAACAGCTCGGGGATCCGATGATGTGGGAAGGGAAGATTTTCAATTAAAACTTTGAACTTTTAAACTTTGAAATTTACAATTTGCGAAAAATCCTGACTTGATGGTTAAAAATGAAGGTCATTTTCGGATTCAATAGTAAAAAATACATAAAAATCAGTTATAAAAAGTTAAAGAAATAACAATCACATCTATTTTATACTATCAAAATCAGATTTCCGAAAATTTTTCACTTTTTAGCTTTCAAATTTACGATTTACAAAAAATCTGTACTTTGTGATAAAAAATGGAGGCCATTTTTGGATTCAGTGTGTAAAGAATCGAGGCTGTTGCTTTTCAACATTTTATTTAACGAAAATTCTATTATTTTTTTCCTGTTATATGTTTAGTACAAGCTGTATATTTTGCATTAATATTTCAGAATGATTATAGATTTCAAATTTATAATGCAATGTTAATTTTACTATCAAATATTTTTTTTTATATATCTGAAGATTATTTATATTTCTAGTAAATTTGTAAATGACCCCTATTTCGCAGCAAAAAATATGCTCCAAGTTGAAACAGCCATTACTTCGGTCAGTTTTAGTCGTAGAATAATAGGACTTTTATTTGTCTTACTTGTAAGTGTAATAGGAAAGTTTTACTAACTATAACTTGAAGGACCGGGGGATCGTATAAAAAATTAAATTTCATAATTTTTCAAGAAATGATTCTATTGACCCAAATCACTTTTTAAATACTTCTTTACCCCCATTTAAAACATTTTTGTAATTGGAACTATATGGCTATGACTAACAGTTTAGGAATTAGCTATTGGACATCGTTGAGAGTGGACATCCTGTATAGGAAATTTTATTATTGCTCTGATATTTGTCACCAGGGTCTAGGAATTTTTAGCTCATAGATTCCTCTTCAAAATCTACCTCTAGGTAATCTTAATTTCATTTTTCATTCTGAATCTCATTTTTCATTTGGATGGCCCTACTGGTTTGGATATGTAACTAGTTAAAGTAGATTACATTTTTGCTCCAGTGTCCGTACTTTCAATAACTTTATCCCCTTTATCGTCTTTCTTCTCAGCTCCCTAACTTTACGCACACAGGATATTTCGCATAATTCATCTACATTATTATCACCGCCTTCACGATCTGGTTCAGAAGTGAAACACCCTATTCTATAGCAATCATCTTGTAGTGCAATTCAGTGATATATATCAATTTTAATGCATTTGAAATAGCTTAATGTCATTAAAATACGCTGCAAACGATTTTTTCCCGTTGACCATAATGTAACGAAATACTGTTGAATGTCCCTGTAAATAAACTATTAATGCTACACTCTTCATATTGAGTACCAAACATCCCATGGTAAACATCATCAACATATATCAATTGCATGGAAATCCGAGTATATTTACGGGAGTTAGGTATATCACACACTGAGACCACAGAACGACACAAAGCGCAACATGAAGTGCAAAAACCGGTCGAAACAAAAAACGAAGTTGTTGCAAACTTGTTTTAAACCAGTTTTTCTAGCGAATTCAAGCGACATGTCTTATGTGTCGCCTTAGTGTGTGACTTGCCTTAGAGCGTGAACAGACGGTCTGACGGACAGACAAACCGCATTCATAAACACCAACTTTATTGGAAAGAGTTAAACAGTAAAGCACATTTTTGCACACTGTCTTTCCTGAGTGACTGATGTATGTCTTGTCTTTTACCCTAACATCGCTATTTGTGAACTGCTGTTAACTACGTAGAATTTCAATAAACTTACAACTCTTTTTGAATCTCCAATTTCACGAGAACCTACAGGAATTTCTCTAATTTCACACCCTCATCCGCCGTCACCCTCTCTCCACTTATATCATACAGAACCTCAGTTCGGTGTGAGTGAATTGCAATGCTAATATGTTTGTTTGGATTGGGATCTTTGGAGCTTCATAACTCATGAAGTCATGGAACACTTGTGTTACACGAAAGGGTAGAAGTTCCTTCAGATGATTTGTAAACAGATTCATTAGCAGCATGGCTATAGCTAGTGATATTTATAAGATAATATTATATGCATTAATATTATAATATATATATATATATATATATAGTAATATATATGATTTTATTCATATATAGTACATATTATCTCCGCCAAAAAATTAGAGATTTACTAAACTTCAAAGTTCTATTTCTTTAAATTTGAAATTTGCTAACATTTTAACTGAAAAACGGTTTATTGGTTTAATTAAATTAAACAAATTAAAAGTATGTCCATTATTATTACAGAGTGTAGTACTATATAAAGAACTATCCTTTTGACGATGTTTCGACCGTTGAATGAAAGATATCTGTTGTAAACGTGTTATAGATAATACCAACCTTAATTTTTTGAGAATTTGACTATTTTTTATTCGGAGTTAACCTTTTTATTGTCAAAACTATTTAAAATAGATAAAACATTTTGTTAAATTCGAACTTTTCAGAAAACTTTATGTAATTTAAGAAAAAAAAAGAAAATAAATAAATAAATCTTCTAAGTGAAAAGAATAACAATAAGAAAGGAAAATACATAAAATTTAGTATCGTATTTGCAGTAAGTTTTACCTCAATAAAAACGGAAATTTGGTATTAGGCTTGAAACATAAAATTTAGTTTAGCATGAAGGGAGCCTTGATTTGATCGAAATTAAACTCAGATATGTATTATCCATCACCACAGTAACAGGCATTAATCGTGGCATTGATTTCGGGATTTACGAGTATCAATAACGATCAAGAAATCTGAATTATTATAAGAAATTATTAAGATAAACGATTTTTTTGCTTTTATTTTACGTTGAATTAAAACAAAGTCACAGTTATTTAAATTCTAATTATTTAGCAAGAAATAGAAGTAAAATAACAATTGAAAAAACTGTACAAAATCACAACGTGCATTCTTTGGAAACCAATAATTAAATTCGTATATTGTAAAACTTTTTAAATGCAATATTAGCCTTCCGCATACCAGACCGGTGCAACAGACCCGATAGATACATTCAAATTGATTTTTCACATTTTAAAAAATGAAAACTTTGTAAATATGTGACTTTTTCTGGAATGTTCTACTCAAAAGAATAGAACATCCCAGAAAAAAAAACCCATATTTACAGAAATTTCAGTTTTTAAAATAAATCAGAAATATCATTATAAATGTACCTGTCGGGGCCATTGAACCCCTCTGGTAGGCGGAGGGTTAACATAAATCTATTAAACCGAAACAAGCATAAAATATGCAGCTTTATATATATATATATATGTCGCAGTGTTGGAGAAAGTCCGACAATCTATATGTAGCACGTGATTTTTCTTTCCCGTTTTTATACTCAAAACGGCCATTAAGAGAGCGAACCGCGGTTAAATTATTTCAATCCCACCCACCACTGTTACTGTTATCTTATTATTATTATTATTAGACATTATGCTTTTTGAAATATTCATTATCTTAAGAAAGAAAGAAACGTTTTACAAAAATTCCTTGTTCTAACAGATTTTACTCTATGTAATAAACCTCAATGTGAATTGATTAAAACAACAATCTTAGGAAGTTTCGAGATTTTTTTAATCATCTTCTTCAGGAGAGAAAAACAAAACGCCAACCTGTGGAAATAAAGTGGTACTCGAGCGCACGTAGCTGGTCATATATTTATTTTGACAAAGAGGATTCTCAAATTGAAATTATGTTTGAGGAAAAAACATGAAATAGTGAAATATGCATGAAAGTGCGTAACTCTACAATTATTAAAATAATTGAAAGTCAGTTATTATTTTCCGATTACAATGCAATTTTTATGGCCTAGTGATATATTTCTTACATTATTCAAAACTGTTTCAAGTCAGATTTAAAAAAATATTTTTCACTAGTAATTAAACAAGCATTTTCTTTGTTTTTCTTAAGGCTGTTCTTAAGTGATCTGCTCAACAAGCGTAAAACGTTTGACACATTTACAAATTCATTCATTTTTTAACGGAAAGATATAAAATTGGAATGTTTGAAAATGGAAGCGATTTGGAATCGAATTGTGTTTTCCATCTTTTGATCAGTAAATTACCCATTGAGTTATAATCGATTTTGATCACGTGACAAACATGTTTTCCCCCCATTTTTGAGAAATTATGCCTCTTTCGCGCGGAAATTCGGTTCAAAACGCCCACTATGACGCTATTTTCTGAAAGACCTATTGCGTTTGCAAAAAAACGGAAAAAACAGCTCGATTACATAGTTTCTGAACAACAACACCTGCTCGTTTCATGCATTTCCGAATAAAAATAAATTAAAACTTTTGTCACAAATTTATCCTTTTGGATTTGAGAATTCATTAGGAATTCATTTAGAATTTAGCCTTAAGAATTCATTTAGAAAAAATTCATTTCGTATGATACATTTACCAATTAGAAAATGTATTAGTGCATTAAAGTACGCATGGTGTTCCATTACCCTCGGTGTCCAGGTACTCAATCGGTAAAGCACGTAAAGTTTCTGGGTTCGAATCCCACATCGGGCACTTTTTCACTCAGGTGTAAAAAACCCAATTCGTATAAAATATTTTTTTTAATTATTTCTTTCAGATTAATTTAGCACAAGAAGATGAAATAGTAATGTTTATTAAACGCCCTACTCCGCCCGCACTTCAATTTCTTTTTTTTTCTTTCTTTACTTTTCTTTTTTTTTCTTTTTTTTGAGGAGGGGGGGGGGGGGCACACACATTAGAAGGATATTTTGGCAATAAAGTCAGCTTTAATAGAATCAAAATCTGTTATTTTGAAATAAAATAGCGTATTTTAATTTATTAAAACTGGCCAGTCTACAAGAAAAGAACCGATTCCCGAGGAATCGGTCCTTTTCGGAACGGTTGCTCGGAATCGGTCCTTTTGGAACGATTCCGAAATGGACCGACTCCGAGGAATCGGTCCTTTTCGGAGTCGGTACATTTTGGACCGATTCCGAGGAGTCGTTCCTTTTCGGAATCGTTCCAAAAAGGACCGAATCCGAGGAACCGTTCCAAAAAGGACCGAATCCGAGGAACCGTTCCGAAAAGGACCGATTCCGAGGAGTCGTTCCGAAAAGGACCGTTTCCTTTTTACAGAATGGAATCGTTCCTTCAGTTTCACTGCCGGAATCGTTCCTTTGGAGTCGTTCCTCAACAAATGACATATATCTAATATATAACACTGGCGCCCGGCTAACCGAAAAGTACCGATATTAATAAAAGTTTTCTTCTTTCTATTAAACCCTATGATTAGGTATTTAATTCAATGATATCCCATAATAGGTGAAGATTCTAGGTTGCCATGGTGATTATGTTCTATTTAAGATGGAGTCCTATTATTTCCGTATTACTGAATTTAATAGATAGAATCGTAATAAGTTTTGTATTCATGCATTTTTGCATAAGAGTGCAATAACTATTGCTCCAAGATCTGAATATGTATAAAACTAATTATAGTACGAACGCAACACATTTGCCACGTTTGACGTACAATTTCCGACTTGTTATGTCTAAAAATGTATTTTCTTTTTATAATCATGGTACTTTTTTACCTTTGAAAATTTAGTGCCGCAAACTACGTCTGAGAAAAGTCATCTAAAATCCGGTATTTCTATATAGGTTTTGGATGATAATACTAATTTATAGACAAATGTTTAGGACGTCATTAATTGAATTGCTGGACTAACTGGATAGTTTTCGAAAATTCTGCAGGAATAGTCTTTGGTCCTTAAATTTTGAAACACGAAATTTAAAATGCACCGTTAGAACAATATAATTCGATAAAATATTTATTAATACGGGGATTCAAAACTCATAACAAAGACTTAACAACGAACATTAAAATATTATCTTCAGCTCATACAGAATAATTTTTTAAAATGCATAAATAATGGAACAGTATATTGCAAATACATACACGCACTTACTAATAAATACAGTTTGATCTCGTTATCCTGACACCCGGTTTTCACGTCACTGCGCCTACCACATCAGTTTTTCAAAGTCCCGATTTTCTGTATATGATTTTAATGTAAATAAACTCCGGTTTTTACGTCGTTGAATAATTTTGAACTCGCGATAAACCAACGGTTTAGGAAAATGGTCCATTTTACATAATCCATCTCAAAAGCACGGAAATTAAGCGGTAAGAAATGTCTTAGCCAAACTTTTCATAAAAGTGTCTAAAACACCCATTGAGATTAATGAGAAATTTTACTTCAATCCTTTATCTGAATAAATAAATCCACACACTATGAATGACCCATTTAAGGTCCAGATAGACGTATCAGTCTACTCGCGGTCTTTTTGCTCTGGTCAGGTGGCGCTTTCTTGGGATTACATGGCATTTTTCATCCGACTAAAACCGAAGCATTGCATTGCTTTGAAATGATCAGAAATTATCTAACATCAATTTCTCAAACAACGAATATGGATTACAATTCATTGTATAATATCGAAAAAAATTTGTAGGAAGCACATCTAGGGATAAGCAAACCTTAATTCATCAATATTTCATGTAACAATAAAAAAAAAAAAAAAAAAATCAAATCATCCTAAATCTGATTTTTATTCTTTTCAATTTCGTTTTTATGTTTATTTTGTTTAATAATAATGTTTTATTGCTTAAAACTGCAAAAACAGTTATGAATTTAAAATTGTCTTAAATTAATTAAAAATACAGCTTTTTATAAACATATTTTTCTCCAACTCCGGTTACCGCGACACTTTTTCTGTTCATTAGAATGTCGGGATAACGAGGTTCGACTACTATAATTTAAAATGCATTGATACCAAAAAATAATACAGCTATCCTAATCCTAATAATATTATAAATGTGAAAGTGTGTGTGAATGTTTGGCTGAAATCAGCGTCAAAACAGGTATTTGAGTATCTTTGTATCTTTGCATATTGGTTTATTATAATCGAAAAAGGGTTTTAGGCTATTTTTTATTTACTTTATTCATTTTTTTTTTAATAACTTAAAATTTCAGTACCCGGAAAAGTAATTTTTCCACAGCAATTAATTTTCAATTGAAAGATTTACACGCAAAAAATTAAAATGATATAAAAATTTTCGACAATTACACAGCAGGTGAATATGACATCATATTTTGAACAAACCACTGAAATATTTTTTACTGATACATAAAGCATGGATATCAGAAATGTAAAATAGAGGTTTTTTTTATATAAAAAATGGCATCATTGTTAACAGGAAAGGAAAATGAACAAGAATTTTACTATTAAGAAAAGATTTCGCTTGGGAAAAAATGTCGCCATATTTGAAGTAAAAAGGACGTCATAGATTAAAAATACAAAGAACATGAATATCAATAAATACAAAAAACAGCCGAATGTGACGTCATATTTAAAACAAAATTTGAAAGAATTTATACTGATACTAATTATTGTGAATGAATATCAGTTACATACAGAAGAAACTTATGTAAAAAAGGATGCCATGATTAACTAGTCGGATGTAGCAATCCCAAAACTTTCTTCTATCTCATACATGTTACTACTTCAAAATTCGCTATGACGCTGTCAAAATTAAATGGCAGTATATGCCCCTTTTGAGGATTCTAAAGATATGAAATTCCGTACATTAGTTTTAGAGAATCGTCGCTGAAATCGTGTAAATCCAGCAAAACGCAGCCTAGCAGCGTCACCTATTGGATGACTTATACCAAAACCTAATCTGTAACAACTTACGTCAACGTCTGACTGAATACGAAGTTTGGAGAAAATCCGTCCATTAGTTTTTGAGATAGAGCTATTGCAAAAATCTTGAAAATTCAAGCGTAGAAGCGCCACCTACTGGGCGATTAACACCAAAACTTAATCAGAAACAACTTGTGTCTGTCCCCTTAATAAATTAGTATTTTTAAAAAGGTCCCTAGATGAAGCATAGTGTAAAAAAAAAAAAGTTAATTCATGCATATATGGAAGTAGTGATTTTAGTCTATGTATTTAATTTTCGAGAGCAACCATGATAGGAGGAATAATTTATTATATTACGCACGCACAAATGTTTAACACGCATGTGAAAACTTTTTTCTTTTTTAAGCAATCGTTTTATTTGACTTTTGCTTGACAAAAATGTTAAAATTAGACAACTTGTAAAACACAACAGATGTATAGAGAAAAAAAGAAAAATGAAAAAATATGTGATATATGGAGCCATTTTGTAGATAAGCTTTCTCTCTCTTTTGTTTTTCTTTCTTTTTAGTTAAATTATTTGGAATTCTTGTCACTTTAGTCTGGAGTTAAGAATTTTTTCTATTGTAGTTTTATTTTTCTGGACGAGCGCCAATCTGAAAACTTCAGCTAAATAGGGTTATATTTGATTTTTCTAAGATTAATAAAATTTGCATAGTTTAATCTACTAGTAATAAACAATTTATAGTCAATGAAGTGAAACTTAGGAACGAAAAACGTTTTTTTATTAACACATATTGGACAATTGCCCCATAAAATATAATAAATAAACACACAATCTTGCTCAATGGTGCACAAAATACGAACCTTAATAAACTAACATTTAAAATCTACGTTTCGAGCTGTTTCTACAGCCGTCTTCAGAAAATATGATGGTAAAATGACTCAGCTAATTACCAAGCTGATGGACTTTCAATATACAGCATTTAACACTTTCCAACAAAGCTGTCCGTCTGTCCGTCCGTGTTCTAATTCGAGTAAATATAGTCCGATTGTCATGAAATTGATAAATGTTATTGGGTATCACTATGGCATGTTCGGTATTACAGATGAAGTGTACAGCATTTACGGCTCGTTTACAGAGACACTCAAAAGAATTCCGTTAGATTACGGTCTATGGGAAAAAATCGTTTCCGGTGTATTTTAATGATATTACAGTATTTTAAACATACTGAAATTTATATATATCACTGAGGTAAAATACATGGCGTTTACTGTTGAATATCCTGTGTAGAGAATATATCGTTCATTTACAGTGACACACAAAAAAATTTGGCAACAGAAGAAATTGAATTATTGAAGACTATGAACAGTAATTGTCTGAAGTTCGTTTTCAGTTGCGGTACGAGTTTTTAAATTGAACTATTTTTTAAACTATTACTTGGTGTAGATAAATTCTATAGATCATATACAGGGTTGCACAAAATTTCTCAAGTAAATTTCCGATTATTCAACGTGTTGGAAAGTGTTACATAATCTTTGCTGGATACATGATTTTTCGTTCTTGTTTTTTCTTCTATTTGATACCTTTGTTTATTAACTACTATTTTTACAATTATTAACTAATTTTTGCAGTTATTAATTTCATTTTATTGCATTAAAATGTTACATTAATTAATCAAATAAATCAGATCTTTCATTCAGAACTGATAATGCAGTGAGCGTTGCGGTTGACTTTACTTACATGAACAGCAATTCTTTGTAGTTATTATGATTAGAATCCATAATTTTCAATTGTGATTGTAAATACAAAAGTTTCTTTTAAATTATATAATTAAAGTGCAAACAATGCTGTTATTCTTTAACGAACACACAAATAAACATTGTCTGAGTAAATGATGTCATTGGGGATTTATCAAGGTACACCATTCAATTTTTAGTAAAACAAATAGTATATGCTAAGAAAATGCGAAATCCATGCAAAGAGCAACAAACATTTTAAAACTGTTCATTGATTTGTTTTAGGTGTTGCTCTAATATTTTGTATACAAAGACTACCAATTTTAAGAGATTTTCGTACGTTGAAGAAGGATTCCAACCCAAATTTCTCTTCATTTATAATTACCAAGCAGATGGACTTTCAATTGCACAAGTTGCCTATCACTAGCTTTCATTACCCGACTGCACTGAAGGGTTATGTGTTTCACGCGTATCTGTGTATGTGGATTTCTTTATACCTTCGAAACATCCCAACGGCTGGATGGATTTTAATGAATGAGGTCTCTATCGATTCGTCATATCCCTTTAAACCCTGGCCCACACAATTGTGGGGGTGATACTAAAGTAAAAGAGAATGGCTATTTCCTGTTTTTGTGAGATTTAAAACCAAATCTGCACATGTATATGAGTTAATTGGCTTCAGATGTTTTGATAAGACACCACTAGGGGGCACTAACTAAAATACAGGGTTAGATTTTCTGCTTTTAAAAAGACTATCATCTGACAGCAATAGACAAAAAGTATGTAGTGTCGTAATTTCTTTTAAATATGATTTTTAATGTTTGCTTAGATTTAACTTTTCTTTTCAAATACTTTATTCATGATTTTAATTGATTTTGTCTTTGATAAATTTAATTAGGCGCTACAAATTTTGAAAAACAAATGACCCACACAATTGTGCAGGTCCTGGTAACGTTTCCAAAATGGGTACAATTCCTAATATATAAAGTTTTTATTTTTAAGTGATTTTTTTAAAACTTATATTTTTAGCAATTTATTTTTAATTAATTACATTTTTAAATCGGATTAATTTTAAATAGGTTTGTACTATTCATGATTTCTATTTAAAATATTCATGATTTCTATTTAAAATTGATAGTATTAGATATATAAGATGCACATGTAACGAACGGTAAGTTTCTGCTCTGAGTTATAGATGTCATATATGATTTATAAGTTTTATATGAGTTATATGCATATCACGAGATAGATTTTTAAGTCTGATAAATTCATTCCATTTTGTCGACACAGCAAGTTAGACACAAGGAATAAATAATAAATTATGGAAAGTTCAGCAAATGCTCGACAGATTCCGTAGTGTCTGCTTGAATTTACCAGGAGATCAGGGAAAATTTTCTATAGATGAGCAGACGATTCCTTTTTTTAGGACGTGCTTCAGTAAAGCAGTATATAAAAAACAAACCACACTCTTTTGTAACAGTATCACCTAGGATAGTTTTAAATTTTGTAGTTTACCAGTGAGAAAGTACAGACCTAGTCCACAAGGATCTGGGCTTAAGACCTGCTGTAGTCCTTATTCTGGTTCAGACCTAGTTTTATGTACTTCGATCGGTATTTCAACAAAATACCGCTGCTGGAAAAACTAAAAAAAAAAAAGAAATTTGAAGGATCAGGCACAATCCAAACGGATTGAAGGGCATACCATTTGTCAACGGCTCTTAAGAGGGGTGCGAGCATTGAGCACATCTCAGAAAATGAAATTGTAGTGGTCTGTCCAAAAGCAAAAATTGTTTCAAACATTTTCATTCTGGCTGATGAAAATTATCTCAATAAACAACAACTTTTTTTGCTTAAACTTTTATTTTTAGATATTTGCACACGTAATCCCAAACTACACAATTGTGTAGATACAGCCCAAAAACGGCTGCATTAAGCCCGAACCCACACAGTTGTATGGGTCCTCCCTTGGCATAACCTGACATGGGTATTTTTTTAAATATTTTTTTTTTCAATCAAATACGGTCCTATCGGTTAGGGGAAACCACCCAAATTTTAAATTTCTACAAAAAAATCTCCCGGTCTTAAAGGGTTAACCGTCCGATGGTTATAGAATAGGTTTTGTTTTTATAAATTCAAAATGGTGGCTGTAAAATACAAAATGGTGGTAGAGGCGAAAAAGCATTTTTACGCACCCTATTGAGTGGCATATCATTGGATAGGTCTTTCAAAATAAAGACGATGTTTCATTGACTATTTTACAGTCAGAAGCTCCGTTTAAATATTACACGACCTGGAAGTTGCGTAGGTATGGTCTCTAGCTTTACTGCAACTCTAACCTTCATAGACATCTATAGGCCTCATCAAAACAGTGTTTATAGATAGGAACTAATAATTAAACACAACTTAAAAGTCATCAATACAAGTAAATAAAAAAATAGGTAAGTAGTAAGTAACATAAAAAATAGTTTCACATTGATGAGAAGTAATTAATTAGTTCGCTTTTTACGCAGTTGGGTTTTTGATTTTTAAAATTTAATTTTTATTAACTTTTTTTTTTCTCTTTACTAAATTCGGATTTATTGTATTTTCACAATTAATATCGCGTTTTGTATTTCTGCTCCGCTACTAAAATAGACTTTAAATTTGAAAAGTGCCATTTGTAAATTTTAATATTTGTAATTTTCTTTATATTTATCAAGTTGGCTATTTTTTAAAAAGGATTTTGACCAAAAAAGGGTTATACAATGCACAAACGTCATTCGTTTTATCAATTTTTTCCCAACCGTAATTCTCAAAAGGACAATTTAGATTTTTTTTTCTGCTTACTTCCTATATACGTAAGAAAGTATTGCAATCGTGAAAATTTTCAACTTAAGTTTTTTGATGAATTTGCGAGTTTTAAAGTATCCTGAAAACGATTTGACTATTTTTAAAAATTGACTGTCTGTCTGTTAGTCTGCGTGTGACATAAATTTTCTTGCCGCTCTATCTCAAGAACTAATGCAAGTAATTTCATCAAACTTGAGATTCAGTTAGACCTTGACATAGACAGGGTCTGATAAGGTTTAAGTATATTTCGCATAACAAGTGACTCTGCTATGTGGTATTTTTCATGATTTCCGTGATACCTAATCAAAATTCATATTATGATAAACCTTTACATAAATAGATCTTGGCTAGGTTTGGATGTATATCGTTAACAGGTGGTGTTGTTCATGGAACTATTAATTAAGAGGAACTGACATATCCTTAAAATAGTGAAGCTTCAACTGTAACCGCTAGCAAAGGGGTTGTTTATCGACGGTGGAAACTCC
Organism: Maratus speciosus; assembly: GCA_963932465.1. Lineage (NCBI taxonomy): Eukaryota > Metazoa > Arthropoda > Arachnida > Araneae > Salticidae > Maratus > Maratus speciosus. The sequence goes on along the minus strand of OZ010789.1, from coordinate 420,729,526 downwards.
CACCAGAAGGTTTATATAGATATTTTAAACTTATTTAAACGCCTTATTTTTACAAAATTTCAGTCATAAATAGTGGAAGAAACAATTTTTCATTTTTACTGGTAGGAGTATTCTTTGGTGGTAGTTAGGCCCTGAGTTTCCGCCATATTGTGACAACCATGGATACAAACCGACAGTTTTATAAGGCATACTGACACCGGTAAAAACAAATAGAAATTTTTATGACATTTTTGAAAAAAAATTCCATGAATAAGACGCTTCTTTAAAACGAAATCTTCTATTGAATTTTACTGGTGGGATGCTTGACCTATCGGTAGTCAAAAACTGAAGAACCGATTTCAAAAAAGCAGTCGCCATATTGTGACAACCTCCTCAGTTACTTCACTCGCAACTGGTAGACAATACACTATATGTCTCCTCCTTTTTATTCATAACTCCATTGTGTTGTTATGCTGTGTGTTTCATGCTTTCTGCGATAGCTATATCTTAAGACGTAATGCACTAAACTTCTTCAAACTTCATATTCTATTAGGTCGACATACATTGAGGTTCATTGGGTTTGGATGTATATTGCTCATAGATGGCTCTGTTATGCTGCATTTTTTTTTCGATTTCCGTTAGCTTAAGAAATAATCTATATATATATATTACACTATCGTATGTGGCATAAAAATTATTTGTGATTTGTGATTTGTTTAATGGCAACACCCAAATGAAACGCATCTGATTGGTTATTGAACAACATTTAATGCATCTCTATATCTATAAGAGAAGTTACAGTAGGGTTTACTTGCTTACAGAAAATCAACAAAAAGAGATATATTAATGCAACAGAAACTAATATTAGCTTAAGGGATTATATTAATTATATTTAAGGGAGTCCAAGTAAATTAAATAATGAATAAAAGTAACACGATACAATGTTTATCATGTTTTTCCAAACATAAATTTTCAGGGAGACCAAACTGGTCGCCAAGGGCGGCTAGTCTATCGTATTTCATCCAACTTCATATTCTATTAGCCCTTGATATAACTAGATGCTGATTCAATTTGGTTGTACATCTTCTAACAGGTGGAGCTGGTATGCTGCGTTTTTCAGACTTTCCAAGATAGCTACTATATCTCAAGACCTAATGCTTGGAATTTCACAAATTTCACATTCAATCAAACCTTGACATAAATAGATGCTGATTAATTTTGGGAAATTTGATTTTCTTTTTTGAGAAGATATTTTTATCTTATATGTAGTAAAATATGGGTTAACATGAACATCAGTGTAAGAATTAATAAATTTTTACATCGAAAGAGGATAAAGCGAAAATAAAAAAATTCCTACTGTTATATTTATCTTTTTTCTTCAAATATTCCAAATATGTATGCACTCTGCTTATAGATATTATGTATGCAATTTAAGTTGTTCAATTAGTATAAGTATCAGTGCAATCATTTATGTATTTTTGAACTATTCTTATTTCAGTATTACAGAGTTTTTTTTTTGTTTTTTTTAAATGGTCACTGATGTTAAATTTTGAGAAATCATTAAGAAATTATATTATTTTTAATCTAATAAAAAATAGTTTCTGGCTTCAACTCCAGAAAATGTTAAGATCATTTCGTAATTCGTAAAACTTCTCTGACATAGAAACTTTTTCGTGCTTAAAACCATAACAATGATTATATAACAATTATTACATAATGTTCCTCGCATGTTATTCGTCCATCGAAGACGGACTTTCTTTTTTTAATTTTCTCAAATATGTCTGCGGCACACGAAAAAGTTCAAATACCTTATTTTTTAAAGAATATTAAGGGGTCTCGGGACTCTTAAAATTGGAAAAAATGAAAAAAAAAAGACCATTTTCAACATTTGATATATTAAAATGTATTCGATATTAAGACACAATTTTAAATGGAAATCAAAGATACAAGTATGCTCTTTCATTTCAAATATTTGAAAAATTTCAAGATGCAGAATTAGTATTTACAGGGGGCTCAAAACTGTCAGACATTTGATGAGCAGAAAATTGGCATAACAGCTTATGCGCCCGATTACAAAATAAATTTCGCAACTAGAATGAAAATTTTGGTGCCTACTTATACCTCAGATTATAATAATTACACTGAACCTAAATAAATTTGTATTTAAAGCATTTTTATATTTTTAATACAAAGTTGTATTTAGCTAATGCAAAATTTAGAAAATTTCAACAATATAAACCCCTAAAAAATATTTTCTTTTTACAATAAAAAGGAAATTTTAGGTTGTTTATACAGACTAACATGAAACATATGTTTTGAAAATTTCAGGAAAAAATATTCAGAAGTTTTTGAGATATTGTGCGCGTTATGCCCAAAAACGTCATTTGGAGAAAAATGACTTCAAAATTTTGGAAACACCACTTCAGCTATTCAGCGAGTATAATTCTAAACGCCATAACTTCTGTTCTAATGGGAATTTCAAGATAACAATTATATCAAAATGTTCAGAAAACATAGAAGTTTAACATATAAAAAAATTAAAATTTCGAAAATTTTAGAGCTTTAACAGTCCTGAGACCCTTTGGATTGAATGATTTAATATTTTTATTATTATTTCTGTACAGTTGCATTGAAGGTCATAGATTAACAAAAAAGACAATTTAATTTGCTTTGATTTTTTGTTTCAAAATTACTTAAAAAAAAAAAAAACTTTTTAGTGTTTTTTTTTTATGAATTAAAAACTATTTAATTACAGTGACAATTTTCAATAGAGAATTTTTAGAGTCAACCTAATTATTAAAGTAGAAAAAGTAGAATTTTGACTAAAGCCTATAAATTAATCAGAAACTTGTTCAACCTTTTTCTGACGATAAAAAAAAAAAAAAAAAAAAAAAAAAAAAAAAAAACATCATAATATAATCAGATTATTCTCATTTTTCTAAAATTCTCTCAGATCTAAGACTGCCAAAAATGGTTTATACCATAAGAAATCAACTGAACATTGATTAAGTTGTTGAACTCCTGTTGAACGTGAGATTATATATTCTTGCATCCCATGCTTTTTTTTATTTTTAGCATTGTTCTATTATCATAATTATTTACATGAACAGGTTTTTTATTCAATGAAGTCATTTAAATGAAGCATTCTGACCATAAAAATATATATTGTTGTTAACTGTTTGAATTTTTTCTCTACATAGTTGTAAATGTGATTATTTAAGTATTTATGTATGACCTATGTGATAATATTAATATTTCTTTATCTTTTATAAATTCTTTTATATTTTAGGAACGCAAACGGCTTAAGATCCGTTATTCTGCATTTGATAATCAAAAAAAGGATGAAGAAGAATGCGCCAAGATGATTACGGTTTACCATGCAAACCTTCCATCCACCCTCAATCCTCCTCAAACACAAAAGCAAGGCTCCAAAAGCACTCCTTCTTTAAGCAGTTTTTCACTGAACACTTCTTCGCCAACTCACAAGCGCCATTTTAGCAGCAGCGTTCCTTCTTCAAGCCAATCTACACCAACTCACAAACATTATTTCAGCAGTGCATCCTCATCAGCCCATTCTACACCATCTCACAAGCACTATTCTAGCAGCGTTCCTTCATCTAGTCATTCCACACCTACTCACAAGCACAACAAGCCTTCAACACCAGCCAGTAACAAGCCTTCACCATCAGCCAGTAACAAGCCTTCACCATCAGAAAGTAACAAGCCTTCACCATCAGCCAGCAACAAGCCTTTACCATCAGAAAGTAACAAGCCTTCACCATCAGCCAGCAACAAGCCTTCACCATCAGAAAGTAATAAGCCTTCAACATCAGCCAGTAACAAGACTGCAACATCAACCAGTAATAAGCCTTCAATTTCAGCCAGTAACTCTCCACTCTCATCTCCTGTTCATAGACTGAAAAATAATTTGTATCGCAGTGCCTCTGGTAGAGCTAAACGTAATAAATGAGATTAGGGTGGATTCGGAACAGAATTTCGGGTGACATGAATTAGTTGACCACTGGATTTTCATTATAATAAATTTCTTTTGTTTTTCTTTACTAAAAAAATGATTACTCAAGTGGTAATTGAAGACATGATTGGAAAAAGGTGTTTCTGTGGTAAAAATTAAATTTCCAGAAAATCGAAATGAAAGCTTATTGTTGAAATATACTTTTTGTTTCAGGGTGACCCCGCCAGTAGTTGATAAAATTTTTGAAATATTGCGCCATTTCAGGCGGAAATGAGTTTTACATGTGCCACTAGACGTAATACTTTTGTTTGAATGTTAGAGCACCTATTGGCACATTGTTGTCAGCCGCGTTCTGTAAGAGAAGCCATTTTACGAAAATGTTTTATTAGAAAATGTAAAAATTTAGTTTTTCATTAATTGGAGACAATTATTGTAAGATAAAATAATTAATTTCCATCTTGCTTATTTCAAATAATAGTTTAATATAAATTATTATTAATCAGAACCCAAGCACGATATTTTAAAGATTAATTTTTGAGTTTTCGACTGATTCCTTTGGTTCATCAACTACTGGGAAAATGGCAATTAAAGAAACTATTTATTTATAATTTTGTTGCTATTTAATTTCAACAGATTTCATTTTTGCCCATTATAGGACATTCATTAAGGGTTGTAGCAGTAATGTTAGTTTACTTTTAAAATTTAAAAGGAAGGAAATAAAATAAAAACCCCGCAGCACTGACCTTATTTCATCAACTACTGGCTGACTTAACCTATATTCTTCCTACACTGTAAAAAAAAATCTGTGAAGTTACTAAAGTTTTTCTAGGAAACTGGGATTCCTAGAACTTTTCATGTAACGGCAACAACAAAATTTAATGTAACAGACACACTTTTGCGCCGAAAATCAAAAAATCTGTAAGGTTACTAAGAATTTTTTTGGAAACTGGGATTCCGAGAACTTTTCATGTAACTGCAGCCAGGGTTACAAATAAAAGTTTAGTAAGATTACTGAAATTTTAGCGGATTCATTTGTAAAGTTACAGATTTTTGTAGCTTTACAAAAACTAGTTTTGTAGATTTGCAGCTTTTTTCGTACAGTTACAGGTGAAAGTTTAGTAAGCATGTAACTTTACATCTGTAGAACTACAGATTTTTTTTTACAGTGTAGTAATATATGGGAACGTTTTCATTAGACGAACACCACTGTACGAAAAGTGCAAATGTTATTGCGAAGGCTAACTTACGTAGAAGACAGGAATGGTAATCCTAGGGACATACGTATAGTTTAATTAAAAATTATAACTATTTTGTAGAATATAAACTATAGAGGAATTTCAATAGAATAAAAATAATTAATACTTTATTACAGAGCTGACATAACGTTGATGATTTTATTAAGTACTGCTAAAAATATAGATATTTTTTCATGCCAGTGAAGCTATTGGAATTCTGTGGTATATGATTTTTTTTTTAAAAAAAGAAAATCATAGAAATCGATAGATGTATACTAGAAGTATAAAAATCGAATAGCAGTTATAAAAAAAAATCTGATGATATTGAAATCGGGTTTAAGTACGTATATCTTTATTTGGCTGTGCAGTGCTATTTTGTTATTTCGGAATCAAGGATGCCATTTTATCATATACTTTTATGAACAAATATCACAATATAAATTTTACTCTGGCATTTACAGAATTTAACTGCAGAGAGTTCATCATTTGGTAATTGCGAAATTGTATGAAGTATATTAAAGTATAAAAAAAAACCCAACTGTTTATCGAAAAAGAAAATCTAGCAAGAAAAATTTATAAATGACTATTTATAATTGTCTCACTACCCTTGTCAGCGAGAAATAAACAGTTTATCACATTTGATATTTTGGCGCAAAACGCAACTGGTGTTCGTTTAACGAAAAAGTACCAGTACGTATTTATTTAAAATGTTAAAAGATCGTACTAAAATGTGTTAGGAAAACTTAATAAACATTTTATAATTATGTTATTTAAATTATTAAATATAAAAATATTAAATATTAGATCATGATGTCTCATATTTTCATGAATTTAGCCTTAATGTATGATTGAAGACGATACTTTTGATTATATTACTTATGATTATGGATACTTCATGATACTTTTATCCATAACATTAAACAATTTTTGAGAAAATGTGACGTATCACCTTCTTCCACTTGTGCTTTCAAACTATGTTTATTCTACATTTACATTAACTGCAAAATTGTACGGCTTTTGGGCGAAACTGCATTATTTATATTAGTCCTTGTATAGTCGCATGCCATCCTACAAGCATCAAGCAGATGGCTGAATTATGTAACCTAATCATTTTTTAATGTAATAATTTTTTTAATGTAATGTAGCACTTTCCGCCTTTTCGAAATTAACTTACTTTTATCATTTCTTAGCTCCCATTGAAATATGCGTGTCACTGAAATTTTGTTCTGAACGTGATCTATTATTACGTTATTAAAGTTAAGTTTGCAACGAACAATAGTTATACGTTTGGAGATTATTAAGCGATAGACGATTTATTAGTTTTAGAAAATTTATTTATTTTGTACTTTTCACATTATCTGAGCAATATAAAGGTATTATCACATGCTCAAAAGTTAACGCAACTTTGTAATATTATTACTCATACTTTGAATGAATGCTTGGAAATCCAAAAGCATAATAATTATTTTTCTTCAAGTAACAGTGAGAATTTTTGCTGTGTATAATATTCAAAGTTATAACAATAATTTTAAATACAGGATGTCTACAAATTGGTTGGGCAGTTTAGTAAGTTAAGAACTTTCGAAATATTAAAGGAAATGAACTAGATGAAAGTCAGACTAATAGTAATATTGCCGAAGTTTATTCATAGATGTCGTTAGGTGTCATAACTGACGCTATCGCTTAGCGAGCGGTAATCATTCTTGTTCGGCAATACGGTAATGAAGACGTACAACGGTGATGAAAAAGAGAAATGCTGTCTTTAGTTTCATGAAATTCATTCTGTTGTACAAGTACGACGAAATTTTGTTCGAGAATACAAACATGAACTATTTTCTATCCTACAACAATATATACTTTAATTTTTTTTCCCTGTCAATTCCATTCAATAAATCATTCTTTTTGACCAACTAATTTGTAGACACCCTGTATTATATATTCAATATAGTATAAATGCGGAGGGATTTATAGCTTAGGTTAACGATACGGAGCTTAGAAGAAGACATTTTAAAGGTTTTTCTGAAAAGGAAAATTTAGAGAAATGTTATTGCATGCATGGATCTTCCATTAAATGAAATTTGTTAGATGTTTTTTGAAAATGTAAGCGACTGTGATATGATCTTTGAGATATATATAGTTTCGTTAGATTAAATGCGTTATATAATATAACAAGAAACGTTATTCTTATTTTAAAAATGACAATAAAAAATTGTTGTCTGTAAAATAGAATAATAGAATTATAACAATTAGAATTTTAAATACTCAAAGTTAACTTACTTAAAGCAGTTAGCAATTGTTTTGGAACTTGTAAAATTACTGGAACTATTTATAATTGAAGAGCTTAGTGGAAGAACATGTTATGTTACATTGCCACAAAATATGTTTTATTTTTTTCGATGTAGCTTTTATGAGATATTCTATCTTATGGTAAAGCTAAAATACCAAGATTCTAAACAGTCTTGGAGGTCTGTTTAGAATCTTCGTATTCTAGCTTTACAGTATGATAGAATATCTCATAAAAGCTGCATCGAAAAAAGTAAAACATATTTTGTGGCAATGTAACATAACATGCTTTTCCACTAAGCATTTCAATTTATACTGTAATAAGACGCTTAAAACATACTTGCATAAACGCGAATATGCTATTCTTTACTAACTGCTGTTACTGCATGCTTTACGTAAGGAAAGAAAAATGCTTAGTAACAGAGTTCAGATGTTGCTGACGTAAAAATTCTTTTAAAATAATGCAGAAAAAAATCTTTAAAAATACAAAAAAAAAAAAAAAATTAACATTGAAATAAGAATTTGAAATATTTTGTAATGCTTAAATGTTTGGATTTATCCTTAAAACAAATGGAATTTATTTTACAGACATGATGAGTTTAAATATATTCAATAATACCCAGTAAAGGAAAACTCGCAAAAGAAATATTTTGATTACTTAACTGCCCTGAAGACAGGGACGGCGATACCATCGGGCAAACTCGTCGACTGAAAGAAAACAATTTTCTAGTCTGAATAATCAATTTATCAGAACAAAATATTTTTTGTTTTAATATTAATTGCGGGAAAAAAGAAACAGTAAATTACTAATTGAATGGGCCAGCTAATTTTATTAAGCAAAGTTTACTTACTTATTTTATATTGTAAAAAAAAGTGTACATATTACAATTCTTTGATGCTTCCTTAAAAAATTCTTTGATGCTTCCTACGGGCAATATTTATCAAATCTGAATTTTAAAACTGTGGAAGCTTTTCCCTGTTCTAAAAGTATTTTGTAAATTGGTGTTCTATATTGGTTTCCCAAATTTATTCATCTCGGTAAATATCTTTCAATGTACGAATTTAATATAAAATGTCTTACAATCTAAAAAATATGGACAACATGATATAAATGAACTTTCTGTAAGGAAGAACCCACGTTTTTAGTAACTGATGTTTTTTGAATGAAAAAAAGAATTCTTATTTCCCGTCGTGAATGTGTTAATAATAATAATAATAATAATAATAATAATAATAAAAAAAAAAGCAATACGAAAATTAATTTTTTTTTTTTTTTTGCTCTAAATATTGAAACTGAACCAGTGCGCAACAGAGGAGTTATTGGAATAGGAGATCGCTGAACTTTGAAAATAGAATTTCTTTTCGTTTTTGAGAAATATACTCGTATGGTGTAAGGCAGAATTGCTGAACTACCACTATTCAATGTCTACCTATTTCGTGAAGAAGGTCGCGAAGATGAATTATAAGATGATTATAAGTTTATTTCAGCTTACTGGGAATCACAATTTTGAGTTTGTAGTTCGTGGCTGTTTTAAAATTTTAATTTAAAACACAACGAAAGGACTTAAAAATTTTAAAAATATGACATAAAAATTAAAAAACTATAAAAAATATGAAACAGAAAAAAAAATATCACCAACATCTGGGACCTGTTTCAAGTTCTGTCTCTCGTTTTACTGATGTAAACTACAATTTCGAATCCATTTTAATATATACACACACACATAAGTTTTGGAGGGGAAAAAATTAGCCTTTGTGGAACGAAATACTGAAGGAATTCTTTAAATAAACTAGCTTTTAAATTAATTATTTTGCTTTTAAAATTATCATTTTCTGCAAGAAAAAGAAAACGTTATGTAAATGCATTATTAGTATTTCTTGGAGCCTTATGTAATATAATCTGTAAAAGCTATATAGAGTATTTTTTTAAAAGCTATATTCAAAAATTAATGTGCAAGCTGGTAGCTGTAGTTTTTGTACAATATATTTAAATAAAATCTATATGTGAAGTTTAAAAGAAAATTGTAGGTTTTTCATTTAAAAAACCTTAAATTTAAAATTCAGAAGCGGGTTTAATTCTTATAAAAAAGCACTACAAAGGCTGATACGCTATAATTCTTGAAATGTTATTCATTGAATATCTGTCATATTTTAGCTATATAATTATATTCTATGTGCTACTAAAAGTTTCATGAAAGCATGTTAATAATTATCTGTAATGTGTTATAGGTATTATTTAAATATGTATTTGTTTTATCTTAAAATATTCTATCTGATAATTGTAGAATTAATCTCTTTCTATATTAACAAGTAGCTCATATTTGTGCAAATTAACTTGCTATAATTTAATAATCTCTTTCCAGACTAAGAGATAGATTTATTATGTACTTTTCTTTTTTTCTGGATTAATTCCAAGAGCTGGCTTTTATTTCGCTGAGGATTAACAATAGCGTGAATGTTTGGAAGTTGCCAAATTATATGTATACATATGATAGCTTTTTCGTACAATTCTGTTGATGATATGCCATAAAATGTCGTTAATTCCTCTGTTTAGTTTTAAGGAAAAACACACAAACATTCATAAAAACGTTTGAATATCAAGTCATTAGGATACAACTTTCATTATTCTTCATTTTTCATAAATTTCATTAATTTAAACACATATAAAGCTATATCTTGAAGTTACGGGATACATGGGAAGACATAAAGCACGGAAATAGATTTAGAGTACAGTTTTACACACAAATTACAATAATTTGGCATCACAGACACAATAAAAGCATCTATTTATCATACACATATAATGCAAATGGATTGTTCTTATTTAAAATTTTAAAAACGTCTACATGAAAATTAAATATTTCGATGAACATGGCTTCAAAAAATCGAACAAATTATTTTGACAGCAAGTGACATTTTTTTTCTATGCAAAAGTTCTTCATAGAAAATTAATGATTTAAAATTTCTTCGCTTTATGCTTTTAACTCGTTGTTTAGTACAATAGCTGCTTTCTAAAATTTGCAACTTTTTCATGGTGACATTTAACTATGTTTGCAGCCTTCATGAAACGTTCAGTTGGAACTGAATGCAACTTATCGTTTCCTTTGTTAACATACATTATTATAAGCTTATTGATTGCAAACTGTTTGTTAGTGAATTTAATGTATTGTTTGATACTTTTATTGTCTGATTAGGTATCTAAGTTATTTGTAATGTGATAGCAACTTTTATTTTCTGAGCGATTTACTCAATTTCCGACATTACTGTTATACAGAAATAGTAAACGACGGGATAAATCTTAGTACGGTCGTAACTAATTCGCGGAAATTCGTAAACGTTAGGATTTTGATATTACTACATTTAAAATCGAGAAAAGATATTTGGAAAAAAAAAAGTAGCAGTAAAAAGTAGAACATTATTTGTCTCTTTTCTTTCTTTCTTTATTTTTCAGTTTTTTCAAAGAAGTCCTTATGGGTATTACAGTAATAGAAATTATTTGTTAAATAAAATTCCTTAAAAAATTACATAAGATTTTTCAAAATGGGTTATTTTTAATAACATTCCTTATCTAGACAAAGTTTTCAAATTTGCTTACATTGCTTGTATTATTTTACTTTTATGATTCTGTTGCTTAATACAACATTGTTTATCATTGTTAATTTAGTTTTTAATCTTGTTAGACGGCGGAGATAACTGAACTCGTTGCCAATTTTATATACAGCTGTTTTTAAACAAATGATAATGTGACTTCCTAATAGTTTCTGGTTTGTGACACTGTAAACGTAATTGGGGTGATGTAAAATTTTAAAATGTTTGGGAATACATTTGCCAAAGAAAATTTGTTGAAAACTACTTTTTTTTGTATGACTATATAGTCGTTTTCATACATAAATACTCATACATATAAAAAATAATGTATATTCTCCATTTACGTATTCCATTTCAGCCCATAGGAGTTTCATAAATTTAGCTTTTTTAGTTTATATTGAAAATAATTTGGATAATGAACTAGATAATATTCACAGAACTGCTTTTATTAGGTTGAGCAAAAAGTTCTGGGAAATTTTTAATGTAATAGTTACCAGAATTTGTATCGTATATAGGTGTACTAGTGGTACAGTCCAGACGTGGCTCCATCCAATTATGACCTCTTTCGATCAATGCGACACTTTTTCAAGGACCGTCGATTTGAATCCTTTAATGAAGTTGAAGAAGCATGTCAAGAGTTTTTCGATTGCAAGGAGCCGCCATGATGCTCCCAGCATATCCGGAATCTGGCAGAACGATGACAGAAAGTCGTGGACTATGATGGTCTCTACTTTGAAGAATAGTCCTCGTTGCTTTTGTTGTTAATTTGCGCATAACAGCGCAACTTTCACAAATTTCCCAGAACTTTTTGCTCAGCCTAGTAATAATGGTTTTAAGGTACAACATAATAAATTATTGCTCAAAATTGACAATAATAAGAAAGCTGAAAACAAATTTAACTGCACCCCCCCCCCCCCCCCAAAAAAAAAAAAAAAAAAAAAAAAAAAAAAAAACAATCAAACTTTATACTCGTCGTTATCTTCGAACATTTTTTGAGAAATAGTTTTTAATGTTTCAATATCTGCTTAATAGCTAAATCCTCTCCGAAATTAAAGGATATCATTTGCACTAAACTTGAGCAACTAATTTTTAAATTATTCAGGAGTATATGAAACATCTTTTATTAAAATCGAGAGATCGGAGAATTATTATACTGGCATGACTAACATGAAATTTCGTTTCAGAAAAAAGGGACACATGCTGATATAAAGTATAACAGAAAAAGCACAGCACTTGCAATATAATAACAAGAAGAAGCCATATGAATAAATTTCAATGAAAGGAAAATAATTTTCCCTCAAATCTATACAATACATCTATCCATTATAAGAAAAATCATTGAGATTGTAATGCGTAAAAATACAATATGCAACAATACAGCATCATTTAACTTATCTCGAAATTATGGTTTGAATTACCCGATGGTTAAAAGTATGGAAATAAACATGAAAGTGAAAATAAAAATAAAATAACGTGAACAATCTCAACGAAAAACGTGAATTATGGCTTTTCAAATTTTTGCATCGTGCAACTATAGAAAAGTCCCATTTGTCTTTGGGAAGGCTTCCGTTTAGATATAAAATCACTGATTTTATTTTTATTAAAAGACTAAATAAAATAAATAAAATAAGACAGACTTGAATACAGTTTTACTAAAAACATTAAAAATACATTCAGTAAATATGTACTTGATTTGTTCTGCTGTTTGTTTTTCGAGTGGTTAAATTGTACTGATGAGCCTTGAGGTTGCTTGGAGAAACATTTACTGAATGTATTTTTAATTTTTTTAGTAAAACTGTATTTAAGTCTGTCTTATTTTATTTATTTTATTTAGCCTTTTAAAAGTTTCAAATTCAGACGTTAAATGTATGTATATTGCAATTTATGTTCATTATTTAACACCTTTTAGTAATTTATGAAGTATATAAATACTTATTTTTCATTTACATTAATAGGTTATCATTGGTTGTTTGCAAATTGTCATGTGATAGCGCATGTAAATTTTTAAAATTTTTCCAATCGTACTTGGTATTATTCATTCTTTCTTCCGAATGAAGTAGTCTTACTAAACCTTGATAAAGATAGAATAAAGTATGATTAACTTTTGTAAACTACTGTTTAAAATAACTGCTGTCATGAAGAAATTAGTTTTTTTTTTTTTTTAAAGAAAAAAGAATATTTTTAAACATTAAAAATGCATCTCATTTATGTTAGATAGCAAACACTAATTTACATACAATACCTAACAGTTTTATTGCCTGTGCCTAATTATAAAAAATATTTTTTTCTTCTGGAATGAAATTCATTTATATCGACTTGGAAGAATTCTAATTTTATAAAGCATTAATTACAGCATAAAAAAATTAACGAATAAATAATTTAGGATTGATTGGTACATTTAAAACTAATCATGAACTATGAAAATGAAATTTTACTGAAGTTTAAAAAAAAAAATGTTAAAACAATATTTTCATGAATATAATATTGAAATAAATAATCTTACAAAATGTCTTTATTCAGGACGGGGGGGATCTAAAATTTCATTCTAATTGTCATCTTAACATTTGTCAGTTTGAAACAAGGAACATCTTCTCGTGATTCTTAATTTACCTTAAAAAAAAAAAAAAAAAAAAAAAAAAAAAAAAAAAAAAAAAGAGCTTTAAAATCTTAAATAAGAATTGCTATTTAATACTCTGAAGGTTATCAAGGAATGACTCGTTTATTGTTAAAAGTAAGTTATTAGATTTCAAAACGAGTGTTCTCGGTGAAACGTGACATCAAGTGTTTGTAGTTTCATGCTTGAAGTCACGAATGTGCTGAATGTGCAATTTCAATAACAAATGACAAAAGTGGAGCGAAAAAAAAAATCAAACATAAGATCCCCCCCTTCCCTCTCAAAAATAAATATAAATAAAATTATATTCAGCCATTTTGAAAAAAAAATTATGGAACTCAGTTTATTATAGTCCTAAGTAGCCATGTTGGCAGACGGGAAACCCCAGAAGACCCAAACTTGATTTTTCTGAGCGATTCAAGAAAAAAAAAAAAAAAAAAAAAGAAAAGAAAAACAGTCGCTGGATTTTTTGCATTGTTTAGTTATAAGCCACTTTTCCTAAAAATAAAATTCATAGTTTTAAGTCATACAGTTTATCGTAACACTACATAACAGACAAAAATTACTAAAAAAAAAAAAAGAAAAAAGAAAAAAAAAGAAAGAAAAGAAAAGAAAGAAACAGGATATTATGGAAATCAATTTTATTTTCAATATTTCTTTTCTAGTAAGATACATATTTCTGAATTATAAGGGATAATTACATAAGACGTCATAGTGTATATCAGACCCGTTATTTATATTCGAAACACGCCTGCACTTTGCTTAAAAAATTGTTTCCAGGTATATTTTCTTATTTTTGAAATTTTTTTCTTTCTTTCTTTCTTTCTATACTTTTTTTTGTTTGAATTAAAAGAATTTTATTGACTTACATGTTCACATGCTAAGGATGTAAAGAAAACTTGCTCAAACAATATTACACAAACACACAATTCACAAATGATCAACAGATATCTGGGAAATATGAGAAATACTTAGAGGTATCCGCAAATAACTAGATAAACCCACAAACATCAAGAAAATTCTCGAAACACGCTGGAAAATCTAGTTAATCAGGGGTATTTTTATCAGCACTAGAATGTTATCGGTAAGGAAAATGCTTATTCGCCACTAGAAAGTATAGAAAAGCAGACGTAAATTAACTCTTTAGGATAATTTGAAATGAAAACAATTTGAAATGTCTTATTTATTCGCAATACAATCATGAATTTACATGCATTAGTAGCAAGAATGTCACTGTTAACGCCACTCTCTGGGGATTAACTCATGAAAAATTTTGTTAAATTTTTAAAGGGTTTTATTAAATTTCGTCTTTATTTGTCACAGCTGTAATTTTTTTTTTTTAATAAAAGAGCCATTTTTATTATTTAAGGCCGTTAGTGATAAATGTAAATGCTAAAAACAGTAGAAATACTAATATTCAAATCTTCGGTTTAATTTAAAAGATTATGTGCATGATTAAAAATAGTAAGGATTTGAAAGATATGCGGTTAAAAATTATGTTAAAGTTCTAACTGTAAAAACATCAAATAGAAAATGGAAAAATTGGATTTTTTCGGTAGCGATCATTTTCTTTTCTCCTTGAAATAAACTCCTTATTAATCCCTCATTTTTCTATATTATAATATAAGATATCAAACCAATTATTTTCTAATAAAACAAGGCTTTTAATTTAATTTTATTCTATTTTATGCTTCCAGAATATTTATATTATTTTTGATAAACAATACTTAGCAAATCTTGATCATTATTTTTTTTTCTTTTTCAGTATGCTTTTTAGTTTGAAGACTGCATCCACTATTCAGTCTAGTAGAGATTTTTCTTCAGAAACGTCATCAAAATTCAGTACAAGAAGCAATCATAATTGTACTTATTTAAAATATTGATCAAAGTGTTGTAAAAACACAATATATCGCTTTCCCGCAAGAAAAGTGACACATCTCGACAAAAGTAAATTTCACAGGAGAAGCAAAAGGGGAAAATTTGCATGATTTTACTGTAACATGAAATTATGGCATTTAGCGCTGCATGCAGGACTAAATGAGGTTTGGAGGGTTGGGTCATTTTACCTCCCCACACAATCCACCCCGTTTTGTGGTCGCAAATGGACGTATAGCATAGTAATTTTCCGTATAACTACACTTATGAAACTTTTTGTATGGCAAGAGCTATGACAGACTTATTAGCGGAATGAAACGAAAAATGAATTTTTGAGCGATGTGTCACTTTTCTTGCAGGTCAGCGATATGACTTTATTCTGTTTTGGGCGTTTAGAGGATTTTCTGGATCTTTCAAAAATTCAATTAAGCAGCTTAATAATAAATATTTTGCACCAAGCCATCATGTACATAATTGCTTTAATGAAAACTAAAATACTATTTTCTATTTATATCACTTATTGAACTAAGTGTTTATCCTTCTCATTTTTTTTATTTTTAATAAAAATCTATTTTGGAACATATCACTTTTTGGATGCGAAAATTATATATACATTTTGTTTATACCCTATGCTTTAAATTATATTTTGACGGCAATAAATATACGTAAAAATAAATCTTAAGAATAAATGAGAAATTTCATATTATTTTTGGATATGAATAATTTGATTAAAAAAATTAATAGATAAAACAATAAATAAAATAAGGTGATTTTATATGTATATACTATGAAAATCTTTGTTTTTATAAAATTTCTTTTTATAGAATTATTATTGCAGCATAATGCAAAAAAATATATATAATATATTATTTCCGTGGAAGTATGTTGTGAATCTAAACCCTGATTTTTGCTTTAAAAAATTGCAACGTAAAGAAAGTTTATGTCAAAACTTCTTATTAAAATCTAAAATAAAGTAGAAAATATTTGCCTGTTGCATCCTTATATGGTATCTGTCTTCCTAACTGGAAATAGAGTCTTCGAGCGTGACCAACGAAATACAAGGCCAGTTCATGTTATGGCGTCAAGGTAATGACGTCACGATCATGAGAGCACTCGGTCGGAGCGCAACCAACAAAATGCATTGAACTACTGATAGTTGTTTACTTTATACTCTAAGATCTCAATAAAAGTTTTAAAAATGACTTTTTTTTCAGTTGCGCCTTTTTAGAATAAAAATATATTGTTATATATAATAGAATTCAAATAAAAAACTTATTAGAATGGAAACAAATCTAATTTAAACTATCTGACGAGAAATAACAAATATATTAATATTTTAAGATATACTTGCAGTACTAGTCACGTAATCATAAAGATTTGGTTAACTCAGAACCAAGACACAGTGCTCAAGCACTTAAAAGCAACTTATGCAGAAAATTTGTCCGGAGAAGTGTCACTGAAGAATGTGATGTTAAAAATACTCAACATACACTCTGTGATACTTTTTGGGTCACAAAAGGTTCATGTCAGATTGATCTGAAAACCATTCTTACTAAAAATCATATAGTTAAGATTCTGAAAAGAAAACATAAATATTTAAACTCAACAGACAAATTTTGGATCTAGGTTTAAGATGAAAGAGTTTTAATACATTGTAAGGAATTGTTTATAAATACACACAAACTAGATTTTATTTTGCACATAGTTTATAAACTTAAACACAGAAACATTGTAAAATGTATTCTGTTTTTATTTAAATTTCATTTAAGTAAACCTTCTGGTTCATAATATGTTTATTTGATTGGAAAGAAATGGGGATGCTTCAGCTGTGTTTTGCGTTTACATATAATTATTTTAGTAAAATGCAGCATCGCATGTTTAGCAGAAGTAAAAAAAGAAAAATCCAAAAACCCTTTTTAACATGTATTTTTTGTGAAGGATTGTGAAAATCTACTTTACAGCAACTTAAATGAAATAGCATTTGCTTTTTGATAAATAAATAGAATATGCATGTATTTCAGACATACTTTATTAAAATACAGAATATGTATATTTCAGTACTTTTAAAGTGTTCATCTGAAGGTTATCTTAAGTTTTAAAATGCTGTTTAAAAAACTGATAGAAAGCCAAGGTACAGTAACATTCTGAATTATAAAAAAAAACTATTAATTCTAATCAAAATGAGAAATTAAATATGTTTAGAAATAAATTTTACTTCGTTAGGTTGCTGTGTAGAAATCTTTTAGGGAAAAAATTAAAAGTAAACATAAGCTACATACTAAACAAATGTACAAAATATAACATTTAATAGAATGCACAATTTAAAGCTTTTAATTCTATGACGAAAGAAAAAAATAAACTGTAAACAGCGTATTCGGCCTATAAAATAAATAGATTATAGCTTAAGATAAGCAATGAAACAAATTTACTTCTGAAAACATGAAACTATATAGCAATTTATAGTTACCCATTTTTAAATACCCATATATTTTAAATACCCATATCGTTTATAAATACCCATATCAAGCTCTAGCACAACGATGGCAGATCAAAAAATAGTAATAAATTTAACTAATAAAAATTCACCTAATCCTTAAAATAGTATGTATAAATAATTACAAAACTTTACAGATTATAAATAAAAACAACACATACCCATTAGAAACCTGTAATATTCTTTAAAAAGTCATCTTTTAAAGATGTTATGCACTTTCTTAATTCTTTACTACGGAGAAGTTGAGTTTAGATGATCCGGTCCGTTTGACGTCATTAAAATTATGAACTATGGCCTTGTCTACCGTTGGTCACTCTTCGAGTAAGACAACGCTCCATGTCGCAAGATTCGAACTGTTCTGGAATGGTTCAAGAAACATAATAGGACCTAACTCAAGGGATCTTAATCCGATAGAGCACATTTGGGATTTCATGGAACTACAGCTCAGAGCTCAAAACGGCCATGTTGGAATATTCCGAATTTGCGTGATCGCTGCTCGAAAATCTGGCACAATATGTTTCCGGCCATCTACCAAGGACTTGTGGTGGCATCCATGCCAAGGCGGGTTGTAGCTGTTTTGAAGGAAAAAGGTATGCCAACGCGTTATTAGATAAGTGGTTATAATGTTCAGTGCCTATGCCAATTTAACGTATTGAAAGGAAAGTTTTTTTGGAAAAATCCTGAATTCTAGTTATGAAATTTGGTGTGATTTTCAAGATAAACATTAAATATAAAAATTTTTAATTTATGGGAAAACTTTTGCACTTATTTAAAAATATAAACAGTCATAATAAAAGAACTAGAAATGCAAATTTTGATTCAGTAACCGTTTATGTACTGAATTATGAATTCATATAAATTTATCTTCTAAAGCCTTTTTCTTGAATTGTTTAAACTACATTAGACAATTTACATAATCATTTAATAAATTTTAAAAGGATTTTAGAAGGACTGAAGGATTTAGAAGGATTAATTAAATTTTAATTTATAAGGATTTTGTGTAATATTTATAACCCCACTCAAATCTTTTATTTTAAATATTTTTCTTAGTTTTTTTAGAATTAAGAAATATACAAATATAATGTTCTTGCAATAGAAATATAGAAATATTTCCGAATTGAAAAATCTACCCCCCCCCCCCCCCTCACCAGCAACGGTGAGAAAACTGAAAAGATGCAAAGGCAAAAGGAATCATCCTTCTAAAAATATTTTTATTTTGTGTAACCATACTTTTGGAACAAGATAAAGTAATGTATCTATACCTCATTCTAAACTGTATTACAACTAATTGATGTATTAAATGAATTTTATAACAAGTTATTTTAATAGTGCTTATAAGTACCATCAGTAGATAAAGGGTTAATATGAAAATATTTAAGTTATCTTTTCAAAGTATTAGATTAAATTAGAATTTCCCTGGCCATCTATTCATTCTGTTAGTTAAAAATTAAGAAAGACTGTTGCAAACGATATCAGTATCAATTAATATCCGATTTAATTCTTAAAGTGAGAGTACACTACATTATCTTCAGTATTCCGAGTGAATCACGCTAGCTAAGTTATTTTGAAATTTTTCTTTAATGTACCATAAATTTGGGACCAAGTCACCATGGAAAGTATTTGGAAATTTTTTTTCTTATGAATTGCTTTGATCAACGGCTAAACGATATCTGCCTTTAAGTTACTGGCACAAATATCTGTTTGAGTTATTATTTAGATTTAACGGAAGATATATTCAACAAAACATATCAATTCTGTTTCAGAATTCATCGAAAAAAGCTATTGTTTTAACGTTAATGTATGTTGCTTGTCAGATGCTCGTAATATATTATGTTTTAACAGTTAAATATTTATATATCTTTTTATCACCACTTGTTAAAAAAACTAATCATCGCATGTTAAGGAATTATGAAAGATGTTTTATTTTAATCATAATCGTATGATTATCAGTAATAATTTTAATTGTAAGATTGCTTTAACATATTTTTGCTTAATACGAGTGCTTTGAACTTATTCTTTTTTCTTTTTTTTTTTTTTACACACATGTTCATTATATTTATGTTACAATTAAATGTTCCGGTATTTAACAACATTATTACCACAAAACTTCATTTTAAATTTAAATTTAGAGAATGTTACTACAAGATGATTATAGAATTGTCATCTGCATATTCTAAATCGGAAATATGTTACATTTTCTTCAAAAATTGAAATGCACTTAACATTAGACTTATAATTTTTCAAAAGCATAATTACTTCTGCAATCCAAGATTATCTTACTCTGCACTGATGTTCAATATTTATTACAGATTCTTACACAGGATACTTGTTATTTATACATATATATACTTGTTATATTTAGTCCTTAACGTTTTGAAGTTATAGTACAAAGGTTGAAAGTGCAATCAGCCTGATAGCAAAAACTGTGATAATATTACTTTATTTATTACTAATTCTTGATAGTGTCAGATATTATTCATATATGAGTTTAAGCGCTTCAAAGCAGTTGTGTGATTTTGAGCTCCATTCTTATTTTTATGAAGTTAGCATGCATATGTATTAATTCTTTGAGTCAAACAAATGCTATTTTGTATGTCTTAGTCTTTGTAAACGATTGGATTTCGATAAATAATAAACATATATAGAAAACCAATGTGTTCTTTTATTTTTCAGTCTTTAGCAGAACAAGAAAAAATACAGCGACAACACACATTGCTTTAATAGAAAAAGTCACTTTATGACAGTAAGGCAAAATATGATTATACATAGGCCACATACGATATCTAGAATTTACAACATTATATGTTTATACACATAACGTTAGGTATAACTTTATGTTGATAGAATTGTTTCTGTCATTATAATGAATATCTGTACTTGAGAGCAAAACTATCGTAAGTCACATTTCACTTATTTTTCAGAAGAAGTAAAAGTACAATAGTTTGCCTGAAGGTGAGATGTGACTTACGATGTTATAAAACAGAATAGCTCTGAAATCACTTATAATACAAGTATAGCGATAGCTTGGCTCGAAAGAGAACAATTGTTGTAGTATTAAAAGCTGTTAACATAAAATTTGTCATTGTTGGGCTTACGATAGTTTGTTTCTCAGGTACAGATACATTTTTTGTTGGTTTGCCAAAAAAGCCACGAGGCATAACTGCCAACTGTGCGTTTTTTCGTTACCACTACTTCTGATTAGTAATATTCACATTATTTAATCGTAGAAATTCTCCGATTAAATAAAGCAAAGATTTGTATTCGAAAGTAGTGATATTCAAAATCCATTTTTACTTGGTATTTATACATAATGTCAATACTTAAAAGTTGGCAGTTATTCAACATTGGTCATGGATTTTCATTATTCCATATGTTATTATTGTTATTATGTGTCATTACAGTATGTGAATATTTTAAATAAAAACTTTTATTCTCCAAATTTCAAATGGCACATTTTTCTTGACTATTTTTTAGTACTAAGCTTTACGAAACTTCCCCAGAAACCCCATGAATCTAGAAATGACTGATTTTTTTAAATTCAATCTTACTTTTAATCTCTTAAAGAAAATATGGTTTTGCCTTTTCTACCTTCAGTGAATTTAAATATTCAAAAAATCAATATTTAGAGGAATAATTATATGTTTAATGTTATTTTGATACAATTTTTTATTATTGTAAAATAATTTCTGCTTTTTAAAAGTTGGATTAAGATATCCACTACGTTTGGCACGTCCATTTTTTAAAGTAAAGCAAAAATGGGTATAACACTGATTATTTCAAATAAATCTTTTCTATAAGCTCTAATTTTACTAGAAGACTGTTTCTTTAAAGAGTTTACAAAGGCAAGAAGGAAAAGGGTAAATAAACAGATAATTAAAAAGAAAAGGAAAGGCTGGAATTCCACTTAAATAAAGTATTTAATTATTTTAATTAATAGTCACGGGATTTGGCTGATATATTTGCTCAAGGGTTTGTTTTGAAATACACTTTTCAAAATTTCAAAGGGAATTAAGAAATTTTCAACAAATTTAATAAATTACTCTGATAATTTTTAATAACTTTTTCTTTTATTACGTAGTATCTCGTTTCAAAATTCTTTTTACGGGTTTACAAATTGTTTAAGCGATACAAACACTAATAAAAGTTTAAGATATCCCAAAAAATAAAACAAAAATGAGTATAATAATGAATGTTTCTAATAAATTACAATATTAAAAAGACAACTGCGTTTGTTAAATAAATTATTTTGATGAAATTTCTTTCTAATTTTTAAAAATTTAAGGAAAAATAATTCAATATTGGATTTTTCCCGAAAATGTCCTCGAGACAAAAAGAATGGTAATTAATTTTTTTTTCAGTAAATATACTACACTCATGTCCAAAAATTAAGGGTAAGTGACCGAACACTCAATTTTATACGTTTTGTGGAATAACTACTGAAATGCTTGACGAATTGTTTTTGAACTTCTGGGATACAAGAACATGTTTGACTTCATATTTCTCAGTGAAGATAGTCGAGAGGACAATTATGTGGCTAATACTAAATTTAGTTCTAATATAATATTTGGAATCACCCAGGTAACAGAAAATTATCAAAATGGCCTGTCACTATATTAAATGACTATGTGAGTTCTGCTTAACGTTTGTGTGCATTTGTGTAAGTATAGAACTCATATTCGTGAGGATGTTAACATTTCTGTGAAAAATTCAAAAGTTTTTTGTTTATAGCATACAGAGTTTTCAACCAAATTTAACCCTACTTTCCGAGAACCTGAAAAAGAACAGTAGAAACAGTATACTGCAATTAAAACATGAATCTATTGAATATTTCATGAGATTTGGGCATTTGTATGAAGTCATTTTTAAATGCGCATGCGTGGAAGATAAAATTTTTATTTGATAATATGGTAGTCAGATATTTTGGACAACTTCTATAAAAAGGCTAGTCAAATATTGGGAAAACTTAGAAAGATACAGTGAGTTGATTGAAAAATTGTGGAACATCCCTTATAATAAAGCTACTTTTAGAAAGCAACTCACTATATCGCTCCTATCTTTCTGAATTTTCGCAATACTTGACTGAACATTTTATATAAGTTGCCCTAAATAGCTGACTATCAAATTATGCAATAAAAAATTTTTGAATCTTCCACGCATGTGCAGTTAAAAATGATTAAGAATGTATTAGTTGCTCCCTAACTGTCCTCCCGACTAAGAGAAATACTGAGAAATATGAAGTCAAACATGTTCTTTACATCGAAGAAGTTCAAGAACAAATCGTCAAGAATTTCAGTAAGTATTCCACAAAACGTTTTATCGAAAGCGTTCGGTCAGTTACCCTTAATTTTTGGCCATGAGTGTATTTGAGGTAATAAATGTGAGGCAATACATTTTTTTTTACTTCCTGTTCTAAGCCTTTGGTCTCCAGATGCATAGTTATAAATCAGAAACTACTAATTTTACCTTTAATATCAATATCAATGTATACTTTTAAATATAATACAAAATGTTTTTTTTTTTAAGTTTAAACTTATACACATATATATCTGTGTATACAAGGATAATATAAGTCACTTGTAGTTGTTTAAAAAATAATATGCTTAGAAAAATTAAATTGATTACATTATTACATTTGCCAACTGGAAATGCGGTTCAAAATATTTTCACAGCATTTTCTGAAAAATATTCCGCCTTTACCAAAAAATGGAACAAATTGTTTGATTACACAGTTTCTGCATAAAAGCACGTGACAATTTTTGCGAATAAAATGAATTAAAAAATGTGTTAGAAAGTTGGTACCTTGGGGTTTGAAATCTGACTTAAAAACAAACTTGCATTTTGATTCATTAAAGGCAGACTTTTGCTAACAATTGCTTCAAAATGACATCTCTTTCATCTATTTTTAATCACGTCTGTTTCAGGATTGAAACTTATGATATACATGATAGTTCTTATTAAAAAATGTGAAGAAAACGTTAGTTTTTCGATTTTATCTTCTTAAATTCTGCATCAAATCGCATAAGTATTTTATTATCATTATTTTTTTTATCATTTGATCATTAACCTAAAAAAAGTAATGATATCAATACAAAACTTTTTAACGGGTTAAAAGTTTGTGCCGTAGCACTTTATCTTAAGGCTCTAAGGATTTTCAATATGGATTTTAAAAATAATGATATAAAATTTTGAATGGCGCTATGTTATTAATTAAAATATATTTGTATAATTTATTTCAATAGAGTCAAAACACTGTATTAAGCACTAGAGTCGTGAAGGAAATTTTCCCCTTGTCATTAATAAACAATATAACATACTTATAACTACTTAAAAGGTGACTCAAACATATAAAAATATTATTTAATGCAACCCTGAGATCTATCGAACACACACGCGTTCATTTTCAAAGGGAAAAAGATGACGATTGAATAGAAATACATTTTAAAAACAAAAACAAAAATAGTACGCATGCGCAAGTGGAGTTCAGTCCATTTCTCTGCAGAGGGGTGAAAAGATCAATTCATATTATCAGGAGGTCTTGAAATATTTAGGATAGTGTACCAAATTGCGGGAATATTATAGGAAAGGACATCGTTACAAACGTTATCACTTCTAAGTAAAATCTCAATGGATTCACGGATTATTGAAGAATAATTGTTAGTCATTGAAATGATCATTTCAGCTTTTTCGAAGTTTATCTTAATATTTTCTTTTTGATGCAATCTGGATAAAGCTGTCAGCTTTATAACGTTACTTTTTAACCCGTTAAGGGTTTTTGTATTGATAGAATGCATTCAGTGATTGGAAGTAGCGCGCTACAAGTGACGAAACTACAGCAGTCGCTATTTTTACCAGCAGTTTGTAGAGTAACGCACTACATTTAAAAAAATGCAATGGAGCGAGTGGCGAGATACAAAAAATTCAGCAGTTTATAGAGATAAAGTTTTAACTCTACTTCAAGAGCGCAGGGCTGCCACAGACGACTATTTTTTAATATCCCACCACTTTTTCAAAACAAAAAACTTTTTCAAACATATTGATGTAATTTGCATAAGAAATATACTACAAAATGTATTTTTTAAAAATAGTGGTGCGAGCAGAATATAAAAATAATCGCCAATGGCAGCCCTAAGAGGGAAAAAAATGCCATTCTTCAAGTCACATGATCGTAACTTGCTTCTTTTGTGCAAAATGCGTTCTGCAAAGAAAGAAATTTTTTGCTGGGACCACTTTATAGTCTTTATAAGCCTAAAGTTCCAGAAGAATCCGACAAGTATATCTTTAAATATTCGACAAAATGTCTAAAATTAAAAGTGGCCGGTGATTAATGGCTATGTAGTGTATATATAAACTAACATCTTAAAGACTAACACAAAACATTTTCTTGGATGTTATCTTTCTTAATCATTCGACATAATCTTAAAGCCGCGAAATAGAGACTAATTTTCAAAAGTAGTTTGTAGTCGTTACTTTTTAAATCAGGTAGTTGTATAGTTGTAGTTCACTACATTTTCGATAAAATAGATTTAATTGTTGTTCGCTACAAAAATAAAGTAGTTTATCCTACCACTGAATGTATTCTCTAATGCAATTGGGCTTCTTGTTCATGCTACAAAACTTTGTCACGCTCTTGAAACATACAGGGCGTTTGAAACCAAACGTTTCTGCAGCTGTTCGAACGTTTTTGAACTGTTCCCATCAGCCCCAAATACTTTCTTCCTAAGTGCCTCCTTTATCGTATTAAGCCTAACTTGGAAAATAAAATATTTTTAACTGAAATAAAAATAAAAAAACATCAAAAGTTTACTTCATTGCCGTCAAACTTTTTTAAAATGATTTTTAACAAATAATCCTTTAAGAACTCACGTGTCGAAGCAAAATCGAATTCGACGAATGCAAATATTTGATAAAATTGATTGACTGAATTTATAAAAAAAATTATGAAAAATAATTACAATAATTAAACAATCTTATATTGGCGGGACAAACTCTTAAAACAAATATTATTTTTATACTGCTTTCATTAAAAAAAAGGAAAAAAATTATAAATACTGATTCAGTTGAAAGATCAGGCCAGATGACTAAAAAAAAAATCAATATATAGTCTTGTTAGTCTTAATATATTGTCTTTCAAATACATAGATTATTATTTCAAAAACATTTTTTTATTAAAATAATAATATAAAGTAATTAAAATAATAAAACTTTGTAAAAAATCACCATAAAATAAAAACAGAACATAGGACGCGTTTCGAGCTAAAAATATAACAGCTCGTCATCAGCTACACTAAACAGGTGTCCGTAAGCGGACAAGGTCAAAAATGAACTGAAAGGGAGAGAACGTTGCAAAGAATGCGACAGATGGCGCTAGCTGAAAGGGGTACATACAGAAAAGAAAAGTGTTGCCAAAAAGATAGAAGAGAAATTGATAGGGAAAAATGGAAAAAAAAATAAACAAAATTAAAATAAAATAAAAGAAGTAAATAAAAAATATAAACAATAATGATAAATAAAGAAATATAAAAGAATGAAAACAAGAAAAAACCAAAAGATCCTTTTTTTAAAAAACAAAATAAAAAGAAAGAAACAAGAGAAGAGGGAAAAGAATTACAAAAGTAATTTCCACGCTGGAGATAGGAAAGGAGATGATGGAAGATCATTGACAAGATTAGCAGAATATTTAGAAATAAAATATGCTTCATGAAAATCCAAGTGAGAGGGAGAGGCAGGGGAAGAAATAATTTTGGCCATGGAGAAATTGAAATGATGACTGGAAGACCAACAGTGAGAAGCAATCGAAGATTTAGAGATTTCTTGATTTGCAATATACCTCTGATGCTCGCCTAATCTGAATTTTAAAGCTCTCTTAGTTTGACCAATATAACCTAAATTGCAAGAGCAAGGAATAAAATAAACACCCCAGTAGGAATAGGATCTTTTAGAGAAGAGAATTTAATTTTATTCATAGGTTTGAAGATAACTTTAAAATTAAAACGAGAAAGGATTTTAACAATTTTGGAACAGAGAAGAGAATAAAAGGGCAGAACTATTATAGAGTTAAAATTAGGAGGATTATTTGAATCAGATAAAGGACGTTTAGGCTTATTAAATTTATACAAAGCTTTATCAATCAAAGAGGGATTATAACCACGAGCAAGGGCAAGAGATTTGAGATAATTAATTTCATTATTCAGAGTAGAAGAGTCAGAGCAAAAGCGTAACGCCCTAAAAACAAAAGTATAAAAAGACGCCACTTTTTGTTGAGGAGGAAGAGATACAGCGAAAGGTTTCCTATAAACGGAGGTAGGGAACCGATCTGGATATTTCGAAACCAAGACGTCAAGGAAAGGAAGAGAATTATTCTCTTCGTCTTCGAGAGTAAATTGAATACAAGGATCAACAAAATTAACAAGAGAAAAGAGATTAGAAAGATCCAGGTCAGAGGGAATTAAAATGAAAGTATCATCAACATACCTAAACCAGAAAGGAAATTTATATAAACTAAAGAGTTTTTCTTCAACAAAATGCATATAAATATCACATAAAAGAGGAGACAGTGGATTACCCATGGCCAAACCCTCAGTTTGAGAATAGAAAGAATTATTAAACTGAAAAGCAGTTTGCCTAACACAAATACTAACTAAATGCAGGATTTCATCAATCTCCATGGAAGAGTAATGAAATTCGCGCAGCCTTCTTTCCAAACAATCAATTGCCCCTTGAACAGGCACGTTAGTGAAAAGGGATTTAACATCTAAGGAAACCATTATATAATTGCAAGGAGAAAGGGGTTTAATTTTATCAACAAAGTCAAAAGAGTTTTTCACGGTGTGAAAGTTAGTGGAAGATAAAGGAGCGAGTAACTTAGAAAGGAACTTGGCAAGTTTATAAGAAGCAGTATCAATATTGGAAACGATAGGGCGAAAGGAAAGAGTAGGTTTATGGACCTTAGGAAGAGCATAGAAACGAGCACAATTAGCGATAGAAATGGTGACCAAACGTTTGGTGTTATCATTAAGAAAGACAGAATTTTTAATGACATGCTTGATATCAGATAATTGCTTAGTAGAAGGATCCTTCTTTAAGTTGGAATATGGACCAGAGTTTAACATAGATTCGACGTGGGAAATATAATCAGATTTATTGAGAAGAACTGTTTGACCGCCTTTATCAGCCTTAGTAATAAGAAGGTTAGGAACGGAATTAAGTTCACTGAGAGCAGATTTCTGCGAAGAAGAAAGATTAGACTTTTTAAAAGATTTATTGGAAGGCATTTTATGCTGATTTTTTACAAAATTTTATTATTTTAATTGCTTCATATCGCCAGTTTTCGGTGCTGTTTCGCTCAATAATATAAAGTGATTTTTACTTTCGATTAAAATAAAGTTCTTTAAATAAATCAGGCTAACAATGAAAAAAAAAGATTTATGACAAATCTCAAGAGATAAGTCGTTCTTTTTTTTTTTAAATGAAACTTACAAAGAGTCAGTTCACTTGATTAAAAATGAAAACGTTATGAAACTGTTCTAAAACATTTATGTTAAGTTAAAGAGTGGTTATCACATTTGATTGACTAAATATCACTTTATAAATGACTGGTTGAGAAATTGCTTCGATTGAGAAATTAAATCGATTTTGATGTCAGAATTTAAAATTTAAAAACTCGGAAATTGTACGTCAAATCTGGAAAATGAAGTGCATTCGTATTATAACAAGTTTTATAAATATTCAGATCTGCACTCTTATGTAAATGGATCAATACATTACTTATTACGATTTAAAATGAACAAAGTGAAATTGAACAGCTAAAACTAAGCTATAATAATTACCAAGCTAAAATTACCTTTTACTTATTTATTACGATTATATATATTGAATTCAGCAATACGGAAATAATAGGACTCCATCTTAAATGGGACGTAATCACCATGGCAACCTAGAATCAATTACCTATCATGGGATATCATTGATTTGATTACGTATGATAGGATTTAATAGAATGAAGAAAAATTTTATTAATGTCTTTATAAGTTTTGATTCGATTTTCATAAAATTTGAAAATACTCGACAAAATTCAGCAACGATTATATATATTAAATTTCAAACCATTCGGTTGGGTAGTTTTTGAGCTATTATACTCGGACAGACGGATAAAGAGAGTGATGGACGCACCAGGCGACGACTATAGGTGCTACGTACATACATAATTGAAGAGCTGAGTGGAAGAACATGTTATGGCACATTTTCTTAAAAATTATTTTATCTTTTAGACGAAGGTGTTATCAGGCATTCTATCACATGGTAAATCTAAAATACCAAAATCCTATTTAGCCTTGAAGATTTAAGACATTATTCATTAATATTTAATATTTTAACATTTAATAATGTAAGTAATATTGATATTTTTTAATATTGAAAAATTAAATATGAATAAGTTTTTTGATAGAGTTCAGTACCACATCTGTTAATATTTTAAACACTAAATCAAACAGAAAATAAATCATTAAAATTGGCAACAAAAACTTTCTTATCAAATTTCTTTAAATGTAATTTTTGTTACTTAACATGTTCTTCCACTCAGCTCTTCAATTACGAAAGCACCTAACAAGCACATTTAATCGGCTAATTTTTGTTAACCCTTTATATCTCAAATTATGAGTGCATGAAAATTTCATCTTCTAAAGCATTTTTCGTGAACTTTTGAAACTACATTAGAAGATTTATACAATCATTTAATAAATTTTAGAAGCTTTTTGCCAATTAAAGTTAATTAATTAATTTTCAATTTATAGGGAATTTGTGAAATATTTATAACTCCACTGACATCTGTTATTTAAAATCTTTCTTTTTAGTATTTCATAGGATTAGGAAATGTACAAATATAATGCTCTTACAATAGAAACATAGAATTATTTCCTAACTGAACCCCCCCTCCCCCGCAATCATTCAACGTCAAGAAAGCTGGACAGACGCAAATGAAAAAGATATCCTTTAAAAAATGTTTTTGTATTGTGCAACCAATAATGCTTTTGGAACACGATAAAGTAAAGTATCTATAACCCATCCTAAACTGTATTACTACTAATCGATGTATTAAAGGAATTTTATAGGGTCATTCCATACAAAATGAGCAAATCAGCTGTGGATGACATGTTACAGATATTAATGAAAATCATCATATAAATAGATCATATTCATTGATGAGTAAATGCAAAATACTAGATTTTACGATTGTTTTTTTAGGCATAAAAACTTGCATTAAAAGTTGATACAAAATCGAGGTTTTGTATACATGCTTGAAATTTAAATTTTGATTATTAGCCTTAGGAACGGTAAGACTATATTAAAATTATTTACAATTAAGAATGAATAACAAGTAAGAGATTGGCGTAATTTAGTAATTGTCTTTTTAATCCGTAATGAAAAAATAAATAAATAAGGAAAAATTTGAATATTTCTATTACTCGTTTAACCAGGAAGAAATGCTCTCAAAATAATTTTTTTTTTTTACATTATAGATATAAATATATATTTTAAATTTAGATATTTTCATTCCTGACTTTTTATTTTACAATGAGAAAAAAAATAAATAACGATAAATTTTGAGGGAAAAAATCGAATATTTCTATCACTTGTTTGAACATGAAGGAAAGCTCTTAGAGCTTTTAAATTATTTGATATTATAGATAAAAGTCTATATTTTAAATATAGAAACTTTTATTCTTGCTTTCAGTTTATATTTGCCCCAAGAATATTTTAAATTAGAGTAGAAAAATGATTCAGCTGAACAAATAATTCTAAATCCGGGCAGAAAAAATAGATGGCAGCACTAATTTTTTTCCCTTGAAATCGTGCAATATTTTAAGAAACACGCGCGAATTCAAAGAGAAACAGCCCATGGAATATAACAAATATTACCTTTTTGAACCCGTTTTTGTTATATGGGGAATCAAAAAGTAATCTTGAATTTTTTTTAGCATATCATGGACTTATAGATCTTTATGCCTGTGCAATATTGTAAATGTCGGACCTTTCCTTTATTTATTTATTTATTTATTTTTTGGCGCATACATATGAGGAAAAATTATGATTATGCAATTTTTTTCAATGTTTCTAAGTCTTTTCTGAAGATGAAGGAAATAAATGGCAACTTTCGAACTTGGGGAATTCGATCTTCATATGTAACACTACATCAGGCATCAATTTCACAGATGTTTTTCAATTCCTTTGATTTTTATAATGTTTCTAATTTTCTCAAAATTCACAAATTTCCAATTTTTACAACCAATTTAAGATTAATCATGGTGTTACCAGATTATTATTACTCAATAAATATCAAGATAATTTTCCAGAGGTTACAATGTTATAAAAAATAATTTCATTTCTGTTAAATAGCTTTCAAAATTCAGAACTTCAAACATGTAACAATGGACGATTGCACAAAATGCCATTCTTTATCACAAGTTTTTTAAATCTCCAAAACTGCTAAAATAATTTATTTTTTGTCAAGATATTTTGCAGAGTTCTATTTGAATATAAATTGAAGCGGTGTATAAAATTTTATTAAAATCGGTTTGTATGAGGCGACGACTTTTTTTTTTAATTTTTGCTCATTTGTCACAGGTTGGAATGACCCTATAACAACTTATTTTATTGGTATTTCAAGGTACCGTAGGGATATAAAGGGTTAAAGGATTGTATAAATTGCTTTTGGCTGGTAACATTGACATCTTAATCTATCTCCAGAAGAAAAGAAAGCAGGTTGACTATTTAAATAGAAATTTTAAAACGACTCGGAATCCTTGCTTAACATTCATATACATAGTGCATGCCTATAAATTATTGTCGAAGTTTACCTATGTAATAACTTTTGACTTAAGAACATGGCGAAAAATATTATTATATATTTGCAAAGTATATCTCAAAAAGTTTTTTTTAAATTTATACAAACAAAGCTATATATGCGTAAATTTACAACTCATATACATGGAAACTCTTCATTGTTACAAATATTATTCCTAGGACTGACATAACATCAGAACGGCTGGCAATTTTACAAAAGTTTTTGGAAAATAATTTATATCAGAAATTTTATTGAAAACTGGTAAACTGATTACTTATTTGTTATAGCGGCCCACACAATTATGATTATGACAAGTTGCAGCTAATTTCGCCAACATCGTACCAAGATAGTGAAGCACACACGTATAATACCATATAATACCATTTAATTATATCGTATTCGATAGTTTAATAGTTTTTACCTTACTTCAAGTGTGTAATTTATTTATTTTTAAGAATTAACAATCTAAATAGTACAACATATGGATTAAAAAAAATGTAAACAAAGATTGAATAGACATGACCGCAAAAAGCCTCAAATCCGCATAACACTTGGAACCAAACTGTGAAGATTAGTAGTCTTCTACTGTACAGAATTTTTCATAAATGTGTTTCGTTCTTAAAATGTGTTATTTTCTTCTATCACTGCGGAATAAGCGAGAAAAACTCATATTCTTGCATTATGAGTTGCATATATCTTTATATCTAATTTCCCGTCCTTTTGACGGGCTACCTTTCTAGTAATAAAATAATAACAATAATTAAAATTTTAATAAATTCACCAAAACGTTATTAATGAATTATGAGTACAAAAGTAGATAGATATACATAAGTCGGTAATAACTTTCATAAATAATAAAAAGAATATTTATCTTTATTTGATTATAATCGTTATTTAATTAATAACGTTATGAGTTGCATTTTTGCGCAGATGTGACTTTGTGTTATTAAAAAACTTTTTGACTTGTATTTTACGAATATGTAATAATATTTTTTGTCATCTTCTTAAACCTAAAGATATTAGGTAAGAAAATCACGACAATAATTTATGGACACCCTGTATATAATTTTCTTATTCATTAGATTAATTTCCTATTCATTCTCCTTGCCAGATAAGCTTTAAATTTAATTTTAAAGAAATGATAAAAGGAAACTTTTGTACCACATATCAACCTCTTCCACTTGTCTTTCCTAAAATGTGAAATGTTGAATTTTGATGTACAGTCGTGGAAAAAAAAAAGTAAACACTCCCTACTAACTCCTCAACAAATTACCATAGAAGAAAGTTACTGGTACCGAACGATAGGAAATAAAGTCTACTTTTAAATGGCGTATATAAAATTTGCTTAGGAGGCCGTCTACATTTTAAAACGAACATAACTTTGTCTTTTTCAATGCCAGTACACAATTCTGGTAGAATAAATGAATTCTACACCATTTAATTAGCCTAAAAACAAAGTTTTATGTTATTCGTACCGTAAATTTCCGAGAAATTAATTATTTTAAAACGAGCGTATTTTAAGGGCTGTATCCAAATTGAAGTTCGGTACTCGATTGTTAACCG
Organism: Maratus speciosus; assembly: GCA_963932465.1. Taxonomy (NCBI): domain Eukaryota; kingdom Metazoa; phylum Arthropoda; class Arachnida; order Araneae; family Salticidae; genus Maratus; species Maratus speciosus. Next base: position 420,696,082 of record OZ010789.1, on the reverse strand, counting down.
AGAGAGTCCCCTTCTTAATCAAGGCACCTTAAGCGTCACTCAAGCAGTCAATGAAGTCTACTAGATTACACACTGTAAAAAAAAATCTGTGAAGTTACTAAAGTTTTTCTAGGAAACTGGGATTCCTAGAGCTTTTCATTTAACGTCAACAACAAAATTTCATGTAACAGACACACTTTTGCGCCGAAAATCAAAAAATCTGTAAGGTTACTAAGAATTTTTTTGGAAACTGGGATTCCGAGAACTTTTCATGTAACTGCAGCCAGGGTTACAAATAAAAGTTTAGTAAGATTACTGAAATTTTAGCAGATTCATTTGTAAAGTTACAGATTTTTGTAGCTTTACAAAAACTAGTTTTGTAGATTTGCAGCTTTTTTCGTACAGTTACAGGTGAAAGTTTAGTAAGCATGTATTTTTACATCTGTAGAACTACAGATTTTTTTTTACAGTGCAGGACATCATAAGAAATTTCAAACTATCTAGTCACTGCTATCATAGACGGCCCCTTAAACCATCATTTTGCCATTTTTTAAGCATAATTTCAAAAGTACTTGGAAGAAAAATGTGAAATTTTGGATTTCCATAAAGCAGAACTTAATAAATCTAAATCCATAAAAAAAAATGTGGGTTACAATTCATAATTTTTTCGAATATTAATTTCGTAATTCATAATTCATATCATAAAATTATAAAAATTGCAAATTCAACGTATTTATGTTTGGGTATATTAGTATTATTGCTACACAAAAAAATAGCACATTAAGATCATAATTTCAGGAGATATAAATAAAAATATGAAAATGTAATTTAACATTAGAAGCACTAAATTTTGAATGTTTATAATTAAAAAACTTATTATTCAAATGACTTGAAATTTGGTGTCTAGGCATAGTTTGAACCGAAGATTTGAAATATCTCGTTAAAATTGGGTATTGCCACTGAAAAAAAATGAAGTTTGGATTCGTTTTAATATGTAGATGGCCCCCTAAGCAAATTTTATATACATCATTTAAAAGTAGACTTTATTTCCAATGGTTCGGTACCAGTAACTTTCGTCTACGATAATTTGTTGAGTAGTTAGTAGGGGATGTTTACTTTTTTTTCCCACGACTGTACCTTTTCTTCAGAACTGTAAAAGGTATTTCAATAATTCTTTTTTGAAGTCACTTTTATTAACAAACAAATTAATCCGAAATTAATGATTTTTATTCTGTTGCAATGCTGTTTTTATTTTATTATTATTATTTTTTTAATAGCCAAAAACTTTAAAAACCTTAGTTTAATTTAAGACATTAATTTAATAAATTTTTAAAAATATTTCTAATTCAAAATTTTTGAAATCTTCTCTTTAGTTATAGTTTCTTTTAGCGTATATGAAGGTATATTGTACAAATTTTCAGCTAGATATCTTATAACGCTCCTGAAGAAAGGTATATCGAAAATAAGCAATTTTACATCTCATCTCAAAGTTTCTGCTTCCGCCCTATGTCGGTTGGTCTACAGTTGACCACCCCGCTCTCTGTCGCGCGTATCGGCGGGCTCAGCTTCGGCTTTTTTTCTTTTATGCCCTCAATAAAAGGGACCGGAGGTAAATTTATGCTCTACAGACTCGGTTTCCATGTCTGATCGTGTCCCTCTCGGGCAGTCAAGCAATCAAACTTTAGGGTATAAAGAGTATAGGGGTTTTTGAGTTCCCTTAATGATCTTGTCATTAATTCCATAATTAATACTTACAAAGCTACATATTTTTTATTCCTGAAATTGCTATAAATGTTTGAGGGTAATTTGAAAATACATGTTTCAATTATTAACACCCTTTTTGGCTTTCTATAATACATTTTATTTACCATATCAAACCGCGAAGTGTAAGACATTAGCGCACAGTATACTTTTCTGATATAAATTGCTTGTATAATGAAATGTTAAACCTAGATGTATACCGATATTATTAAAGAAATAAACTCCTAATATATAGATGAAAAATACGGAAGAATACAGATATAAGTAAAATTGCATCTGTTTTTCCAATTCAAGTCAAGAAGTTTTGTTATTTCTAAGCATTTCTCACGAAGTTTTTCTCTAGAGTCTAATTTTCTCTCTTCTAACGTCATTATATTAAAGTGTGGCATATAATCACCATTAATAGAAAACTTTTAAAGAAGTGAAATAGTATGTTGTTTGAGAAAAAATTACTGCTACAATTTTTTAAGAAAGTTTTTACTCCACCTTTATAAATGCATAAAATTTTTAAAGTTATTTGCCTTAAAAATATAAGATTAAGCCTGATTTATTTTATTAAAGTTTATGGTTTCCAGAAATTATATCCATGAATTATATGAAGCTTTCAGTTACAGTAAACTCTCTGTAAGGCGGACTCTGTGTAAGACGGAAATCTGTCTAACTCGGAAAGATTTTCAAGTCCCTGTGAATCCATAGACATAGAGTGAAATTTGGTCTAAGGCAGAATATTGTCTACTGCTGAAAATTTTCTTGGTCCCGATCGCTTCCGCCTTAGATAGAGTTTACTGTATTTGCTACTTTTTCGGTTATCTATAACACCTTTGAGTTAGCAAATATAAACAGAGAATTGAAAAGACAGAGCACTAAACATTTTCTTGAATTTATCTCTATATGAGAGAATGTTAAATGCAAGTGTGTAACTATTTTAGTGAACTTATTACATAGAGATAATAGAAATAAAGTAACATTAGATAAAAAAGAACAACAACAACAACAACAACAACAAAAACAGACAAAAAAAAATTCATTATGAAAATTTCCCTAGAGTCCGATTTCTCACTCTTCTAACTTCATTATATTCAAATGCAGTATATAATCACCATTAACTAAGAACTTTTAAGGATCAAATATATTATGTTTTTTGAGACAAATTCATGATTATGATTTTTTAAAGACAATAATTCACTCTAGTTGTAAGCGAAATTGTATAATATAATACTGTAAAGCATCTTTAATACATTTGTCCTTGATATTCGGATGCAAGTCAATTTTTCCTAGTCCAATGTAACCCTAGATATAAAATTGTTAAAATGTTCCGATATGTGAAAAAAAAATTAATTTGTGCATCAAGTTTTGAATTATTATTTTCTTCTATATGCTTATTGGAAAACATCTGGTGTATATGGGAACGTCCATTCGTTACTCTTGTGATAATTAGAGCAAATTTTCATATATAATTCCAATTATTTTATTACAAAATACAATTAAGATAAAAATTGATATAACTAGCTAAATACCACTGTGTTCCACACACAAACATATATCTAATTTGTAACAAAAAGCATTTTACTTATGTATATATTAAATGACTCTTGTGACACTCTGGTCACAAGAGTAACAAAATTTTGATTGATTATATAGACAAGGGAAATGCTTTTTGTTACAAATTAGATATATTTTATGCGAGTGGAACATAATTGTATTTAACTGGTTATGCCAATTTTGTTTTAATTATATTTTGTAATAAAATAATTGGAAGTATTTGTGAAAATTTGCTCTAATGGTCACAAGAGTAACAATGGACGTTCCCATATGAGAAAAGTTATTCTTCATTTCCTTACGAAAACTTTGACTTTTTTATTCTTATTTCGCTCTATCAAACATCGATTCAATTATATGTTATCTTCTGTTGGCAGTCAATCTAATTTCGATTGCATGGTGCAGTTTAAAACAAGAAAATGTATAGCAAAGTTTTCTCAAAGCTGACCCTTTAATCCCGAACAATTTTTCTGCCCAAAAAGAAATTGAAGCAGTTAATGATACTGCAGGGGGCAATTTGTTTGCAACTTTACAAGTGAAGGCATGAAATTCGATTAATATTTATCTACTCCAAACGTGCCTTCTGCATATGTATCTTTCTTCATTCCATTTAGAGAATCAGAAAATAATTGAACAATATTTTTGCAGTAACTATTTGAAGATGGTAAATATCATGTCACCGCAAGGAATGGTGGTAAATATCGTGTCACCGCACCCGGTAGGCGATAACTGTACAGTTGAAGAAATCACAAGTAACGATTAGAATACAATTCCGAGTATATTTAGATCCAACGCATTTTTTTAATAAATTTAACGTAAAATTAATATCAAGTTAAGACTGTTCTCATATCCAAAGGATCTTGCTTTCTGGCGCATTTTTAGTTCATTTTTGCTCGAAAGCACATAAAATTGGCAGATGTTCTTATTCAAAAACTATGTAATCGGAAGACGTTTTCCATTTTTTGGTAAAGGCAGAAGATCTTAAAAAAATACTGTTAAAGTGGGCGTTTTGAACCAAATTTCTTGGCGCCAGAAAGAAGAAAAACCGACCAGACCGTCACATGACCATAATTGCTTACATCTGGATAAGTAATTTATTTATTTAAAAAATGAAAAACGCGTTTCGATTGTAAATCTCTTCAATAGTCAGGCCTGTTACACTGTAAAAAAAAAAATTCCGCAACGTTCCTGGGAAAAAATGGGCAGCTGAGTTGCCCATTATTTCCAAGAAACATTTCTTGAAAATGACTGGAACTTTACTGTATATGTTAAAAACTTTCTACAGAAATGCCAGTAAGTTTCCTGCGAAATACCAGGAATATTTCTGTTGACAGCAAAACATTACTGACATTTCACAGCATGCGGGATCCGCAGACGATTTTTACATTTCCAGTTGACAATTTTCGCTTTATTATCATTATTTGTTAGAATGAAAAAATATTTTGAAATTGACATCAAAATTATTATTTATAATTTACACGAAAAAATAAATTTCCAGTTAAAATTCAATAAAGTAAATATATATATATGATATATTGTTTCTGAACTTTGCTTAAAATATAAAAATATATAAATGTAAATAATAATTAGAAAAAAAATCTACACATAAAATATTTTGGATTTTCGTCAGTAATTATGTTAGTTTACAAGTTAGATAAAATACATATAAATTTTCATGAAAAAAAAAAAAAAAAACCTAAACGTAATTGTATATTTTTTCCGAGAAAAAAAAAAAAAATATTCAAATTTGCAGCAATTCAAAGTGTCAAATATATATCAAATTCAAATCAAATTGTAATAAAGTGTTAAAATATAAAATTAATTAAAAAAGAAAAAAAAAGTCAAGAGGTAGCATCGAACTCGAGCCGTACGGGTGGCGTGCGAGCTTTCTGCGTCCACACCACGAAAGACACGTTGAGAGCTGCAAACTAATGGGTATTTGAAACGTATGCTAAACCTCGGCATTTAATTTCTGAAAATCTAAGGCCCATTTGAAGAAATCCTTTCACAAGAATAATTAGAGATAAGAACTCTAAAACATACTTTGAATTAATCAAAATCGGTGAGAATCATGTTTGATGGTCCCCTGGTTAATGGAGATCCAAATAATAGGTGTATTTTTTTTACACGGTCTGCTCGTTAAACATTCCACAGACAAGTACGAGAGATAATCTCTTAGCGATGTCACAGAGGTATTGTATTTTCATCTGAATTGTCTTGACAATAGAGACGTAAAGGATTATGTCGTCTATTGATTTATTTGCATTCCATATTGATTTTTTTACATTCATTTAAGGAATTCGTTTTCGACACTCGCGCGCGAGCGACGGATTTTTAGCAAAAAAATAATAAATGGCGTTTTGCTGTTTCCAACTTTTGTTCAGGAACGTTTCAGATAAGAAAACCAGAATTTCACAGGAAAGAGCTAAATTATTCTGAAAACCTGAGAAAAGGCGAAACGTTCCTGGATTTTACATGGACCGTTACCATTTTTTTTTACAGTGTAACTTTAAGCATTTGCGTTTAAAAATGAGTCAGAAATTTTCCCATTGTTGAGCAGGGATTTGAGAACCTCTTTAAGGTAAATTTGTCCAACATAAAAATAAAATCCGTCTTTTCATTAATAGATTTTAATTTAGCTTCAGTATAGTTATCTGTTTCTTAATACTTTCCAACAAAGTTGAAAAGTGTTTATGCATTCGGTTTGTCAGTCCGTCTGTACGTCTGTCCATGCTCTAACTCCCGTAAATATACTCGGAATTTCATACTGTTGATAAAGGTTATTTAGGATCACCAAAGCTTGTTTGATATTGCATATAAAGTATGTAGGATTAATAGTTCATTTACAGGGATGCTCAAAAGAATTCCATTACATTACGGCATATGGGAGAAAAATCGTTTGCAGAGTATTTAATGAGATTATGCTATTTCAAATGTATTGAAACAGATATAAATCATTGAATTTCACTACGATTACGTTAGAACAGGGCATTCACAGCATTTTTTATTCATTTACAGGGACACACAAAAGAAATCGATTACAGTACTGTCTTTGAGTAACAATTGCTGGAGTGGCGTTTTAAAATTCGGTATGCGGTTTTCCATTTAACTAATTTTTTGCATGTTACTCGTTACATATAAATTCTATAAACTCATATACAGGGCTGCACAAAAGTATTCACGTACCATTCTCCTCATTACAAGAAGTTGCTGAAGGGGAGTTTTCAACTGAGATATATGTATTTCTTAAGTGAACTAAATTTTTGCACGCATGCAGTTAATAGGTGCAAATCTATATATCATATATAGGTCTACTGAAAAAATTGGGATATTTTTTCAATTGTAGATCGGAACAGCTGAAATTTGGTTTTCAAATGTATTATGCGTTTCCATATGATTTAAACAGACATAACTTATTAAACGGTGCAGTTTTGTTACATTATTCTGAATGTGTTGGAAAGTGTTTCATAATCTATGCTTCATGCATGATTTTTTTTCTTTCTTGTTTTTTAAAATTTGCTCTGAACAATCAACAGCTAATTGTAAAATTATGATTTTTTTTTTCGTTAGAAATCATGCATGGGGAATAAAATTAGTAACCGGTTTTTTGGAAGCCGTCCAAAAGTAGTCTACACATTACCGACGAAAAAAGAAACGTCCTTAGGGGTCATCCATATATGATGTCACACTTTTTTTTCAATATTTTTGACCCTCCTCCCCCCATTTGTCACAAAGTGTCACACTTCACCATCCCCCCTCCCCCCATTTGTCACAAAGTGTCACACTTCACCATAACCCCCTCCCCCCCCCCCTCTTGACACATGTCAGGCTATATTACATAAACATATACTTGCAGTTCAAATTCAAAGTACTATGTTAAAGATCATATTTCAAATTTTATTTTGAAACTTTTAACTATGCGTTTTAAGGGGTCTCAGGACTCTTAAAGCTCTAAAATTTTCGAAATTTTAATTTATTTAGATGTTAAACTTCTATGTTTTCTGAACATTTTGATATAATTGTTATCTTGAAATTCCCATTAGAACAGAAGTTATGGCATTTAGAATTATACTCGCCCAATAGCTGAAGCGGGGTTTCGAAAACTTTGAAGTCAGTTTTCTCCAAATGACGTTTTTGGGCATAACGCGCATGATATCTCAAAAATTTCTGAATATTTTTTCATGAAATTTTCAAAACATATGTTTGATGTTAGTCTGTATAAACCGAACCTAAAATTTCCTTTTTATTGTAAAAATAAAATATTTTTTTAGGGGTTTATATTGTTGAAATTTTCTAAATTTTGCATTAGCTAAATACAACTTTGTATTAAAAATGTAAAATTGCTTTAAATACAAATTTATTTAGGTTCAGTGTAATTATTATGATCTGAGTTATAAGTAAGCATCAAAATTTTCATTCTAGTTGCAAAATGTATTTTGTAATCGTGCGCATAAGCTGTTATGCCGATTTTCTGCTCGTCAAATGTCTGACAGTTTTGAGCCCCCTGTAAATGCTAATTCTGCATCTTGCAATTTTTCAAATATTTGAAATGAAAGTACATACTAGTATATTTCATTCCCATTTAAAATTGTGTATTAATATCAAGTACATTTTAAGATATTAAATGTTGAAAATGGCCCTTTTTTTATTTTCTCCAATTTTAAGAGTCCTGAGACTCCTTAACGACATTTGCAAGCATAATAATAAAAATGATTTGTGTACTTATTTTGCATGAAATAAGATTAAGATTTACAACAATAAACATAATTAATATACAATAGTAATAAAATATTAATTGAAAGAACAATTAAAAACAGTAGTATTTTGGAATTTGAAATGGAATTTAATATATTTGGCTTTAAATGTTATCTTTACTGTATGAACACAAAACACTTTAATTTCAAAATAACTTAAAAATTTAATCTGCTGATTTTTAATGCTTTTATTTTATGCAAAATGTGTGATGTCACACTTCTTCTTACCCCCTCCCACCCTCTTGACACAAACTGTCACAATTTCATGAACCCCCCTCCCCCCTCCAAGCATGACATCATTTGTGGTTGGCCCATTAAAGAAACAAACAGAACTTTGTGGCTATTAAAAAAACAACGCTCAAGAATTTGCCCACATCAACATTTAATGAACCTTGTTAAACGCACACAGTAATAAATTACTTGACAAAATATAGAGTAGAATGTAATGTAATTTTTAAATGCTCACAAAATATATTCTCAACTGTTATAAATTGCTAAATCTTTGTTATTATTTTTTTTATATGCCTTTATATATTATCCGCGATAAATAAAAATATATTTTACAGTCTTTGAAAGATATTACTTATGAAAATATAAGTTTCATTCAACTTTCCTCTATTGAAGTTTATAATTTCGAGATGTTTTTTCCATAAATAACGTTAAATGTTTTATTCTAGAAATGAGAAGTTTTTCAAAATTCTCATAGGATGTATTTCACATAAAAAGCTTGTATTTATAGACGTTACTATGACTACAGATATGATGCATATTCAGATTCGTTCCATTTCAGAATAAACATATATTGAACGGCTTTTCATGCCACAAAGGCTTATTTCTTTTCGTTTGATGTTTTACATATATATCATTTTTCTCCCAAGAAAATGTTTTATTCAAGAAAATTCTGCGGTTGTAAATATGATTGATGTATCTAAAGCTTTAACCAGATATCATACAATCGCGAATTCAAGATCTAACCAAATAATAAGCAATGCACATCGGACGATATGTGAGATTTTTTTTTTTTACAGTGTATTACTACAATATTACAATGCATTGTCTCCGAACATCTTTAGAGGCACTTTTACGAAATTCTTGAATTACGCCATTATCTTTCATTGAAGTATGATGATAAATATTAAAACTACACTGCTCAAAACAATTAAAGGATATTGCAGTTTTAGGTGGATTTTGTATCTGGTAAACTGTTTAGCTGATTGATACATGGTCGACAGACATAGCAGGTTATATGAGAATAAATTACACATTTCAAAAATATATATTCTAAAAACACACTCAAAAAATATATTAAACATTTAATTGCTAAAAAGGACGTCAAACGTTAATAAAATACATTAAAAGATCTTAATAATTTGACATGTTTCGATTGAATTTACTCAATCATCATCAGAAAAACAAATAAACACAAAGATGGAAAATGACAATAAACTATTACAAATGAAATTTGTAATAGTGAAACATGTTAAAATATTACGCGCGTGATTTTTATTTATTTATTTTTAAATTTCAGTTGTAATAGTTTATTGTCATTTTCCATCTTTGTGTTTATTTGTTTTTCTGATGATGATTGAGTAAATTCAATCGAAACATGTCAAATTATTAAGATCTTTTAATGTATTTTATTAACGTTTGACGTCCTTTTGAGCAATTAAATGTTTAATATATATTTTGAGTGTGTTTTTAGAATATATATTTTTGAAATATTTTTAATGGACGTATAAGAGAACTTATAATTTAATAAATTACACATGTTTGGCAGAAAAAAATGCATTTTATTGCGCATTTGTGTACTAAAGGAAAAAAAACACAATTTGTGCATATGAGAAAAAAAGAATAAGAAAAGGTGCTTTCTTCAAAGAAAATCATTTTCAGTAGGGGGTATGGTTTCCACGGGCGGCCAGCAACGTTGAACACCTTTGAGGCATGGACTCAATGAGGCTATTAATGACGAGTTGGGGTATTCTGCCCCACTCTTCCAGAAGAGCTCTTTCCAGTTCTTGGAGAGTTCGTGGGGGTTGTTGGCGGCCAGAAACTCGTCTTCCTAGAGCGTCCCAAACGTGCTCGATTGGATTCATGTCTGGAGAATACGCTGGCCATTCCATTCGAACGATTCCTTCCTCGTAAAGGAAATCCTCCACCAGGTTTGCACGATGTGGCCTGCAGTTATCGTCCATTAAAATGAAGTTATCTCCGATTGCTGCAGCGTAAGGGACTACAATAGGTCTGAGGATCTCATCCATATATCGGCGGCCAGTCAGAGCTCCATCTCGAATGATGTAGAGGTCAGTGCGCCCGTCAATGGAGATGCCACCATACACCAACACTCCTCCACCGCCAAATCTGACACTTTCGTGCACGAACGCAGGATTATTCCTACTGCCACGGACCCTCCAGATGAAAATACGCCTATTATCCGGATGCACAGAAAAACGGGACTCGTCAGAAAACAGAATATTGCTCCATTCATTTCTCCTCCAGTTGACATGCTCGGTTGCCCACTCCCTGCGGTCGTGACGATGCCTTGATGTTAATCTAACACATACCATCGGTCGGCGAGCATACAGACCTACAGCATAGAGCCGGTTTCGGACAGTCTGAGTTGAAATCGTGGTGCCTGTAGCCGAGCGAAGGTGTTGTTGGAGAAGAGTAGCGTTCATGGTTCGGTGTCTCCGAGCTGTTAACGCTAAATACCGATCTTCATTGGGCGTTGTTGCCCGTCTATGACCTTGCCCTGGTCTTTGGCCTGCACATCCACTCTCCAAAAAACGGTTCCAGATCCTGGAAATGACACTTTGTGACACTCCAATGGCTTGCGCTACTTCGGCTTGAGTTTGGCCCCCTTCTAACCTACCAACAATTCTCAAAGCTTCTGAATCTGTCAAATGACTTCGCTGAGACATCGTACTCATCGAAACAAAGCAATCACTGAATGCCGATCATCCTTGTCTTCATTCTCTTTTATCCAGTTGAAAGTCAAATTTCATTCGCTGCCGCTGAAGCGACGTTTTTGACGTCGAACTCAAAATTTGCATACTCCACAGTTTGAAAACCAGAAAAATTTGCATTTGTGATTCTCTTCTTCTATTTTCGGCAAAAAAAATTTCGTTTATATCTTTATTTTATATAAAACTTCAAATATCCTTTAATTGTTTTGAGCAGTGTATTTAGAAAATTAACATTAAAATTACAAAAGAAATTACCAGCAAAAAAATAACACTGCTGCAAATATGAAAACACATACGCACACAAAAATAATAAATTCGAGGGCTATAGAAGACCAATGATTATCGTACTGTTAACTAATTTTAAATACGAAGACGGAAAGTAAGCCTGTCTGATCTAAATCAAATCTGCGTCGGACTCATCAGATTTGACGTCAGGTTTTTAAGGGAATTTCAAGCTACTTCTTACATACTCAGTATTCAAGCTTTCAATGCTTCAGTGCTTCAATTTAAAGCTTTTCATTTCAGCCATTCTAACCAGATTTTTTGCTCCAAATATAGAGAAGTGTTCCTATGACCAGTGGGAAATACTGGTCACGGCTGCCTACGTGGCACCGGTCCGCATACACACACACGCACACAATATATATATATATATCTAAAGAACGTTGTTTCTTTTTTTGAGTTCTTGTTTTCTCATAAAAATAAAATGTTCAATAAATATTTCATGACATTATGAAGGATCATTCTCAGCCTGCTACTTGTCATTTAAACCCCATAACTGTGAAGTGAAGAGTACAGAGTCCGGCACTTCACGTTACTTGGCAGTTGGCTTATATATTTTTGTAAGAGTAAATGCTTTTATTTAAAAATATTTCAACAATATATGTAACCTTTAAAATCGGTTTTAATTTATCAATATATTTTGTTTATCTATAGATATTATCGCATATAAAATCGGGGATGAAACATTTGACTGGTCAGGAAAAAGAGTATAGCACTAAATCCGGTCACGGGAAAAACGTTTAGAGGACACTGCTGACCTTATAACATTTTTAAATGATTTTCACTGATTGATTGAGATGATTTTCGTTTAGATAAAGGGGTGTTATAACCAAATATAGATCAGCAGTTTCTGGAATATATCAATTTGTACGTTCGTAAAAGATAGAAATTCTTATTTGGGAACTGGATACTAATCTTTTGGTATTTAGAGGTTTTAACTAAAGTACTTTGTGAAACAGTTAAAGAGAGGGGCGGCTTTGGCTTAGCGCAATCTAGAACACAATCGAGGCGCGCTATTAGAATGTGTATTATTATAGCCAGTGCCCGATAAGTTCACTAATAAATACAGTAAATTTAGATGAATTTATTCGTTAATTACGGTGACAACTACTAGTAGCAATTTGCAGAATATAGCCAAATAATGCATTTCTTGCGTCATTTATGCCTGTTAAAAATCATTTTTTACTGCAGCATCTCTAACGTCTTTCAAGGTTATTGTTCACGATATCGTGAGCGGATTACAGGCGTTGTATATTACAGACGCCTCTTATGGGCGTAACCAGGGGGGGGGCTGCCCTGGGTGCCCGGGCACCCTCCCGCTTTCGCAGACTCAAGCACAATTATTTTAAAAAGTCAACATCTACAAAAGAAAAAAGAAGAAATGAAAGCAGAGTTAGTTCAATTTAGTTTAGCAAATCAATTTAGTTCAGTAAACTAACAGCTTAAGTTTTGAAAAGTGATAAAAGAAGAGATCCACGTTCTTTTTTTTAAAGAAAATTATTTTGTTCATCTTTTTTAAAACTAAAATATTTACTGGAATCTGTATTAGTAACAATAAGTCAAAAAGGTGGTTTTATAATCCCACTTTGACGCAGATGTCTGCACGGGCCCGGCCTGACGAAATGAAGGCATGTTTTCAAACGGGCCGGGCCGTCAGAGAATTGGGACAATTTTTTCAACAGGCTGGTTCGATAAACAAAATAAACTGGCCGGGCAGTTAAAAAAATTAAGCGGGCCTATCGACCCGATATAAAAATTTCATCGAAGCCAATAAAATATGAGCCATTTTCAATGAATATGACTTTCGCGAGAATAAGTATAAATGTACGTCATGAGCCGATGCTACTTTGACAACATCAATACAGAAATATAACATGTCCAGTGTAGAGATCGGCATCGGACAGTTACATGGCGTCTGAGCCCCGGCTTAATGTTTTAAGCAGGCTCGTGCAGCGCAGATATCAGATTTTAATTTTTTTTTTTCTACGTACTCGAGCCAGACCGGAACTGGACTTAATTGTTCTCGGGATGTGTAGGGCGAGCACTATGTTTTGTAAAAAAAATAATTTGGATAATGAACTTCTGTTAAAGGAATCTTTGGAAATATACCTTAAGGTTGCAATCAAATTCACTGAAAAACAACGCGAAATTTTCTATTTTTGATAAATAAATTACTTATCGAGATAGGACAGATTCTTGTCGTGTGACTGCAGGTTTTTCTCCTTTTCCGTGCTACCGCTTCGGGAAACTTGATTCAAAGCGCTAACTTCGCGTTTTCTTTCCGCGATCCTTTAACGAAATTTATTTTCTTTTGCGACCTGACGAAACTGATTTTTTACGGAAGCATTTGTCGAAATTCGTGATAGTTTTGCGCGACCGATCCGGAAAATTCTCGATATCTTTCCGTTATTAACAAAATTCGCTACTCGTTTCCGCGACCTTTTGATGAAATTTGCCACATTTTTTCGTCGATCGTTAAATACTAGGTCATTAAATGCAAAATATTAATCGTTTAATTTTATTCTTTACTAGTGGATCTTTGCTGTTTGAACTTTTCAAACGAACATAGAATTAAACAAATCAAGGATTGGGCGGGGGGGGGGGGGGGTCACTGCCTTCGGCAGCGTACTCCCGAGCAAGCTGCGCTCACTTTTGTCTCGAAACAACCAAATCTTGAATTATTGCAATTTTTTATTTAGAGCCAAATTAAAACTAAATTTTCAGCTTTCTTATAAGAACTGATTTGCATTCTTCCAATTCGAATTTAATCACGGCAATAGCAAAAATTACCGGAGAGTATTTTTTCTGTTTGAAGAAAAAATGTAAAAAAAGTCGCCTTAAAGCACGACCCCCCCCCTCCACACACACACACACTAAAAATCGCATCAAAAAATCGCACAGAACGAAAGTAACTAACTGGGTAAAAGATTGAAACCGAATTCCTATAGGAATGTCAAAAAATCGTCGCGAAATGCAAAAAATACTCTAAAAATCACATTAAAAATCGTTGAAAATTGAAAAATCACTGTAAGAATCTCGAAAAACTTTATTGAAAAGGGAACACAGTTAGCTGGATAAAATACTGAAATCGGATTCTTTTTTACTAATTTGGAAAAATTGCCGCAAAATGCAATAAAATTTGCATAAAAAATTAAATGAAAAATTCCAAAATTTCACTTCGAAATGCAGACATACAGGTGCTTTCCTGCAAAATTTTGTGGCTGAGCAGGCTGCATTGTTTTTCCAGAGTACAGCGCGCACGCGTACACACACACACACACACAGACTGGTAAGCACCTGCCTATCTTTATTATTACAGATGCATCATGTATAATTTTTATCATCCTGATAAGATTTAGTGTATATTATCATGAAATTGCTTTGCCTTAATATATTCGACAAATTCTGAGGTAAAAATATTGATTATTAATGAAAGAATAGTCTTTATTTATAGTGAAATTCATTGAATTACCAATTATTGTATTGTTTAGCTGAACAGCCCAATGTTGTTCGAAACACGAATTTGTGCCCAAATTTATAACAATAACCGAAAACATACTTCACCCACCTATCGCCAGGGGCGTAGCCACAGATATATTTTCGGGGGGGGGGGGGGGGGAGAATTCGAAAATTTCCCCAACTTGAAACAAATTGCTCCAATTTTCGACTAAAATGATATGCACAACGTGTGTAATAATTATAATGATACTTTTGCATAAAAAATTCCTTTCCAAAGAAAAATTCTGAAGCTGAAAACATAAAAATTCTAATTATGGGTTTGTTTACTAAAAAAATAAATACGCTTTTTACTTTCTTTTATCTTTACAAGAAGAAAGTATTGGATTCGTGAAAAAATTCGACTTCCGGTTTTAGACTGATTTATACATTTTAGTAAGTCCTGAACACGATTCGACTGTCTTTAGAAAATATCTGTCTATCTATATGTGATACAAATTTTGTGGGCGATCTAACACAAAAACTAATGCACGAAATTTAAGGAAACTTTAGAGATTCACTTATACAGTCGAACCTCGTTAACGCGAACACTCAAGGGGAAACTTTTTTTGTTCGTATTAAAAGTAGTTCGTGTTATCGGAACTTAACTACATTACATACAACTGAACGAGGCAATCGGAAACAGTTCGTGTCTGACTGCACCTTGATAAAAATTGGTGCTGATTTGTTTTTGGTGTAAATCGTCCAATTGGTGGCACACGCGGCATTTTTCACGATTTACATGATTTTAGCGATAATTATATCTCAAAAACTATTGCACGGAATTTGATCCAAAGTCATAAGCTTCTGTTAAACCTTGACATAATTTGATGCAGATTAGCTTTTTATGTATATCATATGGGGGATTCTCAAAAGGTGGGATCATTAAACGTAATTTTTATGTAATTTTTAAAATTTTCAAATTTAAGGCCAAATTTTTTAAATAGTATAGTATATAAGTCTACAAAATTATACACAATTGTTGAAAGACAATCACTATTCTGGAAAATTAATTATTAAAGCATTTAATTAGTAGATCTGTACGTTACAAATTTTGGACATTTCTGGCATGTAGGTTACATATTTTGGACATTGCTGAGATGTAGGTTACACAGTTTTGATATTTCCATAAATAAGTTGTGCTTAGTATTTAAAAAATTCTTAAAACTAAGAATGTAATAAATTTATTCTATAATTGTATGTATAATTATATATATATATATATATATAAAGCAGCATATATATATAAAGAATGAATAATAAAATCAAATGTTAAAGAAAATAAGTTAAACTGGTGTGAATGAATAAGAACAAAAAAAAACTTCTTAAAACACCATAAAAAATTATTAATCAAAATTTATTTACAATTTCATTAGAAATGTTAAAGAAGAAAATTTAGTTTAAAATTTGTTTTATTAGAAATTAGAATATTTAAGAAAGGGAAAATTCATCTCTGCTATTAGCGATCTTCCATCACTGATTCATAAAAGGTGTCATTTGGAAGCAGCTGGTAACTGCTCTTGTAGCACAGTCAGTACAATACTGATCTCCCACCTGGAGGACTCGGGTTCAAATCACGGGGCGACTCATACACAAAATTTCAAGAATTAAGATTAAGATAGTAAATTCGTTGTTCTTTACTCCAAAAATTGTAGTTCTTCGTAATTAAAAATGGCGATTTGTCGGTTCTCTGTAATTTCGCTTTTTTTTTCTTATAGTGTATGTGTGTTTCTATACATACTTATTTTCGAGTCCCTGTGTGTACGCAAAAAATGAGTACATGTGTTTTTCAAATTTAAGAGTTAAGTACTCGGAGCTATTTTAAGATCGGGAAGTGCTCAATAATTAGTACAATTTACTTATTTTTAAGTATATTGTTTTAACAGTGTGTGATTGCAAATTTTGAGGCATTAACATGTATGGAGTAGAAGAAAATTTTGGGATATTGGCACATCCGACCTTTCACTTAATATTAATTCTTGTGGTCTTCAAAGAAGCCCACCTGTTAATAACATCGCTTAGTTTAATAAAATTCCCTATTTCACTTTCATATTTTAAAAGCATTAGGCTGTCAAGTCTGTCATCCCTCACATTGTAGCTTGCGATATATATTTTTTTAATTTTTATTTGACTAAAGATTCCTTTATTAAATGCAACGCCATAAAGATAAGCTGCTGTGAATGTTAAGGTACGAGTATATAGTTTGACGGCGTGACCCAAATAGTCTTTGAATTTCATGGCATGAGTAAAAGGTTTGTTAAGTGAGTTGGGATTTGGTTTATTTCTATTTGACTCTGCAAGTCATGTACATCCGGTTTCTCATATCCAGGTGGAAACATTATTAACTTTTCCCTTGCACAATTGTAATTTAAATATGCAATGCATTGCTGCAACATTCTCTTGATATAGGGAACATTGTCATTTAAGCCCATTACTAAATTCCCAAAATTTTCTGGTATTTCTTATAATTCTTTACTGTAAAACTTATGTGTATCAATGTCCATTGCTGTGCTATTATTTTTATCTATTGCCTTTGGTGAAGCCGTTTTCCTACGGTGCTTTCGAACTCAGCTTCTCCAGTCACCACCTAATATTCATAATTGTTTGTGAGCTTGTCTGTAAGGAAATCTTTATTTCTTCAAAATTTTATTCAAGTGCAACGTGTCAGTGTTACAGTGCATGTCGATTCTTTCTTCAGTTGATGGACTGCTTTCATGGTCATATTTCTGTTCCAAATTAAAATCGTCCATTTTTTACCCTTTTCATCCTCGAATGGATTTTTAGATGCTCCAAAATCTTGCACGAAAACTCTTTTCCTATTATGAAGGGTTTCTTCGTGCTGAGATTTATAGTAACTTTTTAGAACAGCTTTAAACACAGAACACTGGACTTTTGGTTTAAAATTTTATAAACACATATAAATATAAACGAACAGGACTGATATAAATTTCCGCACGCAAATAAAAGTAAAGTGTGACAAATTTATCTAAACTAACAACTTATTATATCCGCATTTGCTCATATAACGCTTTTTACTTCACAGCGAAGGGTTAACTAATTTTTGCGGCAAAACAAATCACGAGAATGAGTAAAATATTGTCCAAAAATAGCAAAATTAGTCAAAAAAGTTGTGAAAACTCATCAGTTTTTCTTGCCCATAGCCGTGTTTCAAGTAGATTACTACATTCCTTTCTGTTGTGCTACAAGTGATCTCCAATTTTCAAAAGAAGCTGCAATCCCTTTGGATTAAAATAGCTGGATTCTCTTTTGGGAGGAAAAGTGGAGGTAGGGTGAAATTTTTGAGAAAGGAACAAAGTTTTGGAGGAAATAAAGGAACTTAGTCAGTTATTGATGGACAGGAGTAGAGAAATTTAGGTCTGGTAGATGTACAATATTTTTGTAGAACTGAAAAATACAATGATAGATTGAGTGTGGCTGATTTCTTTTTGTATTTCTTTTGATAATTTAACTTGTTTACTGCTGCAGTACTCAAAATAATCACCAAAACAATTAAAATTTCGTAATTTTTTTACTATTACTTTTAAAAAAGAAAATGTCTCAAAAATATAGAATTTCCTAACTTTAAGCTCAAATTTCCTAACTTCACATATATTGGGGGGGGGGGAGGCTCCCCCCATACCCTCCCATGGCGACGCCCCTGCCTATCGCAGACTTTCCTCCAAAATTTTTAGATTCCTCCGGTGTCCCCTAAAAGTCATGGAGTCACATTTTGAAAAACTTTCGTGCGTATGTATTGTTGTACCGCATGTATTATCTAAGATTTATCATCCGGCAAAATGTCATCTGATGCAAGACTTTGACTGAGATAATTTTAGATCTCATGCAGCTTTCCCTAAGTTTCCAGCATCAGTAAAAGCCTTTCTAACCTTTATAAGAAGTTAGGGTGCGAAAAGTTTTTATACTTGTGTCCACGCTTAGTCACTGTCTTATGTCATTCACTGCTGCAAGGAGATTTATATATCTTTTTTTTCACTATTAGATTTAGTTTTGACCCTTTCTCATCCACCCTCACGTAAACAAAAATTGCGTTTTGGGCCCTTTTTAAAATAAATACCGCACATTTATACCTTAAAAGACGAAAACCTGTCTAAAACGGAAATTCGATCAGTTTTATGGAGTTTAGTTTTAGCAGGTTTTACTATATAAGATTTGTTTGTACCCAACATGTTCAGGTTAAAAAATCTGGGCACCCCCCCCGTTCAAAAGGCTGGTTACGCCTATGCCTCGACACCTTAATAAATACAGTGTATAAATAAATGGGCTCCAATGGCAGAAAGTGCTTTGGCCGCTTTTGAGTTGGTTCTAAGGAAATGATATGTGTTGGATTTAAGGTTGAAATATACATATCATTCACCTATTTTCAGTATACGCGTCTTCTTTTTTTTTTGTGGTCACGCGGTATTTTGCATCTTTAATGGCTTTAAAATGAAACTCACGGACATCCCGTAGGAGAAGAAAA
The DNA here is from genome assembly GCA_963932465.1 of Maratus speciosus. NCBI lineage: Eukaryota > Metazoa > Arthropoda > Arachnida > Araneae > Salticidae > Maratus > Maratus speciosus. Next base: position 420,676,829 of record OZ010789.1, on the reverse strand, counting down.
GTTTCTTTCAAGACGATGTTTCTTATCTCATTTGCATTGTTGAATCTCCCCATCCTTCTGTGTAAGGGTGGAGAAGAATACATTTCCCGAAAACTGTTGAAGGACGTTCAAAACAAGCATCTAAGCTAAGCCTGAAGCTTCAGATAGGCTGTCATTCTACTTGCGGTATATTTGTTCTGGGCTAGCTGGCGTTTTTATTTTCTTTTTTTGTGGGTAACGCGGTGTTTTTCATCTTTTATGGCTTTACAAGTAAAGTGTTGGTTGTCTTACAAGAGGGGAGAGCTTCCTTTAAGTTCGATCTTATCTTATCTCCTGACCCATTGTTGATCCTCCCATCCTTTTATATATATATATATATATATATATATAAAACACAAATGGGGTTTGAAAAAAATGGTTTTATTGCTTTAGCAGGAGAATCAACTATATTTTGCTTTTTTAAACGCAGCCTTAGAAGTTCTTTGGACAGGCAAAGTAAAGTTCGTTAAGTTCAGTGAAATCGTTTTTCTCAAGCCTTTATTGAAGAAATAGACTTCATTCACGTGTTTATTTATTATGCTAGTCCATTACTGAAGGTCTGTGCAATAAATCTCACAATTATTTTTTTCATCCTTCGTAGTAATCTCATTCCTAATTTTTTTTTTTTAAATCTACATAATTGCCGATGTTAAAACAGTTCGCTTATTTCAAAACTCTTAAAGGTTTAGAAGCAACATTCAAGTTGAAAAATTTTCATCTATTTCAAGCTTTTGAATCATCCAATCTATGTAATACACTCACTTTCAACGATCATAGAAATTTCTTAGTCAAAGATATCATAAGCGTCCTCTGACTCAACAAATAACTTTAGAATTTTTATTACCGTTAAAAAAAAAAAACCCATTTTACCTTATTAATTTCTAGATATGTATGTATAATATAGGTATAATATATGCATAATATGGGTTTGATTCAGTTTCCCTCTATTGAAGTTCATAATTTTAAGTTTTATTCATGAACAACATTAATTGTTTTATTCTAGAAATGAGAAGCTTTTGTAAAAATTTTCATAAAATGCATTTTTATCAGAAACTAGCAAGGTACATAGTCTCATAGAAGACGTTACTATGGATACAGATATGATGTATATACAGCTGTGTTCTATTTTAGAATAAACATTTTGAACGGTTTTTCACGAGACTATGGCTTTTTGTTTTCTTTTGATATTTTACATGTATTATTTATCTCCCAAGAAAATGTTTTATTCAAGGAAATTCTGCGGTTGTAAATATGATTGATGTATCTAAAGCTTTTACCATACATCATACAACCGCGCATTTAAGACCTAACTAAATAATAAGCAATGCAACTCGGATGACATTAAGGGAATATTTTCTGCACTACATTACAATATTACAATGCATTATGTCCGAACAACTTTAGAGGCTTTATTTAGAAATTTTTGAATTGCATCATATTTTATTGAATTATGTTTGAAAAGATTTTTCTTTTAGCTCTTTTTGAAAAATTTTTTACACTATGACAGTGACTAAAAAGAAAAATTGAAATCAAATTTTCTTGAAGCCTATCACTATAAGAGCAAAAAGAACTTTTTAAAAACACCATAAAAATTACAGAAATGCTCTCTTTGACCTTATCGTATCACAACAAGCAGCTTATATCAGTATTATTATTATTATTATTATTTATTACTTTAATTCCAATTGTAACAAAAATAATATCTGGCAAAAGTTATAAAAAATCGATTTTTTCATTGTTAATTGGCATTCCAAAATCCTCTAATAAAGCTGGAGTATTTCCCGTATAAGCAGTGTCCTGCTGATATTGCTTTTGTTCATCAAATTTAAAAATCATAAATAAGTAAAGAGAAGTTTTGTCCTATACTAGTCAGTACAATGTATGATTTAATTCAAATTAGACCCCAATATAAGATAAAAACGCAACAGTTTTATTTGAACTGAAATACAGCAGAGTGGTTAGGGAACTAATCCTTTAAAAATCACTAATTAATTGTAATTATAATTATCACAAACGATACCTAGATCGTAGTTAAACTGATGTTATTTGCAATATATTGTAATTTTCACCGCAACAGAAATCTATAGTTTAGTGGTAACGAGCTCGGTAAGCTCAAAATAACTTTATCTTAAATTTTATTATTAATCTCTTACCATTTTTCAGATCAGCTAGAAATCATAAAACCATTACTCAATAGGTGTAGTTTCGCCAATTCGGACTATATCATCTGAAATGCATTTGAGCGACCACGTTACAAACTGCATTTACATATACTGTTGTTTTCTTCGAAAACGTCATTCAGAATCGACACTGGAAAGTTAGAGTACCTTTATATTGGATGGAGTTCTATCTTTGCACATACACTTAGCTTTTAACCTCCTCGCTACCTGGGCCCATATATGTGGACCTCAATTCTTTTCCTCATAAAATCTAAACTGATTGATTTTTTTACATTTTGACTTCAACTTTTAATAGCTGAATGTTTTTTGCTTTGAAAGAAAACCAATAAATGGCAACATCTATGTTGATTTCCTCATAAAATAAATGTTATTTTCATCTGAGTTTGCAAAATAGCTTTAAGACAGTGTGGCCAAGAAATTGAGAAAATTTCACAATTATTTAACTTAAATCCTTTACAATAAAATGTTTTCAGTATTTGTAGATCATTCACTTGTTTAAAGGCCTCAAATTTGTGATTGTGGGAATTTAGGTTAGTGATAATTAAATTGATATTTTAGAGGAAGTAATTTTAGATCCATATTTGTGGACCTAAATTACTACTCCCCTAAAATATGAATTTCAGGAAAGTTATTTCTTCTGTCAGCTATCATGTCAATTTGTTTGTAAAAAACCAATGAATGAGCATTTGTACCATTGTTTTAGCTTCTGGTCTGAAGAGGTTAAAGAAGACACGTGCCATTCACACAAAATGTTCGCATTCTACAAATGTTCATCTTACAGATCTTCAAAATATCTTTGTTAAAGAACTGAAAGGGATTTTTTTACATAGCCACGTGAGATATTCTAATGTGCAACTGAAATATGAAATATTTCTGGTTTCTTCAGTTTCTTTTCTCATCTTTTAAGAAACTTCTTCTTCAGTTTCTTTTCTCATCTTTTAAGAAACTTCTTCTTCAATTTCATTTCAATACTTTTACTATAAGTCTGATCTACCAAGCGATGAAACATAACAAAACTAGATTAACTCGCAACCGTTGTTAGCAGTCTCACAGACCGCTGCATTTTTCAATTTTGACAAATTTTCAGTTTAACTATAGATACTGGTTAAATTTTGTTTTATTTGCTTTCACTAGAGACTTTTGAATAGCTGAATTTTAAATATAATAGCCCGGTACATGAAGCTTAGTACAGAAATTGTATTTTGAGAGTTAACGTAACATTTTATTCATCTTTAGATTAAGCGGTCTGACAGACCGCTTACGGTAGTTATGCGACAATATTTGTCATTCCGGTTACGGGTTAATCCTTTTATAAATTAAACGGAATTGTAACATTAAACAGAAAGGAACAGTAAGTAACATTAAACTATGTATTATAAAATAATGTTAACTGTTTTACACTTTTCTTGTACTTTAGCAATTTTCACAATAAAATTCTTCGAAACATAAAACCAACTGTAACTCTTTTATTGCTAAGAACCTTTAGAAAATACTATTTATCGATAGCTACTAAAACAATTCTAAATAATAAAATGATCTTAGAGAAAATCCCTTCAAACAGCTGATGCAGAGGGGCAAAATAGTAAACGCCACCAATTCGATCTATATTCATCGAATATTATCTTTCGTATTTTAATCCCAAGCTAAACTTTTGTCATAAAACATAAAATACGCTGTTCTTGCTTCGTTCCATTGCCACAATATAGTAGAAAATGTCAAAGTGCATTTGTCCGAGAGTTAATATCATCTCATGATCTGTTCTTATAATATGATGTTTGTGTCTAAATCTTTCTTATAATGTTTCTGTGGAAATATATTACGCTCAATCGAATAATTATTAATAATATGAGAAAAGTGTTTTAATATAATAAATAAAATATTATTTTTAGGATATTTACTTATTCACTGAAAATATTAATAAATAGAATATTTAAGATATGAATAAGAAAGATTTTCTTATGAAAATGTGTCAAGGATCTGAGACAGATTACTTAGAGACAGAAACTTTTTAGATTTTCTTGCAATATTAATAGTGAGAGTAAGTATTTAATGTAGAATTATATGTTTATGTTTCTACTGGAAAACCAGACGATGTAGCTACGAGTGTGAGAAATTAGAAAAATGAAAAAATAATTTGTTTGAAAGATTGTACGAACTGAAAAAAAAAATTGTTGCTACTAATTACATCTAGTTATGGGCGCAGTGAACTACAGGATTAAAGACTTCTTTCTTTAACGTCATTTTGCTTAACGTTGAAAATTCGCTTTTGCGTTATCTATATTAGGCTTAAACACGAAACTATATTCAAGATAGAAAGCATATAATTTACACAGAGATAGTATTTTTTATAAAATAATAGTATTTATTATAAAAGAATAGTATTTATTATTATTTCATAACCTAAAAACATTCCATCCCCCTTAACTATTGTTTCATTAGTCTACGCATGCAACCTCATACCCACAGAGCTCCTCTAATATCTTCTTAAAATCATGTAAAACCTCATATACCTATATTTACTTCAGTAATATAGTTTGAATTGAATATCGTAATATTAAAGTTTCAATGAAAAAAAAAAATCACTTTTTTCTGTGTTCATGTGGCAATTTAATTAGGTGGTTAGTTATATGTCCTGGAAGATTCTAAGCTCTGCGCGTACGCACAATAGAATAGCATTCGGGCTGTGATATGTAGGATAATCTTAATTGGATAACTTTATCGGAGGTACAAACTGTTTTTTTATTTGAATTAAACGGCATTGGGAATTCTTGTAAAACAATATTTCTAAAAGATATCCGAAAATATATTATCATAAAAATAAATCATTGCTATATAAAGATTTGGTATAAAAGATATAAACAATCATATTCTTTTGTTATGCAATAAATAAAAATAAACCCATCTCAGAAATTAAATATTAAAGGTCTTTCTAATAATTTTATAAAGTGGAAGTAAATAAATATGGCTTTTTAAAGAAAGTCTAGGTATTGAAAAGCTCAACCAAAACAATTATTTGAGTTGAAAATTCAAAATGGAGATGGTTTTAATTAAAAATGATCAATATCATCTCATGACACCACCAGACCCAATTACGGATGACTGACAAAGAAATATAACAAGGCCAGAGTCTTAGTCAACTTCTTTAATGAAGACCCACAGATTGTATGTTTTAGGAATCAATCATTCGTCAAAATTACAGAATAGAAAAATTCATCAAGTAAATTATATTTATTAAGAGAATTATATATAATAAAACTAACTGAAAATATTCATATGAATAGCCACATTACAGAAATTTTAGTAACCGTGTGTAGGTTAAAGGTAATTGGTAGATAAATTACTAACTCTTAGATCTCGGCACTCTTCTTGTACTTAAATACGATAGACTAATTACGGCGCTTGGAGCAAGTTTGGAAGAAATACTAATCCCAGAATATATTCTTTGTAAATTGGTTGAAGAATCAACCATTGTGAAAATCGACGTCTAGGAAACACAGAGACGCCTGAAAATGCCACCAGGCATTTCAAATAAATAAAAAACAAACTTTAAATAGAAATTACAATAAATTTTGTTGTACTTCCACATGAAAAATAACTCACACTCTGAGTGCTGCCGTCTCAAACATAAAAATAATTATAAACCAAAGCACAAAAGGCAGAGTGCCAGGCTCAAAGAAAACTCTCTCTCTCGTTATGCTTTGACACAAAAGAAAAATTCTTTACCACACACAGTTCGAATGAAACACCTTCAGATGATATTAAAATTGCTCTTAAAAAATTTATGTTCCTCATTCCATTATAATTCATTCGTTATATAATTATCAAATTAACCAAAATATAAACAATCAGGGTGCCTGGGCCGAAGAAAACTCTCTCGTTTTACTAAACAAACAAAGATTTTTTTACCAAACACAACTCAATCGAAACACCTGTAGATGATATTAAAACTGTTACAAAACAAATAAAAACTTTGCGTTCCTTAGAAGTAAAACAGGCAAACACACCTGGATTATAGTAGATAGTGGCAGCGCATCACACATATCAAAAAACGAAAATTTATTTACTGAACTGTAAAACAAAAATAAAACAAACGTCAGGTTAACTTACAACATAATAGATTCTTAAGACTCAGGTGATATGGAAAAAGAAACTAAAACTTCCGAAGGTATAATAAACAAAATATAATTCAAAATTGAAAATTGTATTGTTCGTGTCCGACATTAAGTCAAAACTGTTGTCTGAAGAAAAGCTACACAAAATGACCGGAAAATAATATTTGAAAATGACCACTTAAAAGAAGCCACTTCATGTATGAAAGGGAAACGTTTACCGAGACAAAATTAAGAATTGAATAATTAAAACGTGATTTATCACATTATTAACTAAGCGTAGAACCAATAGAATGAAAAATGTCCAAGCCGGAAATCGAACCCGGAACCCTTGGAATAGCGCTCCAAGTGCTCTACCGTTTAAGCTACGAGCACGATAACCAGCTTAGTATGTCTCACTCACATATGTTGGTAAGACTGCAATTGCACCATACGGTGGAATAGTCTTCATGAGCACAAAATCGTGCGGCAAAACATGAGACACAAATAAACCCAGCATCGGTGAACACATATATAATTTTAATTAATTTTTCAATTAATTTTCAGCAGTGAAATTACGCTCGAAATTATTGATAGCACTGTGATAAATCACGTATTAATTATTCAGTTAGACTACTCCATCGTATGCTGCAGTTTCAGCCTTACCAACATATGTGAGTGAGAGATGCTAAGCTGGGTATCGTGCTCGTAGCTTAAATGGTAGAGCACTTGGAGCGCTATTCCAAGGGTTCCGGGTTCGATTCCCGGCTCGGACATTTTTCACTCTATTGGTTCTAGCTTAGTTAGCAATGTTAAGAATCACGTATTAATTATTCAGTAATTTCGAGGGTAATTTCACTGCTGAAAAATTAATTAAAATTATAAAATTAAGAATAACATATATAAGGTAATATTAGAGCAACCTAAACTCACAAATTACGTAAACCTTGCACACGAGTGCAGTAACACGAGCTACATCGTACTTGGAGAGAAAAAAAGTTGAACACAAGGATTACGATTCAGTTAAAGAAATGATGTCAAAGCAGTTAGCCATATGTATAAACATATACTGTAAATAAACTGTAAACGTGAAACTTTATGTGAAACATGCATAAATTTGAAATTAATTGGCATGTAGTACCCCAAATTAGCTCAACATAGGACAACCAAGACTTGTATTTAATGCCTATTCGCCGAGTGACTTATGCAGCCTGATACACATGCCATCTAGTGGTGGAAGAAACCTACATCCTAATGTTTCTAGATGACTATCGTAGGTTTACTATGATCTGCCTACTGTTTAAGAAAAATGAAGACACCACAAAACTAAAAAAAATGCTTGGTGAATAACAAATTTGAGAAAACCTCTGAAATTCTAAGACCAGACAATGGCGATGAATATGCAAATAGAGAAATGGAAAATTATCTAAAGGACACGAGCATACATCATCAGCTCGCAGTACGACCTATCCGTCTCAGAATGGTGTTGCAGATCGCAAAAACTGCTCTTTAATAGTAGAAACGATATGAAGCATGTTCTCTGAAACACACGTATCTCAAAAATTTTGTGTAGAAGCCATCAACACTACAACACAAACAAATGAAACGAAAAAAAAAAAACCTAATGAGATATGAGCAAATAACAAACCTATTATCTTATACTATAATGCGAGCAAAAATTGTGTGTGTGTGTGTATGTAAATTACATCTTGAAAACGGTTCTAACGATTTTGATAAAATTTTGCACCCTACCATTTTCGGGCACAAAAAGACCATTGGGATGGATCACGTGTTCGTGAAAACTCTGAAACAGATGTATCTCAAAAATTTTGTGTAGAAGCCACCAACACTACAACACAAACAAATGAAACGAAAAAAATAAACCTAATGAGATGTGAGCAAATAACAAACCTATTATCTTATACTATAATGCGAGCAAAAATTGTGTGTGTGTGTATGTAAATTACATCTTGAAAACGGTTCTAACGATTTTGATAAAATTTTGCACCCTACCGTTTTCGGGCACAAAAAGACCATTGGGATGGATCACGTGTTCGAGAAAATTCGATTAGTGGGTCATTTTGGGTCATAATGGGTCAGAGTTAAGCTAATTATATCTAAAGAACGGCTCAATTGATTTTGACTAAATTTTGTATCCAACCGTTTTTGGGCACGAGAAGACTATTGAGCTAGGTCACATGTTCGAGAAATTTTGATTTATGGGTCATATTTGGGTCACTGCGGATCAAGCTATTTTTATTTAAAAAACGGCTCTAACGATTTTGACTAAATTTTGTATTCTACAGTTTTGGATTACGAGAAGACCATTGGGCTAAGTCACATGCTCGAGAAAATTCGATTAGTGGGTCATTTTGGGGTCACAGTGGGTCAAGCTAAGTTTATCTAGATAACGGCTCTAACGATTTTGATTAAATTTTGCACCCTACCGTTTTCGGGCACGAAAAGACCATTGGGATGGGTCACATGTTCGAGAAAATTCGATTGGTGAGTCATTATGGGTCAGGGTCACGCTAATTATATCTAAAAAACTGCTCAAGACATTTTCACAAAATTTTGTAATATACCGTATCTGGGCATGAGATGACCATTGGGCAAAGTCACATGTTCGAGAAAATTCGATTGGTGGTTCATTTTGGGTCATAATAGGTTAGGGTCAAGCTAATTTAATATAGAAAACGGCTCAAGACATTTTCACAAAAATTTGTAATATACCGTTTCTGGGCATGAGATGACCATTGTGCTAAGTTACATATTCGAGAAAATTCGATTTGTGGGTCATTTTAGGTCACAATGGATCAGAGTCAAGCTAATTGAATCTAAAAATATGCTCAAAACATTTTTACCAAATTTTGTATTATATCGTTTCTGGGCATGAGAAGAGAATTGGGCTAAGTCACATGTTCGAGAAATTTCGATTAGTGGGTCATTTTGGGTCACAATGGTTCAGGGTCAAGCTAATTGTAAGTAAAAAAAGGCTTAAACGATTTTGACTAAATTTTGTATTATATCGTTTCTGGGCATGAGAACAGAATTGGGCTAGGTCGCATGTTCAAGAAAATACGATTAGTGGGTCATTTTTGGGTCACAATGGGTCAGGGTTAAGCTAATTCTATTTAAAAAGCAGTTCAAAACATTTTGACAAAATTTTGTATAATACCGTTTCCGGGCATGATAAGACCATTGGGCAGAATCGCGTGTTCAGAAAATTCAATCAGTGGGTCATTTTGGGTCCTAATGGATCAGGATCAAGCTAACTGTATCTATCAAACGGCTCAAACGATTTCGACAAAACTTTGTATTACACAGTTTCTGAACAAGATAAAACCATTGGGCTGGGTCGCATGCTCAAGAAAATTCTATACCTAACCCATCACTGCACCACATGCGATATCTGGCACATACCTAAAAATATTATCATTTTCATTATGTACCATGAATTTGGCTAATATGATCACTGTAACTGATCAAAAAACAATCCTAGGATTGGAATAACACTTATTTTGTCCATGTCAGATGGCTGCATTATACAAAAAATTAGAATTTGTTTTTCGGAAACAGAAAAAAAAAATGATCAAGCTATTAAGGTAAAATTTACTTTCGTTATTTTTGCTGAATATTTATAAATATTAATATAATAAAAGTTGCAGCGTGCAGATAAAATTGATTAATTTAAGCTCATTTAGTTACAAAATATAGCAATACAACATTTTAAACCCTTAATGTGTACATATGGTACACACCATAAAATATCAAATTTTAGCTGAAATTTTCAAATTAATTTTTTTTTTTTTACTATTTTTCCCATTATTAGACCGATATATAAATAAAAAAAAACAAACAAAGAAAACCCCATAAAAATAGGAAAATTTGTGCAGTAAAGAGTTAAGGGGACAAGGGTCCCCTTCAAACTAATTTTTTTTTATTTTTAAAATTTCCCTTTAAATACTAATCAAGGGCACACTATATGCATTATGGCATATTTCTATCACACAAGAAATATAAAAAAAAAAATGGGGGGGGGGGAGAAAAATAAGGAATTTTCCTGAATATTTTAAGCGTTAAGAAGAACTTTTCAAAATGTCCTATGCGCATTCCATTTCAATTAAAATCTCCAATATTTTTCCTGCAAGTTTGGTTTATATATACAAATAAAACTGTGAATATTTTTTTAAAACTAAATATAATTAGAAAAGTTAAATATACAGTAAAACCTCCCTAAAGTGACCACGTTCCGTTCCAATAAAAATTGATCGCTCCGAGAGATGGTCTCTTAATAGAGGTCATGTTTAATTGTAGATTTTAATTGTTGGAAAAAGGTAACAATTAATGTTACTAAAATTTATTTTTTACATTAGGAAAAAATATGAAAATTTATATATCAAAACAAAAGTTAATTACATAAGTAAATTATTGCAGACTTTAAAAATGAATACATTGACGTTTACTTTGATTTTATGGTTTTATCTTTTATAACTTTTAATTTTCAACTCCTGTCGAAGTTCAGTAAAAAAATGCAATTTTTTTTCGACGGGAACAAATAATGACGATTTCATTAATTTATCTATTTCTTAGAGTTTCCTGAGAGAATAGGGCAGAGAAATTTATTGACCGTCATTCTTAATTTGTCATCCGAGTTAAATTCATTGCCTAAAAAGGCACAAAGGGGTTTAAACACTTAAAAGTTACCGGAATTAAAAAAAATTCTAAACTTAGTTTAGAAATTTGAAGAATAATTCGCTCTCAGGAATTATTTTTTTTAATAAAACTTTCTTCAAGCGACCAGGAAGAAATGCAATTTGTTTCATTTTCTTCAAAGAAATTGGTCGCTAAGGGAGGGAGTTCAACTGGGATGGTCTCTGAATGGAGGTCAAATTAGTATTGAGCCTATGGGAATAAATTTCGTTCCATGAAAAAATGGTCGTTCACGGAGGGGGTGTCTTAATGGAGGTGGTCACACAGGGAGGTTTCACTGTAGTTAATTGCAGAAATATGATGCGAAAATGCTGAAAATTTCATAAAATTTTGAAAATATTTTTTTTTCTTGCCGTTTTATTCAAATAGATAAAATTCGACGCATAGTTTTATTTGTATATATTGTACAAAACAAACTTTCATAAAATATATTGGACATTTTAATTGACATGGAATACGCATGGGGCATTTTGAAAAGTTCTTCATAACACTTAAAATATTCAGAAATACTCTTTATTTTTCTCCAAACTTTTCTTTTTTAAATTTCTTGTGTGATAAATATACGCCATAATGCATACAGTGTGCCCTTGAATAGTATTTAAAGTGAAATTAAAAGATATAAATTTGAAAAAGAGCTTGAAGGTCCCTTGTCCTTTTAAACATATTGTTTGGGGGTATTTTTTAATTATTCCTTTTCCAGCTGAACTATATTTAGCATACTAAGATATATTTGTAGACTATAAATAAATGTATATACAAGTCTACGCAAAGAACCGAATACATTGGCGTCGATAGATGGTTGTTTCTGAACTAGTTTTTAGATAGTTATTTCTGGTTATTACAATTACTATTTGACTTACGTAATTATCTTTATATTAAATAATACTTTTTGGAACGGGTTACATTAAATTATAGCTGACGAAAGTCCTTAAACATGGGTTTGTTTTTTATTTAACCCTTAAATGCTGGGTGTTGCTTTTCGGCGACATACCCGATTTAGGGTCTAAAATACTATTAGAATAATATTGAAGTTATAATGCTTAATGTTGCAAATAAAATACATAATATTATTAAATCGATTTTCAACATGTAGATGGCAACACTTGTGCTGTTTAAGAATAAAGATAGATTTATTTTTTCAATTGTTGCTACATGTGCTTCTTGTTTTGTTTGGAAGTTTGCGAAATACCCTATTTTGTTCTGCAGTGAGCAAGTAAAATTTATTTCTTATTATTGTTCCTAAAATTCTTATGTGTTTAATATTATAGAATTTTATCAAGGAAAATTATTCTTTCAATTAAAGACCAGTATTGCCGATTAGCAACAAATTGTTTTTTAGCCGTAAACCATACTTAAAACAAAATATAACTTAAGTATTTTTCCCATGATTTATTAAAAAATGAAAGCCAAAAAACATTATTATAATGATTTTTGAAAAATCAGGCTTTTAAGGGTTAAATTTAAAACATTTATCTGAAGTCACTTTATTTATTCGCCCGTGAATTATGGTAATTTCGTACAGCTAAACAAACAACTTTAGACACTAAAAAGTTAGCGTGATTTATTCTCCATAAATTTGTGTTAAAGCTGAATTTCAATATTCTCGCTCTATAAATTCTAAAATATGACGTTTAGAAAATGTAAATAAGTAGATGTATTTATCATACAGGCACGTCAATGATTTTTTTAACGTAAGAAAAAATAAATGTATAAGAAAATGTAAATAAGTAAATGTATCATATAGCATTTCAATATTTTTCAAAGCTGAATAGAATATGTATCCTTAAATTATTTTTTTACCCGACTGAAAAGAAGGGTTATGTGTTTCACGCGTATATGTGTATGTGGATTTATTTATACCCTCGAAATATCCCAACTGCTGGATGGATTTTAATGAATGAGGTCTCTATCAATTCACCTTAACGGCTGGATGGTTATAGGCTAGGTTTTGTTTTTATAAATTCAAAATGGCGGCCGTAAAATACAAAATGGCTATTCGTTTTCTTTTCTACTTAATCTAAACATTCATTTCAAATCAAAACTAGCATCTAGGTGGTTCAGTGTAACTTTTTTATACGAATAATCAACATTCTTTAAGGCACAAAACAAACATTTAATTACAAAACGGAACATAAAAATCTATGAAGTTACATTCGACACATCACATCTAAAGAATTCTAACGTCAACAAAAAGATTAATTCGTTTCAGTTCAAAATTAGACAGCTCTAATAGAGCATGCGCTGGCTAATTAGCTGTTAGAAAATTAGCCGGAACATCCCGCCCGGCGTTGGACGGTTGTCCAACATCATCATAAAATGGCAAAGGTACTACTTTGGTGATATTTCGACGTAACATACCTGTAGAGGTCTTGAGATCAATTACACGGACATGTCCATCATCACCTTTACAAGTTTTCACAATCCTAGCTAGTTTCCAGTCGATAAACGTATCATTTCCCTTCCTTCAATAACACAAGCTGTCCAACTTTAACATTTTGAGAGGACTTTTTCCATTTACTGCGGACTTGCAGCTCATTTAAGTATTCTCGGCTCCAGCGGTTCGAGAATTGCATTTTTAATCTTTGAACTAGTGTCCACCTAGAAGAAAAAGGTAAAGAGTCTAAAATGGTATTATTTTAAGGAACATTCAAAAGAGGACCTCCAATGAGGAAATGACCAGGTGTTAAGGGTTGTAGATCATTAACATCTGCAGACAAGGGGGTCAACGGACGTGAATTCATAACTGCCTCAATTTGCGTCACAAGTGTTGACAGCTCTTCAAAATTTAAGATAGAGGATTTAGTTATCTTCAAGAGGATTCGCTTCATGGTTTTTATATTCGATTCCCATAATCCGCCGAAATGTGGGGATGCAGGGGGTATGAAATTCCATTGAATTCGTTCTTCAGCACTAAATCGCTGAATTTCTTCCGAAGAACAGATTTGATAGAACGATTTCAAAAGAGCACAAGTACCCTTAAAATTTGTGGCATTATCACTCCATATGACACAGGGTTTAGATCTTCGAGCAATGAGTCTTCTCAAACAGGCTAAAAATTCTTCTGTGGTCAGGTCCGAAACAACTTCTAGATGAACGGCTTTGGTAGAAAAACAAATGAATATAGCAATATATGATTTTAGGGTTATCTTTGAACGTTTTAAATTAGGTTTTGTTATAACAGGACCTGCTAGATCAACGCCTGTTTTCTCAAACGGTCTATATGGTACAATTCTATCACGGGGAAAGTCACCCATCAATTGTTGAAGAGTTTGGTGTTTTGTTCGAAGACAAGTCACACACCTATTTATAATTTTCTTTACTTGACTTTGACCAGATGGTATCCAATAAAATTGTCTTAAAAAAGATAGAGTTGTCTGAGTACCTGAATGTAGGAATTTTTTATGGTAATAATCAATTAAAAGTTCAGTAAAATAGTGAGACTTTGGTAAAAGTACTTGATGTTTCTGCGATTCTGATAAATTAGAAAATTTCAGTCTTCCACCGACTCTTAACAGTACATCTGTACCTAGAAATATATTTAAGTTCAAAATCTTACTGTTATTTGTGGACGTTTTTCCTTTAAACATCGAATTTCAGTTTGGAATGCGGAAATTTGAACAATCTTTATCAGCTTCTTGGTCGCATTCTGTAACTCAGAAGTATCCAAATAATCATATTTTCTAATTCCTGATTTCAATTTACAGTTTTTCAGAAATCTTAAACACCATGCAGCAATTCTTATTAACTTCATAAAAGAAGAATATCGATTAATCAAATCAATGTTTAACTGATTTTCATTTACAATAGTTGATTTTAAAACAGTGTTTTTCTCTAGTTCTAACTGATCTTTAACTTCAGAAATATCTAATTTATCGAATGTATTATCAATTTTGGCCAAAGAGATCTGTCTTGCTTTAACCACTGGGCGCCTTCCCACCATAGATGGTTATTTTTCAACTCTGAAACTTTCAAACCTCTAGTAAGTAGATCGGCAGGATTATCTTTTCCAGGACAGTGGAACCAATTTAATGGATCACTAAGATTTCTGATTTCCTTTATCCGGTTTCTGACAAACATTTTAAATCTTTCTAGTTCACCTCTAATCCAAAAGAAAGTAATAGTAGAGTCGGTCCAAAAGTAGCAAATTGCAGGAAAAACTAATTCTTTAGCAATTTTATTGAAAGTCTAGCAGACAAAAGGGCTCCTAAAAGTTCCAGACGAGGTTTAGACAGTTTTTAAAGGGGCGACTCGACTTTTTGCTGCCACAAAACTAGTAACAATGTCCTTATTCTTTAGCACTGCTCTAAGGTACACTACCGTACCATATGCCTTCTTTGAAGCATCTGAAAAACTAAGTAATTCAAAATAATCAACTTCATCAAAGGCAACATCAGCCAAATAACATCTGGGAATGCTAATACAATTTAGTTCTTTTATTTCTTCAAACCATTCATTCCATAAATTGTCTAAATGTTTGGGTAGGTTTTCATCCCAATCAAGTCCTAAACACCAAATTTCTTGAATTAAACAATTAATACTAATAGTATAATGACTTATAAATCCAATTGGGTCAAAAACTGGCCAACAGTTTGGAATAAATAACGTTTAGTACTAAGTTTATTCAAAAGGAAATTTTCTAGATTTTTAGTCGTAAATGAAAACATGTCACTATCTGGGTCCCAAGCAAACCCTAAACCTTGGAAGGTATCAAATTCTGATTAGTGAGATTTAAGTTATCAGAAATTTCATCAATATGTAAACCATATTCTTTCCATTTCTCACGCAGTTCATGCGAGTTGGTTTTCCATTTTCTAAAAATCATACTAGTTTCTTGAAATATTTCATAGGCTTCCTTACTAATTTTAAATACGTAATCAAGATGCGGTTGACTTGTTATAAAATCATCAACATACAACGATGAATTTAAAATTTCAAAAGATTCAGGAAATGCTTCTACATACCTTTGTAGATGATGCTTGATGGTAGCAGCCAGAAGAAAAGGACTCGATTTCACACCGAAAAGCTTCTCTTTAGTCTGAATATTTTAAATTCCTTACCTGGATCATCAAATCCATGGTTCATCGTCCCAAAAAAATCGTGTGAAGCCCCTATCTGGTTCATCAATCTCGATCTGCAAAAATGCTTGTTGAATGTCAGCAGTAATTGCTATGGGAAAGTTTCTGAATTTGATTAAAAGGCTGAACAATTCGGGAATGAGATTAAATCCGGAATATAAACAATCATTAAGTGACAGTTCACCCTTAGCATGGGCACTTCCGTCAAAGACAATGCGAACTTTAGTGGTGGACTTATCTTCACGAATTATTGCTCTATGTGGTAAGTAAAATGAGTTTACATCATATGTATTGTCAACAGGTTCGATAATATTGTCTGCTAAATAACTATCTAAAATAGCCTTATATTCTGAGGGTCAAAGGGTCATTTCTAAAGGTTGTTCTTAATTTCAAAAATCTTCTGTATGCGACTTCGCGATTGTTATTAAGAGACATTTTCAAATTTGTCTTCCATGGAAATTTTACTTTATACCGGTTATCCTTAAAAACAATATTAGACTGAAAATCAGCCGTAATGTCATCGTCCACATTACTAACATCTTGAGTTTCGGATTCAATTCCTAGACTTTCCAATTGCCAAAAATTTCTGATTTGCATCGGATATATCCTTTTCTTCAACGATAATTTTCATACTGAGCAATTCATTGGATGACCCCGTATAACCCTGTAAGCACTAGCCAAAAAGAGTTTCGGTAGCTACGAGATTATTCTTTAGTCTTTTGATTCTGCCAGTTACAATATTATAATAATTATCAGAGCCGATTAAAACTGCAATTTGTTTACTAGTACATTCATAACTATCAGCAAGCTGTAAACCTTTTAATTTATTATATGTTTTCCTAATGTATTTATCAGGAGTGGGTAAGCAAGCAGCGGAAATTTTATCTGTTTCCAGAGCTTCAACTTCAATGTGTAAAGAGGAATGTTCTCTATTTACAAGTTTTACCTTTACTACATTATAAGTTTTCTCAGTTGCCCTTTCGGCTCCAAAAGCATAAACAGATAAAGTTTCTGTTCTAATAACCGGTAATTGTAATTTTTGAGAAATGTCGCGAATTATAAATGTTCTCATGCTACCATTATCTAATAAGACACGAACTGGTTCATTATTATCATTCTTAGGATATTTTATTATAACAGAACAAGTCTGCAAAAATATGTTGCAATGCGTGTTTTCATTCTGTACATTACCAGTGGAATTGTTACCACAATGGGAAATAGATACTACACTTTTATCAACGTTTATTTTGGAATCATTTTCAAATTGAAAACAAATAGCCCTATTATGTTTCTTACCGCAAATATTGCGCATTTTGGTATTTTCACAGTCTTTAGTTCTGTGCTTACACTGTAAACATAAAAAGCATCTTCCATGCTTTTTTAGTATTTCTTTCTTCTGATCTATGGTTAAATAATTACACACTTCACTATTATGATCAACACTATTGTAAAATAAACACAAATTCTTATTTACTGAAGTCATTAATTCAGTAGCTGGAACACAATTTTGTTTATATCCTTTAGTATTAAATTGATATCGCGGCTTACATTTCAATTGTTTATCTGTAAATTTTGGTCTATATTCAAATTTATTATCATTAGAAAATGATTTCTTACTATCTACGTCAAGGATAGTTGATACCCGTTCTCTACTTTCAACTTCATTTTTAAGAAAATTCATAAGTTTATCTATATCCCACATTTCTCCGTCTTTTAGATTTCTATTAAATTCCAAGGTCAAATCTGGGGGTATTAACTTCAGTAAAATTGGGCAAAGTAACCCACTGTATGTATCAGGTTTTACACCTAACGACTCTAAGTTTCGAATTTGCACTAGACATTTATCGTATAAATTTCTTAATCCACCAGTGTCAGAAGAACTTTTCAAACCTTTCATATTTAATAAATTGTTTAAGTGAGCGTGTACGAGCATGTCATGTCTACCATACCTTTGCTTTAAATGCGATACGGCCGCTGCATAATTATTTTCAGTTAATCCAAAACCATTCATCGTGTTTGCAGCCGCTCCTGCAACCAAACTTTTCAAATACGTAAATTTTTCGATTTCTGTTAGATTTGGGTTTTTATCTATCGCTAACTCAAACTGGTTCCAAAATTCTAAAAAATTGTCTTGTTCCCCCAAAAATCGGTTTATTTGTAGCTTTGGTAATTTTACTCTTTTTAGTTCAGCAGCAGCATGACATGTTCGCACTGAATCAATGTTATTACTATGTGTAATATCTGCATTAGAAGATAAACTTTTAATTTTAAAGTTTAATTTATTTCTGTAACTTATTATTTTCTGGTCATATTCATCAATATTCAATATTTCGTTTTCGACGTTTTTCGCATTTATTAGGCTTAAAATGTTGTTATCATGATCTTTAATAGTCTTACATTTAACGTTTAACTTATCGACTAATTCTTCTAAATTTTCTAACGAATATTCATTACTAGCTAAATACTGCTCAATTTCTTCAAATAGTTTATTTAATAGCGTTCGATGTGTATCACGCATCTTTCGTTCTTTATTTTCGTTCATTTTCAAAAAATAAAATATAATAACAAAAATCAGCACTCACCAATTCCAAATCGAAACAAAACAAAAATATTACGCAGTAATCTTTTCACATCTAGACTTGTCGGCGCGATGCACCACAAATAATCAATTTCTTTTCTACTTAATCTAAACATTCATTTCAAATAAAAACTAGCATCTAGGTGGTTCAGTGTAACTTTTTTCTACGAATAATCAACATTCTTTAAGGCACAAAACAAACATTTAATTACAAAACGGAACATAAAAATCTATGAAGTTACATTCGACACATCACATCTAAAGAATTCTAACGTCAACAAAAAGATTAATTCGTTTCAGTTCAAAATTAGACAGCTCTAATAGAGCATGCGCTGGCTAATTAGCTGTTAGAAAATTAGCCGGAACAATGGCGATAGAGACAAAAAAAAATTACGCACCCTATTGAGTGGCATGTCATTGGATAGGTCTTTCAAAATGAAGACGATGTTTCATTGACTATTTTACAGTGAGAAGCTCCGTTAAAATATTATACAATCTGGAAGTTGTGTATGTATTGTGGATCTTTAGCATTACTGAAACTCTAACCATTATAGACATCTATAGACCTCATCAAAACAGTGTTTATAGATAGGAACTAACAATTATACACAACTTAAAAGGTCATCAATACAAGTAAATAAAAAAAATAGTTAAGTAATATAAACAGGTTATATAAAAAAATATATTTTAAGTCAATTCCTACTTAGGTCAATAAGATAATTTTTTTCTCCCATTCTTCTTTCCTCTTGAGTGGCGCTTAAAATACCTTGATCTAGAAGAGGGCTTTCTCGATTATTGAAAATTAATTAATTTAATTAAATTAATAAATTAATATTTGAAAAAAAACTGGGTTAACATCAAGTGTCATCCACTACAAGTTAAAAAAAATTATTTCGGCCTGATTGGATGAATAATAAGTATTTCATTAACGATTGAAAATTTGAACAAGATATATATAGCGAGGGTGCTAGCTAATAGTAGGAATTGAAAAAAATAGTTTCACCTTGATGAGAAATAATTAATTAGTTCGCTTTTTACGTAGTCGGGTTTTTTGATTTTTTAAATTTAATTGTTTATTAATATAATACTAAGCGACTCTGACCCCTACAAGCTACGCTCGCCAATATCACCAGACTCCGCACCAGGGCCGAAACTAAGGGGGGGGGGGTAGAGGGGGCATGTGCCCCGGGCGCCAGAGCCAAGGGGCGCCAAATGAAAGATTATACTTTTGGAATCGATCATTTTCTTCTAGTGGTCTGATGGCTTTCATTAATGAAACAGCCATTATAAATGAAGTGTTAGGTTAAGATGAAAGAGCACTCGTAAAAAGTTTGAACTCTGACTTTCTGGTCAGAATGGGAAAAATTAGGCCACAATAAAAAAAAAAAAAAAGTATGGCCATTTTTTTTAAATTCTGACCAGAAAATCAGAGTTCAAATTTTTTACGACTGCTCTTTCAACTTCACCTAACACTTCATTTATAATGGCTGTTTCATAATAATGAAAGCCATCAGTCCATCAGAAGAAAATAACTCGGTTAAAGCGGGACTCGGATAATCGGAACTCTACTGTATAAGCAAACACTGTAAATAGCCGGTAATACAAGCGAATTCTTTTATGTGAACAAGCGAATTCTTTAATGTTTAATTGCAACAAACGTCACATGCAATTTACGTAGTTCAGTATTACATATTTTATGATTACATATTTTAAATATTAAAATAAGTAGGCCATTAGAAAATTAGTAAATTTCTCTTTGTAAATATACTTTGAGGAAGAAAGGGGGGGGGGGGGGAGGCGCCAAAATTCATGTTTGCCCCGGGCGCAAAAAAAGCTAGTTTCGTCCCTGCTCCGCACTCTCCAAAAACATGCTAATTTGCTCAGTTTTAAAGATATGAAAATAAAAAAAAGATTCAAATAACCGTTTGAAAATAAATATTATTTTAAGAAATGGACTCAGTGAGCAAAATAAGCATAAAACCGCTTTTAATTTAATAAAATATAATTTTTCGCTGCCCTTTCTGCAAAACAATACAGTAAAATCTTCTGAAAAGGTACTCGTATTATGAATGTAAAAGTTTGATGAAATTATACTTCTTCGTGGAAATGTAATAAAATAATTAAGTTTTCCCTATAAAAATGGACTTTTTATTTTAAACTTGAAGACATTTTCAGTAGCAAAATCTTTATAAAGTTTATGATTTGAAAATGCAAATACACGTGATCTGTTGAATATTGCGGGATTTACACAAAAAATATAAATTAATGCGAACATATTGATATCAAGATATTTTTAGGTTTCTCAGTTTTTTTAAAAATACGCCAAAGTAATAGAAATAATAATGTTAAAAGTAAAATAAATATTTGAAATAATCTTAAAAACCAAAATAAGGTTTAAAAAAAAGTCTTGTTAACTTGTAGGCAGCAAAAACTTTCCTTTATGTACTCGTATATCCGAGTTCGAGCCCGAACCCGGTTCGGGCTTGATTTTTAATTCAGTCTTTGGGTTTGGGCTCAAACTGAAAATTTTGCCTATGCACGAATTGAAAAAAAAAAAAAAAATCGTAGAACGAACGTGAAAGAGCGTAGACTAAGTATCTTAAAGTATTTTACGCTCCTTTAAAAATCAGTCTGAAAGAGAATTATATTGTTATTGATGGGATATAAAAAGAAATATTCTATCTGACTCCGAAGCCTTTGCATTGTCAGTGTTAGTAACATAAAGAAATCATAGGATATCCCTTGTCTGTCCTCGTCTTCCTCTTGTAGTATTTTTAAAGAATTATTGGAAAACAGAACTCATATCTTTCTGTCATAAGAATTTTAACTTTCTGGCAGTTGTACAATGGTATTATAAAAAAGTAAAAAGAATTATGACTTTTGAAGATATCTGACGGTAGCTGGATACAAAAACAAATTTTCTATTATAAACAGATTTTTTGGGACATGAAAATTACGAAACGTTGCCGTGAGGGTAATAAGTATGAAAACTTATTACCCGTCTTTGTTAGCTGTCCCCAACTTTCCGGACCTCACAGACCAATGAGTTCATAATCTAAAATCCCGCGGACCACTTATATGAATTTTTTTCCCCAATTTATTAATATGAAGTACACAGTTGTTTAATATAACAAACGCATAAATAACTGGATATTGAGATTTTGTTTTTAGTTCGAACCAGAGGTCTGCACGGGCCCGGGCTTGGTCCGAGGCCCGTACCCGGCGGAATGGAGGAGAATTTTCAAACGGGCCGGGCCGGCAGAATTAGGACAATTTTTTCAACGGGCCGGGCCCTAAAAAAATTGAACGGGCCTGCAGGGTCGGGCCGGGCCGATAAAAAAAATTAATCGGGCCTATCGGCCGGATATAAGAATTTGAGAGGAGCAGATAAAATACGAGGTCATTTCCAATGAATATGACTTTTTCGAGAAGTATAAACGAGCGTTACGAGCCGATGCGAGTTTAACAACATCAATACAGAAATGTAACATGTCCATCGTAGAGATCGGCATCATTACATGATGCCTGATCCGGGTTTAATTTTTTCGGCAGACTTGTGCCGGGACGGAATTGGTCTTAATCGTTCTCAGGATGTGTAGGACAGGCATTATGTTTTGTAAAAGTATTAATAGCGATAATGAACTTCTGTTAACAGTGTCTTTGGAAATGTACCTTAAGGTGGTTCTCATATTTACTGTTCAACAATGCGAAAATCTCAGACACATTTTCTGACTCATTTTTAACTATAAAGGCATAAAATTGAAAGCATTTGGGATCGAATAGCGTTTGCATTTTTCATAAATTACGTACAGAGATAACAGAGACTCTTGTCACGTGACTGTACGTTTTCTCCTTTCCTGTACTATCGCTTCCGGAAATTCGATTCAAAACGCTAACTTTGGCAGTATTTTATGAAAGATATATTACTTTTATCTAAGAAAAAAAGGGCATTTACATGGTTTCTGAATAAGAATACCTGCCAATCTCATGCGTTTCCGAAAAGAAATGAATTCATAAATGTATCAAAATGTAGCTCCTTTGGATTTGAGAAAAGCCTTAAAAATGACAGAAATATTTTCACAAATCTACCTTTTATTATAAGCTTCAAAAGTTATCATGTTTTTTAACCTTTTATTCTAAACTACAATAATCTTTTAATGGACCCTTATTTAAATTTTGAAACGTCTGTAGAAACGTTGACTAAAACACTGTAAGTAATCGTTAACGTTTACTATTGTGTGTTTTCTATTTTGCGAACACATAGTAATTTAAAATATACTGTAAAATGTTCCCATAAATATGCATGTAGTATTCATTAAAAGAATCTTAATTGTATGTCGAGAAAAAACGGAATTTTTTGTAGAAATTTAGTCGGGCCGGGCCGGACCGGGCCTGCTTTCACTGATTTTTGTGCGGGCCGGGCCGGGCCGAGAATGGTAAAAATGTAAACGGGCCGGGCCGGGCTCGGGCCGAACTTTCAATTTTTACACCGGGCCGGGCCAAAATAACTTTCCTTCGGGCCGGACCGGGCCCGGGCCTAGAAATTCCGGCCCGTGCAGACCTCTAGTTCGAACAAGTCAAAAAGATAGATTTTCATCGAACTGTGAATAGACGAAAGACATTTCTTTCTCTTATAGGAATATTAAGACTCGAAATAATCCTTTTTTTAGACCTTTTATCTCCTGATGGCAATCTCAAGAATATTTTCTACTTAGACAACATATAAAAAAATCAAGTTAAAACACTTTGTCTTTTGAATTATATAAAAAATTATCTGATTGTCTAATAAATAGCAAATAATTTTTTTATTAACATAATTACCAATGCCAGCAATAATTTAATATTTCAAAACTAAACATCTAAAGTTTAATAATTTTATTATTTTTTTATTAGTACAGGATGATCAAAAAGGCACGCAACGCTTGAAAAATATTTTGTTTAATAAAATACAAACTTAAACTGAATTGAAAGAGTAACAATACAGAGACACCTAACTGAGCGAAAATTAACATTGTCACAGAAAATATTGTAAGTGTGATCTTTTTCTCGGATACAAAGACGTATGCGTTTATTTTTCAACATTGAGGCCACTCCTCAATGTTGGAACACTTATTTTTTAATCTCATGTTCAATGTTTGTTTTCAGGTCAACGATTGAAAGCTTTCATAAACTCTTCCGCGGTGATTTCAACATCTTATTCTTGATTTAATCCATTTTGTCAGAAATAAGAACAGATGGACGGCCACTTCGTTTTTTATCATGAACGTTCTCAGGTTCTTGAAATCGGGTTACCAAACAGTAAATCACTGTCTTATTCGGTGCATGAACATGTTGATATCTATCTTTAAGGCCGTATTCAAAACAATATTCCTCCCCCCTCAACAACGCGAAATTTTGTATCACATTTTCGGACTTTTTTTTTAAAGTAAAAATATGAAACTTGCTTTTTGAAACTTGCTTTTGGATTTTTGAAGAGATGTATTAACGCCGTATGGTTTCATTTTTCGCTCAATTAATTAGAACTTTATTTATAAACAATTATTTTCTCAATATGACCATTTTTTTTCGTTCCCAGTTCTCTCGCTTCGGAAAATTCGGTTCAAAACGCGCACTCTGACAGCATTTTTTGCAGTATATTTTGCTTTTATCAAACAATCCACAAACACGGCACATCATGTAGTTTCTGAATAAAAGAATATTCCAATTTGATGCGTTTCAGAACAAAAATGAATCAGAAAGTAAGCAATTTAGTTCGAGTACACGCTTTAACGCTTCTGTAACTTTAACGGAAGACGTTGTTGCGAAATGATGTTTAACCATAAAAATTCGTTATGCTTTTGATAATTTCACTTTCATCATCGTCATCTTTCACGAAACAAATGACTCTTACAGGTTACAACATCAACTGAAACTAAAATTTCTACTGGTAAATGAATTTAAAATGTATAGTGCTACCATCTATCGAAAAATAATCCCATTAGTATTTATTTCGGATTTTGTGGAATTTTTGAAAATTGGTGTGCGCGACTTTCCGATCATCCTGTAATAAAAATAGAATAGAAAATAATGCCCATATTGTTCAGCTGACCACAAAAATTTTCTCGCGGACCACTGATGGTCCAGGAGCAGGGGCTACAGGTTGACGAACTCTGCTCCCATCTTGTCTGAAGATAAGAGAAACGTTTCTGTATTCATGGGTTTGACAAAGTAGCGTTTTATTTTCTAAAACAGATTTGCTACATCAGGAAATTTGTTAAAAAAATTATACAATATATTTTGATTTTTAATTACTTTTTTGTTTTAATTAATATGGGTGGGAAATATCAGCACGCATCTTTTAATAAAATAATTTTCAGAATTTTATGGAGATAAAATACTTATTTTTTAATGAAGTAACGACAATATTTTTAACTTCATTAGTAATTGTTACATGTAAATTTGAAATCAGTGAAATAATCATATGAAATTTTCAGTCGCATTTTTTGCATTTAAGAAATAATGTGATATTTAAAAGCGAATGCTGAAATTTCAGCCATTTAGAAACAATTAAATAGTTAAGTCCCGTATAGCATATTGATTAGTCGTTGAGGCAATTTTGACATAGTTTTGCATGCAGGTATTCAGGTCACGCTAGGTGACGTGATAGCAACCCTGTGTTCAGACGATAGACTA
The DNA here is from genome assembly GCA_963932465.1 of Maratus speciosus. Lineage (NCBI taxonomy): Eukaryota > Metazoa > Arthropoda > Arachnida > Araneae > Salticidae > Maratus > Maratus speciosus. The sequence goes on along the minus strand of OZ010789.1, from coordinate 420,651,505 downwards.
CATGGCAACGGTAAAGCGAAAACTATTCTCAAATGCATTTGTACTTAAATTTATTATTTACGCCAGGCTACCTCTCTTCATATTCGGTTCCTAAAACATATTAAATGCAAATATATTATTAAGACTTATCTACTGAAGGTACTTATAAGTGAAATTAAAATAACTTGTTATAAAATTCATTTAATACGTCGATTAGTTGTAATACAGTTTAGAATGAGTTATAGATCCATTACTTTACCTTGTTCCAAAAGTATTATTGGTTACACAAAACAAAAATATTTTAAAAAGGAATATTTCTTTTGCTTTTGCATCTTTTCAGCTTTCTTGGCGTTGCAGGGGGGGGGGGGGGGGTATTTATCAATTAGGAAATATTTCTATAGTAAGAACATTATATTTGTACATTTCCTAATTCTACAAAATACCAAGAAAAATATTTAAAATAAAAGATTTGAGTGGGGTTATAAATATTGCACAAAATCCCAATAAACTCAAATTTAATCAATCCTTCTACATCTTTCAATCCTTCTAAATCCTTCAATCCTTCTAATATTTATTAAGAGGGTAGGATACCTTTGAACACGTCGAAAAAGGAAAAATTACCACTATGTTACAAGCTTCAAAACTTGTGTAATAAGTCAAAAATAAAAATCAAACTTCACTTAAATATAAAGCTCATATTATATTTATATTTAAAAATATATATATACTTTTAAATTCATTAATAAACATTAAAGTGATAAGTTTAAAAATATATTATAATAAGATAAAAAAATCTTGGGCGCATGATAAAATCTGAAAATATGCATATAAAGAGGACATTTTGGTGAAAATAAATACATAATACTATTAACTTTATACTAAAACCAGAATATTTGTAAAAAATATTGCCTAAATTAAAAAATTAACAAAAATTAATTTTTTCCCTTTTTTAAAATATTTTCAAAGTAAAAAACAAAAAATAAAATAAAATCTTACCTTTTTCTGGTTTTAAGTTGTAGATAATACACTAATGAACATGTGGTGAAAAGTTTTTTTTTATTGCCATGCATAGTTTTTTAGTAACACTGCGCGCAGTATCAAAATTCATCGTTTTGAATAAACGCAATGCAAAGTTTAATTATCCTATGTAGTCTTAATATATAGTCTTAATAAAACTGATATAATTAGTAAACTAATGGGAATTTTTTAATGCGGTTTTTTGGAATTTGTTCAAAAATGCTTACGGAATCAACATATGTATTAAAATTTTTTCAAAAATTTTGCAGGTTTAAAGGTATTCTACCCCCTTAAACGATTATGTAAATCTTCTAATGTAGTTTAAAAAATTCATGAAAAATACTTTAGAAGATAAAATTTTCATGAATTCATAATTCAGTACATAAAGGGTTAACATATATCGAGAATTAAGTTATTCTTCCATTAATTATTTCTTCATCAGAGGGTTTTAATTTTAAATACGCAAACATAACCTTTTTAGGTGCGTTCGTAATTATATAAATACGTAGCACCTACAATCGTCGTCTGGTTCGTCCGCCCGTCTGTCCATATATAACAGTGCAAAAACTACTTAACTGAATGGTTTGAAATGTAATATATAGTATAATCGTTGCAGAATTTCGTCGAGCAATTTCAAATTTTATGATAATCGAATCAAAACAAATATATTAATAAAAATTTTCTTCATTCTATTAAATCCTATCATGCGTAATTAATATCCCATGATAGGTAATGATTTTAGGTTGCCACGGTGATTACGTCCTATTTAAGATGGAGTCCTATTATTTTCGTATTACTGAATTTAATATATGTAATCGTAATAAATTTTGTACTCATGCATTTTTGCACAAGAGTGCAACAGCTATTGCACCAAGATCTGAATATATATAAAACCAGTTATAGTACGTACGCACCTCATTTTCCACTTTGACGTACAATTTACGACTTTTTAGAAGTCCTGTTATAAGCTGTACCATTATATGTACCAGGTGATTCAAAATAGAGGCTAGCGATAATACTATCTTAAAAAGCTGATTGTACAAAGATACTTCGAATTCCAAAATTTACAGAGACCAAGTACAGCCTTTAGATATAGCATTTATTTTTCAAGGGTATGTATACATATTAAAATTCAAAATTTATTTTTTATACAATCTCTGGGTCCTATAAGTCATATTTAGAAATAATCTCAGCTCTGACAAGTAAAAATGTAAAAATTCCATTCTTTTATGACTAAAGCTCACCGAGTTGTGACATTTTGAATTTTATGAAATTTAGAAGCTTTCCGGTGTAAAATGGACAGACGCTATTTTAGTGACGGAAAGCTCCGAAATTTCATAAAATCCGAAGTATCATAACTCAGTGAGTTTTGGTCGAAGAAATGTAGAATTTTTACTGTTTTACTTTTACTCATTATACCACGGAGAAAGTGTTTCTAGATATAACGTATAGGACACAAAGGCCGTATAAAAAATTAATTTCGCGTTTTAATATGTATACATCTCTCTTCAAAATAAAGGCCATAAAGCTGTAATGATTTGTATACTTTTTACTATTGGAAATATCTTTCTATCGTCAACGGTTTAACAAGCAATTACCATAACCTCTATTTTGAATCACTCTCGGTATATTATATGGATGCAATACCTTGTATATCTGTACAGGGTATTCTAAAAGTTTGAGACACATTTTAATATTTTACTTATTTGAGATAAGTAGGCAATATGAATTACAAAAATGTTCAAAATAAAATAGGAACTAAGAAATAAGATTATGCTAATCAAACAGCCTTGGTATTATTTTTTAAAAAGGACACTTTTTAAATTTTTATATGACCCTTATAGACAAAAATTGGTGACTTAGAAAACTTTTCCTTTTGTTGCAACAAGATTTATAAAAAAAAAACTTCATATTTGTGTTTTTTTAAGCTAATAAGTTATTCTTATTTAAAAATCGGCCATTGTGAATAGGAATCATACATCAAATAAGAATTTCGAATTTATGGTATATTGCAACAAAGTTAAAATTAGAACAATAACATATATGCAGTTTATCTTAAATAAAAGATAATCTATGTTTGAAAAAAATATTAATGGCTATAAATTCAAAATATTTACAAAAGTATTATTAAAAGAGTTAAATGTATTGGAAATGGGAGAAGAAATTTTGAGAATACTTTGTAAATTGCTTTTTTGAATTATGTTTTTTGAATTGAAACTCCATTCGTTTCTTTACATCATCTTTGCTTGTGTAATGCTTTATATTTAAATATACTTGCAATGCAATTCTTTTAAAATTTATTAATATATTTTTTCATCTAAAGAATGATATTATCAATTTGTGAATGGTCCATTGTTTTACTGAAGAAATAGAATTTCAAATGATATGAAAAAAAAAATGTCATAACTTAGCTTTTTTCCTTTATTCGGTTAATTTTAAAGGTACAGACATGTGAGAGTGTTTTTTTTTTTTTGTCTAGGTGGGTTGTATACAAATTTAAAAAGTGTAACATTTAAAAAATTAATGGTAGGAAAACACTGTTTTTTTTTAATGTTGATTTTACGGTATACTGGTAGCTATTAGGTTACCAGTTTAAAACCGTAAAATTAACAGTAATAAACTGTAAAATTAGCAAGTAATATACGGTTTAATTAATTTATAGGACGGTATATTATTGCTTATTTTAAAGTTATAAACAGGCACCCCCACAGCTACATGTATTATACTGTAAAATAAAAAAAAATTATATTGTATTTCATTAACATATTTGTTTGCTATAATGCATTTCACTAACTTATTTCGTAAACATATTTATTACCTCATTGCAATTTACATTGCCTAGGTATCTCCAAGAAGTAAAATACTAAACCGCCTTTAAAAAATAAGTGTAATTATTTTTACATAAGTATATATGTAAATTTTCAAAATGACACTCTAGTCGTAAAATTTATACAGTTGTCATAAAAATTTACCTGTATTTATGTGTGTCTATCTGCTTAATGGAAGTATGTAATTTTTTATCTCTTCAAATTCTCAGACAAGTGAGTAAATGTAGAAAAATATATGAATTTACCCGAATTGGCTCGTTAGTGTAAATTTACACATTCTGCATATTACACAAAGATCTGCGTATTTTGCATATTATCCAGAAATATGTGGAAGAACAGAATATTATGCATAAATATGCGTAAGAATATTATAGAAATATATGTGCAAGCACAAAATATTACACAGAAATATGTGTGCTCAATAAATAACTATACTTGAAAACGTGGCTTGTGTAATCATAGCTAAATTATGAAGGTGGTGCTCTAGAAAGTCACAGTTCTCTAATTCGTTTACCGTTCCGGGTAAGTATTGTTTATTTATTGTAGATTGAACTAAATAGAATTCCTTCTCTTGGTGTAAAAGTATTTTTTTAAAGTGATGATAAAATTTCCTGAGGAAAAAAATCCGATAAAATACTGAAATAATACTGCGTCATGATTGCTAGTATAATTTTCGTATTTTAACGAAAAAAAATCATTTGACTATTCTATTTTAGAATTCCATGACACAACATTCTAACACAAAGATGTCATGCAGTAAATATAATTACAGGCTATCCGGCTTCTTGTGAATTGTGGGGACTTTGTTTAGTTTTCTTGACGCAAAACTGCTAAAAAAAAAGGGGAACACAACAAATACACCCAGAATATGAATTTGTTTTACCCCCCCCCACCCCCCAGTCCGAATTATAATATTTAGAACGGCCCCGGGGCAAGCATCCTTCTGGGTGGGCCCCTTCTATCTCTTCATAGAAATTGTTCGCAAATAATGTGGAAGTAGCTAGTAATACATTTCATGCCTATTGTATGTGTGCATAAATTTCGTACCAGAACTTATTCATATCTGTATACAGGGTATCACAAAAAGATGGTAGCAAATTTAAGAAAAAATACCAGTAGGATAATAGTAGAAAGAATGCTGGATTGGTTGATAGGAGTATTTGTTTGCAATTTTTAACTTTTCTTATCTACGTATATGTTATAAGATGTCTAAAAGAGAATGCCCTCAATGTGTCATAATTAATGGTTTTAACTTGCCTCGCTACAAGGAAAATGTCAATAAAGGATTTCTTTAGAAAGCAATAAAATATTAAGTTGTTATAATAAAAATTTAATCATTAGTTTTCTAATGATGTTTTTGTATTTTTGCGTGAGTGAAGGGGGCTACGGGAAGCAGAGAAAGGGAGGGGGATCGCACTCCCTTCATAAATGTTTGAAAATATATGAATTTTGTTCACTTGTGGCCAATTTTGACCATTTTGAAAACTCTTAATGAAAATCCTGATTATTCCCATGGGGGGCTCCTTAAAAAGGAGTGGGCCCAGGGCAGTTGACCCGCATGCTCTTGTCCCTTGTCTTGTCATGTCAGTCCCTTTACGTTACCCACCTATATCCATGAAGAAAAAAATTAAAGCGTGTTTCAGCCCTTTTGGGACAGCCTTTATAAATGATATTAGCTCTTATATGCATCCTTAACTAACCGAAAAATTAAACCTTTCAAGTATTATTTAATTTACAAAATCTAATATACATGTAAAAACTGTAAAACCTGATAGGGTAAAAAAAAAAAAAAAAGGCACAGTAAAAAAATTAGTTTTAGACAGGTTTTTGTGTTAGCAAGTAAGAAAAGAGTAATGTATTATTATTGCCGGGATCATGAAATTTTCCGATTAAGGCGGGATTTCGTTTTAGGCAGATTACATTTTCACATATCTTACTACATATGGATGTGAATGTTTATCCATAAATCATGTAAAGAATTAGTAAAGGAATGTTTTCAAAATATTTGGGAAGTGTATCAGAAGAAATTTTATAAATTACTTTCAATATATTGTTTAAAACGTAAGTTGTCTTATTTCCCCTTTATGTATTCTTTTTACTGAATACTTCTAGAAAGAATGTATATACTTATCTTTATTTTCAGACATTTTTATCCTTAAAGTTGGTTTACAATTTCTTTCAAAAGAAAGAAAATAAACTGGAAAGATACTTCTTAAAACTCTAATTCTTCTTTTTTTTACGGGAATAAAACTTTATTTATTTAGATTTGTAAGAAGAGAAACTGTTAAAGTTTGCTGACCCCTTTATCTGTATCTTGTATCGCTGTCTAAAAGAGCACAGTAAAGTCAGTTTGCGGAAATGCTTTTTGACAAGTTCGCTTTTATAACATTTATTGATCCAACCATTATCCGATTTTTATCTGCGAATACTTATATAATTTCGCTAGATTTTCACGATACATTTCTAACTAAAAGGTTGAATGTTCTTTAATTACTTACATTTTCATAATTCAAAGTAAAAAAATAATTTTTTAAATGTATACATATATATTTTGTTATTTATTATATAAAATTTATTATGTAATTTGTTATTTGTTATATTTTGCTGTTTATTATACATAATTTATTATAAAATTTGTTCTTTGTTACATATGAAAGTTAAGTAATCTATGTAAGGTTCTACAAATTATGTTCATTTATATTAATAAAGTTCATGTTGAATATAATAAGTTTACCAAACAATAAACAATTAGTAGATTAATGCCTGAACAATGAGTGTAATCAAGAATGTTTTCTATTTAACATTCCAACAGATATTTTCTGCCTTTGTTTGATTCATATAAAAGACTATAGCTACCAAGATAAAATACTCAAGTAATACAGTCGCGGGAGAAAAAAAAAAGTTAACACCCCTACTAACTCAGCAACAAATTGTTGTAGGAGAAAGTTACTGGTACCAAACGATTGGAAATAAAATCTACCTTTAAATGATATATATAAAATTTGCTTAGGGGCCATCTACATATCAAAACAAACCCAAACTCTGTTTTTGTTTGTTTGTTTGTTTGTTTTAAATAGCAATACCCAAGTTTGACACTATAAATACATTCTAAACCCTTCAATTACCCTAATTACAAATTTGCATGAAATTCGTACGTTCAGTTTAAGAGAAATTAATTATTTTAAAATGAGCTTATTTTAGGGGCTGTATCCAAATTGAAGTTCGGTACTCGATTTTTGAAATGCTTCAGAAGTCATTTCTATTAATGTATATTATTTCTTGCAACTATGACCCTTTCACTCGCTTAATATGTTTCGACTATTGCCAGCCCAAATGTTTCAATAAAATGAGTAATATATATACATATTTTTTTTCAAATTATGCTTTTCTACACATCATAGACCATCTTTAAACCATCATTTCGACGTTTTTTAATCGTAATTTGAAAATACTTAGAAGAAAAAATTTAAATTGAGAATTCACAAAAATCAGGAGGGTCAATCCATTCCAAAACACCCAGGTAATTGCACTCCATGTTTTTAATTTTCCTAATCTTTTAAACAAGTTTTCTTGAAAAATATCTGTAATGCTATGTATCTGAAACAGGAGGGGGGGGGGTACATTTTTAGTGAACTGTTATTCAAAAACCGGTTATGTTTCAATTATAAAGTTTACAGTTTAATTTTATATTACAAAGATGTTTATTATCCCACGTTTTCAGAATTTTTTAGTCAGTCCCTTTTGAGATATTAATTAGGGAAAATTTCCAAAAACAGACTTAACACAGTTTTTGATGAGCTGTGCGAAAAAAAGGAAAAGGTTTTCAAAATTGAAATTTGTAAAAATAAGAAGTCCTATAAGAGATCTGTGTAAGAAAAAAAATATTTAAGGTGAGTCTGATCTCTTTCATAAAAAATAATGGCAGCGAAATGTGGTGTTTGACCTTTTATTTCTCCTATTTTTAAGCAGGTTTCTGATCTAGATCCTTAAGTATAATGAAAATTTTATAAGTACATAGAATGTGGATTATTTTATTCTGAACATTTGTGTATTTCATTCATCTTGATAGGTAGAAAAATAAAGCAGTTACAGCATCTTCCGTAAAACACATTTTCCACCCAAAAATTACGGTGTAACTCGTTAAAAATGGCCACCCCTAAAAAACTATACGATCAAAAAAAATTTTAATCGTGTGTTTAAACTCAGAAAACTATGAAGAAAACTTCTAGCAAAATTAAAAATGTTGAGGGCAACCACCTGGGTGATTTGGAATGGATTGACCCAGGACATCATAATACATATAAATCTATCAAAAAATTTTTTGGTTGCAATTCATATATTTTTTTAATATTAATTTCATAATTCATAATATAAAAATTTTTAAATTACAAATTCAATGCATTTCTGTTTGAGTTTTTTAGTATTATAACCGCACAAAAAATTATCACATTTCTATTATAATTTCAGGAGATAGTAATAAAAATATTAATATGTAATTGTATATTAGAAGCTCTAAATTTTTAATGTTTATAATTCAAAAACTTATCATCGAAATGACTTGAAATTGCGTATAGTTTTAACAGACGACTTAAAATATATTGTCAAAATTGTGTGTTGCCCTTAAAAATACAAGGTTTCGTCTGGTTTTGATTTGTAGATCGCCCCCAAAGTAAATTTCATATACAGCATTTAAAAGTAGACTTTATCTGGAATTGTTTGCTACCAGTAACTTTCTTCTACTGTAATTTATTGCAGAGTTAATAGGGGTGTTTACTTTTTTTACGACTGTACATATCGAACTGAATGCTCACCCTACTCATATAAAGCAACCTTTTATAAATTTTACATTTGTAACTTTTCGATTTTCAAATGCAATATTAAAGAAATTTGGTGCATTCTTGACAAATTTGTGATCTGAGACAAAATAAATAAAAAATTGCTAAAAATGCAATGGATTTCAGATCCATAACTATTTGTAATTTATACTACGGATACTATCTCGAAATATTTTCCCATAGATACATTGTTTTTATTTCAATTTAGGCATTTATTTCTCTACCTTAAATCTGAAGGATTTTATCTATAAATTTAAATTATAATCCGATTTTCTTGGAATTCAAATATATCTACTGTCATAAGTTAGGAAGTACATATCTTAATTTTCAATTTATTTATAACAGTAATATGACTTCAACTCTCGTATCCGAAGAAGAAAAGGGGCTAAATTTTACAACCTGTACAACGTCATACAAATTACGTTTTATAAGTGGGTATAAATTTCGAAGTAAAATAAAAGAATTTTGTGAAAGAAAACGGCGGTTTTAAAAATAAAATCTATAATACAGTAGTCATATAGCGTTCAGGACGGGATCGAGGCCTGATGCACTATTCGGAAATAGTGGTATTCAAAAAATAAGAAAATTTAGCATTTACTTTTTTATTAGAGGAGAGATTAAGAAAAAGCTTCACAAGTTCATAATTCCAGAATTATATTACTATATAACGAAAGTTTTGCAAAATCATAATATGTATACACGTAACATAAAAATAGATTTCTAATTGCAAAAATTAACAATTCTATGAATGTATTGTCTATTATAAAAATATTTAACGTTTTCATGAATCTAAGTGCCCAGAGAGAAATACAGTTTTTCTCTGAAAATGCTTATGTTTCTAAAATTTATACTACTCTCATGCTCACACATTAAAAATAAAACTCGATTACGATTCGATTTTAGGCATTTTTATATAACTACAAAATGTCCTTAAAGTCCTTGAATATCGAAGATGAAAAAAAAAATGTTTATAGCAACCAGAGATTTCAACCAAATTCAACGATATTTTTTTCATTGAAAAATTAGTCGCGAGAACAATTAGGGGGTCAGCAATAAATTGAATACAGAAACAAGACTTGCAATCCACGTGTAACAGAAAATGTTTAAAATGGACCTTCATTGTAGAAATTGAACATTTCGGCCCTGTAAAATGTTTGTATGCATTTGTGTAAGTATAACACGCTTATTCGTGAAAATATAGACGTTTCTGAAAAAAAAAATGTTTTTTATATTTATAGCCTGTAGAGATTTCAACCAAAACGCTATCTTCCGAGAACTTTACAAGGTGCAATAGAAACATTGTTCTGGAATTAAAAGATAAATATAGTATTGGATGTTTGAGGCGATATGAACATTTGAGTGAAATAATTGTGAGCATGCGCGAACGATGCCAATTTGCCATATTTTGGTAGTGAGCTATATAGTACAACTTATAAAAGTCCAGCCGAATATCTCAAAAATTAAGAAAGATACTTACTGTATAGCGAGCTGAATTTCAGTTGCTTTTTAAAAGTAGCCAGTTGATAAATGATCCACAAATTGATCAATTTGAATTAAAGAATGCCCTAACAACCAATTTCGCAACCTAGAGGGCATTATATTTGCCCGCTTGCTTTTGTCAATTTTGATTGGTTGCACAATAATAGTGCCTGAAAAATTAACAATTGTGATTGTTTGGATACAAACTGAAAGATTTTGGTCAAGCGAATGAAATTGGTCTAGTGTCAAACAGCTCTCTGTATCGCCACAATAATTTTCGCGATATTCCACTGGTTTTTTTTATATATGTTGCGCCATGTAGTTGCAACAAATTTAGAAAAAAAATTGATTTGGTTCAGTCATGCGCAGTTAAAAATTATTTCATATAAATTATGCATCAAATTATACATTTCATACAAATCTTGAAAATTATATCCTATGACATATTCACTTAATTCATTTTTTAAGTTTTAGTATAATGTTTTTATTACACTTTGTCAGGTTTTTGGGCAGTGGTACATATTTATACATTCGTGAATATGTGTGCTATTTTTACGCAAATGCGTACAAATGTTGCACATGGTCCCCATATAGTCATTTGCTGCAGTGTGAAACAAGCCATTTCGAGCATTTTCTGTTATAGGGTGATCGCAAATATTATTTTTGTATTCCATTTATTGTCGGCTCCCTAATTATCCGCGTGGGTAAATATTCACTGAAAAATATGTAGTCAAGCAGGTTCTTTATACCCGCGAAGTGAAAGGACCATTCATCAAGCATTTCTGTAGATATTCTTCAAAAACGTCAAAAATTGAAAGTCTCTAGTCAATATATTTTATTTATGTGCTTGAGTGTAATATACGAGGCCTGTTCAATAAAGAATGATCGTAATATTTTTATATCAACATATGCTGACTCAACCTTTTCAAAGTAGTTCATATTCAATGCAATGCACTTGTCCCACTTTTTTTCAGACTTCAAAGACATGCTGGAAACAACTTTTTTAAATAGATCCCTCAAAACAGGCTCCGCTTTTTATACAAATGTTTCTACTGATAAAAAATACTTTTCTCGAAGGTGATTATTCACTTTAGGGAATTTATCTCATCTTCTTGTAACATCAGCTTCAATTTCGAACAAACTTCCACGCGAACGTCCTGTTGCTCAGGTATGAGGAGTCTCGGAACGCACCATGCACAAACACGTCTCATGTTCACTTTTCTGTTACCAACGTGTGGGTGGCACGAAATTATAACTGAAATATTTTTCACAGTTCTCATATCTAACGATATTATCTGACAATAATAACGACGGTATTAATGTAGACTTTTGTAAGCGCAGTTACAGGAACTCTGGGTCCATCTTTCTTTGAAGACGATTGTCTTCCTTGAACATCTCAAACCATCTTCTAACTGTGCTACAGAGAAGAACAAACTCTCCACAAATCTCTCATAGCATATCATTCAACTGACGATTTCTCCAGACAAAAGCAAAATTTCCAGTAGTATGTATAGGCAGGAGCATACTGCCCATTCCGCGTTGCCGCCAACGTTCCCGTAGACGATACTGAAAGTATCTGAACTTTCATGGCTGCCACTGATGTACTACTTTAAATAAATGAAAACAAAAAGTACCACGTATTCATTACACCTTAACCCATTTTCGGCCAAAAGTGCGTAAACGCACCATTTCAATAAATATTTTTTATTAACACTGTGACGTATAGTTTTCCCTAATTTTATTTTTCTGTTTTTTTTTGTTTTTTTTTTTTTTTTAATTTTAAGGGTTCTGAAGAGAGTATAAAATATTAGTAATTCAACTGGAGTAAACACTTTCTGTTGAGAATTTTTTAAAATACGAGAGTTTTGGTTTTTTTACTTGAAATGGTTATTGAAAAATTCGACTTTTTGAAAATGTATAATTATTCCACTTGAGATTAAACGTATGTTTTTATAATGGATTAAAGTTGCAAGTTCTGTAACTAAAATGAAAATAAAACATTTGTCATAAAAAAAACTTATTTTTTTAATTTAAATTTAATGGTGCGTTCACGCACCATTTGCCGAATGCATGAAAAATAGACAAAAATCGAAAATCCACTTTTTATGCACTTTTTTTTCAGAGTTTTATTGCAAATTTAATGTGATTTATTTGTGCCTCAAATGCCAAGTCCATTTGCATCCAAAATGTTTCGAAAAATTTCATAAAAAATATAAAAAATTGACTATAATACAATTGTTCAACTGAAGGATTTATTCATTGATTTGGCCAATTGTGCGTAGACGCGCCATTTTATTTCTTAAATAAAATATTATTTTTCATGCACGAAACTTTTTTTGTGTCTTAATGAATATAATTTAAGCATATTTCAATGAAAATAATACCACATTTTATAAAATGTCTATGCTTGGCCTAAAATAGGTTAAGCTAGCAATAGAATATAAAAGTAAATTTGTGCGCAGTAAAATATGCTTCTAAAAAATTATGATAATTCTTTATTGAACAGCCTTCGTATTATTAATTCGCATTATTTCAACCAGCATCTTGTTTAATCAAAAGTACATGACATTAAAGCTTTTAATAAATCATTTCTTGTAGAATGTATCGTTTGTTTGAATTAAAAATCTGTCAAAAATTATGTTGACGAATGTCTAATGTAATGTGTCTTTTAATACTTATTCCATTATCATCCTAAAATCTCATTTTAAGTATTCTAATATTTTTTTGTCTGCCAGACTTTGTTACTGGCACAGCACCAAGTTTATTTTCAATGCGGTTTTAAAAAGTCTCATTTGATCTGCTTGGATTGCTTCTGGATGTCAAATCGAAAATGTTTGTTGTAAATCTCTACTTTTGTAAAAAGACTAGTGTTTCCTGTTTCCTGCCTCTTTCTAAAATGTCATAATTTCCTTTCATCTATCATTTTTTTTTTTTTTTTTTTTTTTTTTGCTTAAAGATGTTAAAAGTTTTCTCGTTCAACAGAACGTTTTAAAAATTATTCTTATGATAAAACTGCCATCAACTTATTTTTATGAAAAACTTGCGAAAGAAAGTGTATTTTACGATAATATTTTGAGCAATATTGCATTTTGAGATATTGCAGCGCCATCTGTTGGTAATATTTGAAATTAAAACAAACAAACTAGGTAAAGAGATTCCTGATTTGCTGTCTTCATACATCACGCTTCTACCAGAACAATTTCAAGGGCTGTCACCGTTTGCGTACTTTTGAATTTTAAAAACTTTCAACCCATATTAGGTAATTTCAATCGATTCCTTGTATATATATATATCAATGCAAAAACCCTTGACGGGTTAAAAGTTTCTGACGCAGCACTTTATCTTATGCTCTAAGAATTTTAAATATGGAACTTAAAAATACTGATATCAAATTTTGAGTGACGTTATGCTATTTCTTAAAAAATATATTTGTATTTATTTCACCATTTTATTTTTGTTTTATTTATAATCGCATGTGCAAAAGTTATGTTCAACATGAAAAGCTGCATAGAATTTTATTCGCTGTTGCTTTATCATTTATATCTCTCATAAATTCAAAATATGTGTTTTAAAAGATATGATATAAAATTTAAGTGACGCCTTGATGTGACTTTAAAAGGTTTGTTTTTTAAAATTCAATTTAAATTATTTTTGACTTGGTTAAAATATTTTTTTTACATCTACACAATACTTTTAATTTTCCAATTCACTGTTAAATATATCACTTTCATTGAATCTATACTATGCATTGAAATGTATTTATTTCAATAAATTGATTTATCTTTTGTGTCACGCTATTCAAAATTGTGAGTAAGATTTATGTAAATGGTTTCTTTGCGTCATTGTGTCCAAACTACATGAAATGTATGAAAAGGGATAGTTTGACGCAAATAAACCATTTACATAAATCTTACTCACAATTTTGAATAGCGTGACACAAAAGATAAATCAATTTATTGAAATAAATACATTTCAATGCATAGTATAGATTCAATGAAAGTGATATATTTAACAGTGAATTGGAAAATTAAAAGTATTGTGTAGATGTAAAAAAAATATTTTAACCAAGTCAAAAATAATTTAAATTGAATTTTAAAAAACAAACCTTTTAAAGTCACATCAAGGCGTCACTTAAATTTTATATCATATCTTTTAAAACACATATTTTGAATTTATGAGAGATATAAATGATAAAGCAACAGCGAATAAAATTCTATGCAGCTTTTCATGTTGAACATAACTTTTGCACATGCGATTATAAATAAAACAAAAATAAAATGGTGAAATAAATACAAATATATTTTTTAAGAAATAGCATAACGTCACTCAAAATTTGATATCAGTATTTTTAAGTTCCATATTTAAAATTCTTAGAGCATAAGATAAAGTGCTGCGTCAGAAACTTTTAACCCGTCAAGGGTTTTTGCATTGATATCATTACTTTTTTGAGGTTAGTGATAAAATGATTAAAAAAAAGATACTTATGGAATTTAATGCAGATTTAATTTTTACTATTTTATTACAATTTTCCTTATAGCAGTTTGTATATAAAAACAACTGGGTAAGTATAATCGCAGATCGCACAGAGGGTTTCATTTGATATTCCTTTAAAAACACTTTATCCTTAAATTAATAAATCCAAAATGTTAATTTATAATTATTAAATCCTTACATAGATGTAGCACCAATAGTTCCAATTTTCATGGGGCAGGGAACGCACTCTTTTAAACAAACCACCTTCCAATTGAAGTCATCAAAAACCAAGTTGAATAAGCCAGATCCCGTTGTGTTGTTTGACAAACAGCAGTGTCATGTCCCCTCCTTCCCCCCTTTTTCAAAATTTTTCAGACCAGTACCTAAGAATGGAACCGAAATAATTTTTTCTCTTCAGAAATTACGATAAAAAAATAGTATGCAGTACTCATAAATTTACTTTAATGCTATATAGGGTGATTATTAAGTTAATTATAACGTTTGGAATCTGTTGCATTGATGTCCGAAAGGTAGTTTCTGAGTTATGGAAGCTGGACCCATAAGGCGCCATAGAGGGGCGAAGCCCGCTAGTGTCTATCATAATTCTATCTGCCATGTAGACTAATTGCGATATTTAAGCAAAATAGCCCCCCCCTCCTCATCCCCGGAAATATAACAAATACAAAATGTGTCTTTATAAACCTATTGTCAAATAGGTTTTTATTTCTTTTTCCCTAAAAAAAAACATGATTTTTATATCCGCAACGTAAATAGCGGACGAAGCCCGCTAGTTCCTATCATAATATATATTTTTAATAATTTTATATAGTCTATAATAAAAATCAGACTTAAAATAGTCTAGTTCCATGAGTACTTGTGGTGTCAGTTACATGCTACGATTTTTGGATACCAGTATTTTAGAACGGGAAAATGTGACTTATTTTATCGGAGATATCTCATTAATTGAATAAGGTGAAGCAAACTTTTTGAAAAAAAGGTGGCCAACAAGCATGGCAGTTATCAGCTATGTGACTTTGTGCTAAAGTCCATTAATTTGATCTGCTTTAAAAAGATTACGGAAGATTGAATTATAGTAGAACCTGGTTTAACCGAGCTTCGATTAATCGAGGTTTCTGTTAACCGAGCCGATAACAAAGTCTGATTTTTTTTCCCCTTTTGAATGAGCCTTAAAAATAACCACACTCTTTAGCTCACTGTCCGTGCTATACAGGCCCTTCTGCCCCCAAAAGCCCTCAACTCCAAAGAAACATTGGACCCTGAGAAGTCAATAGCGAACAATGCTTTGTTTCCAGTTGCTGTGTGAACTTTCGTAAATTTTTCAATTTGCATTTTAAAATTTACTACTGGTAGTTGATTTTCTTTTTAAATTTGTTAAGCTGTGAAACAGAACTTTACATATATTTACTTTTATTATTTAAAAAACGTTCTATATATTTTTTTAAAAGAGATGTTAAATTCGCAAGCACGGCGAGTTTTTACACACAGTTTCTATTAACCGAGATTTCCGATTCCGATTTACTAACAGTCCCAATTAGCTCGGATAATCGAGGCTGCTCTGTATAATTAAAAAATCAATGGCGATCTTACTGTAAACGGGTTTCCCTTTTACTGAGGGATTTCAAAACCGAATCAGCTGATGTTAGTTGCTGTTTCCCTGCTTGATTAAATAAGATTAGTTAAACATTTGAAAATTACCAAATATAAAAGGAACTAAGTCAACAGAGTCTTTGCTTTATGGTATTTTTTAACAACGCTATAAGAAAATGATTTTAAATAAGAGATTTTAAATGTAACGTTTTAAATCTGACATAATTTTCACCAAACTTTCCTTTCTCTTTGTAACATTCAACTGAAAATATTTTTATTATTAGAAAGATAATATTATTATTTGCGCTACCTTAAAATTAGCAACTATAGTTAAAAATATCATCTCGAAATTTGAAATAAATCTCTCATATAAATATATTTTTTAATTTACACTGTTTTGCAATGTGTTTTCTAAACTGTTTTGGCCACTTTGGCCAATATGACGTAATTTCCTCCATTTACGACTTTTAACACATATCAATGAATTTATTATTTAAAAATTTTCTTTTTCTTTTAATATTCACGTGTAAATATAATTTTTATGACGTAATTTTCAATGTTTTCCTTCTTTTAATGCGTAATCATTTAATTCTAATTTGAAAATAATTGATTATTTTATAATTTTCTTTCATTTTAAGTAAGCATGTGTAAAAACAATTTTTATGACGTAATGTTTAATATTTTCCTGCTTTTAACACGTTATCATTTAATTCTAATTTAAAAGGATTTTTTTCTGTTTATAATAGTCACGTGTGAATAAATTTTTAATTTAAAGGATATATTATTCTTTGCGCTGTTTTAACATTTGGCAACAATTTAAAAGAACCTTTTCTAAAATATGTAAAAAATATCTCTGGAAATTCTGAAAATTTTAATTTAAAATTGAAATAAACCGTCAAAAAATTAGGCAAGTTAAGAATGAATGCACTCTGCAAACTTCGAGTTTCTATTGAATGATTAAATTGAATGAAAATGATTAAATTCCCATGTATATATTTTTTTCCTATGAGACTTTTTTAATGAGACAATTTTATCCAGATTTAACATTAAATATCTCTTAAAATAATTCTTCGATTTAAAAACTGTCTACTTCAACATTTTTATCAAACATTTCTCTATAATACTACGCAATTGCGTCAAAAGATGGCGACACCAGAATTCTGATATGCTTATTATGTAAACTGTAAATATTGCAAAGAATTGTCTCGGGGTTATCAAACTTCATTGATATTTATAAATAAAACATTTCAACTAAATTATTTATTATAAAAGAATTATTACATCACAATAGCTTTTATGCAAGGAAAATAATAATAATAATAATATTATGGATGTCAGTGATTATATATTGATTGACCGTCATAATAATAAAAAATGATATTATAAAAAGAAGAGCTGAAATGAATTATTTTTTTACGTTTCTGATCGTGTGATTTATATTCAAATAATAATTATTAATGTATATTTTTTGTAAAGTGATTGAAATTAAATATATTTATAAAATTTATGGTAATATTTTTATTGTTGAAAAATTGCCAAGAAATAATCATCATCAAATTGGCGTCATTATAATTGTAATTTTATTTAACTTAATAGCAATTAAAAAAATTACAAAGGAACTGAGAATAATGGTCAACTAGCAGACTTAAAAAAAAAAAAAAAAAAACATTCACATGTGAAAACACGTATCAGCGAGTATCGAACTGCCTACCTTAAGGTCAGTAAACGATGGCCCTTAGCCACTCAGCCAGTGGGAAGACAAAATTTTTCTCCCCAAAAGTGGTTAAAAAGAAAGCGTGTGTATGAATACAGTGTCATGCATTTTCGGTGAAATTTCCATAGAATGGCGAAGAAATATAGTCCGATTTTTCATGCGCATTATAAAACGAACAAGAGTCTTGCTGGAAACAAGTAAATTGTTATTTGGTTCATCTGAAACATATTTATTTGATTTTTAAAAAATCGCCCGTGTCATTTTCGAGAGAAAAAATAATCGAATTATTTAACGAACGAGAGTTTTCCCAGAAAAAAGAAAAGTGTTATTCACCTCGCCTTAATCACATTTATATTATGTATCAATTTAAAAATAATCGTTAGAACCGTTTTCGAAATTTTCAAATTAGGAACTTCCTCGATATTATACCAACGTTTTCACTTTAAAAATGGCTATTTAGATCTCAAAATATACTGCACGTAGAAATGCAAAAATTTCAGTATACGATTAGACTGTAGATATAAGACTGTTCTAGAAAATTCAGAACAATAAGACATATATCTGCTGAGTTATTAAAAGGCGGCTTTTCGCGTTTTCTTCGATGTCGAGTTAGCTGTATATATGAGTTCCGCCATCTACGAATTCTATGATACGATACGATACGATTTTAACGATACGATACGATACGATTTTAGGCTTAAGGCTGCGTCACTCGAAATACTACCGTCTTCCATGATATATATATATATGTATGTATATATATATGCTAGCAGACTCGCCCGACGTTGCCCGGGGTTTGTAAATAATAACCTTAAACAAAACTTAAGTTTGCATGATTTTATATCTTTGGAAATTCTTTTAAATGAACCTAATTTCGGAGGCCTCATTTCCTTCCGCAGTATCTAGTGTGTTCCAATCAAACTTCTTTTCTAAGGAACCTGTAATCTAGTTCGCCGCTATCTACGGCAGCATTTACCGGAAGTGCCTGCACGTGCTGGAGACAATCAAAAACCAAGTTGAGTGAGACAAACCTCGTAGGAATCAAGCCCATAGAATAATGATAAAAAAGAATGCACCATTAATGTTAGAAAATGTTGGTAACTAAAGTCCAAGATAAAATTTCATAATACAGAAAGTAGCTGAATGGTAACCTAAGTTGAAGGAAGCAAATCCCGTTGAAATTCGGCCCATAAACACGAGGAAATATTGCGCCCCCAAGCGGTGGAAGATGCCCCTCCTCTTGTAAATTTCATGACTTACAGTTAGCATTAACACATATTTAATAAATGGATGAAATCTCTTATCTAAAGATACCTTTAAAGTAACGCGATTTTTAATTTACGGCTGTAGTGAATAGACGTAAGTTGATGCTGGAAAATGAGATTAATGTTCGAAAAAGGTGGTAGCTGAGGTATAAAGAAAGACCGGGCACTGGGGGGCAGAGTGTTATCTAGAAAGTAGTTGGGTATACGAAAATTTAGTAGTGGTTTTAAAGTAGCTTGAAGACGCTAAAACTAAGTTAAAGAAAATTGCAATAGAATAGGATAGTTTTTAAAGAAGCTGCAACAAAGGCCCCAAGAAGACGATTAATATTCAAAATTGGTGGTAGCTGAAGTCTGCAATTTTTTTTTTGTTGTTGTTGTTCATGTAGTAGCTGGAGAACCTAAGAAGTTGTTAGAAAAAAAAAAGTTCGTGAATCGGACCATTTTTAAAGGAGCTATAACAGGGGGCCCAAAAGGGTTCAACTGATAGTTGAGAGTAGGACCCTAAAATGAAAACATGTTTAAATGTTGTAGTAATTATCGTTTTAGATTTTCAATTAGTCAAAATTAATCATAGGGTATGAAATAATCATTAGAATAATATTTTAAAGAAATGACAAAAATGGTGTAAATGCTTATAAAGGGGCCCTAGAGCCCCAATAAAAATATGATGGTGTTTGTCTAGGGAGAAGAGTCCAAGACTCAATTTTAAAATTATGCAATCAGAAGGTGAGAAAATTAGGGGGTGAAAAATGCATGGCACACCTGTAGGGCCCCGGATCGGGCCCTACAGGACCGTAAGGTGCCCCAGGATTTTAACTGGAATATAGTAACAGGAGAATGACTAAATGCAAAAATGGTAAATATGAAGATCGGATTAAGAGGGGCAATTTATTAATAATTTATGGTGCAAAAGCTTCAAGGAGCCTTGTACCGGGGACCAAGGGGGAAGGGACTTAAGTGATATGTAGTTTGGTATAAAGACACTTTTTAGTAGTTTTTAAAGTAATTAGAGGACGCTATAACGATGGTAAAGAAATTTGCAAGGAATTCGGATCATTTTTTAAGAATCAAGCGCCCCAAGAAGGCGATTAATATTCAAAATTGATGGTAGTTGAAGTCTGAATTTTTTTTTTCGTTCATGTAGCAGCTGGAGCACTTAAGATGTTAGGAAAAAAAGCAAGTGAATGTGACTATTTTTAAGGGAATTATAATAGGGGGCTCCAAAGGGGCCAACTGATAGTACAGAACAGTGCTCTAACTCGAAAACATGTTTAAATGTTTTAGTACTTAGCGTTTTAGATCTTCAATTAGTCAAAATTAAGCATAGGGTACGAATTAATCATTAGATTAATATTTTAAAGAAATGCGCACAAAATGGGATAAATGCTTAAAAAGGGCCCTAGGGCCCCAATAAAAATATGAAGTTGTTGGTCCAGGGAGAAGAGTCTAAAACTCAATTTTAAAATTATGCAATGAGAAGGTGAGAAAATTAGGGGGTGAAAAATACATGGCAAATAAAAAGTTCAAGGGGTCCCGGATCGAGCCCTACGGGACCCTAGGGTGCCCCAGAATTTGAACTGGAATATAGAAACGGGAGAATAAATAAATTGAAAAATTGGTTCCAAAAATGAAGATCGGATTAAGAGGGGCAATCTATTAACAATTTATGATGCAAAAGCTTCAAGGGCCCTGTACCGGATCCCAGGGGGTCAGGAACTTAAGTGGCATGTAGTTTAGTATAAATATACTTTTTAGTAGTTTTTAAAGTAATCAGATGATGCTAGAACAATGGTAAAGAAAATTGCAAGGCATTCGGATCATTTTTAAAGAACTTCACCAAAGGCCCAAGAGTGCGATTAATATTCAAAATATGTGGTAGCTGAAGTCTGCAATTTTTTTTTTTCGTTCGTGTAACAGCTGGAGAACCTAAGGTGTTGTTAGAAAAAAAAAGCTAGTGAATCGGGCTATTTTTAAGGGAGTTATAATAGGGGGCCCAAAAGGGGCCAACTGATAGTTGAGAACAGGGCCCTAACATTTAAACATGTTAAACGGTTTTAGTACTTAGCGTTTTACATCTTCAATTTGTCAAAATTAATCATAGGATATGGAATAATCATTAGAATAATATTTATTAAAAATGCGCAATGATGGTGTAAATGCTTAAAAAGGGGCCCCAGATGTAGTGGCCTAGCACTGCGATACTGGTGAAATAATATTAAAAAACTCTGTGATAGAGCTTCAAAGCAAAAGCAATCGAAACTGCGACAAACAAAACATTTTTTTAAACCCTTGTGATATATGTAAAAGGTACTTAATTTCAAAATTAAAATTCAGGAAATTTATTCTTGTTTCTATTTTGCTATTGCTTTACTTTTATGAAGCACTTGTTACCATAATAAGAAATTTTGCATATATTTCTCCTTAATCTTAAAATTGAAGCATTCTCGATTATCCGAAAATTTCTATTTTCCGAAAGATGATCGGTCCCAATTACCTCGGATAATCGAGGTTCTACTGTATGTGCAGATATTTTTAGTTAAAATATTATACATCTATTACATTTTATTTTTATAATATTTTCCATGTTGATTTTAACACCGTAAAATATGATTTGCATCCCAGTCTTGACAAAAATTCACTCTTAAATTACTCAAAAAAAAAAAAAAAAAAAAAAAAAAAAAAGGAAAAAAAAACACATTAAGAAATTATCCTAAGCGCTAACGTATATTTTTGCGCAATACTTATTTTTTCATTTGCTTAATATCACTTTGAATATTAAAAGGCAATTCAATTACAATATTCAAATGTAAAACTTTCACTGCGAAATACCTCATTTTCCTCATTTCTCATTATCATAATAGAAATACATATGCTTCTGTATTATAAATATAAAAATTTATCTTTATCAAAAATATCTTATTTATTATGAAAAATATAAAGTAACCAAAAACCTTATAAAACAATTTGGGGCGCGAAGGATTCGATCCCATAGCCCCTAGTTCAAAGCGCTATCCATTCAGCCATCTAGCTCGCCTTTCATTTGCACCAAATTATCTGTATAATTAGTACCGTAATTAATCAAACCGTGATTTGTTCCTGAACGCGCTGAATGTTTATTCCATCAACGATAAAGACCCAATCCATGTTCCTGTCTCCTGAGCTCGCGCGCGCGGCCGCGAGCATCTTGAACACATCCATTGCTATCCCGGTTTATTTAATTTCTTCTGAGAAAACTTATACAACCAACCAACCAAAAGCAAGCGGATTAAAAAAAGCCGAGAAAAAAGCGTATTTTTGATGAAAGTGAGTTGCGTTTGTAAATTAATTACTCAGCTATTAATTAGAATATTAAAATTCTGAAAGTCAGGTGCATTAGGAGAGGCCTGGGACTCTCTTCAGAAAAATTTTGAACCTCGTACGCGCCGTAGATTTTACTAGCCATCGCCGACACACATACACACACACAGAGCGATCTGTTCTTTTATTATTATAGATATATATATAGTAGAATATTTTAATTAAACAAAATGAAATACAAGAAAGCTACTTTTCCACATTATCACCAGATTGCTTATTTACATGTTATAGTTTCTCGATAAAAAAAAAAAAAAGTGATTATCAAGATTTGACAGTATTTCACAAGTCACATTTTATTTTTTTAACAGAACGTGACAAAAAAGTTGCTTCATTAATTCTATTTATTTATTAGATCCAGAAGAGTGCCAGGCTCTCTGCTAAAGGGTACTTCATTAGAGGCCGATTTTAGCATGCAGTACTTGTATGTACTGGGCCTGTAGGGGACCTGTACATACAAGTCTGTACCGGGCATCACAATTTCGGTGAATGCGCCTGATTATACGTAGATATTACCTGATCACATATACTAATTACAAGTTTTACTGTTATTCTACGCGTGCAATGTTTTAATACACATAGCCAACACAACACACTTGATAAAAGGGAAAGTATTTCTTCAACGCATCTTCCTCAAAATTTATATTCATCACTTCTGGAAGTCCTCAAATAGTCCAGGCAATAGAGACCGTATAAGGGCTTTGCCTAGCAAAACTCATGGAAGTTCTGGAAAAAGGCTTACTATATGTTTTTTGGGTCGCTGAATCCGAATTTGTAACTTCCCACCAAAATTGCCCCCGGCAATTCCCCCAAATGTTGGTAAAATGCCCCCCAAAAAAGGTTTTTATTAAAAAAAATCAATTTTTTTATTGTTCTAGGGAAAAAATATCTAGAAATTCAGAAAGTAGACAAAATTTGCAACAAATTAGATATATGACATTATGACTTTGGATGAAGGGGAAGGGGGGATATGCCTCGGAACATGCGCCGCGGTGCTGCGTGGACTAAGTTGCGCAATTCCATTTAATCACTCACACGTTTACATTCGCCCTCCCATCTCCCCTCCGAACTTTCTCTATAAGGTTTACTTTAAGTTTTCTGGGTCGCTGAATTAGAATTTTTAACTTTCCCCCAAAATTTTCTCCCCCCGAACCCCTCCCCCCCAAATAGTTGTTTTTAACTTAAATTTCTTATTGTTTTAGGGGAAAAGCATTACGAAATTCAGAAACTAGACAAAATTTGCAACAAATAGGATACATGACATTATGACGTAGGATGAACGGGGAGGGGGAGGGCTGCCTCTGAACATGCACTGCGGCGCTACGTGCACTAAGTCATGAAGTACAGGCAATAGGGGATTTTACCTGGCAAAATTAATACTAGTTCTGGATTTCGACTCACTTTATGTTTTTTGGGTCGTTGAATCCGAATTTGTAACTTCCCACCAAAATTTCACCCGGCAACCCACCAAAAAATTGATTTTTTGAAAAAATTTGGTTTTTGAGAAAAGCGCGCGGGGAATGTTCCCAGGCAGCCCCCTCTCTCCCCGTTTATCCTACGTCATAATATTATATATAATATTTGTTGAAAAATTGTCTAGTTTCTGAATTTCGTAATGCTTTTCCCCTAAAACAATAAGAAATGTAAGTTAAAAACAACTATTTTTTGGGGGGTGGGGTGGGGTGGGGGTCGGAGGGGGAAATTTTGGGGGTAAGTTAAAAATTCGGATTCAGCAACCCAAAAAACCTAAAGTAAACCTTATAGAGAAAGTTCGGAGGGGAGATGGGAGGGCGAATGTAAACGTGTGAGTGGTTAAGGGGAATTGCGCAACTTAGTCCACGCAGCACCGCGGCGCATGTTCCGAGGCAGATCCCCCTTTCCCCTTCATCCTAAGTCATAATGTCATATATCTAATTTGTTGCAAATTTTGTCTACTTTCTGAATTTCAAGATACTTTTCCCCTAAAACAATAAAAAAAATTTTTTTTTTAATAAAAACCTTTTTTTTGGGTGGGGGGGGGGGGGGGGTGGCGAGTTGCCGGGGGACATTTTGGTGGGAAGTTACAAATTCGGTTTCAGTGACCCAAAAAACATGAAGAAAGCTGATTTTCAGAACTATCATTAATTTTGCTAGGTAAAATTCCCTATTGCCTGCACTAAAAGCCTTTCCGGAAATCAGAGCCGTAACCAGCCAATGAAGTCTTTTGAATATTTTTCGTGGACCTAATTCTGAATGTTTTTGTTATGTTTGATAATAAAACACTGTACCTAAAATGTAGGAATGTAGGACTTTAGCTTTAGGAATTTTTGATGTATTTCTGTATTTTGACAATTTTAAAGTTTGTTTGCAATCAGAAGATTTAAAATTTTATAATAAAAATATTATGAGGGTTAGAGGAGGGTTCAAGAGGTTACTGGAGGGGCATCACCCGACCCTGTCCCATCTGGTTATGTTTTTTAAGAATATAATAAATATATATTATGAATATAAGCGAAATACAGCAAAATTATTTATTACAGTTAAATATTTCTTATAAATACTATGTGTTTTCTCTAAAAAAAGTTTATATCGAGAATTAGTACTTAGCTACATGACATATCTATTTCCGAATGTCACCAAATTTTTTACTTCACCTAAACATGAAGATATAATTTTGGCAGCTATCACGTGCAACTGTTGAAGACACGAATTATTTTCCAAAGGCGGAAAAATGATTGTTGCTTAAGATCAAAGAAATAGTTTTAACTAAATCTTTTCTTTTGTCCAAACCGTTGTATCGTCAAGGCAACCCTTTTCTCCTTTTCAAAACTTTACGTGACACTGCTTGAACTTTTCACACTAATGTCAGTTTTGTTCTTATTACGTTTTGTTCTTTTTACTATTTTCCGAACTAATAATGCTGTAAGGAAAGTATTGTAATCATGATTTGTGTGTGTGTGTGTGTGCGTGTAAACACGATAACTTCTAAACGGTACACTCTCAGAAATACTTTCTTCAATTCACAGAAATATTCCTGGTAGCACCGCAACCGGCGTATATTCGAGGATTGAAGAAATTTCCGTTCTTTTTTTTCTGTTCTAGGACAGAAAATTTCCGCAATCTGAAAAAAGAAGTTTTTTAGGGTTTCGTTCATCTGACGAAACCCTATTCGTCTCACTCCTCTGGCTGTCTGTCTGTCACAGAGCCCAGTCTCAGAAACTATATATATTGGAGACTTGAAATTTTGGGTACTTACAGCTGAACACATCAAACGACGAATCATAAAATTTTGAAAAAATCTTATATTTAACCGTCTAGGCTCTAACTTGTGTATTTTAAGCTTTTTTTCTAACTGAGCCCCTAATTAAGTTGAAGACTTGAAATTTTGAATACTTATAGCTGAACACTTGCAATCACACGACAAATCATAACAATTTCAAAAAGTTATATTTACCCCTCCGGTCTCTAACGTATATTTTAAGCAATTTTTCTAACCTCCACCCTTTTCATCCGGAAGGCACTTTTCTAACTTTTGTCGACACCCCTTTGACCACTTTTTTTCATATTATGCACCATAGCCTTAGATATTTTAGTTCCACTTTTTACCGCCAGGGGGCGCCTAACTATCTCGGGTGCTATGGGCCCGATCCCCTCGATTAATATATCTACGTATAGTTGTAAAACGGACTTTCGTTCGGATACAGGTTTGTTTTGAATAGAGTGCGTCCCCTGGTTGCGAAATGCGGAACTAACAGATTTTGCAAAAGGATAAAGTGGTTTGAAAGGAATATTAAACGAAACCCTCTGTGCAATCTTTGATCATACTTACCCACTTGTTAAAAAGCACACCTCTCGTTCTTCCGTGGATCCCCTTGGCTTTGAACTTGGAACAGCGCGTTTCGAATCGAGCATTTTAATCACTAGCCCAGTGAGCACTTGGTAGAGGACGAGTTTAAAATGAAGATATGTATTTCTTTTATTGGGAATTGGTAAGGCTTGTTAAATTTCATGTTCAGAAAGCTCTGAAATTTAAACTTAATTACAAGGACATTTCGTCGTTATGAAATAATGGTTGGTGTTTTAACACTTATAGAATAATAGAGGATAAAAATTATTACATATTAGATACATTTTTAATAAGACATAATTTGATTGTCAGGCGTAAAATATTAAATTCGAGAAGAAGAAGTTGCTTTTTTGAATAAAATCGATTTTTTAAAACTTGATTAAACTACTATATATTTTTTAAATGTGTTCGTTTAGAATATACTTTACATGCGAATATTTTTTTCAGAACTCTAAAAAATAAATTGCGAATAAGTTTAAATGAACTGAGAAAGGAAATTGCTACTTCATAAAATTTGAAAGCATTATTTTTGTTTGTTTGATTTTAAATAAATTAGAAATGTTAATTTATTGAATTTTTGGTTTTTCATTTTAAAAACAAGTAATATAAAAATTTTGTTTTTAAAGACAATTCTTACTTAGGTCATCAAAGAAAAATTTAATATAATCCTTTAAGATAATATTAGTTTTTCTTGCATTCAAATATCTCAATTCGTTGATTTTCTATAAGCAAGTAGGTTTACAATGGAACTCTATGGGAATTTGGCGAAATATTAGAGATATCGCCAAGTTGGCGTCACTTTTGGCGACTTATTTTGGTCGCCAAATTTTGCGATATATCGCCAAATTGGCGACAAACTTGGCGGCATTTGGAGACAGAACAGGGTCACTTCTATGGTAACCCCCTTATAGATATGAAGATGCATTATATGCTTCAATAGCCAATGGCCGCCATTTTGTTTCCCATGCAAAACTAAAATTAATTAATTAAAATTTAATTAATTAATTAATATTTGAAAAACTGTATTAACATCAATTGTCATCCAGTACAAGTTTTAAAAAATTTATTTCAACTTGATAGGATGAATAATAAGTGTTTTATTAATGATTGAAAATTTGAACAAGATATATAAATAAATAAATAAATAAATATATAAATATAGGGAGAGTGTGAACTAATAGTAGGAACTGAATAAATTCGAACTTTGGTATTAATACAGCCAATACGCTTGCGTGCGAGGAATAAACGGAATCCCCCACTCCCTTTTTTTTCAGTCTTTCTCGAAGAATTAACGGAAAAAGTATGTTTTCTAGGAGTACGGAAATTATTTGTTTAAAAATGACGAATAATTTAGTGTATAAAGACGAATTTTTCTGATAGTGTACTTCCGATTGCGCTCCCATTTGGCGATTGTGTTATAGCCCAATATCGCAAAAACTGTACAGCATCCCCCGACTCACGGTAAGTAATGCGATCCGTAAACTTTTTGCGTAGGTCGAATTTGTAAATTCCTTAGGTAAAATTTCGTTAGAAACTGCAATATTTATTACATATATATAATAAAGTAAAATACGTTTAACACGAAACTGAAGGGAACGAAATTTTTTTTCGTGTTTAAAGAATTTCGCGTTAAAAGATTCTTTAAAAAAGAACAAAATTCGTCGTCAAATTTTCTTTTGATTTCCTTTTAAACTACTAGTACGTTGCTTCCATTAGGATAAAAAACAAGTAAACAAAATATTGTTTTGTCGGGGAAAAAATCAGATAACTTTTTGAAGTGTCTTTTTCAACATTCTGTTTGAACCAAATAAGCAAAGCTGTCTCTAAATCTTCGTGCTTAGTAGTTTTCATACGTTTTCTCTCAGGCTTAAACATACTGTGCTCAAACATTAACGTAATGGGATACCTGTTTTTTATTATTGTTGATAATGTAGAATTGGTAATTCAAAACTTTATGCAGATTTCTGTTTTCGTCCTTCTTTTTCATCAATTGCATTAAGCAGCTTCATCTTCATTTGAAGCTAAATAGCAGTTTGTTTTCGTACCGATTTCTCAGCTATTGTGCTCATAAAACATAAGCTAATTTACAAAAAAAACCCCAGGAAATTCACTGATTTTCACCCAAAATTCAGTGGTTTTAACACAAAATTCACAAATTTCAAGTCAAACTAGCTCGAAAGCGAATGTTTTTCGTGTTAAACGATTTTTGTTTCATGTTAAAAGAAAAAAATGTATTAGATTGCATCGTATACTGTCCGGATCGCTATATCATTTCGTGTTAACCGATTTTTCGTGTTAAACGTACTTCACTGTATATACAATATTTGCACAGTATTATTTTATCAATAAAGTAGCAGGTAGCAGTATTTACTTGGATACAAACTATAAAAGTATGAAAAAATATAAAACAAACTGGAAGAACACTTTTCAAATAAAAAGTATCTTGTGGAATATGGGATTTATAAATTTAACATTGATGAATTAGTTTATATCAATTTTGAATCTACATCAGACGAACAGGCCTGAAGCTGGAAGAAAAAAATACACTCGTTTATCTTCACCGAATCTTTAAAATTAGGTTTCGTTATGATTTGAATTCAGCTAACAAAATTGTAACGGTTAAAGAGCTTTTTTTTTTTTTCTTTTTTTTTTTTTTTGGCTCATTTTAATCAGATTTGTGTTTGTTTTGTTAAAGATTTGACTGTATATCCCAATAAAAATATAACTATATCTAATATATAAAACTACATTATTGTTGTGGTTTTTATCTGCATATTTTATTTATAAAACAATTATCAAAAGTATCAAACGCGCTAGTATGGTCATAAATGTAATTTGCGACATTTCTTACGTAAGTGCGAATTTACGTAAGTCGAGGGATGCCTGTATACATTTCCATACAAATTGCCGACGGATTAGATATTTAATTCATTTTTCAGCCGTTTTAGAACCATTTTGACACCGATCCTCTATAGGAAAAATCACCAAGAAATGTGACAGATTACTAGTGATAAACATTGCGTCGATGAAGACAAGTATTGGTAGTAGTGATGTAGTAGTTTATACCGGAATAACAGGGCCTCGTTAGTGATTACCGCCGGAGAAAATTTCCACCAGTAAACTTGAATAGAAATTTTTTACCTTATTTAAAAGCCTTATTCATGCAATTTTTCTGTCATAAATAAGTTAAAAATTTCTATTTGTTTATAATAAAGAAGTTTCTTCCGGTGCTATTATAATCTCTTTCACTGGCATTGACAGGAAGATGCTTTAAGTGGTCACAATATGGCGGAACCACAAGGATCTGACTACCGCCACACAGGGGAATAGTGGCCACACAGTGGACCCGAAATTCTGGCCAAAAATATTTTTCTATGTAAATATAGTCCGATTGCCTTGAAATTGTTAGATGTTATTGGGTATATATGTTATTGGGTATGTTTGGTATTGTAAATGAAGTCCATAGCATCTATGGTTCATTTACAGAGACATCCAAAAGAATTCCCTTAGATTATGGTCTATGGGAAAAAATCGTTTGCTCTGTATTTTAATGATATCACGCTATTTTAAACGTACTGAAATTTATATACATCACTGAGGTATACTAAAGCAATTATTGTAGAATATGGTGTGCAGGGAATATATCGTTCATTTAAAGGGACACACAAAAGAATTTGGCTGCAGAATAAATTTAATTATTGAAGTGTATGACCAATAACTGCTGGATGTGCGTTTGTAGTTGTGATATGCTTTTTTAAATTGAACTATTTTTTATATTACTTGGTGTGGATACACTCTATAGATCATATACAGGCCTGCACAAAAGTTCTCAAGAACATTTCCGTTTATTCACTGAAATGGCTGAATGAAAATGTTTGACTGTGCTATACGTTTCACTGAACTAACTTTTAGCAAACTATGTAGTGTACATACAAATCCAAATTCATAGCTTAGTTTAATATTTTATATCTTAAAAGCTGATGAAGTGTAAGTAAAATTTTAACGCTTCACATAATAATAAGTATACATTTTATAAATATTTTGACAATTAAGAAAAAAAAGAGACATCTTTTAAGAAGAGCACAAAGAAAAAATAAGTTAAAATATTAATTTACTAAGTAGATATTTTAAAAATACGAATGCATCACATGCCCATAGACTTAACATTACCGAAGGGAGATCGGAAGTTGAGTGACTAGCAGCCTTAAATGTTTACTGTTTATAAGAGAAATGTAATTGTTGAATTGTTTGTTGATTTTTTTATTTACTAGTAATGTTTTATTAAATGTATTTAATTGTACTAACTATAAAATTTATTATTTACGTTTAATTTACTTTAATAACAATTATTACATTTAATTTACATTTAATAAAGAATATTTACATTTGATAAAGATACATTTAAATAATACATTTAATAAAGTGGAGTCTGTACAGTATAGATATGCTGGTTTTTCAGTGTATTTAATAGATTACAAGTTTCAGTCTGATTCTTCAGAACTCGGTTTTCATCTTCTTCATTACACTCTTCTTGGCTTTTATCAGGACTACCATCAGACCCAGCTGAAAGAAGAAATTGTAGGGTCTCGCTACTGTATGGCTTACTCTTTTCCCTTAGTCTTTGTGCAGAGCAGTTTATAAAAGGATCACTGCTTAAAAGATATTGCAAACTTCTCTATTACGAACTTCTCTATTGCACTTTCTTGAGTACTTTGTACGGTACTGTCAAAAGTGTTTGTTTCTGACCTCGGCAGCTTCTTCTGACCGTTGTCCAATGGGTACGACTGCTTTCTTAATTACAGTGCTACCATGAATCAAAACCTTGTGCATTGTTGAAATCATGGAGTACCAATTGGAAAGGTTCACACATACAGTCTTGCTGTTTCATCAGCAGATGTTTGAAACTTTTTTTCGTCAATGCGATGCCCACTTGTTATGACTGGTAATATTACTTACAACCTTTCAATTATTTCTGCGTCTGCTCCAGGCTTCTTTAATTCCCTCCTTTCTCTCCTTATTTTCTACCTAAAAGCCCCCCGAAACTAATTGGAGAAACTTTTTTCAATAAATAAGTATTTACAATTTGAAGCCGATCTGATATTTCTATCAAGAGGTATCGAGTTGCGTACGTATGCACGTAGTTACATACGTACGTACATGCATATATACAGAATCTGTAGGGGCAAAAGCTCTCAGGTAATATCCTGTAAGCTAAAAACCTGCAATACGAGAGTAAATATATAGTTCTTATCTCTTCAATTCGGTTGACGCAAAAAATGGGATTTAAGTAGTGCCCCCCCCCCCAATATATATATATATATATATATATATATATATACGATTATAATTCAAACATGGTCCGGCAAAGTCCGGCACATATTTAAAAAGCTATCGATATGTTTAAATTACAGCCAAAAACGCTTTTAAAATAACCTTTTACACATTTAATGTTTTTTATTATATTAAAACTAAACTATTTAAATTAACACATAGTTTAACATTCAGCTCTGATCATTGTTAAACACATAAGCTCTGTTTAGTTCCAATTCAACAATTCATTGAGCCACAAAAAATTATATTTAAACATAACAACAATGCCAAAAAGCAATAAAAAACCACGTCTTCTCAGAAAGAAACTTCCTCTTCAACTGAGGCCAGGAGCCACCGGATATAACTCAGGTTCCTAAAATAGACATAGATCGACGCACCAATTAGTTAGCTATTAAAAAAATATTTTTTACAATTGTTGACGACATTTTAATTTTTGCTTTTAGGGCCAGGTTTTTGGGTCAAATACTCCACTGTGCGCCGGTGCAAATTTCCAACAGTAAAAACGAATAGATAATTTTACCTTAATTGTGCCAGCAATTTTGTATAAATAAGGAGTTTAAATAAGGAGAAAATGGTCTATTCAAATTTACTGGTGGGAGTTTGCCCGGTTGTTCTCAGACCCTGCGGAACCGGTTAAAATTGAAGCTGCCTCGTTTTGAGTATATCTCAATTCCTCTTTATGCATTACCCATGCGCGTATCCAATTAGGCTGCCGATGGGGCTACAGCCCTCCCCCTTTCCGAAATTTTCAAAAGCGATATGAAAAAAATGCTGATCTTTTTTCTTTCTTTTACAGAAAATATTGCAATTTATTTTCTTTCATACATCGGACTAGCCATTCTGGATAATCTCATTATAGTCCACATTGACACCAAAGAAAGGAAAGGGGGTTAGTGGACATACAACAACCCCTCCCGAAATGAAATGAAAATGAAGTCGAAAATGAAATGTAAAAAACTGCTTTTTCCTTATAGTCCAGGCAATAGAGACCGTATAGGGGCTCTACCTAGCAAAATTCATGGTAGTTCTAGAAAAAGGCTTACTATATGTTTTTTGGGGGGCTGAATCCGAATTTTTAACTTCCCACCAAAATTTCCTCCAGCAACCCCCCCAAATTTTGGTAAAATGCCCCCCAAAAAGGTTTTATTGTTTTAGGGGAAAAGTATATAGATATTCAGAAAGTAGACAAAATTTGCAACAAATTAGATATATGGCATTATGACGTAGGATGAAGGGGGAGGGGGGATCTGCCTCGGAACATGCGCCGCGGTGCTGCGTGGACTAAGTTGTGCGCAATTCCACTTAAGCACTCACATCGTTTACATTCGCCCTCCCATCTCCTCTCCGAAGTTTCTCTATAAGGTTTACTTTAAGTTTTTTGGGTCTTTGAATCTGAATTTTTAACTTCCCCCCAAAATTCCCCCCCCCCCAAATAATTGTTTTTAAATTAAATTTTTTATTGTTTTAGGGGAAAAGTATGTAGAAATTCAGAAAGTAGGCAGAATTTGCAACCAATAAGATATATGACATTACGACGTAGGATGAACGGGGAGGGAGAAGGCTGCCTCGGAACATACACTGCGACGCTATGTACACTAAGTTATGCAAGTCCAGGCAATAGGGGATTTTACCTGGCAAAATTAATGCTAGTTCTGGATTTCGACTCATTTTATGTTTTTTGAGTCGCTGAATCTGAATTTGTAACTTCCCACCAAAATTTCACCCGGCAAACCTCCAAAAAAATTATTTTTTGAAAAAAAATTGGTTTTTGAGAACAGCGCGCGGGGAATGTTCCGAGGCAGCCTCCCCCCCCCCTTTCCGTTTATCCTACGTCATAATGTCATGTATCCTATTTGTTGCAAATTTTGTCTAGTTTCTGAATTTCGTAATGCTTTTCCCCTAAAACAATAAGAAATTTAAGTTAAAAACAACTATTTGGGTGGGAGGGGTTCGGGGGGAGAAAATTTTGGGGGAAAGTTAAAAATTCTAATTCAGCGACCCAGAAAACTTAAAGTAAACCTTATAGGGAAAGTTCGGAAGGGAGATGGGAGGGCGAATGTAAACGATATGAGTGGTTAAGTGGAATTGCGCAACTTAGTTCACGCAGCACCGCGGTGCATGTTCCGAGGCAGATCCCCCCTCCCCCTTCATCCTACGTCATAATGTCATATATCTAATTTGTTGCAAATTTTGTCTACTTTCTGAATTTCTAGATATTTTTTCCCCTAAAACAATTAAAAAATTGAATTTTTTAATAAAAACCTTTTTGGGGGGGCATTTTACCAAATTTGGTGGGGGGGGAGGTTGTCGGGGGAAATTTTGATGGGAAGTTACAAATTCGGATTCAGCGAGCCAAAAAACATAATGTAAGCCAATTTCCAGAACTACCATTAATTTTGCCAGGTAAAATCCCCTATTGTCTGGACTATTACTCCTTTAGCTAAATCTGCAATATTTTCTTCTGTTATACCGCAAAATAGCCATTCTCGTTAGTACTCATTTTTTTCTTCCTGTTTGAGATAAATTTGTGTCTTTTCCCCTATCATTCAACAGAATAGCCACTTTGTTCTCTTTAGCCCTATACTAGTGCACAGTGACACCATAGTATACCCAAAGAGGTGGAATGGGGCTAGTGGGGTATACCCCCCCCCCCCCCCCCTTCCTAAAAAAATCGAAAATGAATTGAAAATGTGCAGAATTCTTTTTTTTAGTTTTAGATAAATTCGAAATTTTGTTTTCTGTCGAACAACGAACTAGCCATTCTGGTTAGTCCCATATGAGTGCACAGTTAAACCAGAGTATACCCAACGAGGGGGAAGGGGGCTAATGGGGTTATAATCCTATCTTCCGAAATAAACGAAAATGGAATGAACAAATAGTGCTAATATATTTTTTCTTTCTATATGTGATAAATTTGTATTTTTTTTCTTCTGTCATACAGCGGGATAGCCATTCTCGTTAGTCCCATGTTAGTCCACATCATGCCCAAAAAAGTTGAAGGATACTGCTAGTTTATAGCCCCTCTTCCTCCCGAAATAATCGAAAATGACATTTAAAAAAATGCTGATTTTTTTCTTTTTTGTTTGAGAGAAATTTATAATTTTTTCCTCTATTCGACGAACTAGCCACGCTCTTCTCTTTTGTCCTATATTAGTGCGCAGCGGCACCACAGTTTGACCAAAGTAGTGGAAAGGGGCTAATAGGTTTACATCCCCCCCCCCCAAAAAAAAAAATAGTCGAAAATGAAATTTTAAAAAATGCTGATATTTTGCCTTTCTGCTTCAGATTTTGTAATTTATTTTTTTGTCATACAGCAGACTAGCCATTCTCGTTAGTTCCATATTAGTTCACATGAATGCCACAGCCTACCCAAAAAGGGGAAAGGTGGGTGATTGGTTTACACCCTCCCCCTCCCGAAGGCGATGTGGACGGGGGTTATGGCGTTTCAGCTCCATTCCCCCTCCGAATTGATTTCATTGAAAGTTTGTTTGTTCCTTTTTGAGAAAAATGTGTTATTTTCTGGCATGTGACGAAATTGTCTTTCTGTTTAATAGAATATCTTCCTCAATCCTTCGATCAAAATTACTTGAGACCACAAAATCTATTTTCAAATGACTGAAAAACAGCTCCATGTCCGTTTCAGTGGATAAATGAATACGTGTAATATGTTCAGTTGAAGAGATCTAGAAGTAATTTCGACAAATCTAGAAGCCCTTTAATTTAAGGAGTTTTTTAATCTCCCCCAAGGGCGGCGTCAAGACTTTCAATGCAGAAGTATATTAGCACACAGTAACACCACAGCAAATCTCACGTCGATTTCGGCTAAATCGGAAATCATGCGCGGAAGAGTTGACTGTGAAAAGGGTTTATTAACTTTCATTTTTCAGGGAACGTGAATTGCAGTTATGGATTTAAGTGTGATTTCAAGATAAACATTGAATGCTTATAAAATAGTATTTTTTATTTAAAAATATTTTTACTTTTATGCTTATTTTTAATTTAGATTAACCTGAATGCTTATAAAAGCGTGTTTTTTAAAAGAAAACTATTTTTACTTTTATATATTTTTTAAATTTTTTCTACGTTATATAATTTCTTTTAAAATAATGGGAACGTGTTTTATTTTTACTTTAACATTAAAAAAATGTTTTGTGAAAGCGAAATGATCCGCAACTGATGAATAATTCATCATATATTTCCTAAATACATAAATTCATTTCACTTTCAAATAAGTGAGAGTTCTTTGGATCATTCTTAATATTTTACCCTAGGATTAAAAAAAAATAAAACTAAGCCAAAAGGAATTTATAAATAATGCAGACAAGAGGTTAAAATGAACCAGGGTCGATCAAACTAAGAAAATGGCCTATGTTAATATTGAAGGTAAACGTTTCTTCTTAGAATGTTTTCTTATAATATTCTTTATTGTTCTCTATAACTATTCAATATTATGTAGTGTTTAGATTCACTACAATCTTTAAACAGCTCTTTAATGGTGACCATTTTGTTTTTACAAATTACCGTATTGTTACATTTTTTCTATTTAACCTTTTAAAGTATAATTTTTTATTTTATTTGGAAAACATTATATTTCAGTCTGTTTTTCTTAATTATCCACTAGAAAAATAGTTAAAAAAAATGTTTATGTTTCTGTTGGGTATAATGTCATAATGTCATTCCTGAGTTACGTAACAAAAATTGATCCAAAAACGAAAATTTTAAATTATATACTTACTTTAAAGTGTTCACACTGCATAAAAACAACTATTCAACATATAATAATATTTATAATGTTTTTAATACTTTTCAGAATTAATAATTACTACTTTTTAAAGATAGAGAAAAAACGCCAGTCGAGCTCATTGCAGGTAGTATCAATAAACGATGTTATAACTTGCCCGTAATAACAAATGAGAACAGAAACAAACCTCATGACCTTAAATGCATGTTAACACACATAAGTAACTCATAATAGTTCACCAAAAGTCCAATAGAATGCGCCAAATGGAAAAAAAAAAGATCCTGTAACTCCTGGGTTATACTGCAAATTTAAGCGATATACATATTTTTTCAGAATGTAATTGTTTATTTCACAGTGAATAAAGGTATCACGTTGTATTTTATTTACGTTTATGTTATAGGGATATAAGGATTTATAAAAGTTAAAATAAAATTGTTACCTCTTGATATCAATCATACTTGAAAAAAAAATTCCGAAGTTTCCTAATGTATCTGTTAATTTTATGTTATTTTTATAATTTTTACTCTTTTTCTATACATATTGGAACCGGTACGATTTCCCATTTCCGTTTTTTGATGGATTTGCACGTTTTGGGATGTCTTGGGCACGATTGGACTATTTTCGGAAAATGCCTTTCTGCTTATCGTCTGTCTATATGTACGTATGTGATAAAATTTTGTGGGCACTTTGTCTCAACAATTAATGAACGAATTTTACCAAACTTCATATTCTGTTAGATCTCTATACGAACTGCTATTGATTAGGTTTGGGCGTATATCACCCAACAGATGACGTTTCTATGCCGTGATTTCCATGATTTCCTTTTTAGCTACACTCTCAGAAATAGTTTCTTTAAGGCTGTTCTCAAATCCAAAAGGGCAATTTCTTGACATAAGTTTTAATTTACTTTTGTTCGAAAATGCATGAAACTAGCTACACTGTAAAAAAAAAAATCTGTAAAGTTACTAAAGATTTTCTAGGAAACTGGGATTCCTAGAACTTTTTATGTAACGGCAACAACAAAAATTCATGTAACAGACACACTTTTGCGCCAAAAATCAAAAAATTTGTAAGGTTACTAAGATTTTTTTAGGAAACTGGGATGCCTAGAACTTTTCATGTAACCGCAGCCAGGGTTACAGATAAAATTTTAGTAAGATTACTGTAATTTTAGCAGATTCATTTGTACAGTTACAGATTTCTGTAGCTTTACAAAAACTGGTTTTGAAGATTTGCAACTTTTTTTGTACAGTTACAGATGAAAGTTTAGTAAGCATGTAACTTTACATCTGTAGAAGTACAGATTTTTTTTTTACAGTGTAGTGTTGTTGTTCATAAACTATGCATCGAGCTGTTTTTTCCCTTTTTTTTGCAAACGCAATAGATCTTTTAGAAAATAATGTCAAAGTGGACCTTTTGAACCGAATTTCCGCGCGAAAGTAGAAAAATCACTCAAGAGCGGGCGAAAAACGGGTTTGTCACGTGATCGATATCGCTTATAACTCAGTGGGTAATTGATTGATCAAAATATGAAAAAAACAGTTCAATTCCAAATCGCTTCCATGGCCAGGCTTTCCAATTTTATAAATTTCCGTTGAAAAATGAATTTGTAAATGTGTCAGAACGTTTTGCGCTTGTTCAGCGGAGCAGTTAAGAACAGCCTAAATTCATGCAAATTATACTGGAAACACTGCTGCCAGAATTTTAACTTCATTGACGAATATCCGTTAATTTTTTCTCCGTTACAGGAGGTAAAATATCCGTCAATTGAAGAAAGTCTGGAAAAAAATAAATTTGCCGACATTGGAATCGAACCAGCCATCCTAGCATTACGAGACGAGCACGCTTACGACCGCATTACAGTTAGACAGAAGTGAAACGCGTGGAACTAAATATGTTTGCTTCAAATGGGAATGTTTTGATTAATTTCTTTAAAAAGCTTTGAATTTTGAAGTTATTTCGGGAAGATTACGTCTTTACTGAGATTGTGGCTGTGTTTTTAATACTTTAGTATTAAAATAGGGTAAAAATTATGAATGATAAATATTTTTAAGTAGATTGCTAAAAGTAAAATACGAATATTATATTTTTATTCGATAAGGTTCTTTTTTTCAGTAAAATCGATTTTTTGAATATTTAATATTTAAATTAAATGAGTTCATTTAAAATATATTTCAAATGGGAATATTTTTTATAAGCAACTTTATAAATTATTTTTTTTATTTTTTTTTTCCTTATTCAACTTTTAAAAAATAAATTGTGAGTACTTTTGAATAAATGAGAAAAATAATTGTTATTTGTTTTTAAATTCGAAAACGTTTTCTCTTTTTTAATTAAATTATAAATCTTAATTTATATAATTTTTAGTTTTTCCTTTTTAAATAAACTCGGATTTTAGTATTAATAAAGCGCATGCGTGATAGGAATGAACGGAATTTCTCTCTCATTTTCAGACTTTTTGGAAGCATTCACGGACAAAACACGTTTTCTAGGAGTACGGAAATTATTTGTTAAAAAATGAGGAATAATTTAGTGTATATTCACGAGTTTTTCTGACAGTGTCTCGGCATCTATGGAATCTAATTTCATCAAACATCATACCCAGTTAGATTTTGGCACACAAAGTTTGTCATTAGGTTTTGGTGTATAGGCGGGTGCAAAGGAAAGTCCCTTTAACCTGAAAATACTTGCGAACGGAGAGAGCTACAGCTATGCAAGTAAGGTAACGGTATAGTAAAGCGACTACGCCCGACCTAATGCAAACGACAGCAGTGTCAGTAGTGGCGAAATTTGGAAGATGGTCATTGCAAATCGAAAACGAAAAGAGATAGAGCAAAATTTCCAATTAGAAAGTTTTAGAGCATCAGTTAATTACTAGTACGAAACGACATTTGGTTCACACAGATAAGATAAATTGTCACCTGTATACCCAAAAATGTCCGAAATCGATGAGCGACGATTCTGCTTTGCATATTCACATTCCGGAAATTTAGTAATGCACAATTGCAGATTGTGACGCTGTACTGTGCTTTAATGTCTGTAAAAATTTAATTTCCAATGCATTTAAAATTTTAGATTAACCCTTTCAAGGACAGAAAAATTCTGTTCGTAATGTGATGAAATAATTGGCTGACACCAGAATATTCAAACGAATTTCTACGAATAAAAACCCGCTAATTTGCACTTACATTGCATAAGCAGATTCATTAGTATTTTTTCTTTTTAAAATATTCTGAACCTTAAGCAGACATTCCTTGTTAGACAATTTTCATAATTTTAAAACAAAATCTGACCTATAATAAAATACACTGAAGTTACCAAACAACCTATTACCTAAATATTTTATCCATTTAAAATCTTGTTAAAAATAGACAAAAAAAAAAAAAATGAATGTAATGATATTTTCAAATTCACAAAATTATGACTAAGTTTTTCACAAACTGAATTTTTTTTTTCACAATTTTACAAAAACAGAAACCTATGAGAAAAGTCTAGACAGACCCCTGTTTGATCAATATCGTAAGACCCTTTTTCTTAACTAAAGTTACTTAATACGATTTTTATTTGATTAAAGTGCATAAATGTCTGACAGACTTTATTTTCCAATTTTAAGATGTTGTTTTCTTGCCTATATTTTGGTTTACTTTTGAATTAAATAGACTAAAAAAATTTTTTATGCATCGTCTAATGTAAAGAAAAAATTAATTGGGAAACATTATGCTAACATCACAATGGGTATAACTATGAAGTTATATTAATTCTAAGTACTTTGTTCAAAGATTTTGCTGTGATCTAACGCGTAGAATATGCAAAAAAGGGGATAGAGGGAGTTAAAAATTTTCCATTTTAAAGTGCGTAGAGATCCAAATGGAAAGCATTACTTTTTTTTCCCCTGAATACTTTATTATGCCTCTTTAGATGTTTTCATATTTCAGATTTTTCTGTGTGTGTGTTTATGTATGTATATGAAATTTTTCGTCTAAATAAGAATTTGAATTCCTATACACTCATGTCTACGTTTTAAATTATGAAGCATGCATTTATGTATCTATGTAAAGAATGGTCCATCACTTGGTTCTTTTTTTATTATGAAAGGAAACACATTTTTTATGAATGAAAATCGGAATTCTTTATTGATTATGGAAGGTGGGTCTATGCCATTTATGTATGGAATACAATATCGCACATGTGGCCACCGCGGCTCCGCTTACATGGCATCATCCGAACATCAAAATTTTCGATGACTTTTCCCAGAATGAGCGGATCCATGGCCAAATTTTCAGCCCGGATGCTAAGTTTGAGGACTTGGATTGTGTGGGGAGGTGGTGGTGGGGGGGGGGGGGGACATTGGCGTACACTTTACTTTTCAGAAACTCCCAAAGAAAATAATCCATTGGGGTTAAATCGCACGATCTTGGCGGCCGATTCACGTCAGAATTTCTTGAAATTACGCTATTTATCTGGAAATTTCTCGTTTAATAAGTGGATGGTTTGGCGTGCAGTGTGTGCCGTTGCAACGTTGTTGTGTTGTCAATGAGTCCTTAATTACAAGTGGCATACATTTGACAGTTCATACATGCATGACACATGGCAGCTGACACAAATAACCTGTTAAATATTCATAGTTCA
The DNA here is from genome assembly GCA_963932465.1 of Maratus speciosus. NCBI lineage: Eukaryota > Metazoa > Arthropoda > Arachnida > Araneae > Salticidae > Maratus > Maratus speciosus. Next base: position 420,610,426 of record OZ010789.1, on the reverse strand, counting down.
AAAAAAGAACCAACAGATGGGCCACCCTAAACAACACTGCAAAAGAAAAGTGGTCTCTCTCTACTAACTCTGCCGCAAATCATGTCATAAAAAATGTGGCTGGAGCCAATGGATTAGTAATAACATTTACTAATTAATAATAGACTTCAATTTAGCTTAGGGAATCGTCTGCATATAAAAATGTTTAGAAACTTTAAAATTTTCAATTCTAACACCGAATTTTGATATTATACTTGAATTTTCCGAAAACTTTTACCTTCACATACAAAATGGAAAGTCATTCGCTCAAATCGATTAGCGATCATGCAGGTTTAAACTTTGGAACTCCTAACATTAGGTTCATTTTTAATAGTTACCAAAATAGATTGCAATGCCAGTAGTTTTTGAAGTATAACTCAAAAACTACTTAGAGGAATGAACAGTAATTTTGTATTCGCACATTACAAGCTTCTAGAAATTGATTTCAGTTAAGGCGGTTCTCAAGCCCACTGCTCAACAAGCGCGATACTTTCGGACGCATTTACCGATTTTCAAAGTTAAAGGCATAAAATTGGCAGGGATGACTATGGAAGCGATTTGAAATCGAAAGACGTTTTCCATTTTTTGACAAATAAATTATTTACCGAGGTATAAGGGATTTAAGGTCACGTGACAACATGTTTTTATCCTCTTTCAGAGTGGTTTTTCTCCTTTTGTCCGGAAATTCGTTTCAAATCGCCAACTTTGACAGTATTTTCTGAAAGATGTCTCGCGTTTACCAAAAATGTAAAACGTCTTTCGATCACATAGTTTCTGAATAACAAAATCTACAATTTCACGCGTTTCTGAACAAAAATGAATTAAAAGTTGTGTCATAAAGTTCAACCTTTGGATTTGAGAACAAACAGCCTTAAGAAATTCACAGGTTGCGATTCATATTTACTTTGAAAATTTATTTCAAAATATGTATTTTTTCGATATGCCATATATTTAATTATACTAAAGGCTAAACTTTGTTGCTAAAATAAGAAATGCACTGAAGATCACTTAACCAATTGTTTTGATATGAAGCGTTGTCTGAAAAAAACTTTGTTTTGATTCACCAAATTTATTCAGAGCTAGGATGCAATTACTTTTGTGTCCATCTTTGCGTGCGAACTTCCATATTTGTAGATTTTCCGGTGACGATCTGTTGTTAAATTGTTTTTGCGTTGTTATGGGTACTCTGCTGCTAGATATTCATAAATTGCATAGAACTTGAGAATGAATCATTCTTTACGTTAGAAAAAGTGCTTTTGCTCCGCGATTTTGAAATTAACAACAGTGAAAGAATTCGGTATTTTTAAGCTATAAAATTAGATTTTGTGGCCTAGTTGTGATTACATGACGTAATGATAGTGAGACCAAATGGATTCTAAACCAGTGAAAAATAATGATTATATTTTGCAATAAGTGAAGTGCTTTTAATTTCATTTTCATAGTGGAAAGAAATGAGTGATAAGTATTGGTATTTTTGATGGAAGGTGTTGAATTGTGTGAATTATTCAAAAGATCTAAAAAAATTCTCAGTTACGTGTATCCTTTCAAAATATGTATTTTAAATATCATATTTATTTTAAACCACTTCAGTTGATTTTTTATGGATACTTTTCTAGAGTACAATATGTTATACTGTTTAGGTTTTAAGTATATACAAGATATTTTTTAAATTTAATATGTATGATATAAATTCTAAGTACAAAAGATATCGGTTATCTGGAACTCCGTTTAACTGAGGCAAAATGTTGAAGATAAAATCCAAAAATATCATTAAATTTACTCTTCATAACTGGGATAACTGCTTTATGGGAACAAATTGTGCTAGAGAACTGATCCGTCCCAATTAAGAAGCTTCTACTAAACCTGCAATATTAAGAAAAAGAAAAATAAACCTAAGATTACTTGATATGTTAATTTTTTAAAATGTTGAAAATCAGAGATTACTATTCAGACTGTTCTATTTATATTTAGTAGACAGCTTTATTGATAACTTTTTTTTTATATTCGTAATAAAAATGAGTTAATAAATATTCTTACACTTTCAAATATTATGTTGTAAAATAATAATCAATACAAGTGAAATTTGGCTTATTCCAAAATCTTATTATTTTTTTTTTACTTCAACATATCTCAATAAAAATTAATTACATATATATTTTTAATGCATAAAAAGATTTATGTCAGTCCCAGATTATTCATTAACCTAAGCTGATATTATTTTTCGATATCGATATAACATTTTACAAATTATTTAAATGTTAAACTGTGTTTCCTGCTGCTATGAGTAAGGTTAAAAAAATATATATATAAATTGTAATGTATAATAAATATTTAAATTATAATTTAAAATTATGCAAAATACATAGAAACTTTTTTAAAGATGAATAATCTGCAAGAATCCATTTCAATTTCAAAATTTTTCTATTTCAGTGATTATGTAAAATAGTTAGCTGAAAATTCTTGAACGTGATTGCTTTACTCTCAGTTTCGTAGTTATTTAAAAATGGAATATCTTTATAAACTTTCAATCATCTTAGAGGTTACATTATAATACAAGGCGTCGATAAATTATTATTGAGTTTTCTTACTTCATTAAATTTTGATTTAAGAACATAAAGAAAAATATTATTACATATTTGTCAAGTACAATTCAAGGAGATTTTTTAATAACACAAAAAAAAAAGTTACAAACGCGCAAAATTGCAAGTCAAATTGTTATTAATCAAACAACGAATATAATCAAATAATAATTAACGATAAAAGATTATCAAATTTATCAAAAAGTTATTAATTATTTAGGAGCAGATAATTGTTACATAATTTGATAAATTTGATAAAATTTTAATATTAATTATTATTTGATTATAAATAATTTATGATTTCAAAAAATAATTTTAACTTTTGAAAACGGAAAATCAGGTTTAAATTGCGTGATGCGTAAAGACAAATTTTGAAAAATGTATTCAGTAATGAGTATGCTGTAATGATATGTTCGCATTGGTTAATAACAAATTTCGAAGATATATGATCAAAAACCTTTTCTTAGCATGGTCTCTTAAGGCTGTTCTCAAATGCAACTTTATGACACAAGTTTTAATTCATTTTATTTCGGAAACGCATGAAATTGGCAAGTGTCGTTATTCAGAAACTATGTAAGCGAAAGAAGTTTTCCAGTTTCAGGTAAAGGCAAGAGATCTTTCAGAAAATACTGTCAAAGTTGGCGTTTTGAACCGAATTTCCGGAAAAAGGGAGAAATACCACCCAGAAAGAGGAGGAAAACAGGTTGTCACGTGACTCAAAATAACTTGTAACTCGATAAATGATTTATTCATCCAAAAATGGAAAACGCTTTTCGATTTCCAAATCTCTTCCATAGTCAGCCCTGCCAATTTTGTGCCTTTACGTTTAAAAATGAGTAAGTAAATGTGTCTGAAAGTTTTGCTCCTGTTCAGCAGTGGACTTAAGAACCACCTTAATCTTTCAGAAGAATCTAAAGCAATGTTTTCGTTACAACAAACTGACAACGTTACAAAATTTGGGAAACGAGTTTTTAAAATAAGTTAAATAATCGACATATTTTAATGTAATTTTAGGATAATGTATTCTAATGAAGGGAATTTTTTTTTAGTGCGATAAAAGTTTTTGTTCAAATATTTCCCTATTGGTTAAGTCAGGGATAGTTGTCCCCCTTAAGCCCCCCTCCCCTCCCGTAAGTTTTCTTTTTTATAGTAATGATTTTTAAAGTACACATTTACCATACATATTTCAAATTTCATTTAAAAATGCATAAAAATATTACTGTAATATAAATAACTGATAAAATGGGATTTAAAAAAAAACTAATCAATGGTTTTGGCCACCTATCCCTTACAGACACCCCACTTGATCGGAATAGATGTCCCAATCAGTAACTCTGCGAGTAAGAAGAAATATGGCTGCAACTTATAAATTAACACATTATTCGATACCTGTTTCAGCAACTTTAACTAAATATAATCATGAAAAATCTCTAATAAATACATTATATTTCATCTGCTACTATCTCTATCTTATGATAATATATCGCTCACACGCAAGAAAAGTGACACATCTCGCAAAAATTAATTTTGCTTTTTATTCCACTAATAGATTTGTCATAGGTGTGTCTTGCTACACAGTTTCATAAGTGTAGTTATATGGAAAATCACTCATTACACTATATGTCCGTTTGTGATTACACAACAGGGGTGGATTGTGTGTGGAGGTAAAATTACCTAACCCTCCAAACATCATCCTACGTCTTCATTCTTAAGGGCTTTATGCTTTTACGCACGTTTTTATTCCTGCATGCAGAGTTAAATGCTGCAATATCATCTTGGAGTAAAATCATGCAAATTTTCTTTTGTCTCTCCTGTGAAATTTACTTTTGTCGAGATGTGTCACTTTTTTTGCGGGTGAGCGATATAACAAATGTCAAACTTACCTTTTTAGATGAATATAACGTTTATTTGAAAAAAATAAATCTCTGTAACTCCATCTGCTATGGCTTTTTTTTAACATTTGAGAGTAGATAAACGTCACTAGCTCCGTCATGTGTTCAATAGCTGAAATACAGTGATTGGGCCATCTAAATCGGAGGGAGCTTCACGAATAAAACTCAAATAGTTCTATGATAATAAGCAACTTTTATTTGCATTCAGGTACACTTTAAAGCATATTACATACAAAATCCTTAGTGTATTCTAGCACAAAAAATTAAGGTTAGTTGGGGCAACTGTGCCATGATTTTACAATGTCACTCTGGAGCTTCTGACAATTCAGCTTCAAAAAGCTAATGTTCATTTGAATTAAAGTCTCAATTTCTGTAAAGTGTTCAGTTAGGTTCCCTCTATCAGACAGAAATGCTCAAAATTACATTTTAATATTTAAAAATATGCATATTTCATCTTTCTTTCCTCATGGGTCCAGTTGCCCCATAAAAATGAGGTAAGTCGACCAGGAGGGTCTATGTTCCACACGCGTTTATTTTTTTTCATGTGGGATATTAGGGCCTGTTTGAAAAAGTGTAAATAACTTTAAAAAATTTAAACCAGGCAGATCATGTAAATTATATGTGAATAAAGAGCATTGTAAGGGAAGCCTTTGCTATCAATGTGCCTAAAAAAAGCACGAAAAGAGAAAATATTAGGTTTATTTATACCAAAAACATAAAAATTAAGTAAGTACTTATGTACTTTAGTATAGGTAATAAGTATAAAAGTCACATGGGTATTTTAAGGGGGAAAAATAGAAAGGTAAATCTATGAACAAACGACTACGTAAGTACTTAAGTACTTTATCGGTATCCAGGAGTCGCATTACATAGGGAAAATTTTATTGTTCTTACCAGAAACCTTAATGAGTTACCTTCATGATCATTTTATTTAACATATTCTAAAAAAAAGATGCGATGACGATATTATTTTCAAAATAGTGGTAGGAACAATAAAAGTTTCCCTATAGAATGCGACCCCTGTATCGTACAATTTCAAGGTTAGGCTAGCTCGCTTTCAGGGCCAAGTACTTGCATACGTAAAATGTTGAAATAATTTAAGGACACCAGTATTTACAAGAGAATCTATTTGAAAACAAGTAAAAGTGTATTTTCGCGTACTTAATAAAGGTGAAATTTTCATTATAAAATTCCGGTGCCAATGTGGCAATTAGGAATTAAAATTATGTGATGCCATAATGACATCACCGCCCTTCAAGGAGTTAAGAAATTTGGTTTGATACCACCCAATGTGCTATTTTTTAAATTTTTTTACGTAATATTAATAAGGTATTCTATAATTTTTCTTTATTGTGAGCAAAAAATAAAGGAGAAATTTATTTTCCGTAGTAAGAGAAACTAAAAAAGATTATTTATAACTATTGGGGTAACTGGATCCAGCATGGTCCAGTTTCCCCGGATACATGTCCCAGTAACACCCATTCTTGAAAAATTTATGGGGGCAACTGGGACACCGGTCTTACATTTGAAACATGAAGTAAATATGTATAGATACCCAATAATATTAATGTAGTTATATACCTAATCTTTAAAAAAAAAAAAAAAAAAAAAAAAAGGAATAATAAAAGTACTTACAGTATTTTAATAAAAAGCGGAGGAATTTCAACCATATTGACGTTGTTTTTAAAAAAAGAAACATAAATTTTTAACAACCTATCACAGCAAAGTGAGAGTTATGATTTCGTTGACACACATTGTTTTAGGAAGTACAGATTAAGGTGCATTGTTCACAAAAGCTTAAACTTAAAAAACATCAACAGTTTTTTATAAAATAGCCTATGGCCCAGTTACGTCCAGTTACCCCAACTAACCTTACACTTTGCAGACGGTGAAAAACAGCTTTATTTTCATCATGCAACTTATCTGGATGAATCATGGAGGTTTCGTAACGCCTGCTAATTTTAACACTTTAATTATGCCAAAAGCGTAATATTTTGTGCTGATGGACAAAGTCCAATTTTGGTGTTGTAAAATGCTTGTAAAATTTTACTTAGATGTAAGTAAACGTTGTTCATCACTGATCTGATTATATCTGATTTTAATTTGTGCAGTGTCCTCTATTGACAAATATTTTACCTAAAAAACTATAACGTTTAAAAAAATATCTCCTTTTATTAGAATAACTTTGCTGAAAACTGCAGTCAACTATAACGATTCCATTCGCTTTTATGATTTTTTGAAAACTAAGCGGGGTTAATAGATTGGTATTGTGATTAAATACTGTGATTAAATATTGTGATTTTAAGTATTGTGATTTTTACATGAATTTATTTCTGTTGTCGCATTCGATAACAAACCCATTTTAAATAGACGTCTTTTATATTCCTTTATCCTTTTCAAGGACGATTATTTTATAGTTTTATATTTTATATTTTTTTTACGATTTATTCATTTTATATTAACAGGAATTTAAAAAAAAAGGTAAAAACAATGAAAATTCACTAAAAAAAAATAACATCCACGTTTGTGGACGCTGAGCGTTAACGGTAATTTATGAGTGAAATGATTTCTTATAAAATAAAAAACTAACCGTAAATTTCTTTCTTACATTTCTACAAACTATTAAAACTTAATATTTTTAATATATCTTACATTATTTTTATCAAATATTAACGATTTGTTCAAATATTCCAACAACACTGGACTGCCGAAAAATTATTTCATGCTTTTTTATATTTCTAAGTACATCGGAAATAACATAGCAGCTAAACCATAAAATTTTTACTTATCTTGTTGAGGTATTCCGTAGTGAATAAGTTAGTATCAAAATTTTTGTTCTTTTTATTATTGACAGTAATTATAATTATAAAAAACTAAACGTCCACTTATGGGTAAGGATATACCAAGGGCGTGAAGAAGTTAAGAATGTATTTTTCCCCCTATAAATGTTAATACAATGGAAAACGGTTAGGCTTTACTAGCTTTACTATCCATATCAATATTTATGTTTAACTGAAAAATTGTATGTAGCATGCAATTTAGTTAATTTAATGTCAAGCATGTCTCATATATGTGTCTTTGTTTTTATGTTTGAGAATGCAGCTAAAAATACAGATATTTCAGAAGTTTGAAAAATTCTTCTTTTTTAAATTATTACATATAAAAATCTTAGTGCTCGCACTTTCTAACATTTTGTTTTTCTATTATAGGTCGTATTTTTTTACAGAAGAAGATATTGGGATATACACAGAATACAAATATGAATTAAATGATGCTTTTATAATTTGATTTCTTATGATGTTCATATAACGTTATTATGTTACTGATTACTTATTGTACACAAATTTCTTATGTAGTAATACAGTATTTGTATAATGTTTCCATGTATGGAATATCTTATGATACTATATCAAAGACTATGTAATCATTCATTTGCGAATTATTAAGTTTGTATGGAAGAATGTATGGAGTATTATATCAAGCAAAAAAAATCTGGGATGATAAATATCTTGAATCTTGAGATCTTGAATGATAAATATGATACTTTTAAGATAATAGTTTTGTAAGAAATTCTGATTTTTTGTGGAACTGTTTTTGTGTGAATATTAGGAATTTTCACGGAAATAATTGTGCATGATTTATGAATTTGCCATGTTTTTGATTTTTTAAGTATTTATGATTGTAACAATGCATGATGAACAATGTATGAACAATGTATGTATGATTTTAAACAATGTGTATGATCAATGATATATGAATGCGCTTGTGAGTTTGAATACTTGGAAAATTGGAATGGTTTATGAGACAATTGCTGTAGAATTATCATTTGGATGAATGAAGAAAGCTTTTTTATGCACACACTTTTCTGCTGCTTGCTAATTTTATTTATACTTTTAAAATTTTCTTTTAGCACATTATGATATCCACAAAAGGTAAGCAGTCTTTATTGTTCTTATAGTAAATTGCACGATATTTTCTTTAAAATTTAATGTGGTTGATAATCGGAAGTAATAATAATTTTCTATAATTCCATAAATTTTCATAGACTATTTTTATTAAATTCTTTTTGTAAACATTGAAACGCTTTCATAAAATTTTACGGATCCAAAAAATACAATATATATTAAGGTACAAGGATAAATCAAAATAATCTGTTCAATATTATAATTCATTCAGTAATTTCAATGCTTAAAATAATGTAACTGTAAGAATAATGCATATAAACTGGTCATTTACAGAAAATGTTACTTTTCCAACATATTAGCTAACTTTTGAGAGAATATATAAAATTTTTTTTTAGTATTTTTATATAGTACAGCACGTTTAAAATATATATTTGATTCAGATTGATGGTTTGTGAATTAATTAATTAATTTTTAATGAACGAAGATATGCGTGTATACCTGCATTATGTGTTACAGCTATTATCCTCTATAGCATTTAATTTATTTTGTGAGTGTGATAAATATAATTTTCATTCAAGAATATATTTTTTTCTCTGAAAATTCCTTTATGCGTAAATTAAATTTTATTTTGTAATGTAACTTTGTTCACACAGATTAATTTTTTTTTCAAAAACTATGTTTGAATTACAGTAATAAGCCTTTCGAATACTTTCTATTACAATTAAATCATGTGCAATAATTTCCAAAATGTCACCTAATAAAAATATTCAGAGGTAGGAGACATCCCTTTTTAACACTAAACGTACCGATATTTTTTTATACCGGAAGGGGTCAAATGGCCCCTATATAAAAAAGTTATCTATTTTACGATGTTTTTCGAAAAATAAACCAGTTTATACACTCTGATGTATGAATAAACACTTTGTTAAAAACATAATTATTACAAATTGTTTATTAAAGTAAAAAAAAATATAATTACGCAAAAATTTTAAGAAAATTAATTATTTCAAGAAATTTGAAAATTTAACAAATAAATATTGTGTAAATTTGTTTTATGTTCACCACATATTTTTAAGATTGTTTCGTTTTCGATATAACCTGAAATGTTCAAACTAGAATCTCACTCGGAGTAAAGTCAATTTCTAATTATACCATCACACATTAACCCTTACGAGGACGGTGTTCTTAAAAAAGGTCACCTAATTTAAATTCCAAAATTGACATTCGGCACCAAGAATATTTAATTAAAATTTTCCTTTTATAAAGTGCGTGAAAATAAGCAAGGTAGTATTTTCTAATAAATTCGTTTATAAATTCTGGTGTCAGTCCATTATTTCATCAGTTTCCAAATAGAATTACTCCGCGCCGGAAAGGGTTAACAGATATGATGTAATACAGTAGAACAATTACTGTAATAGCAAAAATGCGCCATTTATTAATGTTCTTACAAAATAAAAATTTATACCGTTAAGATTTCTCATAAATTTATTCAGGGGTCAAATGATACCTTACAGTAGTTAAGCCTAAAATATTTTTTTTCTAGGCAAAAAAAGCAGTTCGGAGATGAGGAATTTTAAGGAATAATATGGTCATATGTTTTAATAAAATTCGTGACATATAAAGAAATTTCGTAATGTTTTAGTTTAAGAAATTAAAAAAAATAAATCAAAAAGGGTCATTTGTCCTCTCGCGGTAGCTTTCATGTTAATTTCAGCTGTTAACTGTAGACAGTGGTGCCAACTTTTGAAAAATATTGGGTGGGTTCAAAACCGTATTAGGGTAAAATGGCATTGCCATTTTGCTTTCTTTGAAACTTTCCGAAAAGATGATATTTCAAGTTAAAATAAATTAGGAATTTTTTAGAGTAGAATAAAAAGTTGCAATTTTATTTAATTATATTCTCGTGAGGTCTTTATTTTTTGGACTCTAATATTTGCTATTGTGCCATGACTTTGACTACAAATTAAAACGCAAATGACTAAAAAATATTAAAATGGGTATTTAAGGAAAATACCCTGAAATACTTGTATTAATAGTACTATTTACTACTATACCGGATGATTCGTAAAAGATACAATTTTACACAATTTCATGGACCGCTGATAACAGAAAGATACTTCAAATTAGAAAAAGTATACAAACCAAATACATCTTTCAGATATGGCATTTATTTAAAAAGGGGCTTCATGCACATTAAAATACGAAATTTAATTTTAATACGGTATCCTTTTCGTATAACGTATATTTACAAAAAAAGAATTACATTAGAAACAAGTCTCAAGGAGGACAATAAAAAAAAAAAAATTACGGACAAAACATACCGAGTTTTTATATTTTACCCATTTTCAGCGTTTTCTGTTGTTAAAAAGGCGCCTGAGCTGACGCATGTTGAAAATTTCTTAAAACGTTTTTGCAGCATATCTGGAAGATCCTTCAACCCAAAAAATGGAAAGTGCTGAATAATAACAACTGCAAATTTAGTGCATTTAGGAAGAAGGATTAATACCGGAATATGCAGGAAATAATTTTTGGAGAAAAAATTGATTGTATGTCTTTTAGGATGAAGGGGGGGAGGCCATGTTGGGTTTTAGGCTCCGATGTGTCCGTTAGTGCTATCTTTATCATATTTTCAAACAAAATAATTTTGTGAACGTCAAAGAAAAAATTTCTTTACAGCGAATGAAAATTAAATAAGCACGAAAATAGAAAAATGAAAATTGGGTGGACTGGAAGAACAAATTATTGGGTGGGCTCAGGCCCCACGGGACCATATAAGTTGGCGCCACTGACCGTAGATACGCACATTTTCATTTGACATTATTTTTTAATGTATTGTCACTGAACTAGAAATGGTAATAAACTTTATATATCTGTCGTTTTTGATTTGAAATATTAATATATTTTATTAAATAAAAATACGCATTTTTAATTCATATAAATATATATATATATTTGCAGATATTTACCACAATAGTTTATATTCTACGCTAAATAAGCCTGTCATTGTAAAACAAAGCTTTGTTTGTTTGTATCTTCCTTAGTTGTATCCTCCGTTAAAATATTATTAAGCAAATTACTCTTTAAATCTTTATAAAATTTATCAAGCGCCAAATAATTTAAAAAATTATACGATCACCTACATAAAGAAAGTGAAAAATGAATTATGGATTTTAGTATAAAAGTTTTTTGAGTCACATGTTTTTATTGAAAATTTTATGCTCAAAAAGTAACGTTTTCTGTAGAATGACCCAACTATATACCATTGATATAGTACAGTAGAAAAAGAATCATACTTATCTTAAAAACATTCAGATTTCTTGAAACTAGTTGTATATAAATCCTTAAATTATTTATAATCATATATAAATGTGTTATCATACAGAAAAATCCACTAACAAATAATTAAAAATTATAATTTACAACATAAAAAATTGACATTAAAATTTCACTGTTTAACCATTGGAGATCAATACAGAAAAGGAAAAGAAGCTGAAAGCACAATTTCACGCGTCACAATTTCTGTCACAGCTTATTTCTTCCTTTCCGTTTCTAAGACAATTTTAGTTTTTAAGCCGGAGTTAATCAATTTTCTCTACAAAAACTGAATAATATTGTAAACCTGATATTAAGAATTGAGTATAGGTTATAATTTTGCTAGACAAAATTCTTTTCGCATTTTTCAGATATTCTACTATTGTAGTTACTGAAAAACATGTTTATTTATGCACAAATTGAATAGCTGATGTTATATTCTTTAGATAAAGAAGATACCACAACCACTACAACAACGCCAGCTTCCACGACTGAAAGCACAACCGAAGAGGCAACTACCTCAACCACCGAAGTAGCAAGTACTTCTACGACCACTACAACGGCAGTCCCTTCAACAAACACAACAGAAAAGCAAACGACAACAACTTTAGCGACAACTACTACTACTGAAGGTAATTAATGTTTTTTTTTTTTAAACAATAATAAAGTAATTAAAAAAAAACCTTTTTTTAATGTATGGATTGTAAACTCTAGTGGTTCGTAAGTGGACTCGGTTCCCTGCATTTTGTAAAAAAATGACGTTAATATCAATTTTTCAATTTTTTTACTTCCGTGCATCCTGAGAAAGTTTCGTAATAAACCAATAATAAAATATGCAAAAAAAGCTTTTTATTGCATTCATTTCCCCATAAACAATTCAGAGTTTCAATCTTTGAATTTATTTTTCTCATTTTCTGTTTTTCAAAGGGCTAAAATTTCAACATGCATTTCTAAATTTGCTTGATTTTTTTTTATGGACGTTCCTTATGTTTTTTATGAAATAAAGATCAGATTTGCAACAATATAAAGAGTTTAATTTAAAAAAATAAAAATTGAGTAAATAGTCATTTTTACTGTATTTGTACTTACGTTATGACATTTTATTATTATTAATTTTTTAAATTAATTAACTTTTTGGAAATCTGGTTCTTACAATAATACATACCTGTTTAAAAAATATGAAAAAAAGTTTTTGAAAGAAAAGGCTCAAAATTGTATAAGTGTGGTTTTAAGACGTTCTAAAACTTGTTTAAAAAAATCAAATTTTTAAAATTGTTTCGTAAGACTTGCCGAAAAGGTATAAAATATAGAATTACATTAGAAAAAATCCCCTATTAGCTTTAAAATAAAGTACATATGTATATTGAAAGAGATTGCAGTAAATATAAACAACAGCTTTAGCTAGAGTACACAACATAGAAGCTTTTCAAATTAATTTTTAAAGTATAAAAGTAATTTATTTATCAAGATATTTTCCATCCACGAGTCATTAGAAATCTGTATGCGTAACGAGATCATAGTAATGAATCAGCCTCTTTTCAATTACCTGAAATTTGGCACAAGACGCTGGCTAAGAAAAAAAAAATAAATAATAGAAAATAAATCACATTTATAATATCATTTTTGTTAAAGCATAATGATTTTAAATTGCGCCCTCCTATCTCGTAATATTTGTTTATCGAGTAAATAGTTCAAATTTTATGCGATAATAGCTTATTTATCACTACAGACCTTGAGAATGTCACCGCTATAGGGTATACAAAACTAGCCGGTTTGATGATTAAAAGGGTTTTTTAAGCTTTTACTGTAATCAATTTTAGCATTTATTTTAAGATGTAAAATACTCAACTAAAAAATATAGTTCAAAAGCACCTTAAGGGGGTCCGGGACACAATTTAAAATAATTTTTATTTATTGAATTTTAAAATTAAATGAAAAAATTGTCAAAAATTGTGAATTGTTTTGTGATGGTTAACCATGTTATTTATAAACAAAATCATATGATAAAACTTCTCATATATTTTTAAGAAAAATTTAAAATTTAAAATTCATTAAAAAAGTGGGGTAATTTAAAATCGTTATAACTCGAAATATTATTTGTAGAATTTCAATTTCTTTTCATTTAAATAAACAGAAATACATCAGTTTTAATTTAGATTCAGCGTTTTCGACAATATTAATCTTTAAAAAAATTAAAAATATTTAAAGTAAAAACTTAAAAAAAAATCATATTTTCAAAACTAAATAATTTTTTTTTCTAATTTGCTGAATCAATATTAAAGTAAAACAATTGAAAAAGACATGTTCCAAGTTTGAACCATTTATCTTTAACGGTTCTTGAGTTATAACGATTTAAATACGAGAAATAGTGAAAAAATCAATCATGAAGAAAAACTCATTTTCACAAGAAATCTGTTTCATGACAACCATTGCTTAAAAGCTAGATTTTGAAAACAAACCAAAATGAAAAAAATAATATTTCCTGTTCTAATTAAAATAGAAACATATTCTAAACGTCATTTTAAACAGAAAAACACAGAGAAAGTTTTAATGCAATAAAAGTTTTTTTTAGAAAATTTGGAGATTTTTGTGTCCCGGACCCCTTAACATTATTTCTACCAAGAGTTGTCAAAAGGCGCCTTTAAGATTTTAACTTAAAATTATTCCGTAAGTTTAATTATTTCTCCACAAGTAATTTTATGACTTTTCGTACAATAGTTGTTAAATTAATGCAGCGATATCATTTTCTTCCAACTCATCCTGGATCTAAAAATGTGCATAGGTTATACCTATTTCTACCATGAGGTGTCTTTTGACACCTTAAGGATTTTACAATTTTTAATTTATAAAGATTTCATAATTTCTAACTTTAAATCATTTTACACATAAATATCAGCACCATTTTACAGCATCATATCAATTACAATCAAATTAAAGAATGCAGAATTCAGTTGTAACGGAAAATACAGGAGTTGATGCATAACTTTGATATTCGCTTGTTTTCCTCCATGTTGCATTTTAGTATAGATTATTGAAATGTCTGGTTCTAAAATAAATTTAATAACACATTTTCTTCTCTAATTCTGTTAGTGAGTCCAATACATATGAATTTTGTTTTCTTTCGTGTGAAAAATGTGGTATTGAATAACGAAAGAATTTTATTATACTGCTGTTTGTATGATTGTTGTTGTTGTTGTTACAAAGATTGAATTTTTACGCATAAGATTGAAAGTTTGTTAAATTAATAATATTAAAATGTTTGATTATCTTTCTAATAAAAATAAAAAAGTGAAGAAGATAATATTATTTTTATTATTGCTCCCCCGCCCCCTGTTGACATAAAACATGCTTGATTCCATTTACGTATCTTTACATTTTGTAGATTGATGAATAAAGCTAGAATTTACAACAGGATTAAGTAATCTCTAATAAATGCGCATCAATGTATTAATAAATAAATTGCTCAAATAATATATATTTAACTGATAATTTGAAATCCCAATACTTTTGGCAATTATTTACAAAGGCACCTTTTGGTAGAAATAGGTATACACAAAATCGGGGTAGAAATAGTGTTAAGAGCCTATACCTGTCAACATGTGACATTCTCAAACTAATGTTAAACCAATGGAAGTCTTCATTAAAAATTTTTCGTTTGTATTTCAATATTTTTAAATAATTGTTTTTCCATAAGATATCTGAAATTGAAGGGTTAATGTGACAGTTTTGTACTTTTTTGACTTCTGTTGTAGTTTCATTCTAGGG
The DNA here is from genome assembly GCA_963932465.1 of Maratus speciosus. Lineage (NCBI taxonomy): Eukaryota > Metazoa > Arthropoda > Arachnida > Araneae > Salticidae > Maratus > Maratus speciosus. Next base: position 420,594,955 of record OZ010789.1, on the reverse strand, counting down.
ACAATTTCAATTTCGGAACCGGTAAGGATCGGTGTATTTTTCTTTTATATCATTGGGAAATCCATACCAGCGAAATTCGGAAATTTTTCATGCGTTACAACAAAAACCTTTAAAGTCAAATATCCTATGCAAAAAGAATCATATAAAAATATTTAAATGCAAATGAGAAATTTTGAAAGTCGCTTCCACTTCTTACATATCAGCTTGTGAAAGTCGTATACTGACTTGTGTAGGCAGTTTATATATGTATCAGGGATGAGAGCGCTCCGACCCAAATGACTGCTTTCTACCACTAAATTTTAATGGTATTTCTCGCCTTATTTAATGACAGAATTTCTCAGATTTAATAAAGCAAAAAATACTATTAAAATTTAGTGGTGGAAATCAACCATTTGGGTCGGAGCGCTCTCATCCCTAATGTATTTATATTTACATTATAAATAAGAAACGCTTATAAGGTTAATCTCTGGAACAATAGGATTTATTTAAAAAAATAATGGTGGTAAAATGAAGGTGATCACCTTTGCTTCAGCATAGGCTATGTTTTATGTCGGAACCATTACCTCCAAGGGGGTGCAGGAGCAAAAAATATTCTGAAATGGCGACTTCTTTGATACTTTCGAGGGCAGAAACTTAAAATCTAGCATGGCGGTTACTTTTAAGAAATCTTGGCTAAAAACAGCTTTTAAAAATTTCGAAATTTAAAATGTTGGTAAAATGAACACAAAATGTTCTAGAAACATTCTAAATTACAATTTCTTTATCATTGTTAGAGCTAGAAACTTGAAACAGTTACTTTTAACACTTAAATGCTCTCTGTGAACAGTTTTTACAAAAATCGAAATTTAAAAGGGTGTAATTGATGGAAAGAATATGTCTTTCCAACAAACTTTAACTTTTATCTATAAACTATGATGTTATTATATACGAGGCAGCATATAAAAAGAAGCATTCGTATGACTATAATGGAACCTGAACTAGGTTAAGTGCATGTCTTGGTAAAGTATCGTACAGATAAAATTTACGATACTAATAAATCTACAAAAGTCATCGAAATTACGATTTATAGTTGTGTAGGACATCATGAGGGCATAACAACGAAATTTACAGCTGACCTTTGACCAGAAGGACCACACACACGGAATAAAGTAAAAATAAATATAACTGGGTACAGCAAAAACTCAACCTATAAGGTTGCGCCACATAAATTCAGAGTCGACCAATGATATTCGCCTGTAAAGATGGGTGGCAACTCTATATGCAAATTTTCTAGCTATATGGTATAATTTTATGTTTGCATAAATAATGTAAACAGGACAATGTCCGTTTTTTTGTCTTTTTTCAGTGTAAGTAAGAGACAGACTTCACTTGCAAATTTTATCCCAATGCTGATGGCAGCAAAAAAAAATAAGATGCTGCGGTTGGATTTTAGCAGATTGCTGTACCATGAATAACATATAAAATATATATATAAAAAAATAAGTTACCCCAACATTGGCTTAAAAATACATGTGATGGCCGATTAAAGATTAATATTTTGTGTCAACATTTTTTTTGGAGACCTTTTGTGCCTACGTGTGGGATATTCACGGAGCAACCAGAATTCTACATGCTGCCGGGGGCAGTGGATCAGGTAGTCCATTATGATGTTATTCCATTGTTTTTACCAGTAATAAGCATACCTATGAAAGTAACGGACTATGGTGATATTTCACGTGTTATAAAATTAATTAAATAGATTGATTAATTGAAATAGGTAAATATATAGATAATGATGGGCATCAGCATTACTATTAAAATATATAACCCACAATATGTAAATAACTTTTTTTTATTGTAAATTTTCTCCTATAATAAAATGTAATCAAGATTGAATATGAGTAATCTTTTCTTTATTTTAATTCTTAATTAATATTTTTCTCTTATAGATGTGGGAATGTAAAATAATTAATCTATTTATCTATATGATTTACTAAAAAAATTATTATATAAAAGAAATTACAGACTTAGAAGGTAAACGATCTCCGAAAAACATAACACAGCGCATTGATTAATTATAATTTTAATTTTTAATATATTAAATTTTCTTTGGATTTCCCTGAAGGGAATTGTTAATTATATCGCTTACCTAGAGTCATTTGGTGCTAACACTGTACGAATAGTAAGAATCATAAAAATTAATCTCCTCATGTAAAATTAATATTAATCAACCTCATTACCCGTGTTGCAATGTATTAAAGTTATGGATATATTTTAGCATGTATATATCATTCCAGCATAGGGGAGTGAACCAGTTGTAATGGTGCCTTAGCCTTTTCCTAATTTTATTAATTTAATTAATTTAATTTTAGGAGACCGAACCATAGGTTATTAATAAAAAAAAATTCTTTTTCCTTTTTTTTACGTGTTTCACCATAGTCGGTTTTAGTAGTACATATGAATCGGCAAACAGAAATTACTATACTACAAGAGAAAATATTATTGTGCTCATTATATAAAATTATTATATATATGTATATATAACTTACAACAGAAACTGAAAAACAAAATTTCTTTGTGTTTTCACTGAGTAATGAAAATATCTTATGTACATTGTAAACTTCAATAATAATAGTAATTATATGTTTGATGGAAACAAATGAGTAAATTAATATGATAAATACAATCACAGTACTTGATAATAAATAATTTTGGTCATAATTATTAAATCACTGTGTATAAAATTTGCAAATTTAATGCAGTTAAGCGAAATTAACAGTTCGCTATTTTATAATACTGTAATTTTTTTTTTAAAACCCTTTTCACTATTTTGCAGTGTTGATGTGTATTACTATGTTTTAAAATTTTATTTACATGTATAAAATTGATACTAATAACTAGGCGTTATTTTTGATGGTATATTGTGTCGCTCTTGATAAAAAAAAAATATTACTTAGTTTACATTATATTCTTATTTAATGAGTAATAATTGTAAACGTAAAAGTCATAGAGATAATACAAGGGTAAGCGGAGTTACAACTAGGAAACAATTAAAAGAACTGGCAAATACAAAGAACGAAAGTAGTGTAGATTCAAATAATAATAAAAGTAGTAACAAGAATATAAATAATAAAAATTGTAATAAGAAAACTACTATTACGATTAACAATACACCCCAGAAAAACACATATATCATGGCCACTGACAAAATAACTGCCGAGAGTGTAATCGGCTTACTACCTAATTATGATGGAAAAAGAGAATCTAACATAAATTCCTTTTTATTACAATTTGATAATTTAATCAATCAAACCGAATTAAGCCCGATTTCTAAATTAACGATTCTAAAGGCAAGAATCGTTGGTCCCGCTAAAGAAAAATTAATGAGGGATGAAAAATTATTTTCGGAGAGTAATTTAGACAATTTCAAAAAGAAATTAAAAGAATTATTCGAGATAAAATGTAGTTTTAGTGAGGCACAAACAAAATTTTTTTTCCCTTAAGCAGAAACCGGATCAAAATATGGCGGACTTTATATTAGAATTTAAAGCAGCAGCAGACTTATATATATAAAAAAAGTGGACAGGATATTGGGGATGATAATGACTCCAAATTTACGCAAATGGTAAAGTTGTCTAGATTTCTGGATGCAATTAGAAGCGATTTTAGCTTAGAAATTCGTAAGGATTCTCCGAAGGATTTTAACACTGCATGTGAGATGGCATTAAAATTAGAGAGAGCTTTTGCACATGTCGATGTTAAAGATCTCAATAATATCGCTGCTAATAAGGACCCTGAATTAGTGAAGGAATTAGTAAAAATGAATATGGAAAGTGCGGAGAAAATTAAAATATTGACTAGTGAATTAAACAACATTAAAGTACATATGAATTCGAATGCAAATAATGTAACTAAATATTGCGATCATTGCAATTCTAAAACGCATTCCAATCAAAATTGCTGGTTCCAAGGTGACAAAGACCAAAATAAAAGTAATGCCGCTGAGAGAAACAAAACAACCCCTCATAACGAGCAGAATTCAGAGAGGAAATGCGGAAGAGATAACAGTTACCAGTATCAGGGAAATTTCCCACAAAATTCTAAATATATGCATCAAAATTTCCATCCGAACCCTATGCATTATGCACCTCCTAACTACATGTATTACTCCCCACCCCCTCCCCACCTAAACTTTATGCCCCCACACTACCCCAATTTACCTAATTACAACTACGGTTATAATCAGGACCATTACAATTCATATAACCAGGGTAATGGGTATGGAGGATATACAAGTGGAAATTATCAGAGAAACTACCATAGAAATAATAGAAATTCAGAAGAGGATAAAAACAATTCTCACAAAAACAAATATAAACAAAATAAAGATTATGAACAGAAACCTAAGGACAAACAGGGAAATTAATTGAGGGACTTACAGATTCAAATAAAAGGTACCCGCGTAAGTCTCTCATGGACGGGTCACACAATTCTTACAAATTGATTGCTAGCGTGAAAAGTAATAATATAGAAAGCCTTCCAATTATTAGTTTTGAAATAAAGGGTATTAAAATCACCGCCTTGGCAGATTGTGGAGCTGCGGTCAGCCTGGCCTCACCCTCCTTATTTGAGCAACTAAAGAATGCAGAAGTTAAATATAAAAATTTATGTAATCAGGTAAAAATTCAAACACTCACTAATTCGACAATTGCTTTCAAACAATGTATCAAATTAACCTTCAAATTGGAAAATGTATTCGTGTCAGGTGCATTTTATATCACAAATTCAGATTTTGGCCGTGATTATAATATGCTACTCGGTTTTGATTTTCTCAAAACAAACAAAATTATTTTGGATTTTGAGGATAAAACCATGAAATTAAAAAATAAAAACATTACACTGAATTTTCTCAGAGACACATCTCAGGGGCAGATAAACAATTTAACTCCATCTCCCATTAGTACAAATGACAATCATGAACCACAGGAAATTAACATAAAAAACAAAGAAATAAAAACAAAAAAAGAAAAATATCACGTAAAAATATTATTTCAGCTAAGATATCTCAAAACTCAGAGATATGTCCAGGTGAGAGAGTAATTACTGAATTAATATGCCCAAATCAATTTATTATTAATGACACTATAATGTTAGAACCAATTAAACATAACATTAACATACATTATGACACATCAATTCATGAAATTGGCAAAGATAATAAAATTAACATAATTATCAGGAACGACTCGCAGCAGAAATTAAATTTAGTAGAAGGAATGAATATCGGAAGAATTTCCAAGCATTTTGAGATAACGTCAGAAAATGACAATAGCAGTCAAGAATCAGATCCAATAGTACAAGTTAACAACATTTCTTTAAAAGGAAATTCGTGAACGCAGAAAGGCGGAACTCAGTCCAGAGGATTTTAATTTACAACATCTGGATACTGATACACAAGCAAAATTACAAGAATTATTACTAAAGAATGCTTATGCATTCTCCAAAATTTATTACACTCTTGGAAAAACATCTTTAGTTGTACCCAGATTTAATTTAATTCACAATTATCCTATACAAACAAAACCATATAAAACGGCACATAGTGTAAAGGAGTATGCTAAGTCAGAAATTGATAAGCTTTTGAGAGCTAATATAATAAAGAAATGTCACTCTGATTACGCGTTTCCAGTTATTTTTGTAAAAAAAAAAGTTACACAGAAAGGCGAAAACGTAGAAGAAGTTAAGTATCGCATCGCTGCTGATTTTCGTTTGTTTAACCAGATTTTGCAAAACTATGCCTATCCGATACCTGACATAAAACGGATTTTGCAGACAATAGGCGGCAAAAAGTACTACACTGTTCTAGATTTACACTCGGCCTTCTATCAAATCGTTTTAAGAGAAGAAGATACAGACAAACTTGCTATTATTACAGAACATGGAAATTTTTCTTATTTAAGACTACCTTTCGGCACACGTCTCAGTACGGCTTACTTCGCAGAATTAATGGATATATTAGTAGGACACTTTGATAAAAGTCAAGTGACATATTTCGTCGATGATATATTACTGGCAACAAACTCATTACAGGAAATGATAGAACTATTAGACAATGTACTGAGCATATTCATTGAAAACAATATTACAATTGAACCAACTAAAATGCAACTCTGCATGGAAGAGATCGAATTTTTAGGATTCACCCTTAATAAGGAAGGAATTTCACCTTCAAAAAGAAATATTGACAAAATTCAAAATTTAGCTAGACCTAAAAATAAGAAAGGAGTCAAATCACTCCTTGGTCTCTCCAATTATTTTAGATCACTTATTAAAGACTATTCTAAAATAGTAGACCCTTTAATTAATCTCACTAAAGATAAAGTAAAATTTAAATGGTCGGAAGTAGAAGAAAATGCATTCAAAGAAATTCAGGCTGCTATTATACAGAATCCTACTTTAAAAACCCCTGATTTTTCGAAAGATTTTATTCTAATCACGGATGCGGCTAAAACCGCAATTTCGGGCATATTGGGACAAGAGTATGATGGAGTTCTCCAACCAATTGAATTTTTTGGAAGAAAATTAAGAAATCCTGAGAAGAATTACCCTAGTTTTAAATTAGAATTACTCGCCATACACGAGGCAGTAATGTATTTTAAATACATTTTAACAGGTAGGAAATTCATTATACGCACGGATTCCAAAGCCCTAACATATTATTTAAATTTAGAGAAACAGCCTGATATTGTAGCTAGATGGATCGACAATCTCGCACCGTTAGGCTATGAAATAGAATTTATTCCGGGTTTTGCCAATCTAGCAGATTATTCCACTCGTAATTTAAATAATTTAACAGCTAGAAAGGAACTACAAATTTCACTATTTGTCGTTAATAAAGATTTGGTTGATGAAAATATCAAAGAGCAGCAATTACAAGATGATAAATTAGAGAAAATTATCGGTAAAATTAAAAACAAGAAACAGAATAAAATTACTCGAAAGTTTGTTCTAAACCATAAAGATATATTAATTTTAAAACCTGGATCTGATGGCAAAGAATTATCGCTCCAGAGTCACTTAAAATGGAAATAATAAAAGATGCACATAAACCTCATTTCGTTTTTAAAAAAACTTATGATATTATAAAGAGTAGATTTTATTGGCACGGAATGTACCGTGATATAAAGAATCATTGTAATAAATGTATACCATGCAATACTACCAAACAGCACCAAACAATCAAGGTGCCTACACAAAAAATAGTAAAGGACCAAGAGGTCGGTTCAGCAATTCATATCGATCTAATAGGGTTACTCCCTATGTCTTTGAAAAAGCATAAATACATTTTTGTTATTGTGGACTCGACGTCAAGATTCTTAGAAGCTGTTCCTATTCGCAACTATGAAACCCAGACACTTTTGAACGTACTGAACGGATACTTTAGCCGTTATGGTTTATGCAAATCCGTAACTTTAGACAACGGCAAATATTTTCACTCTCAAGTGTTCAAAGAATACATGGATTCCTTAAATATACAATTAAAATTTAGCAGCGTCACTCACCCAGAAACGAATGGAATTTCTGAAGTTACGAATAAGATATTAAAAAACTCGATAACAGCTATGAGTAAAACTACATTAGAGTGGGATACTAGGCTGGACTATTTTAAATTACTTTATAATACTTCCCCTCACCGCGCAACAGGTTTCCCGCCATCTCTCTTATTCTTTGGGAGAGATATTAGAAACCCATTTTCCATCCACCTTCCCACACAAGATATTATTACAGCAACATATGTGCAAAATAGGGTACAACATTTGGAAGAAATAAAAAAATTTGCGCTACATAATCAAGAACGAATGTTAGCCGAGTATATTAATAACGACGAAATGCAGAAAGTAAAATTTTTAAGAATCGGGCAAGAGTGTTACCTAAAATGTGTGGGTACACCGGGAGTATTTCAGCCTAAATGGAGAGGTCCTTTCGAAGTCGTAAGAAGGTTTCGCAATAATTACCTTTTAACAGAGCTCCAAAACCCGCTCAAAGAGCCGATTAAAAGACATATTTCTCTATTATTCTCAACAACGAAAGTCGAGTCTAGAGCATGCCAAATTCATAACGGGTCGGAGCAGGAAGGTAATCAACGTACATAAAAGTCGTTGGACATATATATATATTTTTTCATATATTACTGTATTTATGAAAATAATATGCGTTATTTCATTTATCGTTATACATACCTTTTTTATTATTCAAGAATATTCGTTAATTTATCAATGAAATGTTTCATGTACATTTGTGTTGTATATAGATATATTTTTTATTTTTTCAAGTGAAATTTGTGGGTTATACTACACATGGTTAAATTCTCAGAGAGGACATTATATACACATTATATGGGAAATTTAAGTGTAGGTGTGCTATATACCTGTATATATATATAAAATAAAATAAAATACATCGTGCAGAACAGCCGGTTCTTTTAAACCAAATTTTTTTTCTCCCCCAACGCACAGCGTAAAGTTTGGGAGCTGTGGCTTTTGTTTACGATGATGGTCAATGTTTTGAGGAGGAGCGCCATCTCGTGGTGCTAAAAGCGGAATTTTTCTCCTCTGTCCATCTTTTTAGGCAGAAGAGAGAGATTAGTTTCCCCCCCCATCCTCCAACCTGCGCGCCAGAGAGTTAGTTTGCTTTGGAATGGCCAGTTACGAAGGAACAATTTTGTGCACATAAGGTTTTGATCAGTAAAGAAAAAAAAACATTGGTACAATTCTATGGCATGCAATAAATGAAATTTTGCTTACTTGTCTTCAATCAGAGGCAGGCTGGAATGAGACGTCCTGAAGTTCTGCTTCGCTTGATTTATTTATTTATTTTTTTCCTTGTCGTACCATTCCTCAGAGAGTCAACTGCAAAATATAACATATTATGAGTATCCTAATTTTCAAGCATTTTTATTATAAAATATTATAATTTTTTTTCTTACTTTCTTATTAATAGTAAAAATAAATTAGTTTAATTTTAATATTTATTAATACCTTGGGATTTAGCGGCTAGTCCTTATAGCATGTTTCTGCCAATAGGGCTGACATAAATTACAGTTGAGGCAGGGAATATGCATTGTTAGTTATTATTATGAAATTTGCTATACATAAAATTTTTTTTTTCTTTAGTACAACAGTGTACATATTATAAAAATTATTCTTTTTTCTTATTTAACAGGGTGAACTTATCACTATTTTACTCTCAAATAATTGAAGTCACGCAGTAAATTTAATAATAAAAAAAAATTAAGTTAAATAAATTAAAAAGTATTACTGTTACTCAGTCTATTAATTGAATTGTAAGGTCATATAAAATATTAATTATATAAATATTGTCATTTAAATTACATTACACTGGTTTTTACACGAAGATAATAAATTATATTTTCTTTCTCATGTTCATTAATTAACAAAAAAAATTTTTTTTTAAGAGGATTCCGTTTTGATTGCCAATCTGAAAATTATTCAGGGCTTGGACAACACTCCTTTTATTCTAATTCGAATTAAGTAAACAGTTACCTTTTTTCAAAATAAAAAAAAATAAATTTTTTTCACGTAACAATAAATAAATAAAATACTAAATATGGCAATAAATAAATGATGTATTGCTTTTAAAAATAATCAGGGAACTAACGAGGAATATATCAATGTTTAAATAAATTAGGCTATATTACCTAAACCTTTCGTGGCCGCCCCTCCGGGTGGTTCCGACCCGACCCCTTGAGTGGGGGAGGTGACCGGAAGCTCGGCAGAGTTCGTTGTGTACGAATGCGAGGGGGCCGGATGGGGACGATTCGCCACCTCCTCGAGAGGCTCATCTCCGACAGGCGTTGAGCACGGTGGCCACGGTTAACGGACGTTGTGCATGGGTGCGTAGGTCCCTCGGGATCCGCAACTGGGGACGCACCCCCGGCAGCCGGGTTCTCTGGCCAAGCCGGATAGCGACGCTCCATAGGTCGATCCCGGTGCCGGTCTACGGGCAGGACGGTGTCGCCGGGCAAAGACTAAGTAAATTTAATAATAATAATAAAAAAAAAATTAAGTTAAATAAATTAAAAAGTATACTGTTACTCAGTCTATTAATTGAATTGTAAGGTCATATAAAATATTAATTATATAAATATTGTCATTTAAATTACATTACACTGGTTTTTACACGAAGATAATAAATTATATTTTCTTTCTCATGTTCATTAATTAACAAAAAAAAATTTTTTTTTAAAGAGGATTCCGTTTTGATTGCCAATCTGAAAATTATTCAGGGCTTGGACAACACTCCTTTTATTCTAATTCGAATTAAGTAAACAGTTACCTTTTTTCAAAATAAAAAAAATATATTTTTTTTTTTCACGTAACAATAAATAAATAAAATACTAAATATGGCAATAAATAAATTATGTATTGCTTTTAAAAATAATCAGGGAACTAACGAGGAATATATCAATGTTTAAATAAATTAGGCTATATTATCTAAACCTTTCGTGGCCGCCCTTCCGGGTGGTTCCGACCCGACCCCTTGAGTGCGGGAGGTGACCGGAAGCTCGGCAGAGTTCGTTGTGTACGAATGCGAGGGGGACGGATGGGGACGATTCGCCACCTCCTCGAGAGGCTCATCTCCGACAGGCGTTGAGCACGGTGGCCACGGTTAACGGACGTTGTGCATGGGTGCGTAGGTCCCTCGGGATCCGCAACTGGGGACGCACCCCCGGCAGCCGGGTTCTCTGTCCAAGTCGGATAGCGACGCTCCATAGGTCGATCCCGGTGCCGGTCTACGGGCCGGACGGTGTCGCCGGGCAAAGTCTAGCTAAGGCGATAGGACCCCATCCACCTATTGACTAAGAGGGAGCCTGAAGTATGAGTGAGGGCTTTGTAGAGGAAAGTCCTCGGTGCTCGCTAGTGACGACGGGGCTCGCGGGAACGCCATGCAGGGACTCCCGGAGCAACCGAAGGGCGAGGGTTACGGACAGCGCCCAGGTTACTTTGACTTGGGTGGCTCATCCCTCCGAGGACCTCAGCTGGAGCAGTTGTGAGCCGACCTCTAGGGTGGTAGGGTTTGGCGGTGCCTCCGTTGACCAAGGAGCGGTCGCGTGGGGAGGCCAGTATGGCTCTGGTTGCTCCATGTCGTGCCGTGACCCTTGGGAGGGGGTCGGCCGGCAGGTCCACCATCGAACGCTATTCCCGCAGGGAAACGGGCCGGAGGCTCGCCGGTAACGCGGCGGCTCATCGTGCCTCAGGTGAACTCTTGGTCCGATCCAGGTCCTCCGTGTCTATGCGGTACCGGAGTTTGCCTCGCCTGGTGATGAGGACCTAGAGGTGTCTCCACCTAACTTTCGAACGCACTAACAAAGGTAGCGGTCGGTCACTGCACGGGGTCAGGGGTCTTCGGGCCTGGGTACCCTCGACGACCGTGAGGTAAGGTAGTGGCGGGCGGACTTTTGTCGGCCTCCACTGGCTTCTCTGTCCTAGGATGGAGTCGAGTCGGTGGGGGCTGGCGGGACTCCGTTCCGTCCAACCCCCTATCGAGGCGGAGTCTATTCCGTCTAGGTGGAGCTTTCCGTGCCCGCCTGGGGTCGCTAACGGCACCTAGTCTGGACCAACTGGCTCCCGGCGTGATCCGCGAGGGGTTCCGTCGGTTGAGCCGGGTGGTTTGGGCGAAAAGCCAGGAGCTGGGTCGCTTTACGGCCGGAGGGATTTTCCCCGTCCTCCCTGGTTTTCAAGCTAGGGGCTCCTCACTAACTTTCCTATCGGCTGGCCCACAAAAATGTCTCTGCCGGAAAATGGTATCTGATCTTCGGGGCCTGTCCGTAAATTAAATTCGGGTCGGGAAGCCTCGGTTCAGTCCGTGGGCCCAGCGTCTTTATAGGCGTCTGGTTCCTGCGATGGCTTGCGGGGTCTACCGGCTCGAGTAACCAAGTTTAGGGACCACTTGGTTTTTCTAGCTGGGTGGTGAGGACTGTCGTAGCGGCCGTTCGTCTCTTCTTGGGAATAGCCGTCACCGTGTGCGCTGGGCAGCGGTGTCGGTTTGACCGGGGTTGGCGCGGGGTTCCGCTCTGTTGGAGCTTGTCTGGTGGCGACCTTCGGGACGCGTCGCGGGGCTTGCTTCACGGGTGGTTCCTTGCGTCGACAAATGGGCCTGAAAAGGGCCTGGGACCGGAAGATGAACCCCTCATCTTACCTAAACCTTTCTTGTTTCTTTTCTGTAAAATAAAAATAAACAAATATCTTTTTAGCCTTTAATTACATAAATTAAATGGGATTTCTCAATTAAAATTTTATACCCTTGGTTTCTGGTAATTTAGTACAAAATAAATCGTACCTGTTTATCAGAATTCCTTCTCTTGTAATGTTGATTTACTTGTTGCTGGCAACAGGGTGGTGCACCGATCTTTGTTATAGAGTGGACATTCAATATTAATAGGCACGGCATCCAGTTTTTCCGTAGCATTCTGTCTCCACCGCTAATTAAATTAAGATAAAATTAAGTACAAGGGTAGTCATTTAAGTATATTTTGTTATGGATGTAACAAAAAGAATAAAATGTAATAATTAGGAATTTTGTAGATTAGATCCTCATATTTTTTTGTTGGTTCCGTTTAACCCACCCCTCTTTTTTTTGTTGTTGTTCGCACCGAGTTATTTTGTTCAGACTCTACTTACTTCGTAGGTAGGTTTTCACAGGCTAGTGGGAATTAAAACATAAGGGTTAATAATATACCTCCTGTAGGCATAACACAGTTTAGTTTAACACTGTTAAATTATGCAAATAAATAAATAAATAAATAATACATTTGTGATTAACATTTGACCCATAATCGTAAAAATACTAGTACCTGTGTATAATACAATGTGACTCTCAATACATAATGCATATACAAAACATATAAAATAATGAGATGTTTAGGTATTGCTTATGATAAATAATAATATTAATAGGAGCGCATAGATTGGCCAATCTTTCAAAAAAAAAACATACCTAAAGTATTACTTATATTTTATTCTCCACAACAACATTAAAACATAAATTATAAAAACATTCAATCATTGAGTGATATTGGATTATTTAGCGAGAGTTACATATAATTTTTTATAATGTTAGTCGTGCTTACGAGGTACACGTCAAGACTACTTTCTTACCTTCAAATTGTTGTTTCATACCTCGACTAGTACTATATTATACAAACCTTAAGGGGTACCAGTAAAACTTACTCCTTCATTTCTGTTCTATCCATTGGAGCCAGCAGATCTGCGCCTTTTAGATTTTAGGCGAATTAGGCAGGATACTTGTCTTGCTGATGATGTTTTCTAAAAAAAAAAAAAAAAAAAAGATTATTAATGAATGTTGCAGTTATGAAAATATACATTCTCGCAGATTCCTAGTGTTGAGTCCAATATGGCACGATTTCAGTTTTTTTTTCTTTGCGCTCCCAAACCGGCAACGCTATTACGGTGGCGACTAGATACTGTGGGAAAATTCATGTAATCAGTTGACCCCTCAGTCGGTCCCGCGCTTTTGCAGCACAGTCCATAAATTTTCATGGGGGAGACAAAGTGATTAGGACTGTAACGAGTTTTTTTTCTTTATCGATAAGTGGATCTTGCAACCAGTTTTCTCCATAGCCGAGAGAGGAATGAAATGTCTCTTCCTGCTCTTGAAATGAATCGGATTTGCGCTTAGGAGAAACCTGATTCATCTCTTTCTTTGAATCAAATATCATTTGTTAAGTCAGATAATCAAATACGAGCATGTTTGTTTTAGTGGCAGTTAGCGATTCAGAAGCGATGTATATGTAAATATACACCACTTATTTAAAATAAATAAATAAATAAAAAAATAATAAATAATAATAATAATAATAATAATAATAATAATAATAATAAAAACACATACATTCTATCAGCGAAACACTAAATTAAAGAACCAGTAGATTTGGATGATATAAAAAATTTATATCGTATGTTCACGAGTTCATAATGTAATAATTGTATACAAATTTTGTCTCTCTGAGTATTTTATTATTATATATGAAATATAATGAATTGTCTTTTATGTATAATGTTAGTTTAATGTGTAACTGTTTGCCTATTCATATTTACATATCGTATGGTAGAAATTTGGCTTTTATTATCTTACTTATTCCAAAATTGTTTGCTTTGATATACAATTGGCTAATTTAACATTAAATTGTTGAGTGCTAAATTGCAAACAATGGAATAACTAATAAATGCAGTGCAATCTACTACGACAGTTATGCCTCGACGACGTGATCCGTACACCAGAACTGTTGGCGTATAAAAGGACTTGCTATGCACATCTTCAAGCCATCGAAACCACTATGATACTCAGTGAGTGTCAATGACTCTATTTATACAACATAGGACAGGATGCACACAAAGTGCTGAACAATAACATGAGACTTTATATTCCAGCTGAAGGAGCAGGGTCAAGCAAAAAAAAAAAAAAAAAGAAACACGTTGCACTAAATTTCTTTTTTTTTCCATATTGGAGGCGGAGATGATGGAAAGAATATGTCTTTCCAACAAACTTTAACTTTTATCTATAAACTATGATGTTATTATATACGAGGCAGCATATAAAAAGAAGCATTCGTATGACTATAATGGAACCTGAACTAGGTTAAGTGCATGTCTTGGTAAAGTATCGTACAGATAAAATTTACGATACTAATAAATCTACAAAAGTCATCGAAATTACGATTTATAGTTGTGTAGGACATCATGAGGGCATAACAACGAAATTTACAGCTGACCTTTGACCAGAAGGACCACACACACGGAATAAAGTAAAAATAAATATAACTGGGTACAGCAAAAACTCAACCTATAAGGTTGCGCCACATAAATTCAGAGTCGACCAATGATATTCGCCTGTAAAGATGGGTGGCAACTCTATATGCAAATTTTCTAGCTATATGGTATAATTTTATGTTTGCATAAATAATGTAAACAGGACAATGTCCGTTTTTTTGTCTTTTTTCAGTGTAAGTAAGAGACAGACTTCACTTGCAAATTTTATCCCAATGCTGATGGCAGCAAAAAAAATAAGATGCTGCGGTTGGATTTTAGCAGATTGCTGTACCATGAATAACATATAAAATATATATATAAAAATATAAGTTACCCCAACATTGGCTTAAAAATACATGTGATGGCCGATTAAGGATTAATATTTTGTGTCAACATTTTTTTTGGAGACCTTTTGTGCCTATGTGTGGGATATTCACGGAGGAACGAGAATTCTACATGCTGCCGGGGGCAGTGGATCAGGTAGTCCATTATGATGTTATTCCATTGTTTTTACCAGTAATAAGCATACCTATGAAAGTAACGGACTATGGTGATATTTCACGTGTTATAAAATTAATTAAATAGATTGATTAATTGAAATAGGTAAATATATAGATAATGATGGGCATCAGCATTACTATTAAAATATATAACCCACAATATGTAAATAACTTTTTTTTATTGTAAATTTTCTCCTATAATAAAATGTAATCAAGATTGAATATGAGTAATCTTTTCTTTATTTTAATTCTTAATTAATATTTTTCTCTTATAGATGTGGGAATGTAAAATAATTAATCTATTTATCTATATGATTTACTAAAAAAATTATTATATAAAAGAAATTACAGACTTAGAAGGTAAACGATCTCCGAAAAACATAACACAGCGCATTGATTAATTTTAATTTTAATTTTTAATATATTAAATTTTCTTTGGATTTCCCTGAAGGGAATTGTTAATTATATCGCTTACCTAGAGTCATTTGGTTCTAACACTGTACGAATAGTAAGAATCATAAAAATTAATCTCCTCATGTAAAATTAATATTAATCAACCTCATTACCCGTGTTGCAATGTATTAAAGTTATGGATATATTGTAGCATGTATATATCATTCCAGCATAGGGGAGTGAACCAGTTGTAATGGTGCCTTAGCCTTTTCCTAATTTTATTAATTTAATTAATTTAATTTTAGGAGACCGAACCATAGGTTATTAATAAAAAAAATTCTTTTTCCTTTTTTTTACGTGTATCACCATAGTCGGTTTTAGTAGTACATATGAATCGGCAAACAGAAATTACTATACTACAAGAGAAAATATTATTGTGCTCATTATATAAAATTATTATATATATGTATATATAACTTACAACAGAAATTGAAAAACAAAATTTCTTTGTGTTTTCACTGAGTAATGAAAATATCTTATGTACATTGTAAACTTCAATAATAATAGTAATTATATGTTTGATGGAAACAAATGAGTAAATTAATATGATAAATACAATCACAGTACTTGATAATAAATAATTTTGGTCATAATTATTAAATCACTGTGTATAAAATTTGCAAATTTAATGCAGTTAAGCGAAATTAACAGTTCGCTATTTTATAATACTGTAATTTTTTTTTTAAACCCTTTTCACTATTTTGCAGTGTTGATGTGTATTACTATGTTTTAAAATTTTATTTACATGTATAAAATTGATACTAATAACTAGGCGTTATTTTTGATGGTATATTGTGTCGCTCTTGATAAAAAAAAAAAATTACTTAGTTTACATTATATTCTTATTTAATGAGTAATAATTGTAAACGTAAAAGTCATAGAGATAATACAAGGGTAAGTGGAGTTACAACTAGGAAACAATTAAAAGAACTGGCAAATACAAAGAAAGAAAGTAGTGTAGATTCAAATAATAATAAAAGTAGTAACAAGAATATAAATAATAAAAATTGTAATAAGAAAACTACTATTACGATTAACAATACACCCCAGAAAAACACATATATCATGGCCACTGACAAAATAACTGCCGAGAGTGTAATCGGCTTACTACCTAATTATGATGGAAAAAGAGAATCTAACATAAATTCCTTTTTATTACAATTTGATAATTTAATCAATCAAACCGAATTAAGCCCGATTTCTAAATTAACGATTCTAAAGGCAAGAATCGTTGGTCCCGCTAAAGAAAAATTAATGAGGGATGAAAAATTATTTTCGGAGAGTAATTTAGACAATTTCAAAAAGAAATTAAAAGAATTATTCGAGATAAAATGTAGTTTTAGTGAGGCACAAACAAAATTTTTTTTCCCTTAAGCAGAAACCGGATCAAAATATGGCGGACTTTATATTAGAATTTAAAGCAGCAGCGGACTTATATATAAAAAAAAAGTGGACAGGATATTGGGGATGATAATGACTCCAAATTTACGCAAATGGTAAAGTTGTCTAGATTTCTGGATGCAATTAGAAGCGATTTTAGCTTAGAAATTCGTAAGGATTCTCCGAAGGATTTTAACACTGCATGTGAGATGGCATTAAAATTAGAGAGAGCTTTTGCACATGTCGATGTTAAAGATCTCAATAATATCGCTGCTAATAAGGACCCTGAATTAGTGAAGGAATTAGTAAAAATGAATATGGAAAGTGCGGAGAAAATTAAAATATTGACTAGTGAATTAAACAACATTAAAGTACATATGAATTCGAATGCAAATAATGTAACTAAATATTGCGATCATTGCAATTCTAAAACGCATTCCAATCAAAATTGCTGGTTCCAAGGTGACAAAGACCAAAATAAAAGTAATGCCGCTGAGAGAAACAAAACAACCCCTCATAACGAGCAGAATTCAGAGAGGAAATGCGGAAGAGATAACAGTTACCAGTATCAGGGAAATTTCCCACAAAATTCTAAATATATGCATCAAAATTTCCATCCGAACCCTATGCATTATGCACCTCCTAACTACATGTATTACTCCCCACCCCCTCCCCACCTAAACTTTATGCCCCCACCCTACCCCAATTTACCTAATTACAACTACGGTTATAATCAGGACCATTGCAATTCATATAACCAGGGTAATGGGTATGGAGGATATACAAGTGGAAATTATCAGAGAAACTACCATAGAAATAATAGAAATTCAGAAGAGGATAAAAACAATTCTCACAAAAACAAATATAAACAAAATAAAGATTATGAACAGAAACCTAAGGACAAACAGGGAAATTAATTGAGGGACTTACAGATTCAAATAAAAGGTACCCGCGTAAGTCTCTCATGGACGGGTCACACAATTCTTACAAATTGATTGCTAGCGTGAAAAGTAATAATATAGAAAGCCTTCCAATTATTAGTTTTGAAATAAAGGGTATTAAAATCACCGCCTTGGCAGATTGTGGAGCTGCGGTCAGCCTGGCCTCACCCTCCTTATTTGAGCAACTAAAGAATGCAGAAGTTAAATATAAAAATTTATGTAATCAGGTAAAAATTCAAACACTCACTAATTCGACAATTGCTTTCAAACAATGTATCAAATTAACCTTCAAATTGAAAAATGTATTCGTGTCAGGTGCATTTTATATCACAAATTCAGATTTTGGCCGTGATTATAATATGCTACTCGGTTTTGATTTTCTCAAAACAAACAAAATTATTTTGGATTTTGAGGATAAAACCATGAAATTAAAAAATAAAAACATTACACTGAATTTTCTCAGAGACACATCTCAGGGGCAGATAAACAATTTAACTCCATCTCCCATTAGTACAAATGACGATCATGAACCACAGGAAATTAACATAAAAAAACAAAGAAATAAAAACAAAAAAAGAAAAATATCACGTAAAAATATTATTTCAGCTAAGATATCTCAAAACTCAGAGATATGTCCAGGTGAGAGAGTAATTACTGAATTAATATGCCCAAATCAATTTATTATTAATGACACTATAATGTTAGAACCAATTAAACATAACATTAACATACATTATGACACATCAATTCATGAAATTGGCAAAGATAATAAAATTAACATAATTATCAGGAACGACTCGCAGCAGAAATTAAATTTAGTAGAAGGAATGAATATCGGAAGAATTTCCAAGCATTTTGAGATAACGTCAGAAAATGACAATAGCAGTCAAGAATAAGATCCAATAGTACAAGTTAACAACATTTCTTTAGAGGAAATTCGTGAACGCAGAAAGGCGGAACTCAGTCCAGAGGATTTTAATTTACAACATCTGGATACTGATACACAAGCAAAATTACAAGAATTATTACTAAAGAATGCTTATGCATTCTCCAAAAATTATTACACTCTTGGAAAAACATCTTTAGTTGTACCCAGATTTAATTTAATTCACAATTATCCTATACAAACAAAACCATATAAAACGGCACATAGTGTAAAGGAGTATGCTAAGTCAGAAATTGATAAGCTTTTGAGAGCTAATATAATAAAGAAATGTCACTCTGATTACGCGTTTCCAGTTATTTTTGTAAAAAAAAAAAGTTACACAGAAAGGCGAAAACGTAGAAGAAGTTAAGTATCGCATCGCTGCTGATTTTCGTTTGCTTAACCAGATTTTGCAAAACTATGCCTATCCGATACCTGACATAAAACGGATTTTGCAGACAATAGGCGGCAAAAAGTACTACACTGTTCTAGATTTACACTCGGCCTTCTATCAAATCGTTTTAAGAGAAGAAGATACAGACAAACTTGCTATTATTACAGAACATGGAAAATTTTCTTATTTAAGACTACCTTTCGGCACACGTCTCAGTACAGCTTACTTCGCAGAATTAATGGATATATTATTAGGACACTTTGATAAAAGTCAAGTGACATATTTCGTCGATGATATATTACTGGCAACAAACTCATTACAGGAAATGATAGAACTATTAGACAATGTACTGAGCATATTCATCGAAAACAATATTACAATTGAACCAACTAAAATGCAACTCTGCATGGAAGAGATCGAATTTTTAGGATTCACCCTTAATAAGGAAGGAATTTCACCTTCAAAAAGAAATATTGACAAAATTCAAAATTTAGCTAGACCTAAAAATAAGAAAGGAGTCAAATCACTCCTTGGTCTCTCCAATTATTTTAGATCACTTATTAAAGACTATTCTAAAATAGTAGACCCTTTAATTAATCTCACTAAAGATAAAGTAAAATTTAAATGGTCGGAAGTAGAAGAAAATGCATTCAAAGAAATTCAGGCTGCTATTATACAGAATCCTACTTTAAAAACCCCTGATTTTTCGAAAGATTTTATTCTAATCACGGATGCGGCTAAAACCGCAATTTCGGGCATATTGGGACAAGAGTATGATGGAGTTCTCCAACCAATTGAATTTATTGGAAGAAAATTAAGAAATCCTGAGAAGAATTACCCTAGTTTTAAATTAGAATTACTCGCCATACACGAGGCAGTAATGTATTTTAAATACATTTTAACAGGTAGGAAATTCATTATACGCACGGATTCCAAAGCCCTAACATATTATTTAAATTTAGAGAAACAGCCTGATATTGTAGCTAGATGGATCGACAATCTCGCACCGTTTAGCTATGAAATAGAATTTATTCCGGGTTTTGCCAATCCAGCAGATTATTCCACTCGTAATTTAAATAATTTAACAGCTAGAAACGAACTACAAAATTCACTATTTGTCGTTAATAAAGATTTGGTTGATGAAAATATCAAAGAGCAGCAATTACAAGATGATAAATTAGAGAAAATTATCGGTAAAATTAAAAACAAGAAACAGAATAAAATTACTCGAAAGTTTGTTCTAAACCATAAAGATATATTAATTTTAAAACCTGGATCTGATGGCAAAGAATTACTTATCGCTCCAGGGTCACTTAAAATGGAAATAATAAAAGATGCACATAAACCTCATTTCGGTTTTAAAAAAACTTATGATATTATAAAGAGTAGATTTTATTGGCACGGAATGTACCGTGATATAAAGAATCATTGTAATAATTGTATACCATGCAATACTACCAAACAGCACCAAACAATCAAGGTGCCTACACAAAAAATAGTAAAGGACCAAGAGGTCGGTTCAGCAATTCATATCGATCTAATAGGGTTACTCCCTATGTCTTTGAAAAAGCATAAATACATTTTTGTTATTGTGGACTCGACGTCAAGATTCTTAGAAGCTGTTCCTATTCGCAACTATGAAACCCAGACACTTTTGAACGTACTGAACGGATACTTTAGCCGTTATGGTTTATGCAAATCCGTAACTTTAGACAACGGCAAATATTTTCACTCTCAAGTGTTCAAAGAATACATGGATTCCTTAAATATACAATTAAAATTTAGCAGCGTCACTCACCCAGAAACGAATGGAATTTCTGAAGTTACGAATAAGATATTAAAAAACTCGATAACAGCTATGAGTAAAACTACATTAGAGTGGCATACTAGGCTGGACTATTTTAAATTACTTTATAATACTTCCCCTCACCGCGCAACAGGTTTCCCGCCATCTCTCTTATTCTTTGGGAGAGATATTAGAAACCCATTTTCCATCCACCTTCCCACACAAGATATTATTACAGCAACATATGTGCAAAATAGGGTACAACATTTGGAAGAAATAAAAAAATTTGCGCTACATAATCAAGAACGAATGTTAGCCGAGTATATTAATAACGACGAAATGCAGAAAGTAAAATTTTTAAGAATCGGGCAAGAGTGTTACCTAAAATGTGTGGGTACACCGGGAGTATTTCAGCCTAAATGGAGAGGTCCTTTCGAAGTCGTAAGAAGGTTTCGCAATAATAATTACCTTTTAACAGAGTTCCAAAACCCGCTCAAAGAGCCGATTAAAAGCCATATTTCTCTATTATTCTCAACAACGAAAGTCGAGTCTAGAGCATGCCAAATTCATAACGGGTCGGAGCAGGAAGGTAATCAACGTACATAAAAGTCGTTGGACATATATATATATTTTTTCATATATTACTGTATTTATGAAAATAATATGCGTTATTTCATTTATCGTTATACATACCTTTTTTATTATTCAAGAATATTCGTTAATTTATCAATGAAATGTTTCATGTACATTTGTGTTGTATATAGATATATTTTTTATTTTTTCAAGTGAAATTTGTGGGTTATACTACACATGGTTAAATTCTCAGAGAGGACATTATATACACATTATATGGGAAATTTAAGTGTAGGTGTGCTATATACCTGTATATATATATAAAATAAAATAAAATACATCGTGCAGAACAGCCGGTTCTTTTAAACCAAATTTTTTTTCTCCCCCAACGCACAGCGTAAAGTTTGGGAGCTGTGGCTTTTGTTTACGATGATGGTCAATGTTTTGAGGAGGAGCGCCATCTCGTGGTGCTAAAAGCGGAATTTTTCTCCTCTGTCCATCTTTTTAGGCAGAAGAGAGAGATTAGTTTCCCCCCCCCCACCCTCCAACCTGCGCGCCAGAGAGTTAGTTTGCTTTGGAATGGCCAGTTACGAAGGAACAATTTTGTGCACATAAGGTTTTGATCAGTAAAGAAAAAAAAAACATTGGTACAATTCTATGGCATGCAATAAATGAAATTTTGCTTACTTGTCTTCAATCAGAGGCAGGCTGGAATGAGACGTCCTGAAGTTCTGCTTCGCTTGATTTATTTATTTATTTTTTTCCTTGTCGTACCATTCCTCAGAGAGTCAACTGCAAAATATAACATATTATGAGTATCCTAATTTTCAAGCATTTTTATTATAAAATATTATAATTTTTTTTCTTACTTTCTTATTAATAGTAAAAATAAATTAGTTTAATTTTAATATTTATTAATACCTTGGGATTTAGCGGCTAGTCCTTATAGCATGTTTCTGCCAATAGGGCTGACATAAATTACAGTTGAGGCAGGGAATATGCATTGTTAGTTATTATTATGAAATTTGCTATACATAAAAAATTTTTTTTTTCTTTAGTACAACAGTGTACACATTATAAAAATTATTCTTTTTTCTTATTTAACAGGGTGAACTTATCACTATTTTACTCTCAAATAATTGAAGTCATGCAGTAAATTTAATAATAAAAAAAAATTAAGTTAAATAAATTAAAAAGTATTACTGTTACTCAGTCTATTAATTGAATTGTAAGGTCATATAAAATATTAATTATATAAATATTGTCATTTAAATTACATTACACTGGTTTTTACACGAAGATAATAAATTATATTTTCTTTCTCATGTTCATTAATTAACAAAAAAAAATTTTTTTTAAAGAGGATTCCGTTTTGATTGCCAATCTGAAAATTATTCTGGGCTTGGACAACACTCCTTTTATTCTAATTCGAATTAAGTAAACAGTTACCTTTTTTCAAAATAAAAAAAAATAAATTCTTTCACGTAACAATAAATAAATAAAATACTAAATATGGCAATAAATAAATGATGTATTGCTTTTAAAAATAATCAGGGAACTAACGAGGAATATATCAATGTTTAAATAAATTAGGCTATATTACCTAAACCTTTCGTGGCCGCCCCTCCGGGTGGTTCTGACCCGACCCCTTGAGTGGGGGAGGTGACCGGAAGCTCGGCAGAGTTCGTTGTGAACGAATGCGAGGGGGCCGGATGCGGACGATTCGCCACCTCCTCGAGAAGCTCATCTCCGACAGGCGTTGAGCACGGTGGCCACGGTTAACGGACGTTGTGCATGGGTGCGTAGGTCCCTCGGGATCCGCAACTGGGGACGCACCCCCGGCAGCCGGGTTCTCTGGCCAAGCCGGATAGCGACGCTCCATAGGTCGATCCCGGTGCCGGTCTACGGGCAGGACGGTGTCGCCGGGCAAAGACTAAGTAAATTTAATAATAATAATATAAAAAAAAATTAAGTTAAATAAATTAAAAAGTATTACTGTTACTCAGTCTATTAATTGAATTGTAAGGTCATATAAAATATTAATTATATAAATATTGTCATTTAAATTACATTACACTGGCTTTTACACGAAGATAATAAATTATATTTTCTTTCTCATGTTCATTAATTAACAAAAAAAAAATTTTTTTTAAAGAGGATTCCGTTTTGATTGCCAATCTGAAAATTATTCAGGGCTCGGACAACACTCCTTTTATTCTAATTCGAATTAAGTAAACAGTTACCTTTTTTCAAAATAAAAAAAATATTTTTTTTTTTTCACGTAACAATAAATAAATAAAATACTAAATATGGCAATAAATAAATGATGTATTGCTTTTAAAAATAATCAGGGAACTAACGAGGAATATATCAATGTTTAAATAAATTAGGCTATATTACCTAAACCTTTCGTGGCCGCCCCTCCGGGTGGTTCCGACCCGACCCCTTGAGTGGGGGAGGTGACCGGAAGCTCGGCAGAGTTCGTTGTGTACGAATGCGAGGGGGCCGGATGGGGACGATTCGCCACCTCCTCGAGAGGCTCATCTCCGACAGGCGTTGAGCACGGTGGCCACGGTTAACGGACGTTGTGCATGGGTGCGTAGGTCCCTCGGGATCCGCAACTGGGGACGCACCCCCGGCAGCCGGGTTCTCTGGCCAAGTCGGATAGCGACGCTCCATAGGTCGATCCCGGTGCCGTCTACGGGCCGGACGGTGTCGCCGGGCAAAGACTAGCTAAGGCGATAGGACCCCATCCACCTATTGACTAAGAGGGAGCCTGAAGTATGAGTGAGGGCTTTGTAGAGGAAAGTCCTCGGTGCTCGCTAGTGACGACGGGGCTCGCGGGAACGCCATGCAGGGACTCCCGGAGCAACCGAAGGGCGAGGGTTACGGACAGCGCCCAGGTTACTTTATGACTTGGGTGGCTCATCCCTCCGAGGACCTCAGCTGGAGCAGTTGTGAGCCGACCTCTAGGGTGGTAGGGTTTGGCGGTGCCCCCGTTGACCAAGGAGCGGTCGCGTGGGGAGGCCAGTATGGCTCTGGTTGCTCCATGTCGTGCCGTGACCCTTGGGAGGGGGTCGGCCGGCAGGTCCACCATCGAACGCTATTCCCGCAGGGAAACGGGCCGGAGGCTCGCCGGTAACGCGGCGGCTCATCGTGCCTCAGGTGAACTCTTGGTCCGATCCAGGTCCTCCGTGTCTATGCGGTACCGGAGTTTGCCTCGCCTGGTGATGAGGACCTAGAGGTGTCTCCACCTAACTTTCGAACGCACTAACAAAGGTAGCGGTCGGTCACTGCACGGGGTCAGGGGTCTTCGGGCCTGGGTACCCTCGACGACCGTGAGGTAAGGTAGTGGCGGGCGGACTTTTGTCGGCCTCCACTGGCTTCTCTGTCCTAGGATGGAGTCGAGTCGGTGGGGGCTGGCGGGACTCCGTTCCCTCCAACCCCCTAGCGAGGCGGAGTCTATTCCGTCTAGGTGGAGCTTTCCGTGCCCGCCTGGGGTCGCTAACGGCACCTAGTCTGGACCAACTGGCTCCCGGCGTGATCCGCGAGGGGTTCCGTCGGTTGAGCCGGGTGGTTTGGGCGAAAAGCCAGGAGCTGGGTCGCTTTACGGCCGGAGGGATTTGCCCCGTCCTCCCTGGTTTTCAAGCTAGGGGCTCCTCACTAACTTTCCTATCGGCTGGCCCACAAAAATGTCTCTGCCGGAAAATGGTATCTGATCTTGGGGGCCTGTCCGTAAATTAAATTCGGGTCGGGAAGCCTCGGTTCAGTCCGTGGGCCCAGCGTCTTTATAGGCGTCTGGTTCCTGCGATGGCTTGCGGGGTCTACCGGCTCGAGTAACCAAGTTTAGGGACCACTTGGTTTTTCTAGCTGGGTGGTGAGGACTGTCGTAGCGGCCGTTCGTCTCTCCTTGGGAATAGCCGTCACCGTGTGCGCTGGGCAGCGGTGTCGGTTTGACCGGGGTTGGCGCGGGGTTCCGCTCTGTTGGAGCTTGTCTGGCGGCGACCTTCGGGACGCGTCGCGGGGCTTGCTTCACGGGTGGTTCCTTGCGTCGACAAATGGGCCTGAAAAGGGCCTGGGACCGGAAGATGAACCCCTCATCTTACCTAAAACTTTCTTGTTTCTTTTCTGTAAAATAAAAATAAACAAATATCTTTTTAGCCTTTAATTACATAAATTAAATGGGATTTCTCAATTAAAATTTTATACCCTTTGTTTCTGGTAATTTAGTACAAAATAAATCGTACCTGTTTATCAGAATTCCTTCTCTTGTAATGTTGATTTACTTGTTGCTGGCAACAGGGTGGTGCACCGATCTTTGTTATAGAGTGGACATTCAATATTAATAGGCACGGCATCCAGTTTTTCCGTAGCATTCTGTCTCCACCGCTAATTAAATTAAGATAAAATTAAGTACAAGGGTAGTCATTTAAGTATATTTTGTTATGGATGTAACAAAAAGAATAAAATGTAATAATTAGGAATTTTGTAGATTAGATCCTCATATTTTTTTGTTGGTTCCGTTTAACCCACCCCTCTTTTTTTTGTTGTTGTTCGCACCGAGTTATTTTGTTCAGACTCTACTTACTTCGTAGGTAGGTTTTCACAGGCTAGTGGGAATTAAAACATAAGGGTTAATAATATACCTCCTGTAGGCATAACACAGTTTAGTTTAACACTGTTAAATTATGCAAATAAATAAATAAATAAATAATACATTTGTGATTAACATTTGACCCATAATCGTAAAAATACTAGTACCTGTGTATAATACAATGTGACTCTCAATACATAATGCATATACAAAACATATAAAATAATGAGATGTTTAGGTATTGCTTATGATAAATAATAATATTAATAGGAGCGCATAGATTGGCCAATCTTTCAAAAAAAAAACATACCTAAAGTATTACTTATATTTTATTCTCCACAACAACATTAAAACATAAATTATAAAAACATTCAATCATTGAGTGATATTGGATTATTTAGCGAGAGTTACATATAATTTTTTATAATGTTAGTCGTGCTTACGAGGTACACGTCAAGACTACTTTCTTACCTTCAAATTGTTGTTTCATACCTCGACTAGTACTATATTATACAAACCTTAAGGGGTACCAGTAAAACTTACTCCTTCATTTCTGTTCTATCCATTGGAGCCAGCAGATCTGCGCCTTTTAGATTTTAGGCGAATTAGGCAGGATACTTGTCTTGCTGATGATGTTTTCTAAAAAAAAAAAAAAAAAAAAAAAAAAAAAGATTATTAATGAATGTTGCAGTTATGAAAATATACATTCTCGCAGATTCCTAGTGTTGAGTCCAATATGGCACGATTTCAGTTTTTTTTTCTTTGCGCTCCCAAACCGGCAACGCTATTACGGTGGCGACTAGATACTGTGGGAAAATTCATGTAATCAGTTGACCCCTCAGTCGGTCCCGCGCTTTTGCAGCACAGTCCATAAATTTTCATGGGGAGACAAAGTGATTAGGACTGTAACGAGTTTTTTTTCTTTATCGATAAGTGGATCTTGCAACCAGTTTTCTCCATAGCCGAGAGAGGAATGAAATGTCTCTTCCTGCTCTTGAAATGAATCGGATTTGCGCTTAGGAGAAACCTGATTCATCTCTTTCTTTGAATCAAATATCATTTGTTAAGTCAGATAATCAAATACGAGCATGTTTGTTTTAGTGGCAGTTAGCGATTCAGAAGCGATGTATATGTAAATATACACCACTTATTTAAAATAAATAAATAAATTAAAAAAAAATAATAAATAATAATAATAATAATAATAAAAACACATACATTCTATCAGCGAAACACTAAATTAAAGAACCAGTAGATTTGGATGATATAAAAAAATTATATCGTATGTTCACGAGTTCATAATGTAATAATTGTATACAAATTTTGTCTCTCTGAGTATTTTATTATTATATATGAAATATAATGAATTGTCTTTTATGTATAATGTTAGTTGAATGTGTAACTGTTTGCCTATTCATATTTACATATCGTATGGTAGAAATTTGGCTTTTATTATCTTACTTATTCCAAAATTGTTTGCTTTGATATACAATTGGCTAATTTAACATTAAATTGTTGAGTGCTAAATTGCAAACAATGGAATAACTAATAAATACAGTGCAATCTACTACGACAGTTATGCCTCGACGACGTGATCCGTACACGAGAACTGTTGGCGTATAAAAGGACTTGCTATGCACATCTTCAAGCCATCGAAACCACTATGATACTCAGTGAGTGTCAATGACTCTATTTATACAACATAGGACAGGATGCACACAAAGTGCTGAACAATAACATGAGACTTTATATTCCAGCTGAAGGAGCAGGGTCAAGAAAAAAAAAAAAAAAAGAAACACGTTGCACTAAATTTCTTTTTTTTTCCATATTGGAGGCGGAGATGATGGAAAGAATATGTCTTTCCAACAAACTTTAACTTTTATCTATAAACTATGATGTTATTATATACGAGGCAGCATATAAAAAGAAGCATTCGTATGACTATAATGGAACCTGAACTAGGTTAAGTGCATGTCTTGGTAAAGTATCGTACAGATAAAATTTACGATACTAATAAATCTACAAAAGTCATCGAAATTACGATTTATAGTTGTGTAGGACATCATGAGGGCATAACAACGAAATTTACAGCTGACCTTTGACCAGAAGGACCACACACACGGAATAAAGTAAAAATAAATATAACTGGGTACAGCAAAAACTCAACCTATAAGGTTGCGCCACATAAATTCAGAGTCGACCAATGATATTCGCCTGTAAAGATGGGTGGCAACTCTATATGCAAATTTTCTAGCTATATGGTATAATTTTATGTTTGCATAAATAATGTAAACAGGACAATGTCCGTTTTTTTGTCTTTTATCAGTGTAAGTAAGAGACAGACTTCACTTGCAAATTTTATCCCAATGCTGATGGCAGCAAAAAAAAATAAGATGCTGCGGTTGGATTTTAGCAGATTGCTGTACCATGAATAACATATAAAATATATATATAAAAAAATAAGTTACCCCAACATTGGCTTAAAAATACATGTGATGGCCGATTAAGGATTAATATTTTGTGTCAACATTTTTTTTGGAGACCTTTTGTGCCTACGTGTGGGATATTCACGGAGCAACGAGAATTCTACATGCTGCCGGGGGCAGTGGATCAGGTAGTCCATTATGATGTTATTCCATTGTTTTTACCAGTAATAAGCATACCTATGAAAGTAACGGACTATGGTGATATTTCACGTGTTATAAAATTAATTAAATAGATTGATTAATTGAAATAGGTAAATATATAGATAATGATGGGCATCAGCATTACTATTAAAATATATAACCCACAATATGTAAATAACTTTTTTTTATTGTAAATTTTCTCCTATAATAAAATGTAATCAAGATTGAATATGAGTAATCTTTTCTTTATTTTAATTCTTAATTAATATTTTTCTCTTATAGATGTGGGAATGTAAAATAATTAATCTATTTATCTATATGATTTACTAAAAAAATTATTATATAAAAGAAATTACAGACTTAGAAGGTAAACGATCTCCGAAAAAAATAACACAGCGCATTAATTATAATTTTAATTTTTAATATATTAAATTTTCTTTGGATTTCCCTGAAGGGAATTGTTAATTATATCGCTTACCTAGAGTCATTTGGTGCTAACACTGTACGAATAGTAAGAATCATAAAAATTAATCTCCTCATGTAAAATTAATATTAATCAACCTCATTACCCGTGTTGCAATGTATTAAAGTTATGGATATATTTTAGCATGTATATATCATTCCAGCAGTAATAAGCAGGAAAAGTTCTAAAATAATGATTTCTTTGGAACTACCGAACCAATTTCAAAAACTCTCCCAGGATAGTAATAATGACAGTCTCTGCTTAAAAAATTATTATATTTTATCTGTGTAAAACAACCCTGAAAGAGAAGCAACATGAAAAAAATAATCTTAAATACTGATTTCTTTCAATTTACCGAAGCTAAAAACATGAAATTTCATATATTGGTTACTTTTAAACCGTAAATGCTAGCCAAGAACATTTCTTAACACGTTCGAGATTCAAAAAGATGAAATGATTAGAAAACGTTCTATAAAATCATAATTACTCAGAAACTATCTGAGCTAGAAACTTCAAATTTTGCATACAGGTTATTATTATAACAATATACACCCAAAGAACGAAAAAAAAATGTAACTTCAAATAAGTCAAAAGGGTGGAAAACTCTCTACAATTATATTTTCACTACGATTTCTCTTAAATTGTCTGCCTAAAAATTCTTTTAAATCCATAGAGATACTTTCTAAAACGCAGATGCGCGTGAACAATTTTTTTTTTTAAATTTAAATTTTAAAAAATCCAAAAAATAAGAAAAATCAGTTTTTTTTTTTTTTTTTTGGTCATCCAATTGTTAGGTATAACCTTTCTGAGCAAGGGTATAAAACGCAAGTACTGAGAACTGCTATAATCATTGAAAATAACAAAAATAAATAAACATGATTGCCAACTATAGATAAGTAAGTACTTTTAATATTTAGCTTTTTTTAGGTACAAAAATTACGATTAAGTATACTAAACCAATGTTTTATAATTTATTACTTAACGGTATTTTGATTTTTATAATAAATCAAGTTATACTAATACAGTAAAAGAGAAATATTTGTTTGTTTGTTGGAAATTGTCTAAGAAAGTACTGAACCGATATTAAAAATTCCTTCACCGTACGATAGCTCATAAACGGGGTTTTCAATCGGATTGTATTGCATCTGTTTTTTTTTTTGTTGTTTTTTTTTTGTTTAAAAGGGTGGCTGCAGATGGGTTAGAATGAAGATGTTTCTCATTCAAGTATCAAATAAGATATTTTTATTCCTCATGTTTATATTATATGGTACATGAATAAGGTTTCCTAAAAATGCGACTTAATTAGTAAAGAATTTAGAAATTGCACATCTTTATTACCAATTTCATATAAATATAAGTACAGTAGAACCCCGCTAATCCAAACCCCGCTGATTCGAAATTCCTGTTAATCCGAACCGATTTTATTTTCGAAAATTATATTTGAACATATTAAAAAAATACTCAATAATTCAAATGTACACGAACATAAAATGAAAACGTGCACTGTAGGCCTACTCGTAGAAGCCACTTTAAAAAAATCTCAAATACCTGTTTGCTTGCCAGTCACTAAAAAAATAATTTTCTAAAATGCAAAAAGTATTTAATTCAGATGATAAAAATTTATTTTTCCTTTCAACAGTTTGATTTCGCAAATTATCTACAGAAATGATTTTTTTTTCACCCCTCGTCGACGTGGTCAAAGAGCTATTTATAGATTCACGATTTTGAACCGTTTGTAATGGGTT
The DNA here is from genome assembly GCA_963932465.1 of Maratus speciosus. Classification (NCBI taxonomy): domain Eukaryota; kingdom Metazoa; phylum Arthropoda; class Arachnida; order Araneae; family Salticidae; genus Maratus; species Maratus speciosus. Next base: position 420,563,746 of record OZ010789.1, on the reverse strand, counting down.
GTTATGTAATTCCTCAGTCTGAAGTTCCATAGGATTCTTATAAACACCGAAAGTGATTAAGCAAGAATACTATTTTTTCCCGAAAGTCGCGTCGGATTATCAAGCATGCCGAACCTTAGGAGGCCGGATTACAGGATGTTTACTATACTACTGAGTACTTATAACTTACATTTTTTATAGAAAACATCTTTTCTTTTCTATTTTTATCAGAATTTCGGGTAATCTGATTTTTTTGTAATCCGAACTGGTACTGGTCCCAATTAGTTCGGATTAGCGGGGTTCTACTGTATATATATACAGATATATCTAGCTTAATGTAGTTTCAGTTAGTACGATAAACTATTTTTAGATGTTCTCCTGATTAGTGCTGTTAAAATATCGATTAGTTGGTAAAGCACGTTCAACAAGATGGTGTCGAATTTTTTTAAATGGAATTTGCAGAAAAGACCGAAAAAAGAAACAACATAAAAATAATTCCAGGAAGTTTTTGAAAAATGTAATTCCTATGACAAAATTTGATAGATATAAACCCGGACATCAGTAGAAGCATGCAACTGCTTTGGAAAATCATAGAAAATCATATAGAATTAGAAAATCAAATTTTGTGTTATCCCAAAATGTGCTGCGAAAAGAGGGGAAAAATTGGGCAATTGGTAATTAATAATTTTTCACTTAAATAAATTAAAATATATGCAAGTTTTAAGTAATAAAATTGTATTACAATAAGTTTTAAATGAAATTAGGTATTTTTTTTTAAATAACTTAATGGTAATTCAGCTAACATAAATAAACTAAAGAATTGTAATGATGTATAATTAACATTAAAACAAACTTTTCAATTCTTCTCATTAAATTAGCTGATACGTGTATGTTAATGGAAGTTCAATAAAATTAGAGAACGTGTTTTTTTTTTTTTTTTCAAATCAAGCTATGAGATGCTCTTTTTAACAATAATACATCAAAAACAATATCTCAGTACATTATTTACACCGTCTATTTAAGTATATTGCATTTTTGAGAAAGTTGGCTGAGGATCTATTACAGTTTCTAGCATTCAATGCATGTTTCGATTAATGCGCTAATAACATCGGGTTAATCAACCGCACTAATCAGAATAAACCTATATATACAGGGTGTTTCAGTAAAAGGGCTACAAACATTAAAAGGTTGTAGAGAACACTACAACAAACAATTTTTGCATATGAAACCAAACTGGCTATCAATCTATTCAGGCAAAAATACAGGGTGTTTCACTTCTATCTGAGCCTAGATTTTCTGTCATAACTTTAATAACAATGAAGATATTTAAACAAAATTTACAACAGAATTAACTTGATGTGTGCAAAATGCGATGAAATAACAAAAGGTGCTAGAATTACTAAGTCATTCGGTTGGTTCACAGTATGTAATGTCAACTACAATCCGAAACATGCATCATTTAATTTAGTGCTGATTGGATGCGAATGGTGGCCACTTACTCTACTTTAAATGATACAGTATCAATACGTGTTATGGAAGTGGTTATAATTCGCATCCAGTTAGGGCTAAGTTAGATTATCAACTTTTCGGAGTGTAAGCTGACATTACATGGAGTGCGCCGCCAAACAAATTATTGTGCAATTCTAGAATTTTTCGTTATTGCCTTTTTTGACACAAGTTAACCATGTTATAAAAATTATTAAAATGTATTACTAAAGTCATGACCGTAAATCTGGGTTTAGGTTGAAATGTAGCACCTTGTATTTTTGCCTAAATAAATAGATTGCGAATCTGGTTTCCTAAGCAAAAATTGTTTACCTCTTAAAGTTTGTAAGCCTGGAATTGAAACATCCTGTACATATTTGTAGATGTTATTTTAAATAGTAAAGAATTAACGTATGCTTTGAACGTTGATAAAATTTTGAATATTTATATGTCACACCAACACCATGGGACCCAAAATATTATTATTTTTTATAGTTTAAGGATAATATATATATTTATTTATTTATTTATCTTGAACGCGACACTATTATACCAACATTTACTATCTCAATCGTTTTAAGACGAGATTAAAATTTAAACTACAATAACTGCCATGCTCGTAAATGATACTTTAAACAGTCCATTTTTTATGGAATAGTAATTGTATAATCAGTTGTAGAACACCGAACTATTATTACGATTCTACATAAGAAACCCTCAAAATAGATGCAGATATCACTAGGTATAGGAAACCCCATGTGTTTCCAAAAAAGGCCTGAGATTTCTTCTGAGTTACAACTTTGGACGGTAAGATCAGAAGAAATCGATCAATTCAAATCCATCTTCGGATGTAGCACTTTTTAGACAGCGAGTATAATAAAGATAGCAGCTGGTATCCCTTTCATGCACCGCCAAAGCGAAAGTGGTCACAATTTTCCCACGCACAGCTGTCAAAGGAGGAACGTGTGCAAAAAAGTAGGCAGGCACAAGATTATACTATCGGGTGACAGCTTGCAGATGATTTCACAGCAAAGCATTACTAGTGGATAGACATTCACTATTGTTTTTCTGAGAGAAATCACAGGATCTGAGAAATTCTTAATTAGATTTGAAGTGAGTTAAGTTTGAAACTCTGGTGAGTATAGGTTACAGGTCCTTACCTGGGTTGAGAGCATTAGCCTCTCGGGAGTACGCTCATTTTCTCGGAGGCAGAGTCCGAGGGTAAAAGACACTTCATTCGTGCGGCGGACAAAGCCGTACTGTCAAATTCAGAAACAGGCTGTCAAACAGCGGAAAGAGTTCTTTACTTTTAGAAATGACATTTCGAAATAATAGCTAATAGAATCTTGGAGACTCTATACATTCTGAACTATCTAATCGCCTTATTAGGACTTTTATATAACGGCTACATCTAAAGAACTTTGTTTATCATCGAACCCATATTTCAACTCATTATTTGTTGTGTATGTATGCATATATTTAGTCAAGAAAACATTTTAGTGCTTTAAATAAATAAAATATTTGTTCTTTAACTGAATTTTGTCATACCCCTCTGAAGAGAACCAACCACGCTACCATCTCTCATCTGAGGCCCCACACAGTGTTAACAATAGGAAAATTACCTAGCGTTTATCTGTTGAAATAATATTTTAAAGATCTTTTGCACTAATTTACTATGCATTGTCGATCGTTTAAATACGCCAGATCAAAAATTAGCTCTTTACTTTCTGCGTATGCGCAGTGATATGTTCGTAATAATTCAATCAACATTTGAGCGGACGCACAGTGGAGTATTTGAGGCAAAATCCTGGCCAAAATTATTTTTCGTGTGCTTTACAGTTAAAATCATTGCTGTTCACTTAATATTAGTAAATACATTTAATTAATGTTATATGCGTATAAAAGTATGCATTTGCTTAAAAAATATATATATATTTAAAATACAAAGCTTACTTACCTTTTACTGTTTATAAGAGAAAATTAATTGTTGTTAGAGTTGTTTTACTTACAAGTAATGTTTCATTAAATGTGGTTAATTTTACTATATGTAAAGTGTTAATTATTTATATAAACCAATGTATTAATATCTGTATTATTTGCATTTAGCACTTAGAAAAGTTGAGTCTCTAAAGTTGAGTTGTAGTATATATATTCTAGCTTTTGAGTGCTATTAATAGATTACCAAAACAATTTGTGTTTGAAAATTCTACTATATGCGGAAGACATAAAAAAAAATGGCCTTCGAAACTATATGCAATACGACTATATTTCAAAAATGGTCTGGAAAACCCCGGCACATCTTTAAAAAGCTATACATTTAAATCAATATACCTAAATATGAGATAAAATGACTTAAAAAGAACACATTTTTAATTTTGATTTTTTATATCATATTAAAAATGAAGCTATTAAGTTCAAAATTTCATGAAGCCACAAAAATATACATTTAAACATAATTAAACATAATAACAAAGTTGAAACGTAACACTAAAACACGTCTTCTCGCAAAGAAACCTCCTCTTAAACTCAGGCTAGAGGCCGACGGATATGATTCATGTTTCTGAAAAAGACATACATCGATGCACCAGTTAGTCAGCTATTAAAAAATAAGCTTTTTACAATTGTTGAGCAAATTTTAATCTTTGCATTTTTGGCCAGGTTTTTGGGTCAAATATTTTACTATGGGACGGTTGTTTTGGGGCCTGGAAATATGGATCGGTGAAAATATATCGAGATTTCCCGGAATTGCTTTCCTCCAGACGGCTGTAGTATGTAGCTTCTTCCTTTTTGTAGTAGAATGTACCTAAAACTGTTAAAATTGTTCATTTGTGAGCTTTATAAAGACTTTTTCGTGTATCAACCTTATACAGATCAGTCATTAAAAGAGATAAAGATCTTTAAAAAAATAAAGAAAAAACAGCAGATCAAGCCATTAAACTTTTATGGGCCCCAGCTACTTTTAAATAAAATTATGAACAATGATTGTGTTCAGAAAGCAGTCGGACACCCTGTATTTTTGGTTGAATAAATGGATTATGACTCTGTTTTCTTACACAAAAATTGTTTGATGCTCTACAGTGCCTCTTAAAGTGTGTCTAAGAACTTTTGAGTCACTCTAGATCCGAAATTTATTCTGCTTAAAAGAAAAAAAATTGAAGAACAAATATGACGAAAATTTGAATCATAAAAAATCCTTCTTTGCTAAGAAGGGCAATATTAATTTCTTTTCGACGTGACAAAAAGTATACTTTAAACTATTACTTTATATACATAATAGGCATAATTAGAATTATTAAGGCGTATGCAAAAAACTAAAGTAACATAAGCATGAAAATCAATAAACTCACCTATTTTGGCACGTGTCCATATTTTTTTTTTTTTTTTTTTTTTGGTGGTATGCCATGCATTTTTATTATTCTAATAATGAACTAGCTGCAATGATGGTACAACTACCTTTCTGTGTATTTCGAATTTTATTAGGAAAAGAAGAAATTCTCGAAAGTTGAATATCATTCTTTTTATAAAGCTATTCAGGAAAATATTATTTTTGGAAAGGGGGAAAAAATGAAGGCATAAAAGTTAATTCAATAAAATTAATTACCTTTTTCTTTCCTTTAAAATAAAATATTCGTGTGCTTTTTGTTATAATCTTTATACTTGATTCTTTAAAGATTTAAAAAAACAACTTTTAGAGTTTTTTTTATAGAGAATATTTACAGTTAATTTATTATTATTATTATTATTATTATTATTATTATTATTGTCATTATCATTACTCTTATTATTATTTTTATACTATTATTACTATTATTATTATTATTATTATTACTTCAGACATTTAAAATGACTAAAATAGTGCAAATAAAAAGTTGTTTTATAATGGTCATAAAAATATGAATTATAAAATATAAAAATCTTATATTATAATTTTATGCAATAACTTTATTTTTGTCATTATACATAAGCCCAAATATAAAATATGAGTAAAAAAAATAATAATAATTCATACAAAATGCTGGAAAAACAAAATCTTAGGTTAAAGGATATTATTTTTTTTTCAATATTCTGCCCAAGTCATCGCTAAGGGTATGAATTCATGCAACTAAATTATTGCTGCACATAAATTATTTAAAGGCCAAGCTTTTATATTAAGTAGTTTTTTGTAGAAGTATCTTTTATTTATCTGTTCATATATTATAAAGTTTTTAAAAATGATTTTCTCCCATAAAAAAAGTTTTATATGTTGCGGATGTGACATGAAAAAATGACATGAAGAGACATTATTATTATTCTAGATTAATTTTAACACAATCCAGCGACTTCTGGAGCTCCATTGCCAGTGATTTATTCTGTCGAGCTGAACCAGGTTTCAGACCAGATGCTATAATCATTATCATTAAGGTTTGCTGGGTGAAAAATTTCCACCAGATTCGTCCGGGATAGCTCAGATGGTGGCTTCAGCCAGGAGATCCCTGGTTCGAATCCTGGTCAGGACATTTTTCGCCCAGTTAGAAATTTACAACTAATTATTATTATTATTATTATTATTACTATTATTATTACTATTATTAGTATTATTATTAATTCAGACGTTTAAAATGGCTAAAAGAGTACAAATAGAAAGTTGTTTATAATGGTCATAAAAATATGAAATAAAATATAAAAATCACACATTATAATTTTATGAAAAAAACTTTTTTTGTTAGTATATATCAACACGAATATAAAATATGAGTAAAAAAAACTAAATTCAGACAAAATGCTGGTAAGAGAAGTTACAAAATCATGTGTTGAAGGATATTATTATTATTATTATTTTCAATATTCTACCTATTCCATCGTTGCGGGTGTGAAATACAACTAAATTATTTCTTTACAAAAATGATTTAAATTCCAAGCTTTTATATTAAGTAGTTTTTTGCAGAAGTATCTTTTATTTATCTTTCCACATATTACAAAGCTTTTAAACATAATTTTCGCCAATTTAAAAAATATAGTTTTTATATTTTGCGGATGTGTCATAAAAATTGAAATGTATTTTCTCCTTGTAAAATATACTTCCAAATAACTCCGAGTTAATCATAATTAATTCGGATATTTTTCGATGAATTTAAAAGTTTCTATCAAATGTCCACTTTTCCAAGGATTCGGCGATTCAGATTATTTTCATAGCAATATTTATTAAGATACTTTTTAGCAGATATCCAAAATATTTTTTTCGGAATTAACAGATGTGCGAAAATTCACTAGACAAGGTGAAAAACGTACCTCTCCCGCTCAAACAAACAAAACTATAATTCTAAAACTGCCCCTTTTACCTTTGTTTCTCAGCCCAAACGATAATACTTTCATATATGAAATTGTAACAAACTTTTAGATTCAAAGTGCCAAGCTAAGTACAATTTTCAACAGTCGGTGATTCCAGCTGCACCCAGGCTTTGTTCACTTCACAGGCCTAGGCAAAAATCAAAAGCAATTTAACCAATTAAGTTAAAGTCTCCTCCTAATTTCACACGTTCGCCCCCTGTTGGAAAATATTATATATGCTGATAAAAAACCCAGAACTCCTGCGAAATGACAGATTTTGGATTTCGTAGGTTGGAGGGAGCGTATTGATCCGTTAATCATATAAGCCCTCTATTAATTCATATTTACGACTTCCGAGGCCTCCTCCGAACTTACGATTGTATCAATGAGCTATTAAGTAAATAAATTTGGTCAACGAAGAGATCCAGGTAAATTATTTCTACCAGTCAAATCTTTCAAGTTATTAGGGCACCTTAATTAAAAAGTAAAAATGGAACAATCCCAAGACCATTCCTGTGTCTGTCTGTCACAGTCATTTTGCTCGTAAACAATGAAACGTGGAAAGTTCAAATTTGCTCATATAATAAAGGCTACTGACCCACATATTTATCGATTATTAACCATTCAAAAATATATTTAGAAAAAATGTAGAGGGTCTAATTAAGTTACTTGAAAAAAAAAAATAATGTTTTCTTTGTATATCGTGTGGGGTATCGGGAGAAAGCTTTCATAACACCGAACTTAAAACTATATTTCTTTTAATTTTAGGTATCCTATTTACAGAGAAATCGTCGAAAATGTAACGCAAAAATATGTCCTCCCCCTTCCTCCCTCTATTTCCAAATCGACTGAAACTAAAATTACGAAAAGATTAGGAGTAGTAGAAGTTAATTTAAACCTTGCAGGAAAGCTATAGCAATTACCCTAGGTCCCATAGTTTTTGAGAAAATCGCATTTTTTTCAATTACACACAAATTTCGATTTGCGGGCGTCAGCAAGAGAGTTGAGGAGTGCTGGAGGTACTTGTCGTTGCAGAAGTATAAAAGGTTTGTTGCTAATAATTTTCCATAAAAATTGTCTGTAATTAGCCGAGATATTAACCCTTAAAGACATACATAAAGACACGGGTGGCGTACTGTATGCACAATCGGCTTTTAAAGCCTAGATAATAACTTTTAATGATATATTTTTGCAATGTAATGCCCATTTACTAATTTATATATTTATTGTACGGAACCTTCTGTACCAGAGTCATACTCGCACTTGACCGATTTATTTTATTATATCTACCTGCAATAATAAATAATTCCAAATTCTACAGATGCACCCTTATCACAAAATGCACACCCATAAAGCCAATGTTATTAATGTATATATAGGAGAGAGGTTGGTTGGTTGTATATGTCGGCCAATTATCAGCACGTGGGATATAGGCCCTAAGGGGAGGAGTGCCTTCCGTGGAGGTCTTTCTAAGGGAACCTAACCCGTATTAACGCTTGGAGAACCAAGGTTCGAAGAAAACCACGAAAACTTCGAACGATTAGGCCGACGGGCGCGATTGGGATCGAACCCAGCACCTCCCGTCTACCAGCTTCGAGAGCAGAACCTCTCGGCCACTGGTGGGGCCATATAGGAGAGAGGAGGCAAGAGGATTGAGATAACACTAATTTTTCTTAAACTGAACACTGTTGTTAGCCCCCGGTATGCTATTTCTTTCTCACAGCTTATTTTGTCTCCAATAAATAACGTTACCTTGTATAAGCCAGCCGTTAAACAAAAGCCGATGTTTCATTGTGCGTTTAAATACTCTACAGCATTTTTTAAAACTTATAAGCATCGCACATTTTCAATGTTCATACCGTCGTATTGGGAAAATAAAAGTACTTTTTAATGCAATTTGTTTGAAAACTGCATCTCTATTTATTTTTAAAATATTAATTTTTTTGTAGTTTTTATGTGCCATTTGTTTCATTTTGGCAACTCAAGTACTCCATTTCTGTATACAGTAAAGAAAAAATATTTGAAAATAGCAATTATATATGTTGCCATTTTCTCAAAAAATTGTAAAAAAAATTAATTAAAATGCGTGCTATTTTGAGAAAAATATAAATGAATGATTTATGATAAAACATGGAGCTATTATAAACTATATTTAATTTTAAGTATCTATATTAATGCAAATGACGTCATTTTACATAAAATAAAAGCGTGTGCTTTAAGTCTTAAAATTGAAATATGTTTTGCACTACAGTAGAGTTCCGATTATCCGAGTCCCGCTTAACCGAGTTATTTTCTTCTGATGGACTGGTGGCTTCTATCATTATGAAACAGCCATTATAAATGAAGCGTTAGGTGAAGATGAAAGAGCAGTCGTAAAAAGTTAGAACTCTGATTTTCTGGTCAGAATGAAAAAAAAAAAAAAAAAAAAAAAAAAAAAAAAAAATGGCCATAATTTTTTTATTGCTCTTTCATCTTCACCTAACACTTCATTTATAATGGCTGTTTCATAATAATAGAAACCACCAGTCCACCAGAAGAAAATGAAGTACTGGAAATGTCAGGGGCGACACTAAATTTTGAAAAAAGCAGAATTCCTGTTCTCTAGTTTATTTTTACTTCTGTATAAGGTAGAATACCTATAAACCCATTTCTATATGCTACAAATTTTACAGTTGCATGATTTTAAACATTTGTTGTAGAAAAGTATAATTTTTATAGATTAATAGTGAATATTGAATTTCATTTTGAAATTGATTTTACAGTTTTAAAATTTTTAGAGAAAAAATAACGAATAATTATTGAAATTTAAGATGTCCTATACTTACAAGTCATTAAATAAGTAAACTTAAATAGCAGTATGGATAACGAGATAAATCTGTACTACTTGGAGAGAGGAATAGGATATTGAGAAAGCGAGAGAGATTTCCACGTCTTAAATTTGTGTTTTATTTGTAGTTTATCAGCCCCCGGTATGCTATTTCTTTCTCCCAGCTTATTTTGTGTCGTATCAAAAAAATAACGTTACCTTACAGAAGCTAGCCGTAAAACAAAGCAGTACAATTAAATACTCTATAGAAATTTTCTAAACTTCTAAGCATCGCATATTTTCAATTTTTATACCGTCGTATTGGGAAAAAAAAAGTACTTTTAAATGCAATTTGTTTGAAAACTGCATCTCCATTTATTTTTGAAATATTATTATTATTATTATTTTTTTTTTGTAGTTTTTTGAGCCATTTGCTTAATATTGGCTTTCTGTAGAAAGTAAATCAAAAATAGCAGTTACATCTTTTTAATGCCATTTTCTCATAAAAACTGAAAAAAATGTAATTAAAATACGTGCTATTTTGAAAAAAAAATATTAATGAATGATTTCTGTTGAAACATGGAGTTATTATAAAATAATTTAATTTTAAGTATCTATATTAATATTTCAAACACAAATGAAGGCATATGAATCATCAGATAGCCCCCCCCCCCCTTTTTTTTTGGTCGAGTTTCTTGAATGACGAAGTTTCTTTTCTTGGACTTGTGTATTATTCAGCGATAGTGACGTCATATGCGTACTTTTCTGTAGATGTTAAGACTGGAACGCAAATCAGGAATTCTTCAGCGTATGCGGATGACGTCATTTTATATAAAATAAAAGCGTGTGTTTAAGTCTTAAAGCTGAAATATGTTTTGTACTACAGTAAAGTCCCGCTTAGCCGAGTTAATTTCTTCTGATGGACTGATGGCTTCCATTATTATAAAACAGCTATTATATATGGAGTGTTAGGGGAAAAAATTATGGCCATTTTTTCCTCCATTCTGACCAAAAAATCAGAGTTGTAACTTTTTACGGCTGCTCTTTCATCTTCACCTAACACTTCATTTATAATAGCTGTTTCATAATAATGGAAGCCATCAGTCCATCAGAAGAAAATGATCCATTCCAAAGGTATAAGTTCGATTAACACGGATAATCGGGACTCTACTCTATCTATATTTATTATATATTTTTTTTTCATCGGGAGCGACACTAAATTCTGAAAAAGCAGAATTCCTGTTCTCTAGTTGTTTTATTTATTTATTGATTGATGAATGTTTTAATTTTGTAATGGAATATAAGCTGGAAGCAAATGATGAGCTATTTACATTAATTTAAGTGCAAATGGATTTTTCTTTCTTATCTGCACGCGATGGAGATAGATTTGAAAAAAAAAATTTCATGCATGAAAATTATTTCAAAAAACATTAAAATTTGAATAAATTACGATACAGTTTTAAAACGAATTGCGATATAGTTTTCTAACAAATTGAGTTTGAAAGTATACCCCCCCCCCCCTATTTGACGTTGTAAAAATTGAAAATGTGCGGTATTTAGAAATTTAAAATTGGAATAAAATTTAAATTTAATCGTCTGCTGTTGCCACCGCAAAAATAACTTCAGCGTTACGCACGAACACGTTTGTCTTTTATAATATAGACTAGTGTAAATGCCCATCCTAGGACGGTGGGTAAAAATTGTGTTTTTCACTTAAAACTTGAAAAACTGCTAAAAAAAATAATTGACAATATGGAAGCGTTTAGATGAGCAAAGTTCGGCTAGTTTAGGTTCTAATAAACACACAATTAGCATTAACAATATTTTTGGGTAAACCAGGTTTTCCGGCTAATATACTATAACAAAATTAAGATTTCTTAATAAAAGAAAAAATTAATAAATATGCAATAAAAGTGCGTAATTAAAACAGTCTGCTGCAACTATTGAAATAATACTATTTTTTTAATAACACTTTGAAATTGTATTTTATCGTTTACCCCCCCTCCCCCCCTCCAATTTTTTTTAAATATGTATATTGATTAAAAAATAAGTATCTCGGGTTGAATCCCAACCGTCTAATCCCCTAAGCTTCTGCCCTCCTGATGCAAAGCTATAAATAAAAAATTATTAATTTTACTTTTTATATAAATATTAATTTTTTACGTTTAAAATATGGGATACGTTTTTTTTTTTTTTTTTTTTTTTTTTTTTTTTTTTTTTTTTTTAAGTTTAAATTTACATACACCTGTATATAGAAAAGGAAAATATAAGTAAAGTGTAATTTAAAAATAAGTTACAAAATGCCAGGATATTATTTCAGGGGGGGGGGGGGTCTAATCCCCTAAGCTTCTGTCCTCCTGATGCAAAGGTATAAATAAAAAATTATTAATTTTACTTTTCGTATAAATATTAATTTTTTACTTTTAAAATATTGAATATGTTTTTGTTTTTTTTTAAGTTTAAATTTACATACACCTGTATATAGAAAAGGAAAATATAAGTAATGTGTAATTTTAAAAAAAGTTACAAAATAATAAGCCTAAAATATTTAAATTGATTACTTTTTTAAAAGAAAGTCAGTTTTATCAATTGCAGGAAAAAAAAGGATATTTTTAAAAATACCATATTATTGTTTTCCGTGAATCACTTTATATGAGAAATAAATTAAAATTCCTTACATGTCGCAAAGAAAATTTAATATGATTGCAACTTAATACTTGAAATAATCTCAAGTGACACTTGGCGATTTATTTTGCTGGTGTAATGCGATGCGCCTTGCACTGATTTGTTAGGGAGAAGTGTCTACTACTGCTCAATTATCAGGACTTGTAACCTTGAGAAGTAATCGCGGGATTCTTGTTTCTTGTCAACCAATGGGAGAATGGATCCTTTTCCCCTTGAGTCTCTTTCTGGGAGACTGGTAAGATTGATGGATTCGCCACGCCCAGCGTTACACTGGCTTTTATTATATAGAGATAGGAAAGCACAGCCTTTAAATAAAATGTAGTATATTTTAATAAATGAATAGGTATAGAAAAATATTATCTAATAAAATAAAACGAGATAATTTAAAACTATATGTGATTTCAGATCACACTATTATGGCACAATCAATATTAAAAGCTGGAAAGAATATACTGAGTAAGAAATGTTTTTATGAATATTGACCCATTCTTATCTCCTCTCCTCTATAGATTCCGTTAAATTGCGGCACGCCTATTCTAGTACGTTTGTTTCGATTATCGGCTTCCCTAATTAGCAGAAGTAAATACATAAGCATTTATTTCTTCTAATATTTTCCGCAATGAAGCGGTGCTCCAAGTAAAGGAAATCTATAATTCTACATATATATAACTTCAAATGATGCTATAAGAACTCTCTTTTGACCTGGCAAATTAAAAACCCCTTCTCTTTCTATCTCTACATCTATCTGTCTCTCCATAGTTCAACGGAAAAGGACAATTATTTTATGACCAGCATCTTATATGCTCTAGTTTTTATAACGTTCCTATCAATATCTCACCTATGACGAGATTTATTTTGAGAGTTGCCTTAGACAGCTAACAGAATTTTTCTTTTTAAGGAAAGAGATATATGTTAATTACTTTCCATGGATTTTGGATTACTTTTAATTAAATAATTAAATAATTTAATTAATAATAATTAATCTCAATAGTAATTAATATTAATAATAATTAATAATTTAATTAAGTATTGGTCATTTTTCATAACTATAAAGAAGTAACAAAGTAACAGAATTATACGTGGGTCGTTCAATAATTATTGTCCCTAATCTATATAAAATATACGTACTGCGATGGTTCATATGGAATATCAAAGCCAGCTCTTAAATGCCAATATGCTCAATTTCAGAACCGTAGCTGCTATATTAACATAGCTTTGGAGGGAGAGGTGAAGTTTTAAAGGCCTATCTTTGGGGGAGTTTTTAAGAAGGGGTGAGAGTGAAATGCTGGTTCGGATCTTATGAGGCTACATTTGGACAGTGGATGAGATGTGGCTACATCACTATGATCCCGAGTGCAAATGACAGTAGTTACGTCCCATCCACTGTCACAAATCTAGTCCCATAAGCTAAAAATCAGCCTTTCACCCGCCCCCCTCCCGCTCTTTCACTCCTCGCTCCAAAACTATGTGAATATAGCAGCTACGGTTCTGAAATTGAGCATACAGGCATCTAAGACATTAGGCTTCGATATTCCACAACAATCATCGCAGTACAAATATTCTATATACACTAGGGACAATAATTGTTGAACCACCCTCGTAATATAAAGTTTTTTATCGCCGTACAAAATAAATATTCATAAAATATTTTTCGAATCAAAATAAATTTTGATGACATTTTTAAGGTAATTCTCTTTCATTCAAACTTTTAATTATTTTTCAAATTATCAAACAGTGAACTTAAAATGATTTCGAAAACTTGTTCAGAATTAACCTTTTCATATGGTGATTATATATACCCAGCATCTGAAAAATGGTTTCCTCGACATTTTTTTGAAATCTATGTCACTCAAAATACTGCGTTTCAAAATACGTTTTCTTCCTGCATGCGTATGTAACTCTAGGAAAGTCTTTAACTTTTTGTCTCAGTATTAAAAATCTAATCGCTTCAAAACTAGTGAGTTCAAGTTTTTAAAAATGCTCTTTAATTAATCTTTCAGTCTAATGACTCTTTTTAACACTTTCCAACATAGTTGAAAAGGGTTTATGAATTGGGTCTGTACTCTGTATGTGCTCTAACTGAGGTATATATACTCGGACTGCCATGTAACTGATATATCTTATTGAGGTTTACCGTGACATGTTGGGTATTGAAAATGAAGTGAGTTTTCAGCATTTAGACTTTCCATTTGAAAATTATATGTGCATTCGTAACACAATATATATTATAACAAATATTGACATTTAATATATATTTTAAACGTGACAAACATAGTCTGGAAAACGTGAACAGCATGCATTGTTTTCATTAAATTATATATTTTTTTAATTTACAGAAGAAACAACTTCAACTACTACAACACCGACTACGACTACAACTACTCTTGAGACAACTACATCTTCGACTACAACGACAACAACGGAAGCTCCCACAACAACTACAACAACAGAAGAACCTACAACTACAACTACGACTACTACTGAAGAACCAACAACAACTACGACAACTACTACGACAACGACAACGGAAGGTAATTTTTAAAATATAACTATTTATGGAGTAACACCCCTTTGACAAGCTGAAATGTCAAAAATTTTTAAATAAAAGAAAAAGTTAATAAAACATCATTTACACTTAATTATTATATAGATATTAAAGTAGAAAACTGTATTTTTCCCTCGATATATTAAAAAATGGCGGATTAATATGGGATGAGCAGGAGCATTTCGAAAAAAGAGGGTTGAGCGGTGGACACGATAACTCCTCGTACACTTCATCTACAACAATAAGACAACAAATTACTTTTCTTTTGTCTAAAAGCTAGTGAAATACGTAGACATTTTAAAACATATGCATTTTGTGAAATTGCATCAATTTAAAATAAAATGTAAATTTATAATTCAAAATTTCGTTTCTTAAAGCCACAAACATATCGAGCTCTCAATATTTCAAATAAATCCTACGTATTTTACTAGAAAATATGTGAGGGTTAACTTTCAGTAATATCACGTTGACTGATTGAACATTCGTGGGGCTAGAGTGTCCACCGATTCGCAAAATACTGTTCTGGGAGTAAACGCTCTCTTAAAGCTTTCGCTAGTGTTTACTCACTGCGGCGCGCTCTACTTCTTTAGCTCTCAAAATACTGTTTCACTTTCGATATCCATTAATTGTAACAAATAATATATGATTTTCGTGTGCATAACGAATACTTTAAGTAACAGGAAAATAAAAAAAATTGAGCCAGTTAAAATGTGTTATCCTTTAAAATAACATCTTAACTACTACCCAATACAAATCATTAAATTTGAATTTCAGCTCCTACTACCACTACTACCGAAGAACCGACTACTACAACAACAACAACTACAACTACTACTCCAGTTCCAACGACTACAACAACTACGACAAAGAAACCTACTACCACTACTACTGCAAAAACAACTACGACTACTGAGCCTCCAACTACGACAACAACTGAACCAACAACGACAACTACGACTACTGAGCCAACTACCACCTCGACTACTACGACTGAACCTACTACAACAACTACAGCAACTACTACAACTGAAAAACCTACTACTACGACCACTACCACCGATGCTCCGACTACTACAACTACTGCTGTGCCTACTACGACTACTACAACCACAGAAGAACCAACTACCACAACAACAAGTACTACTACTACTACAACAGAAGCTCCAACTACTACAAAAGAGCCGACTACGACCACAACTACTGAAGCACCTGCAATAACTACAACGTTAAAACCTACCACTACCACAACTACAACCGAAGAGCCCAGTACAACAACAACTACTACAACTTCCACCACTACGACAACGACAACTGAGGCTCCGACTTCTACTACAGAGGAACCTACAACGACAATGGCCGCAACAACAACAACAACTGCCGAACCAACAACCCCTGGACCTAAAACAGGTAAAAAATTTATTTTGACGCATTTTGTGAAAGTTTCGTTTGTATGGACAGAGTAAGTCACTTCGGGTCCCCGGGCGGCATATTATTATTCAATAGCCCTACACTACTACAAGTACGCTTGAAACTCAGCATGTTTATACTTAACAACTCCTCGTCCGTTAAAGTTTCCACAAAAACTTGTGCAAACTTTGTAAAACTTGTTTTTTCTGGTTAGGCCTGGAGTGAGGCCATTTTGAGGATGGAGTAAGAATTCGTTTCGGCCTTACCCCCACTTAAAATTGCTATTATATTTAATACTATTATATTACCACTATTATATTTAATTTACTTTTTATTAATTAATTGTTTATTTAATTTTATTTAATTTTTCGTTTTTTCTTTTCCTTTTAAGTTAATTAATTAATTTATCTTTTATTTTTTATTATATGTATTATATATTTTTTTTATAATTTTCTTTTTCCTTTTCTTATTATTAAATTTACTTCATATTTCTCATTCTATTCAGTCTTCTTCTAATTGGCTAATGGTCTCTGAGTCATTAACTTCTGCCTTCACAATGACTGAAGTAAAGATTAGTTATAATGTTTATATTAAAATTTAAAGATATCAAAACTTTATACAATATAGAGTGTAAAAATAATAGATTTTCCTATTTTGCATATAAAAAACACTATTTGATGGGGCCAAAAACAACAACTTTCTCGCCGTATTTTTATTAGAGAAAGAAAATCTTCATGTATCTCCGGAGTTAACACTAAAAGGATATAAGCAATGTTTTCTGAAACTCTCTCTTTTACTATCGCTTTCTTTAACCTACAAAATTTTCTTTAACCTATAAAACACTTTTTAATCCATTTTATTTTCTTTATTTCAACATTAGCATACTGTTTTTTCCTTGGTTGAATTGGTAGTATTTTACTTAAAATGTTTCTGGCAACAGGTGCAAATCCTTTCTTAGAACTTTTTCAACTTCCTGTATCATTGTTGGCTTAGTAAAATATTCAATTGGTAAATATTTTTTAATCCATATTTTATCTAATACTAATTCAGGTTTTTTTCTGGATTTGTTGTGTACGGTAGCCCAAATTTTGCATATTTTAGCTTCTTATGGCTTATGCAAGTATGAAACCGTACATGTTGTTTATGGAACTTGAAGTAATTTGGGCCTGATGAATCTGCCTTGGTTCCACTAATATTTCCAATTTTTCGATCTTTAATGCATTATCAATTCCTTGTTTATAGTGGTATGCTTATAGGTTTTTAAAAGTTATGATGACTAAAAATTCGTTTATAATTCGCATAAAACTTCATTTATAATTTCTATATTCACAAATGTAGATGATCATTTTTAATGGTTTATAATGGTTTTATATTTTCCTGTAACCTCTTGTTATTTTTTAGATTCAATGTTCCCTTCCATTCAGTTTCATTATGCTATGCAGTGTACAATTTTCAGTCTTCCGTACCAAATACATTCTCGCAATTAAATCTGTTTTTGACTTTGCAGGTATCTTTTACAATGAAACTGGTGACTATTATTATCCAAATCTTGTTCGGAACGGAACTTCCATACATGACAAATACTACATTGATGTTACCAATGGACCGCTAGGGTTTGGCTGGGCGATCAATCTGGACAAAAATTTGGATGGTGGGAAACACTGTCTGAAGATGAACGTCGAATACAAAAATGGTAAGGATCAACAATGTTGGAATAATCCAGACAATTGTGAAGAAGGTATATCTGCAAGTATATGGGCAAAAATAACATTCTACAGAGATGATGTGGAGGATAGATATATCTTCAGCACAGGTATATTTCATGAAATTTCTTTTTTAAAATATCTTTTTAAAATAATGCATTCAGGCTCTAATTTCAATTATACCCCATATTTTGCGTAATGATTTCATTATAAAAACAATAACGAATCATGCGTACAGCATAGATTACGAAACACTTTCCAACACATTCGCAATACTACAGTGGTGGCCAAAATTGTGGACACTTTTAGGTAGCTTTCATTACAAAAAGTAAAAAGCTACCTATTGTAGCCGTCCGAAGGAAAATACTTCGGGAAATTTTGCTATATTTTCGCCGATCATGACACCCAGATACCAAAACCACCCTTCTTTGAAATATTGACACATATATATACTATATATATATACATTTATATCTGAATTTTGTCGTGCTGTAACTCTCGAATTTTTGAACCGATTTGGATGAAATTTGTCATATGCATAGTACATTACTAATATGTCTCGACCGAGTTCGTTGGTCAGCTTCATATGCCATTTTGTTTCAAAATGGCGGCCATTTGAATTTTGTCGATACTTTTGGAAATTTTTAGGTTGCCTAACTTTCTCTTTAAAATGACCTATGTTGTTAACTTACACTGTGTGACTCTTTAAAATATATATTTTAATGTTTCTACCATTCTGTTTAAAATTATACATAAGAGTTTGCCTTTTGTGAAACGTAACATTTTCTATAAGTGTGAAATGTTAGAAAACATAAATAATTTCAAAAATTCAAAATAACCGCCATCCTGAAACAAGATGGCGGATGAAGCTGGCCAACGAACTCGGTCGAAACATTAGTATGAACTATGCACATGGAAAATTTCATCCAAATCGGTTCAAAAATTCGAGAGTTACAGCATGATATATATATATATATATATATATATATATATACAGTCGGACCTCTATTTAACGAACCTCTATTTTGCGAATTTCTCTGTTTTGCGAACTTTTCCTTGGTACCAAGAACATTTTGCGAATTTCTTCGTAAAATAACCTCCAAATAGCGAAGTGCATTCTCTATTTAACGAACTTTTTCTTGTGATCTAATTTTTTTTTCTCCCCATTTCTCAAAATATTTCTGGACATTTCAAACTTATTCTTTCTTTAAACACATTTTATGATGTTCAATGGCCTTGAACTGGTTTTAAAAGGCGCCTTCTTTGTCATCAGTGAGAATTCGGTAAGTGGGAGGACGAAGACGATGATCCTTTAGAGTAACTTAAAAAATGTGGATACAGATGAGAAAAAAAGAAGAAATTAACCACGATGTGCTGATTGATGATTGTATTTCACTTAATTCTGAAATTGAGACCTCGGAAACACTATCCGAATTGGATATTTTCGGCAGTGTGAAAAATAAAAACAATACAGCAATGAATTGCGATGAAGACGAATATGATGATGATGGAAATGATCATGATGCAGAAATTAACAAAACTTCGTATGATGAAATGCTAAAATCATTTGAAACAATTGGACGCGGATTATAGTTATAGAAGAAAATACGCATGAATGGGTTTTTGGTGCATTGCAATTTGGTGCATTTAGAGACGTATTATGAGAGAAAGCACTTTTTAAAAGAAAAAGTCAGGCAAAATTGACAAAGTTTTTCAGAAATTAAATTTAAGGACGCATATGTTAATGTACGGTTAAAATTATTTGTTATAATAATAATAAATACGGTAATGTAATTAAAATTCGTTAATTTTAATGTAAAACTATTTACTTTAAACAGAAAATACAGTGTATTCCCGGACAATGTTTTGTTTTCCTTGCAGATTTCAAAGATTTAAACACATAGAAAAAATAAATTGATGATGGATATTGGTAGGTAAAATAAATAAAACAAATCGATATAATTTATAAAAAAAAATGTGATTAATTACTTTTAGTAAAAATATTTAGTGTTTATGAATTAAAATCTGATTTATGTAGTTTAAAGTATTTTAAAATGTGAATCTCTATTTAACGAATTTTCCATATAACGAACTTTTTCCCGGTATTTAGCGACTTCGTTAAATAGAGGTTCGACTGTATATGTAGTATATATATATATATAAAAGTCAGCATTTCAAGGGTAGTTTTGGTATCTGGGGGTCATGATCAGCAAAAATATAGCAAATTTTCCCGAAGTGTTTTCCTTCGGACGGCTGCAATTGGTAGCTTTTTACTTTTTGTAATCAAAGCAACCTAATAGTGTCTGTCCACAATTAAATTTTCTTATACCAATATTTCAGGCATTATAGTAGCCATTAGTATAGACACTTTTTTCATATCTGTTTAACATTAATATATAAAGACTCATGAGTCTTGGTATAAGAAAATTTAAGTGTAATATGGGCATTAAATGAGACAGTGATTCCTGTCGAAAAACACTGGCTAAAAGTGTCCACAATTTTGACCACGACTGTATAACAAAACTTCATAGTTTACTAAGGTGAAAGATGACGCCTGAATGAACAATTTGGAAAACGAAAAACCTTAACGTATTTGAAAACCCAATTTCTGTTATTGCTATGAATAGTCGAGAAAATATACGATTTTTTTGTCCACCCTGTATATGGTCTATGGATAAGGATATGTATGTATAATACATAGTATGATGAAAGGTAGTTTAGTTAAAAGCCTAGAAGAATTGAAAATTTCCTTTCAGGAATTATCGCCAATAAATGGATCTTGATTGAAAACTTTTGTGCTGCCCTGTATATGATCTATAGAATTCATAAACACCAAGTAATATTTAAAAAATAGTTAAATTTAAAAACGCATTCTACAACTGAAAACGCACTTCCATCAGTTATTGTTAGTAGGTTTCAATAGTTCAGTTATTGTTCATTTTCTTCTGTAGCCAAATTCTTTTGTGTGTTCCCGTAAATGAACAGTAAATTCTATGCACAGCATATTCTATAACGGGAACGACGAACCTATGGCACGCGTGCCACTTTTACCACGCGAAAGAATAATTTTGGCACGCCATTGCTTGTGGCTCTAAATCAAAATAAAGTGAGATTACACAAAAACGCCACTGATCTAAATTTTGACGACTGATTCTAAATTGGATTAAATGGAAATTGAAACATTTTAATTGAAGCATATTATATTCCAATCTGGCTAATTTTGGTCTTAAAAATTTTTTAAACAAAGACGATAATTGAAAACTATTGACAAGAATTGGTTATTAGATATTGCTAAATTCCGATGGTAAAGTTATGGCAACTTTGAATTTATTTCAGAGCTGTTCAAAGACACTGGCGTTTGCCATTTTAACAGATTTATACCTATATATACTTTTTACAAATGAATAACAGCAAAACTCAAACCGAAAGCACTTGTCAAATAATTCCGGTTCAATTTGCTTTAAAATTAATCTGTTAAGATGCAACAACAGAAATCAAATTACATCGCATTATTTTTTTTATTATTAATTTCTAAAATATATTTGTTTCTATAATTATTATAGTGTAATACCTACATCTATGTCCCTCATATTTTTTAAAATCCTAATAGAAAATTTTAAGTAATTTTAATCCAGAACTTTTTCATCTGCTAAATTTGTTTTTTAGTTCGCAAGTCATAGTCACAAAGTAAAATATTTTTTGATCAAATTTGGTACGCGGCAACAAAAAGGCTCGCCAACTCTGTTCTATAATAATAATCTTGTAGTAAACCTCAGTGATATATATCAATTTACATTCATCGCCATGATGCTAATTATCCTGAGCTGACATCTTCTCACACAAACTGAATACATATAAATTACAAGCTTTTTCACCAACGTACGATTTATTGATGTCATGTCGGACAAGTTGATGATAGCGTGTATGAATGCATTTTGCATGCACCAATGTTGGCTCATGACAATCATGTAGATTTTGACAATGCCGGAATGAAAAAGCTGCCTTAGAATCAAACAATGAATTTACACTTATTACAAAGGGTCGATACATAATAGACCAGGAGGCGGTGCATAAACCACCTCATCGAGATGATGGCTTAAATTTCAGGATTAGTTAAAACGCATTGATTCACATATTAAAATGCAACTGGTCTGCCAAGTCATATCTTGGTGGAAAATACCTGCAAACCAGATTTTAATATTTGACTGGTAGGTTTAACAATGTGTATTCTGATCCAAATCCCCCATGTTTTCAAAACTTTGGGTACAGGATAACGCAATGATAAACATACCGATCAACCTTTAAAATAGAGTCTGCAGGTGGTTTCTACCAAGATATGACTTGGCAGACCAGTTGTATTTCAATATGCTAATCGAGTTCTATTTAATCCTGTAATTTCAGCTGTCAACTCGATGAGTTAATGGTCTGCGCCGGTCTATAATAGATTAAAAAAATTAATGAGCCATTTCTTTCCATTTTTAGGTAGATTACGTATGAATTACTATCGTTCCTATTGGGATCGTTCCTATGTTGGAATTTCTGAAAAATTTTTGCAGATCTACACCGATCATGACCCCTAGAACCCCAAACCACCCTCAGTAAAAAGCTTTATCTATCTATCTATCTATCTATCTATCTATCTATGTATCTATCTATCTATCTATATATATCACTTTCTTCTGGACACGATAACTTTCGTAATTCTGCACCAATCTCTTCCAAACTGATACATAAAATCAATGGCCATAAAATCTCGGTCAAGTTCGTTAATAAGCAAAATCGGACCAAGGGGATGGAAATAGGGAGGGGTTTTGTGAAAACAGAAAACCCCCCATAACTTCTTAATTTTTGTACATATCAAATCAGTTTAAAGTTTTTATTACTTCTAAAAATAGGGTCAAAAATTTATGTATCACAGATTTTTGATAAATTTAAAAATGGGCTCAAGGGGCGCAAAAAATAGGGTTTTTAGGAGAAAAAAAAATCATAACTTCGTCAATTCTCAAGATATCAAATCCAATTAATTTTATTATAAATCTCCTTAACATTATCTACAACTTTTATATTCACAAGTTTTTGATAGGACCAATTCGTACCGCAAAAAAAAATTAAAAACGAAAACAAAAAGGGGGTTTGAAGAAGAAAAAAATCCCTAACTCCGTCAATTCAAAAGATATAAAATTCCCATGAATTTATCATATATATTCTTAATTTTGTCTACAACATCTATATAGACAAGTTTTGGATAGGACCAATTCTTACAGCAAAACAAATTAAAAATACATAGCGGTTGACGAAAAAAAATCATCTTAGTAAGGGTGTATTCAAATCCAAACTGCTTATTTTCTGACTCATTTTACAATTCATTTTTGCTCTCAAAGGCTTCCAATTGGTACGTTTTCTTACTCAGAAGCTATATAAACTACCGTAATGGTCGATTGTTTGATAGAGGCAGAATATATTTTTTTTAAATGCTGTTAAAAAGGGCACTTTGAACCGAATCTACCGAAGTGGATTGTGTTGGAAAAATCATTGTCACTCAAATCCAAACTGCTTATTTTCTGACTCATTTTTAAATTCATTTTTGCCTTCAAACGCATTTAATTGGTAGATTCGCTTATTCAGAAACTATATAATGTACTGTAATGATCGATTTTTGGATAGAGGCAGAATATATTTTAAAAAATGATGTCAAAGTGGGCATTTTGAACGGAATTTCCCGAAGCGATTGTGTTAGAAACGAAAAATATTGTTCTTCTGAGAAAATAATTGTTTATATATCAAGTTTTAATTAATTGAACAAAAAATAAAAACACAGGTCGCTTATAAATCTCTTCAAAAATCACGTCAGCAAGTTTCATATTTTTTTATATTAAAAATGAATCTGGAATTATGCCAGAAAATGTCGAGTTGTTGAGCATGGAAAAGTATTTTTTTTAATACCGCCCTAACATGATTCTGATAAAACCAGCTATTATATAAAAATGAAATAAAAACTCGTCAAAAGCGGCCAGATAAAATTGTTAAAGTGGATTTATCTCTAATCATGATTTAGTTTTTGTTTGTGAAATTAGTATATTTGAATTCGAAATCTACCTCTGCCTGTAGGCCGGGCCGGCAGGGATTTTTTATAATTAAAGAGCTTAGTGGGGAAAGATATTATGTCACATTTAAAAAAAAAAGTTTAATATTATGGATGAAGGTACTATGGGGTAATCTATCATAAGGTAAGGGTAAAATGCTAAGATTCATTTATTAATATTCAGTATTTTAGAATTTAATAATTTAAATAATGTCAGTGTTTAAACTTTAAAAAATAAATGTTAATAAGTTTTATGAGAGATTTTAGTAGTACCTCTCAACATATTAAACATATACTACCGAAAAGAAAACAAGCTTTCACTTCAATTCTATAGAAATTCATTTTTTGTTACATAACATCTAGGATCTTCGGTATTGTGTTATACACTTCATATCTTATTTAGGTGCTGGTGGAGAAGGTGGCCAAGGTTTTGCTCTGTATTTCAGAGGAATCTATTTTTTTGCACTCGTTTCTACTGGTGATGAGCTATGGAACTTAACTGTACCTGGACCTGTAAAGAACAACACTTGGAACGAAATTGGTATTAGATGGTCCGAAGAAACTGGATTAGAGGTAGATTTTCTTCTTCTTCGCGTGTTCGAAAGACTTATGTAAGACGGAATAATTATGTGAAAAAAAAATTTAAGGGCACATAGAACATCTCGACAAGTAAAATGAAGCAGTTTTTGCGAAATATTTAATATCATGTATTTTATTTAAAAATAGAGATAGAAATTATTTATTTTTCTGTTTTTTACAGTAAATATACACATTATAGCCCCAAAAGAAATTAATTTCAGGCATAAATTAATTTTCAAGAATTAATTAATTTTTTTAATTTCTCTCTGAAATTTTTTAGCAATATGTCTTTTCTAAAAAACTGTTGAATATATAACCTTAAAATTTGTTGTGGTGTCAGAAAACATACTATTTGAGAATAATCAGAAGCAATTGTCATTTTGGATTAAAGGAAATGAAATTAAAAATATTTTATTAAAAAACTTTGAAAATCCTAAAAATTTTAAGAACATATTTTTCATTATCTTATTTTTTTTTCACCCAGACGTATAATGTTAAATATTTTTAACGAAACAAGTTAGTTACACAATTTTGGAAAGTTTCAATTGTTTACCTAAAATAGAATTTTAGAAAAATGTACCGAAGCATAAAAAAACACATTTCGAAAAAAAGGCAAAAAGTATATACATACCCAGAGTGCTTAAAATATGTTATTTTTAAACTTTCCAGCACCATAATCTTTTAGGTGCATAATCATTTAGCACCATAATCTTTTAGCTCTATTTTTTACGCCGATAATTAAAAACTCACAAATTTGAACCTTTTTATGTTCCATGTGCCCTTAAATTATACATCTACTAATAACGTGCGTTTCAGTAGTAGATGCTTTTTTTTCAAAGAATATTATTATGATATCGGAATCATATAATTATTACAATTTCTCCTTTCCTTTTATTTGCCAACTTAAAAAGTCCCTTTTCATTTAATTTAATTCGTTCATTAGGATGAGCGAAGCGAATCCTCTACTAGGCTACACAAATTATATTTTGTCGTACAATTTACAAAAAAAAAAACTATTCAGTATTTTGACTTGAAATTAAACATAAAAATAAACTATGATCTGTAGATTTGCACAATATTATTAATTTTACACATTAACCTTAAAAAATTTATTATTTTAATTAATTAATTTTACATGTTTTTCCATTACGGATGCATTTTTGCAAATAAAAAATGAAACACGTATATTTTCAGAAAAAAAAATCATAGTGTTAGTAATTACAGATAGAATCATGATTAAATAAATAAATAAAATATATTTTCATTATTCCGCCAAAATATCTCAAAAACTGTTTTTAAATTTAATTAAGGAAAGAAATATTTTTGGACGATAGAAATAAAATATGATCTGTAGATTCTGACAATGTTATTTTTCTTATCGATTGATTAAACAAAAAAAGTTTTTTATTATTTTGTTTAATATATTTTTCCATTATACGGATTTATTTTTGTAAACGATAATGAAACCTGTGTATTTCTTGCAGTAAGTAAAAATCATTGAGTCAGTAAAAATAAATAAAGTCATGAATGATTAAGTACATGAAATATTATCGTTGCATCAAAATTTCTATTTTTTTTTAAATTATTTAAATAAGGAAAGGTGCCTATAGATCTGCTTTTTGAAAAACGAAATATTTTAAAATTGTAGTTATTGAAAATAACTACAGAATTTATACTTCAAACCGTAAAAGAACATTAAACTTTCTTATATTAAAAATGTATGTTATTTGAGAGGAAATATATATTTTAATAGAATACTTTATTAAGATTGGTTGGAAATGTCGCATATTTTGTTGCCCATTCCTTTTAAACACATAATAGTTTAACGATTTCTTTTATGAAATTTTTAAAATACCCTTTTTATGAAAATTAAAACATATTTTTAATGAATTAAAATTTGTGAAAATTCAATTATTTACATTCAATTATAACAGTATTTTTCACTGTTAAGAATTTAAATACACAATTTATTCTTATTATGTGAAATCATTTACGCAGACGATACTTACGCATTTTAACAGAATTATATTATGATTTTTTTTTTTTTTTTTTTTTTTTTTTTTTTGTAAAGTGGCAATAAAAAAATTGTAAACAAATAAAATTAATTGTTAAATTCTTTATATAAAGGGTTATTCGATTTCGAAGGCTGAATAATAACAATAATATAATAAGTTAATAATTCTTAGTATCAACGGGAGCAGATTTCAAATGTTTTTCTAGAAAATAGGATTTTGAAGAAGTAACTTTCTTCAAGCTCTCTTCGAATATATTATTCTAAGATTGCTATCAAAGGTTATTTGATGTGAATTACAAAGAGTGGAAACATACCTATTTCAAACCATTTGAGAAAACACCAGAGACTATTGGAAAATGTAAAAACATCTTTAAAAGAACTTTTAGTTGAAAATTTAAAAATATTTTTGAAAATTTATATTTTAAATATAATATTATATATTGTATAAATATAATATATTTATATTTTAAATTTATATAATTTATAATTTATATTTTGCAAAATTTTGCTTCGAAAATATTTTTATTTATACCAGTCTTATATCATAAATAAAAAGTTCCCAGGAAATTCTTAGTTATTTGGCTCAATTTACATTTCTAAAAGTAAAATGCGCCGAAAC
This sequence comes from Maratus speciosus, assembly GCA_963932465.1. Taxonomy (NCBI): domain Eukaryota; kingdom Metazoa; phylum Arthropoda; class Arachnida; order Araneae; family Salticidae; genus Maratus; species Maratus speciosus. Next base: position 420,536,535 of record OZ010789.1, on the reverse strand, counting down.
ATAAAATAACGTTTTTGCTTAATAAAGATTCAAAAATAATATAAAAAAAATATTGTTACTTTCAAATATTTATCTGTTAAATAATGCTTCGCGAATCCAAACAAAGCATGGCTTTTGCTAGTTTTATTTAAAAACATACATTTTTTTCATCGCAATATCCTTTTATGACAACTAATTTTCTTTTAAATACATCCCCTTTTTGTTGCCTTGTAATATGTATATCCTCCCTTATTCAGCTGCCTGTTGAAATAAAAAAAAAGTAAGGAAGAAGAACTTAAATCAGTTTCACTATACAGCCGTCAAATCAATGCCAATTCCTTATTTGCTTACTTCTGGTCAGTAAACTCTTCTAACGAATTTTCTCCAGAGGTAAAATTTGCTTGCATCTACTATTTTTTTCTTCTGCAATCTCTAACTTATTTATATGACGCATGTAGTCTATCCCTTCTTTTTGATGATCTCTGCAAAAATATAAAAGATTTGTAGATATGTTTAACCCGCGCGCTCGTCCTAGAACCTTGATTATCTTCATGAGCCCCCGTATTGTCTAGATATAGCACAACAGTTCAAAATTCTTTCTCCACCATACTTAAGGGCTATTTCAGTCAAGTGAAAAGACCCGTTCGCTAATGCTAATCCTATGGGAAAAAAATTATGACGATATCTCAGTTACATTTCAGTATTTTTAAGGGATTTTTTTTTTTTTTTTTTTTTTTTTTTTTTTTTTTAAAATTATGTTGATGCCACCTGTTGAGCGATTTACACAACCACATAATCAGTATCAACATTTATCAAGGTGTACTTGAATTTGAAGTTTGATGAAAATTCGTGCATTAGTTCTTGAGATAGAGCTATTGAGGAAATAGTGCAAAATGCAGCGCAGCAGCGCCACCTATTGGGCGATATTCACCAACTGGTAGTCAGCATCATTTCATATCAAAGAGTAACTGAATCTGAAGTTTGATGAAAATGTGTCCATTAGTTCTTGAAATAGAGCTATTGCAGAAATCGTGAAAAAGGCTGTATGGCAACGCCACCTGTTGAACGATTTACACCAAAATGTACAAAATGTCAATTCATATCAAGGATTAACTGATTCTGAAGTTTGGTGAAAATTGTTGCATTCGTTCTTGAGATACAGCTATAATGAAAATTCTGAAAAGTGCAGCATAGCAGCGCCACCTGTTGAACGATTTGCACCAAAACACAAACAGCACTAGCACTAATTCATATCAAAGTATACTTGAATTTGAAGTTTATTGAAAATCCAAGCATTAGTTGTTGAGATAGAGCTATTGCAGAAATTGTAAAAAATGCAGTATAGCAGCGCCACCTGTTGAGCGATTTACACCAAATTGTACAAAAATTCAATTCATGTCAAGGAGTAACTGAATCTGAAGTTTGATGAAAATCCGTGCATTAGTTCTGGAGATTGAGCTATTGCGGAAATCGTGAAAAAGGCTGCATAGCAGCGCCACCTGTTGAGCGATTTACACCAAAAACTAATCGGCACCAATTTATATCAGGGACTAACTGAATATAATTTTTTATTAAATTCCGTGCATTAGTTCTTGAGATAGAGCGCCCACAAAATTTGTGTCACATACAGACAGACAGACAGACTCACAGACTAACAGATTCACAGACTCACAGACAGACATTTTGTAAAAACATGTTTTTCGGGTTCTCTGACCCCTAAAACGTGTAAATCCGTCGAAAACCGAAAGTCGAAAATTTTCACGAATCCAATACTTTCTTCTTGTTAAGATAGAAGAAAGTAAAAACATTTTTTAACATTGTATTATTCTAAATAAAAAATATTAAAAACTGCGGTGCCCAAGATTACAAAACAAACTATCAAATTTTGCTATTGTATCGGAAGAGCATATAATTTTAAACGAACTCAATATGCATGATGTTATTCGAAGTTCTTCATCAATGAAAATGAAAAAGTCCAATTCACAAAGAAACTTTTTTTTTTTTAACATTCATTTACTTACTTCTTTGTCAAATAATATTTATTATTTAAAACCATTTTATACGTTTCTAATTTTACGTATACTAAGCACAAACGGCAAAAAGAATTTCATATCCAAATAAAATATGCTTTATTTATGTACCATAAATATTTAATATTTTTGTATTAATAAAATTATTAATTTATTAAAACTATTAAAAGGTCCAATTTATAATTTTCCCCCCTTACACACGGCGTAAATTATTTTGTTTTATAATTTGTGAACTCTTCTTCTATGTATTTTTTCTTTTACACATTCTTTTTGTAACTTTTTTTTATATAAACTTATAGATAACATAATGTGTATTTCATTTCTTGCTAATGATAAGTTTTTAGAGGGGGGGGGGGGGATGTAGTGCGTAATCTGAAGTTTTGCACACAGGTGCCTATCACTATTGGCGCGCCCCTGGCGGTATTTCAGCCAAAATAGCACCTATCATAGACATTCTTACTTCAGTATGTCAAGTGGCAACCAATTCGCGAATATATTGGCGATACTACTCTCACTGATAAAAAAATATGATTTGAGTCACTCTCTTAGCTGATTGCTGTACTCCATTGGTCTCTCTTTTTATGGCTCCCTCGCCTCGATTTATCATGACTTCAAATCTAAAATAAATCCTGTTTAACGTATCTGTAGTTGGTGCCTCTCATACTCTTCACGGCCTACTTTAAAGTAACTTCAAAGTGTTCTGCAAATCCCGAATTTAAAACTTCATTATAATTATATTTTAAAATTAATGTTCCAGTTGGTTATGACTTAAATATATAAACAATTTCAACCACACATATTGATAAATGTATAATTTAAACCCATGATTTCTTCTCCTTTTTGAGAATGATAATAAGACACGATAGTCTTAATATAGATACATAGGGTGTCCGAAAATTCCTGGGCACATTTTAAAATTCAGTATAAAACCAAGTACAGGAGTGCGGTTTGGACTAAAATGCTTCTCAGGAATAAAAGTTTTCTTCAAGCTAATGAAAATAATTAGTTCCAAATTTCGATCATAGATGGTGCCACTTTTTCGTATGTTTGCTTTCAAACATGTGTTTTTTTCTGATTTTCAGATTAATTTTGACGCTGTGACACAGAAATGACAGTGCTAAGAGCCGTCCTTTCTGTGACTTTTAATCCTGAGAAGCATTTTAGTCCAAATCCGATTCCTGTACATGTACTTGATTTTATATTGAATTTTAAAATGTGTCCAGGAATTTTCGGACACCTGGTATTTTTGGTGATTCTAACTAATAAAATATGCTACGAATTCAATTTTTCAAACACAGCGAAAAACTGCCTAACCCGGGACTCGAACCCAGAACTTTAGACTTACATTGTCAATAGTCTACCGTTTGAGCTATCTGGGCTGGCAACCGATGAGCACATTTCTCTCAGATAACCTTATTGGTAATAACATCGGTCTGCGATATAGACAGCTCAACAGAATAAACCGCCGGCAATGGAACTTCATTCAAACGATGGCAACGTAGATGCACTATTATTTTTAAATCACTCATTCTGATTGGTAACGTTATCATTGGAAAAATTGAATTCGTATGATATGATTGAGTTAAAAATCTTCATATATAAAAGGCAATATCCGGCTCACTGACTCATCATCGCCCAACGCCCAGCCTAAACTACTGAACCTAAATGCATGAAAATTGGGGAAAACGTAATTCTTATCGCATAAGTGAGCAAACACTAAGGAAAGATTTTTGAAACCCCCCCCCCCCCTCCCACGGGGATTAAAAGAGAAAGCGGTCGAAAATTTGAGAGAATGTGGCCATATCTCAGCAGCCGTTTTAGGTAGGAGCATGAAATTCTAGAAAATAAATCTACTAAAAAAATAATTAAATGCGTGTTTCAGCGATTTTAGAAATAGCCCCTCCCCTAAAAGCTTAAATGGGGGGGGAGTCTAATTTTTTTTAATATTTGGCCATATCTCGGCAATTTTCAAAATTTTTCAGAAATCCTCATGAGATATATCATCGGACCACTCTTTCATATTATGAACCTTTCTATCCCCCTCACAACCAATTTCTCCACCCTCAGGGATTAAATTTTCTAACTCAGCTCCAAATTAAGCTACAGCGAGATTCGACCTCATTTGAAGGTTTGATAGAAGGCGAAACTCCTCACAGACCTTCAATTGGTGGGGTCTATTTTGACCCCAGACAGTCAGGGGGCATTCCTCCCCTCCCTTAACTCATTTTTTCATCACTAGAGGGCCTTTAAAAATTTTAATTTGTTCATTACTGTCCCACACAATTTCCCGCAAATTATGAATAAAATTTACATAACAAATCTCAACAATTAGCAGCTTCTTCCCCATTTTCACCCAGTGAGATGGCACACGTATTTCAGATAAAATCGAGTTAAAGATATAAAATCATCCAAATTTAAGGTTCATTTAAGAATATTATCACGGGCCCTGGCAACGGCGGGCGGGACAGCTAGTAATAGAATAAAAATATTTATATTAAATAGTCCCGACCTTTCGTTTTTTTTTCTTTTTTCAATACAAATAAAACCAGAAAGTTCATTACATTAAAATTGTTGGTGCATAACCACATAAAAATGAGAAACATGTTTCTCGGTTTTATGTGGTAAAATTTCATTAAGTAAGTTTTCTCGTTCAAATTATGTTCATTTATGTGTATTTTTTTAAACAGAGGGTCAGCAGCTATGATATTACAAAATAAAACAGTAAGATTTTTTGCTATTTAAAGAAAGTTATGATGAAGTCTACCCGTGCATATAAAAAAAACTAGTTGGATGTGCCAATCCCAAAACTTTCTTCTATCTGATACATCTTAATATTTCAAAACCTAGTTACACATGTTAATACTTCAATATTATTAGTTCAATACTATAACAACTTTGATTTTCATCTTAAATTTCTGCTCAAGTCAATTAAACGGACTAAAAACGAGTTAATCTATATCATGATATTTGTTAAAATTATTAATATTTCCTTATTCTGTCGTTATCAGCAGTTTGCGAATAGCCGGCATAGCAGGAAGCGAGTTCTCGCCGATGCACAATAGAACTACGAAAAATTAAGAAAAGTATACAAAAATCGCTAGCACGGAGCCCCTTTACCGCGCAATATTTCCAAATTCAAGGAGAACCTGTTGGCCAAAGCCAAAAACAAGCACAAACATTTTGGTTCAATTGTATGCATAATTTTATACGCTGTTCGATGGTACGATAATGAAAATGGCACAGAGATCGGAATTATAGCGCCCCCTTCTTTCGGAATTTTTTCAAGTTCAGGGAGGACTTGTTTGCCATAGCCAGAAACATGCACAAAAAATTTGGTTCAATTATATGGATAACTTCATACACTTTTCGAAGGTACAATAATGAAAATGGTACAGACATCGCAATTATAGTGCCCCCTTTCGGCAGAATTTTTCCAAATTCAGGGAGGACCTTCGTGACATGACCAAAAATAAACACATAAAATTTGGTTCAATTCTATGCATAACTTCATACACTTTTCGGCGGTACAATATTCAAAATGGCACAAAAATAGTACAAAAATCGCTATTACAGCGCCCTCTACGAGCGATTTTTTTTACAAATTAAGGGAGGACCTCCTTGCCATAGCCAAGAACTTAAAAATTTTTTTTTGGTTCAATTCTATGCATAACTTCATACACTTTTCGATGGTGCAATATTCAAAATCGCACAAAAATCGCTATTACAGCGCCCCATAACGGCGAATTTTTTGCAAATTCATGGAGGACCTGCTTGCCATATCCAAAAACTTAAAATAAAAATTTGGTTTAATTCTATGCATAACTTCATACACTTTTGGACGGTACAATATTCAAAATCGCACAAAAATCGCTATTACAGCACCCCCTATCGGCGAATTTTTACCAAATTCAGGGAGGACCGGCTTGCCATAGCCAAAAACTTAAAATAAAAATTTGGTTTAATTCTATGCATAACTTCATACACTTTTGGACGGTACAATATTCAAAATCGCACAAAAATCGCTATTACAGCGCCCCCTACCGGCGAAGTTTTTCCAAATTCAGGGAGGACCTGCTTGCCATAGCCAAAAACTTAAACTAAAAATTTGGTTCAATTCTATGCATAACTTCATACACTTTTCGATGGTACAATATTCAAAATCGCACAAAAAACGCATTTACAGCGCCCCCTACCGGCGAATTTTTTCCAAATTCAGGGAGGACCTGCTTGCCATAGCCAAAAACTTAAACTAAAAATTTGGTTCAATTCTATGCATAACTTCATACACTTTTCGATGGTACAATATTCAAAATCGCACAAAAAACGCATTTACAGCGCCCCCTACCGGCGAATTTTTTCCAAATTCAGGGAGGACCTGCTTGTCATATCCAAAAACTTAAACTAAAAATTTGGTTTAATTCTATGCATAAATCCATACACTTTTGGATGGTACAATATTCAAATTCGCACAAAAATTGTTATATCAGCGCCCCCTACCGGCGAATTTTTTTCCAAATTCCGGGAGGACCTGCTTGCCATAGCCAAAAACTTATAATAGAATTTTGGTTTAATTCTATACATAACTTCATACACTTTTGGATGGTACAATGGCGACAGACAGACGGACAGACGGACAGACGGACGGACGGACGGACGGACGGACACACAGACAGACAGACATTTTCTATAAACATGTTTTTTGGAATCTCTGACCCCTAAAACATGCAAATGCGTCGAAAACCGGAAGTCGAAAAAAATTTCGATTACAATACTTTCTTCTATTGAAGATAGAAGAAAGTAAAAATTACATAGATTTTTTGTATATAAAAATTCAAAAACTGTATTTTTATATAATCCAAATTTATTTAAAATAAAACTTCTCTTTCTGTTAGAAAATTTAAACCATTATACATTTAAAAATCAAACTGAATCCCATTACTTCTTTTAACAATAAATATAAGCGTGAATAGATTTAAATTTTGATTTAAGACACGGTGCGGCACTGCAGTGATTTTATTCGGCACCTAAGGAGTTTCTTATTTTTTTTTTCTGCTAATTGCTTCTCCATAGGTAATAATAATTGGATTCACCCCTGAAGAGATTATCTGACTTGACGTCTTATGTCAAATTACAAGTGCATCACTATGTTCTTTAGGTTACACATATGCACAGCGACTCTGCCTATAAAGCTATACAATTTAATTAATGTATGTTATTGAAGTAGACTGCAATGTTTTCTCTATTGAAGATAATTCTGTAATATATAAGGCTCTTTTTTAGTATAGCACAAAATAATTCAATTACATTGCAATCTATTGGAGAATTCCTCATATACAGCGTGTCCACTCTCAACGGTGTCCAATGGCTGATTACCATCCAAAAGTGTATGAAGTTATGCATAGAATTGAACCAAATTTTTATTTTAAGTTTCTGGCTATGGCAAGCAGGTCCTCCCTGAATTTGGAAAAAATTCGCCGGTAGGGGGTGCTGTAATAGAGATTTTTGTGCCATTTTGAATATTGTACCATCGAAAATTGTATTAAGTTATGCATAGAACTGAAGCAAATTTTTTGTGTTTTTTTTTTGGTCATGGCACGAAGGTCCTCCCTGAATTTGGAAAAATTCCGCCAGAAGGGTGCGTTATAATTGCGATGTCTGTACCATTTTCATTATTGTACCGTCGAAAAGTCTGTGAAGTTATGCATATAATTGAACCAAATTTTTTGTGTATGTTTCTCGCTATGGCAAGCAAGTCCTCCCTGAACTTTAAAAAATTCCGTTTGATGGGGGGGGGGGGGGAGGCTGTAGTAGCGATTCCTGTGCCATTTGCATTATTTAACCACCGAAAAGTGTATGAAATTATGCATAGAATTGAACCAAATTTTTTGTGCATGTTTCTGGCAAGTCCTCCCTGAATTTGAAAAAAAAATCTGCCGGGAGGGGGCGCTGTAATAGCGATGTTTGTGCCATTTTCTTTATTGTACAATCGAAAAGTGTATAAAATTATGCATACAATTGAACCAAATTTTTACTTACTTCTATCTTCAATAGAAGAAAGTACTGTAATCGAATTTTTTTCGACGGATTTACACGTTTTAGGGGTCAGAGATCCCCAAAAACGTGTTTATAGAAAATGTCTGTCTGTCCGTCTATCCGTGTGTCTGTCGCCATTGTACCATCAAAAGTGTATGAAGTTATGCCTAAAATTGAACCAAATTTTTATTTTAAATTTTGGCTATGGCAAGCAGATCCTCCCTGAATTTGGAAAAAATTCGCCGGTAGGGCGCGCTGTAACAGCGATTTTTATGCGATTTTGAATATTGTACCATCCAAAAGTATATGAAGTTATGCATAGAATTGAACCAAATTTTTATTTTAAGTTTTTGGATATGGCAAGCAGATCCTTCCTGAATTTGGAAAAAATTCGCCGCTAGGAGGCGCTGTAATAGCGATTTTTGTGCGATTTTGAATATTGTACCATCCAAAAGTGTATGAAGTTATGCATAGAATTGAACCAAATTTTTATTTTAAGTTTTTGGCTATGGCAAGCAGATCCTTCCTGAATTTGGAAAAAATTCGCCGCTAGGGGACGCTGTAATAGCGATTTTTGTGCAATTTTGAATATTGTACCATCCAAAAGTATATGAAGTTATGCATAGAATTGAACCAAATTTTTATTTTAAGTTTTTGGCTATAGCAAGCAGGTCCTCCCTGAATATGGAAAAGTTCGCCGCTAGGGGGCGCTGTAATAGCGATTTTTGTGCGATTTTGAAAATTGTACCATCGAAAAGTGTATGAAGTTATGCATAGAATTGAGCCTATTTTTTTGTGTTTGTTTTTGGTCATGGCACGAAGGTCCTCCCTGAATTTGGAAAAACGTCACCGAAAGGTGGCGCTATAATTGTGATTGTCTGTACCATTTTCATTATTGTACCTTTGAAAAATGTATGAAGTTATGCATATAACGGAACCAAATTTTTTGTGTATGTTTCTGGCTATGGCAAGCAAGTCTTCCCTGAACTTGAAAAAAATTCGCCAGAAAGGGGAGCTATAATAGGATCTCTGTGCCATTTTCGTTATTGCACCATCGAAAAGTGTATGAATTTACTCATAGAATTGAACCAAATTTTTACTTTCTTCTATCTTCAATAGAAGAAAGTATTGTAATCGAAATATTTTTCGACTTCCGGTTTTTGACGGATTTACATATTTTAGGGGTCAGAGATCCCAAAAAACATGTTTATAGAAAATTTCTGTCTGTCCGTGTGTCCGTCTGTCAGTCTGTCTGTCGCCATTGTACCATCAAAAAGTGTATGAAGTTATGCATAGAATTGAACCAAACTTTTATTTTATGTTTTTGGCTATGACAAGCAGATCTTCCCTGAATTTGGAAAAAATTCGCCGGTAGGGGGCGCTGTAATAGCGATTTTTGTGCGATTTTGAATATTGTACCATCCAAAAGTATATGAAGTTATGCATACAATTGAACCAAATTTTTATTTTGAGTTTTTGGATATGGCAGATAGGTCCTCCCTGAATTTGGAAAAAAATCGCCGGTAGAGGGCGCTGTAATAGCGATATTTGTGCGATTTTGAATATTGTACCATCCAAAAGTATATGAAGTTATGCATAGAATTGAACCAAATTTTTATTTTAAGTTTTTGGATATGGCAGGCAGGACCTCCCTGAATTTGGAAAAAATTCGCCGCTAGGGGGCGCTGTAATAGCGATTTTGCATATTGTACCATCGAAAAGTGTATGAAGTTATGCATAGAATTGAACCAAATTTTTATTTTAAGTTCTTGGCTAAGGCAAGCAGGTCCTTCCTTAATTTGAAAAAAATTCGCCGGTAGGGGGCGTTTTTATAGGGATTTTTGTGCCATTTTGAATATTGTACCATCGAAAAGTGTATGAAGTTATGCATAGAATTGAGCCAAATTTTTTGTGTTTCTTTTTGGTCATGGCATGAAGGTCCTCCCTGAATTTGGAAAAATTCCGCTGAAAGGGGGCGTTATAATTACGATATCTGTACCATTTTCTTTATTGTACAATCGAAAAGTGTATAAAATTATGCATACAACTGAACCAAATTTTTTGTGCATGTTTTTGGCTTTGGCCTACAGGTCCTCCTTGAATTTGGAAATATCGCGCTGTAAAGGGGCTCTGTGATTGCGATTTTTGTATACTTTTCTTGATTTTTCCTAGTTCTATTGTCCATCGGCGGCTCTTGCAAAGGCGGGAACTCACTTCCTACTAAGCCAGCTATTCGCAAACATCTGATAACAACAGAATAAGGAAAAACTATTAATTTTAACAAATATCATGATATAGATTAACTCGTTTTTAGTTCATTTAATTGACTGAAGCAGGAATTTAAGAAGAAAATCAAAGTTGGTATAGTAATGAACTAATAATATTGAAGTATTAACATGTGAAACTAGTTTTTGAAACATTAAGATGTATAAGATAGAAGAAAGTTTTGGGATTGGCACATCCAACTTGTTTGTGTATGTTTCTGGCTATGGCAAAGAAGTCCTCCCTGAATTTGAAAAAAATCTGCCGGAAGGGGGCGCTGTAATAACGATGTTTGTGCCATTTTCTTTATTGTACATTGTACAATCGAAAAGTGTATAAATTATGCATACAATTGAACCAAATTTTTTGTGCATGTTTTTGGCTTTGGCCAACAGGTTCTCTTGAATTTGGAAATATTGCACGATAAAGGGGCTCTGTGATAGCGATTTTTCTATACGTTTTCTTGATTTTTCGTAGTTCTATATTCCTTCGGCGACTCGAGCAAAGTCGGGAACTCATCGCTTCCTGCTAAGCCGGCTATTCTCAAACATCTTATAACAACAGAATAAGGAAAAACTATTAATTTTAACAAATATCATGATATATATTAACTCTAGATTAATTTTAACACAATTATTCTCATTGGTAAATAAATCATTAAGGTTAGCTGGGTGAAAAAGTTCCACCAGATTCGTCCGGGATAGCTCAAATGGCAGAGCACTGGCGGCTTCAGCCAGGAGATCCCTGGCTCGAATCCTGGTCCGGACATTTTTCGTCCAGTTGGAAATTTATATATATTAACTCGTTTTTAGTTTTTTTAATTGACTGAAGCAGAAATTTAAGATGAAAATCAAAGTTGGTAAAGTATTGAACTAATAATATTGAAGTATTAACATGTGTAACTAGTTTTTGAAATATTAAGATGTATAAGATAGAAGAAAGTTTTGGGATTGGAACATCCAACTAGTTTAATATATCTGACGAAATTACATTTCTACTAAATTTGTGAATGACCCCTTATTTGCAGCAAAAAATATGCTCCAACTTTAAACAGTTATTACTCGGTCAATTTTAATCGTAGAATAACGGAACTTTTTTTTTATCTTATTTGTCAGTGTAACAGGAAAATTTTACTAAATATAACTTATAGGACAGGGGGACGGTATAAAAATTTTAATTTCGTAATTTTTTAAGAAATGTTTTTATTGACACAAATTGCTTTTTAAATATTTATTTACCTCATTTAAAACATTTTTGTAATTGGAACTACATGTCTATGACTAACGGTTTAGTAATATGAATGTACTGAATGATGTATTAGGAATGATGTATATGTGAAAAATGTCCATAATCACTCATCTCTATAATAATAGCCTAAGTCATGTGACTGTCATCAATAGTTCCGGGTTGACCGCTTCACTTTTTATGTGCCAAACAGCCAATTTGGTAATTTAATGTTAGCTGGGCGCAGGTGATAAATCGCCAAATATTGTTCCATCGCCATCATATCATCAGTATTATAATAGTCCATTGCATGCGACCGTCATAAACAATTTTTCAAGAGGTAAATTAAAACAAAGCTTTAATTTTGAAATTAAATGTCATAGTTTATAGAATTATTTATTACTTTTTTTTCTTTTCTTTTCATTCTTTTTTTTTTTTTTTTTTTTTTTTTTTAAGAAATAAGAGAAAATTGAGAGTCATAAACTTTAATCATTTCAGTTTTAAATAAAGTTATGTACTCGTATTTTAAATAAAATGAGTGAAAGTAATGAAATTAATGAAATAAGAAAAAATACGACGGGTACAATGTTTGGCGATACATCACCTGCACTCGGCTAACATAAAAATACCGAGTTCATGATTTCTGTATCAGAATGTTCCAATTTGGCGAAGAATTGAGCAAGTAAATTAAATTATGAATAAAAGTAACATGATACAATGCTTAGCATAGATTTAAAGGAGATCAAACTGGTCGCCAAGGGCGGCTAGTTTTAGTTATATGAGCTTTATATTTCTTGTAATTAGTTAATCATCTAGCACGAGCTATTTTTTTTTCTTTGTAGAGCATTGAAACCTTGACGTGTTGAAATTGTATTATTTCCTTATTCCTCATGCTGGATTATTGAAAAATACGTGTGGAGTCGAGGAACCTGTATAACCGAAAACTAACTGATTATTGAACGTTTTATCTATCCAATACAAACAACAGTTTGATTAGATTATTTTTCACTAATAATATTACAGAAACATCCTCTTTAAAGGTTGGAATTCTGTCTGGAAATTCTAGATTAATAACTGTATTTTGACAGGTAGTTGGAATGTATAACTTTTATCACTGAGAAAGACAGTGTTCGATAAGAAAGGGATTTATTTTCTAACTTGCTGACCCGCCCGGCGTTGCCGAAGTCCGTGATAATAACTTTAAAGGAACCTCAAATTTGTAATGTTTTATATCTTTAACTCTATTTTGTCTGAATTTATACTTTTTAATGAAAAAATAGCTTAAAAATATTGAATTGGAAAAATATGCTATTTGGTATTTTATTTTCTGCGTAATTTTATTTTTGGAGCCTATGCGCACCGAAAGCGAGCGAAATCGCGACGAGACACTTAGGTTTTTACTGATTTCGTCGAAATTTTCACGCATTATATTTTCTAAAAAATATTTCTGTCAGTCTGAACGTTTCAAAATTTTTGTAGGTGATGTAAATCTGGTCTATTGAGATGCTCTAAAAAGATTGTGTTAAAATACGGACGTTTAGTCACTTTTAGCGTAGAAGAAATTACCTCTCTCCGTGAGGCGCGAAGTAACGTGCGTTTGCCGGTGTATTTTAAATGGTTAAAATTAATATTTTTTGAACCGATTGTACCATCGATTAGAAGAAAGTCTCAGCTTTAAGAGCATATTTTTGGTTTGTTGATACCTTTAAAATTGCGCTCTGGAGGGGCGTTGCCCCAAGGGGAAAACGTTTTTCGGAAACACGACCCTTCTTGAATTGTTTTTTCAAAGGATTAACTGCGACATTTTTCTTTAATTGATTGTGGAGTTTGAGACGTCAGAATACGATCTTTTAGAATAGGTTTTCCGTTTTTAACTTTACTATGTAATTTGGTCGATGGAAGTAAAAAAATAAAAATACAATATCCCCAAAATTCCTTCCTTCCTATCTTCATTTCCTCTCGATGCGTAAATAGGGCATCTACGCAAGTGCGAGCGCTTTATCCCTCTCGAAAGACGGAGATTAGTTTTTAATGAGAGTTATTTGTAATTTTTTATTAACAACTCAGCTAATTATTAGAAATTTAAAATCTTGAGTCTGAGGTGCACCAGGCCTTAGGCTAACCTCTCATACATTTTCAGCATTGTATATGCCCCAGATTTTGCTAGCCATCGCAGACGGACACACACACACACAGAACCACAGACCGAGCGAAAATTTCTTTTATTAGTATAGATTCTACTCTACCTTTCTTCGAAAATCACATTGAAATAAATACGTTTTGCCCGTATTAGCCGTATTCTTCTTTTATAGTTTTTAAAAATCGTGAACATTTAAATATAATTTAAATGATGAATCATTCTAAATGTTCAAATTGCTCTTTTTAACCATGTCTTCATTTTAGCCGAGCTCGTTTTAAACGAATTCGACTGTTATAATACATCAGTATATAAATCTTTAAAAACATTACTTTTTCCTGATGCTTCTTTGCATAGACCATTTCATGGGTTAATTTGTTCTTTCAAGTTTTTTTTAGAAATGTTGAAAATCTAATTGCATCATTCTATTATTTTGTTAGTTGTTCATCAATGCTGTTCGAACCGCTCATGTTTTGTATCCAGATAAAGCTAATCCGGGAGGCAAGAGAACAGGCCCCACAGAATTCCATATTGGATGCAGAAAGAACGAAAATGGAGAGTATGCAGACTTTGCCTTCGGTGAGTATGATGAGATGACAGTTTGGATGTGGGCTCTTGCTGAAGATCAGGAGCATTTTTATATGGGAGGATATGGTAATAATTGTATTATTATTATTATTATTATTATTATTATTATTATTATTACTAGCCCCTGGTATGCTATTTCTTTTCCCAGCTTATTTTGTGTCGTCTCTAATAAATAACGTTGCCCTGTATAAGATAGCCGTAAAACAAAAGCCGATGTTTCATTGTGCGATTAAATACTCTACAGCATTTTTTAAAACTTCTAAGCATCGCACATTTTCAATGTTTATACCGTCGTATTGGGGAAAAAAAGTTCTTTTTAATGCAATTTGTTTGAAAACTGCATATCCATTTATTTTTGAAATATTAAATTTTTTTGTAGTTTTTCGCGACATTTGTTTCATTTCGGCAACTCAAGTACTCATTTCTGTAGAAAGTAAAGACAAAATAGTTGAAAAATAGCAAGTATATCTTCTTGTTGCCATTTCCTCATAAAAACTGAAAAAATGTAATAAAAATACGTGCTATTTTGAGAAAAAATATAAATGAATGATTTATGATAAAACATGGAGCTATTACTAGGTTGAGCAAAAAGTTCTAGGAAATTTGTGAAAGTTGCGTTGTTATGCGCAAATTAACAACGAAAGCAACAAAGACTATTCTTCAAAGTAGAGACCATCATAGTCCACGACTTTCTGCCATCGTATTGTCAGATTCCAGATTTGCTGGAAGTACCATGGCGGCTCCTTGGAATCGAAAAATTCTTGACATGCTTCTTCAACTTCATTAAAGGATTCAAATCGTCGGCCCTTGAAAGAGTGTTGCATTGATCGAAAGAGGTTGCAAAGATCGAATAGTGCTCCTATATACGATACAAATTCTGATAACTATTAGATTAAAAATTTCCCAGAACTTTTTGCTCAACCTATTATAAACTATATTTAATTTTAAATATCTGTAATAATGCAAATGACGTCATTTTACATAAAATAAAAGCGCGTGCTTTAAGTCTTAAAACTGAAATATGATTTGCACTACAGTAGAGTCCCGATTATCCGAGTCCCACTTAACCGAGTTATTTTCTTCTGATAGACTAGTGGCTTTTATTATTATGAAACAGCCATTATAAATGAAGCGTTAGGTGAAGATGAAAGAGCAGTCGTAAAAAGTTAGAAACCATAGTTCTAACTTTTTATGACTGCTCTTTCATCTTCACCTAAACGCTCCATTTATAATGGCTGTTTCATAATAATAGAAGCCACCAGTCCGTCAGAAGAAAATGAAGTAATGGAAATGTCGGGGGCGACACTAAATTCTGAAAACGCAGAATTCCTGTTCTTTAGTTATTTATTATTATTTATTCTTTTGTTCTGAGTGATGTTACGCTTTAAGAATGTGTAGAATAGTTGTAATGTAGCTCAAAGACGTTTAATTTTCTATTTTTCAGTATTTTAGGAATGTTAAATAAAATGAGTTATGTTAAAAAACTTTTAATGTTTCTGCCGTCAGAATGCTATTATTGTCCCCTTACAATTTGTGTGCCACTTAAAAACCCAATCCTCAAATCGCAAGTAGCACATATGTTGAATGATTAAATTTGAAATGTTTGTCAGTAAAAGGCTGAGCAGTAGATCATTATGTTAAAAAAAAAGATAAATAAATAAAGCTTCTGGCGTCAGAGTGCCATTATTGTCCCATTACAATATCTGTGACACTTAAAAACGCAATCCTCAAATCGCAAGTAGCACATATGTTAAATGATTAAATTTGAAATGTCTGTGAGTAAAATGCTGAACAGTAGATTTTTATGCTAAAAAACATTTAAAGTGTCTGGCATCAGAGTGCTATTATTGTCCCCTTACAATTTATGAGCCACTTAAAAACCGAATCCTCAAATCGCAAGTAGCGCATATGTTTAATGATTAAATTTGAAATGTTTGTGAGTAAAATGCTGAGCAGTAGATTATTTATAAAGCTTTAAAAGCTCTCTAAAAGTACAATTTCTATGAATAAAGAACATTTATGCATTTTAGTTGAACAACTAAAATACATAAATGTACTTACTCACTATCTATACCGAGGGCTTCATAAACCAGTAAAAATACGCTACATAGAATAAGTCATAGATATAATTTATAACGGTAACTCAAGTATATAATGACTGTCAATAAAACTTGCATCAAAAGCTTATAAAAACTTGTGTATTGAATAACCTCACAGTATCCAGTAAAAAGTGTTAAAAAAGTAAATACAAATGGGCACTGTTTGAAAAAATTTGCTTATTAATTGAGGGGCTCACAACCATAGTAGACCAAGTCCATTTTGAAAAAAATAAAAACTGAGATGGCCCAATTAGAAGGCGCATAAAATTTGTCTTATCCACTCTCACAGTAAACCAAGACTGTAAACAGATGACACATATGATAAAGTATGTGAAAACAAACTTTTTTAACTGTAGAGTGGATAAAATAGATTTTATGCATTTTCTGAATGGACGATCTCATTTTTTTCCAAAATTGAGTTCGTCTACTATGTTGTGAGCGCCTCAGTTGTATTTCATTGTATCAGTTAATTTTAGACTAAATAACAGCTTATATATAGAACTTTATATTTAAATATTCTTTCTTGGTTATATAAAATTAATCCGACATATAAATAATTTTATTTTGAGCTTTAAAAAACAATTATGGTATATACGTGCTTACATCATTTTAATAGAAGGATAATGACGTTTTATTTTAAAATTTTTTAGTTCTTTGATAAAATTCTTAAAATTTGTCACGATATGCATATCTGGTTTTTCTTTGGTAATTTGTCTTCAGCGATATAAGAAAGTGCCAGCAAGCATTTGAGACTTGTGCTGAATTAGTCAGACACCTCCTTGTGTCAGTACTTTATAAAAGGAGGAACATTCCTACGACTTCTAAAGACAGAAAGCATCGTGCCTTATCTAAGACTCTCTAAGTAAACCCTTCGGCAAAGAAGGATCTTATATTAACCTTCATGCTTACTGGCAGGTTTCATCTTTTTACAACATATGAAAAGAATTAAATCAGCAGGTTGAAACTTTTCCCCCTTAAGTTTTGGAAAGATATCGTTTCATTGAAATGTGTTTGCATTGTTTGAATCCTTTTTAAAAACTCTTACCCTTTTACAATTTAGCAGATTTGGATTATTTTATCGGGCATTTGAAGGGATTGTCAATTTTTTGTGTTATCTTTACATATTTTTTTTTTGTTTATTAAAATATCTTTCACAATTCATAGATAAAGTAAATTTCATATGTACTGTTAATATTAATAATTTACTTTTTTATGTCTGTTTATTATTAGTATTAATATATATGTATACATATATTTTCTTATGTATTTCGCTGGATGTACAGATTCAAATTCAAGTAAGTATTTTTTTCAATATCTTTTTTTTTTTTCAAATTATTTGAGTTCATTTTTTAACGAGGTCTTCAGATTACGAATGGTCAAAATATAGAATATATAAAATTGCTACAAAATAACATAACTCTTGTATTAAGTATTGATTATTCTGGTTGTATTTTAATTCAAACATGGACTCATAATAACTCAAAACACTATTAAAGAAAAAAGTAAAGTGTATCACACTTTAATTAAACCCTCATAGTTTTACAATTCTTTTTTTAGAATAAAATAAAATATATAACCAAAACGGAACGTTGCCATTTTCGGAAAAATAAACCTCCACAAAAAATTGATGACACTCAGCTACGGCAGACGACAACAGCATCGCAGGCAATAAAATTAATATTTAACAAGTATTATGTTTTCTGAGACCTGTGAAAATAATCATAATAACGATCTTATTGATCTAAATAGCATAAAGTTACTTGACTTCTGAGACCATCTTTTATATTTTATAGGGGGGGGGGGGAGTAAGTTTGCATTTCCAAATTTCTATTATCCTTTTCTCTTATTGTTATCGTTGAAACAGATAACTTACAGTGGTCAGAAGAGATTAATTAGTAACACAATGGAAATACATTTTCTGAAATAAAGCAAACATGATGAATAAATTTTAAAATGTTGATGTTTAAGTTATCAATTATGTATAAGCTATAAATAATAAACTGCATGAGATGGAGAGATTTATATTGCTATTTTATTTTGTTAAAATATGGATATCACGTAGAATGATGTATTTAAAAGGAAGAATAATTTCTACGTGTATTGACATTGAATTTTTTTGTTAATAATATGCATCAATGAGACAGCGTACAAATACAGTGTAAATAAATATGAATAAAATATTAAACTCGTAAAAAACTATTATTTGGCCACGTCATTGAGATAATTTTTTTTAATGAAACAATTAATTTCCAATAAGACAATTAAAGCAAAACAGTTATTAAAAAAATCACTAATGCGCGTAGAAAATGCACGTAATGATATTGACTGACCTTAAATTTTATATTTCAGAAATATATAGCATTTTGACGCATATTATAAAAAAGTATTATTTAAAGCAAAGAAACATGGCTTCATAATGCTAAAATTCCTGCAGAAAACATTGCTAAGAAACTTGGTGTTTTGAATGACGTTTTCTTTTGAATATTTATTATTAGCATAACAAAATCAATAACTTCCTTTTGTGCTATGCAAAGACATCCAGGGTATTCAGGGCAAAATAGAGGTATACCTATTGTTCGTTATGTTACTTTATAGTTCATTCACTGAAGTTTTTTCAAATTGTTTTTCGTTCTTGTTTATTTTATAATCTTAGAACCTAAAAATGAATTAACTACCATGAAAAAAAATTTTAAACGTGTAAAGGTATTTTGTAAAGATTTTGGCGTGAGCTGATTCTGTCAAAATTCACGATCATACTCAGTACTAATTAAAACAGAATCATTTTTGCAGCAACACAATATTAATGAAAGAACTTTAACTAATAGGAATATGTAAAATCTACCCTATATATATAAAATACTAATGAAACGAATTTATGAAACGGATATATGAAACGACTGAAATTAAACGAATTTATGAAACGATTCTTTGAAACGACTGATTAAACAACTGATTATGTTTCACGGCAATTTCTCCTAAAATATGGAATACATTGCGATGAAATTAACACCAAAAATCCGTATTGATTCACAGATCGCAAAACTGGTATTAGAATTTTTAAATTTGAATTAGTTTTCGAAATATTAATTTTTTCCTAATTTTAAATGCTTTTTTCTAATGATGGCAACTCAAATTTTAATCACAACAGATTTTTTTTTTCATATTTCAGAAAAGGTTATTATTTTAAACTAATTTGGCGACCAGTTTGGCCTCCCTTAAATCTATGCTAAGAACAATGCTTTTTTTTGTATCACGTTATCATTTTATTTAATACAAAATTTTCATTTAAAACTGAAACATATAAAATTAGTGACTTTCACGTCTTTCATTTTTTTTAAAAGAAACGAAACGAAAAATATTAGGCGCAGATGTCATATTCGCACCGGGGTACCTAATTGGCGCCAAAATGGCGTTATTTTGCCTGACATGGTAACCCGGCTATTGTTGCTTATTTATTAATAAATGTTTATTTACCTTTATTTTCTTTTTATTAAAAAAAAATGTTATAAATTGTTTTGTTCTATAGTTATTAAGTAAACTTTTTTTTATTTATTGTTATATAATTTTATAAATAATAGAAAATAATTTTAAAATACATATGTAACTGGTATACGAAAACGAGGTTGGTTTTCGCCAAACAAATATTAAATAATGCAACAAATCATGACATTTAATTTCAACTTCAAAGCAATGCTTTAATGGTACTACTTATTTATCCCGTCGACCAATTTCGCCAAATTATATAAATCGCCAAACAATCGCCAAATTATACAAATTGACATAATTTTTTATTTTAAATAACGAAAGAAAAAATAAATTAGTATAACATTAATAAAAATAGAAATAAAACGTCAAAATAAAAATCCCTTGATGGCGTAATCACGTGTAACTTCCTTAAAGTCAAGTGAATGTGACATTTACGATCAACCATTATAGGCATTTAATCTTATAGTTTGTCGATAGATTTTTGGTCGACGGGATAACAAAGTAGTACCGTTTTAATTTACCACTCGAAATAAAGAAAAAAAAATTATAACTAACGAGTTAAAAAAAAAAAAAAAAAAAAAAAAAAAAAAGCTGTTGGCGAGATTTGCATCCGGCTAACATAAAAGTACCAAGAATTCTTTGCGATCATAGCAACTTTTATGTAGTTTTATTATTTATTTTTGATTCTTTAATCAAAATGGAAACTTTTCATAAGAAAAGCGAAGAGCCGTAATTGTTTATGGCAGTGCAGTTACATGACTTGGACTATTTTAATATAGGGGAAATGATGTCGATAAAATAATATTTGGCGACTTATCACCTGTGGCTGGCTAATATTAAAGTGCCAAAATGGCCGCCTGGAATATAAAAACGAAGGGATCCACCCGGAACTGTTGATGGTAGGGCTGTTAATGATTAGACTTTAGGCACTCATTTAATATTAATTTTATTAATATTAAATGAGTACGTGTTAAAAGTAGGAAAATATTGAAAATTACGTCTTGAAAATTGTATTTACACGTGAATATTAAAAGAGAAAGGGAACTTTAAAATAATATATATATTAATATGCGTTTAACGCTTTCAGGAGCAAGGTACTTCTATTCGTAAAATATTGAAATCAGTGAATGGCACCAGAATTTACAAACAAATTTCGAAATATGAAAATGCTTTTGTTCACTTACTTAATAAAAGAAAAATTTTCCTTTCAATATTCTGGTGCCAATGTGGCATTTAAGAATTCAAATTAAGTGGTCCAAAAATGAACCACCGCCCTTGAAGGGCTTAAAGCAGTAAGTTGCAGTAATTGTAGTAAATTGTATTATATCAATCGTTTTATAACGCTGTTAAAAAATACCGGTTGGCAAAGACTCTGTTTACTTAATTCATTTTATTTTAGCTTCTTTTCAAATGTTTAACTGATCTTCTTTAATCAAACACGAAAACAACCATTGGATGTTATACAAGTTAGTGTTATACAACAGCACCAGAATTTACAGACAAATTTATTTTAAAGTACGAAAATGCTTTTATTGACTTACTTGGACACTTGGACACCCAGCCAGGACGCCAACCGTTAGGCTAATGGACCGCATGTCCTGGCGGGAAAACACTCTCCACCAATCCAGCCCCACCTCATTCGCCGAAACAGGCTTACCAACGGCAATTATTTAATCAAATAAAATAGAAAAACAAAAGCACAATCCTGTGCAGCATAGATTCCTGCTATGCCAACAAAAGTTAACAAAAACGCATGTTTATAGGTTCCATGCAAATATAATATAAAATAAAAACTAAGATTAACTAACCTGAATGAACAAAAATTGCATGTTTAGAGGTTACATGCATCTCTGGCAAAAACAAAATTAAACTAAGATAACATAATTCGCATGTTTATGGGTAACATGCAACCAATGGCGTGTCAAAGTCTATACTGATAAATAGTTCATGCATAATGTCAATACAAAGTCCCAAACTTAACGCACCAGATTCACAGACAGAGTCAGAGAAGACGATCCTCAAAGTTCAGTCATTACACTTCAATATCCATAGTCATGTAACATCACGAAAATGAAACTCAGTAAAAGGTCCACTTCAATGACCCTCTACCATCTCCAAAAGTCTGGAACACTGCAGCACTAATGTTGCTCCTTTTTAAAAGCATATATCACTTCCACAATGACCAACGTTCAGATCATCAAATGAATGGCACCCCAATCTTCCGTAGAAGACAGGAAGTCCCAGCTCAAAGACCATCATCCACATACTAATCACTATCTGACAATTGTATAGGATAGTATATTCTGATAAATTAAACAATGGTTGTAGCATACTACAGACACAATATATGATATTTAAGAATTCTGAGTATTATTAAAAACAAGTCAGCAGTAACTGATGACGATCCATGCATCAGGACCAAAGAACCACCCTATATTAGGTTTAAAACTTGTATCTTATGAACGAGTACAATTCATTAAGGACGTTATAGTTAGCACAGAGCTTTCTATAGTTTTCTTTACAAAAAAGAACTCTGGATATATTTTGGCGAACTGTAAGTGAGTTATTAAAATAGAAAAAATAAGGCATTTTGGGGCATCTTCCAAATAAATAGTGTCTAACATTCCCTTTATAACCACAGTCACAGAGGTCGCTATTTCTCTTTCCGATTTTC
This sequence comes from Maratus speciosus, assembly GCA_963932465.1. Classification (NCBI taxonomy): domain Eukaryota; kingdom Metazoa; phylum Arthropoda; class Arachnida; order Araneae; family Salticidae; genus Maratus; species Maratus speciosus. The sequence continues at coordinate 420,514,023 of OZ010789.1, read as the reverse complement.
TTCAGGTACTCGGGAAAGCTGCCATGAGCAGTAATAAAATATTGTAATAACTGGCCTGAACATACAAAGTTTTCATCCACCCTATTTAATACTGTATAAGTGTCTCTACCTTTACCACTATGCCTCCACTCTCTTTGCCAATCCTTTACCGTATTGATTTTGCAAATTCTCTTAATTAAGGTGACAGGAAAAGGAACATTCTCGGTAATATTAGCATTTTCACGATTAATAGCCTCTTTCGCAAGAGTATCTGCTCGTTCATTTCCAAGGGTTCCGACGTGTGCACGGGTCCACCCAATAATCACAATCTTGTCAGGATGCTGTATCAAATTAGTATAAATCTCTTTAATTATCAAATTTGCTGGAAAATTTCTTTGTAGAGCTAGAGTTGAAGATTTGTTGTCGGTATATATATAAACTTTCTTGTAATCGGTATCCAAAAACCAATTAATAGCATATTTAATCGCTATCAACTCAGCCTGATAAATTGAGTTCATCTTATTTAACGAGATTTTAAAATCTTCAATAAATTCACCATACAGATAAACTGTATATGCGGCACCCACGCCAGCTATCATTTTCGATCCATCCGTGTACACGGTGGGAACTTTCTGTTCTTTAATATCATCATCCGATTTATCTGTGATTTGTAGGTTATGCATTGCAGTATACTTAGGAAAATCATTTGTTGCAAGATTAATCATTATATTCTGTCTTTTTATTACTACATCCTCATATTTTATATTGTCCTTTCCAATCATTATGTCATATTTCTTAACCAGATATCTTAAACTAATGTGCAAAGGAGGGATTCCGTTTAGTACGCACAATGCATCCGTAGAGACTGTCCTGTATGTAGACAAGATGGTGAGAAGACCTAATCGCTGGCATGAGCTTAATTTACTAAGTGCATGTTCTTTCAAATCTCTGTACCAAACCTCAGCACCATAAACTATCTGCTTTTCTATTACTGTCTTATACCATATTTTTCTGAAGTTCGCTTGGAGTCCTCGATCCCGTTTATCTGTTTTCTTAATGTTTGATGCCAGATCTCTAATTTTTTCTCTGATGTTTTCCAAATGTGAGATCCAATTGAACTTCGCGTCCAAAGTCAATCCTAGATAAGTGATGGTATCTTTAATTGGTATTGAGATGCTGTCAATTTTGAAGATGGGATGCCGATTTTCCAAAACATATCTACCGAAAAGCATGCCCATGCACTTTTCCCTGCTTATCGTTAGTTTCAGTTCATTGCTAATATCCGAAAACCACTTAATACGATCATTCATGTTCCTCTCTAATTCGGCTCTGGTGTCAGCACCAGCAAAAATTACGAAATCATCGGCATAGGACAGAATTTCTTCAAATTTGATCCTGTATTTCTTCAGTAAATAATCGGCGACAATCAGCCACAACAATGGGCCAAGGCAACTGCCTTGGGGACAGCCTTTAAAAAGTGCGAACCAGATGATTCCGTTCGTAAAGCTGAATCCAATTCGTCTATTGCTGATGTAGTTCTTCAAAATTCTTTTAATATAATTCGATATCGGTAAACCATCAATAATTTCCGCAAGTGTCATCCAATCCACCGCATCAAATGCTGCTTGTATGTCAATCGAAGTGATTGCATAGTACTTGTTAGATCTAAGTTTATCTCTTATCAACTCCCTCAAAAAATGGATTGCAGTCACCGTACTCCTCTTCTCTCTAAAGCCATATTGAGCCTCATCCCAGAATCCTATTGATTCTAACAATGGCATTGTTCTAATCTTGATAATTCTTTCTAATAATTTACCAAAAATGCTAAGTAAAGTAATTGGCCTAAACGATCTAGCACTTTTCCCATCTTTGTTCCGTTTACGAAAAAAGATAACTAATCCATTTTTCCATATCCTAGGAAAATGCCCGAATCTAAAACAAGCCGTGAAGAGTTTTCTAACATAGTTTGGGCATGCTTTACAAATATTCTTCACTATTAGAGCATCGATTGCATCATAACCCGGAGCCTTATTATTTTTTTGACAAGACATAGCATATCGCATTTCTCTAGTTGTCACCTCCATTACATCACACGCAACCCTGCCCGTTGAAGTAAAATTAAAAATTTCGGTGGGAATTTTGTCAACGCTAAAATGTTCTTTCATCAGATCCTTTGCTACATCGTCGTATGAATCAAATGGTGTCGAATTATCAAATCTTGTAAAAATAAAATCACTTAGCTTTGTAGCTTTACCAGTGATGTACTTATACAGAGTCCCATAAGTATCCGAAGTATCATGACAAAAGTTTGTCCACGAATCTCTTTTCGCCTTTTTTACCAATTTTTTATATTCTCTTCTATGTTTAATATATATTTCTTTCAAGCTTACATCTTCTGGGTTCCTGATATATCGTTTGTAATGTGCAGACACCTTATTTCTTGCAGATCTTAACTTTTCACTAAACCATTTTATGGTTGGTTTGTAGGACAAAGTACCTTTTCTAAAATGCTTCTCTGACATTTCTGTCACTATTTTCATAAAATTCTCTACGTGATCATCCAAATCACTAGTATTATTAATCAATATAAGATCTTGTAACCAATTTTTCTCAAATTTCCTAATATCTTCAATAAATTTCCGAAAACTTTTATTCTTTGTTTTGAACCTCTGTCGCAATCTAATTATAGGGGTATAATTCAAAGAAAACCTTATGTAACGGTGATCACTGTAGGAGAATATTTTGTCGTCGACAAACCAGTTATTCAGTTTATCACATATTTCCAGACCGCCAAGTGTCAAGTCCGGACGACCCTTCTGTGTGCCTTGCACAAACGAGTGTGGAGCGGTGACATCATTCATGATTCTCAGTTGTTTTTCTACAAGGTGTTCCAGGAATATTTCTGTACGTTCCGTTTGACGGGCGTAGCCCAGGTCCATGATTGGCACATTAAAATCGCCAGCTATCAGGATCTTATCAAAATTGTTAAAATGTGAACCAAGATCCACAAAGTCTTTATCTATATTGTTATTAGGAGGTGAATACTGAGAACAAATAAAAATAACATCATCATTTACATTTAAAGAGATGGTAATGGAATTATCCAGAGCCAGGTTACTAATCACGGCATAATCCCTGTTAGTTATTATGATAGCAGAATTATATCTTAAAGAGAAATAGATTGGCCAGTCTGGTGGAATGCCAGGAGCCTCATAATCAGAAACATAGATATCTTGGCAAAGAACTAGATCTATATTATTAGACAAAACATACTGTACCAAAGCATCGCTTGCATCACCACAGTGATGCAAGTTCACCTGCACAAAATTCAACAAACCAACATGAGAAACACCCGTGACAGTGCCCTTAGCTACGATTAGCTACTATCTTCAGTCTATATTTCTGGAATGCCGGACAATTACTGCTATCAGCACGATGACTGCAATCCCCATTCACATCATCAAAATAACAATTTGAACAACAAAGTGTATCCGATTTACAATCTTTCAAGTAATGATCAGCAGCACATTTAACGCAGTTAACTCTCTCAGTACAACTATTGGACATATGCCCGAACCTCTGACATTTAAAGCATCTGGTTATTGACACAAACTCAACCACCCTATATCTTTCAAAGTCAATGCATATTCTTTTCATTTTCAGTAGGATATTCTTACACTCTTCGTCCACATCTATCAGCCAATTATTTTTTCCCTGCTTGGTTTCAATTTTACGTATTATTCGCACTTCCCTATCTGTACCTTTCATTAAACTTTCTATTATCGCCTTCGTAGTTGAGTCTACATCAGAAGACTGTAGCTTTCTTTTAAGTCCCATCATAGTATCTTCCGACGAGCCGTCCTGCAAACACTTTTCCACTTCCTGCTTTACATCCTCCTCTTTAAGTTCTGGATCAACACTTAAAATCAGTATTCTCTCCCTTCTTCTGATCGGAACATTTATCTTCGCAATATCCTTAATCTCTTCTGAATCTGCTAGAGAATCTCTAATCACATCCACCTCTGCTTTGGTCTTATATTTCAGTATCACCCTGTTAGTCTTAGTAGTTATGATGTCCTTTGGCAATGGGAGATCTTTATTCCTTTTATTAACCAACTTGATCTTTTCCCTCAGTTGTGAAACATCTTGGTTCTCCTCGTTCGGTGTCACTATTACCGTGTGCTCATCTCTCCTTTTCTGTATTACTTCCTTAGGTTTCGTCTGGACCTCCTCATTTGAGCTAACAGAAGTTCTACTGATTTTCTGGGCTAAATCTGACATCATTGCGTTATATTCAGCGCGGTCATCAAGTCTTCCTTTCATAACTTTATTGTCCTCCGATATTTTAGTACATTGTTTTAGGATAAAATCTAAAGCCTTCTTTACGCAATTCACAGTTGGTGTCGATATTTTATTACCCCTTGAACTCTTATGTTCTAACAAATCATGAATTTTCGCATTGATATCCATAACTACCTCGATAAATCTTTTACCTTCAGCATTCTTGATCCACTGTTCTACATTATCATCAGCCATCCTACCAATCCTAGAACCCTACAAATACCACCAAAGACTTTTAATACAACCCAAAGACCCTCTATCGACAATAACTATCACAAAAGACCCTCTAACTGAAAAAGCAAAACAAACCACCGACAATTCACTAGCGTACGTTTACAATGAGAACTACCTTTCAGCTTGTATAAAAGATCGTGTGGTCAGAAAAAACAGAAATGATCCAATTAAAAAGCGAAACAGGAAAACACGATTCAAGTATAAGAGAAACAACAGCTAATAAATCACCGGGTAATAGAATCAATAACCGCTGGATAAAAGGATCAGCCCACGAAAACTGCCTCACTAGTCATGTGACACAAAAAGGACTAAAAATACCAATGTAGAGAAGTAATACCACGTGCAGCACAGTCAAAAAAAAAAAAAAAAAACTCACACACCACGTGACCAAACTACACACAATAATTGTAAACAAACAATAACAAGATCGCAGTAACCACGGCAACAAAGACACTGACTACCAAAAATAAAAGTACTCTAAAAAATATACGTCACTACTAAATCTCCACACAATACATCACAAAGCAGAATCACTGTGATCGCAAATGACACCAGCAAGAAAAATATACAGGAAGCAAACAACTAAACACAACTCAAACACAAAAATGGCTACCAAAACAAAATGTCAGAAATTAAAAGAAACGCTCGCCGAAAAACTTCAAAAATAGATATCTCAATAAATAACAAGAATAATTAAACGAAAAGTAAGCGAAAAGAAAGCTCAGGTAAGATTACATAAACAATATTAGTATCAGTAAGAAATATGCATAAATTAAATAGATAATAGCTAACTTAGAAAACTTAACGTTAAAGCGTGTCTTTCGACATGCAAGAATCAGTGTAAAAATTTTTCAAAGTTCAGTAACTACAAAAATAATGCAAATATTTAAATAAAACTCATAACACAGTAAGATAATAGAAACAGGAATAGGATTATGCCAAAAAATTAGAACTGGATCAGATAATTACCCATATAATAGACTTTATCGCAGGAGCACCAAAAACAATTCAACTTCAATGGCGGAAAACTTTATTGACTTACTTGATAGAAGGAAAATTTTCATTGCAATATTCTGGTGCCAATGTGGCATTTAAGAATTAAAATTAAGGGGTCCAAAAAAGAACCACCGCCCTTGAAGGGGTTAAAGCAATAAAGTGTAGTAATTGTAGTAAATTATATTATGTCAATCGTTTTATAACGCTGTTAAGAAATACCAGGAGGCAAAGACTCTCTTAATTCATTTTATTTTAGCTTCTTTTCAAATGTTTAACTGATCTTCTTTAATCAAACACGAAAACAACCATTGGATGTCTTAACAGCAACTGATTCGGCCTTGAATTTTCGCAAACAAAGGGAATTTAATGGGAGCATGGAGATCGCTACAGGTTTTTCATTACAATTCAATCTTCTCTAATCTTTTAAAACCCGATCAGATTAGCGTGCTTTTAGATTCTACTGTGTCAGAACGGGGGTTGGCGACTGTAGCTTGCAGGGGGCAGAACCTCCTAGTAGTTATATAAAGTTTTAAATAGCATTTTTACAAACCGATCTGAAAAATTACAAATACGCTGTTAAAATGCAGCCTTTTATTATTACTATTATTTTAAAAAGAATACGTTTTAACGTGTTTTCTTTCATTTCTGCTTTTCGTTTTAGTTTTCGGCAAGTATAAGCCAAAGATATCAGTTACAGTTAAATATTTTATTTCGAGCAGAAGAAAACTACTGAACCTTCGGAAGCAATCAAAATTGAGATCTCAGTGCTTTGGAATGTTTTCGAGAGCGTAAAAATATATCTTTATGATTAAAATTCCTTTATGAAACTACGTTAAATACAATCCCACATAGCATTTTTAGTTTGCAGAAAATTTGCAGAAGTCTTGCTTTTAAAATCTGCAAAGTTGCAGCAAGCTCAGAATGACAAAGACTGAAAGTTCATAACAAGACGGCAGCAAGATAACGTAAACGCCGAAGTCACCACAATTTGAACTTGCAGCTAACTTTTCGTGCAAGTTAATTTCATGCTGTATCAAATTTAGTGCAAACTAATTGCAAGCAAGTAATCAAAAATACTGCAAAGTAGTAATCTTTCTATGCCACATTAACTGTTTACAACTGTTACACTATAAGTTTAACCCCTTCGAAGGGTTCTATAGACCTGATCAGGTCTATTGAAGTATACGAACCGTTAAGGTGCATGCATCGTTTTTACCACCATGAACAAGATAGGGTAATATTTGTACTTTTCAATTCGAGTCTTTTTTGGTATTTCATAAGTATAGCGTTTAAAAAAAAGGTGCCAGCCGAATAAAATTTCTGAAATTTCTGCGTACCTACTGATTGTCTATTCTCTCAACAGAGGGAGTTTTTGCTTTCGTCACTTTCGTGAATTAAAGACAGTCTTGCCATCAGTTTCACAACAAATAACTCATGCAAGTGGGTGATGGCACACCTTGCGGGAGATTTGCTGCGAATTTATCAATTGAAATTTGTTACGGCAAGATAATATCAGGAAAAATCAAACTTGCTGCTAATGTTCATGCTATCTGGGGTGCGTCTCAAATTTATCTTTACAACTTTTATCCACCATAAATCTTAAACGAAATTAGATAACAAAAATCTGTTTATTATATAATGAACAGAAAGTTCCAAAGTTTTATGTGATGCTAGAAGATCTCCACTTGAGCATTTTTGGTTACACGAACAACGCCAGCCGGCCAGCGCCTTTTTTATGAAGCACACTACCCGTCTCCATAAACGTCTTGTGCCACGCGCGTATTGAGGGCCTGCGTGGTGGAGGTGAATAAAAGTCCGTAAAAGTCCAAATAAAAGTCCGTATTTTATTCAGAAATTCCTTTGGACTTGTGTATCTGGCTTCGTCTCCGTGAACCAGGCCACACACTGGGCCTTTTCCTGTGATGCAGCCATCATCAATAATACACATCTCATGAAAATGTTAAGTAGATCAGATTATGACAAAAGAAGAAAACACATCAACCAAGATACATAACAACTATCACCATAATTTGTAATTAACCAAGACAAGAGATCCTGTTATCAAGAAAAGTGGAAGAGAAACTTCAGTGAGAACAAACTAAGAAACGTGACCAAAAATCAAACGACAGTGATGAATTTACACCAACATCAAAGGTTGGCAACAAGACAAATCGGTGTATACTGGCGGTGGTTGCCCAGTTAGCAGAGCATCGTACTCATAGCCGAAAGGTCGTGTGTTCGAGGCTCACCGGTAGCTAAAAATCTGCCATGTACGCTAATGGCACCTGGTGCATGTAAAATCCGCCGTGGGTGCAAAGTCCTCCAAGTTCCTTTTGAATTATATCTCTGGAGGTGCCCTAGTCAGGTGAAGATCTCGTCACCTGATCAAGGTTCTAAATTATGAAATCAAACTTAAGTAGCGATGTCCCCTCGCTCCCCGTCTTTTTTTTTTTCCTTTCATTTTCGACAACGTACGGACAAATCCAAACAGCATATTTAATAGCAATCTAGAATCGGCTAACATAATAATAAAAGTGTTAAAATAAATGGCGATACAGCAACAACAGCCAAGGTACAATCAGATAGATCTCCGCATGAGACGATCAAGCGGCTTCCGCCCCGCGACTAGGTACAAAACTCGTTAAATTAGGCATATTTCCCAGCAGGTAGGGGGCTTGTCTGCGGTATAATAATAATAATAATAATAATCACTAGTTATGGATCTTACTGGGTCGTACGTGAAACAAAAAACATTCTTTTTTAGTACAAATAAAACTTTATGAGTTACTGTTCTACGCACACAAAACCGAACTTCGCTATCTTATTTCGTTTAGGTTTTATGGAGGATCAAAGTTGTAAAGATAATTTGGGATACTCTATATATTATTTATATTATTTAAATTTATTGTGTGTGTAAACAATCAAGTTAAAATTTTCTTTTCAGTATAATTTAAATTAATGCTTGAAGTATAAAAATAATAATTAAAAATGATTGCATGAAAGTCGGAAAAAAATCTATTTATTATGAAGTATAAATAAGAAAGTTTTGAATTAGTTAGTTCAACATGTCATCGAAACCAATTGCATCAATTCATGACTCATTTATTCTTTTGAAGGAAAATGGCCATTTTTTCTTGTATAAATTACTTCACTTGTACAATATTTTATAGTATTGTGACACTACTAGGAAGCTTCATCCCCTGCTTGCTAACGCTCGTCAATCCCCTTGAAATGCGACTCACAAGGAAGGTCTCCATAGGGCACACTCTAAAAAATCTGAAAAAAAAAATATAGAATGTTCTACTCATGAGGATAGACATGTTTATAAAAATAAATTCGTCGGAAACTCGCTAGAGCGTCCGTAAAAAAAATAATGATAATTTAGATATTTTGGCGATTTATTACCGGTTGGCGATGGAATATAATTTCAAAAAAGACTTTTTTATGTCAAATATTGTTTAAGATAAAAATGTTTCATATTGAACTTGTTTAAATAAATTTAATGTAAATAACTTTACTTTTGTCAGTACTTTTGTCTTTACTTTTGTTTTAGTTTGATTTAACTATGCTTCTGCCATATATGTATATATTTATAATTAAAGTTCACTATCAAGTTTTATGAATTAAAACAAAATTTAAATTAATTAAAATTGTTTCAATCTCAAAATTAAGTCCAAGTGAGTACTGTCGATTCAGTTTTGCTTCTAGTGAAACAACGATTTATTTGTGGTTCAAATGAATAATTGCAGCATTATTCATTTTGCCTTTATTTTGGAATACGCTTAAATATATGAAGATATTTTTTATATATAAAATTGTTTTTTAAGCAATAAAATTAAATGACAAGTAACATAAATATGTAATACAAAAAATGTATTTATGAAATTCTCGCTGTTTAAGTTTAAATTCGTTAAATACTATTTACACGAATTCTAAAAATCAATTAACAAGCAATTTTCCGGTGCATTAAAATAGTTTGCTTTTGGCGAGGAAAAGTATTGCTCGCCAAATCGCGTGACGCTTACGTCTTTTCGCGCCAAATACTCCAAAGTATTTTATTCTTTTTACAGACTTTCTAGTGTAATTCCACCGCTAAATTTGACTGATCCTTTATTAAATACATAAGTAGTTTAATAAGTTTTCATTTTTTCAAAATATTCTGAGTAAGCACGGAAAGGGGACCTACCTTGTCAGTTGTTCAAATTGTGTCTGCTATGTGTCAAATTGTGTCCGGTCTCATCTCGCTTCTCTCGCTCGCGACTTTTTGGAGCAACTTTAGCCAGAATAAAAACTATCATAAATCATTTCGACATATGAAATTTGCAAATTTTTGAATGTAAAAAAAAAGTAATTGAAAGCTTTGTCGAAAAATACAATTATAAATGCATTTAGTTGGTATTACCAATTGGAATACATCATTTTAACATTATAAAATTTACAGATTTTTAAAATATAAAATAATTAACTGAAAAGATTACCATAGAAACACAATTAGTTAAACTTCTGTAAAAACACAACTAAAAATACTTTTATTTGGTGCCACCACTGTATTTTGATCTTCTAGAATTCGATTCTTCCAATGTCTCATTAATGTGTTCAGCCCTTCTCCGTTCATTGTGCCTATAATATTGTACAGCATGGCTTAAATTCACTTCGAAAAACTCTTGTAAAAACATTACGTGATAGAAAAATAATTCAATATAAATCCAATATTATCAACGCATATAATTTAATTTTAATGTCTATTCGTCAAAGTTCGTTCAAGATAAAAAATACAATATCTTTCACTCGCTTAGCAAGTTAACGTAATAGACAAAACATTTTAGATTTGTCTAATAAATATAGATTCAAATACTGATATATATATACAATTATATTAATTTACTTCAATATATTATAATTTATAAATACTGAACTCTAATACTGTATATGATATATGTATTATATTTAGTAGCATCTGACCCCCCCCCCCCCCACCCCCCATATGTAAAGAAACAATTAAAAATATATATAATTAAATTTATTAAGAGTCTGTTAGTATCATACTTTTATATTATTATATTTATTATTATTTATTTAATATTATTATTAATTTACTTAATTTTTTCTGAATTATAATTCAAAAATAGTTATAAAAACATTACATTATAGATGCTAAGACGGGGGGTCCATCTTCCGGTCCCAGGCCCTTTTCAGGCCCATTTGTCGACACAAGGAACCACCCGTGAAACAAGCCCCGCGGCGCGTCCCGAAAGTCGCCGCCAGACAAGCTCCAACAGAGCGGAACCCCGCGCCAACTCCGGTCAAACCGACACCGCTGCCCAGCGCACACGGTGACGGCTATTCCCAAGAAGAGACGAACGGCCGCTACGACAGTCCTCACCACCCAGCTAGAAAAACCAAGTGGTCCCTAAACTTGGTTACTCGAGCCGGTAGACACCGCACACCATCGCAGGAACCAGACGCCTATAAAGACGCTGGGCCCACGGGCGGAACCGAGGCTTCCCGACCCGAATTTAATTTACGGACAGGCCCCCAAGATCAGATACCATTTTCCGGCAGAGACATTTTTGTGGGCCAGCCGATCGGAAAGTTAGTGAGGAGCCCCTAGCTTGAAAACCAGGGAGGACGGGGAAAATCCCTCCGGCCGTAAAGCGACCCAGCTCCTGGCTCTTCGCCCAGTCCACCCGGCTCAACCGACGGAACCCCTCGCGGATCACGCCGGGAGCCAGTTGGCCCAGACTAGGTGCCGTTAGCGACCCCAGGCGGGCACGGAAAGCTCCACCTAGACGGAATAGACTCCGCCTCGCTAGGGGGTTGGATGGAACGGAGTCCCGCCAGCCCCCACCGACTCGACTCCATCCTAGGACAGAGAAGCCAGCGGAGGCCGACAGAAGCCCGCCCACCACTACCTTACCTCACGGCCGTCGAGGGTACCCAGGCCCGAAGACCCCTGACCCCGTGCAGTGACCGACCGCTACCTTTGTTAGTGCGTTCGAAAGTTAGGTGGAGACACCTCTAGGTCCTCATCACCAGGCGAGGCAAACTCCGGTACCGCATAGACACGGAGGACCTGGATCGGACCAAGAGTTCACCTGAGGCACGATGAGCCGCCGCGTTACCGGCGAGCCTCCGGCCCGATTCCCTGCGGGAATAGCGTTCGATGGTGGACCTGCCGGCCGACCCCCTCCCAAGGGTCACGGCACGACATGGAGCAACCAGAGCCACACTGGCCTCCCCACGCGACCGCTCCTTGGTCAACGGGGGCACCGCCAAACCCTACCACCCTAAGGGTCGACTCACAACTGCTCCAGCTGAGGTCCTCGGAGGGATGAGCCACCCAAGTCAAAAAGTAACCTGGGCGCTGTCCGTAACCCTCGCCCTTCGGTTGCTCCGGGAGTCCCTGCATGGCGTTCCCGCGAGCCCCGTCGTCACTAGCGAGCACCGAGGACTTTCCACTACAAAGCCCTCACTCATACTTCAGGCTCCCTCTTAGTCAAATGGTGGATGGGGTCCTATCGCCTTAGCTATCCTTTGCCCAGAGTCACCACCCGGCCACCGCCGGCTCTGGGATCAGACTATGGAGTGTCGCTACCCGGCTTGCCCAGAGAACCCGGGTGCCGGAGGTGATGCACGGCACTCAGATGCTCACCTATGCACGACCTCCGCTAACCGTGGCCACCGGACTCAACGCCTGTCGGAGATGAGCCTCTCGAGGAGGTGGCGAATCGTCCCCATCCGGCCCCCTCGCATTCGTACACAACGAACTCTGCCGAGCTTCCGGTCTCCTCCCCCACTCAAGGGGTCGGTTCGGAACCACCCGGAGGGGCGGCCACCATTATAGATGCTAAATGATTATTATCGATATTCTGATATTATTATATTTATTATTATTTTTTAATATTATTATTAATTTACTTAAATTTTTCTGAATTATAATTTAAAAATAGTTATCAAAACATCACATTATAGATGCTAAAGGATTGTTATCGATATTCTGATGAGCAGATTTAGAATTATAAATGTTGTGCTGTCTTTTTTTTTTTTTTTTTTTTTTTTTTTTTTTTAATAAGCATAAATGTGGATCTATAATATGCAAAAATTGCAATAATTCTACATAATTAATTTCAATAGTCTCAGACAGGTGGCAGCACTATATATTTCTACTTAATATTAGTTTAGAAAAAGAAAATGGAAAGTAACTTTTAATTTGATTTATCAACGGTAGACGGCAGCATTATGTAATTATTTACATTCCGTTCCTTTAAAATATTGTTGCCAATTTATATTATTTTTCTTCATTCTTACATGTTTATTTAATATCTCTACTTCTTATGTCTTATTTTGTAATGAATTTACTCTAGGATCCTTCAATTAGCATATAAAATAATTTATAATGTTTAGATTAATTACGATAATTTATAATTATTATATTTATATCATTAATAATATTATTTACTTGGTATGATGATTTCAAACAGTATAGATTCGTTGTTAACTGTGACCCATTAATTAGGCGGCATTTTTGCATTAATTTACGTGATACATGATGACGATTTAGATATGGTGTTGAAAATTCTATTGCTGAGTATAAATTTTTAACTCATATGTTTCATTTCTATTTAATGTTGTGCATGATGTTGTTCTGTACGGGTATTAAATTTATTAATTACTTGTTTCTTTCGTTTTTAAAGGAGTGGTTAATTGGGCAATGTAAGAGATAAGCTTTTAAGCTAACAACTTATTATTTCTGACTCAGAAATTAACCGCATTTTACTAATGATTTCGTAATATTGCCCTTGATAACAAGTTAAGAATCATTAGTTCCAATTTTATTCGTTTATTGTTCTCTTGTTTTGAGATAATTTGTGGTTTTTCTTTTTTGAATTAATGTTTTTAAATTTTGAGAAGATACATTTCGTCCAATGGATTTGTTGATGCTGACATTGATTCATTATTTCAAGTCTTATTTCATTGGTTAAATTGTTTCAGTTACAATTTGTTTTACAATATATTTCAAAAAAATTATGATTCCCTACATATTTTTAATTATTTACTGGTTAAATGATTTCGCCTTCCTAATGATATTTTGTTCGCCAATTTTGAAAATTTTAATTTTTTAATACTTCATATATTGGTGATTAGGATATTGGTTCATTATAGTCGAAGCAATTCATTAATGATTCGTTAAATAAAAAATAGTTGATCCTACTTTATTATGTATGATGTCAGTGTAATGTATTGATACTCAATTTATTAGTTTTTAATCTTTAATAAAAAACAGAAAAATATGATGAATTGTAATATTATATAATGGTTATATGTATTTAGGAATCTTTTAAATAAATATATATATATACAGACAGATTATTGCATAATACATATTTATTTTCTTCTTTGCTACCAGCATGTGATCCTGAGTTGCATCCATTACGTTGTGAAACGAATATTGGAAAAATTTTAGAAAATATGGTAAATAATCTTTTTATCACTAATGTAAATACGTACAGTTTTTTCATCACATTTTTTTAAAATTTTATCAAATACTATTTCTCAAATTTTCATTTTTAGGGTTCCGTACTTAAAAAATAAAAACGGAACCATTATGAGATCACTCCTGTGTCTGTCTGTCACAGCCCATTTACTCGTAAACTATGCAACGTGGAAAGTTCAAATTGGGGGAAGTAATAAAGACTATTGACCCACATATTTACAGATTAATAAATATTCATAAATACATTTAGGAAAAATGTAGAGAGGCTAATTAAGTTACTTGAAAAAAAAAAATCCTTACTTTGTATATAGTGTAAAAGCTTTCGTAACACTGAAATCAAAAATATATTTCATTTAATTTCAGGTATTATATTTCCGAAGTTATAATGGAAAATGTAGTTCAAAAATATGTCCCCCCCCCCCCCCATCTAATTCCGAATCTATTGAAACTAAAATTATGAAAAAATTAGAGGTAGTAGACATTAATTTAAACCTTGCAGGAAAATTATAGCGAATACCCTAGGTGAAATAGTTTTTGAGAAAATCGCATTTTTCCGTTACACTCAAATTTCGATTTATGGGTTTCAGCAAAAGTGTTGAGTAGAGCTGGAGATACCTATCGTAGCAGAAGTATAAAAGCATTGTTGATCATGAATTTCGGGAAAAATCATCGGTAATTATCCGAAATATTAACCGTTAAAGACACGGACGGATTGAATATACATAAAGACAAGGACGACGTACTCTATGCTCCATCGACTTTTAAAGCCTAGATAACAAATTTTAAGGATATATTTATGTAATGTGTCCAATAGCAGTATAAAAGCAATAAATGTCAAATTGTTAAAAACAGACTAATTTAATGAGAATGAATCACATAAATACTATGGGATTCGAGACTAGTTTCCATTGAATGTCTCTCTCAATGCACCTACTATGTCTTTAAAGGTAAACTAAAAACCTATATGGAATAACAAATATACGGAATAGCTATATTTGCTATTACTTAGGTTCCATATATCTTTGAACTTTCATGGTATATCCATTTATACTTTTCTAGTATAGAGGATGCAAAGGAAAGTCCCTTTAACCTGAAAATACTTGTGAACGGAGAGAGCTACAGCTATGCAAGTAAGGTAACGATATACTAAAGCGACCACGCCCGATTTAACGAAAACTACAGCAGCGCCCCCTAGTGGTGAAATTTGGAAGATTGCCACTGCATATCGAAAACGAAAAGAGATAGAGCAAAATTTCTAGTTAGAAAGTTTTAGAGCATCAATTAATTAATAGAATACGACATTTGGTTTACATGGATAAGATAAATCTTCATCTGTTTACCCAAAAATGTCCGAAATCGATGCACTCCATTTTGTGTAAACGTTTGAATGGAATAGTCAGAAGTATGAAGAAATATGCACAATTTATGCTATAAATATGTACTTATCTCAATACATTTTGATAACATCACACGCAAAAAAAAGACAAACTGTCTCACAATGATAAAAAGTTAATATTCAGTATGTTCGAAAAGTTCGCCATTGCCCGCGATACACGTTTGTATTCGTGAGAGTAATTCTGCATGCACATTTCTCAGCATGGAACGTCTGTTGCAAGCCTCTTCAATACGATGACATAGATTTAACCCTTTCAAGGGCAGTGGCTAGATGGTCTAGCCTCCTAATTTTAATTCCAAAACTGACAAATGGCAACAACAATATTTTAATGAAATTTTGCTTTTGTAATGAAAGTGCAAATTAGCGGGTTTTTATTTTCTGAGAAATTCGTTTGAATATTCTGGTGCCAGTCAATTATTTCATCAGTTTACGAACAGAATTCTTCTGGCCCTGAAAGGTTTATTCTAAAATTTTAAATGCATTCGAAATTAAATCTTTACAGACATTACAGCACAGTAAGACGTCACAATCTGGAATTGTGCACTGCTACATTTCCGGAATGTGAATAAGCAGAGTAGAATCGTCACTCATCGATTTCGGACATTTTTGGGTATGCAGGCCACAATTTATCTTATCCGTGTGAACCAAATGTCGTTTCGTACTAATTGATTGATGTCTAAAACTTTCTAATTAAAAAATTTGCTCTACCTCTTTTCGTTTTCGATTTGCAATGGTTGTCTTACAAATTTCGCCACTAGGGATGCTGCCGTCGTTTGCATTAGGCTGGGCGTAGTCGCTTTACAGTACCGTTACTTTACTTGTATATCTGTAGCTCTCTCCGTTCGCAAGTATTTTCAGGTTAAAGGGAGTTTGCTTTGCACCCTGTATACTATACAGCTATACCTAACCCTACGTTGTATAGTTTTTACAAAGTCTTAGTATTCTTTTAGCAACGGTATTATTTTAATAATACACTTACTAATTAATATATTATTGTACGGAACCCTCTTGTGCGCGAGTAATACTCGCACTGGACCGTTTATTTTTTATTATGCGTCCAATACATGTTATTCTTCACTGTAAAAGAAAATATGACCAGTTTTCCTGTAGGAATCGGAAAAATAGTTGCCCTTATCGTACCGGAAAAACTTCTGACGCAGCTCGGAATAAAATCCGTAAAATACCGTTTTATTGACTATTTCCTTTTTTTTACGGATTTTATTCGGAGCTGGGTCGGAAAATTTTCCGGTACGATAAGGGCAACTATTTTTCCGATTCCTACAGGAAAACTGGTCGGATTTTTTTTACAGTGTTGTTTTATATTTATGCATGTGTACGTTACCTATATGCGCGTGCACATATTATTATTCAAAGTTATAAATAAATAAATATGTATATATATATATATATATACATACATACATAAATATATTGTAAAAAAAAAAAAAAAAAAAAAAAAAAAAAAAAAAAAAAAAAAAAAAAAACTACGTGGAAAAGTAGCAATGTTTGTGACAGTTAAATGAACCTTATAATTATCCATCAACCAAGAAAAATTTCATTATCGTCCGAAATCATTTATAAAACAAGTGGGTAAGTGTGATCGCACAGAGGGATACGTTTAATATGTCTTTTAAAACCTTTTATCCTTAAACTAATAACTTAAAATTGTTAATTTATAATTATTAAAATTCTTACATAAATGGCAGAAACATTACATTTAATTTTAAAATAATTAAAAAATATATTTTTATCATATTAAAAATATTCACGTAAAATTATGTAAATAAAATTAAAAAAATAGAATATTTTTAAATTCATCAATTTCAAAACTTTAGCGGGGGTATCAATAAAAAATAATTTTTTTAAAAGCAAGAAATTGTTTAAAGCATATTTAAATTGCTGAAATAATTAAAAAAACCCTCCATATTAATTCATTCCCTTTTCAAAAACTCACTAGATGGTGCCAAAAAAGAATGTTATATTAAAATTCTAAATAAAAATGAAAAAAAAAAAACCCTTCCAATTCCTCAATAATCTTGTAGATAATTTGAAAAAAAAAATTGTCCATAGAAATCTATTATTTCAAAAAAATTGCCTGTAGATGGCAACAGCAAACAAAAAATATTTTCTCCAGGGGAATCCAATATTTATTCCTCTGTATCCAATTAATTATTAAAAATGGGAATTTTTTTTATATTAAATATGGATTTGATTATATCAACTGACATGTTAAACATTAATTGTTACTAAATGTGCATTTAAAAAAAATATATATAAGTGAATAATTCTCCGGATTTTTTTTTAATTGAAATTTCAGATTTTCTCTGTCTGAAATAAAAGAGATTTTTAAATTTACCGCTGCGCAAAAAATAAATAAATAAGTAAAATAAAATAAGCCTTTAAAATTGCTAAAAAAAAAATATATATATATATAAGTGTAAATATGTATTATAAATAAAATAAATAATATGTATTATAAATATTATTTAATATAATATGTATTATAAATAAAATAAAAAATATATATATAAGTGTAAATATGCACTTATATATATATAAAAATATATATATAAGTGAATAATTCTCCGGATTTTTTTTAAATTGAAATTTCAGATTTTCTCTGTCTGAAATAAAAGAGATTTTTAAATTTACCGCTGCGCAAAAAATAAATAAATAAGTAAAATAAAATAAGCCTTTAAAATTGCTAAAAAAACCCCCAGAATATTCTTTTAATTAAATCCATATGTGGTAATAAAAATAAAAATTTTAAAGTTCCACCTGATAGGTTCAAACCCATAATCTGTCTGTGGGGGAGAGATTTGCTTTACAACAGTGCCATAGGTTCTCTGTGATATTTGCTGAATTTAAGATTATGTTTTGGAATCGAAAAAGAAAGAACTCGCCTAATTAAAATAACATAAGAATTTTTTTAATTTTTATGATTTTGGTATGGACAGGGGTATTCAGCTATATGAAAAAAAAAGTCTGTAACTTAAATAGTTTCCTAGTACACGCTTAAGTCTGTAACTTAAATAGTTTCCGAGTACGAGCCTGTGAGGGACAGACAGAGAAGCGAGAGTATAAGGGTTGCGTGAGATGAATAAAACCTTAAAAAAAAGAGCAATCACAAATCCAGAAATATAATAAATTTACGAAGTTTATATTATTGTTTCAGCAGGGGGGGGGGGGGGAATAAAAAACGCCTTTTTTGCTCGTAAATTTAAAAATGATGTTTCTATTAATTTCGGAAATATATTCGATTCTAAGATTTTGATTGGTTCTTTTTCTGAAGGCTTCTAAAGGTAGGAAAAAAATTCCATAATCGTAAGCAATTGCAAGATTACAAAAAATTTTCGTAAATATTTCTCCTACGTCTAGAAATTTTTCTACAATTTTTATGATATGCGTATAGTAATTATTACCGACATTTTTGAACCTACTTTAAAACAATTTCAGAAAAGAAAAGAAAAAAAAAAAAAAAAAAAAAAGCATTTTTAAAATATATTTTCTCATAAACTAAAATTTGATTTTTCTTTTCTATTTTTATATACCAGTAGTAAATAGCTGAAAAATAGCTTCAGACTGTTTAGGTAATGATTTTGAGAAAAATAAAAACACTGCAATGAAAATTCAACGATATGTATCTTATTTTGCGTGAAACGTTATAACATCACGAAAAATTCTGGAAAAACAGGGTGCTCAAGCATTCGGTGATATAGTATGAACGGGTCATCGCAGTCCAAAATCTGGAGCGTCAAGTGCATACTGTATGATGGAAACTTCTACCTCTTTTTTAAAAAATATTATCGCATTTACAACAAATGTGAGAATGTCTATTAAAAGTTTCATTATAACTGTTAGTGATTATTTGAACGGAGACTAATGTGATATAAAAATAATCACATTTAAATCATATAATTAAGGTAAGGGAAATTAGCTTACCTTCTACTTCAGGATCGTCCACGGTAATTTTCTGCTTATCCACGAAAACTTAGTGGTTTATCCATTTATTATGTGAATTATCCATCGTGATTTCACCTGAAAATAACTTGTAAAGGTGTTTATTAAAAATGCGTATTTTGCTCATTATTTGTATGACAAGAATTTTGCACCACCTTTCTTTTTAAATTAATTTTTATATATCTAAAGATACTATGGGGCATTCATTTTTTGCTACTTTCTGGGTTAAAACATTTACAGATACCAAAAAATAATAATACAAAACATTATTTAGACTTGATTAAATACATAAATAAATTCAAGGTTATGTTCATTAATAAAACACTTATTTTTATTTTAAAGTCACTAAATTATAGATATAGTTCTTTATAATGTCAATACTGCAGCTCTATTATGCAAGTGTTTATAACATTTGATTGACAGTTCAAAAGATGAAACAGGAAGTAATGTTCTACTTTCGTAACAGAATGGATGGATGATCTAAGCAATTTTAACTCATTGCAGACATTAAGTGTTTTGAAAAGCAATTAAGTTTATTTATGATAAGTTACATCTATAAAATGGGAAAAAATGGCCATAATTTTTTTTTCAAATAAAAATATGGCCGTTATTATTTTTCAATTTTTTTTTTCAAAAACAATTATGGCCATCTTTTTTGTCCATTCTGACCAGAAAATAAGAGTTCTAACTTTTTACGACTGTTCTTTCATCTTCACCTAACGCTTCATTTATAATGGCTGTTTCATAATAATAGAAACCACCAGTCCACCAGAAGAAAATGAAGTAATGGAAATGTCGGGGGCGACACTAAATTCTGAAAAATCCGAATTCCTGTTCTCTCGTTTAAATATTTCCGTTGTGCCAAGGATTATTTTCCATAAAAATAAAAATCAAATAGTAGTCTTCAAAAGACTGAATTATTTCTCTCCCCTCCCTCCCCCCCCACAGCATTCACAGTAATCGGTACAGTTTATAACAATCAATTACGACATTACACTTAGTGGTTATTAACTCTTTATCTACTGCATTATGATCTAGTGCAATTTTTTCATGTAATTTTTTTTCACTTACTACAATGAAAATTAAAGGATATACATAAAAAAATACTTACCCGTGAGAAATTTAATTCGTCAGAGGTAATTAATTAAAGTGGTGCATTAAAGTACCGTCAGTACACTATGGCTGAAATATTCTCGTAACAGAAAACCCACGTGATATTTCAAATAAAATTTAAACTCTTAAAAAGGCTAAATAACAAGAAGACACTCGCAAATTAACAATAAAAAATATTAAATTGGCTTAGTTTCATTTTACACATGAAAAATGGGTAAAAATTCAAAATTAGTATTAAATAAACAGTTTTTTAGGTTACGATTTTGTTAGCAGTCCTTTAACATTAGTTATTCCTACTTTATTCTAGTTTAGTATTTTCCTTATGTTATTAGTTTAGCCTTAGCATTAGTTATGCGACACCTATATTCCAAGGACAACATGTTATCTCGCATCTCCATATGTGCAATATATGAATTTACATATTTCATTTCTAGCATAGCGAAAATGAGCCGGTATCACAACATTTTCGATTTACTATAAAAATTAATAATAAAACAGAAAAGAAATACCAGAAAAAACATTAATACACTACAATTTAATTATAACATTATAAAGCAGATAAAAACGATGGATAACTGAACAGACGAAAAGTAAACAAGAAGTTTTTCTCCAACACCCAGTGTACTGGCGGTACTTATAAGTACCGCTCAGTAATTCAACTTTTAAATCAAATACATACACCGCCTATTTAAAATAACTAGTAGTCAAATTGTATTCTATGATCATAATGAACACATAAAAAAAAATCCATCACTTACCTCATGTCCTTTACTATGTTTGCTACAATAAAAAGTCAAGCGTGATAATCTGTACAAAATGTCGGCACAAAACACATCGATTGTTTCAAAAATAACCTCCTTCCTCGCTAAAATAACGAACCTAGAACTACTGCTGCCATATGTCATAAAAAAGTGGAGTTAAAAGAGTCTTTTTGCAAAGTACAATTGTAATATTAATAATATTCAGTATAGGATGGAAGTTTAAAGTGAGTGGTACTTATAACTACCGTTAATAGATAAAGAGTTAACAAAAAAAAAAAAAAAAATTATCCATCAAGCACATTTTTGAAACGCTACCCAACGCATTTAGAATACTGTAACAAAACTTCACCCTTAGGTGAAGTGAAAGATGATGTCTAATTAAGCAATTTGGAAAATGTGCCTACCACAGCTGAAAATCTAATTTCAGTAATTACTATGTACGAGGGAAAAGCAGTAAGTTGGTTACAAATGCATATGAGAGATCGGGAATTAGTAGTAAATTGTTTTCAAATATGACATTAGGTGCCAACACTATCCAACTTTTATTTCCAAATGGTAATTCCGAATTTATGAGACAACATTTGTGCAAGATGACCAGGTGCGTTCAAAAGTTGTTGACGAAGAACGAAGTGGTCGTTTTGTTGAAACTGCGACAGAAGAAACAGTTCGAAAGATTGAGGAAATGATTGGAACTGACAGGCAAACAACAATAGACAACATAGTAACAGCAATAGGGTGTTCACATGGTTTAGCCTATAGCCGACTGATGCAGACGTTAAAAGTGAGGTACATAGATGGCTGAAGCAGCAGTCCAAAGACTTGTATGCGCAGCAGGCATTGGAAAACTCATAAAGAGATGGGACAAATGTATCAATGTAAATGGCGATTATATAGAGAAATAAACATGCTTTTCAAGTATGTGTCTTGGTTTGTCTTTTTTTTATTGGCTTTTGCAACCTACTTTCTGACTTACCCTCGTATAATCGGGAGAAAAAAAAATTCGAATTCTTTTGTGCATATTGCATATGATCTATAGTTTTGTATATATAATCCAGGTAATGCTAAAATTCAGTTCAGTTAGGGAACGCAGAACAAAGTTGAAAATTCCCCTTCAGAAATTTCTGGCAATAAGCAGAAATGTACTCGAATTCTTTTGGTCAGCCCTGTATAGGATCTATAGAATTTATGCACACCATGTAATACACTAAAAAATAAATAAATTTAAAAATACACACCACAAGTGAAACCCAACTTTCAAAACACATCGCTACAAATCACTTCCGCACATAGCTCATACACCGTAGCCGAATTTTTTGTTGTCCCTGTAAATGGACGATAAATGCCACGCACGCCCTATTTCACAATAATCCCCTTGTACTTCTCCTAAGTGATGTATATCAGTTTCAATGTGTTTGAAATGGTATACATCATTAAAATACACTGCAACGCATTGTTCTTCATTGTCCATAATGTTACGGAATTCTTCTGACTGCACCTGTAAACGAACTATAAATAGTATACACGTTTTCCTTATCAAACATGCCATGATAAGACTGAATGACATACCTAAATTTCATGGTAATCTGAATATATTTACATAAGCTTGAGCGTGGACAGACAAATGGACAGACAAATCGAATACAAATACGCTTTTCAACTGTATTGGAAATGTTAAAAATTACTCTGTTGTTATTGCTGTTGAAATATTAAATGCGAAAATTACGGATTTTATTATTGTAAAATGGAGTTCCAAAAGGTGGCACCGTGGTTACAAAGCTTAATGATTACTGAGTATTTGCAACAAAAGGCATTTTTAATTGTAACTAACACGAATTTCTATTCGTAAGTAAATATATAAAGAAATTGTGTTTAAAAATAATCAGATATAAACGACATAAATAAACTGAATATTTTCAAAAAAGGTTATTTTGCAAATGAAGCATATTATTAAAAGACTTTTTTAATCTCTCCACTAAATGCAATTGTTTCGTTTCTGAAACAAAAATTATAAATTTTTAAAGAGTGTACTAATATTTTAAATAAACTTTGGCTTCATCAACGAAGCACATTTGAAAAAAGTATTTGGCGCAATAGTTTTCACTAACTTAAAATCAAAAGCATCCACAAAATACTTTTAATTAAGGGCAACCTAGTGAGGTGTTTTGCAAGTTAATTAAATGTACCTTTTCTTCTAAACCACTCACCCGTTAAACACACAAAAAATTTGTATAGCTTTACTGAATGTATATTTACCAAATTAATTAAGGATATTTTTTAAGAATAAATGCTTATATTTTATTGAGGTTTTGAAAAAAGCACTTTTGTACTGCTTTCCAGTAAAAGAATGAAAAAAATATTTCTTTTAAATTCCCTCTATTCAAATGAAGTCCGATGAGACAAACTAACAGAGTAAAAAAAAATATGAGGATGGGTATTTGATTTTGGAGAAAAGGTACAGTCGTGGAAAAAAAAAAAAAAGTAAACTCCTCCTGCTAATTCTGCAACAAATTATCATAGAAGAAAGTTAGAGGTACCAAACGATTGGAAATAAAGTCTACTTGTAAATAGTTTGCTTAGGGAGCCATCTATATATTAAAACGAACCCAAACTTCGTTTCCCTCCCCCAATAACAATACCTAATTTTGACACCATAAATAAATTCTACATCGCTCAGTTAGCCAAAATCCAAATTTTCATGAAATTCGTACGAAGAGTTTCCGAGAAATTAATTATTTTAATATGAGCCTGTTTTAGGGGCTTTATCCAAATTGAAATTCGTTCTCCATTGTTGAAATGCTGCAGAATAACTATGTCACTTCTATTAATGTATTATTTCTTACCAATAGGACCCTTTCACTCACTTAATATGTTTCGACTATTGCCAGCCCAAATATTTCAATAAAATAAGTAAAATATATTTTTTTCAAATTATGCTTATATTTATGTATAATAATTACAATGCATATACAAAATAATTATACAAAAAAAAAAAATGAACATTGATTTTTTTTCTTTTCATTTTACTAGTAGGTTATCTACTTTAAATAAAAAGTTTTAAACTATGAAACTGAAAAAATTGAAAATCGCTTACTGTATTTTATAGGGCAATGTCGAAATAGAAAGTGCCGACGCTTTAACAGATGCCCTTGATCATTTAAAAAAACTATCTGAAGTACAGAAAGATCCTCCAGGTAAGTTTTTTAAATGCTTTATTTAAAGTACAGTGGTAATCAAACATAAAAAAGTTATAAAATGTGCTACTAGCACAGTAAATAATTTTACAATCATGAGGCAATTAAAATTAAATTTATTCTTGAGTTTAATGTATCATGGAAAAAGAAAAGAGAAAAATGTACACTGTAAAAAAAATAATGCCAGTTTTCCTGTAGGAATCGGAAAAATAGTTGCCCTTATCGTACCGGAATAATTTCCAATCCAGCTCGGAATAAAATCCGTAAAATACCGTTTTACTGACTATTTCCTTATTTTTACGGATTTTATTCCGAGCTGGGTCGGAAATTATTCCGGTACGATAAGGGCAACTATTTTTCCGATTTCTTCCGGAAAACTGGCAGTATTTTTTTTTTTACAGTGTAATACCAGCGCCTACTAACTCTACACTGCAAAAAAAAAAAAAACAAAAAAAAAACGGAATACTGAAATACTACTGGCAATCTAAACGCCAGTCAGTACTATTTCCGTATTTTAACGGGACTTGTTCCTGGTAAATTGCAGAAAAATTTTCGTTTTTTTGGAATTTAACGGAAAATTTTCTGTAATTTACCGGGAAAAAGTTCAGCTACAATACGGAAATAGTACTGGCGTCTAGATTGCCAGTAGTATTTCCGTATTTTAGTCCGTTTTTTTTACAGTGTACTGCAAATCATAATATAAAAATGTGATTAGATAAAGTTGAAAAAGCGTCTACTAATTAATGCTATTCTCAAATTATACCAATTTTAGCAAACTTGAAAATTTTCAATATTGACACTTAATTTTGACATCATATTTTGATTCTTTGGTAAATTTTACCCCCGGATATCAAAAAGGAAGTCATTCGGTCAAGTGGTTTAGAAACAGTGCAGTTTTAAAGTTTTAAACTACTAATATTAAATTTATTTTTAATCTTTGCAAAACACATTGCATTGCGGATAATTTTTTAAGCATAACTCAAAAACTACTTGGCAGAATGAGCTGTAATTTAAAATTCGCATATTTGTGACTTCGTATAACTTTTATAAAAATATATATAAATTAGTATATAACACCCCTCAAAAATAATGGAATGTCGATTGGCGTTTCATTTTCACAAACTTTATATAAACAAACAACATAAAGGTTTTGTTATAGAAATGTCTGTATTGTACAAAAGTACATTTTAAAAATTACAAATCATTTCAACAAATAGAAATGATAAGAATATTCTTTTACTCAATATTCAATTTCTGAAATAATTCAACTTCGATTCTAATCTTTAGTATTAAGATATGAAAAATCAATGAAAATTACGTCATGTTGACAGTCAAATCAATTTTTGTACTTAGTTTTATTAAAGTAAAAATACATTTCAAGCTGAGCATAACGTCATCGGAGCAAACTTTTCAAACATACTTCATATACGTACTTTTATGCTGAACCACAGTGTATTCAAATAAAAATATATTTTCTATCTAATTGCAATAAAAAAAAACATAAAAAGTCATAATGCATAAAAATAAAATAAACCCAATAAACAGTATTCTCGACATGTTGCAATAAATATGAATTTTTATTCTCTTATAAAAGTAAAGTACTCGTGCATAAATTCTTTTACCGAAAATAACTTTCTAATGAAAAATAACATCCAAAAAGAAACGTGTCTGAATGTTTTTCATTATTTCTCTTTTATCTGAAACAATGAAAGCAATATCTGATTGTCACCATTTTGAAGAAATTTCATAAAATACATTTTAAATTTAAAAAAATAAAAAATAATTAAATAATTAGCAAAATCCGTTCTAGAAAGCTCAGGGCGGATGAATAAAAAAAGCTGCTTTGTGTTTTAAATATATAGATGTCACGGTTCGTCCCGGAATGGTTACCTACATTTTCCTCCACTTAGATTATATATATGTAGATAATATATAATAAATATAATATAAATAGTCTGATACTTTTGTAACAAAAAAATATATATACATAAAAATGTATGGCGTTTTGAAAAATGCCACTTTTAAAAAAAGTTGGTCTTTGATGGTTTTTGGCTGCCACCTTACTTTACAGCTTAAGAACTGATGGAATATTTTTTAATTCCATTTTTGTGCTTTAAATTTTATCTTATTTAATATATTTAGTTTGGTGAATCTTTTTGTAGTTTTCTTAGATTTTAATTTTAATTATTTTTTATTTTAGCTTAAATGAATTATTTTCATGCAATATTATACTACAGTTAAACTTAACTTTTTAATGACAATCTAATGTTACGGCGAGTCGCTTACATATCATCTGGATGTAAATGCACCGCAACTAGGAGGCCTATAAAAGATTTTACACTACTCGAATTCTTGCATCTTCAGGATTAGAGACACCATTTTCTTTTGTTGATAATAAATTAAAGTAACGCCATCATAAATCTTTGATGATAAAAGGCTACTATATGAAATGAACTGTAGAAAAATTGATTTTCGCTTTCGCCGGATAATTTTTCTTTTTTGTGTGTGTGGGTGAAAATTTTGTAACTTGTTAGATCGTGATAAATTTGTAAAAATATGAGTTGTGAATATCAATTTTTTTCCCCTGTGTTTTTCCGTACAGAGACAAAAATTTTTCTTTGGATGACAAAGATTAGATTCTGAAACCATTTAATAAAGAACCAAGGACCGAAAAAATTTCTTTAAAATATGTAAAATTCATAGCTGCCAACTATTGTGGATTTTTGCTACCACTATATTTATCAGTAAAAATTGCTTTATTTCATCTTAGATTTTCTGTGATTAAAAGGACAAATTTTACTTTAGACAAATAATGGTAGATAAAATCCATGATATTTGGCATCTATGAAAATTGAAAAATCGCTGTATGAACTGCTGTATGTTAATTGAAAAGAAGATAAAATGGTTTAAATGAGCTAAAAGGTTTAAATCGCATTCCTTTTACAAATGTCAAAAAACGCTAAAAATGGCTTAAAAATAAAAATAAAAAATCTGAAAGCCACGTGCATTAGGACATGTCTCTCTCTCTATCTGGAAATAAATTTTCAGCCTTTTCTTACGATAGACTTTCCTAGCCACCATGCACACGCACATACACACATTTAATAATTGATATGTATTAAATAAGCGTTTATAATTTTGTTATATTAAATATTTTTTGTTATATTAAATATTTTTTGCTATATTAAATAGATTCCATATTAATAAAATGTAATATCTCTGAAAATCATTTGTTTTTCCAAAATTCGTATTTGTTGTTTACAGGATTTAAAATTATGAATTTAGTGGTCCGGTCTTAAAATTAGCCAGGTCTTAAAATTTGGCGACTGCTGATTTATAACTGTATTTGGATTTATTTACTGTAAGTTTGCCTGTAACATCAAATTAGCTAACTTTAACGACAAGTTAAGTAAAAGTTATCAAAACTTATATAATCATTTGATGATAAATTTTAGGATTCTATCCAGACTTGATAAATTATGCTGTATGTTAAAAAAAAAATTGTCGAACATGATATTTTTTGTCATGAAACAAAAAACAATTGTTGGAATACATAGGAAAAAAGTCCTTCCGGCCAGTGCCGGGAGGAAGAGGTAGCTTTCATATTCCTTATTTTAAAAAAGCCAACTTATATTATTCAAACACACGAAGCTCAATTAAGTGGAAACCGAATGTAGGAGATTCAATACTAATTTTTATCAATACAAAATCATTATGAATGAGAATTTCGCGAAATTAGTCAGCTTTATCCAAGCTGCTTTTATTTAAAGTAACTTATATTTGGCTGCCAAATTCGGCGATTTCTTAAAGTGCCTGCCATTTTAAGACAACATGGTGGATGAGGCTAACCAGTGAACTTGGTCGAGACCTTAGTAATTGCTGTGCACATACTCACTCACATCGGAATCGGTTGATATATACGAGTGATGTCGCAGGCAAAAAATCAGATTTTTCAAAATGTCACCCACGTTAGAAATTGAAACTGCTATATCTGAGCCATTTTTTAAGATAAAGACAAACAAAAAATGCTCCTGAATCCTTATATAAAGGTCAAATACTTAAGAAAGAAACCTTTTTCAATTTCTAATTTTTTTGCACTTCACTTTAAATATATATATTTTTTAATTTAATGGCCGCCATTTTGAAACAAGATGGCTGATGAAGCTGGCCAGCGAACTTGGTAATTATATTGATGTAAACTATCCACATGCCTTCTTCCATCGAAATAGGCGAATACGTGTGGTATCGCGAGACAAATACAAGATCGTTTCAAAGTGTTAGCCATGATAGAAATGCAAAGTGCTATAATTCAACCACTTTTTAAGATATAAACAAAAGAAAAAATTTTCAGAAACAAAAACTGCTCCAGAATCATTGTATCCAGGCCAAACACATAAAAAAATCTTTTTCATTTTCCAATTTTTTAATACCTCATTTTAAATTTTAAATTACATTTTTTTTTTTAAAATGGCAACCCTTTTGAAACAAGATGGCGAATGAAGCTGGCCAACGAACTCGGTCGAGACATTGGTATGTACTATGTACAGACCAAGTTACATTCAAATCGGTTCATAAATACGCCTGTTATCGCGTGACAAAAATCAGGTCGTTTTAAAATGTCAGCCACAATAGAAATTCAAAATGTTATAACTCAGCCATTTTTTTTAGATATAAACGAAACAAAACCTGTTCCGGAATCTTTGTATTAAGGTCAAACACATACGAAAAAACTCTTTTTCATTTTCCAATTTTTTGGTATCTCATTTTAAATTTAATTTTTTTTAATTTTTTTAAATGGCCGCCATTTTGAAACAAGATGGCGGATGAAGCTGGCCAACGAACTCGGTTGAGTTATTTGTATTTACTATGTACACACCAAGGTACATCCAAATCGGTTCATAAATACGTCTGTTATCACGTGGCAAAAATCAGGGCGTTTCAAAATGTCAGCCACACTAGAAATTCAAAATGTATAACTCAGCCATTTTTTAAGATATAGACGAAACAAAAACTGCTCCCGAATCTTTTCATCGAGGTCAAACACATAAGAAAAAAATATTTTTTCAATTTTCAATTTTTTGGTACCACATTTTAAATTTAAATTTTTCTTAAAATTTTAAATGGCCGCCATTTTTAAACAAAATGGCGGATGAAGCTGGCCAACGAACTCGGTCGAGACATTGGTCTGTACTATGTATAAACGAAGTTACATCCAAATCGGTTCATAAATACGCCTTTTATCGCGTGACAAAATTCAGGACGTTTCAAAATGTCAGCTTCGCTAGAAATTCAAAATGCTATAACTCGGCCATTTTTTAAGATATAGACGAAACAAAAACTGCTACAGAGTCTTTGTATAAAGCTCAAATACATAAGAAAAAAATATTTTTCTATTTTCAATTTTTTGGTACCACATTTCAAATTTTAAACTTTTTTTTAAATTTTTAAATGGCCGCCATTTGAAACAAAATGGCGGATGAAGCTGGCCAACGAACTCGGTCGAGACATTGGTATGTACTATGTACACACCGAATTACATCCAAATCGGTTCATAAATACGAGAGTTACAGTGTGACATAGGTCATATATATATATATATATATATATATATATATATATATATATATATATATATATATATATATATATGTATATATATATATATATCAATTTTGAACGGAGGGTGGTTTCGGGGTCTGGGGGCCATGATCGATGAAAATATACCAAATTTTTTTGAAATCGCTTTCCTCCGAACGGCTGCAATAGGTAGCTTTTTGTAAAGAAAGCTACCTAATATCGCATACGTGTATCTGTAAAAAATATTGTCAGAAGTTTGATGAAATGTACAGTTGTGTATGTGTGTGTGTGTGTGAGGCGGGGGATGGAAACAAAGCACTACGTATTGTTTCATCATCAAATTGTCGCAGAGAGATACTGTCTGACTAAGGAATTATCACTATTTTCCAAACATGTATGCAATTTTTGACATAGTGGGTGCCTGCTTATTAAAAGTTGCTCTAACTTTCGTTTTTCAAAGATAGCACTCACTTTTGATGCTTTACTTGAGTTTAAAAGGTATAGTTTACGCATTTCATGTTATTTACTTCATTTTTTTTAATATTTAAAAAATACAGATATTATATAAAATTCCTTTATTAACATTGGCATTTTAATCTTAGGAAGTGATAATGAAGAGGACAAAAATGCTGATAATAGATATAAAGAAGAAGTTCGGACGCTGGTATCTATAGTTGAAAAACTGATCAATATGACGTGGGATAAGCCGGATAATTTAAAAGTTAAAGACCTTGAAAATATGATAACGGTAACAGTCATTTCGCACAACATTCCTTTCACAGAAATAAACTCAAATTATTTTCTTATCTATATACAGGGTGTCCTTAATTTTAATATAATTGTAATTAATTTGAAAAACGTATTGAAAGTTTGTTTGTATGAATGATATTTAATTAAAAGAGTATAAAAAATATTTTCATGTTCTTGTGGAAGAAAGGGATTGGATTTGGTGGTGCATGAATAGATATGGGAGTATATTAAGACAGGGGTCAAATTTCATTATCCTATAAATCATGTTGTTAAAAAAGTGTTTTACTTTTATACAGGGTATCTCTTCTTATCGTCCACCAATAGAAAATTCCTAAACCGTAAGTTTTAGAGGTATGGCTCAATATCAAAACAAAAAAGCGTGTTTTTATGACAAAAAAAAAAAAAAAAAAAAAAAAAAAAAAAAGTTGAAAAGTGATAAAATTTAAAGTATCATAAATCGGTAGGTTTTGATCGTAAAAGAACGGACTTTTACTGTTTTACGGGTTCAAACGGAGAGAAAGTTTTCCATATGTAATAACTACAGAACTCAGGAACCATACAAAATTTAAATTTCATAAATTTAAATGTAATAGCTATTTTGATGTAAATGTTTTTTTCTTTTTAATGATGAAAAATAACCCCTGAAACATTTTTGAATTCCAAGCAACACAATTCCTAAACCGTTAATTTTAGAGGTATGGTTCCTATACCAAAAACAGAAAAACTCTTTTTTAAGGCTAAAATAGTAAAAACTTTATAAAATTCGATAGGTTTAACTCTGTAGATTTTGATTGTATAAGAATTCATTTCTTACTGTTTTATATGTTAGAAAGCAGAGAAAGTTTCTCTCTATTCTAAAAAAAAGTAACTACCGCTGTCACCGCCGCCGCCGCCGCCGGTTTTGAATTTTTTGTGACGGGAGGTCTTTCTTCGTTAATATTAAGAAAAATAATGCATACAAAAATATGAAAATCGGTAGTATTTCACAGAAATGTTTGATAAACACGCTGATGCAGACAGTTTTCAAATCGAAGAATTATTTTAAGATATATTTAATGCTAAAGTTGGACAAAATCGTTCCACAAAAAAAGTTTTATAAGAGCAAAAACTATACATCGGAATTTAATAATTTTTAGATCATTTTATACGTTATAATTTCTCGGTGTGCAGAATTCATATATTTTTTAATTTGACTCATTTTTCGAGGTTTCATTTCTATTTTAAATTCAAATTTTCAGCATTTCGAGAGATATTTTTTACTTATTTTAGAAAATTGTACTAATTTAACCTGTTGCCAACTGTATAAACAACGGAAACAATAACGTTTGCTTCAAATTAAAAATTTATTTACACGTGACTATTATAAACAGAAAAGATACTTTCAAATTAAAATTAAATAATTGCGTATAAAAAGCAGGAACTTATTAAAAATTACGTCATAAAAAGTATACACGTGAATTTTAAAAGAGAAAGGATATTGTAAAATAATAAATTCATTAACATGCGTTAGAAGTCTTAAATAGGAGAAATTACGTCATATTTACGTCACATTACAGTTATTACATAAAATGAACACAAAATAATATTGCAAAACCGTTTAAATTTAGAAATTGCGCTAGACATTTATTTGATATTTTGAGAGGATCTTTTCAATTATTTTTGTTAGGAAAGCGCAAATAATATTTCATTTCTAACAAAAGTATTTTCACGTGAATATTTAAAAGAGAAAGAATAGCTTGATCAAAATTACGTCAGATTAAAAATGATTAATTTAAAATGTCTCATTTAAAAGAACTTTCTTTTCGCTTTGTTAAAAAATACCAGGAGACAAAGTCTCTGTTTACTTAATTCCTTTTATATTAGCTTATTTTGAAATGTTGTTACACGTGTCTACATCATCAAGTTATTTTTATTTCGACGTTTTATTTGTATTTTTATTAATGTTGTACTAATTTATTTGTTCTAAATTACTAAATTATTTCGTTATTTAAAATAAAAATTATGTCAATTTGTATAATTTGGCGAGTGGTTTGGCGATTTACATAATTTGGCGAAATTGGTCGACGGGATAATCAAGTAGTACCGCAGCGGATTTGGCGCTAAAATTCCCCAATCAAAGAGAAATGAATAGAAATCCGTTTATTGGGAGATCGCCACTGTTTTTTAAATTATAATTCAATCTTTCGAAATCTTTTTAAAGCCGATCAAATTAGCGTGCATTTAGAGTCTGCGGTGTCTGGACGGGGGTTGGCGAGCGTAGCTCGTAGGGGGCCGCGCCGCCTAGTTCCGTATACAATAACTACAAACCCAAGAAACATATAAAATTTAAATTTCATATAACTTTTTTAAAAAATAGCTCTCTTGATGCATATGGATTTTGAAATGATGAAAAAGGACGCATGATGAAGCGTCAAGTCCTAAGAGCATTCTGAAGCATGTTTGAATTCCCAAGAACGCTCTAAAATATTTTTGAATTCCTATAACAACACAATTTCTAAACTGTTAGTTTTAGAGATATGGTTCAAGGACAACAATAAAAAAAAACTCTTTAAAAAAAAAAAAAAGACTGAAAAAGATAAATAATTATAAAATTAAAAGTATCATAACTCGATAGGTTTCGATCGTAAAAGAATGGATTTTTTATTATTGTATTTATTGAGCGCAAATAAAGTTTTCTATACAAGGTCTTGCCGAATTCGACAGACAAATCCAGAGGGTTGATAGTAAGCATCAAGAGGGTGAAAAATTACCATAAAATATGTGGTTCTAAACGACGTATTTAATAAAAAATACAGGGTGCTCTACCTTAACTCAGTTTGGGTTGACGATAATAACTTTCAGTAAACTGCAGTATATTATAATAAAACTTTTAATACACAATCTTGCCTTTATTGCAAATGTGATAATAATAATTTTAAGAAGAAAGAAAAAATCATGCGAGAAGCATAGATTATGAAACACTTTCCAAGACATCCAGAATAATGTAACAAAATTGCACCGTTTAAAAAATTAAAATTTTACGTCTAATCCAACCATACGGAAACGCATAACACATTTCAAAACCAAATTTCAGCTATTTCTATCTATAATTGGAAAATTGTTTAACAGCCTTACATATAGATTTGTATCTATTAACTACATGCATGCCAAAATTTAGCTCATTTAAGAAATATATATACTTCAGTTGAAAATTTACCTTCAGCTATTTCCTCTAATAAGGAGATTGGTACATGAATACTTTTGTGCAGCCCTGTATATGAGGTATAGAATTTATATATGACGAGCAACATACAAAAAATTAATTAAATTTAGAAACGCATACCGAATTTTAAATCTTACACTCCAGCAATTATTACTCAAAGACAGTACTGTACTGTAGCCGATTTCTTTTGTGTGCCCCTGTAAATGAATAAAAAAATGCTATGGATGCATTGTTCTAACGTGATAGTTGTGAAATTAAGTAATTTATATCAATTTCAATACATTTGAAATAGTGTAATGTCATTAAAATACTCTGCAAACGATATTTCCCCATATACCGTAATATAATGGAATACTTTTGAGTGCCCCTGTAATTGAACTATTATTCCTACATACTTTATATATAATACCAGACATGCTTTGGTTGAACTAAATAATCTTTATAAATTTCATGAAAATCCGAGTATATTTACGGGAGTTAGAGCGTGGACAGACGGACAGTCGTCCAGAGAAACTGAATCCATAAACACTTTTCAACTTTGTTGGAAAGTGTTAAAAAATGGTATAAGTTTCCATCATACGCACCAGTAGTATGCACTTTACGCTCCACAATTTGGATTGCGATTACCAATTCATACCGTATCTTCGATTGTTTAAGCACCCTGTTTTTCGAGAGCTTTTCGTAAAGTTATAGTTTTTCACACAAAGCAAGGTACATACCGTTGTATTTTCATTGCAATGTTTTTATATTCCTCAAAATTATTAACGTCAACGCAAGTTTCGTTAGTATGAAACACCCCGTATTTATGACTAAATAAGTGGTTTGCAGCCCCATTTCGCTATGGAAATTGTTTATCCTCTTGATGCCAACTATCACCCCTCTGAATTTGTCGGTCGAACTGGGCAACACCCTGTATAATAACTGCAGAACCCAGGAACCATGCAAAATTTAAATTTCAGAACTATTATAAAAAATAGCTCTTTTGACGTAAATGTCTTTTAAAACGATGAAAAACCTCTGAAACATTTTTGAATTCCTAAAAACATTCTGAAACATTTTTAAATTTCAAAGAGTGTAAGAACATTCTAAAGTATTTTTTGAATTCCTAACAGCACAATTCCTAAACCGTTAATTTTAGAGGTATGGTTCAGAATTAAAAATAGAAGAAACGCTTTTTTAAGGCTACAAAAGTGGAAAATTTATAAAATTGAAACTATCATAAACTGGATAGGTTTTGATTGTACAGAAGAATGGATTTTGTACTCTTTTACTTGTTAGAACACAGAGGAAGTTTTCTAAATATAAGTTACAGAACCCAGGAGCAGCGTAAAATTTAAATTTGACATAACTTTTAAAAAATAAACGGTCAAGTGCGAGTATTACTTATGCAAAGAGTATTCCGAAGAATAAAAATATGAATTTGTAATTGTAGTATTAAAAGAAAAGTTTCTAAAAGAATAATAAGACTTTGTACGAAACTATACAACGTAGGGTTGGATATAACTTTATGTGCTAGAAAAGTGTAAATGAATACACCATGAAAGTTCAAAGAGATATGGAACCTAAATAATATCAAATATAGCTATTCTGAATAACTCATTTTTTAATATTATCCTAATATGTTTATGATGAACTTATTTCGGTACTGTCAATAAAAGCAATGTATATTTAAACTTCATTTGGCAGTCATAAAACTAAATAATTTTGTAACAACTGGAAATGAGTGCAAAATAAATTATAAAATTCCATATTTACATACAAAAACGAAGTTAAGTTGTATAAAAGAGTGCAAAAATGGTTCAATATTTTAAAAAAAATTACCTGTTTCAAAGAATTTAACACAACATACAAAAAAGAAAAAAATAGTTTTAAGCAGTTTAAAATATCACAAAAAAGTCCTTAATGTTGTTAAAACAAACTAGAGTATTTCGTTTTGCTCAAAAGAGATAGCTTAGTTAATAACGTAAATTTTTGTTTGCAAGCTTTTAGAAGACTTACCAGTATGGAAGGCTTTAGAAAAAAAAAAAAAAAAAAAAAAAAAACTTAAGAAATAAGGTAAAGATAACTAAGTATCTAACCGTCAGCGTATTTGTTAGGTTGTTTATTTAGTTAAAGCAAAGTAGTTTTAAAAGTCAAAGAAGATTCCAAAATGAAAGTTTTCAGAGGGAATAAAAGGCTTGTAATATTTTATTGTACTTTTCACACGAACTCTTTAACTTGTGACCAATATGTACTTTCTTCTGTTGCAGTTGAAAAAAAAATTAGCAATTGAATAAACTGTTGTAAATTATTATGAAAACATTTCTGAAAAATAAGAAGCTTTTAAAAGCACTTGGAAAGCCCTATATCTACTATGTTAAATTAAAAGGTATACCTTTTCTGAGGAACTGCCGAATATATTCACTTGAAAACTCTTATATACATAATATGAATAATTCCCAATAAAGTGAAGTCGACTTTATAAACAGATATTCTTTAATTATTTTTTAGAAAATTTTTGAATGAAAACCACTTTTAAATAAAAAAAAAACTTGCATTTTTTTAAAAAAAAACCTTTTTTATGAAAATTTTGTACATATGTTTGTAACGAAAGTTTTCTTGAGATTGATTAGGGATATGTGTAAAATATTCATTCACGATGACACAATAATATGTAGTAATTACTAAGATTCTACTTGGCGCAGAATGATATAAATTTAAAAGCAACGTTAAAAGCGCCAGAATATACAAACTTCGAGCAGACTAGTTTCGGTAGGCTTTAGCCTACGGTCCTCAATGCAAAGATTAACGGAAAATTGCTCAATTGTATAGAAGGGAAGCGGATTCAACTGAGAAGTTCATTAGCCAATTGGGAAACAGGAAAATACGGGTACCAGCGAATAGGAGAATAGAATAAGTAATGCCACCAAAAATTTGAAAAATACTGGTAGTAATTAAGCAAAAGAAGATTTTATTAAATACTTCCAGCAATCTGTTAAAGGGGGAATAGAGAATTCCCTATTAACAATATTGTCAAATAGTGAATTCGCTATCCCCCCCTTTATCAGATTGCTGGATATATTTCATAAAATCCTCTTTTACTTAATTACTACCAGTATTTTTCACATTTTTGGTGGCAGTACCTATTCTATTCTCTTCTTGGCTAATACCTGTATTTTCCTGTTTCACCGTTGGCTAATGAACTTCTCAGTTAAATCACCTTCTCCTCTATATAATTGAGTAATTTTCCGTTATTCTGTGCACTGAGAACGGTAGGCTACCGAAACTAGTCTACTCAAAGTTTGTATATTCTGGCGTTTTTAACGTTGCTGTTAAATTTATATAATAATACGTAGTAGTTTCTATAAAAAGGTACATTGAAGTTCAAAAAACAACATTTTGAGAAAATTGAGTTTAAAAGTTATGTATGTAATCTTTATGTATGATGTAAACAAACTGAATTACTTAAATGTTTTAAACTTTTTGTTGTTGTAGAAACAGAAGTAATATACCATTCGAAAAGAAAAAAAATGAAGGATAATAAAAAAATACTTTTTTTCACGAATTTGCTTTCCAGCTGACCTTTTAAAAAGACAATGCATTCAACTATTTATTTAAGTGCGGGCGGTGACAAGAGAAATGATTATGTCATCGAGTTATGAGATGAAATTATGATGTTGGACAAGATTAATTGAGTAGATGAAAGAATGACTGGTCTGCCTGGCAAATCTTTGTACGATTTGAGCAGCAGGGGCGTCAACTCGTGATTTTAGCGGTACTGTCACGTCAACGAATTCCGAAATGAAACTGATGCCATATTAAAGCTTCTACATAATATTTTAAATATATTTTAGTCTGCCAGGGCATATCCTAGTAGGAAACCTGAGCAGACAAAAATTTATGACAGAAAATTACGTCAATGCTACTCATATGGAGATTCAATAAATATAACATTATATTATTGCCCTGTATATTACTAAGCCATCAAATTTAAAGAGCAATTAATTATATAGGAAAAATTTATTAATAGTACGTGAAAGAATGATTGATCTGGCGCGGTGTCGCTTGCTGCAGTACGAGCAAAATGTGGCGCCGATTCTCCATTTTGACAGTCCTATATCGCATCATGGAGTTCGGAAATAAAATTTTAACACATTGAAAGTACCAATTAGCACGCTACAAATATTTCTGCCTGCCTCGTGATATCTTGGTAAAATATGAGCAAAACAGGGCGCCAATTTTCCATTTTGGCTGTGCCAAGATATCATGAGGCAGACTGAAATATTTGTCGCTTTCTAATCGGTAGCTTTAACGTGTTGAAATTTCATCTCAAAACTCGATGATCTGATATTAGTGCCAAAATCGAGAATTGCGCCCCGTTTTGCTATTCGAAAAATGGAACTTTCACAATTCTTAAACTACTTTATAGAATGACATTTCATTTGATATCCTAAGGTAAAGTTGGCCATAAAAGTCAAATATGCTGTCAAAATTGAGTGTTCATATTGCAAACTTTACAATTTGGTACAACTTTGGTATGAAGATGACCTCCTAAGCTGATTTTTGTAAACATAAATTGGAAGAAGACATAATTTCCTGCTTATTTTTCTGCTTTTGGGAAACTGTACTTACCATTCCTATGCATGTAAAATCTGTGGTATTGAAAATCAATTTTCTGTGTTGTTACCATTGTGTGGGAAAGAGAACAGTGCGGGAAAATCTGCACTTTCTAGTTACATTAAAAATTGTTAGTGTTCCTTATTCCTCCTAGAGACTATCTGCGGCTTCAGTGTACATATAAACACTTTGTTCGTATTCCTATCTATCCATTCGTCTTTCTATCTGCCTGCGTATTCCTAAGAAGAAATAATCCAATTGCTACGAATTTATTTCTTTATCGTTACCAGTATATTTTTTATCCAAAATGTCCACTCTAAACTTTAAAGTATTAATAGAATCATTTAAAAGAATTACAAAACACTGTTGCTGTAAAAAGTTAATGTTTAAAGTATGCCTTACATGCTAATTTTTTAACACTTTTAAGACAGTAGAAAAGTGTTTATGAATTCATTTCATCCGTTTGTCTGCTCTCTAACACTCGTAAATATACTTCAATTTACAGTGGCTCCCAAAAGTGTTTGTACACTTTAGAATTTTATACTAAAAAAGAATTTCCCCGGAATTGAATTCGAATATGAAGTCCGATACAGTAAGCTCCGTCTAAGGCGGAATAGATCGGGACCGAAGAAATTTTCCGCCGTAGACAATATTCCGCCTTATGCAAAATACTCCCCACCGGAAAAATAAAATTAAAATAATTAAAAAATTCCCAAATTGTTTTTTATGACCGCAACCTTTAATATCAATCTTTAAAATTAAGATTTTAATGAAATTATACTTTTTATTAAATTTATTCTCTTTAATAATCTAGAAAAACATTATTTGAAAACTGAAATAAATGGTATCGATATGAAATTACTTCAGTTCTAGAATTTAATGAAAAACATTAATGGTGTTATTACACGAGGAGTCAAAGTCGCTTGAAATTCAAAGCGTCTCCATGTTATTCCTATGGCTCCAGGGGAATCGCTTCGAAAGCAAGCAACTTTTTTTCTGCCGGAGCGTCTTTGACGCCTGAAACGAAGCGAGTCGCCAGTAACAGCCAATCAAATGCTCAGAAATCTGACGATGGAAAAGCTTTTTCTCGAACAGCCAATGAAATGTTTTGAAAACGAAAAAAGGGGTTTTCAAAAGCGGGAAATCAGAGGAGTCGCAGGCGATTTTTGTCGCTTGCAATTTTTACGTGTAATAACACTATAACAATTACAAACCTCAATTTTAACGAAGTAGTTTAGAGACTCGGAAAATAATCTTTTATCAATTCTTTTTTTTTTTTTTTTTTTTTTTTTCATTGTGTTTACCATGCATTCTTTAGTAACACATTGCAAGTCACATTGTGTTACTGATATTTATAGTTAAAAATTATCATTTAAAAATATTTAATCATAAAGTTAAATCAGGTTCTTGAATTAACTTTACCCTATTGCGAAATTTATCAAAATGTTCAAAAGTATTTTATGTACAGTCGTGGAAAAAAAAAAGGTGAACACCCCATACTAACTCTGCAAAAAATTATCGTAGAAGAAAGTTATTGGTACCACACGATTCGTAATAAAGTCTACTTTTAAATTATGCATACAAAATTGGCTTAGGGGCCCATCTACCTATTAAAACGAACCATAACTTTGTTTTTTTTTTCAATAAGAGTACACAATTCTGGCAGCATAAATGAACTCTACACCCTTCAATTAGCCTAAAAACAAATTTTTATGCAATTCGTACGATAAGTTTCC
Organism: Maratus speciosus; assembly: GCA_963932465.1. Classification (NCBI taxonomy): domain Eukaryota; kingdom Metazoa; phylum Arthropoda; class Arachnida; order Araneae; family Salticidae; genus Maratus; species Maratus speciosus. The sequence continues at coordinate 420,473,697 of OZ010789.1, read as the reverse complement.
GAGAAATTAATTATTTGAAAGCGAGGGTATTTTAGGAGCTGTATCCAAATTGAAGTTCGGTACTCGATTATTGACTGAGAGAGCTCCCTTCTTGATCAAGGCATCTTAAGTGCACTGCTAGATTATAGGATAACATAAGAAATTTCAAAATATCTAGTCATTTCTATCATAGACGGCTCCTTAAACCACCATCGTGCCGTTTTTTAAGCATTATTTGAAAACTACTTGGAAGAAAAATATAAATATTGGATTTCCATAAAGCGGGACTTAATAAATCCATCCAAAAAATTGTAGATTGCCATACATAATTTTTTCGAATATTAATTTCATAATTCATATCATAAAATTATAAAAATTGCAAATTCAACGTATTTATGTTTGAGTATTTTAGTATTATTGCTGCACAAAAAATTAGCACATTACAAGTATAATTTCAAGAAATATTATTAAAAATATGAAAATGTAATTTAACATTAGATGCAATCTATTTTGAATGTTTATAATTCAAAAGCTTATCATTCAAATGACTTGAAATTTGGTGTCTAGGCATAGTTTGAACCCAAGATTTGAAATATCTTGTTAAAATTGGTTATTGCCATTGAATTTTTCAATGAAAAAATGGGTTACCATTTATTTTCATTGAAAAAAAAATGATGTTTTGGTTCGTTTTAATATGTAGATGGCCCTCTAAGCAAATTTTATAGACATCATTTAAAAGTAGACTTTATTTCCAATCGTTTGCTACCAGTAAATTTCTTCTACGATAATTTGTTGAAGAGTTAGTAGGGGGTGTTTACTTTTTTTTCCCAAGACTGTACATATATCAGTGTTAAAGTTTCATAAATTAAATACGTTTCATTTTTAAAAGATAATTTTTTTTCGCCTTATGCAAAATTTTGGGTTCGGTGGGATTTTATAAATCTTTCTGTTTCCGCGTTAGGCAGATTCCTGCTTACGCAGCATGAATTAATTTTATTTGCTATGGGTTTGCCGGGACTAGGAAAATCTTCCGCGTTAGACAGATTTCCGGCTTACACAGAGTCCGCCTTAGACAAAATTTACTGCATTTTTCCACATCATCCTTATGTTATTCTAATTAATGCTCAACATTTATTTTTGCTATTGGCTGATTTTCTTTGTATATAAGAATGAAAACTGAAGGAGACAGAGAAAGAATACGCCACAATAGCTTCGTACACCGAACATTTTCAGATAAATTCATAATTAAAATTATCGTCTGTCGTATTACTTTTATTTTTGCATTGTGGGGACATTTGAAAGATCGCTTGGCTTTAATATTTGTTTGCTTTCTCCTTAACACATTGTATGCGGGCAATTTTTCGAAAATGAGCACTAAATTTACATTCACAAATGCCACTGTAAATCACAACCAATAAGAAGCAAGCATGCTTGGATTACACCTTCTTTTTTCGTTCGTACAAAATTTCCGGTACCAGTAATAATTTCTGTCCCCAGCCCACAAAAACGTACTTGTACGTATCCCGCATGCAATGTATTAATATTCTATTTATTATTTTTAAATTGCTCGTAGTCGTAACGTAACAACTAACAGCATTCGAAAATTGATTATCTTTCATCATAGTAGTGGTAAATAAGTTCAAAATATTGCTAAATTAGTTAATTTAAACTATTCAGTGATGCAGCATGTGACGAAACGCTTTAAAGAAGAAAATCGAGTCAAAAACAAGTAAGAAAAGGTTATCCAGAAAAGTTAACACAACGTGATCAGAGATTTATAATAAAAATATTGTAAAAAATCCACGTTTAAGTGCTATAAAAGTTACTACAGAATTTAATAAAAATTTCTACTTCAATTTCATCTGAAACTATTCAACAAGTGCTGATATCAGCCGGATTAAATGCGCGTTCTGCCCGTAGAAATTTTTTTGTTAATAAGAAAAACAGAAAGTTTAGGCTTTCCTTCGCAAAATCAAGGATAAATAAACATGAATCATATTGGAATAATGTCTTATTTGCAGATGAAAGTAAATTTGACATATTTGGTTCCGACGGGCGTATAATTGTATAGAGAACAATAAATAAAGAAGTTAGTTCGAAGAACTTATTGGGTCGATTGGAAAGTCGTGTCGCATTGGAAAAATCAATTCATACCTGAAAATTCTATCACTTAATTATTAGAAATTGATTCCGATATCTAATGTCTAATAATTATCGGGCAGAATTTTTCGGTACGAATTGATTTTCCCTACACGACACGACTTTCCGATCGACCCAATAGTTGGAATAGTTAAGCATGGCGGTTAAGGTGTCCTTGTGTGTGGATGCATGGCAGCTACAGGGCTAGGTAATTTTGTATTTATTGATGGCATAATGAATCATGAACTTTATTTAAATGTTTTAAAATACAATTTAAAATTATCAGCCCAAAATTTTAATATCGTAAACGACTTTTATTTATTTATTTATTTATTTTTAATCAAGATAACGATTCTAAGCACACGACTTTCAATGTTCGCCTCTGGTGTCTCTATAATAGTCCACAAATTCTGAAAACACCACCTTAATCGCCAATTTAAACCCAATAGAGCATATTTCGAAAGAAATGGAGGATAGAGTACGAAGACACCACAATAAAACGAAAAACGTACCAGAAATAGTAATGATCAAAGAATGGATGAACATTGATTCAAAAATTAGAAAAAAACTAGTGAAATCTATTCTCAGACTTTTAGAAACTGTTGTTTATACTAAAGGATATCATACTAAATACTAATTTAACGAAATATTACAGTACTATTTACTAATATGTAAAGATTTTTTTTAAGTGTACGAAGACTTTTGTGAAGTAACTTTTTTGTTATTTTTTTATTATTGATTTCTTAAAAATAACGTTTTACTATGTTTTTAAAATATTTTACGTAGTTTTGTTCAGAATGAGTTGTAGTTCTTACTATTAAATGCTCTTTTTGAAATATTAATTTAATTAATGCATAAAACACTATTTCATTGTAGTTCGTAAGCGTACGAACACTTTTGAGAGCCACTGTAGGGGAGACTATCGAGGGTTGACCCACTTTTTACAAAATGATTTTTTATGTTTTAAATATTAAACGTAGAATAAAGTTTTACATATATTTTTATTCGTTATACAATCAGTTATCAAAATAAAATTGCTACATAAGTGTAACATATAAGAAATTTGAAAAATGATTGATTTTAATCATGAGAAAATAATGGGTCAAGGCTCCCCACATACGGGAGGGTTGACCCACTATATGGGAGGCTTGACCCACTTTCTTTTATATTGAAATATTTGTGAAGAGAAATGAATTCAGTTTAAAAAAAGCAAAATAACTTTATGCTACATGATTTAATTATTATAAAAAAATATATTTTTAAAAATATGATGCGTAAAACAAACCTGTTTAGACGCAGTCGTAAGTCAGAGGAGAAAATTTTTGTTTTAAACAGGATTTTGCCTGAGCAGGTATAATTGTACATCAAGAAAATGAAATTTTAACATTTAAGACAGCATTCCGTTTGAGACAGGTTCCGTTTTCACAGGGTTTCATACATTATTATGTCAAGATTTAGGAGCCAGTGTTCCGCTTTTTTGTCTCCTTGTCTTATTTTTTGCAACACTCGACCTGACAACTCTAGTTGTCACATAGTTTGGCTTCATCTCATTGTAACCCTCCTGTGAAATTTATCTACATACCTTCCTAAAGTTTTTCGATCAATGCTATTTTTTCTGCAGCCGCATGAGCACTTATCATTAACATATTTCCCCCTTTCAGAGGCACAGTACTTTTAGTTCTAAAATATTGAAATAAATAACTAGCACCGGAATTTACGAACAAATTTATTTGGAAATGAGAAAAAGGTTATATTCTTCATACATATTAAATAGAAAAGATTGTAGCAAAATTCTGGTCCCATTGTGGCGTTTGGGAATTAAAATTAAAAGGTTTCATAAACATACCACTGCCTCTGAAGGATTAAGACTGCTGCTTTCATACTTTATAGTCCTTTATAGTCTTTTCGACTGTTTCTATTTACCTATTGTAAGTAACATTTAAATGGAAAAAAGTTCCTATCATCTTTCCAATTTATATTTCATAAATTTTTTTCTTGCAGTGGATACTAAAGAAAATTTTCACATCTTTAATCACCCCTGTTTACTGTAGCTTTACAGAATAAATTTACATTATTTATATATATATAACCACTAACCTTACATTATGCACAGTGTATAAAAAAATATTTCCAAAACCACTTATTTATCCCCTTAATTCTCGCTTCCGTGATATTCACGGACTGTGTCTTTTATTCAGATTTTTTTATTCCCACCAGTTTTATAAAATAGTGTAATTGGCTTTATTGTGGTATCATTTTACCTGTCTTTAAATAAGGTGAATATTTCTTTTTTCAAAAAAGTGGTGACAGTAAGTAATTCGAATTTTTATACCTAATTTAATGCGACCGTTAAGGAGTTTAGAGAGCCTTGAGCATCTGGTCAACGCTCCCTCACATTGACTGGGTCAAGCCTCCCCACATTGTCTTTTTCTAAAGAATAGTACATTGTTATGTTAAGCCTATCTTACTGTACAATCTTTATGCCTGGAATAAAAGCTCGATACTTCTGCATAACTTAAAACCTACTTACTTAAATTTCTATGATATATTTTATCTTAAAAAAGCTTACACAGCATTTCTAAGAAACACAACTTTTAGAGTAAAAACCCTTCACAATTGATTTTTTCCACACATATTTCGATTATCTGTATGAAACAAAGACTGTTGTTTGAGCATTCTAGTAGCTTTGGTTGACACCTATTGGTAAAACTCTGAAATTCTTTTAAATATGAAAACTGATGGGTGGGTCAAGTCTCCCGTATGGTCAACCCTCCCCAGGCTTCCCTATATGTTATTGAGAGTTACCGTGGCATGTTCCCTATTGAAAACGAAGTATGCAGCATTTATAGTTCTTCTATGGGGAAAAATCGCTTGCAGTGTATTTTAATGACGTTACGCTGTTAAAAACATAGTGAAACTGATATGTATTTATGATGCGCAGTAAAAAAATATTTTCTCTAAAGTATGCAGTGCAAAGGATTTATCATTCAGTTACTGGGTCACGTAAAATAATACAATTACATACTGATCTACGGGGAAAAGTATTGCAACGTATTTTAATGATGTTACACTATTTAAAATATAGCGAAATTTATGTACATTACTGAGGTGCATTACAAGATGCTTACTTTTCCCACAGTGTTATGCATTTTTTAACTTAAGTGTATTATGTTGTATATATACATATCTATTGATCATATACAGGGCTGCACAAAAGAATTCTAGTATCTTTCATAACGTTAAACCGTGTATTTTATAATCAGCGTTAAAAGCGTGATTTTAATTTTTTAATTGAAAGCAAAATATAAAATTCACCCCAATTTGGAATTTCCATGTTTAAAATGACAAAATTATTTTACTTTCATTGGGAACATAATCTTATTTAGATAGAGATTACAATTATAGTTGCTGTAATTTTATATTTAATTGTAAGATTTTTATTTAAATTTTTTAATTACATGTTAATTTATACATTTATTACATTTACTGCATAATAAAAATGCAGTTATTTTGTAAATTTTTTCAATGTAATTTTATATTTTCATATTTCAAAAAATGTCATCCTTATTTTCCATTATATTTTCAGTCTTTCTCAGAAATCGCAAGCAATGTTATGGAAGAGAAATATACTGAAGGCTGGCAGGATATGACAAACGTTAGTAATTTAATTCATATTTTCGCCGACCATAATACGTAACATGAATGGTTTTGTGCGCTGACATTCTGATAGAGAGGGAATATGTCTGGCTTCCAGTGAATTGTTCAGAAATTTTGATTCGAATTGCTTGTTTGAGTGTTTCATATTAACACGTTCATTGCCCCCATATGATGCTAAAGGGATAACCAGATCGCCAAACTTAAAAAGACTAACCCTGTCGGGACGAGAGTCTTTTACAGAATTTTTAATCATTTATCACCGGTTTTTCAAAACAGAAATGTTTACCTAATTGAATCGGGAAAATGCTCGGATTGAATAAGGCAAAATTTACAATAAAAATTTACTGGTGAGAATAATAAAGGATCCTGAGCATCTTGTGCGGCACGTGTACCTCGAACCACGGCTGATGCTCGCGGCACAGAAGGAAAAATGTCTTAGACACACCGGTGATGCTCATGGCAGTGAATGTGTTAAATTTGCTAGAAATAATGTTAGTTCAAACTAGAGTAATCAGAGTACTCAGTATTCATTAAGAAGAAATAAATATAATAACCCAGTGCATTTGATATACAGCGTGTCCACATGAAACCTCCCTGAATTCAAATGTTAATTGTACGGAAACTGAATTCTAGATTAAGGGGGCTGGTCACTCAGCTTCCGATTTTTCCGCACTAATGTAAAGTCTATGGGCATTTGATGCATTCTTATATATAAAATATCTCCTCTGGAAATTAATATTTTTAATTCCTATTTTTTGTGTACACTTCCTAAAAGACGTTTCTTTTTTTCTTAGCTTTCAAAATATTTCAAAAGTATAGTCTTAATTTTATAGGAAGTGTTAAAATATTACTCACAGTTTGCCCGCTTTTAATACATAAAATATTAAATTTAGCATAGATTTTAAAAATATTTTGAAAACTAAGAAAAAAAGAGACATTCTTTAAGACGAGTACACAGAAAGAAGATGTTAAAAATATGAATTTCCCTTGAAGATATTTTAAATATACGAATGCATCAAAAGTCCATAGACGCAAAATTACGGAGGAGAATTCCGAAGCTCAGTGAACAGCCAGCCCCCTTAACGGTTTGCGGTATCATGAATAGCAACACAACTATAGTTTATTTATGCTGCAATTTTTTTCCGAAACAGTTCATTTTTGTTGTATGCATTATTGATATTTCGTATAATTATCATTCATGCTGGGCAACACGTGGATTGAGATTGACTATCGACTGGACATTTTAAGAGCTACAAACGGAGCCCATATCAAAATGAATACATTGGAAAAATATAACTTTTTCAAACAAATAAACGTTTGCAGCAAAATAAGTTTGTTGTCATGACATATCAATAATGTATGCAACAAAATTGTTTCGTGGAAAAAAATTCCAGCAAAATAAACTTGTTGTGTTGCTATTCATGATACCGCAAACTGTAAATCTTTAGGATTGATAGTTTCCGTACAATTAACATTTGAATTTAAGGAGAGGTTTCATGTGTACCAGGGAGTTCCAAAATCTAAAAACTGGATTTAAGTAAATAATTCTCAAAGCATGTTTAAACCCTTGCCTGTGACGCCCGAACTCAGTTCGGACAACGCAAATGCGCCAATTTTGGAATACCCGACCTAAGTTCGGGCAAGAGAAAAATTGGTGTTTCGATTCCGTGAAGACCGAACTCAGTTCGTCCAATGCATAATATGCAATTTACCATTTTCCCAATAAATGGCGATAATTTCCCGCGAAAATTTCGGCAGTTTTGCGCCATTTGTCGGATTTTTGTAATTTTGCAGCTACAAACAAAATTAAAGAGAAAAAAAATTCCCTTTTTGGCTCATTTTTCTCGAATATATTCCACAGGCAAGGGGTTAAAAGTAGTTTTAACTAGGAAAATAAAACTATTATCTTTGTTCAGTTGTTTTTTCTTTTTTCTTTTTTTTTTTTTTTTTTTTTTTTTTCAAAAGACCTGTTGAGTATGCAACGCTAAATGAAAGAGCATCGGTGTAAGAGAGTATGCCTAATGTATGTTTTAGCTGCTCGGTGTTTTAAACTAGGATACCAGAATTTTAAAAAATATATATAAAGTGTCTTTTATAAAGTTTTTATAAACTTTAAACTTTATAATTTTTTAAGTTTTATATATTTCCCCCCATAAATGTATTATTTAAAAAAAATGTAATAAGCGTTTTAAATCAAGAATTGCGGGAATTGTGTGAACTATAGTCTCCAAATTTGAGAACGCCTCAAATTTCGAGGACGGGGGACCAACTTATTTAAAACCAAAGACAAATCTGTAGGAGCCGGAAATATTAAAGTTTCTTACAATTAGTATGTTAAAAAAATTAATATTATGCACTCTATGTCACAAACATAGGGTGTAATTTTGAAAATAGATTTAAAATAATTAATTTAAATAATATATTATATAATTTTATGTTATTTATGTAAGTAACATAAAATGTGTCGATATAAAATGTGTAGTATCAACAATTTTCTGAAGAGATTATTTTTATCTGGGAGAACTACTAAGAGCATTTTAATTAATTTATAAATTTTCTTATAAATTTAAATAAAATCTTTAACTTCCAATCTCTGAACTTCTCTTTATCAGTGAAATCAATTTTTTTGTTGTTGTTGTTGTTTGATAGTGCTAAAATATATAGTTCAACCATTTATTCTTGAAAATTTAGAAATAACAGAATCACTATATCTGTAATTTAGATGTCCCTTATTACAAGCAATTTTTTATTTTTAATTACTGATATTCTCTGTAACTAAATTACTGTTTGTATTTTGTGTAAAAACGTCTTAATTGTAAAGACTTTGTATACCATACAAAGCGTTAAAAATTTTGTTATATCAAGATGGATAAAAAAAAAATGTTGTAATTGGACAAAATCGAAAATTAAAAATAATTAATCATTTTGAGCTTTATAATACTTAAGAAGAAACCTATAAATATTCATTTTTATTAACAGGAGGGTACTTCTTCGATTGATTTTGTCAATCGAGTAAGTTCTTATCAACTTCACAAGGCATCCCAAACAGACAATGGAAAAGATCCTATAAAACTGAATCCTAATACGCCAAACATCAGTAAGAAAGTTTCATTTTATACTGGTATTTTATGTATAAAAATAAAAGTGAAATTATCTGCAAATTATTTCACATTACATTGTTTTCGTTATTTCAACAAATGTGTGTTTTTTTAATCACTGCTTATCAAGATATTTTAGAATTAAATCAATGAATATTGCATTGAAATTAAAACTTTTGTCTCTAAATTAACAGCAAGAACAAAAACTAATCGTAGAATACTTAAGATCATCTCACAAATATCAATCCCAATTCATGCGAAATTTGACGAGTTAAAAAACTCTTAATAATGTGTAATAAACAAACAAATTTTAATTAAAAAAAATTAATGATAGTATATGCGTAAAAAATAATCAATTTTTTAAAATCTGATCCGTTGTTATATTAAATTTTAGATTTTCAGTTAGGAAAAAAAATTTAAAGGTTGAAGTATTTTGAAATTACTTCTTTTCGGTAACAAAATAAAGTTTAATTATGTGTGATAAATGAAGACTTAATACAGCTTATTTGAATGGTCAACTTAAATGATAAATGTTAAAATGTTGAAAGAGATTTAAAACAATTTATTAAACGTAATAATTAATACCTGGTCCCATATCTTCTCCAACAAAAAACTTCTAAATATGTTCTAATAATATTGCAAAAAATGCCTTTAATAGAAAAAATTGTCCTTCAAGTTTCACGATGTTGTTAAATAGTTGAAAATGATATTTTTTTACTTACTTATCTTTCAATGAATTTCCAATATTTAATTTTTAAGATTGCTCTGCAAAACTTTTTCTAATAAATAACACAGATTTGCATCAGATAGCAACAGAAATCACTGATAAGAAGCTCCAAAGAAAACTTATGTGTGCTTCTCTACTGTGTTTATGAAAGCAGATTATCTGCACTAAGGATATAAGACAGAGAAGGTTGCCCTCCGTGGGGTTTTTTCTAAGGGAATCTAATCCGTATTTATGCAAAGTTCGAAGAAAATAACTGAAACGTCCGAACGGTTAGGCCGATGAGCGTGAGTAAGTTTGAACACAGCGTCTCTCGTCTATTTAAGATGATATTGGTGCTGTTTTTAGGGTTGCTCTCAAATCCACACTGATTAATTTCTTATGTATGTACCACGCCATTTTTATTCGGAAATAGGCGAAAACTGCAGTTATTCTTAGTAGGAAACTAAGAAATTGAATAGCGTTTTTCATTGTTCGATAAAAGCAAAGAATATTTCAGAAAATGTAGACAGATCTTAGTAGGCGTTTTAAGCCGATATTTAGGGACACCGCAACCACGAAAAAGTCCTCATAACGCATCAATTTATCACAACTCAAAATCGAAAATTAAAAGCACTTTGCGCTTTTAAATCATATTAATAATCCTATATGCAATTTTAATGCTTTTGCATGTAAAAATTAGTCTTGGAATGGACCCAAAAGCTGAGCGGTTTAAAGTATTTTTTAAAGACAGTCTAAAATTGTACTGTGAACTTCAAGCAGTTTTAAGGAGTGTTGAGCTTAAACAGTAGAACTGCTTCCTGTTTTGAAGTTCCTCCTAGAATTTTATAAATCTGATTCATCTGTTTTTCAATTTGAGCCAATCTAAAAAATATATGTGTGTGTGCATTTCATTTCCTTTATGTAATAACAACCGAAAATGCGAAAAAAAAAAATCAGTCTTTTAGAAATGCCTTGAAAATGTAAAAAATGACTCTAAAAACTATGGATTTCCATAAAAAAATAGAAAATGATTTATAAGAGAAAAAAATCCTTAAAAATATAATAAAAAAGTGACCTATAAGAGCAAACAAGGTCTCAAATGCAACATATGCTATTGTCATCAAAATCTGAGGGTTGTGTTGATTACCCCTACCAAAATTTATGTACATTTAGGACATTAAATAATTACAAATATAAACAATGTGTTGAATATGAATAAGATTATAGCGCATGTCATAATAACAAGTATATATTTTTACTTATTATTTAAAGTGACTACTCTACACCAGTCTAACCTGTACGGTGTTTTGGCTAGAGACAAACCAATTACTTTTCCTCCAGAAGAAGAAGATAGTGATTATGACGAAGAAGAGTCTAAAAGAAAGAAAAGGGATACAGAAAATGAAAATGAAAATACTGAGGGCGAAGAAGAGGATGAAAATACAGAGCCAAACGTCAGATTCACTATTACGAAAGAACTTTTTGGAGAAATAGATAAAAGTAAGAATACAGGCATTTTGATAAAATTTTCTTTTTGTGCAATAATAATCATATTTAATAAAGTGTATGACAAAACTTTGTGCTGCGACTTTTGGAGGTATCGGAATAAATACTTAGCCCGCTGGATTTTGTTTAAACCTCCAACGACCATAAGTAAACTTATATATATATTTTTTTCAAATTCAGAGGTTGTATTGTATTGTTTTCACTAAAAAAAGTTAATATATATATATATATATATATTATCAAAAAGTACATGTCACCCATGGTTGACACACAAATTTCAAAATCACATCACATCAACAAAAATTAATTGAACATTTGAAATCCTACAAATATCCATTCGACATTTAGTTAACCTTAACATACAGGCAAAAACGAATATGAGTTACTGCTTTTATGCATTTTTTAACCCTCCAAAAAAGAACAACTGAAGTCTTTGCTTGTTTGGAGGAGATACTAAACTTTAGAAGATTATAATATCACAATGAAAAAAAGACATTTATTTTATTTTTTTCCAGTTAGATAAATCATATTTAAGTTTGAAGTAGCACAAAATATTTCAAACGAAAATCAAATTTCAAATGAATTGCTTAAAAGGCGCAAATGCCAACATAGTGAAAAAGATTCCATGCCGGGACTCGAAACTTTCCCCCATCCTGGAACTTCTCACTATTAATATAGTTTCAATCGATTCTGGATTTAATTACGTTTCGTGTTTGTCCCATGTCGGTGGCTCACAGTAAATATTCCATCTTGTGCTGCGTTTGTAGCCTTGCCAACCTGTAATAGTGAGAAGTTCCAGACTGGGTATCGTCCCATGTGGTCGGTAGAATGTCAGTGCGCTATACTGCTGGCTCGGGTTCGAGTTCCGGCATCGAATCTTTTTCACTAGGTTAGCCTTTGCGCCTTTTAATCAATTTATTTGAAATTTGATTTTCATTTGAAATATTGTATGCAAGACGAATGTTTCTCTCTGGAAAAATTTGCAAGTATTAATGAAGTAACACAAGTTGAGGTTTATTCCAGCAGAGCGAAAAATGCCCAGACCAGGACTCGAACCTGGATATCTTGGCTTGCCGTGTTGTTGGAATAAACCTCAAATGTGCTACTTCAGCCTTGAATATCATTTTTTCAGTTTAAAAAAAAAAATCCCTTCTCTTCATTAAGATCTAATTACACGGTATACAGAAGTTTCCGTAGTATCACATACTTCCATCATATAAATACTATAATTATAGATCGGATGAATGAAACTAGCACAGTTCTCAGCCATATGTTCAACAAATAAGAGTGAATTATGCCAGCCAAATACCGTCCGTATAGCTCAATAGGTAGGCACCGCAAGTCAAGGTATTCAGGTTCGAGTCCTGGTCTAGGCATTTTTCACTCTGTTGGAATAAACTTCAACTGTGCTACTTCAACGTTGAATATGTTATAGTATCATATCAGAAAATCAGAGTCATATGGGAGTGTTTTTATGTTTAGTCAAATTCCTACAGATCCCAATAGAGGCACTAAGGTGCATATTCACTTAATATTTAAGTCAAGAGGGCCTTTCAAAGATATATCACCTGTTGGTGAAAATGGGCGTAGGCGGGTTAATGGCATTCTTTTCCTAGAAGTAGGAAGTTTCTGAAAAGTGGGGGGGAAAATCATGTATAATCACATGTTTCATTATTAAAAAAATCGAATTTTCTCTGCATTTCAAATCAAATTGTTAAATCCCTTTTGTCGCGACACGAAATTTCTGAATGCGAGATCGGCATTGACGACTAGGAATTTGAGGCGTCTAGAAGTCATCATACCAAAATAGGCGATTGCTTTCGGATCTCGAAGCAACATTTTACTTAATCCTGAATGAAAATTGATAATTATCATTCCCCACATATTTCTTCTTTTCCGCCTTTTACCCTATGATTACCTATACATATGAGATTTTATCTTTAAATAGATTAAAAAAAAAAAAAAAAAAAAAAAAAAAAACGCTTTTTATTTTTGAATGTAATGCTATTAGTCCAGACAATAGGGAATTTTACCTAGCAAAATTAATGGTAGTTCTGAAAATCGGCTTACTTTATGTTTTTTGGGTCGCTGAATCCGAATTTGTAACTTCCCACCAAAATTTTCCCCGGCAACCACCCCCAAATTTTGGTAAAAAGCCCCCCAAAAAAGGTTTTTATTAAAAAAATCAATTGTTCTATTGTTTTAGGGGAAAAGTATCCAGAAATTCAGAAGGTAGACAAAATTTGCAACTAATTAGATATATGACATTATGACTTAGGATGAAGGGGAAGGGGGGTCTGCCTCGGAATATGCGCGCGGTGCTGCGTGGACTAAGTTGCGCAATTCCACTTAACCGCTCACACATTTACATTCGCCCTCCCATCTCCCCTCCGAACATTCCTTATAAGGTTTACTTTAAGTTTTTTGGGTCACTGATTCCGAATTTTTAACTTACCCCAAAATTTCCAACCCCCCCCCCCCCCCCAAAAAAAAAAAAATAGTTGTTATGAACTTAAATTTCTTATTGTTTTAGGGGAAAAGCATTGCAAAATTCAGAAACTAGACAAAATTTGCAACAAATAGTATATATGACATTATGACATGGGATAAACTGGGAGAGAGGGGGCTGCCTCGGAACATTCCCCGCGCGCTTTTCTCAAACACCAAATTTTTTCAAAAAATTAATTTTTTGGGGGGTTGCCGGGTGAAATTTTGGTGGGAAGTTACAAATTCGGATCCAGCGACCCAAAAAACATAAAGTGTGTCGAAATCCAGAACTAGTATTAATTTTTCCAGGTAAAATCCCCTATTAGCTGGACTTCAAAACTTAGTGCACTTAGCGCCGCAGTGCATGTTCAGAGGCAGCTCTCCACCTCCCCGTTCATCCTACGTCATAATGTCATATATCCAATTTGTTAATATAAGTTATATGTTCAATATAAGTTATATTGTTCAATATAAGTTAAAAACAACTATTTGGGGGGGGGGGTTAAAAATTCGGATCCAGCGACCCAAAAAACTTAAAGTAAACCTTATAGAGAAAGTTCGGAGGGGAGATGGGAGGGCGAATGTAAACGTGTGAGTGGTTAAGTGGAATTGAGAAACTTAGTTCACGCAGCACCGCGCGCATGTTCCGAAGCAGATCCCCCTTCCCATTCATCCTAAGTCATAATGTCATACTAGTATTAAAAAATGCTCTGACGAGCACCAAAAAAGGCTAATATGTTTAAGTATGAAAAAGGGTTTGACAAGTGCTTCTAATAGAGCATGAAAAAGGACAAGGGGTCCCTTCTTGGCTGCAGCTCACTGTCAATGCCAACTTTGAAAAAATCATATTTGCGCTTTTTCCATATAAAATAAATTCGCGGTACTTTAGTAAAACTTTCCGTCGCGCTTTACATGTTAACTGCACTGTTGTACTGCGCATGCGTCTGCAATGCAACTTTGTACAGTGCACTGTGTACCATTATTTCTCTATAAATTGTACTACACTGTACATTCCTATTATGCTTTTGATTTTTGAACCTCAGCGCACATTCACACTGTGCTTTTGTACTTCCGTGTTAAAGGTGTATGCGTCTAATGTTCGTTTATAATTTACATGCATTGCTGTACTGCATAGTACATTGTACAGCCACAGCCACTTGCTTTTAATTTCAACAATCAATGAATTAATAAATATAATGTTATGCGTGCACATGTGGAATTGTTCCTGTGCAGAGTGCTGCAACAGTCTGCACTGCACTACAAATCAGTTTTCTGTACAGTTCTACATTGCGGGGGTGCTTGGTGGCCCTACATGAGTGTGATACGCTGTAGGAACTAAGGTTTTTGGTACTATGTCGCCTTACATTCATGTTTAATCAGGCTGCGTCTTTACTGGTTGTGTCTTTACACTACACATTTTTATCGTAACTATGGCTGATTTTTTTTATATGAAAAAAAGCGCAAATATGATTTTTTCAAAGTTGGCATTGACAGTGAGCTGCAGCCAAGAAGGGACCCCTTGTCCTTTTTCATGCTCTATTAGAAGCACTTGTCAAACCCTTTTTCATACTTAAACATATTAGCCTTTTTTGGTGCTCGTCAGAGCATTTTTTAATACTAGTCATTTAAATTTTTTGATAATTATATATTGAATATAAATAAACTTGAGTTGCTTTAAATATTCCCAATACTTTTTTTCTTATTTCGCACAATAATGCACTATTTAACCAAGTTATGCACATTGTTTTAAGAGGTTCCAGGTTTTTTAATCAAATTCACGTTATTTTTATTCATGATTTAATTTACTTGGGCTCCCTTAAATGTAACTAATATAATTCTTTAAACTGATGTTAGTTTTTGTTGCATTAAAATATCTTAGTTAGTTGATTCTCTCTAAACAAGTAAACTCTATTAGTTTACAATGGAAGTCTATAGGAATTTGGCGATATATCACCAAGTTGGTGACAAACTTAGCGGTATTTTGCGACAGAACAGGGTCCCGTATATGGTAACCCTTCTTATAGGTATGGTGATGCATTAAATGCTGTTCTATAACCAATGAGATGCGTTTCATTCGAGCGTTGCCATTAAACAATTAACAAATAATCGCGATTTCTGTGACACATACGATAGCGTAACATATATTGTAGATTATCGTGGAAATAGAAGGTTTAGGCCACATCGTATTGTTTAGTTACACCGGTTATACTAACATCGTTCTCATGTTTTGCTACAATTTCTTTTATTGAACAGTAATTCGCTTAAGCTTCTTACTACTGCTATCACTACGCACTTTTTCATTCTTAGAAGCCATAATGAGAGCTAAAATTAGCGCAAACCTGAGTAAAAGTAAAACAAAAAGTTAATTTTTTTACAGTAATAAAGGTACACAAAGCACTCTGATATGCACACCTTACTCAAAACTTGACTAATAACAAGAGTTATGTGAGGGTTGCCAACTGAACTATTCGGCAGCCTTGGTCGGGAACCGAGATATTGCACGCCAACCGAGTCAAATTTTGATCACCGAAGTTGGACATAAACCGAACTGGTTATAAACAGAAGCGGTCGTGAACCGAGGTTCCTCTTATATTTTGACCTATAAGTTTGCAAATATGGCATTATTTATATATTCAATGGCGATGATCATTAGGCATCTTGGCGATTTTGGCGATGAAACTCATCGATTTCAAAGTAAAGTTCCGGAGTGTACTTGAACCGCCACAGATGTCATATACGCTTCACGTTGACGCGATTTTTTTCTGACGCCAATGGGGTACTTACGCACCGGGGTACTTAACTGGCGCCAAAGTTTTCTTATTTTGCTTGATATGGCAACCCGAATGTTGTTGTTTATTTATTAATAAATTGTTTATTTACTTTTATTTTCTTTTTTAAAATTATATAAATTGTTTTGTTCTATTGTTATTAATTAAACTTTTTAAATTTTATTGTTAATCCCTTTTTAAAAATATATATGAAACTGGTATTCGAAAACGAGGTTTTCGCCAAATTAGCGTCAGAAAAAATATCGCGCCAACGTGGTGCGTATATGACATCTGTACCATACTTGGTACAACTTGATTATCCTGTCGACAAAAAAATTATCGCCAAACTATAAGATTAAATGACAATAATGGGTGGTAGTAAATGTTACATTCATTTGACATTTAACACGATACACATGTTTGTTACGTCATCAAGTGATTTTTAATTCAAATTTTGGCAAAGGTGTCATATACGCCGCATATTGGCGCGATTTTTTTGACGCCAATGTCATATACGCACCGGGTACTTAACTGGCGTCAGAGTGTCGTTATTTTGCTTGATATGGTGGAACAGATGTCATATTCGCCCCATATTGGCGCGATTTTTTTCTGTCGCCAATATCATATAGGCAACAGGTACTTAACTTGCGTCAAAGTGTCGTTATTTTGTTTGATGTGGTAACCCGGATTATGTTGTTTATGCTGTTGATGTTTTCGCCAAATTGGCAACCGAAAAAAATCGCGCCAATATGGGGCGAATATGACATCTGTACCGATATGGTAACCCAGATACAGATGATATATTAAGGAGGTTGGCACAGATGCCATATACGATATTGGCGCAATTTGTTTCTGACGCCAATGTCATATACACAACAGGTACTTAACTGACGCCAAAGTATCGTTATTTTGCTTGATATGGTAACCCGGATATTGCTGTTTATGCTATTGATGTTTTCAAAAATTGGCGTCAGAAAAAAATCGCGCCAATATTGAGCGTATATGACATCTGTGCCACGAGGTTTTCGCCAAATTGGCGTCGGAAAAAATCGCGCCAATATTGAGCGTATATGACATCTGTGCCCAAGTTTTTATTAGTATTTTTATTAATATTTTACTAATTTATTTATTCTTCCGTTATTTAAAATAAAAATTATGTCACTTTGTATCATTTGGCGAAATTGGTCGACGGGATAATCAAGTAGTACCATATATTTTTGCTGTACATTTTCGACAATATCTCAAGCAAAAGTACCTAAAGTTAAACGAAACCCTAATTATTTAAGGCACAGATGTCATATAAAACAACGGGTTTGGTGCGTTTTTTTTTTTTTTTTTTTTTTTTTTTTCTTTTTGACGCAAATTTGACGAAAACCTCGTTTTCGAATAGCAGTTACATATCTATTTTTAAATTACTTTCTATTATTTTAAAAAGGAAATAACAATAAATAATGAAAAGTTTAACTATTAATAACTATAGAACAAAACAATTTATATAATTTTAAAAAATAAAATAAAAGTAAATAAAAAAAATAATTGATAAATAAACAACAATAGCTCAGTTACCGTATCAGGCAAAATAACGCCATTATCGCGCCAGTTATGTACTCTGGTGCGTATATGACATCTCTTCCTTATTAAAAATAGATGGAATGGTATTTTTTAAGGTATGCTTAGTATTTGAAGTATTTATATTACTGCATAGTTGTCGCTTGTGTAAGTCAGGATGTTATGATGATAATTAAAATAAACCTTACATTTAGCTCCTGAACAGAAGCTTGGGATTTACCCTGTTTTTCTTTTTCCTATCAACTCGTTTGTGCTCCATTGTGTCTATTACTCCAGTTCAAAATATTAATCAAGAAAGTTTATATATATATATATTTATGACAATTATGCATTATCTGCTTAGGTTGACGTCGATTTCACAAATACAAAAATCTGTCAGTTGAATTTCAATTTTTATTGACTTATAAAAACAAAAGTACACGTGTTATCCTTTTTTTTTAAATTATTGTACTGCTTTTTAGGGAGTGGCAACACGAAATAAATTATTGAATTAGAAAATTAGAAAATGAGAAGGAGATTTTTATAATTTTATGGGGACATTATAAAAGACAATTTCGATTTTCTCATCGACCGTCAAACATACAAAGATGAAAAAAAAACCTATTCTAAGTTTTAACAAGAGGATCAAAATAAAACAAAAACGAAGTTAATCCACCCACTGGAACGTTAGCTACACTTTGTTGACTTTTTTGTGACTTCATTTTTTCGTTTAAGATTAAATAAAAAACTACTGAAAGCTACAGTAATTTTTTAAATGCTATCAGTTTATTTGTCTCGTCGAGTTCTATCTTTCAAAAGAAAAATCATTGTCGTATGTCAACTGGTTCGCCAGAAATTTAAGAAAGTCGTTTGCATTTTCTATTTCTTAATCATATTATAGCTTAACGCTGCCGCGTTTGCTATGATATATAATTTGTTGCAAATTTTATTTACTTTCTGAATTTCTAGATACTTTTTCTCTAAAACAATAAAAAAATTGATTTTTTTAATAAAAACCTTTTTTGGGGGTCTCTTTACCAAAATTTGGGGGGGGGGGGTGTTGCCGGGGGAAATTTTGGTGGGAAGTTAAAAATTCGGATTCAGCGACCCAAAAAGCATATAGTAAGCCTTTTTCCAGAACTACCATGAATTGTGCTAGGTAGAGCTCCTATACGGTCTTTATTGTCTGGACTATATGTCGAGTTTTAATTCAATGCGATGTTATAACAGAGTACGCCTTTACTATATGTACTGCGATCCAATTCAGAGTTTTCATGTTACAGAACGATGAAAGACATTTTCTTATTTTAATATTCTAACGGGAATTTTAAATTTTAATATAATATTTTAGATGGTCCACTACCAGCCCCAAAAAGCATTTTTATATGAGAAATATCAATAATATATTCAAATAAAGTTTTGAAATTTATTAAAAGCCATATTTTCATATTAGCCGCATGCCAGGGTTTAATAGCAAAAGAAATTGCCAAAGATAGCTGTTTACAGCAGATTTTTTTTATTTATTTAGTTAATTTCAGTGATTTGAATGCCTACTTCGATTATATGTCTGATAAACTTGTGTTTGTATTTTATTTATTTACTGGTAAAATTTTAATTTTGTTAAGGAATATTAGGGAAATAAATGCTGAGCTATTTATCTTATTTTTATGCAAAAGGTTGAATTGAGCTGCACGCCATAGAGCTAGATTTTTAAAAAAATGATGCTTAAAAATTGTATTCAAAACCATTTAAAATCAGCAAATAAAGATAGAGTTTACAAACAATTTGCATCCGAAAGAACATTTTGTTTCTATTCAACGATGTAAAAATTGAAATTGTGGGATGGTTAAAAGTAAAAAAAAAAATTGCAGTAAAAACGAAATTTATTGGTCACGTGTTGCTGCCGTCGTCGTTATGACGTCAACGTTACTCACGAACATGTTTTTGCTTTATAATATATATATATATATATATAAAACCATTGTAAAGTTCGTTGAAACAGATCCTTATAACAAGAGCAAAATTGGAATTGGAAATACAGTAAACATTGAAAAAAGGGAAATATTTGTGGATCCAAGGCAGAATCATTAGTACAAATCACCTTGATTACCACAAACAACATATTCAGTTTTATCTTTGTATTAGCCATAACAAGCTAAAAAAATGCAAAATAAGGGCTACCGCACACAATCAATCCAGAAATAACATTAGATAAAAAATAACAATATAATTTGATTAAAATAGATTAAAAAAGAAGCATATTAGCATAAGAAATGATTTGCGCATGTTGCCAAAAATATCTAAGAAGAAATCTATGAGTTTATACCATGGGACAAAAAATTCAGTGTAATGATGTTATATATACCAGCACATTGGTTATGATTATATCCATGATTTGATTAAAAATTTTGCAACTTTTTATCAAATCTTCAAATAAGTATTACAGATAAGTAAGCTGCAAAAATGAATAGAAATAAGTATAAAAATAAAAATAGTTTTTTTTTTTTTTTTTTTTTTTTTTTTTTTTTTTTTTTACAAAACTCTTTTTTAATGTTCATCTTGAAAATTATGCCTAAATGTTTTACTGCAATTCAGGTTTTTTCCAAAATTTTACGTTACAATACATTAATTTCGCGCGGGAACCGAACTCGATTATGAAAAATTCAATACTTTTTTAATGCTTGATAGAAAGCGCAAGTACGTGGATTTATTAAAAATTATACGGCTTTTGCTAAGTTTCTTTTTTTTTTTAATACAGCGAAACGAAAGAGAAAACGAAACATTATTTAAACGATCATTGTAGGATTTCTATAAATTGTTTTCATCAACGTATATTCGTGAATTAGTAGTAAGCTATTAATTGATAAAAGCACATTATTTTTAACTTTACACCATTCATTTTTAATTTATAGTTTATTTTCTACTTTTTAACCTTCAAAATGTTTCATTCTTGAGTTTCACAGGCAATTGGCCTACAGTAGAGCGCCGATTATCCGAACAAGTCGGGACCGACCCTAGTTCAGATAAATGGACAGGCAATTTAAGGGATGTTCCTGACTATAGTAAAACCTTCACACTTTATCCAGGCTTAGGAGTGCCAGCACCGATTAGTGCTGGCGTGTTCAAAAATTGTTTTTTTCTTTTAATTGTTTGTCTTTTTAATTGTTTTTGGTATTTTTAATTGTTTTTGCTTACTTTTATCAATTAAAATTTTCTTTTTCTTTTTTTATCTTTTTCAACTTCAGAGATTATAATTTAAGCAAAAAAGCTTCCGATTGTCGCTTGCATCAAAGAAGATAGTCTTTTCAATTCTTCCGTATCTTGAATTATTCTTAAATACGTTAGTTGAATAAGATCAGCGCTCTTCTGCCGTTCGGACCATTTCATATCTGTTTCCAAACGTTCAAGAGCTTCGTTATGTGTTGAACCTGGGTCATTTTCTGTGCATTCGTTTTCATTTTCTTCAATTTCTTTTTCGTTGTTATAGCACCTAATGATACACTAATCGGGGATTCCATTTCGCATGCTAAATCTGAAGGGGTAAAATGAGAGAATCAGGGTGTTTGGATAATTGGAGTTCGGTTAAAACAATTTTTTGAGAGAAGTAAGGCTGTTCGGATAATTGGAAGTTCGGTTAAAAAAAATTTTTTTTTGAGAAAAATAGGCTGTTCAGGTAATTGGAAGTTCGGTTAATTGGAGTTCCGATAATCGGCGCTCTACTGTATTTTGGCGAGCGTGTACTGGCACATCATTAAATTCGTTTCTGTTTCAACTCGTATGCAATTTTACGAGTTACAGAGACTATTTGGCGATTTAAAATTAATGTATTTAAGAGGCTACTTCATTCATGCGAAAACACCCGTTCGCTAATGTTAATCCCATGGAAGAATTTTTCTAAGATAGCTCGTTTTCATTTCAATACTTTTAAACTTTTTTTTCTGCATTCTCTAGCTGAGATCTAACTATACAAAAGCCGTCCTTTACTTTTCCGATTTTGCTTACAGGTATTTCTTTTATTAGGATACTTCTACTTTCGGAAGTTTCTAAAGTGAAAGCATTCTTATTTAAAAAAAAACCTGCAAAGAAAACTGAAAAAGTAAAAAAATGGCCTTTGTACAGATTAACCTTAGCTAGCCAATGCAAAAGAAAAAAACATCGTTGTAAAAATATTGAAATACAAACGAGCTATCTCAAAAAATTCTTTCATAGGATTAACATTGGCGAACGGGTGTATTCGGGCCATTTTCACAATCTGTTCACGTTTTGGAATAACAAAATCAAATTTTTAGAAATAATCAGAAAGTTTTATTTTTTTTGTAAATAATTATCTTACCTCATAAACATCATCACAAACATAAACACAAGCATCAGCAGAGATCAAATTACTAATTTAACATATTAAAACTAATTTTTAAATTTTAATGAACTTGGTAATGAACATAAGTGAGCACAGTAATGACAAATTAAGCAAAATATTTTTATTTTTCCCCAGACATAAATGGCAGCCATTATATCTTCTGGCCCATACAATGCTTTTCTATTTCTTATATAATAAAAGAATATTAAGAAATAGAAATTCATTTAATTATCAATTCGAAGTGGGGTACGCTAATGACGTAAAAAAAAATACTCACCAAAACATTCAAAGTCTTTGCTTGTTTTATTGAAACTATAAAACAATTTTCTCTAGTCACTTAAACCTGATAACAAGTTGACTTTTAAGGAGTATTTTTGACTTGATCAAATGGCATGTGCTGCCCTCTAAAAAATTTCCAGATGAACTTTTTGTAAGAAGCATAACAATGGCACTCTTTCTTAGGACACGGTTTAAAATAATTATTAAGAATTATAGATAAGTTTAATTAATGAAAATAAATATTTTTTTAATCAGTAGCATCTTAATAAATAAAAATGTATTAAAAAATTATAACCATCTGTTTTAAATAAAACTTAGTCAAATCTTTACCTAATAAATTGCTTATTGGGACAACGTACGGTAATGACATTTTGACTACAAACGAATATATTTCTTATTTTTAAATTTGTTATAAATATTAATATATCTGCAAATTATCATTAAAAAATATGATAGTTAAAATGCAATAATTAAGATTATGATATTTAACTATTTTTCTGTGCAAATGTGAAAGGACAGTAAAACACGAGTTTTTGAAAATCACCCATTCGCGTGATTGAAGTAGTCTCTTAAGTTCTGATTAATATTAAAATGTTGTATTGCCATAGGAAACACGCCTGTTAACGTAATTTGTATCATTCAGGCCTATCAGAAAATGAGTTAAAAATAGATTAAGAAATTCCATTTTTCCATATAAAACCAGAGTTAAATAAAAGAGTTAAAAAAAGGGGGAATTTTCCTTCTTTTTTTTTTTCAGACAACAATTAAAAGATTTTTAAGTGTTATAAAATTGTTCTAACCGGTATTTTTAGTCTTGAGACTGCTTTCAAATTTTAAATGTTGTGCCTGTCCTTCAACAAAAATAGTTTTCAAATAATTTAATCAGCATTAGACTAAGCCTTATCATTTGGAGAATAGTAAATATTTTAAAAGCATCAACTGAGAAAAATGCGTTTGATATGTCATTAACTGCACCGATCACTTTGCAGGTTTCTGTAAAAACAGCATTATCTAGTATTCTAAAGAAAATATAAATTTCACTATGATGCATTTTATTATCTAGGAAAAGTTTCGGTACATAAAATTTTATATCGATATTTTCTTCAAATTCAGAAAATTCGCACGATATCTCTTATCTTTCAAAATAAGATACTTAAAAATAATTAATTTGTCCAAAATGTAGCTGTAGAAATTTATAAATTAAATAAAAAGAAAAATACCCATTTAAACTGATAGCATTGAGCTCACAGGCTATTCACACTAATTGAATATTATATTTTTATTTCAAAGAATAATGCCCCTCGAAAAATAAAGAAATCGAAAAAAAAACATTTACCTAAATTAAGGGGTGAAGAATTAGCTCCCCCGCCCCCCCCCCTTTATACTTAACCAACGTATCCCCAAAACTGATCTTGGAAGCGCCTTATCAGAATGAACCTATATCCAAAATTCGAAGCAAATCGGATAATTCTATCAAGAGTTATCGCGTTTCGCGTTACGTACATACTACGTAAGTAAATACATACATACGTACATACAGAACCTGCGGGCACATTAGCTCTCAGGCTTTGATAGTCCGTGAGCTAAAAAGCATTCTATTAAGAAGACAGTTTGTGTCAGATTAATATCTAATGTATTCAAAAATAATTTGCAAATATCGAGCAGCATGGATGCCTTCTCAAAGAATTTTTAATATTGCATTTTGGAATGTTAACAGTTAAAACGAAATATGCGTGAAACGCATATTAGAATAACTTTGCGCCTGTTATTTTAAATTGAAATTGATTGAATAACACTAATACTAACCTAGCTAATAATACTTAATTCTTAAATCTGGCCTGTCATTTTGAATTTAAAAACTGAAGTTCAATGTTTGTTTTCCAGACTGAAGATTTAAAATAAAGATAAAGTTTACTATAAAATAAAATTAGCAAAATTAGATAACACGCGTAGAATTTGTATAAATTAGTTTAGTTAACAGATGCAAACATAATTAATTGTAGTATTGTGTACAATTTCAATCAAACTTTAAGGAAGTGCATTGATAATTGATAATCTATATATTTAAAACACAGGGCTGTTTTTTTAGTCATCTGGCCCTGAATTTTCTAGTGAGACAATTTTAATTGTTATTCTTTTAAATGAAAGCCGTTCATATTCCTGCACGCATTTTTTTTAAATTCCAATTTTTATATTTAAATTTTAATTAAAAAGTACACTTTTTTTAATGTTGGCAATCGAATTACTTCGACTGTTGCATAGAAAAAGAGAAATAATCAAAAATAATAAACGAGAAATAATAAAATTTATTTATCTTTATAGTTTATGTTCTTATTGATGACCTTTTTTCATTACAATTAAAATTATCTTCTTAAAAAAAAGAAAAGAAAAGAAAGAAAGAAAAAGAGCAGAAAATGACGTCGCGCTTTAAAAGACACGCATTTTCCCTCATAATTCTGTTAAATTTCAATATTTTTTCATCCAGCTGATAATGAATTTCAGACGCCCTGCGAAATGACACCCTAATTTCGTGTTTCTGCTCTATTCGTTTATACGATTTGTATTAGTGCAAAATGATAGTGCAAGCGACATCAACATCAACTTAAAGGCGTAAAAATGCATTTTAGACTTAAAATTAGTTTTAAAACTTGTATTTTAGGGAATCATTTACTTCTTCATAATATCTTTCGGTGAGCCAGTTTTCTATGTTGTAAAAAGTACTTGCCTAACTTTTCTTTACTTTTCTTTTCATGTTTGAATTTCAGAGGTACCGGAAAAAAATCAACATTCGAATTAAATAAAGTTTTTGTAACTAATCAAAATAAAATTGAAGTTTACTAAAGAGCTCAGATTTGTCAAATTTTAGCGTAAACTCATGGCTAATACGTACCATAAAAATAGTAAAACAGGTGAAAATACAGAAATTAATTATATTTTACTAGAGGCTTTGCTCGCGTAATAAATGAAATATGGGTGGTATTGTGTCCCTGTTTTTATTAGAAAAAATTATACTGCTACGAATAATTCAAAAATTACTAATTGAGCTACAGGTTGACTAAACTTTATTATTACACTACATTAGGCGAAAATGAGACTTAAATTAATGAGAAGAACTCAAACTAATTCTAAATAAATTATAATTTAGAATGCATTTTGAAGCTTTTACATTCATTTCACTTTTAATTTGAAGGTTTGGATTTTTTAGTAAAGTTCTTAGCACGCATTTACTACTTAAAAGTAACCATCATGCTATATCAATATCATAGTTTAACGGTCTATAAAATCCTGGTGGTAGTGGCACCAACATAAATATATAGCCTATGTTGGAACAGGGACTGTCAGCATCATTTGCCAACATTAATTTTGAAATCGGTATGATATTTCCTGAGACTCCATAAAAATCGTAATTTAGAAAGTCTTTCAAATGCTTTTAGCTCATTTTACCCCTTTCAATTTCTAATTTTTTAGAAACTGTTCTTAGAGAGCATTTACTTCTTATAAGTATCTCCCATGCTAAATTTTAAGTTTCTATCTATAAGAATTCAATAGAAATCGAAATTTAGAAAATTTTAGAACGCTTTTCGCCCATTTCACCTTTTAAATTTTGGTTTTTTAAAAATCTGTTGTTTGAAACATTTAGATCTTATAAGTAACTACCATGCCAAATTTCAAGTTTCTAGCCCCTTCAATATCACAAAAATTACAATTTTCAAACGTTTTTCGCTCCAGCAACCTTCTTTTTGTTGATGCACCTACATAAAATATAGCCTGTGTTAAAGCAGAGATTACGAACCATCAACTTACCGCCATTACTTTTTTAAAGGGTTAGGTATTTTCTGAAGTTCCATAGAAGTCGTAATTAAAAAAGTTTTTAGAACGCTTTTCGCTTTTTTATCCATTTTAAATTTCGTAATTTTTAGTAACTGTTCTTAGAGATAATTTATATCTTATAATTAACTACTACGCCACATTTCAAGTTTCTATCTTTAACAATTACATAGAAATCCTAATTTAGAACGTTTTTGAACGCTTTTCGCGCATTTTCACACTTTTTAAATTACGATTTTTTATTTCATCTGTTCTTAGAGAGCATTTACATCTTATATGTAACTACCATGCTAAATTGCATGTTTCTAGTCCCTTTAGTATCGCAAAAATCGCAATTTAAAGCGTTTTTTGCTTCTGCAACCCTCTGCTGATAGTGGCATCGACGTAAAATATAGCCTATGTTGGTGCAGTGACTATCACTATCAATTGGCAACCATTAGTTTCGAAATTAACTTTGTATTTCCTGACATTTCATAGAAATAGTAATTAAAACATTTTTAGAACGCTTTTCGTTCATTCCCTTTTCAATTTGTAATTTTTTAGAAGCTGTTTATAGAGAGCATTTCTGTCTTATTAGTATCTACCACGCCAAATTTCAAGTTTCTATAGTTAACAATTACATATAAATCGCAATTTAGAACGTTTTTAGAACGCTTTTCAGGCATTTCCCCCCTTTTAAGTTTCGTATTTTTTAGAAACTGTTTTTCGAGAGCATTAATATCTTATAAGTAACTACCATGCCAAATTTCAAGTTTCTAGGCTCTTCAGTAACACAAAATAGAATTTTTAGAGCGTTTTTTTTTTTTTTTGCTGCTACATCCCATTGGGGGTATTCGCACTGACATACAAATATCCCATGTTGGAACAGGGACTGTCTCCATCCATTTGTCACCATTACTTTTGAAATCGTTTCCGTAGTTCCAGAGATTACCCCTACAAACGCAGAAACACACAAATGTTACTTCTTTATAATATTAGTATAGATTACGGAAATTCTATAATTGAAAAGTGAAATTTTATTTCATTGTTTTTCCTGAACCTTGGCGGATAAATCTCTTTACTTATTGACATACAGACATACTTTATACTAGGAAATTTTTTCGTTAAAAAATATCTGTTTTTAACTCGGTTAGAAAGTTTTTCTTTAATATCTGAAAACTTTAAATTCTGCATTTACAGAGTTTCTGAAATAAACTACTCAATTATAACTTATACGATCAATTGTCATCCGAAATTTACAAACGAAAACAAAGCATCTGGTAGAGCATCCTGCGTTATCCAAGAATATAATAAATTCCCTGATACCCAAGTTCAAGACCGCTGGGGGAATAGTAGAGTGTTATGTTGAATATGAGCCAAGAAATATTTAATCAAGAAGGCCAAGTTTAAAGGCCAAGAAATGTTTCTATTCAAGAAATTATTCAAAAAGTAAAGAAAAAAAAAAGAAGATTTTTGTTTCAGTTTCAAATATCGTAGAAACTTCAAATATCCAGGACAAGTGTTCATCGTATTTCATATTAGGAACACTCAAAATGCTGAAATAAACTTAAAAAAAAAAAGCAAATGTTTATTAGTTTCATTTTACATTTAAATATAGTTTGCGCAATTCGAATTTTATTTTGATATCAATTTTGTAAGTACAAGACATTTATTCAAAATTTAAAAATAAAAATCTTTTTTAATTATTTATGGCTTATCGTGTATTTAAAAAAATATTTAGAAAAAAATCCATGCAAATTTAATAAATTTGAATACTACAAAATGTCGTTCGCACTTATAAAAACGATTTTCACATAACTTTTTTTTTTGTTAATAAAGTCCATTGTTTTTGCAATGTTTTAAATTTATTGGATAGTCTTAACTTTTGGCTATAATTGCTTTGAATCACTCCTCTTGGGCGACTTTCTGGAGACTTTTATGTTTGTGGGTTGCGTAATTTTAAAAAATCAAATGCACAACGGAAAGAATCAAATCCTTTTGCAGGTATTTCGTTAAATGTGGCATACTTTATACCCACTTGTGATTCGTGATTCATACTTTGATGAATATGCAATAGTAGATTTGGAAGTATGTATCGAAGCTTTGTCTATACCATGCTGTACTTTATTCATGTCTTTTTCATATAAAGCTGGAATTTTGTTTTAAAAAAATGCGTTCTAAAATATTTTTCTGAAAATAGAATGAATTTAGATTTATTTGACAATTTTAAATTTAATTTACCTTTATATCAAAATACAACAGCATGCATGAATTTTTTTCGAAACTTTTCTTTATTTTCATGACTTTATTTCACTGGATTTTATTTCTTTCATTGATTGATTAAAAAATGCACTTTTATGTTACAGCCACTTAAATAAAGCTATATCTTACCAGCGGTACCGCTAATTTATGTTTATCGTTTGTTATATCAAGTGTTTGGAAGACGCCATTCATGAACATTTGAACATTGAAAAGACTTCGGCAAGTCTGTTGTAGAAAATTAGCATGGTTGTACTAAGAAAAAGTTTCCTAACATGGAAAATTCAAGCCAGATCTATACAGATTAAAAGTATTATTAGAATATTATTTCAAGTGTACAAAAGATCTTACAAGAAGATCCAATACCACATGAGTTAGAGGAAGGATCAATTTTTATGAAAGGAGATTAAAAAAAAAAAAAAAAAAAAAAAAAAAAACTCTGCAGCAATTACAGAAGAATATGTATTACAATTCTAGTAATAAAAACATTGGGAGAATCTTCAGAAATTGACTAGAAGACGAATATGAAGGAATTGAAGAACAAAGTGACTTTTCAGTAAGGTAGATCTTGCATCGATCACATTTTTGTCCAAAGACATATTCTGGAAAAACAGAGAGACTACAGTAGAACAACAGAGGTTACATTCGTAGATCTTGAAAAAGGTTATGAAAGTGCACGGAGAAATTTACTTTGGAAATTACTTACAATAGAAAATAGAAATTAAAAGATGATCAATTTCATTAAAGCAGTTTATTAAAGAAACTACTGTAGTGTAATAGTTGTAAATAAGTTTTTTGAACTTTTTATCAGCAGTAAAGACTTTTTGTAAGGCTGCTGTCTCGCACAAACTTTTTAAAAATTACGTAACGATCTGCCTCAGAGAATTAAAAAGGATTTGCCATGAAATGGGCTTTTAACTGAAGTGATATTAAATGCATCCATTACTTATTATTATCGAACCACAAAGTCATCATAACAGAAGATGAAAACGACACCACGTACATGTTCCGCAAGTTAAACAACAATTATGGTGAATGAAGAAAAAAAAACACCTATTTAACTAAATAGAGTTATGGTGAAGATCACCAAAAACATCCAGGCTGGAAATAATAAAAAATTCAGGACTGTGGGAAATCTTGTAAGTCAAACAGAACTTTTTAAAAACGATCGAACTCAACAAAATTCAATTGTATTGGCATGTTCTCATAATTGATGAGGAATGCCTACCAAAAACTTTTATAAATTACAGCTGGGCAGGTAGTCAAAGAAGGTGTAGACGAAGGATGAATTGGAAGCATACGATTGAAGAATCTTTTAAATCTTGCAAATTAGGTGATGGTATTCGCCTGGATAGGAAGGAATGGTAAGGAACATTCGACAACATTTTTTCTGGTCTAGGACACACACTAGTTATTAGAAATTCCTAAGGAAGAAGAAGAGCTATAGCCAAGCGTCAAGGCTATCTGATATTATCAAAATTTCGAAAAGAATGCAAAATTTATGCGTAGAAATTAAATATGTAAATCTTTTCCATAAAGCGCGAATGACCTTCTGTATACGTATATATATGCATGTGGTATTAGCAAAATAAAACAAATCTATTTAATTTTCTGATATATTCTTATATGGCTTTAAACCATCAAATTATATCTCATAATCAGTAAGGATATATTAATATATTTCGTTCTATAAGTAAATGAAAAAATATTTGTTTCAATTAAGTAAATTTGCATTTTTACACACACAAAAAAAAAGCCTTATCACCTACAAAAATTGCCTCTTAAATTTCAGGTTGATGTTTAAAAAAATGTGTGAAGATTCACTTGCGTCGGTTTTATTTTTATTACATTATACAGAGTTAAAATTTCACTTAGTATTTAAAACTCCGCTTAACCCTTTCGCGGGCGGTGTCCTTAAAAAAGGGAACCTAATTTTTATTTTACTGGCACCCAGAATTTTTAATTAAAATTTTCCTTTTATAACGTACTTGAAAATAAGCAAATTCGTATTTTTTAATAAACTAGCCGCACTTGGCGACCAGTTTGGT
This sequence comes from Maratus speciosus, assembly GCA_963932465.1. Lineage (NCBI taxonomy): Eukaryota > Metazoa > Arthropoda > Arachnida > Araneae > Salticidae > Maratus > Maratus speciosus. Next base: position 420,443,059 of record OZ010789.1, on the reverse strand, counting down.
CTCCCTTAAAATTTATGTTTGGGAAAGCATGCTAAGCATTATATTATGTTACTTTTATCCATAATTTAATTTACTTGGACTCCCTTAAATATAATTAATATAATCCCTTAAGCTAATATTAGTTTTTGTTGCATTAAAATGTCTCAATTTGTTAATTTTCTGTAAGCAAGTAAACCCTGTTGGTTTACAATGGAAGTCTATGGGAATTTTGCGAAATATTAGAGATATCGCCAAGTTGGCGACAAACTTGACTGAATTTGGCAATAGAGCAGGGTCCTCCCTATGGTAACCCCCTTTATAGCATTAAATGCTGTTCAGTAATCAATGAGATGCGTTTCATTCGGACTTTACCGTTAAACAATTAACAAATAATCACGATTTCTGTACCACATACGATAGCGTAATATACAGTGGCGGTCAAAAGTTTCCGGCCACTTAGTTTTTTTTATTTGTTTGACAGAACGTTATAGCAAAGAAGAAGTTCAATTGCTCCAAAAGTTAGGAATAAGCAAATTACCTCTGACCACGTGATCATTTGATTGGTTACGTAAGATACTTGATGCAAAGGGGAGGAATTCAAAATTTGCGCGTGCAAAAGTTTCCGGCCATTCGTCAATCATTAGTTTTTGCTATCGCTAAAGTGTTTTTAGGCCATGTTTGTTAATTAATCAAGGTAAATAATGTATTTGAAATTCAAAAATGAAAAGTTTAACAATTTATTGTTCCTAAATGTGTGATTTGTTGGTCGCTAAAGGGACAATCCTTTCGTGAGATTGTGGAAAAGTTGTCGATCGGAAAATTCGCTGTAAACGATATTTTTAAAATATATAAAGATGGTCATGGCCTTCGGAACTTGCCACGGTCCGGGCGACCCCGGAAAACTACAATTCTTGTGGACAGAATTACCAGAAGAAAAGCAGCTGATGACCCGCGTAAAAATGCAGCTGCAATTCCACGCCATTTATGGTGTTATAGTTATTGCTGAAACAAGTCTATCTACAGTGTCAAGACGCTTATGTGACGTAGAACTTTATGTAACAGTCGGTGTTAAAAAACCTTTCATAAGTAAAAAAATTCAGAGGGCCCGACCGGCGTTTTCCAAGGAAAACAAAGACTGGACAAGTGAAAACTGGAAGAAAGTACTATTTTCAGATGAATCGACGTTCAATCTTTTTGTGAGTGATAAAAAACATTACAACCGACGACCTAAAAACAAAAGATAAGGTGCGAGATATATTATTCCTACAATGAAGCACGGCGGAGGGCACGTTATGTTGTGGGGAGCATTTTCTGGAAAATGCGCCTATCTGTTATTTGAAATACGCAGCAAGATGAATAGTGCAATGTATAAGGATATCTTGCAAGATCATTTGCTGCCATATTGGAGGAAAAATTGTGGTCGCAACTATTTGTTTCATCATGATCATTTTCAAAAGCATACATGCAAGCTCGTCAAGTAGTGGCTTTCGCACAAAAAACTTCGCTTTTGAAATGGACAGCCCAATCATCCGATCTGAATACAATAGAAAATCGTTGAGACTAGCTTGAAAACGTGTGTGGAATTATAAATATTCCAATTTAGCGGCATTTTCACAAAAATTACAAGAACCGTGAACAAAATTTAACATTGATGATTTACAACTGCTCATGAATCGATGCCACGTTGCTGCACCGCAGTATTTATTGCTAAATGCATGAATACAAAATATTAATTGTAAATGTTGTTGATCACTGTTATTTTCTGTTATAATACCATTTTTTTCCAAACTTGCCAAGGTGGCCGGAAACTTTTGAGAACATGCATTTTCTTTTGCAATTAATTTTGTCAATTAAATTTATTAATATTTAATTTTTATTCCATAAATAAGTTCTTAACTGTTATGTCAATAAAGTGTATAAGTATCACTTTGAGATTCCTCTTCATATGGGTATACTTGCAAATTAACCAAAACTTTTATGCTGGCAGGAAACTTTTGACCGCCACTGTATGTATATAGATTCTTTTACAAATTCTTGTGTCAGTTCATTATTTCTTTAGTTAATAAACAGAATTACTCCGCGACGGAAGGGTTAATCTACTGTTACAAATGTAAAGATAGAGTATAGTCCAGGCAATAGAGACAGTATAGGGGCTCTACCTAGCAAAATTCATGGTAGTTCTGGAAAAAGGCTTACTATATCTTTTTTGGATTGCTGAATCCGAATTTTTAACTTCCCACCAAAATTTCCCCCCGGCAACCCCCCCCCCCCAAAAAAAAAAAAAAATTGGTAAAAAGCCCCCTCAAAAAAGTTTTTATTAAAAAATTCAATTGTTTTTATTATTTTAGAGAAAAAGTATCTAAAAATTCAGAAAGTAGACAAAATTTGCAACAAATTAGATATATGACATTATGACTTAGGATGAAGGGGAAGGGGGTATCTGCCTCGGAACATGTGCCGCGGTGCTGCGTGAACTAAGTTGCGCAATTCCACTTAACCACTCACACGTTTACATTCGCCCTCCCATCTCCCCTCCGTACTTTCTCTATAAGGTTTACTTTAAGTTTTTTGGGTTGCTGAATCCGAATTTTTAACTTGCCCCCAAAATTTACCCCCGAACCCCCCCCCCCCCCCAAATAGTTGTTTTTAACTTAAATTTCTTACTGTTTTAGGGGAAAAGCATTACGAAATTCAGAAACTAGACAAAATTTGCAAGAAATAGGATATGTGACATTATGACGTAGGATGAACGGGGAAGGGGAGGGCTGCCTCTGAACATGCGCTGCGGTGCTACGTGCACTAAGTTATGAAGTCCAGGCAATAGGGGATTTTACCTGGAAAAATTAATACTAGTTCTGGATTTCGACTCACTTTACGTTTTTGGGTCGCTGAATCCAAATTTGTAACTTCCCACCAAAATTTCACCCGGCAACCCCCCCCCCCACCCCCACAAAAAAAAAAAAAAATTGATTTTTTGGAAAAATTTGGTTTTTGAGAAAAGCGGAGGAATGTTCCGAGGCAGTCCCCTCTCTCCCCGTTTATCCTACGTCCTAATGTCATATATCCTGTTTGTTGCAAATTTTGTCTAGTTTCTGAATTTCGTAATGCTTTTCCCCTAAAACAATAAGAAATTTAATAAGTTAATAACAACTATTCTGGGGGGTTTTCGAGGCGGAAAATTTTGGGGGTAAGTTAAAAATTCAGATTCAGCGACCCAAAAAACTTGAAGTAAACCTTATAAGGAAAGTTCGGAGGGGAGATGGGAGGGCGAATGCAAACGTGTGAGTGGTTAAGTGGAATTGCGCAACTTAGTCCACGCAGCACCGCGTGCATGTTCCGAGGCAGATCCCCCCTCCCCATTTATCCTAAGTCATAATGTCATATATCTAATTTGTTGTAAATTTTGTCTACTTTCTGAATTTCTAGATACCTTTCCCCTAAAACAATATAAAAATTGATTTTTTTTAATAAAAACCTTTTTTGGGGGGCATTTTACCAAAATTTGGGGGAATTGCCGCGGGCAATTTTGGTGGGAAGTTACAAATTTGGATTCAGCGACCCAAAAAACAAAAAGTAAGCCGATTTCCAGAACTACCATTAATTTTGCTAGGTAAAATTCACTATTGCCTGGACTAGTAGTAGTAAGTAATAAGAAGTTTCTTAGTACAGCATTAAAGGAAAAATTCTGTCTGAAAAATAACCTAGGCCTTCGTTGGGTTGAATAACATTTGGTTCAGGTTTGCATAATACAAATGAAGAGATCAGAGGATAAAGGTGTTCAATGACACAATTATCATTTTCAGGAAATGGGCGGTAAAGTTTCGAATATCTTTTTGCATTTATTGTCAAATGTCTCTTTTATTAATTAAAATACCTTAGATCGAGAGGCGACTGCACAAACCATCACCTCGTCGAGTTGATGGCTGAAATTCCAGAATTAGTTAAAACTCGATTTGTATGTTAAAATGCAACTGTTCTGTCAACTTATATCTTGGTGGAAAATACCTGCAAAAACGATTTTAGTAGACGCCTGGTAGGTTTATCATTGTTTTTCCTGCTCTGAATCCTCCATGTTTTTATACCTTTGAATGCAGAATTACACAATGATAAACCTGCTGATCAACCACTAAAATCGGGTAGGTAGCTGGCTTCCACCAAGATATGACTAAGATATGTGACTTGGCAGACCAGTTGCATTTTAATATGCAAATCGAGTTCTGTCTAATCCTGGAATTTCAGCCGCAATTTGATGGAGCGATGGTCTGTGAAGCCGCTTCCCGGTCTATCTTTGAGGTTCAGGTTTTTTCAAATAGTAATTTAATAAATGCTAGAGGACTATTGATTATGTTGAACCAAGTGATTAACTCATTTTTTGTCACACCTTTTCAAACGATGAAAGAATACAAAAATTTCTGTTTTTTTTTTAGTGGTAGCAAAATTCCGTACAAGTTGGCAGCGATGCTTAATCATTATCGATTGTGAATGTTGAGCACCAACTTAAAAAAGTAATTGATTACTTTTTATATGTATGTATTCGTAAATTAAATCATAAATATTTAAATTAATCATCTTTATCATCTGAGCTCTTCAAATAATTATTTGTCAAAATGCCTGTCTATTACAATTCCAAATTTTATCAATAAAATGAAGTGTATGTTGTTTTTACATGCAACTTGACAGGCAAAGATATCCTTAAAAAAAAAAAAAAAAAAAAAAAAAAAAAATGGAAAGCCGTTAGTTTAATTCTAAAAGTGTAAAAAGTACAATTTGGTATAATTCATTCGTTTCCCACGAATATAAAAATTAGTGTATCTACACAAGCACTATTTTATAAATTTCCGAGAAAATATATTATATGATTATTTTATCTCCTTTTGGAGAAATGGAAATTAGCATTTTAAAGCGATTAAATTATCTGATGAATTTTTCTGCAAATTGAAAGAAACATAATTGCTTTCGTAGAATTGGCACTCTACCAAGTCTAAAATTTATGGTTTACAAGCAATGGTTTGAGCGTTAGAGCAAATTTTCATTTACGCGGCTAACTGAATTCATCATTTTTAGCTTATGCTTTGTATACAATAAGAAAAAGAAGTCAGTGTCTTCCGCTCAACTTCATATAATTCATTTTCATTAAAATCATAGCGTAAAATTTGCTTTGAAAGATGACTCTGAAATGCATCGCTTTCATTGTTAATTAATAATTCAGAGAAAATAAAATGCTATTATTAATATTGTTTTCACCGTTGTCTTCGACGCCACAGATGTCTCATGAATTGATAAATTCATATTTCTTATTCGTGCATTTGTTTTGTTGATTTGTAAAGCTGTATGGAATTGGAGTTTGTTTTTATTAATGGTATTTTTATTCTAAATAGAAAATTCCTGTAGTATTTCATAATTAAATAATTTTAGATTTAATATACGTTGTTGTTACGTTAAAGTTAGATTTAATATACTTGCGAAAAGATCATAGAGATGACGATAGTGTTGCTTATTAAGCTTTTTTTTTTTTTTTAATTTCAAATATCTACCAGAACTTTTGAACATTAATTTTCGCTTTATTTAATCTGTTGTCAAATAAGAAGAATACTACTATTTGGAAATTCTGGTGACTATCTGAATGTAAAAAAACCACTAAATTGGCAACACTGGATGACATTGCTGTCTATAGTTTAGCTTAAGCGACAGCTCTAATAGTTAAAACAATACTAAGCCAATATTGTTTGTATTTGATATATTTTGGCTACAATGTAAGCAATTTTGGAAATATTGTCAAAACAATTTGCCCCAACATTGGTATGATTGCATTTTGCCAATACCATACCAATATTGAGATGAAATATTCGCCATTTCACTGCCAATATTTCCTAAATAGTTAAAAATCTGTAGCAAGCTATCTAGCCTTTCAATCGTTTTTATATTGTAACAAATGCTAAAATGGTAAATAAATTACATAAGCGTAATTTATCGCTAATTTAGCCAATAAGAACTTTTCAAATTAGGTTCAAGTGACCGCTACCTATAAAAACTGTTGCATTACTTACCAGTACCTGCAGATTTTTAATAGTGTTTGTAAAACACGTTCTTTCTGTAAGATTGAAGTTTCTTCTCAAATATTTCCGATATAAAACCAATATTTATCTATTAGTAGTATTTCATTGCAAATATTGCTAATGCAAAACCAATATTAACATCGGTATTTCATTGGGAGTGTTTCCGATGCATGCACACTGAAAAATAATTGCAGCAAACTGCTCAGTCATTCGACCGTTTTTATACAGTGGTGGAAATTGATTTATGAAAACACGGTTTTTTAACAAAAACTTCTATAAAATTCATTAAAAATGAATGAAATTTATACATTATACATGCTATGTATAACAAATGATGTACAAAAATGAAATTTCATACAAATAATAAAAAAAAAATCCCATAAGGTCAAAAACTAGATTTTCGTAACGTACGAACATTGAAATTAATTTAAGAAATATCACATTTCATTGAAATTAATAGGTATTAAAGCCGATTTTCTTCATCAAAGTTTATTTTATTCTAGGTGGCATTATGAAACAAGATATTGAAAGTAATTCTGATCAATTAATTTCCAGTTTTATCAAATTGAAGCTTTCAATTCTACATGTGATGTGTACCGCATCCCATCTGCATGAACCATTCGAACAAGCTGACTCCAAACGTTTTCAATGGATTTCAAATCAAGAGTAATAGGTGGATGATCTAAAAGAACAATATTCTGTTCGTCAAACCAATCGTTCATTGCATTTGAAGTGCGGATACTTTCATTGTCTTGCATGAAGATGTAATTTAAACTATAATATTGCCATGCAAATGGAAGAAGGGAATTTTCTAAAACTAAGTTGTAATCAAATGAATTCTGGCGACCATTTAAAAATACACTTTCTCTACTGCCATTATAAGCAATCGCTGCCCAAATAATCAAACTTAATTCATTATTATTCGCAAAAGTATTTAATAGACAGGTGTTCTAATTAATAAATTATGTAATAGAATTATTTTTTTCGTTTTTTCGGTAAATTTAGAAGATTTTTCAGAAAATTATAACAAAGTTGGTATTTTGGACCGAATTTCCGGACACGACAGAGCAGAAAGGCGAAAATACACCACCAGTTCTGAGAAAACAATCATTTAAAACACAAAGATATAATCCATTTATCGGGATGAAAACATTTCTATTACAAATCACTTCAATAATCATGGTGCAAGTATCATGCTTTTATGTTTAAAAATGAGCCAAGAAAGTTTCGTGTTGATGAGTGGGAAACAATATTTTTTTTTGAGGACCGCATTAAAGAGAAATGGATGCAGTAAAATAATTTTTTGTATATGTTAACTTATGCGAATGCCAGTAACGTCGTTGTGAAACTCCGACAGAACCTACCACAGATATCTAAATTCATTTTAAGCAAAAAATTTCAAAATTGGTATTTTCATAATTTTTCAAAAAATGAAATATACCAATTTCTCTTAAAAGGGCGAATGTTATATCCAAACATCAGACATGGAAAACGTATCAGTCTGTTAATAGCAAAAAATATTGTAAATTATGAAATTGAAAAGCTTTATATAATTTTCCATTTATATAACTATCACTGTAAAAAAAATTTTTGTGATTTTTCCTGCACTTTCTGTTGTAATTTTACAAACACCAATGCTGTGAAGCCGAATTCAAGCAACAAGTGAAGTAAAAATCAAATTCTTTCTGTTACGTGCACCACACACCCAATAGTAATGCGACTTTACCCAGATTTGAGAAATTGTACAGCACTCTTAAAAACAGCAGCTTGTAAATTTTACAACAACTGTGTTGGCAGCCAGAGTGCCAGCACATTTTGTTGTAAAATACAGTTTTTTTCTTTTTTACAGTGTATTTTTCAATACCTTACTCTTTGTCAATTGATAGTATGCTCACTTATTCTTTTAATAATGAGTAAAAAAAAAAAATCACAAATAAAAATAAAAAAAGCAATTTAACAAATTACGACGACCATTTGGAAAATGATTTTTTCAAAGACTAAAATTTAAGACATAAAAGAATCGCACGGAGTTGATCATACATTACGTACGCCATGAATTAAACATTAATAGTGTTATTACAAGTAAAAGTTGCTAGCGACAAAAATCGCCTGCGACTCCTCAGATTTCCTGAAACTTACGTATTATCCACCTGAAACTTACGTATTATCTAAGCATTTCATTGGCTGTTCGGAAAAAGGCTTTTCCATCGAAATCTGACGACCAATTTTAAATGAAATTTCATTCTTAAACTTCGAAACATCCCACAATATTACTTTTTACGCCGTCGTATAGAGAAAAAAAGTACTTTTAAATGCAATTTGTTTGAAAGCTGTATCTCAATTTGTTTCTGAGTTATTAACTTTTTTTGTAGTTTTTATTACTTTTTGGTCATAGTGGCAACAGAAGTTTCCATCTCTGTTGAAAGTAAAGGGAAATACAGATTACTGTATAGACCAACCAGAAAACGAATAAAATGCGGATTCAACCAATAAAAAGCCTCAGATATGCTTTTGATTTCCTACCCTGGCAAGGACAATAACCATTTTTCCAAATGGTTAATAATTGTTCATTTCTGACCTATACACTATAAAAAGCGAAAACAAATGGTCTTTAATCTACGAAAATATAATATAAATACGAACGAATGCGTAACATAGCCTCTTCCGTGTTACACAAGATTCCGAAAAGTGTTCCTTTATCTTTAGAAACCTCAGAAACCAATAGGATTTTGAGTTTAAAGAAGCATTTATAAAAAAGAGTCGCTGAAAAGCGTTTTTTATCATTAGAAACTTCAGAAAACAACCTATTTTCAACATTTAACGAAGCATTTATAAAAAAAAAAGTTTATTTTACTGCCCATAATTACCACAAATGTTTCTGAGTAATTTTTACAGTGTATTAATCCATTTTCTCAAACCGAAATATTCGTTTTCCTGATGTTACCAATTATTATCAATATTATCCAGCTGCGTAACTGAATTTTTAGATGCAAGACTAACAAATTAATATTAATTGTATTGCAATGGTAATGCCGTTAATTTACCACATTTGTCTGTTATACATGTTTGTTGTTCATGAAAATGTTTATTTGAGAAATGATAGCATCCGAAAAATCAATATTTTGTGCTGAGAAGATGGATTAATACAAGGTAAAAAGGATTCAAAAGTTTTCGAAATTTACGGGCAGCAAAATAACTTTGTGTTTGTAAGTGTTTCTTTAAGTTCCGAAAATCTGTTGGTTTCTGGAGTTTCTAAAGATAAGGGAAGCTGGTTTCTAAAGATAAAGGAACGCTAGTTTCTAAAGATAAAGGACGTTTTTTTGGAAGAGTTTATTATATTTTAGTTCGTGGCTATGATTTACTCCCGCTTATTAACACTAAAACTACCGGAAATTTTACTCAAATTTTATAAAAATGTTTTACACCAGAATTTTTATTTAAAACTGTTTAACTTATTTATTTACCTTTTTCTTCCTTGTATTTTTTAAAGTTATTGTATAAAGAAAATCCTGGTACGAACCGCAATATTTTCAATTGGTAGGTGTCAAATGACTCCTCACACGTTTAGCGTAAAAAAAAAATAAAAAAAAATAAAATAAACCCACTTGTCTTTTTTTACAATGTACTAACAGCTTCAAAATCAGAGTATAAGCATTGTATATTTATTACTGTTTATTATGTTTTGTGAAAGAGCGCAACATATTTATTTTTTTCCTTTATAGCACAGATTGTATGAACATGTTTGTCATGTATAATTGATTTTCGCATTCATAAATATGTATCTCTAAAAAGTTATAATTCATAGGTGAGAAAGTGGCTTACCTTGGAGCGAGTTATAAGAAATTGAATAGGATTTCGCCTTTGTGGAATAAAAAAACGTAAGCTGATTTGCATTATTATAAATTCTTTAAAATTAAATGGCCCAAAAATTAATCCTTTTGATTATAAGTTTGAGTAATTAATTTTAAAATCCTGGTCTGAAGCTTCTGCTAGAAAAATTATTATAAACATAAGATACACACAAAAAAAGAAAAAGAAAAGAAAAGAAAAATGGAGGAAGACCTTAGTGAGTTTTAACCCATTTATGCCTAGCATCCCATTTTTGGGGACGCTTCGAATTTTAATAAATTTGTATTTTTTTTTTTTTTTTTTTTGTTCTTTATAACATGACAATTATGAAATAATTATCTATAAATGTCTTTATCTGTTACCGAAAGATGACAGCATAAGATGGATATTTATTTGCTTAAATGAATTTATAGATTTTTCATTTCTCAAGATCGCGAAATGTAAAAAGTAAGTTTATTTGTGCTTTTTCTATCAAAGATCCAAATAAATAAGTCATAATTTTAACTTGTAGGCTTCTTTGAAATATGTATTTTTTAAATTGTAAAATTATGTGTTCAAGCCAATTTTTATGCAAGTTTGTAACGTACAAAATATAGAGCACTATGCACGAATGGGTACATATATTTATTAGCCATTTAGAGGGCAGTTATTTATGTAAAGTCCTTTTTCTAGATGATTATGAAATAAGTTGTTTTTAAGCCTCAAATACGATTATTCTTAGTTTATTATTACTAATAGTTATGTCATTTGTCACTGTAAAGAAATAAATATGTTTTTTTAGTAAGTCATAAAAATACTAATTATAGTATATAATATACAATTTAAAAGCTTATTTTATATAAATTTTGACAAAACATATAATTATGCATATTATACTATTAAAAATAATATGCATATTCCCATATTTAGTGCTTTTACGTTTTATCAAATAAATATCAAAAAAATTTAGCGTAATTTTTTTAAGTGCTTTTACAGTTTCATCTGTTTGTAATGCAACCGTCCTAAACTTTTCTTAAAGTTATACTTGTAGAAATTAGTTAAAAGATGCCTATGAAACATTAGAGTCATGGTTTATAGTTTACAGTTATTTAATTTAGCGTAATAGGATGTACCAGTTATTGGTTCCAGCAATTTGATTTAGTCAGCCTCTGACAGAGGAGTCAGATATTCGTTGTATTAAAGAAAATTGAAATCTATTATTTGAATTGGTTAAAAAAAAGCATGATAATTAATTAAATTTATCTTGAAGTCAACATTATTAAAGTTTAAATTGTTCTACCAGCGTCTAACATCTATTGTCAGTTAGTGGTTCATAAATGTCAGTCATTGGTTATCTGCATTAAAGATAATTTAAAACATGAAAAAATAAGACACATGCATCTGTAGTATGATACATATAAATAAGGTTTAATTATCAATTTATAATAAAGATTAAAGTTTAAAGATTAAAGATTTTAAAAAAGACACATGCATCTGTAGTATGATATATATAAATAAGGTTTAATTATTATTTTATAATAAAGATTAAATTTTAAAGATTAAAGATTTAAAAAAAGACACATGCATCTGTAGTATGACCTGTAGTATGTCCCAGTGAGGCGAAGCACTCGCGAGTTAATGCTAATGCTATGGGGAGGTTATTTGTTAATATCTCGTTTGCATTTCGACATTTTTAAATATATATATATATATTTCCATTGGACAGCTGAGATGCATTTCTACATCGTTCCTTTTTTAGTTTTTTCGATTTTGATTACAGATATTTCTTATAATGACACTGCATTTTCAGAACCAATTTCGAAAGGGAAAGGAACTTTATAAAAATATCTGCAACAAAATCGTAAAAGTAAAAAAGAAGCGATGTAGAGATGGATCTCAGCTATCCAATGCAAATATATATATATATATATATAGTTAAAAATGTCGAAATGCAAACGAGATATTAACAAATAACCTCCCCATAGTATTAGCATTAGCTCGCGAGCACTTCGCCTGACGGAAACATTTGCCTTTTTTTTAAATGCAAGGAATGTATTAATTAATCGGAAGCAATTAAAACTTCATATGCTACAAAAATTTCTCCAATCTTCTTATTTTAATAATTCACATAATAATTGGCATTGTATTGCATATTTAACAGAAACGATGTATATTTTAACTTCATCTTTTCTTAATAAGAGTCATAATTAATAAACTAAACATTATTCTTTGAGTTTAGATTAAATAGTCGCTATTTAATTTCTATATTTTATTTAGTTGATTAAAATACATTATCAGTGCATGAGTTGGATTGTTATAGAAAACATAAACCATGCGATTAAAAAAATGCTAATTGTTTGATTCACCAATCACACTGCTTCTAGCAAATTTTTACACTTTGGTTCAAGCAATTTAAATTCTCATTGTTTTGAGATATTTGAAGATTTTGTAATACATCAATTTTAAAGAATATAACAATTGTTTTCAAAATTAGCTGAATGTGGACTTAAAAGCATTAGATTACGGTTTTGAAACCAGAAATGAGCAAAATTTTAAACACAGAATATTTCTGGAATTACTAATGGAAAGTTCAGGATAATTTATATTATGCTAATTTGAGGGTCTGGTTTTGTTTTCCTGTTTCAAAATTAGTTGTCACTATTGAAAATTTTAAATCTTGTATGTATTTCAATAGTCATAATCCCAGAGCTGCTTTACCCTTTAATGAAGAAGGATGGAAGAAAAATTTTAAGTTCCCACATTTTTCATTTCATGCGTTAAAAATAATCTTTACGTCCCGTTAAGGGCAGGTGCGAAGAAGTCAAAAAGAAGACCTGGGTTTGGTATTCATTAGGGTCTCCTCTTTCTATGCTATATAAAAAAAGAACCTCTTCGATGCCCTAGAATACATATCTGAATATAAAAAGGCATATTTAGACAAATACATATTCATTTATTTTTAACTTTATCCTACTCTAAACGTACAAAATATTGATTGTTATAAGTACAAAGTCAAAAGAGATTTAAAATAGTACCGTTATGAAAATCGCATACAAATATAAGCGCCCTGAAATGAGTGGCTCTCCAGGGCCATGGCGCAGTTGGCCCATGTTTTATCCAGGCCATGGTTGAGGGCACTCAGTAAAAAATTTAGTTCTTCGAACCTGATGCGGCTTAGGTATAACCCTTTCTGAAGATTTATTATATTTTTTCAAAAGAGAAAAATAAAGATATTTTAGGCTGAAAAGAAGTCTCTATAAGCCCAAGGTTCAGGTGCATTACACCCATATTATCCCCTGTCATGACTAATTGGGATATGATACTGTAATCATATTTTACTAATTAAAATTTATGGAAGACCCAGTTGCCAATCGAATGATCAAATGGTACTTGTTGCGCCTCCCTACAGTAGTTTTGCCGTCAGGCAATACAGTAGGCAACAATAAGGATTCTTTCACCCTTTTTGGCTGTTGCGTGATGTACGTCTTTTTACCTTATTTAATAATCTTTTTCAAGGAAAAGCTTATCCAAAGGTAATATTCAGCAGTTTATTTTTTATTTTACCATGTCTTTATGTATCGACTTCAAAATATTTGAGAATTGCTATTTTTGCAATTCCTTCAATCTGCAAAAAACATTACATTTTCGAGACATAGAGTTAATTTTTGACAGAATATGTATTTATTTAAATAGCAGTTTTGCATAATAGAACACTTTAATAACATATATTTAACCCTAGAATCACAAGGCTGAGTCGCCGGTGACCCCAGAAGGAAATTTTTGTGTGCAGAGGTTAATAGCCATGTTCACTTGCCCCAAAAGGTCGGTCTATCTTTCATTGCAGTTTTTGTGAAGACTTCAAGGCCACTAAGACGTTGACCTTCTCTTTCTCGGTCTTCACAAAACAGATAAGAGAAGAAAAAAACGTGGGTCATTAATGACCCCACCTTGTGATTATTGTCTCTCGAATAAGAGCCATGTAAATTCAGAGTTAATGAAGATTATTGATTTGTAATTTATTTTTCTTTTTATTATTATTTTTAAATCATCGGAGGTATGCCTCCGCTACATCTTGCAGCTAATTTACTTTATTAGCATTTTCATTTATTTTTTGAAAATGATAAATATATTATTCACTTAAAATTGTTTTTTTTCCCTGTTGAAATTCCTTTAAATGTAAATAAATTTTTATTATGAAAAAAAAAAAAATCCAAAAATTATGTTTGAGCTATTGTTAGAAGTCTTTTTTTGTATCATCCGCTACAATAAAATTTTATACAATAATTTGCAAATGTAGTACTCCTCCTACTTACTCCTTTTTATTTTGAGTCATTAGCCGTTTATGTGCAACTTGTCGTTTGTCATTAATTTTGAAATATTCTCACTGAACTAAAAATTTCATGAATTTTATGTATTCCAAGTTCTTGATTTAAAACATAAGCATCATTTAATTAAATAAAATAAATTTTAATTCAAATATATAAAGTTTTTTGAGATTTTACTTCAAGTTTTATATTCTAAATTAATTAAAATGGTCATTATAAAATATAATATTGTGTATTTGTATCCACCATAAATCTATGCTCCATTACACTATTATTAGGAAATTACCCCCTATATCGTCAGAAAATAAATTAAGCATTAAGTAATGAGAAGAGTTCACGACCGCTCTGTAAATCTAAAAAAAAATTTAAAGATAGTCTATAAATATTAATATAAATTATGTATCTATAATAAAGCTATCCTCCATTGCAGTTTTATTATGAAATTACCCCCTAAATCTTCAGAAAATAAATTAAGCATTGAGTAATGAGAAGCGTATACGGCCGCTCTGTAAATCTAAAAAAAATGAAAGATGGTCTATAAATATTAATATAAATTATGTATCTACAATAAATATATCCTCAATTGCAGTTTTATTATGAAATTACCCTCTAAATCTTCAGAAAATGAATTAAGCATTAAGTAATGAGAAAAGTACATGACCGCTCTGTAAATCTCAAAAACATTGAAAGATGAACTATAAATATTTCTCTTTAATTTTTTTAATTGAAAAAATTTTCATACTCAGAATGTAACGTTTTCCATAGAATGACTCAGTTATGTTATTTCTATTTCTATTGTTGTCATTTTAGAGGGAACGAAACCACTTTGATCTTCATCGACAGTGAAATTGCTTCCACTATGAGCAACCCAGAACCTAGTTCCGCAAATCTACAAAGAGAACCAGTAGCAATCACACTGAAACACTCAAGAAAAGTAACAATTAATTTCTTCTTTTTTTCGTCTTCTTTTTTTCCTTCTTTTATTTATTTATTTATTTTTTTTAACGCGTTTCTCTTTTATGAACTTCGATATCTGAAATTTCAAAGGCACGAATCTCAATATTTATAAAATGTAAAGTTAATGAAAATTACCTCATGTTGACGTAATTGCAGCTGAATCTAGGGTGAAGATGTGTTGTCATGTAAGCGTAATGTAATTTCACCGCAAAAACTTTACGTAAGTATTAGTCTTTAAATAAGCAAAATCAAACCTTTAATATATATGGGTTTTTGTTTTGTTTTTTTTATCACAAGAAAATGCATTTTCAGATCTAATGTACAATAAACGTAATCGTAAGAGATCGAGAAAAAATCTTTTTATGCAGGTTCTATCTGTTAAAACTGTATATCACTAAAACCTCGGTTCTTGAACTTCTTGATCAGTAATTAAAGCTTGGGTAGTTGACATACTTTGCTCGCGGCGCAAGAGCAATTTTGCCCAGGAGAGCCATAAAGCTGGGACTTAAATGGGATCCGACCTATTAGAGACACCCATGTCTGGGACTCAAACTCGGCACTTCATTAACCTATTTTAGGCCAAGCATAGAAATTTTATAAAATGTTGTATTATTTTCACTGAAATATGCTTAAATTACATTCATTAAGACAAAAAAAAGTTTCGTGCATGAAAAGTACTATTTTATTTGAGAAATAAAATGCATTCGGTCAGGGGTGCGCTAACGCACCATTAAATTTAAAATTAATAATTTTTTTCAAGTTTTATAACATTTGTTTTATTATTATTTTATTTACAGAACTTGCAACTTTAATCCATTGTAAAAACATATGATTAATTTTAAGTGGAATAATAATATATTTTCAAAAAGTCGAATTTGTCTATAACCGTTTCAATTTAAAAAAAACTAGCGTATTTTGAAAATTTCTCAACAGAAAGTGTTTGCTTCAATTGAATTACTGATATTTTAAGATGTTTCCAGAACCCCTAAAAATAGCAGAAAAATAAAATTAGTGAAAAATATTCGTCACAGTGTTAATAAAAAAATATTTATTGAAATGGTGCGTTTCCGCACCTTTGGCCGAAAATGGGTTAACAGCAGCAGCACACTTTCCTCTAGATTAGGTGCTATTAGTCACCTTGGGCAAAAAGAAATACGAACAGCTTGTGCGAATAAATAAAGATGCTATTTCCAAGTACACTGCTCAAAACAATTAAAGGATATTGCAGTTTTAGGTGGATTTTGTATCTGGTAAACTGTTTAGCTGATTGATACATGGTCTACAGACATAGTAGGTTATACGAGAATAAATTACACATGTTTGGCAGAAAAAAATGCATTTTATTGCGCATTTGTGTACTAAAGGAAAAAAACACAATTTGTGTATATGAGAAAAAAAGAATAAGAAAAGGTGTTTTCTTCAAAGAAAATCATTTTCAGTAGGGGGTATGGTTTCCACGGGCGGCCAGCAACGTTGAACACCTTTGAGGTATGGACTCAATGAGGCTATTAATGACGAGTTGGGGTATTCTGCCCCACTCTTCCAGAAGAGCTCTTTCCAGTTCTTGGAGAGTTTGTGGGGGTTGTTGGCGGCCAGAAACTCGTCTTCCTAGAGCGTCCCAAACGTGCTCGATTGGATTCATGTCTGGAGAACACGCTGGTCATTCCATTCGAACGATTCCTTCCTCGAAAAGGAAATCCTCCACCAGGTTTGCTCGATGTGGCCTGCAGTTATCGTCCATTAAAATGAAGTTATCTCCGATTGCTGCAGCGTAAGGGACTACAATAGGTCTGAGGATCTCATCCCTATATCGGCGACCAGTCAGAGCTCCATCTCGAATGATGTAGAGGTCAGTGCGCCCGTCAATGGAGATGCCACCATACACCAACACTCCTCCACCGCCAAATCTGACACTTTCGTGCACGAACGCAGGATTATTCCTACTGCCACGGTCCCTCCAGATGAAAATACGCCTATTATCCGGATGCACAGAAAAACGGGACTCGTCAGAAAACAGAATATTGCTCCATTCATTTCTCCTCCTGTTGACATGCTCGGTTGCCCACTCCCTGCGGTCGCGACGATGCCTTGATGTTAATCTAACACATACCATCGGTCGGCGAGCATACAGACCTACAGCATGGAGCCAGTTTCGGACAGTCTGAGTTGAAATCGTGGTGCCTGTAGCCCAGCGAAGGTGTTGTTGGAGAAGAGTAGCGTTCATGGTTCGGTGTCTCCGAGCTGTTAACGCTAAATACCGATCTTCATTGGGCGTTGTTGCCCGTCTACGACCTTGCCCTGGTCTTCGTCCTGCACATCCACTCTCCAAAAAACGGTCCCAGATCCTGGAAATGACACTTTGTGACACTCCAGTGGCTTGCGCTACTTCGGCTTGAGTTTGGCCCCCTTCTAACCTACCAACAATTCTCAAAGCTTCTGAATCTGTCAAATGACTTCGCTGAGACATCGTACTCATCGAAACAAAGCAATCACTGAATGCCGATCATCCTTGTCTTCATTCTCTTTTATCCAGTTGAAAGTCAAATTTCATTCGCTGCCGCTGAAGCGACGTTTTTGACGTCGAACTCAAAATTTGCATACTCCACAGTTTGAAAACCAGAAAAATTTGCATTTGTGATTCTCCTCTTCTATTTTCGGCAAAAAAAATTTCGTTTATATCTTTATTTTATATAAAACTTCAAATATCCTTTAATTGTTTTGAGCAGTGTATAATTCATAACATATCATGCTATGTTGGCCAGGCTATTTCTTTTGTCTTCTGTAAATAGGGGTTAATTACTTTATATTTCATTGAAATCATCTTTTAATTAAGTTTAAACTTTTAATTTATTCTTTCTTAAATATATGTAGAATTCACAGAACGTCTGGTTTAGTTATTTATTTATTTATTTGAATTTGAGAGATTATTTTATTTCAAAAATCTCGGTTTGGTTTATTGGTGGCACTATGGTCTTCTTTTGCACACGACAAGCAGGTGAGATCAAAAGTTTTGGCTCATTACAATCATAATATTAAAAGTTCCACAAATTTTAAATCATGAGAAAATGGAAAAATTCAATTTAATAAGTCTTCCTGAAAAATCATTATCATTACGTTCCTAACTTAACGCAACCGTGAATTAATAAATGTAATGATTTTATAAAAGGAGCTACAATTATAAAAGCATCAGAAGAAAATCAAATTAGAGACTTTTAAGAGCAGACTTTTTTAGCATCATTCAGCAGATTACATTTTTTCCTATTCTTCCATGTTGCAGGTAAAAGCATCGGGAAGAAAATTACTGGCAGATAAGGATTTACAAGAAAACGGTGAGGTAAGATTTTTACTTTATTTTCTTTACTTTATTAACATAGAAAACTGCTTTAACACAAAATTGCAGTGTTCTAAAAGCCATGTACACACGAAAACAATGCTGCAACGAAAGTACTAGGGTATTTGTACAATTTTGAAACGTTGCACAGCGTTTTAACTTGCTATTTAGCACGAAACAAAATTAAATTTTCGAAACACTTTTTTTACTGATTTTTGGGGGTTTTTTCATTAAAGAAGTATGAAAGAATCTTAATATATATATGGACGTAAGTTTCAAAGCTTGGTTTATCCAGAAATCAAATTTCGGGAAATCGTGAAAAACCTCTACCTGCGTCCATTGGTTTTCATTGTAAACCAAGATTTTACAATGTCAGAAACACACGAGAAATCTAGGGTTTTTTTTAATATAGATTATAGTGTTTTTCGATGTAGGTTCACCAATAGAATAGATTTATATCGAAAACTCGATTTTTTAAATTTTGGATAAGACGAGTTTTGAAACATCACTCCTCATATATATATATATATATATATATATACATATCGTTTCTCAAAATAATATAATGCATTGCATAACAGTATCAGACGTGCCATTCAGTTAGCAATTTACTAGTGTTTATTGTATTGTTTTTTCCGCGTTAATAATACATATTTTTAAATTTTCAGATGAATTGTTTATTAAAAGAATTAAAAAAAAAAAAAAATTATTAAATTTTCCAGTAAACTTTTTGGCTGAAAAAAGTGTTTTTTGTATGATTATTTTTGGAATTATAAATTCATACATTTATATTGATGTCCGTGTAAAAAGGATAATAGAATTTTTTTGGAATATGAATGTATTTTTGCATAAGGGGTCGTCTACATATGAAACATTTTACTAACTTTAATTTCTCAAATGATATTATCCACATTTGGTATTTTTCTAGAGTGCCTTGGGCCAAATCAGCCTGGAAAAGATATAATTTGTGCACTATTCACGTATTTAATATTCAATAATTTCGGGCGTAATTTCATTGTAAAAAATTATTTTAAATTGTACATAAACAAATGCTTGTTTGTAATACCACTTGTTTTCTTCAGATAAATTCATTTGTCTCATAACGAGAGAAACATTTTAAAGTTATTGCTAATTGCTTATAATTTTCATAACAATGTATATTTAATGTCCAGTTATTTTATAAACTCTTCTTTCAGATAAGAAAACGAGAATGCGCAAGATGGGATAAAAATCTGGAACCTAAAGGGTAAGAATTGTGGAAGCTACGGAATGAAACAAAAAACATTTATTTGAATTTGAAAAGTTTTTTTTTTTTTTTTTTTTTTTATTTATTTAAACAGAGACAGAGAAATATTAAGACTGGAAAACAGGAATTCTGCTTTTTCAGAATTTAGTGTCGCCCGCGATGAAAAAAAAGTATATATATGTATATAAATATAGATAGTACAAAACACATTTCAGTTTTAAAACTTCAATCATGCTTTTATTTTTTATAAAATGACGTCGTTCGCATCCGCTGTAGAATTCTATATTTGCGACCCAATCTTAAACAACATCTACATAAAAGTATGCATTTGACGTCACTATTGCAGAATGCTACACAAATACAGCAAAAAGCAATTTCGTTCTTCAAGAAACTCGGCAAAACAAATCGGCTATCTAAGCATTCATATGCCTTCATGTGTTTGTAATATCAATATAGATGCTTAAAGTTAAATATAGCTTATAATAGCTCCATGTTCCATCAGAAATCATTCATTTATATTTTTCAAAATAGCACATACTTTAATTAATTTTTTTTCAGTTGTTATGGGAAAAATGGCAACAAAAAGATATTAATCTATTACTTTCTAAGTATTATTCCTTTACTTTCTACAGAAATAGAGTACGTGAGTTGCCAACTTAAAGAAATGGTGTTAAAAACTACAAAAAAATTAATACCTCAAAAATAAATTGAGATGCAGTTTTAAACAAACTGCATTTAAAAGTACTTTTTTCCCCTACACGACGGTATTGAAATTGAAAATGTGTGGTGCTTAGAAGCTTAAAAATTGCAGTAGAGATTATCCCGTACAATGATACATCTGCTTTGTTTTACGGCTGGCTTATATAACGGAACGTTATTTTTTGGACACGACACTTTAATTGTTGGGAGAAAGAAATAGCATACCGGGAGCTAATAAAGTAAAAACTCGAATATGCTTGAATATCGATAATAATAAAAGAAAGATGTTTGTCTCTTTGTTTGTTGATGATAGCTAGAGAAACCGATCGCTCGTAAAGGTCTGCAAATTTGTTCCGAATGTACGCAGAAATTGATGCTTCTGAATGAATCTGAGACTCAGATTTTGGATGGTTTGTTATTTTTTCTCTAATCTAAAAATTCGCATATTTTCTCGATTTTCGAAGTTCGAACACCAATTTTCAGCCACTGATCAAAGCACTCCACATTCAATCTTTTTGCCAATACGGAAAATTTTTTTCTCTTTTCAGTAAAGTTTATTCGCATTTGATTACCTTATCCATTCAATCTTATATTTTATACTCCTTATATGGGGTATATTTTCTTAAAGCTATTTAAATATATATATACAGAGTGGCCACAATTAAAACACCCTTACTCCGGCCTGTCTATGTATTGAACTACACAGTGTATGAACTTCAAATTTTGTGCACATGCTATTCAAGATATGAGGATGCGAATTACGAGGGGAAAAAAAATCAGTTTCAGAAACCATTGATAGATCGCGCTGTACAACTGGTCATACGCTTATAAGATGCATCTCTACGAACTTTATTTGCAAGTACCAAATGCGTTATCTACGCACAGAAAGCTGCTCAATATTGTTTCTTTCATGAAGATGCAAAATCTGCAGTGATTTTGTTAAACTGCAGCTCTTAACTAGTCGACCAAGATGCTTCTCACAAGTAGAGTAATACCTTCTTTCAGATATGCCAAGGTTAATAGAAGTTCTCTTTAAACAAGATTTTATAAGTATTCCCACAGCAAAAAATCACACAGATAAAGATCTGGAGAAAAAAATGGCCAGATTATCACAAACGCATGACTGGTTGCTTTGTCATTATTGAAATGTTGCAGAAGAAATAACATTCCCCCCAGTTTATACCCCTCTTTTATAACCAAAACAGGGTTTCAAACTATGGGCTTTTGTGCTTAAAAAGTGAAATTGTAGTTACAATGGCACTTTAAGTGTATTTACTTTTTTCCATTAGGGCAATAGAAAAAAAATGGAAAAAGTTTATTTCCCATGTGTTTTTTCTTTTTTTTAAATCTTTTTCCCCTATTTTCTGTTGCACAGCGCCATCTACCTGTGTTCGTGGAGCTAAATTATTTTTTTCGTAATCCGTTTTCCCATGTCTTGAATAGTATGTACACAAAATTTGAAGCCTTTACACTGAGTAGTTCGATATAGAAAGGTCAGAGTAGGGTGTTTTAATTGTGGTATATATATATAAGGTAATTCGGTGGAAGTCGCCACATAATAGGATGATTTGCATAGATTGAAATGATAAGATAATGAAAAAAATACACCATGTTCTTCAATATTTAATTGGTTATGTATACTTATTAATTCCTTTCCCAGTATGTACATAATTGACTTTTTTAATGTTAAATATACTCGTGTAATTGTCGCATGTTTTCCCATATATACGGGGAAAATGCCACCTGTTATGAGGTTAGATGCAACACCACAGTAAATAAGAAAAATAAGACACACATTGGAACATTATCTGTGAATTAACAATAACTACGGAAAAACAAACAAATCTGTAAACTGAATTATTTTTTTTTTCAAATTTACTTTGCTAAAACTAATAAAGGTACTAGACTGCACAACATTTCATTCAGTGCAAATGATCACCATTTCAATCTTCATGCAACAATTTCTTGCACTTGATGCACTGAATCCAATCCCACTTTTGAACTTTTTTAGCGTAAAAGTATATTTACATACAGCACAAAAATCATCACCATTATCCTCATCAAAACTATCGTCATTGGTATCCAGAGGAATTTCTTTCACTGAGGAAGACGAGCTTACACGTCTCTTTTTCTTCTGTTTTTCCGAAGGTTCCTTTTATTTGGTCTTTTCCCGCATAGTTTTCATCTCTCAGTTAAGACCTCTGCTGTTTGTTTCTTTCGCCCAGATGGTTTAAGTTTTCTGACCTGAGAAAAAGGGCTGATTGCTTCTAGACAGTAAATCCCGTTTTCTGCTGGTGACAGTCCACTGCCACTAGCTCTGTTGGTGGAAGCAACTCCTGGTGTAGGCTCACATGATCTATTGGTGGAAGCAACTGCTGGTGTAGGCTGGTCAGATGCGCCGCTTGTGGAAACAACAGGTGTATCATTGCTGGAACCATCAGAGATAGCAAACGCATGCTCTGAGATTTCTTGTGGGTTATAGGGATAAATCCAAATAGCTGAAAACCCAGAAGTGCAATTTCCTACTGTGGCTGCCTTGCTCTAAACTGTATTCAGAAGAGATCCAAAAGGAAGCCTGCAAAGTTTACGATCTGGCTTGCTATGGATCCAGGCGTTCAGGGCTTGTCTCCAATATGTTTTCAATGGTTTGAAAAATGAGCGATCAAGTGGCTGTAAGTACTGGGTGGTGTGAATTCGAAGACAGAAAAGAATTACTTCATTTTCTGTCTTCACTTTAATTTATTTCTTAACCATGGTGCGTCTTCCCCCAAGGTATAGGGGAAGATGTCACACACGCTTATTCCCATATTGCTGCAAGGTTATGGCCGCTTGTGCTTGCCTTATGTTTGTAACAGAATGCGAAACTCACTTATATTGCTAATATCTCATTTAAAATAAAACATCCGCTTATGAACTTTAAATATGAGCAACGGAATGTTATAAGGGTTTTACTCATCGGGTTAATTGCTCACGAGATCCAAAAGTAATGGCGATTGAAGGCGACAAATTAAATTCACACACCACGCGCACACTGGGATAAGACTCCTCCAAAAAGCGGGTCAGTATTGCTATCTGGATACATATACTAGGAACAAACATGCGTCTTTTCAGCCGAGTTGCGTTTTTCCTCGAATTACCTTATATATGAGATTTTTTTTAAATTAATTGTTAAAGAAAGTAAGGGCATCGATTTTTTTTCTAGGAGAAAGCGAAGAAAAAAATTCCATTGTGGATTTGCTAAGGAACTCCCTTTACTGCAGTTACCATGATGACGTTGGTGGCATTATGGTCAGGAGCTTTTTTTTTCGTTCGGCGCGTTCAAGATATATTTTTGTAATGGTTCCCAACCGGTGGGCCGCTGCGAAACGGTGCGCCGCGGAAGGTTCTTCGATGTGATGCGAAAATTTTTAAGCCGCGTTGTATCGAGATTTTAATAAGTAACAGAAATTTCGATACTTTAATATCCAACATTTCATATTTGCAATTTACTTCAAAATGAGACTTAGTGTCATAAAATTTTTAGGTTATTATACCGGGGCCATACAACGCCGTGCGGGTCTACTAGTAAAATAACAATCGCTACTGCTACCAGCAAATGCTTCGTATGCTCTGAATCAGTGCGATAGTAAGATTCGTTCTATATTTGAATAAAAATATATGAGATCACCAACGTATTGTTATATTATTATGCGTTTTCGCAGTTTGTCCATAGATGCAGAAAAATAAAGGAAGTTATCTTTAAAATATTTAACTTTGTTTCGATCTTAGAAAATCTGTTGGTCTTCCCAGCCTCAGTCCAGCCAGATTATTATGAAATGGGTTAAAGGAATTGTAATGAAGCTTTGGGTTCCAATTAAGAAGAAAAGAGAGTCAAGGTGTTTTGATTGCCCTGAGATAATAAAATACAGGTTCAATTTCTTTAAAATTTTTATTTAAGTCTTCTCAAGATGAGGGGCTCATGGAGCGACATCCTGAAAGTACAGCAAACAGCGAGAAAGTGAGAATGATTGACACAAATCACACTTGGTTTCAGTGAGAACAGTATCGCCAATATATTCGCCAAATGGATGCCAGTTGGCATACTTCTCTGAAGGAAGCATTCTATAATCAGTGCTAATTTGGTTGGTATATCGCCACAATTTTGAATTAAAGTGTGGAGAAACGTATTTTGAATATATGTTCTATAACTAGACAACACAGGGGGTCATGAAGATAATCAAGATTTTTAAGAGGGCGCTCAGATAAAACATATATGGTAATCTTTGTATTTTTGCAGAGGTCAGGAAAAATACATGGGAGCGAATGCTTGTGTCTCATAAGTACGTTGGAGAATAGCAGGCGATAAAAAGTAAGTACAGTCGTGAAAAAAGAAAAGTAAACACCCCTACTAACTCCTCAACAAATTATCATAGAAGAAAGTTACTAGTACCAAACGATTGGAAATAAAGTCTACTTTTAAATGATGTATGTAAAATTTGCTTAAGGGGCCATCTACATATTAAAACGAACCCAAACTTCATTTTTTTCAATGGCAATACCCAATTTTAACAAGATATTCAAAACCTTCTGTTCAAACTATGCCTAGACACCAAATTTCAAGTCATTTGAATGATAAGTTTTTGAATTATAAACATTCAAAATTTAGGGCTTCTAATGTTAAGTTACATTTTCATATTTTTATTTAGAACCTCTGAAATTATGATCCTAATGTTCTAATATTTTCTGTAGCAATAATACTAATATACCCAAATATAAATACGCTGAATTTGCAATTTTTATAATTTTCTGATATGAATTATGAATTATGAAATTAATAGTCGAAAAAATTATGAATTATAACCTACAATTTTTTTGATGGATTTAGATTTATTAAGTCCTGCTTTATGGAAATCCAAAATTTCACCTTTTTCTTCCAAGTAGTTTTCAAATTATGCTTAAAAAACGGCAAAATGGTGGTTTAAGAGCCATCTGTGATAGATGAAGCAACTAGATATTTTGAAATTTCTTATGCTATCCTGTAATCTAGCAGTATTGAATGACTGCTTGAGTGGCGCTTAAGATACCTTGATCAAGAAGGGAGCTCTCTCGGACAACAATCGAGTACCGAACTTCAATTTGGATACAGTCCCTAAAATACACTTGTTTTAAAATAATTAATTTCTCGGAAACTTATCGTACGAATTGCATAAAAATTTGTTTTTAGGCTAATTGAAGGGTTTAGAGTTAATTTATGATGTCAGAATTGTATACTGCTATTGAAAACAAGCAAAGTTTTAGTTCGTTTTAATATGTATATGACCCCTCTAAGCAAATTTTATATACATTATTTAAAAGTACACTTTATTACAAATCGTGTGGTACCAGTAACTTTCTTATACGATATTTTTTTGCAGAGTTAGTAAGGGGTGTTTACTTTTTTTTTCCCCACGACTGTACAAGCAAATTTCTCTCAATAGAGAAAGTTCGTTCGGAGGGTGTGCTGACAGGCATGACCAAATAAGGAATTGGGGTTGATTTGACGGTTGCAAAATGAAACCAATTTAAGTTCTTTATTCTCTCTCTTCTTTTATATTATAACGGGCAGCTGGGAAAGGGAAGAATATACATATTAAAATACGACGCAGAGATATATTTAAAGGAAAATTACTTATCTTAAAAGTATATTGAAATAAAATTACATATTTTTGAATAAAATGAACGGGTTAAATTAAATGAAAAGGGGCTTTTATACTGCAGAGCCAAAACGTTATGACTATCTCCATTTTTTGCAATGAATTCCCCTGGATAAGGTGGAGGGCAAGTAATCAGGTGGGAATGGTATGTAACTGCTGCTAGGGAGTATGAGGAATTATTTTTGCGCTTAGTTCTGTCTGTGATGGGAAATGCTGTTGAACTAAGCGACTTTGATAGAGGCAGAATTCAATGGCCAGACGGCTCAGAGCGAGTATCTACGAAACTGTACGACCTGTGTATTGTTCTTGATATACCGTTGTTAGTACTTTTGCAAAGTGGATGAATGACGGTGAAACCATCAGTAGACGCCACGGCGTTGGATGTCTATGGGTTATCAAAGAAAAAGGACTTCGGAGACTCTCCCGCTTGATAAAGCAAAATCCAAGCCAATGACTAGATCAACTGACATCCCAATACAATATACATCATAGTAGAATTGGTTCGGAGCTCACAGTTTAGATGGCACTGTTGAATATGACACCACGCAGCAAATGTCCCACTCATGGGTCTCTGTTAACCAAACTTCATCTCCAACTACTTCTACACTACGCCCAGGAACATCATAACTGCGCCATGGATCAATTGCAGAGAGTTGCCTGATGGAAAAAAATCTCGATTCATCATTCAACACATCAATAGACGTGTCAGGGTACGCCGTATTCCAAGCGAGTTGCTGCTCCCCCTTATACAGTAGATCATACACAGGCTTGCTGGGATGATATTATGCTTTAGGGAACGTTTTAATGGGCGTCTCTTGAACCTGTGGTTGTGGTAGAGCTGACCATGAAGGCCGTGGACTATCTGAACATCACTGCGAACAAGTTACACCCTTACATTGTATCTGACTTCCCAAATGGAGATTGAGTCTTCTAGCAAGACAACGCTCCATGTCACAGGTCTCGAATTGTGCTGGAGTGGTTCCAAGAACATAATACTGAATTCCAGTCAAGGTCCTGGCCACCTAATTCAGCGGATCTCAATCCGAAAGAACAAATTTGGGATGTCATCGAATGATAGCTCGGAACTAGAAAACAATTATGATGGAAATATACCGGATTTGCGGGGCCGCTGTTTGAACATCTGGTACAATCTGTCTTCGGCTGTCTACCAACGACTTGTGGTATACATACCAAGGTGGGTTGCAGCTGTTTTGCGAGCCAAATGAGGACAAACGTGTTATTAAGTAGGTGGTCACAATGCTTTGGCTCATCAATGTAAGATGACAAATAAAAGGAAAGGGGAAATTGTACAAATATACGATTCCGATATCATAGGAATATTCCGCTTTCTGTGATATACAATCCATGTCCCATACCATTTTAATTGGCTTCTATGTTAAATAACTCATTTTAATGTAATGCATATGCACGGTATAGGAATATTCGTTACCCTTGACACGTGCAAATAAAAAGTCAGAAGAGTTATCGATGATTAATTTACTTGCTCACAAAATACAGATTCTTTATTTAAACCCTTAATTCTCGCTCGCGTGATATTCACGGGCTGTGTTTTTTATTCAGATTGTTTGATTCCCACCAGTTTTATAAAATAGTGTAATTGGCTTTATTATGGTATCATGTTACTTGTCACTAAGTAAGGTGAATATATATATTTTTTAAGTGGTATTAATAAATAATTTGGTTTTTTAAACCGTGATTTAATGCGACCGTTAAGGAATTAAGTCACTAATTGTATGCTAAATCTAAATAAAATTATATAATGAGTCAGTGAATAAAATAAAAGTTACGTTAATAAACTCAATTATTTTTATGCAATAAAAAAAACTGAATCGAACTCCACAATGCGTGTGTAGGGGAAAGTAGGATAATGACGCTCAGAAGGGCAATCCCGCTCACCAAATATCTCTAAACAGAATAGAATTCGCGCGATCGGTAACAGCACCTAGCGAACTTCATCCTAAGTTCCCAGTAAGGATTCAGTGCCCGCTGGGAGGAAAGTATTTTTGTGTCCTCACGATATTAGTTTTAAGTTGTTTTATTATAAAATTCTACAACATCTAACTTGAAGGTAAGTGTACACTCTTATTTTCAAATATTAATTTACTCATTATGTCTACAAAATATATACATTTAGCTGTACTTTCTTGCTTTTATTTATTTTTTTGTTTTGAAGCAAAGAATCCTTGTTTGAAGCAAAGAATATTTTTACTGGTAATGATGTAGATGATAATTAAGCATTATTCCGAATTGATTAAGCCCCACCAGTGGCCGAGAGGTTCTGTTCTCGAAGCTGGTAGACGGGAGGTGCTGGGTTTGAACTCAATCGCGCCTGTCGACCTAATCGTTCGGAGTTTTGCGTGGTTTTCTTTGAACCTTGGATTTCCATGCGTAAATTCGGGTTATGTATCCTTAGGAAGACTCCCCACGGAAGGCCACCCCCCCCCCCCCCGGGCTTATATCCCTCGTGCAGATAATCAGCCGTCGTAAATAACACCACAACAACACCGAATTGATTAAATATAGTTTTTTTAATTTTAATTTCAATCATAGAGAAAATCAAAATCGTTACAAAAATATGTGGACACCCTCTGCAATTGCTAATGAATATAATATAATTAAGCAAGTAATTTGACCTTTAAAAGCTTTAAATATGCTCCTTCCAAAGTATTATGAAAAACATATCGCTTTAAAAAATGAAATACAGGCAAAGAACCACTTCAAAGTAATCACTTTTGACGAAGCTTGCACCTAGCATTGAGGCCTGTGGAATTTTATAGTTCTATAGGCCAAAGTTAGAGAAGCGATAAACTTTGTTTGCAAAAATAGTATTTTATTGATTTTATAGCAGCATAACTTTCTGAAAATGCAGATTTTACGACTCCTTATCGGATTATTAACATAGAAGTTTTTTTTTTTGAAAAAGTACTTCAAAATATAAATTGGTTAATAATAAGAATTAAATATTCAAAAATGTTTAAAAAATCCTCCAAAAACTTACGAATTTTATTTTGAAAAAATACAACATTATACTTGTGTTTTTGGTGGCGCAAAATCGGCTTTATTCGTAATTGTAGAATTTTTCACGGTAACCCTGGACGAATGTCATAGTCGCCATTCGCCTGCCTTGTGTGAGTAGTGGTTTCGATTAGTAGCACCATGTTTGGCGATTTAACTCGTTTTTTGAGCAAAATTAACAATAAAAATTTCATGACTCTGAAATTAAATGTATACAATAAGATATATAATACGATTTTTGCAGACAAATTTTATCGGTTCTCTAACGTTGGCCTATAGGACTTTAAAATACACCATGTCTCAGTGCTAAGTGCGAGCTTTACAAAAGTAGTTCCATTGTAAGTACTTCTTGTAAATTCTTATGAAATTCCCTTAAAATTCCAGGTACTATTTCCAGGTAGATGACCTGGGGGTAGATGTAAACTTCCTTCAAAAGGAAAAAATGAGACAATTCCACCTACTTTTTACATTTATAACTGAATGAATTTCCTTTT
Organism: Maratus speciosus; assembly: GCA_963932465.1. Lineage (NCBI taxonomy): Eukaryota > Metazoa > Arthropoda > Arachnida > Araneae > Salticidae > Maratus > Maratus speciosus. The sequence goes on along the minus strand of OZ010789.1, from coordinate 420,413,436 downwards.
AGAACGAAAATAAGAGGTGGTTGGAATACAGATTCGTGTTCTGTGGCGAATTCTACTGCTGAGGAAACAACATGCCAGTGCACAATGCTTGGGACTTATGCTATCATATCCAAAATAAGGCAACCTTTTGTAAGTATTGTCAGTTTATTACTATAAAAGTGTTCTATAAACAACCATATAAAATCATAAATTGAAATATTAATCAAAATTCGTTTTTACTTCAGCTCCACCAGTGGCCTAGAGGTTCTGTTCTCAAAGCTGGTAGACGGGAAGTACTGGGTTCGATCCCAATCGCGCCCGTTGGCCTAATCGTTCGGAGTTTTCGTGGTTTTCTTCGAACCTTAGTTTTCCAAGCGTAAATACGGGTTAAGTTCCCTTAGAAAGACCTCGCACGGAGGGCACTTCCTCCCACCCTTTGGGCCTATATCCCTCGTGCTGATAATTGGCCGTCATAAACACAACCAATCGTTTTTACTTCATCTTCAAGGATATATTTTTAAAAAAAGTAACACAAATGTTGGCTGCCAATATTTTTATGTTTTTAAAGTGAAGATATTAACAGTGTGCAAGACCTGTCAATAAAATAAACACACTTCGGTTTTCTTTCTTTTCTTTTTTAATCTGCCTATTTTTATATTTTTTAAAATGTGAATTATGTTATAATTGCTCTTAATGGAAGGTTTTAATTAAAAATAAGCTGGTAATGTTGGGTTTCTCGGGTTCTTAAGAAAATATGTTTTTTTAATTTCTTATATACAGCAAAGGCTATAATATCGGAAACTGTCTTTTATCATATAAAAATCAATTATTTTTCATGATAGAGACATGCGTTCTTTAGATTTCGATGATATTTAGTAAAGAATGGTCTTACTATCAGTGATAAATGCAGTGCAGAGAGTTTGGTGCTAGAATTCCTTATGAGAATAGATAGCTTGTTTCCAAACATACATAACATATTAGAAGTGATTATACGTTACAAATTTTACGGCTAGTAATATTTAAATATATTCCAAAACTAGATTATGACTTTCCGCGATCAAATATAGCTAATAAAAGCGAAGATTACTGCTAAAAAACGAAAAGCTACGTGGCCCGTAGTTTAAGTATTAATTAATTTGATATTAAAGCTAAAAAAATGAAAGTTTTCTTAGCCATAAATAAAAAATCGAGATAATATTTAAAACCACCCGATGCTGTTATTTAAACCAATGCATATAAAGAGAAATCAGATAATAAGATGTTGTCATGGTTTTATTTTCATATCCTGGAAAGTGACACGATGACATCCTTTATAAATTTATGACACTGAGTGGATGCTCATATTAGGAATTAATTAAACCTGTTACAGCTTTCACTGCTTAATGCATGTTAGGGCATTAAGATAAAACACTTTTAGCGAACAAGGATATCAATGAGGTGATCACACTATTACTCAGTCTCTAAAATCAGTTTAAAAGCACACTCAACAGAACTCTAATCTAGACAGAAACTCACAGCACTGGAGGCTTTACACTAAAGAATACAGAAAATTCTCAAGCTATTCAACTTATATGTTTATTCAATCGACCACGTGGTGAGCCACATTTCCTTACATTGTATAGCCATATCAGACGGGGTACTATAAACAAGAAACATTTCTTCAAACATTTTACGAAACATATTCGTTCAGCTGGTTGTGTGTTCGATAAACAGGTTCTTCAAACTTTTTGTAGGTTATTTATGTGTGTTGATCTGGAAGGGTTACCTGATACGCAAGGCCGTAGCCAGAAAAATATTTTGTAGGGGGATTTGATCATTATTTCATTATGGATATTTTATTTTTAACCGAGTTATTTTCTTCTGATGGACTAATTAAAAAAAAAGTGGCCATTTTTTTGCCATTCTGACCAGAAAATCAGAGTTCTAACTTTTTACGACTGCTGTTTCATCTTCACCTAACACTTCATTTATAATGGTTGTTTCGTAATAATGGAAGCCATCAGTCCATCAGATGAGAATGATCCATTCCAAATGTGTAAGATCGATTGAAAAAACTATTTAATACTTTGAGCAGAAAGAAGAGGCTATACGTGCAATTTTCATGACACTAATAGAATCACATAGCTGCCAATGTGTACGGTTTTGTTACCTCTAAAATTTAATACAAATTTGTGCCATATTTAATCGTTGACAATTGTTAGATTTCGGCGATTGAATTAGGCAAAATTTACTGGTAAGTTTTAGTGGTAAGGAAAAATCTTAGAAATTCATAGCTATGAGGTAGCGTAATATTACAGGAAAAAAAAACTGCAGCAAAATTGACATTTAACAAACAAAAAAAAAACTATCAAATAAACAATTTCATTCCCCATTTTTCTTAAAAGTAACGGAAATGTACATCAAAGAAATGTTATTAGTACCGTAAAAATTAATGAAAATTTATATTTCATCTCCTTAGTTTTGACGATTTGTGTAAATCCGGTTTATCCGTGTTTTTCTCTTATCCGAGGTAAGCTTGGTCCATATTAACTCGTATAATCGGGACTCTCTGCAGTTGATTTTCGAATCTTGACTGTGTTGAGTGATAGTTAATGGCATATTTATAGTCATCTTCACAGAAATTTTGGAGGGGGATCAAACCCTGGTGATTTTCCCACTGGCTACGGCCTTGCTGATGCGTTTTCATAATGTCCTTCTATCCATTTATATAAATCCTAGCTTCCTAGCTTCGTTCCTATTGGTTCAGTTGATCCAGAGTTGAATGAGTATCAAACTTTTCCCGCGCGATTCCGGAAAAGTTGGGTGATCAAGAATAGCCAGAAAAATTCTCCCCTTCATAAAGGTCAACTAACTTTTGCTGACTGTAATGTTCCGTTGGAGAAGATGTTCGGCGAACGACTTCCGTGTAATATGGCTACAGACATTTTTATTTTGCCGAAACCTACATACGATACAAGAAACTCAGAGGACCTATAGGATGGCATACCTGTCACGCACATACGATCAGTTTTGAGGACAAAACACCACCGTCTCATACTCATTCAATCAAAACGTGCACAATATAAAGGCGCTTACCTTATAAATCTTCTACTGCATCACAAAATAATCAAAGGTTGCACGCGTTAAATAAGATAAAGAAATAAAATATCACAAAACATTTCAGCATTCATACTAAAAAAAGTTATTTTTTTAATTGCAGAGTTCTAGTATAAAAGAACTGTTTGAGAAATTGATATTTTAGGTTTCGCAGGCTCTTCAGGAATGATTGTGTAAAATATATTTTAAGTTTAAATATAAATTTAATTTTACCTTTCCAGCACAACAGAGGTATCAAAACATTTCCACCAAATAAGTTTAAGCGAATTTGTGTTACATACTTCAGTTTAAGAAATAGGTATATTACTTTAAATATAATCATTAATATAGAATATTATTGGGCAAAATGTGGTTTTATTTGATTTATAAATCCTTTTGTAGTTTATGATACATATTGCGTTAAACTTTATGATAAATCTGAAAACTTTTATTAGTAGCATAGTTATTATTCGTTTCGATTTATAATTACAACGACCAATTACCATTAGCTCTTTATTTCATTTTTCTTAGATTTTTTAAAAGACATAAATGACAGCTGTGCGGACTGACCGTTGTGATTCTGGAAATTATCAAATGAAAATTCTTCAGCTTATTAAAACTTTATTTTATTCATTATATGCTGTAGTACTTATTATTGGTGTTATTGTTTAATGTATGTTTTAATACACTGCTCAAATCAATTAGGGGATCACATGGTTTTAACAAAATTACGCAAATATTTACACCGATAAGTAACGTAAAATAAAGCATCCATAATTTAAAGCGTAGTAGAAAACAGATAAAAAAATCTTCACATGGAAATTAAAGTTTATGACGTCAAAAAGTAGAAAAAGGAGATAAGTGTAGAAATCGGAAGGCCTCTTTTTACTGTCCGGGATTTGGAGAATGCAATTCTTGAGCAGTGGAACAGTATTCCTTAAAGTCTTATCGATAACCTCATCGCATCCATGGAAAACAGGTGTGCAGCAGTCTCAGCTGTTCGAGGAGACCACACGCCATATTAAAAATCTTGCATCATTTCTAAACAATTCTCTTTTTTTTTAATCATTTGCATGAAAACAAATTGTTGCCCTAAACCATCTTTTCATGTTCTTTCTATCTTTTCAAAGAATAAAAGCTCCTTTACAAATTTTATACTATCCATTTTATGGCCATACATGGCTGCCTTGCACTGTTCTCTTCCTTTTTTTACTTGCTTCCCTAATTTTTTTGAGCAGTGTATATAGATACATATAATGACTTTATATATGTATAGATATATTGCGAAATATTTCCCCTGAAGAGAGTTTCACAATATAAGTTTTAATTTTATTTTACATTCTTTTTGTAATTTTTCCTATTACATTTTTAATTATTCCACTTTAATATACATAATTTTGGATAATCAATTTTATGGTATCATAAATGATTAAATTTTTCTGGCCAATATTTGATTTGTTAAAATGGTTTAGAATTACAAAAGTTTGACTCTCTATATATTTATATATCGTACAATATCTTCTAATTTATTTTTTATTTTTATACACACGCACTCACAATATATATATATATATACAGTAAACTCCCGATTATCCGCGAGTCTAAATTTCTTTTTTTTTTTTCCTTTTTTATCTTTGAGAAGAAACTTATTTCTGCGATGTAGGATGAGTTTTCGATCCTTTTTACTAAATATGATTTCCATTTGAAAACGTGGAACAATCACGTGCACAAAGGAGGGGCAGCTAATCTTGAGGGTGTCGCAAGGCCACACACCTGTTGATAAACAATGTACGGGTACTGAAAGTCACCCCCGCCCCCCTGTTATGATTTTGTTTCTCCCGTTTTTCATAAAGCACACCAGTTTGCTTGTTTTAGCTGAGCTGTGAACACGTGTCTTACAGAAATTTGCGTTTGTATTTAAATTTTATAGTTTTGCATTTTCAATACATATTTGAAAATGTCACATAAAAGAAAAAGAGTTGTGTTAACGATTCAAGATAAATTAGAACTGATTACAAAAATTGAAAATGGTGCTACAAGAAAACAAATAAGCTTGCAATATGGAATTGGAGAATTCACAGTTAGGGAGTGTGTGAATGCACAGTTAGGGAAGAAGTGTTTCAGTACAAAAAAACAGACACTTTTGACGGATTTTCTAAAGAAATAAACCTACAAGTTTGTAAGTAATGAATAATTTTATTATTCCTGAAGTAATAAGTATCTTTATGTTACCCATTGTGCGTAGAAACTGTAAAATGTATGCTTGTGTTACTTATTATGTGTATAAATTGTTCAAGTACATATTTGTGTTGATTTGTTCCCTTTTTTCAAAATTTTGTGGATTATCCGCGATAGTCGCGCCACCCAATTCCGCGGATAATCGAGAGTTTACTGTATATATATATTGGATTTATTATTCCGAATAGCAATAAATTTAGGTGATAAAAACTTGAGTAGTAATGCACTTTAAAAATGCACTTCTAATGCACTTTTACGTGAAATTTTATTTTTAAAAATAATGTCAATTGAGGTTTGTGTGTCTTCTTTTCTAAACTCTGGCGTCATAACATATAATGAAAAAAATATTGTTTCAAGTTAATCGATGAAGACAATCTCAATCTCAACTAAAGATATAATTATAGAAAATCTATTTTCTTTTTTCAGTTTATACCAGAAGAAGAAGAATGGGTGAAACTGACCAAATGGATCGGGTATGGCCTGTCCATCATTCTTTTGCTTTTCTACATCATAGTTATTGCCATTAAATCGTGAGTATTTCCTTTAATAGATTTTTTTTTCTCAAAATAAATCAAATTTATCTCGTAAATAAGTTAAATCTTGTTCAGTTAATGACTGCCTTGAAATTCCTTACCGTCTTTCTTTATTTTTGTTATTGAATTCCATTATTCTGAAGGACAGATCTTAATTAAACTAAAGTTTACTTCTAAAGAAATGTCAACATGTATTTTATTCGATATTGTGTTTCTCAAAAACAAATAAATTATAATATTCTGTAATAAAATAACAAATTAAGGAAGAGTTAAAAAAAAACGGAGAAATTTAGTTTTCTAAATTTCTATATTAATTGTTTAAAAAATCAAAGCAGTTTCTTTTGAAACAAATTTAATTATGAACTTATTGAAAAACTAAATTCAATTTTTTTAGTAAGTTTTCAAATTATTGTTCCTAGCAGAGTTTTAATAACAAATGTGCTTTCAGTTTTGTTTTATTTCATTATATTAAGTGTATTTCATTTATGCCGCATCAATTTTTTTAATGATTAAGGCATTAATAATTTTAAAGAATATTTTAAAATATCCCAAAACCTAAATACAATTAACAGGAGTGATACATGAATAATACATTTTATTTACTACACTTGAAATGTTGTCACTGTGATATTCATCCTGTGATAATTGTGTGGCGTGGCCAGCAAGGCCCGACACTTTGAAATGCAGACATAACCAAAGTTTAGGATAAAAAACGGTATTTATTTAAATTTAATCGGGCAGCGCTGTGTTGTAGCTACTTTAATTTGACCTATTCTACGTTATCAAATTTCACCGACCATCTACGGCACTTTCAAGATTAAATCAACGCCAGAATATAAAAATAGGTTTCGAAAATTCAAATGTTATAATACCTACATCATATTATTATAACTTAAATATTAGAAAATCAATGGAGATTTTGATTAAAGGATATAGTGTATGTAATGATGTTTTATTCTATGACATACCTGAGATATGGTTCAATATTTTGAAAATATCAAACACTTCAGTGTCCGAACGTACCAATTTCATATATATCCCAATGAATAATAGACTGACTCCCAAACTGATATATAAATAGCACAGTGAAAGCGACATTCTAGTAAAACTATCACCTTGAAAATTATCACGTTTGTGATCGAAATATTTCGTGGTTAATGTAACATATTTCTTTACATATGTTTTTAATATCAATGGTTTTAAGTTTTTAAGAACGGTTCATTTGTAATTGAATAGTAAATAAAATTTCAAGCAATTTTTTAGTAAATTGGTAATTATTTTAGCAATAATGTCGTTGTAAAATAAACATTAGTTTACAAAGTCTTTAATCAATCAAATACACTTAGCTAAAAACCCGTGATTGTTGATCAACTTTATTCAACACTAATTAAAATTCAATTTCTTACTAACTGCTAACTTTCTCTCTGCTGGACTCGGCGTACGTGACAAGATTAACTCCACAACGTGTAGAGTGGTATAGATTTTCCAAGATAAGGCAGGACTCGCCCCAAGATCCGCTGATCCGAACTTTCAATCCTTCTTTTATGCTCTGTAGATTGGCCAACTTAACCAACTTCACAAAAAATCACAGCAAAAATCCCTAACCGCAGACTCCAAGAGCCACAAAAACACTTCGGAAAATTAAGTAAAAGAAAGTACAGATGTCGCTTGTGCACTCACTGATTAATAAAGATAGCACGTGCGCATTTAGAAAACTAGATTCCCTTTATCAGACAGTTGCTACTTCACTGCAATTGGTAGGTATAAAACTATCCCTGGCGGCAAATATATATTGTTATATTGGTTATATTGTGGCGTAACATTGTGCAAAAAGTGTATTCTTTGATAATATTTCCATCCAATAAATATCAATATTGGTTAAATATTGACTTTACGTTATAAATATTTGTTATGTAATGGTACTATTATAGAATTTGCAATGAAATGCCAATATAAAAGGAATATTTCCTTGAAATTGCTATATAAACCAAAATTAAAACATGTTTTATTAAAGTTTTCAAAGCCTATTTTTGAATAATTCTAAGTCAGTGTTCCTCCAATTTCAAAGATACTGTATTTATCTTTCCTCGTATTCTAAGAAAACATTAAGAATTAATGTGTGTTTTAAAAATTTTAAATAAACTTCCAACAGGAAAACGGGTAGTGTCGAATAGATGTGGTAAAAGTAAGTCAGGAAGATAGTTGAGAAAATTTAAATATACATTCAGTTTCCAAAAATACAAAACAATAAACTTTTTTCGATATGTTAAACTGACAACTCTAAATACTGCGCTAATTATTTTATTCAATTTTTCTATCGTTTGCAGTAAAATTGGTTTTATTTTTAATCATATTATGGCTATTTTTCTATTAAACAAAAATGATTTTTGTTATATTTTTTTATTTCACATCATGACTGTTTTTTAGTGATTGCCCTAATTAACCTGATTTTTGCATATCCAGATTTCCCCCACTTCACAGTAGTCCAGATAATTAGAGTTTCTTGTATTCTTTATATCCACTTTATGTTTCCGATGTCTTTATTCAGTAAATATAATAAAAGTATTTCTTTTCTTTTTTTTTTCTCCCTTTATTCTAAAACGTTTTCCTTTATCATATGCTGCAAAAAATGACAGATATTTCTTAATTTAGGAAAATATAGGGAAGAGTGAGTTCCGTATCCTCTTCCGGTTGGCGAGTGACGAAGGAATCAAAAATGGCGCCAATAGGCCGTTTTAGCATCTTACCAAATTTTGTAAAGATAGAGGAAAAACATGGTTTTTAAACAGCTATAAACATATATTTTTAAATTATAAAAGTTATATATTTATGTATTAACCATATGTATATTATATAATTATATATAGATATACATATACAAATATATATTATGTACACATGTAAATAAATACTATGTACTTATATGTATATTTTATAATTTTATAAGTTTCATATTTTATATATTTATTATGCATGTGAAATTTAAACATAACATTATATTACAAATGTTAATTTTTTATACATCTTAAAACATATAAAAATGCGCAAAAAATATATTTACATTGTATTTCATTTGCAGAAAAATATCGTTTAAAAAAACGGGAAATTATAAATTAAAAAAATTATTAAAATAAATTAATTATTAAAAGAGTAATCAAAATTATTACTTATACATCAATAGCTGTCAAGTAATTTAAAAAACCAAACCCAAATGCTGAAGATCGCAATAACCACTAAGGGGAAGCTCATATTGAAATTTTCTAAGCAATGTACAAAAAAAAAAAAAAAAAAAAAAAAAAAAGGAAAAGAAAAAAAGGAAGAAAAAAAAAGAAAAAAAAAACTCTAAGATTTTTTCAATCTAATAGTGTAAAAATAAATGGTTTATCTTTATTAAGGCCTTAGTTATTTTAATTCAAAATCAGGGACACTTTTTTTGATGACTCTGTATTGTATACCCGTAGATTAAGAATTTTTTTTTCTACAGTGTAATTAGATATACAGGGTGTTTCACTACCAGACCGACAAATTTGCAGGAGATGTAAGGGGCACAGAGACGACTCGGAAACAGCAATGCAGGGTCGAAAATGTAAACGAGATAAAGGGGTTGTTAGGGTCTGAATCATAGTGAGAGGAAATTGACATTTAGAGACCATAAGCTTAACACAAGTCATGACTTTCCTGATAATCAAGTTGTCCGATGTTTCGTAATGTGTGAATGAAACATACGTAACCTGGAATCTCAGATATTTTGAATTACGCCGGATGGGTTTTCGGACGTTTGCGGTAGCAACGAGGATGCGCCATTTCAAAACGCCCCTACTGCCTCAAACGTGCAAAACCGTAGATGGTAAGAACAAGGCACGTAGGCAGAAAACTTCTGGAAACTTCATTATCAGGAAAGTCATGACTTATTTTAAGCTTATGGTCTTTAAATGTCAATTTGCTATCACTGTTTCAGACCCTAACAACCGCTCTATCTCGTTGGGATTGCATTTCCGACCATGCATTGCTACGTGATTCCGAGTCGTCCCTGTGCCCTCTACATCTCCTGCAAGTTTGTCGGTCTGGTAGTGAAACACCCTGTATATATATATTATTACTATTGTAAATCATGATATATTGTTTATTACTGCAGGTCATTGCACGAAGAGTTTCACATAATCCGACTTAATTTATCGATAGCTGCATTAGGAGCATTAATTTCTTTTCTACTCAGAGATTTCCTGTATGACGACGAGGTAAGGTTTAACTTTTTAAAAATAAGCGACCATTTCCACAATACTAAATTTTAATCATTCTAAATGGCTATAGATGATTAATGGAAATTAGAGCTATCTTATGAGGGCGGTTGATCATAATAAATTGCGAGGACACATAAAAAATTCAATATATTGTTATCAACCGTCTGCATAAGAGGGGGTTGAGTGATATCGTAAAATATCTCTGGGGGGAGGGGTTTTTGACTTTTGATACCTTTATCATTTTTAACCAACCAAAATTTTGTTTTTTGGTAACTTTTTCCCTACTTGTGTTATCACTTTTTTTTTTTTTTTTAGATTGATATCTATTTTTATAAAAATGCAAAGTTTTATTAAGACCACTGAATGATTATAAAATCATTTCATTACAAAATATGAATTATTCCAACGTTTGTCATTCCCATTCTTATATGCCATATGTGCATATAATTCGCTGTTAGAGAAACCAGGATCGAAATGATACTTGTTATTTTTACTAGTAAAAAGAGGAGAAGAATGTTGTTCACCTGTTTTACTTATAAGAAGTTCTGCTTACAACCGTGTGGGGGGGGGGGGGGCAAATACAATAAGATAGTATTACTATTGAAAGCATTATGTAACAAAAAGCTATTATTTAATACTTTTAAATTGTAAGTATTTCTATAGAATGTTATTTGATATAAAGTTATTTGGTATAATAGTGATATTTTATTAACTTCTTCTCTTCATTTAAATATGTAAACTATGCGAATAATAAATGTATCTATATCTGTATATCATTACAAAAGTACAAAAAGAAAAAAATGTAAGAATAAAAACAATTTTTACACACTAATAATGATATCATAAGGGGGAAAAGAGAGTTCGATGGATGGTAACGTATGAAATCGTAAGGGGGGTGGGGGTTCAAAATTGTCGATAAGTTGATAATGTTATACATGTACATCACCTAAATTAAAAATGCTTTACATATATACCACTAAATTATGCGAGTTAACAATGATCATCATTTTACACATACGTTTATTTGTACCATTTATTATACACACAAAAATGTGTAAATGCATTATCATTTACGGTGATGATAATTTTAATAATTAGTATAGTAATTTATATTGTAAGACATGAATCGAAATAATGCAATGGATATTGATCAATGAGTCTCAAGAATTAGCGTGACCCAAAATGTGCATGTTGGTGGGTAAAACGAACGCCTTGCAAGATTTGGTAATTTGTTTAATTACGATTACATACTGTTTAATCTTCTCAGCCCTGGTGTTGTCTGTAGAAGATACTAAACAACAACTTTTTAATTAATTCAAATGCTTTATGATTTGTCGAAAGTATATCTGATATCTTGTGAATAAATTGTAGCATATCATAAGCACTGATTTATCCACTGAAACATCTTTAGAGCTTTTTTGAAATAATTTACAATTAGCTTATTAGGTAATATTGATCATGAAACTGAGGAGGTTTTGAGAGTTTGTAGATTATTACGACATAATTTTATTTTGATTTATTTAAGGATACGTGTCGAATAATCTCTGTACTGGTCCATTTTTTCTACGTGGCTGTTGGAACATGGCTCATCTCTGAGGCTCATGCTCTGTTTTCGGCTCTTGTGAACGGATCTTTCGGAGGCAGATTCCTCTTCTACGTAATGATTGGTTGGAGTATGTATTAATATTTGTTTTTGTTATTTATTTATATCATAATCTTTTTTCATGAAATACCTCATGCTACTTGTTTATAAATATAATACTCCCTTGATATTACGTGGTAGTCATGGCCGTGAGGCATGGGAATTATCCACAAAGGCGAATCACATTAGTTTAAGAAATTATAATTCTTTCTTCCTACTCCTTCTAGAGCTGCTACGCTTGAATAAGTCATTAACAAAATGTAATACGTCACAGATTTAAAAGTTTTCTGTAATCAGTAAAAACTATGCCACACGCAAGTACTAGATTTTCTAAGAACTGTTTTGTGCTCATTATATTTTTTAAATAGTTAAATTCGTAAACTGGTTGTAAATTATTTATTTTAGACGAATTAAAATAAAAACTTAAAAAAACTCTGGGACTTTTTTTTTTTTTTTTTTGTAGAAATGGATTTGAGTTTTCTACATGTGATACAGAGAACGATATATATATATATATATAAACTATATAAATAATAATAATAATATATATATATTTTTTTATGAGTTTCAGTACAGTATTAATAAAGCTGATCTCCAGTTCCTAGCTTACAGATACATAGACGACTTGATCGTCTTAAACTTCAATAATGATTTTAATGAAATTTCTCAAGAAATTTATCCTGACTCCCTGACACTAAAGAAAACTAACAATAATGGTTTAGAGGCTGATTACCTTGACTTAAAAATAATTTTAGAAAGTAACAAAGTACATATTTCAATTTACAATAAACGTAATAGTTTTCAATTTCAGGTTAATCAACTTGTTCACTGGTCCTCCAATATTTACAAACGCATTTATATTAATATAATTATTAGTCAAATATTTCGTTTTTTTAGAATTTGTACAGATAAACATCTGTTTAAGAAGGAATTGTTTAATTTTAAAAGTAATTTATATTACAAAAACAATATACCTTTAATTTTTATAAAAAAATATTCAGATTTTGCAGATTTTCTTCATTATTGATCGTTTGCTTTTCGACGTCAGTGAATGACTCATATTTCCTAAAGCCTTTTCAAGGACGGTTTTATGATGATGTGCTGCGTCGATTGGCAACAGAACTGGAAAGAATTTGGATTGGTTGATTGGATGTTGGATTCTGCTCTGTTCAGTTTGTTTTATGTTTTATATTTGGGTTGTGGCAATGTGGCTAAGTTGGTTGAGTGTGGTTTTTTCAACGAACATATTTTTAGCATCTTTTACTGTGTTCCAGGTGAGGCATTCATTTAATATTGTTGGCGTAGGGTCCGGTGGGGGAGCATGTGATAATAGCCATCGAATGTTTTAACATTTGATTTTGCTATCACTGTTCTGGCCGAAACCCACTGCCACTAATGTATATTTTATCGAATGCTCGGGTGCTTTTGAAACATAACCCACTGCCGATGAGGCCGCAGCCTATTTTTTCCTAGTTTTTGTTAAAGTTTTAATGTTTACATAGATATTTTTCTTGTTCTTCTTGTTCTGTGAGGGGGGGGGGGTGCGCTGGTTCAGGCTAAATATAATCTTATACTGCTTTATATATATATATATATATATTTATTTATTTTTAATCAGGTATAACAGCCATACATCATTAGTGAGTATAACGAATTTTGAATACTAATATTTCCAAATAGTAATATTCTCCATATTAAAGCGCAGAATTCTGCTACTGACTAAGACGATGATGGATATTCAAAAATAGTGGCCATTTAAAATATGTAATCCTTGAAACATAATCATCAAGACGCAAATCAAATTTACTATTGTTTTGGATCACATTTTCTTTTTGTTCTGCTGTTGGACATTGGGATATATCTTGATTTTGACGATGATTAAAGTTGTTTTTGTAATAAACGGAAATTTTTCTGTGGCTTTTGAGTGGCAATGGATAGAAAAATAAAAACCTATGTAGTTTTTGTCTACACACGTGACCATACTTTCAAGGACAGGTTTACAATGCAAATTCAGTTATTTTAAAAATTGCCATGAAATTATACTTATAACTTTTTTATAACGTCAAAATAACATTTCAAACATAAAAATATAGTCTATTTTGGTATATTTATCTTAAAACCTCCCTTCAATGTAATTTTTTTAAATTTAGAAAACCGAAAACTATTGTCATAAACTATAAATGTGAGTAACTCATGCAATTAACAATAAACAAAAAATAAAAATTTTCACCTTATAAGAATTTACTACTTCTTCTACACAACCTGTTACCTTTTACGAAAATATACGTGAAACGGCATTAAACTGTGCCCCTCTGGGACTTGATGATTAAGACGTTTTAAGCCGGGTAAAGTCACAAATGATCATTCTATACAACATACTTACACACACTATATACTTATACACATAATTATGTGTATACATTATACTTAAATTGGTTATATTCATTTTTAATAATCGAAATAACAATAAGTTATAATAATAATAATTAAAATAAGTTAGCTTATAAAATGGTGATGTAAGATTAATTTTATTTATATCATGGAAAATTTTCTTTTACAATAGGCTTAATTTGAAAAGAAACATTAAAACCAGAAATATCATTTTGAAATCGCAACTATGAAATATTTATTTTGCAATTGTCCCTAAATGGAAATTCATATGATTGTTAAAGTGCATTACAACAATTTGGTGATAAAAACAAACATTACCTGAAGAATTATGACTTAGGATTTTGTTTTCTATTTGGTTTCATCGATTTCTTACCTCATCAAAAGCAGAATGAAGGTTTATATTTTAGCACCCGTCGTTTGCTAAAATAAAGAAAAGAATAAGTCTAAAGTGATGGTTTAACTGAGTCAGATATTTATTGAGTGACCGTTTTTTAGGCAATTTCAGCACTATTTCCCTATGTGAGGTGAAATTTTAATTTCGTTATTGTTTAATGAGGTCTTACTGTAGTATTATTCATATTCCACAGTAAATTATCTGTTCCATTAAATGGAAACTTTTATTTATATTCCGCATATACTTTGCTTTGAAATATTCCATTTCGTTTATTCAAAATTTCAATTCAGAAAACATAAATATTCAGCATGAAGTAAAATCTGTAATAAATATTTAATAATTTAAGGGCATTTTTGACCAGGTCAAACGAAATCAGCTTTCAGCTTTCTTTTTCTCATAAAACTGGACCTGAATGTTTAGATTCACGAAAACCTCTAGGATTTGCATTAAACAGCGCATAAACTGCATAATTTGTATTATACGCTTATTTAGTGATATCTATGGATGAAATTACAAATCATTTTAAAGTTACGGACAGCGTTTGTCAGTAAAGTTTGCACTGTTTGTGTTTGAGTGAATTACCGTTTTATGTGTTTCAATATTTTGATTCACTATATGTGTTCGCCAATATTATGAGTATCATATAGACATTCCAGCGTTTAATGTGCTGATTTTATCAAATAGATGCTACTGTTGAAAAAACTGTATCATATAGGTTTTTTTTTTTATTGTTAACTATATTAACGTGATTTTTTGTCATCTTAAAGTCTAAACAGAAAGTGTTATTCAAATTGGATAAATGTATCACTTGCAAAAAATGGTTTTAAATGATTATGTTCAATGCACACAATACCCTTAAGTTTATTTAGAAAGCGTTCAAAAATAGTTGCAGGATTATTATAAATTCCGTTGTGTTAATATCCCAATCAGTCGCTTACATATTTTTTAAAGAAGTGTGACGGTTTAATACTTGAAAAAAAAAACTGCAAGAGGGAAAACAAAAGACAAAGTAAAATTTATAAAAGAAATGTCACTTTTTAAATTAATACAAACATATAATAAACACTCAAAATCCCTCGGTTTTATTTTCAAGCGCATTGATAGCAGAATTAACAAAATGCTACTTCATATTTTTCTTCAAACGGGTATTTTAAAACTAAAATGCAATCCAGTACATTTTTAAGCAACATAAATCAAGTTCAAACTTTTCATTTATTTTCTAATTTGTCAATTTTCTGAGAATTTCAAAAACTTTGTTTTTCCTTTTAAAAGTCTTGATATTTTGAAAACATTTCAGTTGTTTTCTGCTTTATCAAAAACATTATTTTTTAAGGGGATTATTAAAACTCAATGAATGCTCTAAACTTGAAATAAACTTCGTAAAAATGCCTTTTTAAGTAGTTACGGACTTTCTTTATGTGAAGAACATTTCTTTTATTCGACAAAAATTTATGGTTTTATTGAACAACCTGAAACATGTTTAAAATAAATGTCGCTGTCTATAAAATTGTTGTCAGACGTGACAATGTTTCGAATAACAAATTTTTGAACGGATTTTAACTTCGATTTCTCCTGGTATAAACAGAGATAAAAAAAATGTAAGTGATGTTTCAAAAGTTGCAACAAAAATCTTTTATTAGTTACTATTTATTGCTCCTTCGTTGTCGCAAAATTTAATCCACTTTCAGGTAATTTTTCTGCTAATTTTCCGGCTAATTTCTGATAAAAATATCCTTTTCAGTGTTCTATTGTATTACAAATTATGTTTTTTATCTCACAAATGTGTGCTTTCCCTTACTGATTCTATTAATACAGAACTTTTTAGCTTGTGGTTCCACTTCTACATTTTCTGTTAGACTTTGTCGTGTCGACCATGTTGGGAAAGGTGCTGCAAAACGGCTCTCTCTGTTTGTGATTTCAGAGGAGTTATTGATCGCGCGAACAATTTTTACTTTCTTCTATCTTCAATAGAAGAAAGTATTGTAATCGAAATTTTTTTCGACTTCCGGTTTTCGACGGATTTGCATGTTTTAGTGGTCAGAGATTCCAAAAAACATGTTTATAGAAAATGTCTGTCTGTCTGTGTGTCCGTCTGTCCGTCTGTCCGTCTGTCCGTCCGTCCGTCTGTCCGTCTGTCAGTCTGTCCGTCTGTCCGTCTGTCTGTCGCCATTGTACCATCAAAAAGTGTATGAAGTTATGTATAGAATTAAACAAAAATTTTATTATAAGTTTTTGGCTATGGCAAACAGGTCCTCCCGGAATTTGGAAAAAATTCGCCGGTAGGGGGCGCTGATATAACAATTTTTGTGCGATTTTGAATATTGTACCATCCAAAACTGTATGGTGTTATGCATAGAATTGAACCAAATTTTTAGTTTAAGTTTTCGGCTATGGCAAGCAGGTCCTCCCTGAATTTAGAAAAAATTCGCCGGTAGGGGGCGCTGATATAACAATTTTTGTGCGATTTTGAATATTGTAACTTCGAAAAGTGTATGAAGTTATGCATAGAATTGAACCAAATTTTTAGTTTAAGTTTTCGGCTATGGCAAGCAGGTCCTCCCTGAATTTTTAAAAAATTCGCCGGTAGGGGGCGCTGTAATAGCGATTTTTGTGCGATTTTGAATATTGTACCGTGCAAAAGTGTATGAATTTATGCATAGAATTAAACCAAATTTTTATTTTAAGTTTTTGGCTATGGCAAGCAGGTCCTCCCTGAATTTGGAAAAAATTCGGCGTTAGGGGGCGCTGTAATAGCGATTTTTGTGCGATTTTGAATATTGCACCGTCCAAAAGTGTATGAAGTTATGCATAGAATTAAACCAAATTTTTATTTTAAGTTTTTGGATATGGCAAGCAGGTCCTCCATGAATTTGGAAAAAAATCGCCGGTAGGGGGCGCTGTAATAGCGAATTTTGTGCGATTTTGAATATTGTACCTTCCAAAAGTGTATGAAGTTATGTATAGAATTAAACCAAATTTTTATTTTAAGTTTTTGGCTATGGCAAGGAGGTCCTCCCTTAATTTGTAAAAAAATCGCTCGTAGAGGGCGCTGTAATAGCGATTTTTGTACAATTTTTGTGTCATTTTGAATATTGTACCGCCGAAAAGTGTATGAAGTTATGCATAGAATTGAACCAAATTTTATGTGTTTATTTTTGGTCATGTCACGAAGGTCCTCCATGAATTTGGAAAAATTCTGCCGGAAGGGGGCACTATAATTGCGATGTCTGTACCATTTTTACTTTCTTCTATCTTCAATAGAAGAAAGTATTGTAATCGAAATTTTTTTCGACTTCCGATTTTCGACGGATTTGCATGTTTTAGGGGTCAGAGATTCCAAAAAACATGTTTATAGAAAATGTCTGTCTGTCTGTGTGTCCGTCTGTCCGTCCGTCCGTCTGTCAGTCCGTCCGTCTGTCCGTCTGTCCGTCTGTCCGTCTGTCTGTCGCCATTGTACCATCAAAAAGTGTATGAAGTTATGTATAGAATTAAACCAAAATTTTATTATAAGTTGTTGGCTATGGCAAGCAGGTCCTCCCGGAGTTTGGAAAAAATTCGCCGGTAGGGGGCGCTGATATAACAATTTTTGTGCGATTTTGAATATTGTACCATCCAAAAGTGTATGGAGTTATGCATAGAATTGAACCAAATTTTTAGTTTAAGTTTTTGGATCTGACAAGCAGGTCCTCCCTGAATTTGGAAAAAATTCGCTGGTAGGGGGCGCTGTAAATGCGTTTTTTGTGCGATTTTGAATATTGTACCATCGAAAAGTGTATGAAGTTATGCATAGAATTGAACTAAATTTTTATTTTAAGTTTTTGGTTATGGCAAGCAGGTCTTCCCTGAATTTGGAAAAAAATCGCCGGTAGGGGGCGCTGTAATAGCGATTTTTGTGCGATTTTGAATATTCTACCGTCCAAAAGTGTATGAAGTTATGCATAGAATTAAACCAAATTTTTATTTTAAGTTTTTGGCTATAGCAAGCAGGTCCTCCCTAAATTTGGAAAAAAATCGCCGGTAGGGGGCGCTGTAATAGCGATTTTTGTGCGATTTTGAATATTGTACCATCCAAAAGTGTATGAAGTTATGCATAGAATTAAACCAAATTTTTATTTTAAGTTTTTGGCTATGGCAAGCAGGTCCTCCCTGAATTTGGAAAAAATTCGCCGGTAGGGGGCGCTGTAATAGCGATTTTTGTGCGATTTTGAATATTGTACCGTCCAAAAGTGTATGAAGTTATGCATAGAATTAAACCAAATTTTTATTTTAAGTTTTTGGATATAGCAACAGGTCCTCCATGAATTTGCAAAAAATTCGCCGTTAGGGGGCGCTGTAATAGCGATTTTTGTGCGATTTTGGATATTGCACCATCGAAAAGTGTATGAAGTTATGCATAGAATTGAACCAAAAAAAAAAAAATTAAGTTCTTGGCTATGGCAAGGTTGTCCTCCCTTAATTTGCAAAAAAATCGCTCATAGAGGGCGCTGTAATAGCGATTTTTGTACAATTTTTGTGCCATTTTGAATATTGTACCGCCGAAAAGTGTATGAAGTTATGCATAGAATTGAACCAAATTTTATGTGTTTATTTTTGGTCATGTCACGAAGATCCTCCCTGAATTTGGAAAAATTCTGCCGGAAGGGGGCACTATAATTGCGATATCTGTACCATTTTCATTACTGTACCATCGAAAAGTGTATAACGTTATCCATATAATTGAACCAAATTTTTTGCGCATGTTTCTGGCTATGGCAAACAAGTCCTCCCTGAACTTGAAAAAATTCCGAAAGAAGGGGGCGCTATTATTCCGATCTCTGTGCCATTTTCATTATTGTACCATCGAACAGCGTATAAAATTATGCATACAATTGAACCAAAATGTTTGTGCTTGTTTTTGGCTTTGGCCAACAGGTTATCCTTGAATTTGGAAATATTGCGCGGTAAAGGGGCTCCGTGCTAGCGATTTTTGTATACTTTTCTTGATTTTTCGTAGTTCTATTGTGCATCGGCGGCTCATGCAGCGGCGGGAACTCGCTTCCTGCTATGCCGGCTATTCGCAAACAGCTGATAACGACAGAATAAGGAAAAATTAATAATTTTAACAAATATTATGATATAGATTAACTCGTTTTTAGTCCGTTTAATTGACTTGAGCAGAAATTTAAGATGAAAATCAAAGTTGGTATAGTATTGAACTAATAATATTGAAGTATTAACATGTGTAACTAGGTTTTGAAATATTAAGATGTATAAGATAGAAGAAAGTTTTGGGATTGGCACATCCAACTAGTTTGTTAGCTGTGAGTGAAAAGTTGCGCATATTTTTTATCGCTATAACACTCTGTGTTAAGGCAATTTCTCGCAAAAAAAATTGGCTCACATCAAGGGTTGGCTTAAAAATCGGCCAAAAAGTTATCGAATGTGATAGTAACTTATCAATACTTCTTTTAAACCCTTTCAACATTGTTGAAAAGTGTTTATGACTTCGGTTTGTTTAGCCTCTGTCTAGCCGTCTGACTATGTCTTTGTGTTTGTCTGTGCTCTTACTCGATTTGCCATGTAAATTGTATATGTTATTGAAATTTACAATGGTATTTTTGGTACTGAAAATGAAATATATAGCCTTTATAGTTAGTTAGCTTACACGGACACTTAAAAAATATATATCTGTTACATTACTGTTTATAGGGGAAAATCGTTTGCAATATGTATTTTAAAAAGGTTGCACTAATTCAGACATATTTAACTTGATATACATCAATGAGGTGCACTACAAGATACTAACTCTAGAATTTGGTATGCATAACATTTATCGTTCTTTTACAGGGACACACAAGAATTCTGCTACAGTACTGTATGTGAGCGATGTTTGCTAGAAGTGCCATTTCAGTTGCGGTAATTTTAACGTTTTTAAATTTAAGTAATATCTTGCAATTTACTTGGTGCGTATATATTCTATAGACCGTATACAGGGCTTCACAAAATAATTCGAGGATATTTCCGTTTATTGAAAAAAATTACTGAAGGGGAATTTACAAATGCGTTATGCGTTTCCTAAAGGAACTAAATTATAGCATATTATGCATATACAAATCTATATATCATATACAGAGCTACAGGAGAGAGGATATTCATGTGAATTCGCATGTTATGATTTCTGTTATGTGTTTTCTAAATTGTTTATTTCGATTTATTTCCCCCAGGATTACACTTATACTTTAAAGCGGAAGGTGAGTTCCCAGTGCGGTCATCCCTTGTTATCTGCTTGTTTACTTACATATTATTTATCACCTTATTAAACGGTGAAGTTTATTAAGTATTTTGAATGTGTTTCAATTGTTTCATAAATCTGTGCTTTGACGTGTGATTTTTCTTTCTTGTTTAGTTTTACCAGCAGGTATGTGTGGCGGATGTTTTTCAGTTATACACAATTATGGATATGATTACAGGTAGGTAGTATAGACTTATTTAAGTACCATTTATTTTCTCCTTTCTCCTTCCTTTTCATATTTCAAGAGAAACAATCTTTTATTTATTTATTTCTTAAATCTCTTTGGTATGTCTTAACTTTTACTCTCTTTAACAGATGCTTAGTTGGTCCTACAACTGACAAAAGAATGCTCCTTGTTGGACCTGTAAATTTTGCGGCAATGGTAGGTCAGAGCATAAACTAAAATTTTTAAAGATCGATTTTCTCTATAAAATTGATTTCTTTTTAATTATCATTAACTCCTTTTTTAATAACGTTTTCAGGTAGCTTTGGTATTTGCTGTGCTAACTTGCATCAATTACGGAACGCCTGCCGTTAAAAAGACAGCTATAATAAATGAACTCAGGTAAAAAATAATTTTTCCAAATATTAAAGGATATCTCTCTATGTTAGCTGATTAATATTGTATCTGAGACATTTTTTTCGAATTTCATCATACATGTATATGTGTATATCAATTCAATATACAATCGGACCTCGTTATCCCGATACCTGGTTTTCACTTCTCTCCGCTTATCACGTCAGTTTTTCAAAGTCCTAATTTTCTGTATACGATTTTAACATAAATAAACTCCGGAGTTTACTTTGTTGAATAATTTTTAACTCCAGATATCCCTGCGGTTTAGGAAAATTGTCTATTTTTCATAATCCATCTTACAAGCACGGAAATTAGGCGGTAAGAAATAGCTTAGCCACACTTTTCACAAAAAAGTCTAAAATACCCATTGAGATAAATGAGAAATTTTACTTCAATCTTTTATCTGAATAAATAAACCCACACACTATATGAAGGATTTTTGAGACGTTGTTAAATCTAATAAATCATTTAATTCATCTGTTGTAGATTGTTTTAATTTAATAGTATAATTATAAAATGCTAATTATTATTTTTAGTATTTTTCAAATTGGTATATTCATTTTTTTTAATTCTATTTAATCATTTTTATGCTGTTTATGGTTTTAATCAAAACATCTAATTATAGATGTTCTGAATCAGTTATTAAATTTCCTTCTATTGTCAATGCATTTTGTAGGTTTATGATACACGTAATTATTGTCACTAAAAAATAAAACAGGATATTTAAGCATTGAAATAAAATGTTTTTTATGCCTCATAAGAAGTTAACGAATAAAACTGCTTTAGTATATTTTTTAAAAAGTTCATATTATCACTCATGTAATATAAGATTGAATATTTTTTAAAGAGATAAATAACTATTTTGTACATTAAAAATATTTTTTTCAAAAATGAGAACAGTACATATGTAATGATCTCGTTTCTTTTTATATTTCCTAAATCAATCTTTTCCCATAAAACATAGATATGCGGGAATAAAACATTTAATACTTTATGTACTGAATTATGAACTCATGAAAATTTTATCTTCTAAAGCATTTTTTTCGTGAATTGTTTAAACTACATTAGAAGATTTACATAATCATTTAATAAATTTGAGAAGGATATAAGAAAGATTGAAGGATATAAAAGGATTAATTAAATTGGAATTTATAGGGATTTTGTGCAATATTTATAACCCCACTCAAATCTTGCATTTAAAATATTTTCTTAGTATTTTGTAGAATTAGGAAATGTAGAAATATAATGTTCTTACAACAGAAATATAGAAATATTTCTGAATTGAAAATCCCCCCCCCCCCTTAACGCCAAGAAAGCTGAAAAGATGCAAAGGCAAAATAAATCATCCTTTTAAAAATATCTTTGCTTTGTGTAACCAATAATGCTTTTGGAACAGGATAAAGTAATGTATCTATAACTGATTCTAAACTGTATTACAACTAATCGATGTATTAAATGAATTTTTTAACAAGTTATTTTAATGGTACTTATAAGTACCGTCAGTAGATAAAGGGTTAAATTAAATGTGGCTTATCATGTCATTCCATAAATAAGCATTGTATTAATATCCATTTTTGAGCAATGGCAGAAGAAAATTCGAAATCATGATTAAGTTAAACAATATGTTTAAAAGAAAAAATATATATTCCAGAAAATGTAAAACTTGGACTCCATATTCATATTTAATAAAACAATGACAAATCACAACACATTAAAAAATTGCACATTCTTTATTATAAAGTTATTAATAAAACTTTAAAAGTAACTAAAATACAGTAAACAACATCGTTTGATTAGTTTTAAATTCATTAGCAATGAATACTGGGATCTAAATATTTAAAATTTGAATTACACATGAAAAAAATAGAACGTAATTAGCCTTCGTATCGGAAATTATTAAAATACTAAATACAACTTAATGGGTATCTGAAAAGAAAGAAATAATATTAGCGAATTAAGATTTCGGTTAATTACGTGCCTTTATGACATGACATCGCGGTGCTTAAGGAGTGCCAACGCGGCGTGAAACTCCGCCGCGCTTAACCTCCAACTAAATATGAAAAAGGAACTAAATTTCCAAACAATGCACGGCCTAAAGGTATAATTTGGAAGCTCTTGTGGAGTCCCGAGGGCCATTCCAGAGTTGAGAGCACGAGGCTAAAGCCTCCAGAAAAATGGCGCATAAGGCATCCAAATAAATTTGGTTGCCCTACACTTCGAAGTAATTTCACCGACTGATGTAGGTAAAGAACGGAGAATGCAAAGACAGTAGGGTACCAACGAGCACAGAAAAATCATAGCATAAGATAGGCAAGGCTAACTAACTCTAAGAACTCATAAAAAAGGGGGGGGGGCACATAGCTCACTAATTTAGAATGTCAAGCCTAGTGCGCATTACAAGTCGCGGTTCTCCCTGCTTTCGCACAAACGGTTAAGCCTTGAAAAAGGCTTTGTGGTACTAGATATCGAAGGAACACCGCTATTGCAAATAACATTTCGGCACTGACCATGATCGAAAGTGGGGACAAGTTAAAATTCAAAGCTAAAAAATAACTTCAAAATCAACTGTATAACTGGGATTTGAATTTCACGACCGGGATGCATGTGCACCGGCGGTCGAATGAGCCAAATCTGGGAGAAAATGGTCTTAGATGGCCGGGGTGCAGTGAGAAAACACCCCAAGGCCAATAGGAAATGAGCTAGGAGGAGCCTAGCCTCACCCTGGATGGAAGTATCTTACAAGTACAAAATCTAAAATTTTGAAACAGGAAAGAGCACCCATTAACAATTTAATAACAAAATAACTTGAAGGAAAGGAAGTTCCAAATAAATAAAGATAAAATAATATAAATTAAAGCACAGTTAAGTTAGGAAAGTTGAAATACGCGGCTGTTATAATGAACAGTATGCTGCATGACGTCACGGAGTAAAGCCAATTCTAGATGAAAGTTTCTTTCAATCTAGGGAAAAGATGGAATTTTTCCGTGAAATTCTGCGTTTAAGTTACTGCTGAAGGATTTCTTCGAGAAGTTTTCGAACATGGGACGAAATTATCATCCCGAGTGAGAATAGCGAGAGGCCGTTTCCGGTTTCTCCCCACTCTAGTGTCATAATGACGGATGGCATTTAACGCAGGATTCCGCACGGCTGGGCTGACCTGCGAAACTTCAACGCAAGTATTTTTTTTATTATTTCCGCAAATACAGGTTTAATTTTGAGGTCACGATGAATGACGTCATTGCGGACATAGCGGGTCGCCTTCGTTGAATTTTATCAAGTCTAGTTTTTGGGCCACTACCATAAGTGATAATTGGACGCATCATTGATTTATATAGTAACAATTTATTTTTAATTGACAGGGGGCTATTCCAAGCCAAAAGGGGTTTAAGGGAGCCCACGGCGCGATCAGCACGACCCAGAGTTTCTGTGATGTGCTTGCACCATGACAATTTGGAATCTTTGGAATCTAGGTGAATGTCTAAATTTATAATCAGTCTTCCAGGGAATATTTGCATTATTCAATTTAAAGTTAAGATTAGCATCAGGGGTAAAACGTTGATTGGTGAAGAAGATGGCGTCACTTTTGGCACTGTTCACTTTAATTTTCCATTTCCTTAACTAGACCGAGAAAATATTCAGATAATTCTGAAGTTTAGAGAACACTGTTTGTGCATGTTTGTGTTTGTTAAGCATGGCAGTATCGTCGGCAAAAATTGCTAAGTTGACATCAGGCTCTTTCGGAATATCGTTGACATAAACGTTGAGAAGGATGGACCGCTCAGAGAGTCCTCAGAGGTACGAAGCTAGAAATTGATTTAAGGTTAGAGTTGGAATTTCCGACTCTAACAACGAAGGATCTAAGTTTAAAGTAATCATCATAAATTTTAATAAGTTGTTCCGGTACTCCGAGCGCAATTAGTTTAAAGATAAGAGCGATGTGCCAGACCTTGTCAAAAGCCTTCTGCACATCGAGAAAGATTGCTCCTGTCACTGCACTAGACCTAATACCATCGTGAAGAAGTTCAGAAACTCTCCACAACTGATGAGTTGTTGAATGACGTCCCCGAAATCCGAATTGCTCCGGTATAAGCACGTCATTATAATTTAAGAACTCCTTAAGGCGGTTTACAAGAACATATTCATAAACTTTAGAAAGACAGGATAATAAAGAGATAGGTCGAAAGCTGGAAGGAACGTGGCTATCGGACACCCCACTTTTGGGTAGGGGGACAATAATAGCCCTTTTCCAGCAATCAGGAAAATTTTTAAGAATCATTATGCAGTTGATTAAGATAACAATGTATAGAACAAAATTATGAGGTAAATTAATTAACATGTTATTAGAAATGTGGTCCTCACCCGGAGACTTCTTCTTTTTTAAGCCTGAGATATACTCCCGAACCTCAGAAGGTGTGGCCGGGGGTAGTGTGTTAGGTGTGTCAGTGTTTAAAACATTTTGAACTGTGGTCTAAAACACAGTGGCAACCCGTGGGTTGTCCATATCAGAATTTGGTGTAAACTGACTTCTAAGACTTTCAGTAATAGCTTTAGTATTTTCAGTGTTAGTATATGCCATACCATTAGGGCTATTAGGGTTAGTAATAGCCGGAATGTGTGCTCGTGTCCTACGAATGCGGGAAACAACCTTCCAAATTGTGTTGTCTTCAGTTGAAAGTGATTCAACAAAATTGTTCCAGCGTTCATTTCTAAACTTTGTGATAGCAGCCTTAGCTCTCCTATGCAGTTGACTTAAATGAGTCCTAAAATACTGAGTACCATAGGCCTGCCACATCCTGCGAGCACGGTTTCGTTCAGTTATCAATTACCTGATCTCCACTGGTAGACGGAGGGTGTCGACAGTGGTGTTTCTCGGTTAAGAACACTGTTCATACACCTCTCTGAGGACGTCACCGAGTTGACTAATGACTTGCTCCGCCTCCTCTTTCGTCTCTGGGACAAGGGGCGGAGTCTCCCACTGTTCGAGCAGGAAGGTGAAGTCATCCCACTTTGTGTGTAAAAGCCGATCTAAGTCTAGGTTGTAAGAGTCAACTTGATAACGTAGGATTACTGGCAAATGACCTGAATTCAACTTGTTGCGTTTGAATGCTGTAAGGATAATGAAAATTGCGGGTGATTGCAAGATCGAGATAGTTATTACAAAGTGGAAAAGTAGGTGATGGGGGTGCTATAATTTGCGCAAAATTTTGATTCACCAACTTCCTGAGTTTGGTTCCAAACCCATTAGTAGATCTACAGTGCCAAGAGGTATGAGTAGCATTAAAATCACCCGCAGGAATAAAATTTGGAAAAGCACTAGTAAGCCGGGATAAGTCTTGCTCCAGCAGGTTTCTATCACTTAAAGGAGGTACATAAATGGCTGCTATGGGAAGTTTTGGAATATTGGGAAAGTCCAGAACAACAGGCGTAGCTTCAGTGCAATTTAGAATGGGAATATTAATGAAAGTCGCATTGAACCCTCTTTTAAAATAAATAGCAGTGCCGCCCCAACTGGTGCTATTCCCTACGAACCCTGTCAACATTGAATAATTCGTAGTTGGCAACCTTGGAGATATTTCCCTGGGAAAAATGGGTCTCGCTGATCAAGACGATGTCTAAATTGTTACTATGAACCCTTGATTTGAACTCTGTTGCCTGCCTAATAAGCCCATTGGCATTAAAAATACCAATGGAGGAAGAATCCAAATTACCAGAAACTGGGAACATGGTGAGGGATAAGAAAAATCGAAAATGGGGAAAGCGCTCATCCATCGATGGCGACACCTAACCAATTTTGGAAAAAGAAGCAATTTTAGAATAAAGCATAAATATCCGGTCAATCTCCGTGGAACCCTGACGGAGTGCCGGAAGGGATTGAGAGAAAGCCTTGCAGACGATGTCTGCACAGTAATTAACTTCAAATTGCATAATATTATTAACGAACTCGGCGGCCGAAAAGGCATCCTTAACTGAGGCCGAATTACTTAAATTTTGAGGATAGTAGGGGGTGGGGTGAGGCGGCCTTATGTCCAATTGCAGCTTCCCCAAATGATTGGGAGGAGTCAACCTTCCTAGTGGAAAAAGTCCTATTGGATTTAACATTATGAATATTTTGCTTATTATTTTTAGTTTTAGAATTTTTGCCTTTTATAAGGGGGGGGGGTAGTTTTTGGAAACTTCGGGCAGTTCCGGAAGTTAGCGGGGTGATCAGACCCACAGCCAACACCGACAGGGTTCGTCAAAACTCTTCACACACTCTTTTGTGATATGATCTCCGGCGCAATTAAGGCACACTGGAGGTAGGTTGCACGCAAGAGATGAGTGAAAGAACCCTTGACAGTTATGACACTGCGATGGACCCTTTCGCCCGCGGTACTTCTCGAAGCTAACCTCGGTTTGCATCAATTCCGTCTTCTCGAAGACGCTGTCAACACCTTCTTGTTGCGGGATCGAACAATAAAAGAGGGGCATATTACGTTTGTTGCTCACAGGACCTTTATGCATTTGGGTCACCGTGATACCCGGGAAAACAATTTCCAGGATTTCTTGGGCTGAGGTGTTGACCGGTAACCCCCGACGAACCACTCTAAGTGGTTTTACGTCCTCGAGAACATAAGAGTGAAATTGAACATTCATTTTAATTAAGTTACGTTGCACTGTCCTATAATCATCTACATTATCAAAGATCAAGCTAAGATATTTGCCTTTTGCCTTAGAACGGGTCGAGGGTGCCATTCTTTTTAAGTTATCCAAAAGGGCAGACCACCTGTCACGTGGTACAATTTTGATGGGGGAATCCTGGATTTTTTAGCTTTAACCATAGTTTCGGATACTTCCATATCACTAGTACTATCTGAATTAATTTGCTTTTTGCTTTTTTGGAAGCAACAAGTTAAAAATTTGCCTCATAAGGGGGGCTTTAACCCTTATCTCCCACCTTCACTCCTACCAGGAGTGAATAAAGGCACTCCCTTTGCAAGAATGAATAGTCACTCCTCCGAGAGAGAGATTATTCACCCTGTTTCGAGTGAATATTCACTTCATAAGAGTGAGTATTCAATCTTTCAGCGGGTTAGTAATTCCACTTTTGCTCAGAGTGAAGAGTCACTCTGAAGAGGTTGGGCATATTTTGACTCTGCGATAGAGTCCTCCGAAGTGAATAGTCACTCTTTTTTATTTAGAGTGTATGGAGTCATTTTTTTTATATTTCTTTCTTTTCTTTCTATTCCTATATAAATCTTTTTCTATAAAGCATATAAAATCTATTTAGTTCATAATCACAAAATACAATATATACGGGAATAAAAAAATTAAGTTAAATATGGCTTATCGTGTCGTTCCATAGATATGCATAGTATAAATATCCACTTTTCGGTAACAGAAGAAGAAAATTCGAAATCATAATAAAGTTAAGGAATGCGTTTAAACGAAAAATATATACATATTCCAGAGAATATAAAAATTTAGACTCCATGTTCATATTTAATAAAACAATGACAAATCACAACACACAAAAAAAAAATTCTTACACATTCTTAATATTTAGATGATACTTAGGACTTATTAAAAAAAAAGATGTGAGCTGATAAGCATTGTTTCTTAAGTGGAAAAATTAAAAATAGTTTAGAACAGTTGGACTTTGAAAAATAGCGATAATTTACTGAAAAGTACGGTAAAAAGATAAGAATTTATATTTAAAACAAAAATTAAAATGAAATCACACATTGTTAATCGTATAATTGTCTAAGCGAAGCGAGGACTATTACGCAACGCAATATTACTTTCCGGGCATATACAGTTATGATGAATATTAAAACCTTTCGTCAAGCATAACTCAAAAAATATTTGTCGGATCTCGTTTCCTATTGTAGCAGAAGGTACCTATGAGGATAACCTACTGAATGCACCTGCTATGGAAAATAAGTCCCAATTTGTTTAAAAATTATATTAAAAAACTGATAAAAAAGCACAATTTATCTACATACGTCAAGGAAATTTAGTGTACGTCATTTTCACCGGCTGGATGTTTTTACTGAAACCTGATTAGAAAACAGGGAGCAAAGAAAATATGCACAAAGCCCATTTAAACAGGAAAATAAATCTGGATTTTTTTTCCTATTAAAAATAAAAGCCAAAATAACTTAGTATTTGATAATTTGCGATAAACTCTGTAACATAATTTTTTAATCACCAATAGCATCTTTTATATTTCGCGTGTGAAAATTAGAAACAATTCTTTTATGGTTAAATAAAATATTTTGATTTATGGCATCATTTCTTCTTCTTTTTTTTTAATTCCGTTTTAGTATTTTAAATGAAATTGGTACTTTTTCAGTATAGGGGCCATGGCGAGGAAGAGAAAATGAGTTTGGCGAGAGCAGTAAACTTTTCATGTATATTTTCTGGTAACCTGTCCATTGTTTGGTATACCGAAGCATTTCTTTAAACCTTTATGCAATTTATTAAGTGTAGAAAAGTCATTTACCTATTTTCACATACAAACAGAAGTAACTTGTATATAAATAATAATAATAGTAATATATATATATATATATATATATATATAATGTTTATATTTATTGGTACATGGTATGCGAAAGGAAACGAATATGTTACAGCCATTCTTCGTAATCAGCATTCAGATACGCAGACAAGGTTGCCGTCAAACAAGAGTAATACTAACATCAACAATGTGATAACTGTATGAGAGTTATAATAGTGATATAAAATTGGCTTTGAGCAAAGACCACAGAAGGAGTATTTTACATATGTTCCGAGTGAAGCGCGATCATCAAAGTACTAATCAATTATACAAGCAACAGATATATAAACAAAAGTATAAATTTAAATGTAAATATTCGCAACCCCTCCCTCCCACAAAAAACAGTTACCGCAATGAAATTAACTTGGCATTAAGCGATGCTTTTTCAAATACGACATTGGTTGCAAAACAGATTACACAACATTTCTATAATATTTGAAGTAATCACGGTCCTTTATTTTTAGACAGGATAAAATTTAGACAAAAGCATTTTTTTTTTCACCAAAAGCAGCTTTTTTTCCCCTCAGGTGTAACTTAGAAGCAATTGTTTGATGTTGAAAGAAAATGTACAATTCTTTGATGTTGAAAGAAAATGTTTTGGCTTATGCCATTATCTTTTCTTTTTCTTTTTATTTATTTGTATTTTAGATGAAATAAGTCAAAGGGTTAGAAATTTCAATTTTGCGCGATGGTTACATTTACGATATAAATACTCGTTATGAACGCTTTCTAAAAGGTTCGAAATTTTAAAGTGAGAAATAAACGTAAAACGTTCTAGAAAGTTTCTAAATCACGATTTATTTAAATTGTTAGAGAAAGAAATTTTGAAATTTCACATGGTTATTACTTTTAAGACGTTAAATGCCGATCAGTAAAAAAAAAAAAAAAAGAAAGTTAAAAGGGTGCACTATAAAAAAGTTCTCCCGGCCAGTGCCGGGAGGAAGAGGTACCTTTCACATACCTTATTTTCAAACATTGAGCTTATACTATTCAAACACATGAAGCTCAAATTAGTGGAACCCGATTATAGGAGATTCAATACTAATTTTTGTCAATACTGAATGTGAATGAGAATTTCGCCAAATTCGGCGATATCTTAAAATGCCCGCCATTCTAAAACAATATGATGGGTGAAGCTAACCAATGAACTTAATCGAGACCTTAGTAATTCCTGTGCACATGCTCACACACATTGGAATCGGTTGACATATACGAGTGCTGTCGCAGGCGAAAAATCAGATTTTTCAAAATGTCACCCATATTAGAAATTCAAAGTGCTGTATTTCCACCATTTTTAAAGATAAATACAAAACGAAAAATGCTCCGGAATCCTTGTATCAAAGTCAAACACTTAAGAAAGAAATCTTTTTCAGTTTCTAATTTTTTGTACCTCATTTTAAATTTAAATTAAAAAAAATTAATGCCCGCCATTTTTAAACAAGATGGCGAATGAAGCTGGCCAGCTAGCTTGGCAGAGACATTTCTATGTACTATGCACATACCTTCTCACATCCAAATCGGTTAATAAATATGCTTGTTATCGTGTGACAAAAATCAAATCCTTTCAAAATGTCAGCCATGCTGCAAATCCAAAGTGCTATAACTCAGCCATTTTTTAAGATATAAGCAAAACAAAAAATGTTCCGAAATCTTTGCATCAAGGTCAAATACATAAGAGCAAAATCTTTTTCAATTTCTAATGTTTTTGTACCTCATTTTAAATTTTAATCTTAAAAAAATTTTAAATGGCCGCCATTTTCAAACAAGATGGCGGATGAAGCTGGCCAACGAACTCGTACGAGACATTGGTATGTACTATGTACACACCAAGTTACATCCAAATCGGTTCATAAATACGAGAGTTACAGTGTGACAAAGATCAGATATATCTATATATATATACAGGGTGCAATGTGTTATCTATCGCCGTCCTTTAATTTCTTAACCATTGGTCGTAGACAAGTAGTTCTAATTACAAAAGCGTTTCAAATGAGTTAAATATTCATGTTGCGGCATTATTTAAAATAAAAAAATCCGTTTTATAAAAATTACGAAATCTAACTTATTATACGGTCCCCCTGTCCCTATAGTTATGTTTAGTAAAAGTTTACACATATCATAACAGATACAACACAAAAAGTTTGACATCTGTACTACAAAATTTGACACAGTCATTAAATTTCAAAGTTTGAGATTTTTGCACATGATTTTGTCTTTCTTTGAGGGATCAGTTAAAAGATGAATTAAAGTAATTCGAGATCAAAATAAGGGTGCATGTCCTTTTTACGACGAAACCACCTTTTGCGGGTATCGCCAAATCGGGGTATCACCAAGGAGGGTTATTTCATCTAAAAATTTGAGCTAATTTTTAGGGGTCGTATACAAAGCGAAGAATAAAATATCGAAATTAAACAGAAAAATAAATATCAATTTATTATAATATCAGAAAACGGTCTACTAAAGAAAAATGAATACATCAAATGCCGGAATCTACTAGAGATATTGCTCAAAGTGTTCTGCATTGGTGGCAATGCACAATTGAATGCGTGACAGTACTGAGCCCTGGACACGTTAGAGCATAGCAAGTGTGCAAACTATGCGACAATCAAGGATGATGCGCTGCTTCAGATAAGCCAGAGAAGTGGTCTCAGTCACATAGACCTATGACTTGATGTAACCCCAGAGGTAAAACTCCATGGGAGTCAAGTCCGGAGAACGCGGTGTCCACTCTACCGGACCACCATATCCAAGGGTCTGTTTACAGAATTCGGTGGCCAGATACGCCCGGACGTTTGATGTTTTATGCAGAGAGGGCCCCATCATGTTGTAACCACACCGGACATGCATGTCGAAGAGACAGATAATCATACCACTCACGTTCCGCGTATTGTAACAGCTGCAGGTAACGATCGCCCGCTAAAGTCCCATCGTAGAAGATGGGTCCAACAATCTGGGTTCCCCATATACCGCACCACACGTGTCGTACTGTGCGCGTGATGTGGAGGTTTTCCTGAGACCAGTAATGCACATTGTGTACGTTCACAATTCCATCCCGTGTAAACATTGACTCCTCTGTCCACAGAATGTCACAAAGAAACGACGTATTTTCCTCTAAGGTTTTGAGCATGAAATTACAATAATCAAATCGTCGTGCGTGGTCACCCAGCATCAATGCTTGCACCAGTGTCGGATGGTATGGGTGCACATGATGTGCTTGTGAAAAATGCCAGACATGCTGACCACATGCCTCGCTTATTTCCGCCGTGCTCAGTTGTGGAATTTAAAGGGCGAATGCTAGCATATACTCCAGTGTCATTCGAACGTGACACCTTGCCTGTCTACTTGTTCTGAGTCGTGGTGAAACAAAGCCGGTCTCTCTAAGATGGTGCAATGCATCACTTATAGTTTCATGCGTTGGATATAGATCCTTAGGGAAACGTTCTGAATAAACACTCGCAGCCTTACTGGCATTCTTTTGTATTCACCATAAATAAGTATCATTTCGGCATATTACATGTATGCGTAGCTTGCCACCACGATCTCAGCGCTGACTAGCATGTCCACTGCTAGATGGCTCGTGTTTTATCCCGAACGTGCGGCGCTGCAGTACTATTATAATTGCATAATCACAATTTTCATGCTCGTTACAGCTCGGCCGATCGTTTGCATTCCGCTGCCATTTATTTAGCCCTTAGTGAGTATGTTTTCTTTTCGGTTGTCGATTCTACCTACTTTGACGTTTAAATGTTGTTTGACCCATAAAAGTTAATTCAAATTTTTAGAAAAAATTACCCTCTTTGATGATTCTCCGATTTGGAAATACTGGCTAAAGGTAATTTCGCCGTAAAAAGGACATTTCAGCATGATTTTTATCTCGAATTACTTTAATTCATCTTTTAAGACCCCACTGCAGTCACGGACAAAAAGAAATCAAGATGGCCGCTGGCATTTTAGCTGAATTGAAAGGATGGTCTAAATTCAAATGATTGACAAGCGAGCTCTTCCAATCAGCAAATAGAATATTCTTGGATCATTTCCAATAGGTTTCAGGTGGTCTAAGAGATTTCTTTTTTCAACTGTCCAGCGTAGATCAAAGCCGTATGTTTTGTGGAGAATCTGGATAACGCTGAAAGCCGTAAAAAGAATTTTAATCTGTTTATAATAAGGGTGCAAAAATTAAAGCGATTTGACTTTCAGAAAATAAATGATTATTTTATTCAGATCTGGGAGCACGGCAGTGCGTCCGCCAAGTTCGCACAAGCCGTATAAGCTACCTTTTCCTGAACCATTTCGGCATACTTTTCACCCCCTCATAACGTCGTTTTAGGGAGAGATATAGAAATTTTTCTTTCATACACATGTTCGTATGATCAAACTGAACTAAGGTTTCACGATTTCATGTTTCTATATTTAGTAGTTTTCGAAATATTAAATTCCAAAAAAGCGCTTTTTTCTCACTGACTCACTTCGCATCATCAAATAACTAAGGTACTTCTAAAAGTCGTAGAATCATGAAATTTCACAAGTAAGTCGGGTTTGTAGCACAATTAACCAGAAAAATCTTAAAACACAGAATTTCCGCCTCTAAACCCTTCAAACTGGGGGTGTTCATTTGGCCGTAAACAGTTCCTTAACACATTCAATTGTGCCAATGTTGGTCGCCAAAACTCGATTACAGAGTTTTGAAGGGGGTCACGTGATTTCAAGCAGAATAACATTTTATGTACATGCTTTTCCAAAGATGTTTGTTAAATAGAAAAAATGAATATACCTAAAAATTTTAATCAGTATAGGTTATGATATATTTACGATATTAAAAAAATTAAACATTTAACAAAATATAACCGCAATTCGGTACGTTTCCGATAAAGTAGCCTTGGCGAAATACAAAAAATAGCCTTGACGAGAAAAGAAATTTGATAATAACGTATTTTCTGGCAACCTATTTACTGTGTCATATACACAATCAATTTTTTTCATATGTATACAATTTTTTTAATGTAAGGAACCCGTTTATTTATTTTTATATACCAACATAAATAATTTGTATATAAAAAATAATATTTTATACATGTATAAATAAAATGTTTATATGTATATAAATGCGTATATAAATAACATAAAAGTTCATCAGGTTTGTTTTCATAGTTGTTTATATCATTTGGCAACATATCTCAGTTTCTGAAGTCCGAATTGCGCTAAGATTTTTTAAAAATGCCAAGGTCCCTATAGTGGAAAAATATCCTAATTCCATATGAAAGTTTAAAAATCTCATTTTAATTAAATGAAATGTGTAACTAATAAACTGTCTTTAACGATGTGCGACAGATGCGGCGTCCGAAGTCCGCTGCTAATGTTATTATATTGTATTATTAGCCTACTTACTGTTAATTTATTGTTAATTTTAAATCTGTAAAAGAAAGATTATAGTTATAGATAAGATATGTTGGTCGCCAAAACCCGATTACAGAAAATTAGCTTGAGTTATAAAGGTGTTACATGATTTCAAGCTGAATGAATTTTTATATGCTTTTACAAAAATCTTAATAAGGCAAATCTTTCAGTTTATCTGTCCATCTTTCTATCTTTTTCTTCCTTAAAACAAATTTTATTAAAGACCGGGAGGCGTCTGCACAGATCAGCACCTCATCGAGTTGACATCTGAAATTTTAGGATTAGTTAAATATCGATTAGCGTATTGAAATGTAACTGGTCTGCCAAGTCATATCTTTGTGGAAACCACCTACAGACCCGATTTTACGGGTTAGTTGGTGGATTTTCCATTGTGTTTTCCTGCACCCATTCCTCCATGTTTCCAAACTTTTGGATGCAGGAAAATACAATAGTAAACCTATCAGTTAACCACTAAAATTAAGTCTTCAGATGGTTTCTACCAAGATATGACTTAACAGATCAGTTGCATTTAAATATACTAATCTAGTTTTAACTAATCCTAAAATTTCAGCTGTAAACTCGATGAGGTGATGGTGTCTGCAGACGCCTCCCGGTCTATTATAAATGTCGGAATTCTAATCTCAATAACACTCTGGTAAATCTGGCAATTATCCCTACTATTTATGGAACACTGTTCCTTTAAGTGTGTTTTAGTGATGTTAATGAACTTATGCATATGCATCATACATATTATACATATGCATATAATACGTAATACATTTGCATCATACATATTATAGGTATGTGTATAATACATAATACATATGCATCATTATGACGTCAGAATAAACAAAACATTTTTTGTCGTCAAATTTGAGAATTGACATGATATGTTACCAAATTTGGCGTAACTTTGCTAAATGTCACCAATCTTGGCGAATATTTGACGGTAGTGGCTATTTTTCAATGAGTTAATTATTAATGCGAGCCATCTATTTTTATTTTTCCGCATATCATCTGAATAGTTAAAGGATATAACGTACTAATATTTCCAAAGTGCTAATAGTTTCGCCACTGCCCAAAACCTCTGCTATTGTTATTATACTTACTGTGACTATGTTCTTAATCTTTACACCGCTAAAACTTCTGTATATATAAAGAGAATTTACGGAAACTATTAAAGCATTGAAACTGCCAGTTCTCCTTATGATTATTATAATTCTATAATATGTAACCTGTTAATCGATATGTACGTTAGAATGGATCTTCTATAATCCGGTTCCTCGCATTTTAGTTTTCAGGTTTCAAATAAAATTAGCTAAAATCTTAAAACCATGGCACATTGACCAGTGGCGTAGCTACATATTCAGCGCCCTGGAGCAAGTAAAGTTTGCGCGCCCTCTTGTCACTCAAAAAAGTTCTGCGTAATTTTGTTTTGAAGTTACATATATACATATATATGTAACTAGCTGATCTACCCGGTGTTGCCCGGGCCCTTTATAATAACGTAAACAAAACTCAAGTTTGTATGATTTTATGTATTCCGAAAGTAGTTCAAATGAACCTGGTCTTAGGGGTGGCCCGCTGGCTGCTATCGGCAGCGTCTAGTGTGTTCCCGACAAACCTCTTTCTGAACAAACTTGTTTCCTAGGTCCCCGCTACCAAAGGCAGTGTATGCCAGGAGTGTTCCGTACACGCCAGAGACAATTGAAAACCAAGTTGAATCAGTCAAACCCCGTAGTAATCGAGCTCATAGAACGCGAGATAAGAATGCGAATCCTGGCGGTGGAACTATAATCTTTAAAACAATCGTAAGCTAAGTTGAATGGACCAATTTCCGTTGTAATAGAGCCCATAACAACCGAGAAAAGAATGCGCCGTTAATGTTCCAAAATGGTGGTAACAGAATTCTAAGATAAACTTTCATAATGCACAAAGTAGCTGAATAGTAATCTAAGTTTAATTATCCAATTACCGTCGAAATCGGGCATATTGAACCCGAGAATAGAATGCACCATTAATGTTAGAAAATGTTGGTAACTGAAGTCTAAGACAAACTTTATAATACAGAAAGTAGCTGAATCGTTATCTAGGTTGAATGGACCAATTCCCGTTGAAATCGAGCCCCCAGAACCCGATGAAAGAATGCGCCCCCAAGCAGTGGAAGGTGCTTCTGGCTCCCACCCCCTATAAATTTAACGAATTACTTTTAACATTAACCCGATATTTAATTTACGGAAGAAATTTCACCCCTCTAAAGTTAACCACTTACCTTTAACAGTAACGCGAATTTTAATTCCCGGCTGCAGTGAATAAACGAAAGTTGATGCCGAAAAAGAAGATTAATATTCGAAAAAGGTGGTAGCTGGAGTATAAGGAAATTTTTAGTCGTTTATAATGTAACCGGAGGACCCTCGAACTATGCTAAAGAAAATTGCAAGACAATCGGATAATTTTTAAAGAAACTGCACCAAGGACAACTAAAAAGGCGATTAATATTCAAAATTGGTGGTAGCTGAAGTGTGAGTATTTTTTTTTTATTCGTTATTTGTTAATAGTAGTCATGTAGTAGCTGGAGGACGTAAGAAGTTCTTAGGAAAAAAATCCTATTAAATCGGACCATTTTTAAGAGAGCTATAATAGGGAGACAAGGAACTTCCCTGATTAGTTTTGGGGGTTCATTGGTTAAGGATAAAGGGGGAAAAGGGGGTTAGTCCACCCCTTTTAATCCAGATAAATGGGTTTTTCATGCAGAATGATTCGATGTGCTCCGAATTTGCTATACCGGTTTATTATGTTAAGGAACTTCCCTGATTAATTTTGGGGGTTCATTGGTTAAGGATAAAGGAGGAAAAGAGGGGCTAGTCCACCCCCTTAATTCAGATAAATGGGTTTTTCATGCAGAATGATTCGATTTGCTCCGAATTTGGTATACCGGCTTATTATGTTAAGGAACTTCCCTGATTAGTTTTGGGGGTTCGTTGGTTAAGGATAAATGGGGAAAAGGGACGTTAGCCCGCCCCCCTTAATTTATATAAACGGGTTTTTCATGCAGAATTATTCGCTTTGCTCCGAATTTGGTATACTGGTTTATTATGTTAAGGAGCTTCCCTGATTCGTTTTGGGGATTCATTGGTTAAGGATAAAGGGGAGAGGGGGCTAGTCCACCCCTTAATTTAGATAAAGGGTTTTTTTGCAGGATTATTCGATTTGCTCCAAATTTGGTATACCGGTTCATTATGATAAGGAGCTTCCCTGATTAGATTTGGAGGTTCACTGGTTAAGTATAAAGGGGGAAACGGGGGCTAATTCCCCTTCACTTATTTTTTTGAGGGGCATTATTCTTTAAAATAAGAGTATGATATGCAATTAGTGTGAATAGCCTGTGAGCTCAATGCCATCAGTTTAGCTGGGCACTTTTCTTTTTTTATTTAATCGAAAATTCATTGACTACTAATATATGCTATCAGATGGTGGTGGAGTGTGCGTTTGTGTCGGGGGAGTAGGCACAGCCTGATTACGGCCTAAGCAAACTCACATTACTATGTTCGAAAAATATGTTTTGCCTTATTTAATCCTAAAATTTTTCTATTAAATAAGGTTTAATGTGGAAAATTACTGTTAGAAAAAAGTGGTGTAATTTTGCATAGGCTATAATCAGGCCCTAAGGAACACTGAATTTGGTACTTAACTTTTCTCTCTTTTTGAAGCTTATCGATTCTGCATTTGACATTTACAATATTTTCAAAATCTCAAAAACAATACGCACAAAATTTAAGTTGCTGCTTCCTCCTCAATCCCCCCCCCCCCTATCCACATCTAAATTTTGTCGCCGTGGGCTGATGTAGAATATGTTTAAATCCAACTCTTTATTATTGTTTTGTAATCTGTATTGATGCATGTTTAGTTTCGACAAAAAAAAAAAAAAAAAAAAAAAAAAATCTTCAAAATTTTTGTTTATTGGTTTTCATTTGTAAAATGGTCAATCATTTTCTTCAACTTGTCAGGCTACTTTTTTTTCCAAATCGTAAAATAATTATCGCAAATTACTACTGTTACATCGTACATATAGGTTTCTCTGCGGTGAATTCTTTGGCTACCATTATTTCCGTATGGTAATCATCATGATAAATGTCTAAAATATTTTTAATACAAATGTACCAGAAAGATTACTGTTTGGAAATAGTAGTAGCTAGTAAAGTGGCCGATAAGAGTCCTGTTAAATAAATTTTGATTACTTTAATATCTGAAAATCTTCAACAGTCGTCTACGGAAAAGTTGCAGAAAAAAAATCAAACATGCTGAAACGATGCTGGAGAAGTTACTTGAGGCTGCAATATGGTATGAATTAAAATTAAAGCTTGATGAATAGAAGTCATTTCTTTCAACTGTGTTTGAAAACATGTTTTAAATCGGAATAGATGAGGTTGAACACAAGGTAAAATATCCTAGAAATACGCTGATTGTAACAAGATTAATCTATAATGTCTGATTAATAATGAAAAAATATGCAAATATATTAACCCCTTGGGGACGAGCGACCACTATTCGTGCCGCTTAAGCTGCTCAGAATCGGGTATTATTCTCACCAGTAAAATTTTATCGTAAATTTTACCTTATTTAATCCGAGCATTTTCCCGATTCAATTAGGCAAAAGTTTCTGTTTAAAAAAAATGGTGATTAAAGATTAAAAATTCTGTAAAAGACGCTCGTCCCGAAGGGGTTAAGAAATCTTTATTTCGCTTTTTCTAATTTTGCGCCCTTAGGATTCGTGCGCCTGGAGCGGTTTGCTCCAAGTCCTCCACGGTAGCTACGCCCCTGACATTGACTAATTCTATAGCACGATCAGATGAGAAGAATGATAGATTTTCAAATGGATCATGGCAGTGAGCCGGTAGACGTCCTATTCTTCCGTAATCGAGTCTATTGAAAAGGTTAACGTGAAACAAAAAGATATTAGCATCAATATGGTTTAATGCAAATGCAGATATTGTCAAAGGATTTCATAAGAACCATTTCACTTGCACCCAGTCGTATCAGTTAAAATACAACAATTGACAGTGATCCCAATTAGAAAAGATTACTTAATAGGTTAAAAAAATTCCGCATTAGACAACGAATCGTAACTGCTAAGGAAACATGCATAAGTAAGTTAAGAGATATTTGTCACGAAAGATGAAATACATAACAACACAAAATATATGATGTGCTTCCATGATCGTAAAGAGTTTTTGATTTTCTATCAAAAGCTTCCGACTTTGCGAATGAATGGGCAAGTAAATTAAATTATGAATAACAGTAACATGATGCAACATTTAACATGCAATTAATAGAATCAATACTGCTTGGTAGAGGCGGCTAGTACTTTAATATAAAAAGAAATAAAGTATAAATTTGTAAAGCTCAATAAAATAATATAGGTATTTTTATGTTAGCCGGGCGCAAGTGGGAAATCGCCAATTACTCAACTCCCGCCCAACTCAGTGATCCCAATTAGAAAAGATTACTTAATAGGTTTAAAAATTTCCGCATTAGACAACGAATCGTAACTGCTAAGGAAACATGCATAAGTAAGTTAAGAGATATTTGTCACGAAAGATGAAATACATAACAGCACAAAGTATATGATGTGCTTCCATGATCGTAAAGAGTTTTTGATTTCTCTATCAAAAGCTTTCGACTTGGCGAAAGAATGGGCAAGCAAATTAAATTATGAATAACAGTAACATGATGCAACGTTTAACATGGAATTAATACGGTATATACTGCTTGCTAGAGGCGGCTAGTATTTTAACATAAAAAGAAATAAAGTATAAATTTTTAAAACTCAATAACATAAATTCAGGTATTTTTATGTTAGCCGGGCACAAGTGGCAAATCGCCAAATACTGTTCCCAACTCCCATTGTTCATATTGTATTCATTTCATTTAAAGATATATACTTTTCAGTCATCTCATTTAAAATAGATGCATTTCCCTCATTTTATTTAATAGAATATTTAACATAGAAATAAATAAATAAATAAATAAATAAGAAATAATAACATAAACCAAAATATTTTATTTGAAAATCAAAGCACTGTTTCTAATTTATACATGTGAAAAATGAAAACTGCTATTGGCGAAAAAACAAAAAGCTAATAAGGAGATTTGCTCCCGGCTAACATAAAAGTACCATATAGTTTTTTCATATTAATATAGTTTAGAATAACAAACTTGAAAAAACATACAAAAAGTAGTGATATACCAACAAAAAGTTTTCGATAAAAAAAAAAAAATCGCCAAGTTCTCCTTAATGTTTCGGCCAGAAAAAGCAGTGATATCTGAAGTTCGCACAAATTAAAAGCCAAACATCCCAAATCTTTCATTGAAAATGGCTTCCTGCGACTTGGCCATTAATGCCTTCGAGAGAGTTTTTCAAATTTTAAAATATGTACAAATGAGTTACATGCCAACTACATTTTTGATTATTTTAGGCATTTTGTGGCACAGAGTAGAGAAATAAAATACACATTTGAAAAAAGCATTTAAACAACTTCAGTCTGTTTAAATGCTTAGAAGTTAAAAATAACAAAATACTTGTATTCAGGAGATACTATCCCTAATTGCTAAAACATAATTAGTATCAGCTTTTAACAGTTTATAAATCGAATACCGCTTAATGTATGTAAACAAACTATAATAAATGTTCAAACGAAAAAAATCTCTTTCGTCAATACACAAGATTTCAATATTATACAATAAAATATAATGTAACATATTGTGAGATTTGAAGTAAGTAAATTTTGTTTTATTTCTTTTGTTTTACGTTAATGACTTTAGCTTTAGACCGTACAAAATGGCAATTAAACCACAAGTGGACTAAATGATCTGTAATCAAATCTAATGTTTGTTGAAACTGAATGGTAGTTATCAGAAATCTTCTACTTATAATGTCTTTATGCGAATTTGCCTCTTTGCATTCTAATATTACTTTTAATATTTAAATAATTCATAAATGCGTAATTTCCAATAATTAATTTTGAAATGCTGTAGAAGGCATTAACGGCCAAGTCGCAGGAAGCCATTTTCAATGAAAGATTTGGGATGTTTGGCTTTTAACTTGTGCGAACTTCAGATATCACTGCTTTTTCTGGCCGATATATTTCTTTTTTTTATTCATCAAGTTCATTTTACAGCTTTTACAAACATAAAATTGAAATTAGCGCAGTATAAAAACTATTTTATTTCACATAACGAAATTACATTTAAAATCAAGGGGGGAGATATTGAATGAGGGGGGAAATACCAGATACAAATATTCTAAAATAACTATCTTTTGTGGGGATTCTTTTTAGAACATGAAATTTATCAAGAGATATATAAAAGCTAAACAACATTGAAGGTTAAAAATAAGATGTTCATAAAATTAGGAGAGAAAAGGTTAACCAAATAAACTGTATATTTTGTACTGTAGAGGGGTGGAGGAGAGAACGGGAAATATTAATTTTGAGGAGAAGGGGGGGGGGGGGCTATACATCTAAATCCCAGCGTAGTCATTTATAGGTATAGTACATAATTTATTGTTGTTAGCACTAAAATATATGACAGAAAAAATAAAGTTTTCCAAATATTCAAAACTTTGTGTGATGTTAGCAGAAAGGTTTCAGGCGGAAGAAAATTTAGATTATATTTTATTTTTATAAGTAAGTTATAAAACATAAAGGAGTTTTCACAATTTGAAATTTTAAGTGCATAGGAGTAAATTCAGGTGTGTGTGTGGGGGGGGGGGAGATTTCTGTACACTAAATATTTTTTAAATGATGCAGACAGTTAAGAATGTTTTTTGTAGCGGTTCGTAATCTAAATAACAATAAAATACTTTTATTTTCATTTACATTTTTTCATTTTAAACACTTTCCAAGAAAGTTGAAAAGTGTTTATGAATTGGGTTTGTCCGTCCGTCTGTCTGTCTATCCGTGCTCTAACTAGCGTAAATATAGTCGGATTGCCATGTAATTGATATACGATATTGAAAATCATCATGGTATGTTCGGTGCACCATTCATGGTTCATTTACAGATGCACTCAAAAGTATTCGCTACATTATGGTCTATGTGGGGGGGGGGGGATTATTTAGGATGTATTTTAATAGTGTTACACAATGTTAAACACAGTTAAATTTATGTACATTGAGACACACTTTAAAATTGTTACTATAAACTATGTTATGTGTAATGCTTAAAGTACGAGTATAGGGGACTCAAAAGTATTCCGTTATGTGAAGAAATATCGTTTGCGGCGTATTTGATTGATATTACTCTGTCACAAAGATAATGAAATTGATATGAATTTCTGAGGTGTCCTTAGCCTACTTTCTGTACAACATGAGCATTTAACAATTATTTACGGGGTCAGACAAAAGAACTTGGTTCAATATGGTCTACGAGAAAAACTGTTTGTAGCGTATTTTGATCACGTTACACTATTTCAAACATGACGAAATAGATACACATTACTTTGATTTACTACAAGATGCTTACATTCGAATATGGTCTGCATTTCATTTAGCGTTCATTTACAGGGAAACATAAAATATTTTGATACAATACTGTATCCGATATAGCTATTAAAAATTAATGCTGAAAGTACATTTTCAATTACAGAATGCGTTTTTAAGTTTAACTAAATTTTTGCGCACTACGTGGTGTGCACATATTTTACAAACCCTATACAGGACCACACAAAAGAATTCGTAACCATTGCTGAGAATGAGTATGAATTTCTTAAAGATGTTAGGTTTTTTTTAGTTATAAATGGTCAAGCTCAACTACATTTAATATGCTTAGAGATGTTTGTATCATACAAATAAAATCCTATACAGGGATATTCCAAAAACTGGATACATGGGCCGCCGATAGAAAATAATTCCTGCAAGTGTGATTTCAGTAATTTTGAGCATGATTTTGCCTGAATTAGATTTCAGCTTAATACTGTTTGACGTGTATAAAAATCTGTATTCTATATACAGAAATGCACAAAAGAATTCAAGTATGTTTCCTTCTATTAGTAGAAATTGCCGAGGGTGAATTTTCAACTGTTTTATGTATTTTCTTACAAAACTAAATTTTAACATAGTATGTAGAATCTGTACAAATATATGCAGTACAAATATATCATATACACTGCCTCATATGAGCTGCATATATCATATGAGCTGCACAAAAGAATTGGAGTACCATCCAGGTTATGGGTGCAATTGTTGAATTCTGCTTTTCAAACG
This sequence comes from Maratus speciosus, assembly GCA_963932465.1. NCBI lineage: Eukaryota > Metazoa > Arthropoda > Arachnida > Araneae > Salticidae > Maratus > Maratus speciosus. The sequence continues at coordinate 420,368,900 of OZ010789.1, read as the reverse complement.
TGTCATAGGTATTACAAATGTTTAGTTAGATATCTTCTTTAATTTATTAAACGGCGAAGTTTTGTTACAGTGTTCTGTAAGTGTTGGAATGTATCGACGTAGACGCATGATTTTTCTTTTTTAGGTGCGTTCGTAATTGTATAAATACGTAGCACCTATAGTCGTCGTTCAGTCCGTCCGTCCGTCTGTCCGTCCGTCCGTCTGTCCGCATGTAACAGAGCAAAAACTACCCAACCGAATGGTCTGAAATTTCAAATATATGATTGTTGCAAAATTTTGTCGAGCCATTTCAAATTTTATGAAAATCGGATGTATAGTTTAATTACAGGGACAGTCAAAAGTTTTTCTTTACATTACGGCCAATGGGAAAAATTATTGAAAGTGCATTTTAATGATATTAGAGCCTTCCGAATGATCTGAAATTTTAAAGATATAACTGTTGTAAAATTTTGTCGAGCCATTTCAAATTTTAGGAAAATCGGATGTATAGTTTAATTACAGGGACAGTCAAAAGTTTTTCTTTACATTACGGCCAATGGGAAAAATTATTGCAAGTGCATTTTAATGATATTACAGCCTTCCGAATGATCTGAAATTTTAAAGATATAACTGTTGCAAAGTTTTGTTGAGCCATTTCAAATTTTAGGAAAATCGGATGTATAGTTTAATTACACGGACAGTCAAAAGTTTTTCTTTACATTACGGCCAATGGGAAAAATTATTGCAAGTGCATTTTAATGATATTAGAGCCTTCCGAATGATCTGAAATTTTAAAGATATAACTGTTGCAAAATTTTGTCGAGCCATTTCAAATTTTAGGAAAATCGGATGCATAGTTTAATTACAGGGATAGTCAAAAGTTTTTCTTTACATTACGGCCAATGGGAAAAATTATTGCAAGTGCATTTTAATGATATTACAGCCTTCCGAATGATCTGAAATTTTAAAGATATAACTGTTGCAAAGTTTTGTCGAGCCATTTCAAATTTTAGGAAAATCGGATGTATAGTTTAATTACACGGACAGTCAAAAGTTTTTCTTTACATTACGGCCAATGGGAAAAATTATTGCAAGTGCATTTTAATGATATTAGAGCCTTCCGAATGATCTGAAATTTTAAAGATATAACTGTTGCAAAATTTTGTCGAGCCATTTCAAATTTTAGGAAAATCGGATGCATAGTTTAATTACAGGGACAGTCAAAAGTTTTTCTTTACATTACGGCCAATGGGAAAAATTATTGCAAGTGCATTTTAATGATATTACAGCCTTCCGAATGGTCTGAAATTTTAAAGATATAATTGTTGCAAAGTTTTGTTGAGCTATTTCAAATTTTAGGAAAATCGGATGTATAGTTTAATTACAGGGACAGTCGAAAGTGTTCCGTTACATTACGGGGAATGGGAAAAACTATTGCAAGTGCATTTTAATGATATTACAGCCTTCCGAATGGTCTGAAATTTTAAAGATATAATTGTTGCAAAGTTTTGTTGAGCTATTTCAAATTTTAGGAAAATCGGATGTATAGTTTAATTACAGGGACAGTCAAAAGTGTTCCGTTACATTACGGGGAATGGGAAAAAATTATTGGAAGTGCATTTTAATGATGTATCAGACTATGCGCTTTATGAAGTGCAAAAAAGTATACATTCAGTACAATATGGGGTGCAAAAAATAATTATAAAACTAGTTATAGTACGAACGCACCTCATTTGCCACGTTTGACGAGCAATTTCCAACTTGTTCTTTATGGACATACTCGGTTCAGTCGATTACTCAGGCACCTTTGGTATCTACGTTTGATGGTTCTTTCTGAGCTAGTCGGAATAAAATGATTTCGAAAGGTTTTGAGAATTTACTTGCACGTTGACGAGAAACCACAATATTTTCCTTACAAATATCTCTCTAAAGACATTTTCCTTTGAAAAATACAGTTAAAAAGTTTTTTATGCACAATTAAATGTACACCTATCGCTTTATTGTTAACACTTTCGTACATAGTTGAAATGATTTAGTTAATATTATAGATAATAAAGATTTATAATTAGGACGAAAAAAAAGTAAAAATTAAAAAGTTTTAAAGACTGTAAATTAGATTTTTTAGCTTCATGAGTTGAGGGTAAGACAAATCAAGAAACAGATTTTTTTTTTTTTTTTTGGGGGGGGGGGGAGGGATTTAATAGATGACCGATTATGTAACTTATTAAAGATTTACAAATAGGGCAAAAACATTGAAATTAGGAGTTTTAGAGACTTTAAATTTTATGAGCATGGAAATAATGGGGGGAGAAAAGAAAATGTCAATTTTATATGGGGTTGGAAGAAATTATATAATCGATTATTTATTGTTCAATATGAAACAGATAAAGCTGAAAATGTATTAAAAAAAGACTTTCAAAGATTTTAAACTTAAATAAGGGAACGAAAAAAAAGGGGGGGATTTTATTTGATGACTTATTTACTAAGACTAATTTTGTGTTCTTGGTAAGGGTAGAGTCAGAGCAAGCGTCAATTTTGGTGGGGGAGGAGTATAGTTATATGATTATTTATGATTACAATAAATTAACAGATAGAGTACAAAATGTTTTAAAAAAAGCAATGACTTTTAAGGTTAAAATTTTGTGATCTGAGGGAAAAAAAAGAGGAATAAGCAGAATTAGTTCTTTTTTTGCGGGGGGGGGGGGGGGGAAGTTTATCGGCGACTTATTATTTACTTACCTTAGAAAATATTTACAAATAAGTTAAAAAAAATAATAAACGAAAAAAAATTAAGGACTTTAAATTTCAGATGCTTGGTAAGAGGGAGAGGCGAGGAGGAAATACCAATTTCAGTTGGGGTTGGGGGGGGGGGAGGAGAAGTTTTTATGATCGTTTGTTTATTGTTAAAATAAAGTGGCAAATTGAGCAGAAAAGATTTAAAAAAATTAAAGAGTTTTAAAGGGTTTTTATTTTAAAATATGGGTACCGTGGATGAGGGAGCAAAAGGGAGAAATGACATTTTCGATGGAGGCAATTTACAAGAACTTTTAATGAAATGAATATGGTGAAATAAATTGATAACGAAATTTATGACTGACTATTTATTGTTAGTTTAAAGTAACAAATAAAACAGAAAATTAAAGAAAATATTAAGGAATTTTAAAGATTTTAAACCTTGATACTGTAAGGGGAGCAAAACGGGAAACGAAATTTCGGAAGAAGGGGAGACAAAGAGTGCAAGATGTTTGGATAAGAATATGGTGTGCATCGAATTTATTGTTCATTTACAGGGAAACATTAGGGATGATTGCTGATATTGAGTTTTAAATTATGATATGTTTGATTTATGATAAGTTATGGTATAAGTTAAGTTAAACTAATATTTTTGCACAGGCACATAGGTGGTGTATATGAATTGCATAGAATATAAAGAGTGATCAAAGGGCTCCAATGCGATGTATCTCATGAGGGTTGTCGAAAAATGTTAGAAAAGTACCGGCATATTATACTATCAGCTAAATGTCCTGTCGGCTAATCGTCTTTTCGGCTAAATGTCCTCCCGGCTAATTGCCACGTTCGGCCAGTTGTCTGTCGGCCAATTGTCTGTTTTGCTGAAATTATTGCTATTCCGTTGCATAGACACTACACAAAAGATTTCATCAGTAGTACCGAGAATGACTATGAATTACTTAAAGATGTTTTTTAATTTGATTTATGCATTTTCAAGCTCAACTACTTTTAGTATAGATGTTTGACCCGTAGCCGGTCGCAGACATTTAGCCGACAACCAAATAGCCTTCAAGACATTTAGCAGATTGCAGTTAGCTGAGACGTGCATTTAGCCGATTCGTACATATAGCCGACAACACAATTAGCTGAAATTTACATACAGCATACAGGGCAATTGATCGAAACGGACATATAGTAATAATTTTAGCAATACAGACAATTGACCGACAGGCAACTGGCCGAACGTGGCAATTAGCCGGGAGGACATTTAGCCGAAAAGGCGATTAACCGACAGGACATTTAGCTGATAGTATAATTAGCCGGTACTTTTCTAACATTTTTCGACACCCCTCATGAGATACATCGCATTGGAGCCCTTTATCACTCTTTCATATTATGTACCTCCCGTTCCGCCTCCCCCAATTTGTATCACCGGGAGCATTTTTCTGACTTTTCCGACATTCCTCAAGTGATATATCATTGGACTGGGCAGCCCTTTGATCACTCTTTCATATTATGCACCTCCCGCTAGGTTACAGTTAATTTGCAGTTTGGTTACAATTGCGATTAGTTACTCTTAGATTACGGTTAGGTTATAATTAAGTTACGTTTAGGTGATAATTAGATTACACTTAAGTTACAGCTTGGTCATGGTAAAGTTATGTTACAGTTACATAACATTTAGCATATGATTAGGTTATAACTAGGTAAACGTTATTTACAGTTAGATTATGGTTAAGTCCCAGTTAGGTTACATTTAGGCTACAATTAGGTTACTGTTAGGTTTTAGTTTGGTTACGGTTACTTCATAATTAGGTTACACTTAGGTTACGTTTAGATTATGGTTAGGTAACTGTTCGGTTATAATTAGGTTACGTTTAGGTGATAATTAGATTACGCTTAGGTTACAGCTTGGTCATGGTAAAGTTGTGTTACAGTTACATTACTGCTAGCATACGATTAGGTTATAATTAGATAAACGTTAGTTACAGTTAGATTACGGTTACGTCCCAGTTAGATTATATTTAGGCTACAATTAGGTTACTGTTAGGTTTCAATTAGGTTACGGTTACTTTATAATTAGGTTACCGTTAGGTTACGTTTAGATTACGGTTAAATAACTGTTAGGTTACGTTTAGGTGATAATTAGAATACGCTTAGGTTAGAGCTTGGTCATGGTAAAGTTATGTTACAGTTACATTACAGTTAGCATACGATTAGGTTATAACTAGGTAAACGTTAGTTACAGTTAGATTACGGTTACGTCCCAGTTAGGTTACATTTAGGCTACAATTAGGTTACTGTTAGGTTTCAGTTAGGTTACATTTAGGCTACAATTAGGTTACTGTTAGGTTTCAGTTAGGTTACGGCTATCTTACACTTAGGTTACGTTTAGGTTACAGATAGATTATAGTTACGTTACAGTTTGGCATTGGTTAGGTTACAGTTACGCTACAGATAGTTTATGCTTAGGTTATAATTAGGTTAAGATCAAGTTACAGTTACGTTACAGTTAAGTCGGATGAATATCCTGTCGGATGAATGTCCATGTCGAATAATTGTCCTCTGTTGGCTAACTGTCTTGTCGGCTAAACATCCTGTCGTCTAATTGCTGTCTGCTAAATGTCCCGTCGGCTAAGTGACATTGTAGCATATAAATAAATAGGGATATGACAAAAAACTGGATACGTGGCCGTCCATGGATAGCAATTCTTAAGCTAATGTTAACCATAGAAGTGTGATATCAGTAATTTTCAGCGTATTTATTTCTGAATTAAATTTCAGCTCAGTATGTGGCGTGTATAAAAATTTATAAGGAACATACAGAGCTTCACAAAACAATTGAAGTACGTTTCCGTCTATTGTTAGGAATTAATAAATGTGTATATTCAAATGTGTTATGTGTTTTTCTAACTGAACTAAAAATGTAGGAAAGGGTTCATAATCCATACTTGACACATGGTTTTCCTTTCTTGTTTTATTTATTTTCAATAATTCATCTTCTTATGTTTTTGTATTTCTCAGTTGCAATAATCATGATTTTTAGGGTTCCGTACTTAAAAAGTAAAAACGGAATCATTATAAGATCACTCCTGTGTCTGTATGTCACAGCCATTTTACTCGTAAACTACGGAACGTGGGAAGTTCAAATTGGGAGATGTAATAAAGACTATTGAACCACATATTTACAGATTATTAAACATTCACAAATATATGTGTGAAAAACGTAGAGGGGATAATTAGGTTATTTAAAGAAGAAATATATTTTCTTTGTGTATCGTTTGGGGTATCGGTTAAAAGATTCCGTAACACATAACTCAAAAATACATTTCTTTTAATTTTAGATATTATATTTTCAGAGATATCGTCGAAAATGTAGTGCAAAAATGTGCCCCCCCCCCCCCATCTATTTTTAAATCTACTGAAACTAAAATTATGAAAAAAATTAGAGGTAGTAGAGGTTAATTTAATACTCGCAGGAAAATTATAGCGATTGCCCTAGGTGGCATAGTTTTTCATAAAATCGCATTTTTCTGTTACATACAGATTTCTATTTGCGGGCATTCAGCAAAGGTATCGAAGAGCACTAAAGGTACCTATCGTATGAAAAGTATAAAAGCATTGTTTATAATGATTTTCGAAAAAAAATCGTCGGTAATTCGCCGAGATATTAAGACTCCTGTCCCTGCCGGCGAAGACACTAACGAGCTAATGCTAATCCGATGGGGAGGAAAAAGTAAAGAAAGGTGCGATGTAGAGACGGATCTCGGCTATATAATGCCAAAAAAAAATTTAAAATATCGAAATACAAAATAGATATTAGAAAAAGCCTTCCCTATACGATTAGCATTAGCTCGTGATTGTCTTCGCTGGCAGGGGCAGGAGCCTTAACCCTTAAAGACACGGTTGGTTTGGACATACATAATGGCAGAGGCGGCGTACTCTATATACCATCGGTTTTTAAATACTAGATAACAACTTTTAATGATATATATGTGTAATGCAATACCCAGTAGCAGCATAAAAGCAGTAAACGTCAAATTGTTAAAAACAGACCAATTTAATTATAATTAATCGCATAAATACTATGGGATTCGCGACTAGTTTGCGTTGAGTGGATCTCTTAATACGCCTCCCGTGTCTTTAAATGATAATTAAAGACCTATTTGAAAAAACGCGGCACGGACAAAGTCGAGTTGCATCTTTGCGACCTCCTTTCGAAGCGCGTGTAGTACAACGCCAAGTTTAAACTTTGAACAAGGATTTTATTTCATCTACACTGTAAAAAGAAAAATATTTCTATGTTGAATTTAGTTTTATGAAATGCCAAATGAAATTTAAATATGCAGTACTTTTATTGTTAGTACCAAATTAAGTTCACCATATGCAGATTAAGATACGTTTAAAAAAAGAATTATACAAAATAGCAATATTTAATTTTATTTCGGCTTCATATCTCTTTGAACCTTTGTGGTATACTCAATCATACTTTTCTAATATATACAGCTATACCCAACTCTACGTTGTATAGGTTTTTACAAAGTTTCATTATTCTTTTAAATAATACAGTTAATAATTCATATATTTATTGTACGGAACTCTCTGAGCGCGAGTAATACTCGTACTTGACCGTTTATTTTATATACAGGCTATATGCATTGGTCTGCCAAGTCGTATCTTGGTGGAAACCATCTGCAGAACATCAATTTAGTGGTTGATCCGCAGGTTTACCATTGTGTTTTCATGCACCCAAACTTCAATATTTTCATACATTTGGGTGCTGCAAAATACAATGATAAACCAATCGATCAAAAACTAAACTCCGGTGTGCAGGTGTTTTCTATCAAGATATGACTTAGCAGACCATTTGCATTTTAATATGCTAATTGAGTTCTATCTAATCCTAAAATTTCAGCCTTCAACTTGATGAGCTGATGGTCTGTGCAATTGCCACCCGTCGAACAAATCCCTTCCTGTGAAATCTTGTATCACTCTTTAGGAATCTGTGGACAGGCACAAAAACATCCTATCTGTGTTTTTATACCTAGATTGTGTATAAAAACCTTTTTTAATTCATTACTCTGAATTTGGAGATTTTTGTAACAAATACAGCTGTATTTTTTTTTTTTTTTTTTTTTTTTTTTTTTTTTTTTTTTTTTTTTTTTTTTTTTACAATTGTTTGAGAAAGACTTTGTTTTTATTTTCTCCGAAAACTGCTTGAATTTTTCATTACATTGATATGCAATTCTGATAATGAATTTCATAGAATTCCATTTCAAAGCAATATTTCAAATTTCTTCCAATTTTACCAAAGCATTCTTTTTCTTTATCAGAAATCAGTGAAAATAAATTTATTTTACTGCATCTTTATCTTTAGACTAAGTTACAATTTTATTTTCCCCGCATTGCTGATAGAGATTTTTTTTTTACCTTGTCAGTTGAAAGCTCACAGTCAAATATCTCCAGAGATTCTCCATCTTCTTCCTCTACTTCCCAGTTAATAATCAGGAGGAGTTGCCGTAATATCCTTTACCAATCTGTGTCCTATATCGGAATTTGGTAAATTAGCAGTGCTTTTAGTTTATAGTCTTTACTTGACCTTACCGATCATGACAGTGTTAAGCTATCATTCGTTGTTGCTAAGAAACTGTTTTTACTAGTTTATAAATTAGCTTGGTAAATTATCACTGGTTTTACTTTGCAGCCTCTACTTGAACTTGCCGATCAAGACAATGGTAAGCTGCCATTCATTGGTGCCCAGAAAATGTTTTTATCAGTCTGTTAAAAATGTCCTACTGACATTTTCTACGTATATAACGCAGACTTTCACAGTGATAGACTTGTTGATGACGGTATTATCCTTCTCCTATAATTCTTGAAAAGCTAATAACAAATTTACTAACTGTTGCTTTGTGAGCCTTAATTTCCTCTCTAATCATTTTATAAAATTGTGTGATTGAATAATGAATTGTAGTAAACGAAAGAATGTGCCATTACAATACAACATGAAATAAAAATGTTAACTAACGCAATCTTTAACAGGATACCAATGTAAATTGAAAGTAAAGATCGAGTGTTATTAAAATTCATAGTAAAAGACCAGAGAAGAATCTATTACCAAATTCCAATTTTTGGGACGGATGCAAAAGTTTGTCGCATATTGTTGATGGAAATTAAAGAAAATGTATTTCGTGTAAATTTCAATTCCTAGCAGTTACATAATTAGCGCTCATCTGGCTAAAGAATCGATGTATTTTCTCAAATCTTCCAAAAAATAAAATATCTTATCCTCAAAATGTTTTGAAGTGATCTAAATAAACGGTCATACGACGATGCAAGTTTTGGAGAATGGTTCTTGGATTGAAGCATTTCATCTCAATTATAACAGTTTGTGTCTGAAGTGGGCTAGATACATGTGGTCTAGCAGTCTTGTTGGAAAACAATGCCTAATTGTTGATTGTTTGAAGCTGCTTCTAGCGGATTGCTTGATTTAATTCACTTAATTATAAACAGTATTTCTGCAAATTAATGCTGTATTTTCTACGTATCATCTATTAATAAACAATTTTCTTGTCTCACTGAATGCGAAGAAAAATCTTCTGTAGGTAGGAACTGACTTTTGCTTTGATTAAAAGGCCTTTTCGATGTAGTCATCAATGTAGTCTAAATAATTATTAACATTGCTACTATTCCTTATATTCCATGAATTTCGAAAATAATCTGAAAATAAAAACTATGCGTAAATCTGGTTTTTGAATAATGTAGAATAGCGTTGTTTTAAAAATATCGACATGTTTTGTAGAAACTGAGTCAGGCTAAAGTTTTAGCTTCATAAAACGTATTTTTTTTTTTTTTTTTTTTTTTTTTTTTTTTTTTTTTTTTTACTGCTAATTGTACTGTCAAGTTCCAGGAACAAGAAATTTCCCTCCGAGGAGACCTCTACTTTCAAATATTTAGCCAACAAAGACTTATAAACTGATACAATCAATTATGACTCGTATTCAATCATAGAGGCTTGCTTATAGAAAAAGTTTCAGGCCAAAATGTGCTGGATCGAACCGTAGCTTCCGATTTCACGAGGATGAAGTAGGCATACTTCTATTACAAATTTTTTAATTTTTTTTTATCCTATTTAATAACTTTAGTTAATTAAGACAATAATAACATTTTAAAATAAGTGGTAGAAATTTGTCTGATTTGCCTCCATTAGAACATCGCTTATAGATCGAATTTGGCAAATTCAAAAGTGGAGATTTTATTATGATTTTATCACATATATATACTTTGCAATGAAATGCTAATTTGGGTGGACTTTCTGCTGAAAATTCCTTCATGAAAACACTTCATTTATTAACATAATCAAATTAAACCTCGTGAAATTGGTCTCCTTCTTCACGCCCCCCCCCCTCCTCCTTTCTTTATCATTTTATGAGTTTCTCCATCTTCACTGTTCGATTTTTTTTTCAAAAGAAGGTAGTGCGGATGGCCCACTGCCTTTAGTAATGTGGACTATGGTGATTTCAAGTTAAGTTAGAAAACTTAACCAATCTTCTGATTTTCATCAACGTCTTATAACGGTGGATTAAACATGAATTCGCCATTATTCACCAGAGATGAAGCAGCAATCTAAACAATGTGAAAGAGCAGCTGAAATTGCGCCAAAGAAAGTGAAAACGGTTCCATCTGCTGGAAAAGCCATGGATACGGTTTTCGGGAATTCACAAAGTGTGGTGATCATAGAGCACCGGCAAAAAGGTAGAATCGTCACCGGACAGTGTTATGCATTTCTACGGGACCAATTAAAGAGTGCTTATTCCGACAAAACGTCTATACCTGAGCAACAAATACGTGTTCTTTCACCACAGCAGTGCTCTTGCACACATGCTTGTAGTTTTCGCTACGAAAGTCAATGACCTACGCTCTGTAGTGCTTCCACATGCACCGGATTTTGCTCCCAGCGATTATTTCCTTTTCCCAAGCCTGAAGAAATGGCTCGGTAGTCGGAAATTCACTTCAAAATATGGGGTTAAAGCAGAGACCACCACTTCATTTCCAAAGTTAGATAAGGCATATTATGCTAAAGATAATAAAAAGTCGGAAACTCGTTGGTTTAATTTTTTTAAGTTGTAAGGAACTACGTTATAAAAATTAAATATTGTCAAATTTTTTTCATTTTCTTTGTCGGGCTAATAACCTTTCGAAACACACTCGTATCGATATCAAATTTTATTTTCCCTCCCAAAAAAAAAAAAAAAAAAAAAAAAAAAAAGGCGGAGTTCAAGAAAAATGCGGGTCCTAGTTGTAATTAAAATTCGACCCCCTCATGCTGAGAGCATGACACTATAAAACTTGGTAAGACGGAAACATAAACAATAGGTGCTAAATACCTTTTTAGATGGGTTTTTTGCGTCTTTGCAGATACAATTGCAGGATATTTTTAGGGGAATAATGAGAATTCCGTTTAAACCAGGGTTTCGTTACAGCTAGGTATCAGAAAATAAATTTGTTACCTAGCAGACATTTATAAAATGTAATATTTTACCATACAGTCTCCTTATTTTCAGTTTAACATTATTATAGTTAATGATAAATTTTCGCGTTCCCTTTGCGTTACAAAAAATATCTTTAGGTTACCTTTGAGAACACATACAACACTGTAGAAAAAAAAAAAGACCAAAATACGGAAATACTACTGGCAATCTAGACGCCAGCACTTAGACCGGAATTTAACGGATTTTTTCTGTAATTTAAAGGGAAAAAGTTCCGTTAAAATACGGAAATAGTACTATCGTCTAGATTGCCAGTAGTATTTCCGTAATTTAATCCTTTTTTTTACAGTGTAGTGACGGAAAAAAATGTAAGCGCTAATGTTAAGTCTATGGGAGCGTTATTTTCAAATATCTCGAGGCCTTTTTAATACTTTAAAATGATTTTTTTTTTTTGCATAGGATAGCTGAGAACGAACTACAACCGGGCTGTTTTTTACTTTTTCGGTTTTGGTTAGAGATATTAAAAAAAAAAATTACTTATACTTTCGGAACTGGTGGAATCGGTTCTGAAATTGAAACTATCATAATAAAAGAAAACTGAAACTAAAATCGAAAAAGTAAAACCTAGCCTGGTTGTTGATCGCCCCCAGCTATCCTATGCAAAAAAAAAAAAAAAAAATGATTCAAAAATATTAAAATCAAAGTCAGAAAATTGAAAATAACGCCCCCATTGGCTTAAAATTAGCATTTTCATTTCTTCCCGTGTCTGAAGTGGGCTCTTGGAAAAAGTATGTTACGCAGGACAAATTTCGCATTTTATTAGACTTTTAAAGGTATACTGTACCCATAAAAATGACAAATATTAAAAATAATAAATATTAATATATTTTTTTAAAGTTTCGAACAAATTGATCAACTCTTTTAAAGTTAACAATCTTTAAAACTTACAAATTTTAAGTTCTTGTTAAATCTTAGTAAATTTAAATTGTTCAAAATTAGGAAAAATTAAAATAATAAAGTCATCAATAATGTTCTTAGGCATGTTTTAAAGGCATGAAAAATATGCTAAAAATTAATATAATAAGAAAATGAATAATACAGATAAAAATCAACTTTCAAGAATTTCTGCCAATTAACGGAAGTGTATTTGCATTCTTTTGTACAGCCCTTACATTAGCAACAAGATTTTATACACGTCACATGTTAAGATAAAATTTATTCCAGTATAAACATGCTTAAACTACTTAAATCGCACTTCCAGAAATTATGATCCATAGGCGTGCATGCATACAATTCTCTGGATAGCCTTGTATATTATTATATTTAGTTTTTTCTTTCTGAACCGGTTGGAATCCATTCTGAAGTCGAAACTATCCTAATATTAAAAAAAACTAAAACTAAAATCGAAAAAGTAAAAACTAGCCTGGTTGTCGATCGTTCTCAGCTATCCAATGCAAAAATCTATTAAAATAAAGCGAGAAATTTGAAATTAACGCCCCCATAGACTTAAAATTAGCTTTTTTATTTCTTCCCGTGTCTGAAGTGGGCCCTTAAAGAAACATGTGTAATACAGGACAAATTTCGCATTTTCTGCGGCTGTTAAAGTTGTACTTTTTCGTTAAAAATAACAAATATTAAAAGTAATAAATATTAACAATATTCCTTTAAAGTTGATCAAAACTTTCAAAGTAAACATTCTTTAATACTTACTAGCTTTAAGTTTTTGTTAAATCTTAGTAAATTTAAATTGTTCAAATTATTGAAAACTTAAAATGATAAAGTCATCAATGGATATTCTTGGGCTTGTTTTAACGGCATGAAAAAAATGATAAAATTTAATATAATAAGAAAACGATTAATGCAGATGAAAGTAAACTTTCAGCAATTTCTACCAATAACCGGCAGTATATTTGCATTTTTTGTACAGCCCTTGCATTCGAACAAGTTTATATACCCGCAACATGTGAAGATCAAAATTATTGCAGTATAAACATGCTTAAAACAACTGAAATCGTACTTCCAGAAATTATCAATCATAGGCGCGCGCATGCATCCAATTCTTTGAATAGCCTTGTATATTATTATATTTATATTTTACAAACAGTTTCTAATTATAGTTGAACTTGAAAATGTAGAATTTAATTAAAAAAAATTAGCAATTCACTCTCATTCTCAGCAATTCTTCCTAGTTCTTTTGCGTAGCTCTATACACGGTCTATAGAAATCATATATATAATCAAGTATTAAAACGGATATCATAGGTGAAAACTCATTTTTAGCAATCAACTCTAATAGAGAATACTTCGTATACAGTATTGTGTCCAGCAACTTTTATATGTCCCTGTAAATGAAATAAAATGTGATTCACATCATATTCTAATGTAAGCATCTTGTAGTAAACCTCAGTAATGTACATGAATTCCATCTTGTTTGAAATCGTGAAACATAACTAAAACACACTTTGCAAGCAGTATTTTCTGTAATAAAACTGAACTCATTTCTGTGACCCTGTGAATGAATGATAAATGCTTTTCAACCCCTTCAGAAAGCATGTTTTACTGCGCATCATAAATTCATATCAATTTTATTATGTTGTAACAGAGAAACGTTATTAAAATACGCCGCAAACGTTTTTTCTTAATAGGCCATAATATAAAGAAATATACTTTTAATTCCCCTGTACACGTACCGAAATCACCCACTCGTGGACAGCCAACCTTTCCGCATAGGAGCTGTGCACTTAAATAAGGTGCATAATTTTTATGTTAAAATTGTTTTACATCATTAAAGTACACCGCAAATGATTTTTCCCATATAGGCCATAATATAAAAGAATACGCGCGATCTGATAGTAATTAAAATTCGACCCCCTCATGCTAAAAACGTGACGCTATAAAACCTGGTAGGACGGAAAAAAAACAATGAGTGCGAAATACCGTTTTAGGTGGGTTGTATCCGTCTTAGCAGATATAATTGTAAAATATTTTTAGGGGAACCATGAAAATATTCAATTTAAACCAGGATTGCGTTACAGTTACGTATTGCAAAATAAATTTGTCAGCTGACAGACTTTTATAAAATGCTATATTTTACCTTACAGTCTCATTATTTTTAGTTATTACTAGGAGGCTCTGCCCCCTGCAAGTTACGCTCGCGAACCCCCGTTCAGACACCGCAGAATCTAAAAACACGCTAATCTGATGGGTTTAAAAAATATAAGAGAAGATTGAATTATACTGAAAAAAGCTGTGCAGATCTCGCTGTAAATGGGTTTCCATTCAATTCCATTTGATTGCAAAAATGTAAGGCTGAATCAGTTGCTGTTAAGACATCCAATGGTTATTTTCGTTTTTGATTAAAGAGGACCAGTTAAACATTTGAAAAATAGCTGAAATAAAATGAATTAAGTATACAGAGTCTTTGTCTCCCAGTATTTTAAAACAATCTCTATAACAATAGCCTAAGTCATGTGACTATCATCAACAGTTTCGGGCGGGCCATTTCGCTTTTTATACTCTAGGTGCCATTTTGGTACTTTAATGTTAGCCATGCACAGGTGATAAGTCGCCAAATATTATTTTATCGCCATCGTTTCATCTATATTATAATAGTTCAAGTCAACAACTGTCATAAACAAATACGGTCTGATCCCTTCGCCTTTCATATGAAACTTTGGCACAGATGTCATATAGGATATTGGCGCGATTTTTTTCCGACGCCAATTTGGGAAACGCATCAACAGCATAAACAACAACATCCGGCTTGCCATATCAAGCAAAATAACAATACTTTTGCGCCAGTACCCGTTGCGTATATGCCATTGGCGTCAGAAAAAAAAATCGCGCCAATATGGGTCCGTATATAACATCTGTACAAAAGATTTCCATTTTGGTTAAAAAATCAATTTTTTTTTTTTCAAATAAAACTATATAAAAGTTGTCATGGTCACAAAGAATTCTTGGTACTGTTACGCTAGCCGGGTGCAAATCTCGCCTATAGCTTTTTTTCAAATTGCCAGATAGCATTTTTTTTTTCGAGCGGTAAATTAAAACATTGATTTGAAGTTGAAATTAAATGTCATGGTTTGTTGCATTATTGGGAAGAGTTCCATATTGTGTGCTGGTTGGCGCGATTGGCGAATGAATCCAAAATGGCGTCAAAAAGCCATTTTTAGCGTCTTATAAATTTTTTCAGGATGTCGGAAAAACATGGTCTTTAAATATTTGTAAATATATATATATTTAATAAATCTTATGTATGTCACATGTTAAAAAAAGTACGATGTTTACACAGATAGTTTTATATATATCACGTATAGAGATATACCTTATACAAATATAGTATATATACACCTATAAATAAATGTTATGTACTTATATTTTATGTATTTATTATATTTATTATACATGTCAAATTAAAACAAAGTTATATATTTTTCCGAAAAATATAGGCTAAATGCAAAAAAAAAAAAAAAAAAAAAAAAAAAAATACGCAAAAAACATATGAATAAAGTTCATTCCAGAAAAAAAAACAACCTCAAAGGCTGAAGATCGCTGCGACATCGATTCATTTAACGCCAAAAAAAAAATCTCGCCAAAAAAACCAGCACACAATATGGAACTCTTCCCGCATTATTTAACATTTGGCCAGATGTCACATACGCACCGTAGATTTGGCGTGTTTTTTTTTTCTTTTTTACAAAAATTTGGCGAAAACCTTGTTTTCGAATAGCAGTTACATATGCATTTTGTGTATTACTTAGTTATCCCGTCGACCAAAAATCTATCGCCAAACTATAATATTAAAAGTCAATAATGGTTGATCGTAAATGTCACATTCACTTGACTTTATGTAAGTTACACATGTTTACGTCATCAAGTGATTTTTATTTCGACGTTTTATTTGTATATTTATTAATGTTATACTAATTTATTTGTTCTTTCGTTATTTAAAATAAAAATTATGTCAATTTGTATAATTTGGCGATTTACATAATTTGGCGAATTTGGTCGACGGAATAACTAAGTAGTACCGTATCATAATATTAAAATATTTATTTGCTTAAAAGACGTTATAAAAACACATTAAAAGTAAATTAAAAATCCATATTATAAATATATTTTATCTATATTTACAAACTATAGATTTTTAATTTAATTTTAATGTGTTTTTGTAACGTATTTTAAGCAAATAAATATTTTAATATTATGATATGATTCGTAATGGACGTAATTTTGATTTACTACTCGCACTTATTTACGTAAGTAGTACCGTATTTTTAAATTATTTTCTATTATTTTCAAAAGGAAATAACAAAAAAAAAAATAATTAATAACTATAGAACAAAATAATTTATATAATTTTAAAAAAGAAATAAAAGTAAATAAACATTTATTATTAAATAAACAACAATAGCCGAGTTACCATGTCAATCAAAATAATGCCATTTTGGCGCCAATCAGAATCTTTCGATTTGGCGAAAGATTGTTCAAGTAAATTGAATTATAAATAAAAGTAGCACGATACATTTTTTGGCATATATTTAAGGGAGGCCAAACTGGTCGCCAAATTAATTTAAAATAACCTTTTCTGAAATAAGAAAAAAAATATCTGTTCTGATTAAAATTTCAGTTGCCATCATTAGAAAAATGTACTTAAAACAAGTGGGTAAGTGTGATCACAGATCTCACAGAGGGTTTCGTTTAATATTCCTTTAAAACACTTTATCCTTTTGTGAAATCTGTTAGTTCCACATTTCGCAACCAGGGGCGCACTCTATTCTACACAAACCTCTATCCAAAGGAAACTCCGTTTTACAACCTATGCGTAGGTATATTAGTCGAGGGGATCGGGTCTATAGCACCCGAGATAGGTAGGCGCCCCAGGAAATTGCACGGAACATTCTTTTATAAGCTTTTTATTATGTGCTATGAACCAAGATACGTAGAATAAAGAGGTAGGTCCATCCGCAGGTCTCCGTGTATTGGTTGATAGGAACTCTCCCCTCTGACGTCAGTGGTGCGAAGTGGAACCTTGTCGCTCTTCAGTTTAGCAAGGAAATAGATGCGAAATAAAATGTAACCTTCAGTTAATTAATGGTTAATATGTATTTTACATGAGACAAACAAAACCCTTTTCTTTTGAACTTAACACATTGTATTTAAAACAAGAATGGAAAATAAAAATAGATAAAATAATGTAACAGAAACAGTTTTATAAGTATTAAAGATTAAAACTTGTGAGGATTTCCCTTCTTATCTATTCTTTTAAAACGACCTAATTTTTATTAATCATGTACTTCTTTTTTATACACTTTCCTTCCCATATAAAGTTTAAATATTTTTTTTCTTTTATAAACGATGGATTATTTACATGGAACTATTTTTTCATATATATATATATATATATAATGTATATGTATATAAACACTTTTAAAAAAAAATCATGAAAGTATTAAAGAATAAAATTACTGATTAAAGGTATGACAAATTATTATTAGAACTTTTAGAACATTTTTTTTTAAATTATGAATATAGAACCGATACAATAATTATATAGAAAATAGTTACAAACCTATAGTAATTTTCAAAAACATTTTTATGGTGTATTTAAAATATATGAATTAATAAATAGAAACAAATAACAAAACATAAAATGACACTTAAATTTATCATATAAAAACTAAGTATTCATGCGTAAACAGATGATGTGTGGTAGAAAATTATGAAATATCAACATATGAATCATACCATATGAAGCATGCCATATCCCTTATGGTATGCATATATCGCTCACCCGCAAGAAAAGTGACACATCTCGACAAAGGTAAATTTCACAGGAGAAGATAAAGAAAATTTTCCTATATTTTACTGTAACATGAAATTATAGCACTTAGCTCAGCATTCAGGAATAAAAATGTGCATAAAAGCATAAAACGTTTAAGAATGAAGACGTAGGATGGGGTTTGGAGGGTTAGGTAATTTTACCTCCCACACAATCCCCTCCTCTTCTGTGGTCACAAATGGATATATAGCGTAATAAAGTGATTCTCCGTATAACTACAGTTATGAAATTTTTGTGTAGCAAGCCGCACTTACGGCAAACCTATTCGTGAAATAAAACGCAAAATGAACTTTTGCAAGGTGTGTCACTTTTCTTGCGGGTGAGCGATATGTTCTCAAATCCAATCTCGCTACTTTCTAACGCATTCACAAATATATTTTCATTTGTAAATTAGTGTAATTTGCAGCTCTTCTTATTGAGATACTAAGAAGTCAAGTAGCGTTTTCTACTTTTCTACAAAAGCAAATGATCTTTCAAAAAATGTTAAGAAATTTAGCGTTTTAAGCAGATTATAATGACGTGACAGTAGGGGAGAGATCGTCATCGGGGAGTAGTGAATTATGATTCAAGATTTATTTCATTTATGTTAAAATCAAAAAGTTACGCGATTCTTAATATTTCATGTCAATGCACTATTATTTTCCACGTAAACGCACCCTTATTTTCCATGTAAATGTACCATTTTTTTTCCATGTAAATTACATGAAATTTTCATGAATTTAGAGGCCAAAATGAGTTTGTGTATAAGTTATTTATAAGTATTTTACATTTTTGGGCGGGTGAAAAAATTATAACAATTTTAAACGAAATATTTTTTTTTTCATTACCTTTCAAGGTTGCTTGCTAAAAGGAATATTGACTGAAAATTATATTTTTTTTACGTTTTCTTTCGCTTGATAAACTTTTTAGTTAAATTTTTAAAGTGAATGAATATTTATATTCACGATCATAAAGATAACATTCTTAACAATTTATCTTTTTTTCAATGCATTCATGGGAAAATAGTTCACAATTTTATTTTTAATATGAAATTTTTTTACGTTTTTCACCTAAAAAAATATTTTGGACTTTCTTTTGAAAAACTGGTTTAAAAAATATTAATTTAAAAAGCTCAATACCAGTCAAAAACAATTCAAGTAATTTGATTCTCATCTTGATATTTTAAACGTATTCAAAGTAAAGGTTTGCTCTAGGTTTCTACACAAGCAAATTTTACCCGAAAATTTTATTTCAAGTCAACCCGAACCTGATGATTTTCGTATATCCGACCCGAGTTTTAAATAAAAGAAAGTTAATCCATATTTGAATGCAATTATGAAAACTAGTCTACTGCTATATCTTTCATATCGATTTTATTTTTTATACAGAAAAATGGACGTATATATACTAATTAGTATAGAAATAAATAGATTTTCATCTGAAAAATATACTGGATTGTTTTTTAAACGTCGAGTTAATTCGGCCCCGAACCCGACCCGCTAGGATCAAAACCTAACCTAAACTGAAAAATAAATAGAGTTGACCGGGCCGAGTTTGAGAAAAGTCAGATTACTCGACCTGATGCAGGACTCTACTCTGCACAGGCAGTGTACAAAATAATTGAAATCAGACTCAGTCGAGTTAAATCCAATTTGACCCCCCCCCCCCCCCAAAAAAAAAGATATTTTTAACAAACACTCGTCTACAATTAAAATTCTATGAAAAGGATATTTTATACTTTTTTATGCAGATTATTTTGAATTTTATTTTATTAAATGAAATTTTTTTAAATCATATATTTAATCATATCACGAAAATTAAATAGCGCTGAAAATTAGACTTAAAAAAAAAAGGTTAATACGATAAAATAAGAATAAATAGGAAAATACTATCTTTAGAGAAAAGCTTTATGAAAGCAATGGTGTATGATTCATTTTTTCTATATTTTGTTTTTAAAAAAATGAAATTACATTGTATGAGCAAATAGATATAAAAACTTTGATTCATTGTTTCTTCCTTGTTTTGTGTTTAAATTTCTGGTACTACATAATTTGTCTCTCAAAATTAGGAAATGGCCTTACGCTCCATCACAGCAGCGTGATATCTCACCAATACCAACATGTTGCGATATTAAAATTTTGAGATCGTCCAGCTGAAATCACTACATGTTAGAATTATATTAAATAAAAGTAATAAAATGCAATATCTATATATTTAAACTGACAATTTAAGACAAGAACAAGCAAAGTAGCATACTAAGCAATGACACTCACAGAACACATCGCACCAATGACGTCACATCCCACACCCCTGTTCCCTCAGATAGAATATCCCTCTCGGACGGACCTACCTTCTCTCTTCTAGCTATCTTGCTATGAACTATGTCAAAGTTTCCAGCAGATCGACTTGTTAGATTTCATAATTTTAACAAAATTGCGTTATGTTAGTTGCAAATTCCACCACCAGGGAGCGCACACTATTCATAACAAAAGTGTATCAGATCGAGACTCTGTTAAACAACCTATCAGTGGATGTGTTACTCGAGTTGGTGGCGGCCTTAAGCGAGAAATTAAGAAATTTGCTGAAAGTAGTATTCGGAAATAGTGGTAACTAAAATTTTGACATTTTTATATTTCATAAGCAGCACGTGTCTGAGTATATCATAGTGCTCAAAAAACGACACCTAAAAAGGTCGTAAACGCTATTTTTTAAAAAAGAAATCCAGCGCCCCTCCCCCGCCCTCCCTTCACAGGAAATTGCATGCACCATTATTTTATAAGCTTTTTATTATGTGTCATGAAGTATCTTAAAGTTGCAAACGGATCGCCTTGTTATATTTCCTAATTTTAACAAAATCGCGTTACGTTAGTTCCGCATTCCACCACCAGGGAGCGCACTCTATTCTTAACAAAAGCATATCTGAACGAAACTCCTTTGCGCAATCTCTCCGTAGATACATGGTCGGGAGGGTGGCGGTGCAGTCTTAACCAACAATTTAAAACATTTTCTGCGATAACAAACGCTAAGACTTAATAAATAAATCTAGTCCCCCCCCCCCCTCCACTCCTCGAAATATCACACTCCATTCTTTTTTACACTTTTTCTTATGTGTTATAAAGTATCTTAAAGTTTCGAAGACATCGAGTGGCGGTCTTAAACAATAATTTAAGATATTTCCTGAAATTGCTATTCGGAAATAGTGGGATGAACACTTATAAACCTATAAACTTTTTCATATTGAATAATTAATACTTATCTCATAGCGCGCCGTCGAAACACACCACGCAAATTGTTAATTTCCCAATTTAAATGAAATCTCCGTTAAAAAAGCACGTGCCTCCATCTTAATCTGACATTTGATGGAAATAAAAGGAATAAAATAATAATTAATATCTCAGCTCGTAATGAAGCAATCTCTTTGAACCGGGTATGTATGGAATCTGCGAGAAATTTCCAGCCCGGATGTCAAAAAATTTAATCGAAAAATTTAATATTTAAAAAGTTTAAATTTCGTATTAGACTTTCCTCCCCTTAAATTTCTCCCGCACCGATATCTCGAGAAATGATGACAGTTGCCTTCCGGTGAATGGAAATCTGTTTTCATTGTTTTTAAAAACACAGAAATTAAATTTTTATCGATCGATTTTTAGTGGATTTTTTGCGTTCTATCCTATGCAGAATTTTGAAATTTATACCAAAATAAAGTAGAATTTTTTCCGCGTATTTCTACACCTGTTACGAATTTGTACGACCGATATTTCGGCAGATCCAATTTTGCTTTTTGAAGGTCCACTTCATTTATTGCTTAAAGTACTCCGTGGGAACCCTGCACCGGCTGATTTGACGGAGCATCCGCCGAGTTTACTGGCAACCATTAGGAGAAACTGGGGAGGATTTCGATAACGTGCATTTTCACCTGCATTCAAAAGGTTGATTGGTTAATTTTAGAATTTAATTAGCCCGTAATTAGGTTAATTACCAACTTTTTCAAAATTTTATGATTTGTTGTTTGATGTGAGGTGTTCAGCTATAAGTACCCAAAATTTCAAGTCTCTAACATGTATAGTTTCTGAGAACGGGCTCTGTGACGGACAGACGGACAGATAGACAGACAGACAGAGGAGCGAGACGAATAGGGTTTCGTCAGATGAACGAAACCCTAATTAGAAAAAAATTAATATTTCGAAAACTAATTCGAATTTAAAAGTTCTAATACCAGCTTTGAGAACTGCAGATCAATACGGATTTTTGGTGTTAATTTCATCGCAATGTATTCCATATTTTAGGAAAACTAGCCGTGAAACTGAATCAGTCGTTTAATCAGTCGTTTCAAAGAATCGTTTCATAAATTCGTTTCATTAGGATTTTATATATATATAGGGTAGATATTTAAAGATAAATTTTCGCGTTTCCTAACCGTTACAAATAATATCTTTGTTTCATTTGAGAACCCACACTAGTAACGGAAAAAAAAATGAAAGCGCTAATGTTAAGTCTATGGGAGCATTATATTTTCAATTATCTCGCTTCCTTTTAAACATTTTAAAATGAATTTTTTTGCATAGGATAGCTGAGGACGCTCTATAACCGGGCTAGTTATTACTTTTTCGATTTTTGTTTCAGATATTTTTCTTTAAAATTACTTTTACTTTCATATCCGCTCTAAAATTTAAACTATCCTATTATATATAAAAAAAAAACTATAGCCAAAATCGAAAAGTAAAAGCTAGCCTCACTGTTGATAGTCACCAGATATCCTATGCAAAAAAAAGAAAAAAAAAAGAAAAAGAAAAAATCATTCAAAAATATTAAAATCAAAGCGAGAAATATGAAAATGACCCCCCCCCCCCCCCCACCCCCCACCCATAGACTTAAAATTGGCGTTTTCATTCCTTCCCGTGTCTGAAATAGGCGTGCATGCATCCAATTCTTTGAATAGCCTTGTATATTATTATATTTTTATTTTCCAAACATATCTTTCTAAATGTAGTTGAATTTGAAAATAAAATTAATCAATTTCTCAACAATTCATCCTAGTTCTTTTGCGTAGCCCTATACGTAGTCTATCGAATTTATATATATAATCTAGTATGCAGAAATTTAGTTAAAAACGTATATCATAGCTGAAATCTCACTTTCAGCAATCATCCCTAATAGACAATACTTCATATGCAATATTGTATCCAATATCTTTTATGTGCCCCTGTAAATTAAATAAAATGTGATGCACATCATATTATAATGTAAGCATCATATTGTAAACCTCAGTAACGTATATGAATTCCATCTTGTTTGAAATCGTGAAACACAACTAAAACACACTTTGCAAGCAGTTTTTTCTGTAATAAAACTGAACCCTTTTCTGTGACCCTGTAAATGAATGATAAATGCTTTGCTATCCCTTCAGAAAGCATGTTTTACTGCGCCTCATAAATTCATATCAATTTCATTATGTTGTAACAGAAAACGTTATTAAAATACCCCGCAAACGTTTTTTCTTCGTAGTCCATAATGTAACGAAATATACTTTTTAATTCCCCTGTACAAGTACCTATGCTCTTCAATAATGCGAATAAATTGTATGTTTAAAATTGTTTTATGTCATTAAAATACACGCAAATGTATTTTCCCACATAGACCATAATATAAAATACTTTTGAATGTCCATGTAAGTGAAGTATAAAATATTAAAAGGTAATACGTATTAGAAAAAAAAATTGTTAGCTAGTATATTTTTATAAAATGCTATATTTTATCTTACAGTTTCATAACTTTTAGTTTTACATTATTAAAGTTAATGATAAATTTTCGCGTTTCTTAACCATTGCAAAAAAAATATCTTTGCGTTACATTTGAGAACCCACGCCGGTTACGGGAAAAAAAATGTAAACGCTAACGTTAAATATATGGGAGCGTTATTTTCAAATCTCACTTCCTTTTTATCTCACTTCCTTTTTAACATTTTAAAATGATTTTTTTTTTGTATAGGATAGCTGAAGACAATCTACAACCGGGCTAGTTTTTACTCTTTCGATTTGGTTTCAGATATTTAAAAAAAATACTTTTAATTTCGGAACAGGGGTGAATCGTTTCTGAAATTGAAACTTTCCTAATATATATATATATACTAAACTAAACTCTGCGGCTATACAATCCATGAGGATCAGGGCCGACAGTGCCCATCTCTGTTTTCTTGACCCTAGGCCCGAGGTGCTATACAGCATGCGTCAGCATGCAGGCTAGGTGGTCAGCCTGACGCGAGACCCTCGGTGTTTAGTTCCCAAGCAAGCTTGGTACTCATTTTATCGACCCCAAAGGGATGAAAGGCTGAGTGAACCTTGCCCAGTCGGGAGTCGAACTCTCGACCTGCGGTGCGGCAGTCAGATGCCCTGACCACTACACCACTGGCCTTTATATATATATATATATATATATATATATATATAATAAAAATCTAAAAAGTAAAATCTAGCCTGGTTGAAGATCGTGCTCAGCTATCCTATGTAAAAAACACCATTCAATAATATTAAAACAAAGCGAAAAATTTTAAATTAACGCCCCCATAGACTTCGTTTTACTTTCTCTCCGTGTCTGAAGTGGGCTCTTTAAAAAATATATCTGTTACACAGGACAAATTTCGTTCTCCGACTGTTAAAGGTGTACTGTCCCCTTAAAAATAATAAATATTAAAGTAATGAACTATAAAAATATTTCTTTAAAATTTTGAACAAGTTGATTTACAATTTTAAAGTTAACAATCTTTAAAACTTATTAACTTTAAATTCTGCTGATTTTTAATTAAAAAAACTGTTTTTCGAACGTAAAATGTTAAATTGTCGAATATTTTATACATATACAAGAATAGGAGGCTTGAAAACCAGTCTCCTGGCCAGGCCACAAATATGTTCTAACAAATTATGACTTCGTAATTATTTGTTAACTATTTTAACTTAAAAAATAATTTAAAAAATACTCGTCTATTTTTTTACCATTTTACTTAATAAACTAGGACTGAAATTTGATTCCTTAATAACTTCTATATGTTGTAACTCCCTCTGTGCGGGTCTGAAATTGTTTATTTATATAAACGAAATGTATAATTTCCTTCGTTATTCATAGAAATATAGAATTTAAAATATTTCATTCTTTCAAGAGTCTTTTGTTGAAATTAAACAATAATTTTAGAAAAAAATAAATCCAAGGTTTGAAATAGGAGTGATCTATTTTAACACGATACAATAATCCAATCACAATTAAATCGTTTCCATTTGCTAAAGTGTTTGGATACTAGCCAATCATATTTTTAATAGGCGTGGTTTTCATCGTCTTGGTAGAGGCGGAGAGCATAACATTACGAGGCCATTTTTGACACATTTTTCATCAAAATCTTTGCATATTTTGCTCAGCCTAATTGTAGTAGAACTATTGAAAGCATGTTATTGGAAAGCTTAAACTCTATATTTTCGTTGTTATTTTTAAAATTTTCCTGAATTTTGCTGATATGAATGTTATAAGACTAAAAAGGACACAACACCTCGAATTTCACTGGATCCTAAATTGACAGGATCCTGAGCATTAAACTACAACGAAAATCGGAAAAGTAAAAAATAGCCCGTAAACAGATAGTCCTCAGCTATCCTGTGCAAAAAAAATCATTTAAAAATATTAAAAATCAAGCAAGATATTTGAAAATATTGTTCCCATAGACTTATCATTAGCGTTCGAACTTCAAGCCGTGACTAGTGTGGCCTCTTAACTGATCCCCCAATGAAAGACAAAATCATGTGCAAAAATCTCAAACTTTGAAATTTAATAACTGTGTCAATTTTTGTAGTACAGATGTCACACTTTTTGTATTATATCTGTTATAATATGTGTAAACTTTTACTAAATATAACCATAGGGACTGGGGGGACCGTATAAAAAGTTAGATTTCGTAATTTTTATAAATTTTATTTTTTACTTTAAATAATACCACAACATGATTATTTGCTTCATTTGAAACGTTTTTGTAATTGGAACTATATGCCTACGACCAACGGTTGATAGATAACATATTGCACCCTGTATATATGTATGTATATATATATATATATATATATATATATATCACATTTGAACGGAGGATGATTTCGGGGTCTGGGGGTCATGATCGGTGAAAATATACCAACATTTTTCGGAATTATTTTCCTTCGAACGGCTGCAATAGGTAGCTTTTTGTAATGAAAGCTACCTAAAAAATCTAAGCAGCAATTTCTGTGATATCGTTGGGTCTAGAAACTTAAAATTTGGCATGGTAGTAACTTATAAGATGCAAATACTCATTATAGAACGAGTTCAAACTGCAATTTCTGTCATACTGTTGAGGCTAGAAAATTAAAATTTGGCATTGTAGTAACTTATAAAATGTAAATACTCGCATTAGAACGTATTCTAAAAAATTCGAAATTAAGAAGACTAAATAAAGCGGACAAAAGATGATCTAAATAACGAAGTAGGTGCAATTATTAGGAACATAAAGATGAAAATTGACATGAATGTTGCTTTTAAGACGTAAATGCCCACAATAGAAAATTTCTGAAAATTTCGCTATGTAAAACGATGCAGGAACAAAAAACCTTCGTAAGTTTTTTTTTTTATTTCTATGCTACTGCACACACAAAAACTTTTTATCGGGGTAAAATGTTTTGTCGGGATACATACTTTTAAGATGTAAATGATCTCTAAGAATGGCTTCAAAAAAATACAAAATATAAAAAGATGAAATGAACGGAAAATGTTCTAATGTACCATTGATTTCCATTGTTTGTTATAGAAACTTTAAATATTTAATAGTATTATATTTCCCTCCCCCCCAAAAACATGCAATTTAAAGGCAACAAAACGGGTAGCTACTGTAGCATTGAATAAATTGTGTAAATATTTAATAAATGTCGGTATGAAACAGCGAATAGCTTGCCGGAAAGTACTTGTCAAAACGTTCCTTCTCTGAGCTTTTCTCTATATCGGGCCCCTAACAGAAGGAAGTGTCTGTTTAAATTTGATACACAATTTTTTTTCAGCTTCACTAATCTAGAGATTTTATCATAAGGTCATTTTCTCAGTTGTCATTAGACAATTTTTTATTTAGTAACTTATTCGGGTAAATTTTTTTAATCCTGTTCATATTGGCGTATTTTAGCTCGCATGACTTCTTGAAAAAATATGTACGAATTTGTAAATTACTCGAAATGACACTTTCACAGCTCAAGGGTTAAGCAGACGAGATATTCGGATCTCGTGTCATAACTTACACTGCAGTCATTGCCGATTTGTTTTATTTAATGCATGCTAACGCATAATATAGCTCACCTTGTCGAGAATATGTTTGAAAACAAAACAATACAGCATATGTAGTGACTAGCATGCACACCTTATTTAAATCCGATCGAGCATATCTGGAACACACGCGAGCGACACATTGCATGCCTCTGTTGACGATTTCGGGATTTCGATATATCACTTTTTTAAGAGACAATACCCTAAATACTTATCGACAACCTCATCGAATACATGAAAAACATATATTCAAGAATATTAACTGTTCGAGTGAGTCACAGACCATATAAAAGTCCTTCATTCTCTTCAAATATCATTTTTTTTTTTTTTGTCATTTAGAGGTACTCAAATTGGTGCGGAGGTATGTTTATGTTTTTGACATCATTTCAAGGAGTAAAAATTCCGATATAAAATATTTTAGTGTTTTATTTTCTCTATTAATTTTAATGTATTGCGGCACTCCTAATTTTATACCTATGCACGGCTGTCTTGCAGGTTTTCTTTGCCTTTTTTATCAGTGTATATTGTCTAGAGTATTTTGTAATTCTACCATTCAATTTGCTCATTTTCATTTGAATTTGTGGCAGTATACGAGTTCTGTCAGATAAGTATCAGACTTTTATTTTTTCCGCACGCATTATTGATTCTAAGGCGGCGCCGCTATGCACATTGCAAGGAAACAGCTTAATGCACATGCCTCGATTTTTT
Source organism: Maratus speciosus (assembly GCA_963932465.1). NCBI lineage: Eukaryota > Metazoa > Arthropoda > Arachnida > Araneae > Salticidae > Maratus > Maratus speciosus. Next base: position 420,340,854 of record OZ010789.1, on the reverse strand, counting down.
TTACGAATTCCAGTGAGCCAGTTGTTGCCTGCTTCCTCCGAGTGAGGTGCTGTCATACATGTTCGTCGGATTTTGATTTCTCTCAAGATGACTGAAAGGGTCGAACAAAGATACTGCATCATATTTGTCTAAGCTTGGGGATTCTCAAAGAGAAACAATTCGTAAGATTCATCAGGTGTCGTAAGATTCATCAATTCTCCAGCTCATTCATCGCACCTGATTCAGACTTTCTTGCCAAAATATGGAATTCCAGTCTTTCGCCAAATTCCATACTCTTCAGACATGTCTCTTTGCGGCTTCTGGTTGCTTCCGAAATTGAAGGCACCATTGAAAGAATCCGGTTATGAGAGTAGAGATGAGATATGCAGAATGTGACGGCGGCGTTGAACACCAATCCAAAAAAAGCCTTTCTGAAGTATTTTCTTTAGTGGAAAGAACGGCGAGCTAAGTGTGTGGAGGCACAAGGGACCTACCTTGAAGGAGATTAGGGTACCAATTCCGTCAGGTGACTTATATATTTTTTTCGGACAAAGGTCGAATACTTTTCAGACAGGCCACATATTGTCAATTAAAGATAGCATCTCATTTTCTATCCTTGTCACGAGTTAATATTAAATCAATGTTTTCAGTAACATCGCTCAGACTAATCCCTCTGAGGGAAGTCCTAGTATAAACTATTAAATATTTAATGTAACTAAAATAGAGTAAACAATAATATTTGATCATATTTAAATCCATTAGCAATGAATACTGAGATCTAAAGATTTAAAATTTGAATTACACATTAAAAAAAAGAACGTAATTAACGTACATCATGAGAATTATTAAAGTACTAAATACAACTTAATGGATATCTGAAAAGAAAGAAATAATATTTACTGATTAAGATTTTGGTTAATTAATTGCCCTTAAGGACATTTTAAAACTGTCATGTGTTTATAGGACATGCAATAAAAGCAAACACAAGGGATAAGATTGGAATAAAACATCTTAGTTTATTTCTGTCAGTAATCTAACTTAATTCAAATGTAACTTTAATTGAATTTTTCCCTGACAATTCAATTAGTGTTACGAACTATGAATTAAATAAATATTGCCAATAAAGTATTTTATTCCCATCTTTATCACGCTTGTATCTATTTTGATTGCACGCTCTTACAGATATGATTCTTTTAAAATGCCCATAAAAACAACATAAAAAAGAATTCACTCAATAAAAAGGGAGCATTCACTCCTGTGAAAGAGTGACTATTCACTCTTATCAGGGGTGAAAAAAAGCACTCCTTTTCCAAGAGTGAACAGTCACTCCTCCTAAAGAGTGATTATTCAACCCTGTTTAGAATGAATATTCACTTCCCAGGAGTAAGTATTCACTCTTTCAGAGAGTTAACATTTTCACTTTTGGCCAGAGTGAATAGTCACTCCTTTATAGTTAGAATGTAAGAGTTGGTGTTCTTAAATCAGTTCGAAATGTGTGGAAAGAATCTCTTGATATCTTATACTATAATGGGAGCAACAATTGTGTGTGTGGTAAATTTTATCTTGAGAACGGCTCTAACAATTTTAATTAAATTTTGCACCCAACCGTTTTCGGGCACGTAAAGACCATTGGGATGGGTCTCGTGTTCGAGAAAATTCGATTATTGGGTGATTTTGGGTCATAATGGGTCAGGATCTAGCTAACTATATCTAAAGAACGGCTCAATCGATTTTGACCAAATTTTGTATCCAACCATTTTCAGGCACGAGAAGACTATTCGGCTAGGTCACGTGTTCGAGAAATTTCGATTTGTGGGTCATTTTTGGGTCAGTGTGGGTCTAGCTATTTTTATCTAAAAAACGGTTCTAACGATTTTCACTAAACTCTATATTCTACAGTTTTGGATTACGAGAAGACCATTGGGCTAAGTCACATGTTCGAGAAAATTCGATTAGGGGGTCATTTTTGGGTCACCGTGGGTCAAGCTAATTTTATCTAGATAACGGCTCTAACGATTTGGACGAAATTTTGCACCCTACTGTTTTCGGGCACGAAAAGACGATTGGCATGGATCATGTGTTCGAGAAAATTCGAATAGTGGGTCATTTTGGGTCATAATGTGTCAGGGTCAAGCTAATTATATCTAGAGAACGGCTCAATCGATTTTGACTGAATTTTGTATCTAACCATTTTCGGGCACGAAAAGACCATTGGGATGGCTCTCATGTTCGAGAAAATTCGATTAGTGGGTCATTTTGGGTCATAATGGGTCGGAGTCAAACTAATTATATCTAGAGAACGGCTCAATCGGTTTTGACTAAATTTTGTATCTAACCATTTTCAGGCACGAAAAAACCATTGGGATGGCTCTCGTGTTCGAGAAAATTCGATTAGTGGGTCATTTTGGGTTATAATGGGTCAGGGTCAAGCTAATTATATCTAGAGAACGGCTCAATCGATTTTGACTAAATTTTGTATCTAACCATTTTCAGGCACGAAAAAACCATTGGGATGGCTCTCGTGTTCGAGAAAATTCGATTAGTGGGTCATTTTGGGTCATAATGGATCGGAGTCAAGCTAATTATATCTAGAGAACGGCTCAATCGATTTTGACTAAATTTTGTATCTAACCATTTTAGGGCACGAAAAGACCATTGGGATGGGTCACGTGTTCGAGAAAATTCGATTAGTGGGTCATTCTTGGGTCACTGTGGGTCTAGCTATTTTTATCTAAAAAACGGCTCTAACGATTTTTACTAAAATCTATATTCTACAGTTTTGGATTAAGAGAAGACCATTGGGCTAAGTCACATGTTCGAGAAAATTCAATTAGTGGGTGATTTTCGGATCACCGTGGGTCAATCTAAGTTATCTAGATAACGGCTCTAACGATTTTGACGAAAGTTTGCACCCTACTGTTTTCGGGCACGAAAAGACGATTGGGATGGGTCTCATGTTCGAGAAAATTAGATTAGTGGGTTATTTTGGGTCATAATGGGTCAGGGTCAAGCTAATTATATCTAGAGAACGGCTCAATCAGTTTTGACTAAATTTTGTATCTAACAATTTTCGGGCACGAAAAGACCATTGGGATGGATAACGTGTTCAAGAAAATTCGATTAGTGGGTCATTTTTGGGTCACCGTGGGTCCAGCTAAGTTTATCTAGATAACGGCTCTACTATTTTGACGAAATTCAGTAAGCTATTGTTTTCGGGCACAAAAAGACCATTGGGATGGGTCACGTGTTTGAGAAAATATTCGATTAGTGGGTCGTTATGAGTCAGGTCAAGCTAATTACATCTAAAAACGGCTCAAGACATTTTCACAATTTTTTTTAATATACGGCCGTTTCTGGTCATGAGATGACGTTTCGGCTAAGTCACATGTTCGAGAAAATTCAATTAGTGGGTCATTTTGGGTCACAATGGGCCAGAGTCAAGCTAATTGAATCTAAAAACATGCTCAAAACATTTTGACCAAATTTTATATTATACCATTTCTGGGCATGAGAAGAGAATTGGGGTAAGTCACATGTTCGAGAAAATTTGATTAGTGGGTCATTTTGGGTCACAATGGGTCAGGGTCCAGCTAATTTTATCTAAAAAACGGCTTAAACGATTTTGACTAAATTTTGTATTCTATCATTTTCGGGCTCGAGAAGACCATTGGGCTAGGTCGCATGTTGAAGAAAATTCGATTAGTGGGTCATTTTGACTCACAATGGGTCAGGGTCAAGCTACTTGTATTTAAAAAGCGCTTCAAAACATTTTGAAAACATTTTGTATAATACCGTTTCCGAGCATGATAAGACCATTGGGCAGGGTCGCATGTACGAGAAAATTCAATGAATGGGTCATTTTGGGTCCTAATGGATCAGGATCAAGCTAACTTTATCTAAAAAACGGCTCTAAAGATTACGACAAAACTGTGTACTACACCGTTTCTGGACAATATAAAACCAGTGGGCTGGGTTTCATGCTCAAGAAAATTCTATTAGTGGATTTGGTGATAATGGGTCGGGGTCGCTAACGGCATCCATCTCAAAAATGTCCAAACAATTTTGACAATTTTTTTTGTTATACCGTTTCACCGAACAAAAATACCATTGAAATAGCTCACACTTTCGATAAATTTCGGTTAGTGGTTTTTTGAATCAACGTGGGTCAAGCTTATTTTATCTAGAATATGACTAACGATTTTCACTAAATTTTGGATTCCATCGTTTTCAGGCTCGAGAAGAGCATTCGCATGTTCGAAAAAATTCGATTAGTGCGTCATTTTGGGTCACTATGTCTCAGGGTCAAGCTAATTGTATCTAAAACAGCAAGAATGATTTAGTGAGAATAATATATCGAGATAAACACAAAGCTCATTTTGACCGAGCTTAGCTCGGTCATTCCTACTAGTGAGTTAAGAAAGGGCCAGAAGGGTTTCTCCCTCTTTATTTATATTTGAAAGTATGCTTTCCTAAATATAAACTTCAGTTCCCACGATTTTCGAACGTTAACGGGACATTTTTATCCCCGTTTCTATGGATCCGATATCAACGGCTACGTCTCTTGATGAAAGTCGTTAAAATAAAATATTTTTAAGATTTTTTTTGTTGTTGTTGTTGAATTTCTAATAAAGTGCTGACAATTTTGGTGAAATTTAAATGGGACCAACTCGATAGTAATCTCTTTCAATTAAAAAAATCGCATGAATCGGTCGCGTAGTTTCAGATTAATCGGTGAACATGCATAAAAAAATGCATACGCGTCGAATTCAGAAAATCCTCCTCTGTATGAAGTCGGTTAATAAATTATCTTATTTTGTGTATCTGGAATATGCATTCAACATTACTAAAAAAAATGCTATTATGTGTGTCCAGTTATATTGTATAACATTGGCAGCTTATTTAAAAAAATATCCATACTTGTTAGTATTTCTGATCCAATACTGTATCAAGACTTTTATTCTTCTAATATTTTTTCATTGTAATTATGATTAAGCAGAACATGGGAAGTAATGCAAAATTATTCTTTCCTTTGTCATTCTAGAAAAGCCTTAATTAGACCAAGTATTTTTATGAAAAATTCAACAAAATTTAAGCAAAGTTAAACAGTTCAGACAAAAGTCTAGTGCATTAGTTAATACCGATAATTATATTTTATTTTTGAATCTTTAGTATTGACTTTAATACTGAAAGAAAATTTAAATACCAAAGGTAATCATAAAAAATAATAATAACAAAGCTCAAACACAAAAATATAACTAAAGAAATTACGCATATAAATGGTATGATATTTTAATAAAAATCTCTTTGTAGTTGATAAATCTCTAATTTTTCTAAAATGACCAATCAATAATACTAATTAATTGTGTGCTGACTAATTAAGAGTGAGTTTAAATATATTATATTATCAAAAAATGTATAACAGTTTTAAATGTAAAAATTGATACGTTCATTAAAATATTAAAATATTTTGTGATATATAGTAAACATATCTAAAAAGGAGAAAAGAATATTAATCTCGATGTCATTTCATATAAATATTGTTTAAAATATTTATCTTTATAAATGGCTCAAAAATGCAATACGATCGTATTCATGAATAGAAATAAATCAGACGGCTTAACATTTTGGATCATTATCTTTATTAAAAGAAAAAAATGGAGATTTTTTTCAAAACAAACGTCTTTCTAATCAAGAAACATCATTATTTTTTCTTTTGAATATGGAATCATATATTTTAAAAGAACATCTTAACAACCCTTTTAATTATACATTGACATTTACCTTATTTCCAATTTCATTATCAGAAAACCCTTAGACATATAAATAATTAATTTTCTTTGCATAAATTCTGCTTGCAAAGTACTATTTTTTTAATATCGTAAATCTTCCTCTTAGATATCATGCTAAAAAATTCATCTGCGTTTCATCTTTTTCTTTAACTATAGTTACCGTATTTTGTGAAACTTAAAAGATGAATTTTAATTAATATCTATGTTTTTAGACTATAAGTTTTGCATTAATAAATTTTATTTGATAATTTTTCTTTGGAGGATTATATTGTTTAAAAAAAAATGAATTTCAGTTTTTAATACAAAATATTTTATAAATCTTTTTTCTTTATCTTCTAGCTCAGCCACTAGGTACAATTTCATAGTCATCATTTTGTTTCTTGCGACGTGGCTTTTCGGAGTTTTTGCCATTGTCGACCTTGGATTCGATTCAGACGAAATCCCTGCTTTCAATCCTATATTTCAGATAATGAATTCATTTCTGGTAACTTTTCATCGCTTACTTCTCGTTTTCTCCTTTATTAAAACTAAAATAAAGCTTTCTTATCCATATTTTTTCTCTTAACCCTTTGAGGGGTAAGCAATAATGTCTCTGTAATATGGAATTCTCACCGGAATAAGCGAAAAATTTTATTTTAACCCTTAAATGCCTGATTTTTCAAAAATCATTGTAATAATGTTTTTCGGCTTTAATTTTTTAAGTAAATCATGGGAAAAATACTTACAAAAAAATCATATTTCGTTTTAAGTATAGTTTACGGCTAAAGCACAGTTCGTTACTAATCGGCAATACTGGTATTTAATTGAAAAAATAATTTTAATTGATAAAATTCTATAATATTAAACACACAAGAATTTTAGGAACTATAATAAGAAATAATTTTTACTTGCTCACTGCAGAACAAAATAGGATATTTCGCAAGATTCCAAACAAAACAAAAAGAACAAGTAGCAACAATTCAAAAAATAAATCTTTCTTTATTCTTAAACAGCACAAATGTTGCCATCTACATGTTGAAAATCGATTTAATATTATCTTCAGAATATATTTTATTGCCAACATTAGGCATTATAGCTTCAATATTATTCTAATAGTATTTTAGAGCCTAAATTGGGTATGTTGCTGAAAAGCAACACCAGGCATTTAAGGGTTAAAATAAGGAAAAGCACTTTTTCTACATTTCTCCCCCAAAGTTAAAAATATAAATTTTAGTTAAAAGTTTCTGGTGCGAATCTTGTTTAAATTAGGTGGGATAAAATACATCCCACTGCCCCTCAAGGGGTTAAGGCTGTTCTCAACTGCTCTGCTCAGAAGCGCAAAACGTTTTGACACATTTTCAAATTCATTTTTTAACGGAAAGAAATAAAATCGGAAGGCCCGACTCTGGAAGCGATTTGGAATCGAGCTGTGTTTTCCATTTTTTGATAAATAAATTACCTATTGAATTATAAACGATTTTGATCTCATGACAAAGACGTTTTTCTCTCTTCGCTGACTAGTTTTTCTGCTTTCTTCGGGAACTTCGGTTCAAAATGTCAACTTTGACAGTATTTTCTGTAAAATCTATTGCTCTTGCAAAAAAAAAAAAAAAAAAAAAAAAAAAAAAACGGAAATAACAGTTTGATTACATAGTTTCTGAACAACAACACCTGCTAGTTTCATGCATTTCCGAAAAAAAAGAATTTAAAACTGACGCCATTAAGTTGCCCTTTTGGATTTGAGAACAGCCATAATTAAATCCACGCAGCAATACTGAGGAGGAAGAACGCTTTTATAATCTTTTTTTCGTTATCTCTTTTTTATTCATTTCCTAGAAGAAAATGTAAAAAGATTTATTGCTTTAAAAAATGTAAATATTCAAAAAATAATTAATTTCAAGATCAACACATAAGGAAGAGTGACAGTTTCGCTCTTAATTAATTATGAAGGGATATTTTTTTTTTTTGCTTTTTAATTTAGATTAACGTTCATAAAATGTTTCATAATATATTAAGGAAAATTTTAATTGTATTAATTGCCATCAATTTAAAGAATTTCGAAAACAGAGATGTTTTTATTTCAGTGAGCCTGATACTATAATTTTGTTTTTGTATATATGAGTACTTTGAAGAATTTCAATATTAGAAAATAAGAAAATGAAAAAGAAAGATCTAAGTTTTTTGTCACAATTCATTGAATCAGTTTTAAACAGTGCGACTGTTTCGCACATGTGCGTTCATGACGAACTTACAAATGTATAGTGTAAACTGTCCATATTCCCCCCCCCCCCCCCTGGTCACTTTTAGGCCCTAAATGTTGTAATTTTCAGTGAAAACCTACCAAATTTGAATTTCACATAGACTAACTACCCACGCACATACAAACATAGGCAAATATCGGATTAAGAAAATTTAACAATGCGCAAAATTCTTTTTCTAAAAGTATCTGAAAAATGCAAAAGAAAAAAAATGGTCCCAATTTCGCCCCCCCCCCCCCCCCCACCAAAAAAAAAAATCCAATACGCCGACTTAACTTATAACAAAATCAAAATTTATTTCTAAATGAGTAAGTAATTTAATTTACATTAAAGTAAGGTACAAAGAAATGTACTGATTATCAGTGGAAGAATAACATAACGAAACATTAGCCATCGAAACATGAGGAAAACCTGTGTTATAATGGTAATCAAATCGGCTTTAAACCTGTGTTGTATATTTTATATGTTATGATTTTCTTTTGGTTAAGGCAGTGTGAAATTTACCACCCTCTAGCTGTCGAGCTATTTGGATTTGCCGTTACTTTTTGCTTTCAAAATGAACCTAGTATAAATATAATTGAATTACTGATTTTTTTTAAAATAATGATCCGATTTACCTTTATTCAAGTGAGACATGTAATCGTTATAGAATTAATTTTAATAGAATGTGTTATTGCACAATTTTTTCTCAGTTCTGATTAAGTACATTTTAATTAAAAAAATTTATCAAATTATTTATCACCTTTTATTGAGCCTGTGCTTTTCTTTTCCAATCTAGGGAATATTCATCGTGGCTCTAACTGGCTTCGGATCAAAATACTTCCGGTATTGCCTCTGCCACTCTGGAAGAAACAAAACTGAAACGAAGGTGAATATTGAAGAAATACTTCGAAACTTCTTTATTTAGCATTATGTGAGAATTTTTCTTTCAGCTAAATTCAGAAATTTACTATACATATATTTAGAATAAAGGTGCTGCGTGAAATTATGTATATACTTTGCTTCTTTCGAGATTTATTAAGCTAAAATTGTTGAATTGACTTGAGATTTTAGTTCTAAAGTTTAAATTCTAAATTATCCTTTTAAAATACAAGGAACAGAAAAATTCCTTACAGAAGTATCAAAATGAGAATCTTAATTAATTTTTGCCGATTAACAAAAGTCATTAATTGTTATTTATTCTTTTATGGTATTCGCTTGCCTCTAAAACGCTCTTTTAATCAATGTATTAATATACAGATATACGGTTATATCAATACATTGCACGCTCATAATATTATCCCGGTTAGAAGAATACACAGTTTAAGGCTGTTCTAAAATCCAAACTGGCTACTTTCTGACACATTTTTTATTTCATTTTTGTCCGCAAACCTATCAAAGTAGCAGGGGCTATTATTCTGAAACTGAAAAATTGAACTTTTTTTCTTTTTTTTTTGGTAAAGGCAAAAACTTTTTCGAAAAATGCTGTTCGGACGCGACAGCACAGGAAAGGAAAAAAACTGCCATTCTAATACAACAATCGCTTATAATTCAAGGTGCAATTCCTTTACGGTAAATGAAAAAAAAAACTGTTCAATTACAAATCTTTTCAATAATCATGTCTGCAAGTATCATATTTTTATGTTTAAAAATGAGTCAGAAAATGTGAAAGAAAGCTTCGCGTTGTTAAGAGGGGAAAATATAGTTTTTGTGTGCCTTAATATGATATGTAATTTTAACGGCCCAAACTACTTGTCGTAAGATGTGATATCCCGAATTTTGAAATATGATAGAAGTCCGTTATGATCTTTGGAAAAGGTTTATTAAGACGACACACGGTACGATAAATTAAAATTTTAATGATAAAAGTAAAAATATGAACTATATGTATTTTCGCATTAATATCAACTACTCGATAAAAGATATTCGAACCTCGTTAACGTGAATTATTTTTAACATGAATTATTCTCACAATCCCTATGAAAATGAACACAAATATTTAGTTACGGAAAACATCAATTATTGTTAACATGAACTGAATTTTAATTAACCTTGAGATACCTACTAATTGGGTTCGAAGTACCAGAACAGCAAGCGAGACACTTTTCTCAGCTCTTGTCTTGCTCTATTTCCCCCACTCTTCACTACAGCAAAAGGTGCCCCGGTCTGATGGTATATTACCAGAGGAAGGATTCGATTCTGTGACTGGGCTTACACGATATCAATATCGGTTAATGAATTGCATCTTTCTAACTGGCCATTTTTGTCTGGGTAACAGCCAAATTTCGCAGTTACTTGTTATTACATTTTACCGTAAGGTAGTCTATTTCTGTTAAATTTGCGTAACTGTATAAGTTATATGCTCTCAAAATGTGCTAATATCAAAATTTCATTTAGTTTTTGACTCTATATAGATGGATATTGAGTCTTGTTCCGTCCAAAAGAGCAAAAATAGATAGTTTTTACCCGACTGAAAAGAAGGGTTTATGTGTTTCACACGTACCTGTGTATGTGGATTTCTTTATACCCTCGAAACATCCCAACGGCTGGATAGATTTTAATGAATGAGGTCTCTGTCAATTCGTCTTAACGGCCTGACGGTTATAGGCTAGATTTTGTTTTTATTAATTCAAAATGGCGGTAGAGACGAAAAAAAAAATTACGCACCCTATTGAGTGGCATATCATGGGATAGGTCTTTCAAAATGAAGACGATGTTTCTTTGACTATTTTACAGTCAGAAGATCCTTTAAAATATTATACAACCTGGAAGTTGTGTGTTTAGGATCTCTAGCTTTACTGCAACTCTAACCATCATAGACGTCTATAGATCTCATCAAAACAGTGTTTATAGATAGGAACTAACAATTAAACACAACTTAAAAGTCATCAATACAAGTAAATAAAAAAAATAGATAAGTAATATAAACAAGTAATATAAAAAATATTTTAAGTCAATTCCTACTTAGGTTAATAAGAGAATTTTTTTTCTGCCATCCTTCTTTCCTCTTGAGTGGCGGTTAAAATGCTTTGAACAAGAAGAGGGCTCTCTCAGTCTTAAAATACCTTGATCAAGAAGAGGGCTCTCTCGATTATTGAAAATTAATTAATTTAATTTAATTAATGAATTAATATTTGAAAAAAAACTGGATTAACATCAAGTGTCATCCACTACAAGTTAAAAAAATAATTTGAGCTTGATTGGATGAATAATAAGTATTTTATTAACGATTGAAAATTTGAACAAGGTATATATAGCGAAAGTGCTATAGAGCTAATAGTAGGAATTGGAAAAAAAAATAGTTTCACATTGATGAGAAATAATTAATTAGTGCGCTTTTTACGCAGTCGGGTTTTTTGATTTTTTAAATTTAATTGTTTATTATAGTTTTGAATTCATGCAAAAATCCATCTGCAGAAACAAAAAAATATTTTGGAATTTGTTACTTCTAAAGTCCTTGTTTATTTTTTTGTAGTTAATTGTGGTAAAATGGTTAATACCATAATTAATATGAATTTATTTCAATAATATATTTTGATTACATATTAAGGACCGTGTTGTAAGAACTGTAAAATATATTTTTTTTAATGTTATAAATCGGAACCGGTTGCGAAAAAACAATGAAATCTTGCTGTTGCCCAAGATTCTGGAAACCCTTTTCTTATCTTCAGAAGCTATTTAAAGAAACACAAATCAAAAATCTCATAAAACAATGCATTTCGGAGGTTTCTGCGACAAAAAGGGACGTAATTTTAGGAAAAACATTTCTGTTCATTTCAGAATCCTGTTGATATCTGAGGTTTCTGGTTGGTGCTTGTTCTCAAGTTTTTTGAAGATAGGGGAAAGGTCTTCATAATTAGGGGAAACTTCGACGTTTTCGTCGTCGAAACAAAACTTTTGTGTTTCTGTAGATTTTTACAGCATATAATAAATATATAAATGATCTGTGTGTGTTTCAAATTAAAAAAAATAATCAAATCTTAGATAACAAAAACGAAAGGCAATGCCTGATTTATGGCAGGGCATTCGGGGTACGGGCCCAGAGCCCCTGATTTTCAGGGGCCCGCAAATGCTGCTGAAAGATTTTCAATTATTGTCCAAAATCTGATGTAGTTTTAATATCTAATGGAATTTTACATTTCTTCTACATTTTATTGCGTTCATATTGTATTTTTATAACGTTGTATATCTTGTCAAGCACATCCATTTATAATTACGTTTTTATAGTGAATATTTTTTTAAAAATCTTTATCACTTTAAAAATACATTGTATTTTTAATTGAAGAGCTTAGTGGATGAACGAACATGTTATGCTACATTTTCTAAAAAAATTTTCTAAGTTCTGGATGAAAGTGTTATGATGTATCCTATCACATGGTGAAGCTAAAATACTAAGATTCCATTTAGTCTTGAAGATTTAAGACATTATTCATAAATATTTAATATTTTAATGTTTAATAATTTTAATAATATTAATAATTTTTAATATTTGAAAATTAAATATGAATAAGTTTTTCTGAGAGAGTTTAGTACCATACCTGTTGATATTTTAAACACATGGTATCAAATAGAAAATAAATAATTAAAATTTACAGCAAAAACTTTCACTTCAAATTTCTTCAAATGTAATTTTTGCTACTGAACACGTTCTTCCACTTAGCTCTTCAATTCTTATTTAATCTTTTTCCTGTTATTGTCAGATTATTTGAGGGTTTGTGAGAGTAGCTTGCAGGATGTTAGAGCCCCCCTAATGTTTTAAATAATTGTAGATTGGTTCTGTCGAAAATTTATCATTAGTTGTTGCATACTCTATCATTCCAGATATATAGACTTGTATAGGAAAAGATAATCAATGCCACATAATTAATTATAAAACTCTACTCATTTAAATTCCTTAATTGTGAAATGATTATTTAAAAATAAATTAATGATTATCATATTTAATTTTTTAATGGATACTTTAAAGTCAATAAGGCTATTTTAATAAGTATATTTTTTCATTTTTTTACTCAATCCCTCTGTAAGTACCGATGCAAGGGGGGCCCCCGTAAGAATCTGTGCCCAGGGCCCCCAAATTTGTAAATAGGTCCTTGACGAAAGGTGGTAGTTAGAAGGATAACTACTCATTCTTTGTCGTTCTAGTATATTCTCTTTTTCTTAGAATAAATAATAGTTGATTGTTTCATGCACGCATGTATTTTATCATCCATTTTAAAGTAATTTACGTATATTTTTTTCTTTAAAATTGATTTCATGCAAATTAATTTCTCATTTTAGACTCTTAATCTAGACCCATTCGATATTCATGATAAAGCTAATATTGCAAACAGGAAGAAAATATGTAAGTCTATTTTTCCTTGCATTAAAACATAATATTGATTAACATTCTAATATTGATGTAATACTTTAAATACGCATTTGTAATAATCCTCCCCATTTCAATGTTATTTTATTTTATTATGCATGTGAAATGACAGATAAATGCTCATAGTTGGTTAATCCAATAAAATGAGATTATAATCGTTATATTGATTGAAATTTCAAGAAATTTTAATTTGTAGGCAGTTTACTCGTTCTTAAATAGTACTAAAAGTAAACATTTTTGTTCCTTTGTGATTCATAAAAAAATGTACTTAACATTTCTGCTATAACAAGGGAAGAACATTTTTCCTTTTAAACGCATTCTATTTAATTTTGATAATTCTGTAATATATTCGTGATTTTTTTTTCTTAAACATACACATACATATACAGGATGTTTAGTTAATCAACGACAAGTAAGATAGAATTTATTTTTATATCAATCATATTAATTTCATGACATTCATAATATTCATTGATATGTGATATATAATTTTTTGCTTAAATTTTTTAAACAAGCTGATCTTCAAATATGTAATTGATCTTACTTCACTAAAACAGCTGTCAACTAACGCAACAGTGGTGGATGTGGCATCGGAGACGGACACATCCCCCCCAGTTGAAGATAAATGAATCGCAACCCTATTACGGAAGATAACCTCACGTTACGATAATATCTTTCAACTTTCGTAATTCAATTGCCCTTTACTTATTTTTGACTGAGGGAAGTTACGTCTCTGAGGTCGCATCCGCGCTGTCGTAGCAGATGACGGCTGTTCCCGTGATTAATGAACCCAGACTATAATTAAAATGAGTCCCGGGCTATAATAAAATGGATACAGTTCCTTGGCCTGAGGGATTGTCTGTTAAGCTGTGAGATATTGTAGATTGTGTGTTACTGTCAACAAGTTGTTGGAGCGAATTATCTCTGCTAGAGTCGCCAAGAATATCACAGTTAGTAGAGCATTGAAAAAATTAAGCTAGAGATTGTAGGTTTCATTCCGATTCTGAATATTTTTTACTCAGTTGAGGTTAAAAATTCTTTCTCATTTGAAAAAAAATGAGAAAGATGATAGTGCACGTCATGGCAACCAAATTTTACTGTGAAAGCTGAGATCGCAATTTGCTTATTAAGTCAAAAATCATCTGTCTCATCTGTCTCATCGTCATCGGCGTGTCTCATCCAAACTAGGACCCCTATTTTCGTCATAGCTTTTCATGAAAATAAAGGTATTGTACTGCATTTTTCCACACTTATTTTGCTTTGTCTGAAATGTTCTAATACATAATAAAAACAGGAAGTGAGAGCCTTCCGTGTGTAAAATATACTGAGCTGAGCCTCCTTTTTTACTAAATATAGTTTACAGTAGAGACGGTCTCACTAACACTCGACTTACTGCCCGAATTACTGCAATGCTAGATGAATGCAGACCACTTGCTTATGTATAGAGTGGTCCATCTGTTGGTTCTTTTTTGAACTATGACTATTTCACTGGTTATTTGTGTCAGCTGTCATGTGTCATGCATGCATAATCTGTCAAATGTATGCCGTTTGTATGACAAGACGGTGCAACGGCACATACTTCTCGCCAAACCATCAACTTATTGAACTAGAAATTTCCAATATAAAATTTAATCAATTTAATTGTAATTTCAAGAAATTGTGAATTGGCTGCCAAGATCATGCGATTTAACCCCAAAGAAAATAATACATTGGAAGTTTCTGAAAAGTAAAGTGTACACCAATATCCACACCCTCCCCCACAATCCAAGATCTCAAACATAACAGCCGGGCTCAAATTTT
The DNA here is from genome assembly GCA_963932465.1 of Maratus speciosus. Lineage (NCBI taxonomy): Eukaryota > Metazoa > Arthropoda > Arachnida > Araneae > Salticidae > Maratus > Maratus speciosus. Next base: position 420,325,705 of record OZ010789.1, on the reverse strand, counting down.
GGACATGGATTCGCTCCTTCTGGAAAAAATCATCGAAAATTTTGATGTTCGGATGATGGCCTGTAAGCGGAGCCGCGATGGCCACATGTGCGATATTGTATTCCACACATAAATGACATAGACCTACCTTCCATGCTCGATAAAGAATTTCGATTTCACTCATAAAAAATGCGTTTTCTTACATAATCAGAAAAGAACCTACAGATGCACCACCCGATATTGTGATTATTGTTGCCAAGATTTACCACTGCTCGATTTGCACCCAGAAGACTTTTTAGATAAAAACCTCTTTAAGGCAACCCTCAATACAATGATGGATTGCTTATTTCAACCTCCTGAGTGCAGTTCATAGGTGGAGTTCGAAGCTGTAAGTGCAGTTTGTGATCCTCACCTATCGTAAATGCAATTGATGTATACCCCCCCCCCCCCCCCCGAAAGATACGCGCAGCCTTCTCCGCGATTTGGCGGCAGTAAATGTGTAATGTAATACATGGGATATCCCTTCTCATTACCAATAGCTAACTTACAAATTTTTATAGGCATATTTCCATCAAAAATGTTTTAATGTTATCCTGTATTATTAAAAAAGAAAAAAAAATCCTTTACGTTAAAACAATTATTTTGTAAAAGTTGCAAAATTGAAAATTTTAAACGATCATTGGGGTCTGCACTGTTAAAACTTTGCAGCATTCTGTCCAGTCATTCGACCTTTTTTGAACAAACGGTTTTATAGCCGTAATTTAACTACATTCTGACCATAAAATGGCCAATAATAATGGTCAGATTAGTGTTAAATTACGGCTGTGTAACCGTTTTTGATAAAAACGGTCAAATGACTGGGCAGAATGCTGCAAATTTTTAACAGTGTACAAGATATATTTAGAAAAAACATTATCCATTCTCTTACAAGTAAATTTAAAAGTAAGTATTATTTCAGTTTTGTACGTACAAAAGTTATCGAGTTTCGATGATTTGAATTTTATGATTTTCCCGTATTAGGATCTGACACTAAAAACGGAAAGACTCACTTTTAGTGTCGGAAAACGATAAAAATTAATAAAATGCAAATTATCATAATTCAGTAATATTTTGCATAATATATAAAGGTGGTGTTTAAAAAATTAGCTATTGATCGGCCATAAGGTGGGATCCTTTATATAGCTACACAGCCAAACAAATTCAAATGCTAAAAAAATATATTGATTATCAACTATAGATTGTTTTGATAAATTTCTTGACATTGAGACTCCGTTTTTGGCGTGTTCGTAATTATTTAAATAAGTAACACTTATAGTCGTCATCTGGTCCGTCCGTCTTTCCGCATGTAACAGCGCAAAAACTACCCAACCGAATGGATTGAAATGTAATATATATATAACTGTTGCAGAGTTTTATCGAGTCATTCCAAATTTTATGAAAATCGAATCAAAACTTATAAAGAGATATTAATAAAAGTTTTCTTCCTTCTATTAAATCCTATCATACATAATTAATTCAATGATATCTCACGATAGGTAATAATTCTAGGTTGCCATGATGATTACATCCTATTTAAGATGGAGCCTTATTATTTCGTATTACTGAATTTAATATATATAATCGTAATATATTTAGTATTCATGCATTTTTCCATAAGAGTGCAACAGCTTTTGTACCAAGATCTAAATATTTACAAAACTAGTTATAGTACGAACGCACCTCATTTGCCACGTTTGACGTACAATTTACGACTTTTTTTTTCTTTTTTTCTTTTTCTTTCTTTCTTTTTTTTTTTTTTTTCCTTTTTTAAGATTGTTAATTTTGTTTCCATTTTCCAGATGCAAGTTAAGAAATTACTTTGAAATCACAAAAGAAGAATCAGAATGTTTTTGATGAACACCAAAGGAAAATATTTAAAAAAACAACAACTATATTTTACAATTTTTCCTTAGGAGATTTCTTCAAAATTATGTGTTTTTAGTTTTTGAAATATTTTGTACATTTAAGGATCATTAAAATCTATGTCATGTCACCTTGAAAATGGTATGTTTTTCATTCATTATCTGACACGTTTCAAAACAAATTTTATATGAGGTATTTTTGTAATATTTATATACAACAATTTGGTAACTGTATATTTAATTTAAAATTTGTTCTGTGAATGCTTATGGCGCTCATGCGAGACTTTAAAAATCTCATATTGTATTGTATTTTGCAAAAAATGGTTATAACTAATAATAGACCAAAACAGATTTCCAAGACCGAAACAGAAACCGATTTTCGGTAATCTTCCTATTTTCGGCAGAAAACGAAAATGTCCAATTTTTTTAAAAGTAATTAATACATGCATAAATATATGTTATTAATTAATTATGTGTGGCCCAAGTTTTCTTCCTGTGCCGACCAAAATTTTTCATTTTCATATAAAATAAAATGCAATTAATTCATCAACGGCACAGAATGATTTTCCAATTATACGAATTTCATCTCATTAAAAATTTTTTTTATGTGTACATACTTAGATTTATCTTATGCGGTTTCAAACTGAAAATTTTCTATTACTGTCAAATCTGTAGCTTTTAATGAGCACATGAAAAGCGTCTTCAAAGTTTAGTCATATATGCATTACTTACTTTATAATTTGCACTCCCGTCTTCAGTCAGTCATGGCTGATAATTATAAACAGTGAAGTTCATAGCAATAAATAAAGTGTCTCATTTGAACCGATACATCTCAAAGCAATGAGTATTGTTGAAAATTTTCGAAAGAAGAAAAGAGATTTTTGGAATACAGATAATATCGGTCGAGTTTCGGTCCCGCCGAATTTTCAGCAGCATCTGATTTTGTGCCAAAAACGAAACCGAATTTTCCGTCCATCTCTATTTTTTGTAATATTTATATATAACAATTTGGTAACTGTAGATTTAATTTGAAATTTGTTCTGTGAATGCTTATGGCGGCCATCTGAGGCTTTCAGAATCTCATATTGTGTTCTACTTTCCGAAAACTGTTTATAACTCTGGCGGAAACAAATAAAGGAACAGGTTTAAAAATTCATATAACCTGAAAGATTTCGCAGCTAAAAACATGGAACTTCAATGAAATCTTTATATTTTGTCATTCCTGACACGTCTTCAAAATGTAAAATGTTTTATCTCTGCAAAAAAAAAAAAAAAAAAAAAAAATTAAATAGGAACATAGGAAATGTGATATAAAATGGGGTGAGGAAAAGCTGGTGTTATAATTTTTTAGAGCTACATAGAAAACATTAATAAGGTACGTGGTTCCGACCTGACTGAAAAGCAAGCTTTACACAGATTTTACATTCTGTATATTAGATTGTCCAGGACTTCCTGTTTTAACGGTTTGAGGATAAATAGCTCCTTGAAGATCCTGGTGCTTGAAGTACTAATGGGGACGGTTGGTTGGTTGTGTTTATGACGGCCAATTATCAACACGAGGGATATAGGCCCAAAGGGAGGATGCCCTCCGCGGGAGTCTTTCTAAGGGAACCTAAACCGTACTAACGCAAGGAAATCCAAGGTTCGAAGAAAACCACGGAAAACTCCGAACGATTAAGCCGACGGGCGCGATTGGGTTCGAGCCCAGCACCTCCCGTCTTCCAGCTTCGAGCGCAGAACCTCTCGGTCGCGGGTGGGGCGCTGGTGGGGACGGGGACTACAGTGATGCTAGTCAGTGTCCCAGCGCAATTCATAGATTTCTATTTATTTATTTATTTATTTATTTGTGGGGGGGGGGGGGTGATTTTGGAAGAATATTCGGCCACTTTATCCACTGGATTCTTTCGCTTAGAAGAAAATCGGTCACTAGAGCTGCGCGATAGAGGCGGGACGCTGTGCATATATAACGTTATCAACTTTTTGAGAATTTCGGACCCCTCCCCCCTTACGATATCATATGTTATCAATCCTCGAATCCCTCCCCCTCCTCCTAAGGATATCGTTATCAGTGTCTAAAAATTTTTTTTACTTTTGCAATTTTTTTCTTTCTTTTTCTTTTTATACGTCTGCGATGATATACCGATATAGTTGTACATTATTTATTCGCATAGTTTACTGTTTTAAATAAAGAGGAGAAGACAATAAAATATCAGTATTATATGAGGGGCTCACAACCATGGTAGACCAAGTCCATTTTGAAAAAAAAAAAAAAATGAGATAGTCCACTTAGAAGGTGCACAAAATTTTATCCACTCACACGGTAAACCAAATCTGTAGACAAATGACATATATGATAAAGTATGTAAAAACAGTCTTAGCTGATTTTATGCACTTTCCAAATGTACTGCATCTTTTTTTTTTTTTTTTTTTTTTTTTTTTTTTTTTTTTAGAGCTTGGTCTAATATGGTTGTGAGCCCCTCTTATATGCAAGAACTTTATATCAAGTAGTTTGTAACTAATCGTTATAACTTTATATTAAATAGCTCCCTGCACAATATTAGAGTAAGCTGAACTTCTTTTGAACAAAACAGGCATATAACATTCTTCCCCATTTGATTCTAGCAAACATAACATGCATCTTTTCGAACCGGGTTTCTCCAACAACGTGTTATAGTATGCGCATATGGTAGAATGATAGAAATGCCGAAGGTTGGGATATTCCATATTTTGGAATTAAATGATTTTATAATCATTTAATTGTTTTATAAAAGTAGATACGAAAAAATTATCACTTACTATTTTTATGTAAAGAAAAAGGGAATTAAAAAAAAAGGAAATTTTGGTTGGATCAAAAGTGATAACGATATCAAAAGACAATCCCCCCCCTCCCCCCTAGAGATGTCTTACCATATCAAGTGCCAGACTCCCCCTTCCCATAAAATGATAACGTTATATATGTACAGTCGTGGAAAAAAAATTAAACACCCCTTACTAACTCTGCAAAAAAATATCGTAGAAGAAAGTTACTGGTACCACACGATTGGTAATAAAGTCTACTTTTAAATGATGCATATAAAATTTGCTTAGGAGGCCATCTGCATATTAAAACGAACCATAACTTTGTTTTTTTTCAATAGCAGTACACAATTCTCACAGGATAAATTAACTCTACATCCTTCAATTAGCCTAAAAACAAATTTTTATGCAATTCGTACGATAAGTTTCCGAGAGATTAATTATTTTAAAACCAGCGTATTTTAGGGGCTGTATCCAAATTGAAGTTCGCTATTCGATTGTTGACCGATAGAGCCAGCCCCCTTCTTGATCAAGACAACTGAAGTGCCCCTCAAGCAATCATTGAAGACTGCTAGATTACAGGATAGAAAAGAAATTTCAAAACATCGAGTCACTTCTATCCCAGACGGAGCCTTAAACCATCAATCTGCCGTTTTTTAAGCATAATTTGAAAACTACTTGGAAGAAAAATGCGAATTTCAGGATTTCCATAAAGCGAGATTTAATAAATCTAAATCCATCAAAAAAATTGTAGGTTGCAATTCATAATTTTTTCGAATATTAAATTCCTAATTCATATCATAAAATTATAAAAATTGCAAATTCAACGTATTTATGCTTGGGTGTTTCAGTATTATTGATACACAAAAAATTAACTCATTAGGAGTATAATTTCAGGAGATATTGATAAAAATATGAAAATGTAATTTAATATTAGAAGCACTAAATTTTGAATGTTTATAATTCAAAAACTTATCATTCAACTGACTTGAAATTTGGTGTTTAGGTGTAGTTTGGACCGAAGATTTGAAATATCTTGTTAAAATTGGATATTGCCATTGAAAAAAATGAAGTTTGCGTTTGTTTTAATATGTATATGGCCCCCTAAGCAAATTTTATATACATCATTTAAAAGTAGACATTATTTCCAGTCGTTCGGTACCAGTAACTTTCTTCAACGATAATTTATTGAGGAGTTAGTAGGGCGTGTTTGCTTTTTTTTTTCCACGACTGTAGCGAGTAGTTTACTATCACCCATTATTGGGAATTTGGACTAATCGCAAGATATTTTAAAGTTTCATACAGATTAATAATTAAACTTATGATGCTCTTTTACAAATTTATTAATCACAGGCAATATTATAGGTGGGCTTTTAGACCTCCAGTGCTTTTTCGCGCTCTGAAGCTTTTTCATATTGAATTTAAAATGGGGCTTAGATTGCTGTGTCGATATGCGATCTTGCAAAGCACGCGTACTAATATTATACTTTAAAATAAATGTATAATAGAGCGAAACATATAAATTAAAAATAATTATAAAAACAACAGCATATCATGATGTAAATTAATGCAGAAGATGGCATTACCGATTAAAAATTTCTAAATTCTCCGAAATTTAAAACATAAAACATCCGACAGATGGCAGCACCACATTTATTTTCAATTTAGGGTTACTCCTTTAGCAATCAGTAATTTAGATATGGGGTGTTCTTACGATCTTTTGACTTTTAAGTCCCAGAATAATAATTTTTATTTTAGTACATATTCTTGTGAGGTTTTTTTTTATTTCATATACAGGGGAATATCCCATTGCATGACTGCGTAACAATATTAAAGAGATAAATAAGTTTTGGACGATGTTGGATGTCCAAATATCCAGGAAATTCCTATACCGGCCCGTGACCCTGATGCTGATTTTTAAGTTTTGAGCTCTCTTTATAAAATTGTTTCAATAAAAGTAATTCGATGTTATTTTTTTCCGAAACTGGGACTATCGTTTTACATAAATATGTAGCAAAAAATCAACCTGCATACATTTTTACGGTTGTTATTATTTTTTTTTTAACTCTGTCCCTGGGTTTTAGATTCCTTACCGTCCCTCTTGTAAAATTATACAGAAAATTACTTCAGATGCAGCCACAGAATTTTTTTCAAGTTTTTTTCTCATGAAGAAGTATGCTAGAGAAAGAATGTCTAAAACTCTTTGACAGGAAATGGATTGCAGAATTTAAATCAGCATTTAAATATCAATTTCAAGCATCGTGGCTTTATTGGCAGTTTTACCGTCCACAAGGTTTATTCCGGCACTTTTCGAGGTAAATTAATTTTTTTTTTAATTTAATCCAATGTAAATAACTGTTTTTAAAAATCAATTAACATTGTGGCTATCATCGAGTCTTAACATCATTTGTCTAAAAATAGGTGGTAATTTTTCTTAGCGTCCCATCCTTACCATCCTTTTTCCCCCCTTACCGTCCCTTTTTTCCTGTACCGTCCCCTTGTTTTACCTTACCGTCCCTTCTTTAACACCCGTTTAAGACAATGTTATGCCAAAATTTTTTACTAAAAATACTACATTGTTGTTATTTCTTTACAGTAGCCGACGGCTAATGTCAGACGAACCTCTATTTGCACACTGTTTTCCTTCCTACATCTTTCTACACCTACGCTTGCATATGTTTCTTTTTCATGTTGTAACAAAAAGCCGTGCAAATAAACGCCCGTCTGACATTAGCCTAAGTTTGTTAACGTAAGGTGTTATTGATTAACAAAAATATTAATTAATAATTTTGTTAATAATTAATAAAAAAATTATAATTATAAATAAAAATTTTGTAAATATTTAATAAAAATTCGTGCATTAGTTCTTCAGATAGAGCTATTGCGGAAATCGTGCAAAATTCAGCACAGCAGCGCCACCTATTGTGCGATTTACACCAACACGTAGTCAGCACCATTTCATATCAAGGATTAACTGAATCTGAAGTTTGATGAAAATCCGTGCATTAGTTCTTGAGATAGAGTTATTGCGGAAATTTTACAAAATGCAGCACAGCAGGGCCACCTGTTGGAGGATATACACCAAAATATAATCAGCACTAGTTTATACATTGGTCTAACTGAATCTAAAGTTTTGTGAAATGCGGTGCATTAGTTCTTGAGGTAGAGCGCCCACAAAATTTGTGTCACATACAGACAGACTCACAGAGCGACAGACAGATATTTTCTAATAACCATCAAATCGCGTTCAAGACTTTCTAAAACATATAAATCCATCGAAAACGAAAATTTTCACGGATCGAATACTTTCTTCTTGTGAAGATAGAAGAAAGTAAAAATAGTTTTTAAAAAATGAAGTAGGCACATGCAAAAATAGAGCATCAATGACTATTTTACTGAACATTTCCAATTTTTTAAATATAAACTTATATTATTCAAAATCTCATCCTTAATTTAATAAAATATAGCATGAGAAAGAAAAAAAGTCAATATCAATATAATTAAGAACAAAAAATTCAGGCATCAGGCATAGATTATGAAACACTCTCCTACACTACCAGAATGTTTTTAAGAAATTTCATTTTTCCACACAAATAAATAAATCATAGTAAACGAATTATTTTGCGCGTATCTGTAAATGAACAATGTATGCTACGCACTCCATAAGCTATAGAAAACATATTCTATCTCACCTCAACGATCCTTTTTAATTTCATTATGTTTAAAGTATGATAACATGTTTAAAATGCATTGGAAACGATTTTTCCCTTTCAACATCATTGCTTATTTAATATGTCTATATTTAATGTGCGGCTATCGTCTTTTTCACTTTCTAAATGCGAAAACTCGTTTTTTAAGCATAAATTTGCGTGAACATCATTAGTAATTTTTAATCCGATTCTGAGCAAGTGAGTTGAGTAAATCGTCTGCTTCTTTCAGTGTTTTTATTTTTTAAAGTAAGACGGAGTCCCTTCACACATGTCAAACCTAACAATGGAAGTGCTTAAGGAATTCTTTGATGACCGTTTAATTTCAATAGGCTTCTGGCCACCACGGTCACCAGATCTCACCCCGTTAGATTTTTTTTTATGTGGGAGTTATCTCAAAGATAGGGTTTTCCAGAGAAGTCCTGCAAACATCGATGAATTAAAACAAATCATAACTGAAGAAATCTCGTCAATAACAGCAACAATGTTGCAAAGTGTTTCAAAAAACTTCGTTCAACGTGTTCATGTTTGCATTCAAAATGGTGACGAACATTTTCAACATTTCCTGTAAGGAATGATAATGTAAAAAATGTGAATTAAATTATGTTTTTCAAAAATAAAATTATCACAGGATTAAGTAACATTGCGCGTCTCCATTTCTGTTTTACCTCACAAACAAAGTTGTAACAGTCCAACTGTGTTTGAAATCGTCTCCCACACTTAAACAAGGTTCAAATAATTATACTTCAGTGTTAGAATAGTTGCCACATCCGTCAGATTTAAGGGTAATGAGAAAAATTATTTTGTACATTTCTGTAGACGAAACATAAATGAAATGTATTATACACTCATGGGAAGCATTTTTTATTCCAGCTCTCTGATCCATATTAATTTCATCATGTTTGAAGTATTGTAACATCAAGAGAATGATGCATCGGAAATGATTTTCCTCCACAGAATGTAATGTAACGGAATTCTTTCGTGTGTCCCTATAAACGAACTATCTTCTTCATTTTCAATATCAAACATTCTATAATAAACCATAATAACATAAAAAAACTACATGGCAATATACAAGGTGTCCATAATTAAACGACCCTACTTAAGTAGGGTCGTTTAATTATGGACAACTTTAAATTTAAAGTTGTCTACAGACGAAACTATTGGTCAGAAAGTTGTGAAATTTTGTGACGGACCTAAAACAAGAATGGGTATTTGTTTGAGTGAAAAAAAAAATTAATTCCAAATTTTGCCACCAGAGGGCGTTATTTTAATGAATTATACTTTTTTGAAGTTTTTACGCTTTATTTTTTTCAGATCAAATAAGACAAATACACAGACCATCCCTAAAAAAAATAAACTGTAAAAACTTTTAAAAATTATTGGTGTTCGAATTAAACGGACTGTACAAACTCACCTATGACAGCAGCCATTTTTTCTCAGAGCTTAGGCCTAGTATTCAGTAGGCGGAGGCTCAATGCGTAATTTATTTTAAAAACGCCCTCTGGTGGTGAAATTTTGAACTATTTTTCCGCTCAGACAAATTCCCTTTTCTTCATTATGTCCGTCACAAAATTTCACAACCTTCGGACCAATAGTTTCGTATGTAGACAACTTTAAAGTAGGGTCGTTTAATTATGGACACCCTGTATTTACGAGAGTTGGAGCACGGGCAGACAGATAGACAAACCGAAATCATAAACACTTTGTAACAGCTATTTTGGAAAGTGTTGAAATAGAGTAAGATGAGAAATACTAGTTGAAGTTTTGGAATTTTGAAAATACTGATATAGGGGAGACTGAGGATGGTTAAACACAGCAGGTCTGGTTAGCAGAGTGTTCAAAAGCACCAGTTTAAAGCTCTGAACTTTTGTAGATGACGCGGGTTCGAGCCCAACGCCCGGCAAAAGGATTTCTGTACCATTTTTGGCGATAATTCATTTCGATAATGATATTTTATTAAGAGGAGTTATATGATTTTGATTTTATTATTATTTGAATGGTTTATCATTAAATAAAATTTAACACTAAAAAATATTTTGAAAAAATAATTTTATATTTAAAAATTTGACCTAAAATATTTTGCATTGTAATTATCAATTAAATAAATTGAGCTGATCTACAACTTTTGTTTATATTTTTTGTTTACCATAATCAAGAATATATAGGTGTGTGAGTCAGAAGCAAAAGTTTGCCATTCTTTTCCGTAAATAAATAAATAAAACGGAAAGAAAAGAAAATATTCATTTAAGAACTATAAAATAAATTATATTGATATCTATGGTTTAATATTTAAAAAATGTAGAAAAAAGTAAAATAAAATTCAAGTAATAAAAAATATATATTATAAATCGTTAGTTGCATCAAGTTTCAAAATTAGGCTTTTAGAGAATGAGACTGATATAAATAAAATTCATGGCAGCTTTTAAAGGTTGTGTAGTAGTAGGGGGGCCGAAAAAACTTTTTTTTTAAATTTTCAATGATGGGTAGTGCGTAAAATTTGCCACTGGTGGCACTAAGTTCACACAAAAAAATGAGATTTTTTGGACTATTCCTTCACTGGGCCATTCAAATGGCTTGAAGTTTTGCTCAAATGCTGATTTTTGAACTTTTTTAGAAAATTAAAAAAAAAAGTTAAATTAAATTTATTTTAGTTAAATTTACTTGAAATGTCATGTTTAGTGTGCGAAATGTTTAAATAATCTCTGATTATGTATTATTTAATAGTTATGTGTATTTTGAATTAGGCGATTTTTATAGCCTTTTTGCATGTAAGTGAGCAAAAATAGTAAGTATTGTTTGATTCGTTCGGAGGTTTCTCTCTTTTGTCCTTATTATGTTCCTTGCTCTTCCTTCTGTTTTTCGATGCGTCTAGAGTCGGATATTTGGATGACGGATGGTGCAGCAGTTTTGATAGCAATTCTGGAATGAGAGGAGAATGCGGAGCAAAAACCAATGAAAACGCAGTCAGTCACCATGAGGATGAGTGATGAAATATTAGATGAGAGGAATTGCGAGATGGGATGTTAATTATTTTTATACTCTAAAATACAGATATTGCCAGAAGATTCAAATAGTGGAAACTTCGAAGCAGGCAGTTCGTCTGAATCAGAATTTGAACGAGAGCCTTCAAAAGTAGACACTCCAATACGTATATCCCTTTTTCGCACAGCGTTCGCCGCATTTAGAACTGGCATATCAGATGGGGAAATTTCGTTAAGAGCTTCATCCATGCTTCGAAATGCAGGAATTATGACAGCAGAGGAGAAGAATCTTGTCATCACTAAAGACAAGGTTAGGTGTCAGGAAAATAAAACATTGAAAGAAGATATAGGAGGAGCAATATCTTGGAAGATGAAAATTTACAACCATATTCTTTGCTTGTAGGAAAGATCTTTTGTAGGAAAGATCTTCATAGAAAAAAAGGGACAAGCGGCACCTTCGAGAGAAAGACGAAGCACACATATCACTAATGCCGTGCGAAAATGTACGTGTCGCTTTCTATAAGCCTATGCCTGTTACATGGACATCAGAAATGCAAAAGTCTGAAGGTTTGAGTACTGTATTAATCTAACTCCGATTGGGTTGGCCAAAGGTCTTAGGTTAAGTGGTTCTACCATCTACTTTAGACAGCTGATGTAGCTGTCGGAGCAGAAGCTCGTTCATATGACGAATACATGTCAAATGTTCCAGTTCTCTCCTTAATTTTTCCAAAGCAGGCTTTATTATGGCTTGGAAAATTATGTGATGATTTTGCTTTTTCTCCGCAATGACCAGAAGGTGACCCAAATATTCAGAACCATGTTCAGAGAACATTGTGATTTTTAATTCGCCTTCCTCTCGACAGTGACGCTTCTCCCATTTTTTCTATGAAGATTGTTTTATTTTTTCTACTGTTAAAAGATATGCTTGTAATTTTTATTCCTCCAAGATCTCCCTCCTGCTGTATCTTATTTCTGAGTCTCCTGAGATTGTCTTTATCGATGACGATATTATTCTTCACTGGTGTCACAATTTCTGCCTCCTGAAGCACAGATGAAGCTCTTAATACAATTTACCAACATTATATAGGGTAGACCGGGGCTAGTTGGTCCGCTTTTTCTTCTAATAATTAAAGAAAAATTACAATTTAACATTTTAAATTTATTTTTATGTTACCACTATCAGTGTACTTTCAGGAAGAAGTCACAATAGTAAAACTTGAAAATATTAACCATAAATATTAGTTTAGAAGCTCAAACTGACACCAAGTCGCCTGGGCCAACCTGCCGCGATTGCGAGGTAAGTTGGCCCACGTCACTTTTTAATGTTCTGATAGTGTAGAAATTTAAGAAATGATCAAAAGTTTACCAAATCTTAATTTTTATTTCTCGCTAACGAAAACACAATATAGCCTCCTAAATTAAAATAAAAATTTTAAATATTAAAACTGTGAGTTATTCAAATTATTAACTTCGACCAAAAATTGCTTTTATTTTCTCATAAAAAATGTCTTTAATACATTACGGAACAGTAATAAATTTTAATAAAGGTACGCTAGGTGTTAAAACACCGTAAATCTTAGAGTACAGTAATTTAAGAAATCATTCACCCTTAATTAGGTGATTTATTATAAACAGCAGATGATAACTAAATTGTATCAAGGCCTCTGTACATCTGTTAAGTGGAATAATACTTTTATTCCGTTTATTATCTTTTTCTAACGCATCATTCCCTTCAAATTTCTGTCAGTAAAATGTAATATTGCTTCATGATGCTTTGGGTAATGCCAGCTTCTTTGAAATAATGATAATTTTCGTTTATATAGAACTTTAATTCCTAATCAAGTATAAAAAAACTCAGTTTGTTTATCATGAAATATATATTACTGATTACATTCATGATTTAGTAATGGTATAATGAGATTTAGATAATCTAATAAGTTAGGATATAGCAATGTGCTTCATATAATTATGCTGGATGATATCATTTTTTTATATTTTTTGTTTGAACTGCTGATCTTAAGGAAAAGATATTTTTTGATAATTAAAAATTTGTTTCCTGAAACTGCTCTTTTTATGGATTATGAAGACAGAAAGGATTATTTAGTTTGAATGAATAACTACCCAGGTAAGAGGGTTTTCACTTCATAAAAACTTCACTTCAGGATGTTATTAAAGCATTATTTGTGGCAATTTCTTCTCTAAACGGGGAAACAAGGGGATTTTATTAATAATTGATAATATCAGAGTCGGGTAGATTTTGATTGTTAGATTTGTTACTTTTAGCGGTAGTAGGTAACACTAGGAGGCCGAACTTTTTGGTAGATTTCGTAAGAAATATTACCTATTGCAATTTCTCATATTTTGGAATTTTTGAAAAAGTTTTGCAGATCTACACCGATCATGACTCTTAGAGACCAAAACCACCCCCAGTTCGAAACTTTGTCTCTCTATAAATATCTATAAACTATATATGTATATATATATATGTAGAAGTTATTGTTTGTAAAATGTTAATATATAGATGATTTGAATAAGTAGACGTTGGAATCACAACACGTACACTTTAATACAATTCTATAAGGGTAACTTTACATCACTTCGTTGATACTTTTCTAAATACAGCACCTTTCTTACTTAAAACTTACAACATATTTCTTACGATTAATTTGATTAGGCTTAACAATACCTTCCTTGGCATCTCATAAGCCGCTGCTTCATGCACAACATTATTTTTTAGACTGACTCTTTTCTAATTTTTGAATATGTCCAAACCTTGATCTCGTGATCGTGAATTTTTATAACTCGTGCTTTCAAATCATGGATAATAAAAATATCAAAGCGTCAGCTAATTTGCTGATCATACAGGTCATAAAGAAAATAAAGTATGTTTAAATTCAAATCCTACATATATATATATATATATATATATATATTACTTTTCTACGGACACGATACCATATCCAATCAGTTTAAAATTTTCAAAACTTCTAGGAAAAGGGCCAAAAAATTATGCATGACAGATTTTTGATATAATTAAAAATGGATTCAAGGAGTGCAAAAAATAGGTTTTTCAGAAGAAATAAAATTCATAACTTCGTCAATTTACAAGATATCAAATTCACTTAAATTTATCATAAATCCACTCAAAATTATCTACAACTTTTGTATTGACAAGCTTTTGGTAGGAGCAACTCTTACAGCAAAAATAAATTAAAAACAAAAAAAGTGTGTGTGTGTGTGTGTGTTGGTGTGCGTATGTGTGTGGGGTGGGAGGTTGTATAAGAAAAAAAATCACATTTCCCTTAATCCGTTAAATTCTTGGTGAAATTAGTACTTAACTTCGAAATCTATCTGCGCCTGTATGCCAAACCAACAGGGATTTTTCTAAAATTATGAACGTTATAAATATTTTTGTACAACAGGAGCAGCTGATTTAATTTGGGAAGGGGGGGGGGGGGTAAACAACATTAAAACTTCATTTTTTTAAAAAAGGTTGACTAGAATAACCAGGAATTTAATTAATAAAATAATTCTTTACTATTAATTAATAATAAATTAATTAAAATAATAATAAATGTTTATTAAAATAATTCATTAAAACTATCAAAATTCCAGTACCCCACAGCCAAATTCCTACGGGGCCCGTGCAAATGGGCCAACTAACCCCGTATCGCCATTTTTGTTTTTCATGACTGTAAGGAATTATTCTGAAAGTATTTCGATAAAAAGCATGCCCTACAATAACTACGAACAATTATTTTTCTGAATTATTATATATAAAAATCTAAAATGTAATCTACAAACAAATAAAAAACGATTAGATATAAGAGAGGAAATTTACTCACCTTTGCAAAATTTTGAAAATTCCCTATAATTCTTTAACGGAAGCTCCGATTTCAATGGTGCTGATGTTGGAGGAGGAAAGCGAAGCAATGCATACTTGGCTAGACTGACAGTGGAAGCAGGACGTTTCGGTCCCGACACTTCGGTCCCGCCATTTCGGTCCCGCCGTTTCGGTCCCAAGACATTTCGGTACCGAGACATTTCGGTCCCGAGACATTTCGGTCCCAAGGCATTTCGGTCCCGAGACAATTCGGTCCTGAGACATTTCGGTCCCGAGACAATTCGGTCCCAAGACATTTCGGTCCCGAGACATTTCGGTCCCAAGACATTTCGGTCCCGAGACAATTCGGTCCCAAGACATTTCGGTCCCGAGACATTTCGGTCCCAAGACATTTCGGTCCCGAGACAATTCAGTCCCAAGACATTTCGGTCCCGAGATATTTCGGTCCCTTCTCCAGCAAGCTGAAATTTTGTGCACTTGAAATAGGTGACAATTTTATAGGGGACATTGTAGAGTTTTTTTAAATAAAGGCCTTAAAATTTTAGTAAACACACACAAATTTCGTATGGTAATCATTTTAAAAAACAAGGGGGGGGGGGGAGGGGATTGACATTTTCTATATTTTAGTGTATCATAAGTATAAGGGTCTGATAAATTAAGACATTTATAACTCGATCTATAATTATCGCAAAACACTCATATTTTGTATGGTAAACGTAATCTTTATAAAAAGAGGGACATTATCAAATTTTTTAACTGAACTCCCTAAATTTTAGTATAACTCGAATATAAGGACTCGAAAACGCAAACACTTATAACACAGATCAAAATTGTCGCAGCCCACACAAATTTCCTATGGTAATCATAATCGTTTTATAAGGCGGGGGGGGGGGGGCTCTGTTGACTTTTTATATATTTTAGTGTATCTTAAGTATAAGGTCCTGATAAATTAAAACATTTATAACTCTCTCTGTAATTATCGTAATCACACTCATATTTTGTACGGTAAACGTAATTTTTAAAAAAGGAGGTACATTATAAGATTTTTTAACTGAACCCTTGAAATTTTAGTATAACCGAATATAAGGGCCCGAAAACCGCAAACACTTATAACTCACAATCAAATTGTAGCACCCCATGCAAATTTTATATGGTAGAAGTAATCGTTTTCAGGAGTGGGGGAAGGGAGAGTTCTGTGGATTCTTTATAGAAGCTCCTCATATTTTAGTCTATCATAAATATAAAGTCCAGACAATTTAAAAATATTTATAAGTCGAGCTTTAATTTTCATATGCAAATGCCCATGCCAAAATGCACATATTCAGTTGTATATAATTTGCACACTATGTGATTAATAATGAAAAAATCTGCAAATATTTTTACAAATCTTTATTTTATCCTATTATTTAACGGCGCATCAATTTTAAATGTATTGCATTTTACATATTTTTTGAAAAGGGGGGTTCTTAACATGGAATTGTGATAAAGACACATTATTTTTTAAATTCTGCACCGGAACAGACTAGAACTTTCTATTTTATTTTAATAGTTATTTTAATTTACTATTTTTTGAAAAACTATTTAAAAGTTTGCATTAATCTTTTTACATGTAACAATAATATTACCGCTATTTCTCCCGGTGTCGAATGACAAGTTTAAAAATATTTTTAATTTTGAACCACTTCACCGTTTGCCCCGAGATAACTCAGGGATAAAAGCACTTTTTCCCCATACCTGTCGACGGTGAAGTGGTTTGCAACAATTACAAATCCTTTTTAATATATTTAAGACTTTTATATGCTTATTACATTCAAAAACTACGAGCACAATAAACATAAATCAAAATTTTAAAATTTCTATTGTCGTAAAATTTTCTTTTCGTATTTAAAATTAATTCTGTATTTCAAATATTTCTTTGTTATTTATTTGACTTATATACTTAGAATTAAAGCAGCCTACATGTTTTAATATGACAAATAAAAAATAAAAATGAAAAAAAAAATATATATAACATAAAATCTCAAAATAATAATGTACAGTGAATCACTTTTACGTAAAATTTCATTTTAAATTAAGAAATTTTATAAATATATCACAATGAAGAAATTTGGAAATTTAGAAAACATATTTGGCTTTTCTTGATATCTATATGTTATTCATTCAAAAGAATATTATACATGTATATATATATGTCAAGTGTAGATGTCCTGGCTTCCCCCATTTGATTATGCTAAATAAAGATCCAGATAGAAGAATTATTCTACTCGCGCTCTCTTTGTTCTAGTCAGCCGGCGCTTTTTTGTGGCCACACGGCATTTTTCATCTTTAATGGCTTAAAAAAACCGGGACGACATGCAGTGGCATAGCCAGGATTTCATTTCAGGGGGGGGGGGAGGGTCCAGAATTTTCCCTTCATGTTATATATATAGTAAAACCTATCAAGATGAAATTGTAAATATTGGTGTAAAAATTCCGTTTTACACAAGTTTCCGTGTTATTTGGTGTATTTATATAGTATTCTTTCCCGTAGCACTATGGAACATTTATGTTTAAGACAGAACTCCGTTATAGGCAGGTTCCATTTTTAAAAGTTTTGTGTATTTATATAAATATACTTATTTATATCATATGAATATAATAAAACTTGTCAAAATAGTAATTGTCTATAACAGAATCCCGTCTTTAACGTAAGCGTTACATGGTCTTAATATGAATTGCGATACAATTAAATTTGCTGAAAACCTGTCTGAAAAGGGGATTTTCACCCTTCTTTAGTGAAGCATAGTGAAACCTGTGAAAGCGGAATCTTTCTATAACGGAATCCTGTCTCAAACGGAAGAGTTTCAGAATCCCTGCGAAACGAACAATAGATCTTACTGAGGTAGTGTATCTTAGAAGTATAATTAATTACACTTCTTTACATGGAAGCCTGTCTAAAATGGAGCTTTTTACCAGTACTTGGAATCTTGTCTTGACTGTGTATATATGATAGAAGTATTTCGAGTAACTTTAAGAATTTAGGTATATCCTTATTTAATTTCTTAATTAAAAAAAAAAAGCATGGATAAAAAATATAAGGCCAATCTCTATAACTGCAACTAATAATACATTCAAGTTACATTAATATTTACCAGTGAAAAAGATTAACTTATGATGTAAAAATCTGAGCGCATACTGAAGAGTTAAATTTAATTAACCCATTCGCTGTCATTCACGAGCATACTCGTGGCTTTAATTTATTGATTACTTTGTCAGCACTATTTTAGAATTTAAAAAAAAAATGCCTCATTTATTGGCAGAAATTTCGCTGTATTAGTAAAGCGAAATTTATCTTTCTGACTTTGTGCTGGCAAACGACCTTCAACAAAAAATTTGAAAAATCTTAGTTTTGGCAGCGAATGGGTTAAATCAAGTTTCATATTACATAACATTTGCCTACAATAAAGTTAGGGCCAAGTGATTAAGTGTAAAACAGCAATTTTCATGTTTAATTTCTTGCCATTGAATTAAGAATTTGTGCTGTAATAGATATTGGATAATGATTTCACATAAGTGTCAATCGCATGAGCCGTTCATGCGATCCGCCGCTCTCCCCATGGAAATTTTTGAGGTAACCCAGATAGCATGAACATTAGAAGAAAGTTTGATTTTTTCTGATATTATCTTGCCGTGACAAATTTGAATTGAGAAATTCGCAGCAAATCTCCCGCAAGGTATACCATCACCCACTTGCATGAGTAGTTTGTTGTAAAACTGATGGCAAGACTGTCTTTAATTCACGTAAGCAAAAAATTCTCTGTTGAGAGACTCAACAACAATGAGAATCAGCACATACGCAGAAATTGCAGAAATTTTATTCGGCAGGCACCGTTTTTTCTAAACGCTATACTTATTAAATACCAAAAAATGCTCGAAATGAAAAGTACAAATATTACCTAAACTTGTTTATGGTGATAAAACCTATGCATACGCCTTCTGACGGCGCTTTCGCATCAATAGACCTGATCAGGTCTATTGACCCCTTCGAAGGGGTTAAACTTAGAGTGTGATATGGAAAGATTACAACTTTGCAGTAAGTTTGCAGTATTTTTGATTACTTGTTTGCCGTTAGTTTGCAATAAATTTGACACAGCATGAATTTAACTTGCACGACAAGTTGAAAACACTCATAGTTATATTGTTAAGTAAAAAAAAAATTCAAAAATTGAATTGTTTTTATTAAACGTATTTATCAATTCAAAATTATTTTAATTATTAATTGTTTAGATAACTAATTTATCAATTGCTTGTTTAAAAACTATTACATGAACTATATAATAGTTTTTATAGGGTAAATGCAAATGTATATTTTTTTAATTTTCGGTTATTATAACGTTATTAACTTCATTAGGATGTATAAAAGTGATAAGGGTTCTGAAGATAAACATGTTGTTTATTCATTTATTAGTTAGCTTATAATATTATTTTTGCTCTTTAATTATAATTAATTAATAATTTCTTACTTTTTGCGAATTGTAAATTATAACTGTACTTAAAAAATTAAAATCTGCATAATATCACCTAACACTGTTAAAAGGTATTTTTACGTATTTGCACAATGTTGCATTATTATTATTATTATTATTATTATTATTATTATTATTATTATTATTATTATTATTATTATGTTTAATTAATTAATTAATTATTACTTAGACTTTATGTTTTTGACTGATTTTTCAAAAAATTCCTATATTATTTTTTGGAAATTATAAATTAAAACTTTTGAATAAAAACTTTAAGTGCTATTAATAATTGCTACTAATAATTGCTATTAATTAATTCTCAAAAAAGTTAGGAATTTTAGTATAAAAATTAAATTAATATTTTATTAAATATATTCTTTATTTAATGTATCCTTAATTTATTAAATTAATAAAATTATTAATATACATTACATTTTTTTACTTTAAAACCTCTTCGGACCTGGAGTATCCTATAGGATACACATCTTTACAAATTTTTTTAATGTATATAAATGAGGATTAAAAAAATGAAAATGTTGTGAATGGAATCTTAAAAGATAGCCAAACTAAAGCAAAGCATCAATTTGTTTCTTATAGTACTTTTTTCGGCCATAAAATGGGATTTAAAAATGACTTGCAGAGAAAATGAGGGAAATATTCAAAAACGAAAAGTAAATCATTTTTTTATACGTTAAAATACCCTATGGAGAGTACATTCAAAATAAAAATTTATTAAATGCATAATTATTTAATATTTTTCATTGTTTTTTCCATGCAAAACAAAAGAAAATATCCTAACAATTTGTCAAAAAATGTACTTATTGAGTCCCATGTGTCATATATGATACATCAAATTTTATGTATAAGAAATAAATTTAATTTCTTTTTGCTTTTCAATCTTTCTTAGTTATACCTTTGCAAACATAAATTCATAACTGAAGTAAAAATATATATGAAAATAAACCCTGGGGTCTGAAGAGGTTAAAATAAACTCAATACATAATACATTTTATATTCAATTTATCATATAGTAGTTATAAACTGAAATTTATCTTTTACATGTTTATTTATTTTATATTTAAAGTCACCGAAATTTAAAACTATTAATATAATTAATAATAAAACTAAAATAAAAAATTATTAATTTTTTTTTCTGGGAAAGTGGGAGGAAAAGGGTAATATTAAAAATCAATAAATAAACGACAAATACAAACAAGTTGGAAATTGCTCGTCAAACGTGGCAAATGAGGTGCATTCGTACTATAACTAGTATTATAATTATTTTTTGCACCCCATATTGTACTGAATGTATATATTTTTTTTTGCACTTCATGAGTGCATAGCCTGTGACATCATTGAAATACACTTGCAATAATTTTTACCCATTCCCCGTAATGTAACGCAAAACTTTTGACTGTCTCTGTAATTAAACTATACACCGATTTTCCTAAAATTTCAAATGGCTCGACAAAATTTTGTAACAATTATATATTTAAAATTTCAGACCACTCGGAAGGCTGTAACATCATTAAAATGCACTTGCAATAATTTTTTCCCATTGGCCGTAATGTAAAGAAAAACTTTTGACAGTCCCTGTAATTAAACTATGCATCCGATATCCATAAAATTTGAAATGGCTCGACAAAATTATGCAACAATCATATATTTAAAATTTCAGACCATTCGGTTGCGTTGTTTTGCTCTGTTATATGCTGAGACAGACGGGCAGACGGACGGACTGAACGACGACTATAGGTGCTACGTATTTATATAATTACGAACGCACCTAAAAACCTTAGTTTTGTCAGTTAAAAATTGGAAATAAAATTAATTAAAATATTACTTACACTATTACATAAAATAAAAAATAATCATCTTATTACAAAGAAATAGGCCCAGTTTCAATAAAATTAGTTCACAAAAATCGTCTGCAATGGGTGAGAAGACTGTTAAAAATTCAACCAATAATTATTTTTTAAAAAAATGAAGCGGTGAGTGGAGTTTTTTGACAACAGAATATTTTTCCTGGCACACCTAATTACCAAATCACTATTGTTTTCCCAATGTTTATAATGGTAAAGTAACTTATGAAAACAAAATTATAACTTTGTATTATAAAAGTAATAAGAAAAATTAAATATTTTTGCTTCAATAAATATATCTCATTTCTGAATTATTAAAGGACAGGATGTAGAAGAATGATTTGAGGAAATATTTACCTACAATAGCTTATAAGTGTCCAATTGAATTATTATAGACATTTATTATTAATCTAATAGTAAGAAGGAGAAAAAATAAGAACAGTTTTTTAAATTATTTAATTAATGATGATAATTTAAAGGTTTTAAAAAACGTATGAAAACAACCAAAAAATCATCTATGGCAGTTTATAGTATATATAAAATACCTAATATTAATAACAAATAATACAGCTTAAAAAATCCATTTTGTTAAATAATAATAATAATAAAAAGACAATGTCCCCTGTAAAATTATATCACATTGTTCAATCAAACAAATTTTCAGCTCGCTGTGATTTCATTATCACGAGTTTTAAAAGTTTAAATTTATCGGACTGTTATATTCAGCTTTTTTTTTTTAGTTTGGGGTGTGGGGGGTGTTAAAAAAATTAAAAAAGGTCCCAAATAATGTTTAAATTACAGCGTTTGGCGGCCCACGACAATTAGAATACGAGTTATAAGGTGGTGGTACCGAAATGACATGGGACCGAAATGGTTAAGGACCGAAATGGCCAGGGACCGAAATGGCTGGGGACTGAAATCGCCAGGGACCGAAATCTCTCGGGACCGAAATGGCCAGGGACCGAAATGGCCAGGGACCGAAATGTCTCGGGACCGAAATGTCTCCGGACCGAAATGTCTCCGGACCGAAACGGCCAGGGACCGAAATGTCTCGGGACCGAAATGGCCAGGGACCGAAATGTCTCAGGACCGAAATGGCCAAGGACCGAAATGTCTCGGGGCCGAAATGGCCAGGGACCGAAATGTCTCGGGACCGAAACGGCGGGACCGAAATGGCGGGACCGAAATGTCGTGTACCCACTGACAGTGTCATCTAACGTAAAAAAAAAAAAAAAAAAAAAAAAAGCAATTTAACAAATTACAACGACCATTTGGAAAATGATTTTTTCAAAGACTAAAATTTAAGACATAAAAAATCGCAGGGAGTTGATCATACATAACGTACGCCATAAATTAAACATTAATAGTGTTATTACACGTAAAAATTACAAGCGACAAAAATCGCCTGCGGCTCGTATTTGGTGTGAAATATTTATATGTATTCATTCCTGTCCCCTTTATCTTTTTTTTTACATTTTTAATTGGCTTATTCCATTTTTCTTTTGCACGTGAAAATCTTACAAATTAAAATTAACTCTTTGGCAGAAAATGTTATTCATTTTCTTTCATTTTCATTAGTTATTATCCACCTGAAACTTACGTATTATCCAAGCATTTCATTGGCTGTTCAGGAAAAGGCATTTCCATCGTCAGATTTCCAAGAAATCTGACTACCAATTTTAAATGAAATTTCATTCTTAAACTTCTAAACATCCAACAATATTACTTTTTACACCGTCGGATAGAGAAAAAAATGTACTTTTAAATGCAATTTGTTTGAAAGTTGTATCTCAATTTGTTTCTGTGTTATTAAATTTTTTTTGTAGTTTTTATTACTTTTTTGTCATAGGGGCAACAGAAGGTATCCATCTCTGTTAAAAGTAAAGGGAAATACAGATTACTGTATAGACCAATCAGAAAACGAGTAGAATGCGGATTAAACTAATAAAAACCTTCAGATATACTTTTGATTTCCTACCCTGACGAGAACAATAACCATTTTTCCAAATGGCTAAAAAATATCGCGACTGGACCAACTAGCCCCGGTCTACCCTACCAGATCAAAATGCGGTGAATGCTGTGTGAGAAAGGGATATGCGTTTGGGAGATTCTGATTCAGACAAACTGTCTGCTTCAAAGTTTCCACTATTTGAATATTCTGACAATATCTGTATTTTAGAGCATAAAAATAATTAACATCTCATTTCGGTGTTTCTCCCATCTCATATTTCCTCCCTCATCCTCATGATGATTGAGTGCGTTTTCATTGGTTTCTGCTCCACATTCTTCTTTCCTTCAAGAATTGCTGTCAAAACGCTGTGCCATCCGCCATCTAAATATCTGAGTCTAGATGCATTGAAAAACAGAAGGAAGAGCGAGGAACATAATAAAGACAAAAGAGAGAAACCGACGAACGAATCAAGCAATACTTACAATTTTTGCTCACTTATACACCAAAAGGCTATAAAAATCGCCTAATTCAAAATACACATAACTATTGAATAATATATAATCAGACCTTATTTAAACATTTCGCACACTAAATAGGACATTTCAAGTAAGTTCAGCAAGAATAAGTTTAATTTAACATTTTTTTTTTTAATTTCTAAAAAAGTTCAAAAATTAGCATTTCAGCCAAACTTCAAGCCATTTGCGGCAAATGAAGGAATTGTCCAAAAAAATCTAAAATTTTTTGTGTGAACTTAGTGCCACTAGTGGTAACTGTTCCGCACTACTCATCATCGAAAATCGAAAAAAAGTTTTTTTCGGGCCACCCTATTGTGTAATTAAAAAATAAAAAATAAAAATAGATATTGTTATTAGAAAAAAAAAAAGGACTCTAGTAAGTAAAAATAAATGCTCTGCCCGGTATTTTTTGGTATATTTCTGATAAAAGGCAAGCATGGTTGTAAATTATAAACTTAAAGTTCTTTCACTTCATTCAATAGGTTAGACTGACAGCACCCTCTAGCTCGCCTTCAAGAAATAGGAATCCCTTATGCAATATAAAAATTTGTCACGATTTCAATAATTAATTTAAAAGCAACTAACTCAAAATTCAAGAATTTTTCTAATGGAACATTCAAGTTATTTGCCGTCAAATCTTGGCGGGTACTATCTAGTGCACATAAAATCAGTTTAACGTTATTATTACTTCTATGAAAAAGTGTCAGTCAAGTTCGTTAGTGGGCAAAATCGAACAAAGGGGATGGAAATAGGTAGGGTTTTTGTGAAAACCGAAAAACCTCATAACTTCTTATTTATAATACATATAAAATTTGGCGCCATCTCTCGGCAACGAATATAAATGATGGAACTTTTGACTGAAATTATAGTTTTTTATTTAAAAAAAATACAGGACGTTACAATGTAATTCGAGATCATTTTTTAAATGTTTCTGTTATGTAATTTTAAAATTTCGTTCAATATAAATAAAATGAAATTTTCTTTTGTTGTGATACCTTTTATAGAATTTATAGTATATTTTATTAATTTTTTAAGAGGTTAACATATATTCGCTTTTTTAAGAATTTTGTTTGTATCATAAATAAAATGATTTTTTTCCCCAGGTGTTATGAAATATAAAATGTTATCATGATTGCAGTAGGATGAGAAAATTATTTTTTCACATTCTCTTCTAAATTACAGTTTTGTTTTCACTCCAAGGTTATGTTTAAATTTTACAATTTTAAAAATCAAAATTTTATCTGCAATGATGTAATTAATATATGTAGTAGTACATGGCATTGTATATTCCTTACATATTAATTACATTTGATAAGAAATATAAATTTTATTAGCAATGCAAGCAAATTTCAAATGGATATTAGCTAAGCTCTTAAACATTGACAAAATTAAATTAAAATTTTACGAAAGAAATAATATTAGTAATTTTGATTTTGTCATTTTCTAAAATACAAATTTTTCAATAATAAAATATTCATTCTCTTTGTTTGTAGAAAGTTTTATGATAATGAAACGCAGATCAACATTCCGTCTTTTTTGACGGGTTACCTAGATAGCATTTTTAATTTTCAGGAAATTTGCAGCAGTCTTGATTTGAAAATCTGCAAAGTTGCAGCAAGCTCAGCATGACAAGACTGAAAGTTCATAACAAGACTGCAGCAAGATAACGCACCGAAGTCACCACGCTTTGAACTTGCAGTTAACTTGTAGTGCAAGTTAAATTCATGCTGTATCAAATTTATTGCAAATTAACGACAAACAAGTAATAAAAAATACTGCAAACTTACTGCAAAGCAGTAATCTTTCAACGCCCCACTATCTGTTCACAACTGTTACACTATAAGTTTATCCCCCTTCGGAGGGGTCCATAGACCCGATCAGGTCTATTGATGTGAACACACCTTCAGATGGTGCACGCATCGTTTTCATCACCATAAAAAAGTTAAGGTAGTATTTCAACTTTTCAATACAAGCCTTTTTTGGCATTTGATAAGCATAGCGTTTAGAAAAAGCGGTGCCAAACGAATAAAATTTCTGCGTATCTGCTGATTGTCTATTCTCTCAACAGAGGGATTTTTTGTTTTCTTCACTTTTGTGAAATAAAGACAGTATCTTTCCATCAGTTTTACAACAAACTACACATGAAAGTAGGGGATGGTATACATTGCGGGAAATTTGCTGCGAATTTCTCAATTTAAAATATGTTACGGCAAGATAAAGTCAGAAAAAATCAAACTTGCTGCTAATGTTCATGCTATGTGGGTATATACTAGTAAGCTAATAAGCATCATTACCATCATAGAGATGAACGGTGAAGACCCCTCGATTTCCATGGGTAATCAGATTCGTCCACTACTATAGGTTGAGTGAAAATCCAATGCAAAGTGGTCGTAATAGGTGACTATTTTTTTTTATTATTTTTTCTACTACAGTTTTCTAACAATAAGATTTTTTCAAAAAATGGTAGACAAAATAATAAAAAAGTAGTCGGACAAGCGGCACGGTGGGGGATTTACTTATTCTAGCTGGCCTAAAGCCAATTTTTAAAAGTTTATCCTAGCGTAATTTATTTTTTGCCTGTTACAGCTCAATAGTTAGGGCGTTGCACCCTGCTATTGGTTTTGATATAAATACAATTGTATGGTCCTTAGACTAGCGCAAAGTTGGTGCTTCTGAGTTGGGAATCAATCAATTTGAATCAATCAATTTGAGTATAGTTCTTTAATCTGTTACTTGAAGCGGAATAAAATATACTGCTCGATTATGGACGCTTCCAAACAAAATATGAACTTCATTTTAGCGGATTTATTGTACATAAATCCGATAAAATAAAGTCCATATTTTGTTATATATATATTTTATGTATTAGTGACCATATTTATTGTGTATAAAGTTTGCAGATATCAGCTGTTATTTCATATTTAATGTCGCAAAAAACTCTGTATTTTTTTCTATTTTTTTCAGTTTTAAGATAGAAAAAGTTATATGATAAAGCACGACTAAGCTCAATTTTTGATATGATTAAATATTTTAGATTATTACCTTTTCGTTCCAATTTAATTTGTCTGCCCGTAGGTGCCCTCCCAGTTTTTTAAATTTTTTTTAGCTTATTATGTCTAAATAAAAATTTTTGAAATTTTAATTTAAGTACCATTTTCTTTTTATCAAAGACAGCAGAATTTAAGTTAGTCACATAAATAAACTTTTGCACCATTATTCAACGGCAACTAGATTTAAAATTTAACGAAAATGTGAATTGGGTTTAAAATATTTTGTTTATAGAGGAAAATTACAATGAAGAGCACATGAAGCTTTGAAAGAGCGAAATGTCAAAATTTATGACCAAATTTGGACAAAAAGATGCCAGTTGTATGTAGATAACTGAGGACAAAATGATTTAATATATATTACTTGGCTGCAAATTTCGAGTGGTTACAAAATTGATCCAGGCAAATTCTCCAAATTTAGATTTGATACAATGCAAAACATAATGTAGGCATTTTCTCATGATATCTTATGATTCCCAATTTTACATAAGGTTCCTCTGTGCAGATATAAATATACAACAGAACATACAACACAGCAATTTTCATTAAAGTTGTCAAATGTTTGCCCCGTATCTTAAATTTTAGAAAAAGAAATTTTAGGATTTGTTGTAATAATACAAAAATGGTTTTATCACTTTAGCTTCTATACTGTTAAGAAAGTATCATTAAAATTATCAAGAAGAACGAAAAATCCTGCGTCAATGAAATTATGAAACATTTTTCAACGCATTCGGACTACTATAATAAAATTTCATAGCTTAATAACGTGAAAAACGATGTCTAAGTAATAATTCGTAAAACATATAACATGTTTGAAAACACAATTTCAAGCAAAGTCGAAAAAATAGCTAAAAATGTTGTACATCCCTGTATATGAACGATACATTTATCATATAATTCACAATATTCTAAAATTTAGAACAGTTAGTGAACGCATAGCACAGTTGAAAAGTCCTCTTCAGCAATTTCCGTCAGTAAACGGAAATGTACTTCAGATGTTTTATGCAGCCATGTATATGATTTATAGAATTTATACGCACTAAATAGTATGCAATTTTTATAATTTAAAAAAGTGTTCCACAACTGAAAACGCTCTTCCATCAATTATTGTTTATACAGAGAAAAATATAACTGATTTATTTTGTGTGTCCCTGTACATGAAAGATGAATGGCACATTATATTCCATAGTAAGCATCTTATAGAGCACCTCGCAGATATATATCAATTTAAATACTTTTGAAATTATATAACATGAACAAAATACACCACAAACAATTTTTCTCCATAGACCGTAATGTAACATAATTCTTTCTAGTGTCCCTGTAAATGATCGATAAATGCTATCAATACCGTATTCTATAGCAATCATCTTGTAGTGCACTTCTTTGGTATGTATTTAAATTTCAAAGTGTTTGAAATTATGAAACATTAAAAACCACAGCAAACGATTTTTCTTCATATTCTGTAATGCAATGAAATAATTTTGAAAGTCCCTGTAACGAAATTATGACTGCTACACGCTACATTTTGCAATACCTAACATTCAATAAGGAATATCAATAACATTTTTCAATTTCATGGCAATGCGACTATATTGACACCAAAAATAATTTTGGCCAGCTAGAATCAGTAAATAAAAATCTCTGCCGGCCCGGCCTACAGGCGGAGGTAGATTTTGAAGTTAAGTATACTAATTTCACAAACAAAAACCAAATCATGATTAGAGATAAACCCACTTTAACAATTTTATCTGGCCGCTTTTGACGAGTTTTTATTTCATTTTTATATAATAAGTGGTTTTATCAGACGGTATTAAAAAAAAAAAAACTTTCCATGCTCAACAACTCGAAATTTTCTGGCATAACTCCAGATTCATTTTTAATAAGAAAAATATGAAACTTGTTGACGTGATTTTTGAAGAGATTTATAAGCGACTTGTGTTTTTAATTTTCGTTCAATTAATTAAAACTTGATATATAAACAATTATTTTCTCAGTAAGACAGTATTTTTCGTTTCTAACACAATCGCTTCGGGAAATTCCGTTCAAAATGCCCACTTTGACATCATTTTTTGAAATATTTTCTGCCTCTGTCAAAAAATCGATCATTGCGGTTCATTATATAGTTTTTGAATAAGCAAATCTACCAAATGGATGCGTTTAAGAGCAAAAATGAATTTAAAAATTAGTCAGAAAATAAGCAGTTTGGATTTGAATACTCCCTTAAAACGATGATTTTTCCAACACAATCCGCTTCGGGAAATTCGGTTCAAAAGGCCCACTTTGACAGCATGTTTTAAAATATATTCTGCCTCTATCAAAAAATTGACCATTACGGTGCATTATATAGTTTCTGAGTAAGAAAAGGTACCAATTGGAAGCCTTTGAGAGTAAAAATGAATTGTAAAAGTATTTTTAATTTGTTTTTGCTGTAAGAATTGGTCCTATCCAAAACTTGTCTATATAGAGTTGTAGACAATATTAAGAAGATATATGATAAATTCATGAGGATTTTATATCTTTTGAATTGACGGAGTTATGGATTTTTTTCTTCAAACGCCCTTTTTGTTTTCGTTTTTAATTTTTTTTGCGGTACGAATTGGTCCTATCAAAAACTTGTGAGTATAAAAGTTGTAGATAGTGTTAAGGAGATTCATGATAAAATTAATTGGATTTGATATCTTAGTTATGAATTTTTTTCTCCCAAAAACCCTACTTTTTGCGCCCTTTGAGCCCATTTTTAACTTTATCAAAAATCTGTGATACATGCATTTTTGGCCCTATTTTTAGATGTAATAAAAACTGATTTGATATGTACAAAAATTAAGAAGTTAAGGGGGGAGGGGGTTCGGTTTTTACAAAATCCCTCCCTATTTCCACCCCCTTGGTCCTATTTTGCCCATTAACGAACTTGACCGAGATTTTATGCCCCTTGATTTTATGTATCAGTTTGGAAGAGTTTGGTGCAGAATTGTGGAAGTTATCGTGTCCAGAAGAAAGTGATAAATATACATAGATAGATACATACATAGCAGTGGCGTGGCGTCCGGTCATCGCTGGATGCGGCGATGACCAAGCAATATTTTAAAACTCTTAATAAGCTTTTAAAACTCTACGATCCAGTTTTAGTAGAACATCTGGAGTTCATGTATAAGTGAAGGTTAGATTTAAAGTTTCTTTTTTGAACATTCAACCATTGAATTTTAGAGTTAATAATTTTTCACCACAAACTTAAATAATTGCGATGACCACCGAAAATTTTCACGCCACGCCACTGATACATAGATAGATAGATAGACAGATAGATAGATAGATAGATAATGTTTTTTACTGAGGGTGGTTCTGGGCTCTAGGGGTCATGATCGGTATAGATTTGCAAAAATTTTTCAGAAATTCCAACATAGGAACGACGCCAATAGGTAGTATTTCATACGAAATCTACCTAATACCCACCGTGAGGTGGATATTATAAAACTAAACCCGCTAAAAACACGTACGCCATATTAAAAGTTTTGAAAAGGTAAAACTATAACATTTTTGTATTATATTAAAATTGTTTATAAAGATATTAATAGTAGTATATATACATAGGCAGAGAAAAATAGATATATATGAAGTCGTCCGATATTTCAGGACAGAAAAGTATCAAATAGAACCGTGCGCAGATTGCTAAAATCTTTAGCATATCCTTCAGAGTCGTATATTAGTATGTGTTTTGAAAATGTAAAACTATAAATCCTTGCATTATTTAAAAATTTTTGATAAAGATGTAAATAGTAGTATATGCAGATAGAGAAAAAGATATATATATATATATATATATAATCGTCCGGTATTTCAGGACCAAAAAATATCAAAATCCAGCCATACGCAGATTGTTAAAATCCTTAGTATACCTTTCGGAGTTGTATACTAATGATTAGTATGAGTGGTATACTATTGATATGGTATGATAGATTAAATGATGCACTGGGATGCAAATAGTTTCAATAATTTCAGTAAAAGAATGTTTTATGCGTTCAAACTCATGATAAGTAGTCCGTATGTAATAAGAGTACCCAGAGTGGAAGGAATTGTACTTCCCTCTAATTCTATTATTTCCCAAGCAGAAAGTTGAATTGGATCAATTTCTTTCAGTAATAACAATATTTGAAGTTTTCCAGAAAGTGACTGTCTGTCAAAGTTAAACGAAATCGTTTCATACAGTCTTTCAAATTCAAGTTTAATTTGAAACATTTCTTTTGAAACACGAGCCGCACAGGCTGGAATTACGAAAACATAAGTTGCCACCGGAAGTCTCAAACATATTATTTCCATCATATAGAATACTGATGTTAGATCTTCAGGAACAAACAAAATTCTTGCCAACACGATAAAAGCCTGCCAGAAAGCAACTGTTAAAAGTAGCAAAGATGGAAGAGAAAATATATTATTCAACGAAGTCACGATATCACACAATATCATATAATCTGCGCCGAGATCAGGTTGTAACAACCCGTACTTTTTTGAAACTCTGATCTTCTTGACATGATTTCTGTATCTGCGCAACAATGCAAAGCAACGATAGCATAAACAACAATAAACAAAGGCTACTACGTTATTAAAGAGGGAAGAAACAGAATGCAATAGTAGGGTTTTTGCAAAAACATATAGCTGAGTTTTTATGTTATTTCTTTTACATATTTCCTCACTGTGATAAAAGTAAGTTTTGCAAACCGTATATGCCTCGTCTGTATAAATGAAAAATGTAAACAAAACCGGTAAACTTAGAATTACATTAATTACCAACATGATTTTCAAAAAACAGCGGCTTGGATTACCAGATTTTATGTAATATTTTGATACCTTTTGAAAAAGTTTAATAACTTTTATCAAAGATTTACCTTTGTTATGAATTGAGTGCCATATTAATAGAGAAAGAATATACGCAAAAAAGTAGCGAGAGAAAGCTGTAGGTTGTCATCAGTGAGTTTTAAGTGAAAGATACAAAGTATAACACAATCTATAAACATTATATAAGCAAATAATGGATACGCAAACCTAATGAATTTCATGGACAACGAAGAATTTTCTGGCACGATGACACCAAGCCATTGAAGGTTTTGTACCAAAATTTGAAGACTATCAGTCATAGACATGTTAAGTTTACCTTTTCCTTTACTTAATGTAACTAGTACTCTTTTCGATAAACCGTCTTTTATTTCTTTGTCAAAATATCAAATTTAAGTTACTCTGCTAAAATACTTAAAAGTTGAAGGAAGATAATAGTTTGCAAGTAACACAGTACACTATTAAAGTAACAAAAATTCTATTACTCGGCTCAAATGTTACTCAAAGTAACATCAGAATATCAAATTTAAGTTACTCTTCTAAAATACTTAAAAGTAGATAGAGGATAGTAGTTTACAACAGTAAACACAGTACAACAGTATGGCAACAAAAATTCAAATACTCTTCTCAAATGTAAATCAAAGTAACATCAAAATATCAAATTTAAGTTACGCTGCTAAAATACTTAAAAGTAGGCGAATGATAGTAGTTTGTAATAGTAAACACAGTACGGCAGTACAGCAACAAAAATTCAATTACTCCTCTCAAATGCTGCAAAGAGAAAAATAAAGTTTTAAGACCTTCGCTCATACGTCAAGCATAAAGTGCTCATAATCCTTGGTTATTCCTACCAATAATTAAAAAAATTGCCTTATTTAATCAAAGAATTTCTGCGATTAAATTAGATAAAAATTGCTATTTTAAAAAAAAAAGTGATATAAGATTAAAAATTTTGTCAGGAACACTTGTCGCAAAGGGGTTTACTAGTTAAAAAAGAATGGTGCATTTCATTTGCTTCTCTAAAATGTTAAAAAAATAGGTGGATCATGAAAATTTGATATACCAAATTGATTTAGTTCAATCACTTGAAAGTGATTCAAGATATTAGTTGCTCTGTTGATATTTCTTTTTAATTAGCAAAACAATATTTGTACAGCAACAGAAATTTAGTTAGATACCTAAAGGTTTTCAAGAAAAGAAAAGGATTTAGATTGTAAAATGGTAAAAACAGAATGATGAATTTGAGTAGTTTCTCCAAATTTTCAATAATGAATGAATTCTACAAAGTGGTATAAGCAAGACCACGTATTTCAAACACCTTACTACGATTCTTAAATGTGGATCAAGAGTAAAAACACACAATATTATGGATAAATAATTTCAGTTAAAGATATCTTATTAAATATGTGAAAGGACAACAGTCAAAAGATGAATTCTCTAAAATGTTCTAAACTGGATGTATTCTGTGATTTGGTAATAATAGGGTCATGTATTTTAATCAATCATCAGAGGCAATTGAAAACTGGATAAAAGCTTTTACTTGTCAACAGGAGATATGGAACTGAAGTATAGCAATAAAAAGTCCATTATTTCTTTATGATGCTGCAAAGTTAAATTAAGTGATGGTAGCAGAATTATAAAGTTTAATTGTTCCTGCAAAATACTCAAAAGTGGATGAATTTCATAAGTGGGATGATGCATTTCAAGTAATCCTCGGGAATATTTGAAACTTGTATCAAGACTTTAAGTTACCTACGGGAAACGTGGAATAGAAGCACAGCAATAATGTGTCAATTATTTCTTTAAGATTCTACAAAGTTAAATAAATGGTGGTAGAAGAATTACGAATTTTAACTGCTCCTGTAAAATACTCAAAAGTGGGTGAATTTCATTAGTAGGATGGTGTATTTCAAGCAGTCTTTGGGAATACTTGAAAATTGTACCAAAACTTTTAGTTAGCCACGCGAAATAAAGAATAGGTGTATTGGAACATTATGTCAATGATTTCTTTATGATATTGCAAAGTTAAATCAAATGGTGGTAACAAAACTGCGAGTTTTAACTGTTCCTGTAAAATACTCAAAAGTGAATGAATTTCATAAATAAGATGATGTATTTTAAGCAATTCTCGAGAATATTTGATACTCGTATCAAGACTTTTAGTTATTAGCCACAGTAAATGTGGAATTGAAGTATAGAAATATGTCCATTATTTTGTTATGATACTGCAAAATTAACGGAAATGGTGGTAGCAAAATTGCGAATCTTA
The DNA here is from genome assembly GCA_963932465.1 of Maratus speciosus. Classification (NCBI taxonomy): domain Eukaryota; kingdom Metazoa; phylum Arthropoda; class Arachnida; order Araneae; family Salticidae; genus Maratus; species Maratus speciosus. The sequence continues at coordinate 420,291,515 of OZ010789.1, read as the reverse complement.
ACTTCTCCTCTAAAATGCTAAAAAGTGTATTAATATCATAAGTAGGATGATGTATTTTAAGTATCTTCGGGGATACTTGAAATACTTATCAAGACGTTATCCACAAGAAATATATAATAGAAGCATAGCAATAAAATGTCAATTACTTCTTTAAAATACTACAAAATTAAATCAAACGGCAATATCTGAATGGAGAATTTTAACTGCTCCTCTACAATGCTTAAAAGTGGATGAATTCCCTACATAGCACGACGTATTTTAAGGAATCCTCGGGAGCACTTAAAACGCGCATTAAGGCTTTTCGCTAGCCAAAGGATATATGATGTAAATGCATAGCAATAAAATGTCAATTTCTCCTTTAAGAAATTGTAAAAGATGATAACAGTATGATGATGCGAATCAATCATATTTTCTCCTCTACAGTGCTTAAAAGTGGATGAATTCCATGCGTAGGACGATGCATTTTAAGGAATCCTCGGGCTTTTAGTTAGGCAAAGGAATTATGATATAAATGCATAACAATAAAATGTCAATTACTCCTTTAAGAAGTTGCGAAAGATGATAATATTATTATGATGCGAATCAATCATAATTTCTCCTCTACAATGCTTAAAAGTGGATGAATTCCATGCGTAGGACGATGCATTTTAAGGAATCCTCTGGAACGCTTGAAACACGTATTAAGGCTTTTAGTTAGCCAAAGGATATATGATGTAAATGCATAGCAATAAAATGTCAATTACTCCTTTAAGAAGTTGCGAAAGATGATAACATTATGATGATGCGAATCAATCATAATTTTTCCTCTACAATGCTTAAAAGTGGATGAATTCCATACGTAGGACGATGCATTTTAAGGAATCCTCGGACTTTTAGTTAGCCAAAGGATATATGATGTAAATGCATAGCAATAAAATGTCAATTACTCCTTTAAGAAGTTGCGAAAGATAACATTATGATGACGCGAATCAATCATAATTTTTCCTCTACAATGCTTAAAAGTGGATGAATGCCATGCGCAGGACGATGCATTTTAAGGAATCCTCGGGAACGATTGAAACGCGTATTAAGTCTTTTAGTTATCCATAAAAAATATGATGTAAATGCATAGCAATAAAATGTCAATTAAACCTCTCAGAAGTTGCGAATGATAGTAACATTATGATGATGCAAATGATGATAACATTATTACATTATAAATTACAATTGTTCTTTTAAAAAACCGAAAAGTAGATGAATTCTAAAGTACGAAACAACAGGATGATGTGTATCGATGAGTCTTCTTAGAAACGTAAAATAAGGGATCAAGATTTAGTTATCATTAGAAAATATGGAATAGAAGTATAACAATAAAATGTCCCAAGTCCTGCTGCTAAGATACTGCGACCAGAAATTAAATTATTACAGTGGAACGATGAATTGTAATTGTCCTTTTAAAATTCTCAAAAGTGGTAAAAGTTTTTATATACTTCATGATGAGTGAATAATGTAAATGTTCTTGTTAAGATTTAGCCGCATAATCCTATTCGCTTTGTTTGTGCATCTTTGACGAGTTATACTATTTCGAAATATAATAAGCCTTATTTTACTTTTATACAAAGTGATATTTTTTCGAATACAAAACTTAGTGGTAGTACATGCTACTTTCATGTTCTAAGGGAAAAAAAGAAAAGAAAGAATACTTGGTATGCACTTTTGTTAAATGTAAATTTTATCATATATTCCTTCTTTTCTCTCTTGGTAACATTACTTTTATATAAACATATTAAAACAAACAATTACTTAGTGCAGGAATTATTAGAATGATACAAGTCATCACACAATTTCGTTATCGTAAATAATGGGTATTTTTTCGCCTATCGCTAATGAATTTAAATGTTCTTCAGCATAATTTCATTTTTTTAAAGCAGCTGTAACTTAAAGATGAATTTTAATTATATTAGTATTATTTTCATGAAAAATAAACATGAATTACCGTACCAGGGAAATACAAACATGCCTGACACACGCATACTATAACGCTTATTTGCGATGCAAAAAAAGAATGTTATGTTGTCATGGAAAATTCAAATAATGCAATGATCGATTACATATTTAGAGTTCGTTTAAATAATACAATTGGTGATTTCTGAATAGCAAGCATTTAATGAAAATTATCGGAAAATTTTTTCTCGATAAGCTTAAAAACGCTTTGCACGCACTTTATAAAATATTTATTTCACTGTAGTGCAACCCTGAATCATTAACTGCACGTTCATATGCCTATTGATTACGGTTTTAACTGAAATGAATTTGTTTGGAATTTTTTTCTATTTTGAAAAACATTTTTCCAACAAAGTAGCTTATGCATTTCGTTACTATAGATTGAGTAAACTTTGGTAATTGGGAACGGACGCGTATTTTATTTATGTTTTTATAACCCTACTCTTTTGGCTCAGCACAAATAGAAAAACTTTTAGGTGTAGCTATATTCGTTATCTGTCAGTTCTACATTCTGTATTCATCCGAAACCAAGAGGGTATTATTATATAAAATAAATGGAACACGCATCTACAATCCCCTCTCCTCTTTTACCCTTATCGATACATATATATAAAATTGTAAGTGATTTTCAGGATTTTTTGATTTTCAGAAGAAAAAAAAACATTTATTTAGAAGATTATCCGATTATTTAGTCGTGTTTCGTTTTCATGGGCGGTACAAATCACTCATACATGTGTTAGTGATCGATGAAAATTTCGATTTTCTATGTATTTGGCCATCCCTAGTTTAATCTGTCGAAGCAACGTAAAGATCCAACAGTTATGTTATAAATATGTGGAAAGGGGTTGCGCAAATATGTTATCATTTTTTGGGGGAGGAGGGGGGGTTAATGAAGTATATGATATCGTAAGATATCTCTTGTGTATGTGGAGATTGTGTTTTGATATAGTTACCATCTCTGATCGACCAAAATTTTTCTTTACATTAAAATAATGTGTTATTTTTTAAAATATGTTATCTATTTATTTGAAAATATGAAGTTATTATTAAAACCATTAAATGATTACAAAATTATTTCATTCTAAAATATCCTCTATGGAATATCCTCAATGTTTGGCATTACTATTTTTCTGCCATATGCCCATATAATCCGCTGCGGGAAAAAACCAGGGGGTAAATAATAAATATGTGTGAAATCATACTTGTGTTTACTATAAGAAAAAAAAAAGAAAGAAAAAAGAAATAATGTTGTCCACCTGTTCTGTTGAAAAGAAGTTCTGCTTATCCCCTCCCCGTGCAGGGTGCAAGAGTACATACATTTTAAATAAGAACTATCTTTTTTAAGTGTTATTTGAAATAAAAGTATCCCATATACTATACAGGATGCCCATAATTAAACGACCCGATTTTTAAGTTGTCTTCAGACAAATCTATTGTTCAGAAATTTGTGAAATTTGGTGTCGGGCACAATGAAGGGATGGGAATTTGTTTGAGCGGATAAAAAAATAGTTCAAAATTTCGCCACCAGAGGGTGTTTTTTAATTAATTGCATATTTTGCATACATTTGCGATAGTTAAAAAATTTTATTACAACAAAAAAAGTTCCATAAGACGGCCATCATTTTTGGTTTACAAATTTTTAATTTATGTTAAATTGTTTTTAAAATACGGAACTTCAAACTTGCAACTTTGAACGGCTGCACACGTGCGTTGTGTCACAAGTTTTTTAAATGGCCAGAACTGCCAATTTTTTTTTCTTTTTGTCAAGATACTTTGCATAGCTCTATTTAAATTTGAGTTGAATCAGTGTACAAAATTTTATTAAAATTAGTTTGTATGTCGTCAAGACTTTTTTAAAAATTTTGCTCATTTTGTATTCAAAGACCCAAAAGAAAAAAAAATGTAAAAATAAGAAGAATTTTAAGACATTGATAACGGTATGATTAGAAAAAGGAGGGGCTGGTTGTCAGAGAAGGACAACATATGGTATAGTAAGGAGGAGGAAGGGGATCCAAAATTACCAAAAAGTTGATAATGTCATATTCATATATGTACATCCCAAAAAAGAGAATAGAGAAAATAGTTTTCTCTAGTTGTGTTTTTTGTGTAGTTGAGATTGGGAAGGGTTGACCCATTTTTTACAAAATGATTTTTTATTTTTTAAATATTGAGCCTAAAATAAAGTTTCACATATCATTTTATTTGTTATACAATCAGTTATCAAAATAAAATTGCGACATAAGTGTACTACGTAAGAAACTTGAAAAATCATTGATTTAAACATGAGAAAATAATGGGTTAAGGCTCCCCATCAATGGAGGCTTGACCGACTCTATTTTATATTAAATATTTGTTAGGGGAAATAAAATCAGTTTTTAAAATGGCAAAATAACTTTATGCTACATGGTTTAGTTATTATAAAAAAATATTTCAGAAAATGCCATCTGTAAACAAACCTGCTTAGACGGAATTCAAGGCACAGGAGAAAAATTCCGTTTTAAACACCCATTTCCTGTGACACTCGACCTGGCAATACTAGTTGCCACATAGTTTTGCTTCATCTCACTGTGTTCATCTTGGTGAAATTTGTCTACGTACCTTTTTAAAGTGTTTTGATCAATTTTATGTTCTGCAAAGGAATGAATAACTAACATTTCTTAAGACTGCTGCTTTTATCCTTTTTAGTCTTTTCCATTCTTTCTATTTACCTATTATGGGTGCAATTTAAATTAAATAAAAGTTCCTATCATCTTTCCAATTTATATTTTTATTAAATTTTTTCTGGCTTCTATTGCAATTTTTCACATCTTCATTTAATCAGTTTTGAACAATTTCTTTTACATCACCCCATTTTATTGTAGCTTTACAGAATAAACTTACATTATTTTAGAAATATAACAATTAACCCTTCATTATGTACGATGTGGAATGAAAAGATTTTCATAAACACTTAATTAAGGAGCTTTGATTATCTGGTCAACATTCCCCACATTGATTGGGTCAAGCCTCCCCATATAGCCACTTTTTAAAGTATAGAACATTGTTATGTTTAGCCTAATTTACTGTACAATCTTTATGTCTGGAATGAAAGCTCGACATTTCTGCATTACTTAAAACCTACTTACTTAAATTTTTACGATATATTTTATCTGAGAAAATGTTACAAAATATTTCTAATAAATACAATTTTTAAGCTGAAAACTTTTCACAATTGATTTTTCTCCATTTGTTTTAATTATCTTCATAAAACAAAGACTATTGTTTGAGCATTGTGGTGGCTTTGTTGTAGAGCTGTTGTAGGTTGTTGTAGCTTTTAGTAGTTTAATGCTTAGTTAGCTTTTAGTAGCTTTAGTAGCTTTTACTAGTTTTAGTAGTTTAGTAGTATTTTTGTTAGCTGGTTAGTAGTTGTTGCAGCTTTGGTTGCCACGTATTGGAAAAGCTCTGAAATTCTTTTAGATATGAAAACTGAAGGGTGGGTCAAGCCTCTCCTATAGTTGAGATCTGCAAGAGCCGGTCCGAGGCCGGAAGCCCGACCCCGGCCCAACCCGCGGGCCAGGCTTGGGCGATTTTTATTCACGGCACTCGGGCCTGGTCTCCACTCTTTTCGGGCGGGCCTAACTTATTTTTTCTGTACAGAGCCGAGACTGGATTCATTTCTAATCTTCACGGCACAAAATCTTCAGTCCTAGTTTTGACCCAGCCCGTATGAAAATCATTGTCTCAGCGTGGCCTGATCCATTCAAAGGTCAGTAAAATTAGGCCTGGCCCAAAAAATTTTGAAAAAAATGCATACATTTTGAAATCGCCATTATTCTACACTGAAACATTAAAATTTATTCTGTTTAAAGAATAGTAGATTTCTACGCTTATTAAAATATAGCTAAATTAAGATATAGTAAAGCGTGTGAAAAAGAACCTGCCTATGACGAAACCCTGTTTTAAACTGAAAAACTTGTTGATCCATGCAAAATGAATATACTAATACGTAAGAAAAGAATATATAATACATTTACACTTGCTAAGAAGGAAACTTGTCTATAACGCATTTTTTTCTTTTCTATTCAATTCCGTCTTAGAAGATTTTTCAGTATAGCATTTTTCAGATTTTTAACATTTCAATGCATGGAATATGGATTAACAATATTACTGAGAACTGAAATATTTATAAACAAGAAATAGAGATTCATTAAAAAAATAAATATCGCAGCCTGCGGCACTGTAAAAGTAAAGATTATAAACATGAAAAAAAAGTTCAGATAAATGTTTTTGTCAGAACTCCTCGTACGAGACAATTTTTTTACCTAATCGACATAAAAATCATTGTCTCCTCGAAATCCACTCGGGCCGTGACGGGCTCGGTCCGAGATTTTACCTTTTTTCCGGGTCGGGCCGTACTTTTAAGTTTTTTACCGGGCCGGGCCGAGTTATATTTTTTCTACGTGCCGGGCCGGGCTCGGGCCGAACTTTAAATTTTTGTATCGAACCGGGCCAGGTCGAATTTTCTTTTCTATGAGTCGGTGTGGGCCCGGGCCTAGAAATTTCGGCCCGTGCAGACCTCTGATATAGATAGATAGACAGCTATTTATATATATGTATAAAGTCTTTAACTGGGAGTGATTTTGGGTTCAAGGGGGCCATGATCGGCGTAGATCTGCAAAAGATTTTCAGATATTCCAACATAGGGAAAATGTAATATGTAGTATTTCTTACGAAATCAATCTAAAAAAGAGACGCTGAAGTTTTTCTGAAAAGGCGAAAAAATTCTTCAGGAAAAAACTAATTTTTATTTTATATTGATTAGGAGGAAATAAGAAATTTTCATATCGGAAGTCAAAAAGAGATTATTTATTTTAATATGCGACACTACCCCATATTATCTAAAAATTTATAGACAATAGGGTTGCACAGCATCATACACGATAAAGGATAAAGCTGTTCTTAATCGGCTATATTTAAATATATTTAAAAGTACTTTTCTTAACTTGTGGGGGGAAATGCCTGCACTGCAAATAAAGGCGTCTAAAATTCAGACATATATGTGACTGAAAAAGTAATTCAGACACTTAAGTGTCTGAATATGAAGTTTCAGACACCATAGATGTCTGAAATTAAGACACTTAAGTGTCTTACTATGATCATGGTATAAACACTGTAAACTGAAATGTCTGAAATTCAGACACTTAAGTGTCTGAAAATGGAGTGTTCAATTTTCAGACATTTTAAAGTGTCTTAATTTTTAAGACACGTGTATGCATCTGAATTTAAGACATTTCAAACGTCTGAATCGCATCCATCTTTGGTCAACCTGCATGTTCGGCAATAGGCAACCGTCTTTTTTTTTTTTTTTTTTTTTAAAGCTTTATACGTTGTAAAAAATATCCGTTAAAATATGGAAGTTGTACTGGCTATTCAGCCATTTACGTATTTTAATGTAATTTTTTTCCCCGTAAATTCCAGAAAAATTTCCATTTTTTTGCATATTTCTGTATTTAAAAAGTTCCATTTAAAAGATAATATGTAACTTTTCAAGGATAAACCCATATAATTCATTCCCCACTTTCAAAAACCACGTACATTAGACATGATTTATTTATTTATATTCAAACCAGTTTCGTATCCAAGAGGCGAGCTGCTGTGTAGAAAATGTCAAATTTAAGTACGGAAGTTTCAATAAAAGCTTGTTCTAACCTTAGAATGCGTGTTATTTCGCAGAAACCATGAAATTTTTCATTTTAGCCAAGTTTCCGTTATACAGAGGTTTACTTCAGTTTTATTTACTGTTTATTGAGTTTCATTTAGCAAATAATGTTCTGTAGTCCATTTAAAAAAATACGGTATAACCATGCTGAAAGTGAAATTTTGCCCAGTCCCATACGATTCTGTCTTAAGTTTGATTGCATAATAACTTACCGTTATAAAAACCTGTTTAAAGAGGATAGCTTATAATTCGATAGGTAATTTATTCATCATTTCGACCACAAACAAAAATGAATAAAAATTTATACATTTCCAAAACATTAAATATTCCATGCCAGAAGAATCTTTCTTTGGATTAGAAATTAAACATTCAATTTTAAGATGAATAGTGCCGCCATCTATTGGTGTCAAAATAGTTTATCTGGAAACAATTTTATTCGTTTGCTGGTAAAAAGAAAAGGATTTTCTAATTATGTACTGCATTCTAGAAGTCAACTAATTAAACCCTGTAAACTACTTAATTCGTAACCTCTATAATCTCTATTTAAATTTAAAAAAAATTGTAGTCCACTTTCCTTTTAATAACAGTTCAAAGACCACTATTAAATAAGCTGCAGTTTCATATTTTAAATCAGTACATTACCTCTGATGTTCAACTTATAACCCAATTTACTTAAAACCTTTATTTTATGGCGTGCATCCCTTGGCTTCTGGCGGGGGGAGGTCCTCATTTGCACTCTAACAATTCCTCTGGTAGAAAAGAAAAAACTGAACTTAAAATACCACATATTCAAATTTCTAGAAAGAAAATGTGTAACAGGGATGTGGAGGGTATACGCCGTATTCCTTCTGGATTTTTAAAAAATACTCCGTATACCCTGTTTCTCAAATAAAACTGCAACGAAAACTCGATACATGACTTTAGCCTATACCCTCTGCCTCTAGCGTATACCCTCTAATTTTTTTACGACTACAACACTGTGTGAAAAATGTTTACAATTGTACTAAATTGGAAAAAAAAAAAACTTACTGCTACTTAAGAGGACAGGTAAAGCAAAATTCAACTAAAAAATCGATTTTTACTTTTTTATATCATTAAATAGTTCAAACTTTTATCTTTCCAACGTTGTGTCACACATATTTATATATAAAAGAAATAAGTATTCATTTTTTCTAAAAATACTTCACAGCTTAATGGCCATTTAAATCTGACTTTTTCTTAAAACTTAGATTTTTCATGTTTATGTTCCTTTTTTTCAATATCTATTAAAATTAAAAACTCAGATTTCTATTTAATATTTATATTATGATAAATTGTATATTTTAACACAGGGTATTAATGATTTGTTGAGAATTATTTATTTTTGGCAGTGAAATCTTACCAAAAGTGATAATTTAAAAATGACTTTCAATAAATAATTAATAATTAATTTTGAGTTTAACTTAGAAAGAAAATAGTCAGTTAAAATACGTAAATCGTGTTATTTTAACTACTCTAAAAAATATAGACCTCTGTCTTTCACAATTTCTGAGAAAAAAGTACATAAAGTTGGTGAATTTAACATGGCGGAGATAGGACTTACCCGGTCCCCTTAAAAACATTGCCTTGTGCTTTATAAATACTTTAGTTCAAAGATCGGCCGATGAAAGCGTGGTCGAATGGATAAGGCACTGAAATCCTATACAACAGGACCTCAGATCGAATCCCACCTCGGGTAAGTATTAAAAGTTTACAGTAGAATTGAATACAAATTAGATGTACCGTGATCCTTCGGGAAGGTGGTTGTTGAAATATGGTGGTTAGTCCTTGAAAAATATATTTTATCTTTTTAAATGGAAATTTTTAAATACAGAAATATGCACAAACTAAACGGATTTTTTTTTTTTTTTTTTTTTTTTTTGGAATTTAGATCAGAAAATTTCCATTAATATATGTAAATTATACCGGAGTTTCGAGTGGCTACAATTTCCATATTTTTAGCGATATATATATATATTTTGCAGTGTATAATGCTTACAGAAGAAAAAAAAAAGGTGAAAAAATGTTTGTCAAAGTGGTCAAACATGGATGCAATTCAGACATTTGAAGTGTCTGAAATTCAGACGCATACAAGTATCTTAAAAATTAAGACACTTTAAAACGTCTGAAAATTGAACACTCCGTTTCAGACACTTAAATGTCTGAATTTAAGACATTTCAGTTTACAGTGTGTGATTTATTCACATTAATATCTCCAATTTCACAATGATTGAGTCGCATTACTTTAGAAATAAGTGTGTAGTGGGTCGGTTCTCCAGTTTAGACCCCATTTAAAACAAATAAGTAAAGATTAAAGATACTTCTTTGTATATAGTTAGTCATTTAATTCCATGTTTCCATAATTTTTTGCTCTCCATCTGAACGTATCCCATGGAATCTGGTAACTTTGCATTTTTGTTTACCTCTTGGACGAGAGAGTTATCGATATCATAGTATTATAATAAGGAATAATAAATCGATGATATAAACTGCGTTATTTATTTTCAAATGCCCCTTAAGTAGCCCTTTTTTACTTTTCCTAACTCAAGCCTCTCAAATTTGCGTGATATATGCAATGCACGCATTTTGCCTGGACATTCAATTATGAATTCTTTATTTATACTCTTTTATGCTTTATTCCCATAAGTTTTGAAACACTTTTATTTAGGTAGAATAAAACAAAACAAAAAAATAGTGTCAAAGACAATTTTTTATTTTTCCGCAGTACGCCAATGAATTAATAACACATCATATATGATACGTCACCTTACACTTCAAAGATATTGTACAAGCAGAGATGTAGTGGAGGGTATACGGTGGTACACGCTGTATACCTTCTGGATTTTTTAAGGAACACCGTATACCCTCTGTTTCTCATGAGTGCTACAGCATATACTCTCTAGGGTATATCCTCTGCCTTGAGCGTATATCCTCTGCCTTAGAGCGTATAACCTCTGGTTTTTTTTTTTTACAACACCACTGTGTACAAGCAAAACTAAAGCAATTAAAAATTCTATACTTCTTTAGTTTCCCGTCGACCACTTTCTATATAAAAAAAACTGTTTTCAAACAATGTGATCTAACACCAAGAGTATAAAAGCGTGACGTTTCGTTTCAGTTCAAATACAGAGTTAATAGGTGATGTTACATATTTCATTTTTCTTTATTTTTTCTCGTAAGCCACTTTAATATTTCTAATGAATGGTAATAATGAACTGCTATTTCTCTATTTTCTCTGGCATTTAAAAAATATATAAGTGAAAAAAAACCTCGGATTCATGTTTATATTAAAGATTTTAGATTTACATATAAAAGAGTTTTTGTGTTATCGAATTCATAAAAGGATACCATTTTATGGATATTTTGAATGTTATTGGACCTTATGACCGTTGCACGATTAATGCAATTTTTGATAGTTTTTTGGGCTCATAATTTCAAGCTTTACATAATTTTTATGTGCATTTTGTATATTATATTTGTTATTCATGATTATTGTAAATGTTATGTCTGTTTACATTTTCTGTCTAAATAAAAATATTGTTAAGAATTGAAATGAAATTAAACTAGTAGAACGCGTTGTGCGTAATATCAGTGTAAAATTGTCTGATGATATATTTTATCTTTAAAATATGATGTACGTATGTCAACACTTTCACATGTAGCATTTCGATGCTTTTATAGCTGAGAAAAATACATTCTTTGTGTTTAAGAAAGGATTTTTAATGTCATTTGTAGATGATGTTATTTTTTATTTGATACCCAATATCGTGTAGATGTAACCGGCAAATTACATTAGCGAGAAACTAATGAAATTGTTTAGAATGTGTCCTTTAATAAAAGAAATAATTATCCATAATGTGTGTGTGTGGAGGGGGGGGGGGGTGTTAAGCGAAGTCTAAATAACATGATATATTTTCCGTATAAATTTGTGATCTAGCAGGAGCTAATACGTTTATTTTGGAAGTATTTTCCAAAAGAAAGATTTGCGAATTCGTCCCTAAAATTAAAGATTATAAGATTTTAAATGAGTTAAAAAGAAAGAAAATTCATCTAACTGATGTTTTTCGTAAGGAAACTGAAATTGATCTTTTGATAGGTCAGGTATGATAGAAAAATTATTGACAGTTTTATCAGTTGAATTAAACTGTGATTTCATGACTATTGAAATCAAGCTTAATTGGACGTTAACTTGAAAACAAAATATTCGGCCAGAAAGGTAAAAATTTCGAAAACATTATGAATGCATGTTAGAAACCTTCGTTTAAATGAACTATGGGAATTTAAGACTACCGGAATTTCTAGCCACATTCAGAGTTTTGAAAGGAAGGGAAATTTTGATTTAAGCGATTTTAAAGACAAAATGAAAATTATTCTCGATGAAAGGTATGAAGTAAAGTTTTCATGGAAGGTTCATTCTAAGAAGTTAATTGACAATAAGTATTTATCCCGGAAGAGGTGTGACAAAAGTGATTAATAAATTAAAAGATTTAAAAAAAAGTATTTTGGGAATGGGAAAATTTATATATTACTGACCGCTTACCAGAAAATGAGTTGAGTAATGAATGTCATTATTTATCACATTGGCCTGCCATTAGGTTAAATATGGAAACTACGAAAATACGCTCAGTAATTGACGCAACGGTTTCTGAGAAAGGAAAGCCCTCCATAAATGGATGTTTGTATAAAGACATTAATCTTACAGAATTAATACCTGATATTCTTGATCGTTTCAGAATGTATCCTACAACCCAGCAAAGTAAGAAACAGTGGGCTATCAGCTGGAAAAAAGATGGCAATCAGCACTGCCACCAGCGGTAAAGTGCAATGGTGCCATTACTTAAACCTGTAAAAAAGTGACCGTGCGGAATGCAGCTGGCCCATCAGTGATGGCCAACAGCAGGCCAGCATTGGTATGCCATCAGATTACTTCAATCCGGCACTTTTTCTGCAGTGCTAGCACCTATCCCACTGCTATTCCTCTGCTGGCCCAGCACTTTCCCTTACAAAAAAATCTTATAGAATTCTGTAAAAAAACAAAGTATTATGGCTCTATTTCCTATAATCTAGTTTCACCAAGAGCTATAGAAATATCTGTAGAGGTGTCTGTCTGTAATAGAAATGTCTATTGAAACATTTGAACGTGCAATGGTTTCCATGTGGTCACTCTTCCAAGTACTAACCACGCTCGATGCTGTTTCGTTTTCCTTATCGGACATGAACAAGTACTCTCAGCGTATGCTACGACCGCTCGTAGTTTTCAAGCTCTCATTACACTATTTCAAGTTTGTTTCTTTTGTAATTTACGTTCAAAATCATTAAACTGGTATAGAAATTATTGTATTGTATAGAAATTTTACATATTTTATACGCTTTTTTTTTATTATTGATTCTCAACTGTGTAAATTATGAAAACCGAAATCCTTTGTAACTTAGTAAAACCAGATTTAAGGAGAAAAAAAAAGTGGTTGAAATAAAGAATTTATTTATTTTTTCATTTACTTATTTATTTTGTTGGTGGCAGTGGTGCTATATTATTTATAGTTTTAAAAAAATTTAGCTTCACCGCTTAAATTGTGTTAAAATATTAATTTCAGATTTGTGTTCAAATACTCAATGTCTTCGATATTCGCAACGCCACCTAGAGTTCCCAGCAATAATACTGCAAAAGATCGTGCACTTCTATGTAGTGGTGGACAGCGCATGAGATAAAACGGAAGCCCACCAGAATTTTACCTGATGATTTCCAACAGCAAAGTTGACTGAAGCTATCCAGCAGTGATTATGCAGTGGTAGACCATTAGCCAGCACTTCTCCATCATTGCCAGCACCTATCTTACTGCTGGCCAGCAATTTCCTCTTTGCTGGGAAGTATAATTTCGGATATAGGAAAAGCTTTTTTATGTTATCTGTTATGTCTAATGTAGATATTTTTCTAGAATTCCATTTCCCGTGCAATGATGAGCATGATAGGAGTCATGCCATGATGGGGGCGATGTAGTGAGTTGCTTTCTAAAAGTAGCTTTATTATAAGGAATTTTCCACAGTTTTTCAATCAGCTCACTGAGTTTTCTGAGTTTTCACAATATTTAGAAGTTGCCGTAAATAGCTGACAACCAAATTAGGAAATAAAAATTAAATCTGCTGTTTATCGGCGACGAAGGCTGGAATTTGTACGCCAGTACCACAACTGGACATCCACTGAGTGACGACTGGTGGCTTTTTCAGGTGAATCTCGTTTTATGCTCCATCGGACAGATGGACGTTGCCGTATACGGAGTGAAACGTCTGAAAGCAAATACCCTTCAACAATTGCCGGAAGTTTCCAAGCTGTAGGAGGGAGCATTATGGTCTGGGGAATGTTATAGTGGTATTCTCTGGGTGAGCTCATCATTGTGGAAGGCGCGATTGATCAACACAAGTACGCATCTGTCCTTGCGGACCATGTCCATCCCTACATTCGAATTGTTTTTCCTCAGAATGATGGCATCTACCAGCAGGACAATGCGAGGTGTCATACACCTCGCAATGTACATGCATGGTTCGAAGGGCACCAGGGTGAGTCTACCGTATCCCCCTGGCCAGCGAACTCCCCGGACTTAAACCCAATCGAGAATCTGTGGGAACAACTGGATCGGGTTGTTCGTGCCATGGATCCTCAACCGCGTAACCTAGCGCAGCTGGCCACGGCACCGCAGTCGGCATGGCTCAACACCCATTGAACACCTTCAAGAACATAATTGACTCTCTTCCTGCACGCCTCGCAGCGGTCCTCACTTCGAAAAGTGGTTATTCTGACTTTTGACAGGTGGTCACATTAATGTGACTGGACTGTGTATATTAATGTTTAAATATTCTAATTTTTCATTCCTTTCCCAAATTTAATACTTTATCTTTAACAGAAAAAGCCGTTTCACTACAAATTACTTTTCCTTTCTCTAAATAAATATAATGCAGTTGGCGGATTTTCTATCTGTCAGATTCAACCACAAGAATAAATGAAATATAAGAAACAAAATAAAGTTGTTACGCATTTAAAAATTATTTTCAGTTATACTTCGTTTTTCTGTTTATTTGCAGTTAATTCTCGCTCCACAATTTAATTTAACGATTATGTTCTTATGATTATACGCGGAATGCTATTTCTAACACTTAAATTTTCCACAAGTGCAATAACTGATTCATTTTCGTGGATAAAATAAACATTGCTTCATTCTTGCGTCTGCTCTGAGACAGCAATAATAAGAGGGTCATAATTATTTAAATACAGATTAATTTAGCGAGATTGCGCCCCCCACTTCGATGCTATGTATGTTTAAATTTTCTGATTGACTTTTCATATAACGGATTTTATGTCTTTGTTTTATTTAGCGTTTTCTGGACTCGCCATGGCGGGGTGATATTGAATATTTTGTTTATAGATGTAAATCTGTTTGTCGTCACTTTTTCTGGAGTCTTTTGCTGTAGACTTCTGCCTTGAAAGATGGGTTAAATTTACGTCGCCATCCCACCATAATAAATTTTTATGTTTCCTGCCACCTACAATATACCATTTTACCTGCTAATAAAACATGTTGCAATAAAAATACTTTGTCTTTCACAATATGAAATAGTTTTCTGTGTCAATTCCTCACTCTGGATTACAATTCCTTCTCGGTTACGCGGGAACAACTACACTGCTCAAAAAAATTAAGGGAGCAAGCAAAAAAGTGAAGAGAAGTGCAAGACAGCCATGTATGGGCATAAAATGGATAGTACACGTGTATTAATGCGCAATGCAGTAAAAAGATCCAAAAAGATTGTAAGGGAGCTTTTATTCTTTGAAAAGATGAAAAGAACATGAAAAGACGGTTTAGGGCAACAAGTTGGTTTCATGTAAATGATAAAAAAAAGTATTGTTTAGAAATTATGCAAGATTTTTAATATGGCGTGTGGTCTCCTCGAACAGCTAAGACTGCTACACACCTGTTTTCCATGTTTGCGATGAGGTTATCGGTAAGACATTAGGGAATGCTGTTCCACTACTCAAGAATTGCATTCTCCAAATCCCGGACAGTAAAAAGAGGCCTCGGTCTCGCAGCAATGCGTCGTTTGAGTATGTCCCAAACATGCTGGATCGGATTTAGGTCAGGAGAGCATGCTGGTCATTCCATACGCTGTATTGTTTTAGCTTCAAGCATGTTTTCCACAAGACGAATTGTACGAAGTCTGGCATTATCATGCATAAGAAAAAGAAATCACTAATTGCTGCAACATAAAATACGACATGAGGTCTCAGTATCTCGTCTGTATAACTTCGGACCGTCAAAGTGCCATTCCGAATGATATGCAGGCCCGTACGTCAACCTATGCTGATTCCAGCCAATAGCATCAACCCACCTCTGTAATGTGATCTTTCACGAACGAATGTGGGATTATTTTGAGTGCCTCTTTCTCTCCATGCCAAAACACATCAGATGTCACATCCAGGCAGAATCGGGACTCGTCTGTAAACAGAATTTGACTCCAACAACGTTACCTCCAAACTCGATATTCAGTTCCCCACCTTCTTTGGGCCACACAGTGGCTTGAGGTCAACGAAATACTGACCATTGGCTTACGTGCATAGAGACCACCCTGATGAAGCCTATTTTGGACTGTTTGGCTGGACACCCTTCGTCCTGTGGCCAAGAACAACTGTGATTGCAGCTGAGTAGCATTGCCCGTTCCGTCTCGACGAGCTGTTAACAAGATATATCGGTCATCAGTTTCTGTGTTAGCACATTTTCGACTTTGCACTTGTCGATGACTACCATTTCATGCGTCTTGAAACCAATTCCACAGCCTTTCATGGACACTTCTTGCGACTCCAACAGCGTCCACTACACTTTGTTGTGTTTCCCCAAATTCAACTGTCCCGATAACACGCCAAGCCATGGATTGCGGTAAATCATGTTGTTGTGACATTTTCAAGCTACCTTTTCTCAAAACACAAGCTGGGCAATTGAATTTTACAAATGAGGCAGTGAAACAGATGTTTCTGCAAAATCCCGATTTCCGCACTTATCTCCTTTTTCTAGTTTTTGACGTCATAAACTTTAATTTACATGTGAAGTTTTCTTTATCTGTTTTCTACAACACTTTAAATTATGGATGTTTTATTTTACGTTACTTATCGGTGGAAATATTTGCGTAATTTCGTTAAAACCATATGCTCCCCTAATTGTTTTAAGCAGTGTACTTAAATCTGCAATGTACGTCTGCTTATGATCACCCCCCTTCTCGAACTTCATCATAGTGGGAAACTATTATTCCAAAGAACTATAACGGGTTAAAATCATAAAAGGTAATTTTTTTTTCTAACAAATTATGTCAGTTATTGAAGAAGCTTATCAGCTAAAGAGAAAACTTTCAGATGATGTGTTTTAGATTTGTATTAAAAAAAGTCTGACTTTTTCAACTAGCTATAGAGCTAATTGAATACTTTTGATAAAATAACCATCAGATTCATTTAGTCATTGAAAAACTTAACGCCATAATATGTTGCCTATATAATTACTTCCAGCATTTTTTTGAAAAAAAAAAGTAAAGAAAAACTTATTCAGGACAAATTTACAAAAAAAAAAAAAAAAAGAGAAAAAAGAAAAAGAAGAAAGAAAGAAAGAAAAAAAAGAAGAGAAAAAAGTCATTAGTTCTCTATCATAGTCCTCTCCGTCTTGCAACATAAATTTTAAATCTAGTGATGCAAGGATTTACAGTTGGTCAAAAAAACAAAGAAACATTTTAAAGTACAAATTGTCAAAGAAAGAAAAACAGAAATAACCATTCGGCTAGTAATTATGACTTTTTCAATATATGTTTACACAAAAATACAGTTAAGGGTCATCTTGAAACGGTACCAAACTCTGACATTTTCAGCACGAGCACCTAATTTTGATATCATATTTGTCTTTGTTTGTAAATTTTTCCTTTGAGTATCAAATGGGAAATCATTCGGTCAAATAGCTTATGAATTATGAAGGATTAAAATTTCAAATTCCTAATATTGAATTGGTTTGTAATTGTTACAAAACAGATTACTATACAAGGAGTTTTTTTTTAAGCATATCTCAAGAACAAGTTGGCTGATGTAATTTAATACTATCATAATGGAAGCTTATGTAATAGAAATCGATTTCTGTTAAAAAAAATTTCATAAGTTACATTTCGTTTTTTTCAAAAATTAATAACAAATATAGATTTTTTGGGAAAAATATGAATTAGAGCTTATGAATCTTTTCAACAAAAATAGATTTCTAAAGGCATCAAATGTGTGAATTATCAAATTATAGCTTATTCTGCAAAGTAGTTCTCGAATAATGCTTAAAATTGCTATGGTTAAAAATAAATTTAACCTTAGAAATTCAAAACTTTAAATCTTCATAATCAAAGCCAAATATGCTGTCAAAAGAAAGTATTTGTATTCAAAATTTTAGAGTTTGGTACAATTTTAGTATGAAGACGAGCTCTAAGGCTTTTTTATGCAAAATGAAAGCATAAGGTAAAGCCAAGAGAGATCGCGCATACAGAGTTTCTACGGGAAGGAGTAGAGTGCGCGCGCAGCGACTCCAGGTACTTGTACAGCAGCATTAGTGCAGTGTCTACATGAATGTGCACATTGATTGTTCCGAGCATCTTGGATAAAGCATTGCTATTTTGTTTTGTTTTTCCAAAGTAAGAACTATGATTTTCATAACTGTTCATCAGAATTTTTATAGAATGTCAGCAGTGCAAAATATTTTGAACTTAAACGATTTCTTATAAACTACTAACCTATTCTAAGGATGCAAACATCAAAAATTCATTTTAGAAGTGGCCACGTTTAAATAAAAGGCCTCTCCTACCAAAATAGGAGAGTTTGCGCATCTGCTACTTAGGAGAGATGGCGCATTTCGCATAAGTTTCAGTGCTAGGAGAGATTGGGCAGCTTATTGGTAAATTTGCATGAATTGCAAATTATGTGTAAAACATATGGATGAATCAATTTTGGAATAATTTTGTAAAAGCGCATAATTATCGAAACTAAATTTGGCAACAAATTACTTTGCAAAAAAATAATTTTGCAGATAAAAATTTTGTTAATAAATTAATAATACAGTTGTTATCAAATTAATTTTATGTAGTTATATTTGTTAATTAATTACTTATTATATATATATATATATTTATGATCAATTTTGTTAACTAAAATTTTTTTCTAATAAAACCTACAATGTTTTGGAAAAGCTTTCACCCATTCCAAGTAGTTTAATGCCATCGAAATAAAAAAGGAAACAGAGTGCAACTAATGTTACTGATCTGCAAAATATACATAAAAAAACTTAGGAAGGATGCAGCTACAAAAACAAAAAAAAGGGGGGGGGAAGCTGAAGATAAGATGCTTCCAGAAAAAGTGGGGAAAAAACTGACGAAAAAAAACGAAGGTCAATGAGGATGAGTGCATTGAATGTCTGGAACTATACCAGGAGACAACTTCGGCCAGTGACTGGATTCAATGTATTGCTTGTTGCATGTGATTGCACGAAAGATGCTCGATTTACAGCAATAAGTGCCTCGATTGTGGACGACGACAACTTCGATTAGCAAACAAAATACTATGAAATTGTGGAAATGAAAATGAAGTAACTTTCAAGTTAAGCATGTTATCAAGTAGATTAATGTTATTTTGTAATCTCAGTAGGGCTTGCTTTTACTGATATTTCAATCTTTTTCTTAAAGTAAAATTCTTTAACTGTTGTTAAAATTCTTTCTTTTTTTATTATTTAAACATTTGGTTGAAATATTTACTCCTAATACAAAAATATTTACTCACAAAAACCATACAACAATGTCGATTAAGTGTAATTATTATTGTTAACAATTTAATTATAGTTATTATTAATAACAATTTCTTCTACCTATGTGCGCAATCTCTACTACCCATGTGCGCAATCTCTACTACCCATGTGCGCAATCTCTCCTACCCTGTAAGGAGAGATTGCGCAATATAGTTTTCTTGGTTTTATTACTGCTGTTCTATTAAATTATAGTATAACAACCAAATGACAATGGAAATGCATAAAAAACAAATTAAGTCAAAATTATTCATGCATAGTTTAGCAAAAAATTATTATTTAGATTTTTTATTATTACTCTTTTGAAATGTGCGCAGACTCTCCTAGCTTTACCTTACACAATTTCCAGATGAATGGCCGTTTTAGTTACTTTTGGGAAAAATTTGGTGATTAAAATGCACGGTGTGTTCATTTTTTGCTTTGGCCGACTGCACCTTAAAACCATCAGATATATATGATATTTCTTTATGAAATTGGTCATCATATGAAATTAAGTAGCCCTTATCTTAAGACGTATATTAGTTATTTGCAGAAAACCTATCCTAGGAGGAATAATCTTATGAGAAGGATTAGAAAATATGATTCCTTTATTGGAGTAACATACGCAGTATTAAGAGTAATTTGCATTTTTCAATTGGCTTGATTTTTTTTATATTGAAGTAGGTGATAGTTAATGAATATTATGTAATTCTGAAGCCTTGAAAAAAATTTCACTTCCTTGTAGAAAATGTCAAAGTTCAAGGTCGTGAATACCATATTTCATGAAAACTTAAATTCGAGTTTGTTTGTAGTACTATACCTTTGGAAAGCAACAGTATGCCGAAATTGTGTTTTCAGACAATGTTAGTATAACACTGCCTTCTTAATAAACTTAACTTGTTTCTACGCGGTATTGCTGCTTTCCATAGTTATGTTGTCACAAAATGCAATCAAAATGACGTTTTTGTCTGTTTTCTGCACTTATTATCTTGTTTAAGCAATAGTACCCCAAAATTTTTCTTGTAAAATATGAAAGTTTATATTAGGACAAGCTAAGTAATACAGAATTTTATTATTGATGCTATTAGCAGATATAATCTGTTAAATATTAAAGAGTTTCAAAATCTGCAACTTTTGAATTAGGCCTATCTCAAAAAAGCATCAGAGCAGAATAAAACAACATATATCATGTAGTGGATGAATATGTGAACTAACCCATGTAGAACAAAAAAAAGTCGGGTCTCATGCTATTTTTAGAAGAAAAAATAATGACAAAAGTTACACAAAGGCAATGCCAATGATAGGACTTTTCACCTATCAGAAAATGGAACATCCCATTTCTTTTTTCCCCTCTCAATATTTCTACCCTATGAGAAAATGGAACATCCCTTTTCTCTTTCTCCCTTCTTTGTTCTGAATTGAATTGTCCATGTTCTGGCGGGTTGATATGGCAAATAAAATTGTTGACCCTTGTGACTTAAAGTAAATTTCTTCCAAAATACAGAAAACACTTTAATACCTAAAACTAGGTTTCAAGTTGCACTTTAGCGTCTGTTGTCAGGAAATATCATCACATTGCTCTTTGTTGGTATTGAGTGATCCGAATGATGTTAATTTTCATCAGGTTTGTGAAAATTCCAACATCCATATTTCAATCTACCCAGAATGTATATACAGTGGTGGCCAAAATTGTGGACATATTTTGAAATTTTCATGTTTTATAAGTTTGTGCGCTTGTAGAATATAATAAATTTCACTTAAGTACAAATGTTTATGTATCAAATTCAAGAAAATTTAATGTAGAATTAAAAAAAAAACAATTAAAACATCTACTTTACAAAAAAAGTTACGCTTACAAAAAACAAGATCTATCTTAGATTTCATTGTATTTTAAAGTTACACTTACACATTCAATATTTAGTAGGATAGCCCTTTTTTTTATTACAACTTCACAGCGTCTTTTCATTGAGGGAACTAGTGTTTGCAGTTCATCCTTTTTAATCACATGATGCCAAGAATCAATTATAGCTTCAATAAATTGCGTTTTATTAGATATACGCTTTTTTTGTAAAAGAATTTTCAAACGTCGCCACAAATTTTCTATAGTATTAGATCAGGGCTGTTTCCTCGCCAGGGTAATAATTGTATGCTTAGTTTTTTTAAACCATTCTTTGCATATTTTTGCCGTATGGCATGGAGTTGAATTCAGCTGAAAGATAAATGGTATTGGGAAAGAGATTCATCATGGAAGGTATCAATTTTGGTTCCAGGATAGTTTCGATGTAGTTTTTTGCATTCAGAATGCTATCAATCACTTGAATGCGGCCCACACCATCTGCAGACATATAGGCCCAAATCATGACATTTGTTGGGTTCTTTGTAGTTGCTTCAATGCAATCTGGATGCAGCTTTTCCCCTACTCTACGTTTCACATATTTTCGCAAATCACTACCAAAGAGCGATATTTTACTCTTATCGCTCCATATTATTTGCTTCCACTGATTGTCTGACCAATTAATGTGTTCTTTTGTTCACTGAACTCGTTTCTTGCGTTTCTGAAGACTTAAAAATGACTTTTTTCTCGGAATTTAACCTTTCAGTCCAAAACCTGCTAACCTTCTCCTTATTGTTCTTGAACTAACTGAAATACCCATTGCTTTCATTTCACATCTAACAGCATCTGATGAAATTCTTCTATCTTTGAGGCGTATCCTTTTTATTTTTCTATCGTCAGAAGCACTTGTGCATTTTGTTCGGCCTAGTCTTGCCTTATTTATCACTGATTTGGTTTCTGCATAACGTAAGCACAACTTTCGTACGACAGATAAAGTGACTGATCCACCAACCTGTCTTGAAATTTCAGTATAAGAGAGACCATTTTCTCTCAGTATGACAATTCTGCTTCTTTTTGTAGGTGTCCAATCAGTTTTTGTTGTTCATGACATTCTTTTAACGTATTTGCATTAAGAAAAAATGAAATATTAAAAAAAACATTATTCTGTTTAGTTACACTAGTATTCACCCTTATGCAAAATTCATTCCAGAAAAATACCGCTTTTACAAATCAAAAATACTACAGTTTAGTTATTGACATTTGATTGGTTCTCAGAACAGTAATTGTGATTGGCTAGGAAGCTTTTATTACAATACACTTCATCATTCATGGCTAATTGTGTTTGTATTTTAGACTTAAGTAAGTGTAACTTTTTTTGTAACGCAGATATTTTAATTCTGTTTTTTTATTAAATTCTGCATTAAATGTCCTTGAATTTGATATATAAACATTTGTATTTAAGTGAAAATTAATATATTCTATAAGCACATAGATATTTGCAGTCAGTGAACTCTCTTTCGAAACTGCATTATGGATAAAAGATTGAGTCCAAAAGATTATCCCAGTAAAATTTCGAAAATCTCAGAAGGAAAACGGATGGCAGAAAAGGGATGAGCCTAGATGTCGATATACTGCGTTTTAAAATTGGTGATGATTTAGAGAGGCAAGTGCATTTCTGGAGCGTAGTGATCAAAGACTGGAACTTACATTATGTGTTCTTTAGCATGTAGAAAACCAGGTGAAGGTGGATTTTCCAACTATTCGTCAAATTTGTATGAAGTCGGATAATGCGGGTTTCTACAGTTTAAACGGGCATATATAGAAATTATAATACTACAAAAGTATAAATTAAAATGAATGCGGCGTATTACAATGAGCCTCAACATAGAAAGGATCAGTGAGATCGAGAAGCTGCAAATGCACAGCACTGTTGTATAGCCTACTTAAATTCTGGTAAGTATATCTTTAATGCATAAGAGCTAAAGGAAAGCTTACTGTACAAGGGAGGTATCCGAAACTCAATGTGTCTGTGATTGAAATCAGTAATTCAAGAAGCCAGTATAAATATCAGAAAATTGAGAATATTAGTGCACATCATTCAGCAGAAGCTACACAGATTGGATTAAAAGAGTGGCAGTACTTCGGTATTGGCCCTGGGGAAAATATTGCCTTAATTGAAGGAGCAGTATTTTCTTCTGGTCATAATGTGGTCAGTAAATTTTCTGTATCAAATAATACCGAAGATCAGCATGTTCATGAAGCTAACGAAGATGATAAAGAAGAAAAAGCAGAAAATTCTGTACAGAAAGTATCAAGAACCATTTTACAGTGCAATGGAAGTCAATACGGTGTCACAGACTAGGTTACAGTTTTATTCAATAACATGTTGTATCCCGCAGAAATCAGTGAAATTGAGAACAATGAAATGAAGGTGAAGTGTATGAAGACGCATAGAAAAAATACCTTTACACTCTCTGAAAAAGATCATTACTGGTATTAGGATGAAGAAACCTTGTGCAAAATATGTGCCCCAGTTCCATTGAATGCATGCTTTTTTGGTCTATCTAAAACAAATTTTAAAACTGTCTGCAAATTTTTTGAAGAAATAAACAAGTAATAGGTGTTCTGATTTATAATCTCTTTTTTTATTATTATTTTTACTTAGTTTTGATATGTAAATTTTAGCAACAGTTTTCCCACGTACCAATTTACGAAAATACATTGTTCGAAAATTTATGTTTTTGTCTTTTTTTTCTGAAAATGGCATGAGACCCCACTTTTTTTCTTTTCTATGTACTAGTACATATATTCAACTACTACATGATATATTTTGTTTTGTTCTGCTTTTTCGAGATAGGTTTAATTATAAAGCTGCAGATTTTACAACTTTTGAATATTTAACAAAGGATATCTGCCATAGGCATCAATATCCCAATTAATTTCTATATTATTTAACTTTCCCGAATTGTAAACTTTCGTGTTCAATAAGAAAATTTTTGGGGTATTGTTACAAGATAATAAGTGCAGAAAATAGGCAAAAACATCATTTTGCTTGTATTTGTGAACAACATTACAATGGAAAGTTACAATGCCCCATAGAAAAAAGTTAGGTTTATTAAGCAGGCAGTGTTATACTAGCAGTTTATGAAAAAAAAAATTGGGCTGTTGTTGCTTTCGAAAGAAATAACTCTCCGAACATACTCGCATTTCACATTTGGAAAATAGTATTCATGACCTTGAACTTTGACATTTTCTACAGGGAAGGGGAATTTTTTCAGGGCTTCAAAGTCGCACAATATTCATTAACAGTCACATACGTCAACATAAAAAAAATCAAGCCAATCAAAAAATACAACTATCAAAATATCACATTTTGTCTGAATTTCAAAATAATGGCTCTTAATACATTAGCTGAAGTGGTAATTTGCACATATTAACTGTACCTGTTGCACAGATTTAATTAAAATGACCTTTTTAATAAAATTCTTCTCAATAAATACATTAGCTTTTTTCATTATTCATTACAATTTAACAAGACATTTTAATTTAATATTTAAATGCAAAATGTAAAATGTTGAGTTTCTTTCAAATTTAAGAGTTGTAAGAAACTTAAATTTCTAATTTTTTCTTTCGTTTTCAGTAATCCATCATAACTAATAGGTTTTAATATAAGTTTTCCTTACAGCTACATTTAATCGAAGAATAAATGCCCTGGTAAATAAACAAAATAGGCATTTACCATTACAAAAAAATACCCGGATATTTTACATAACTGGCCCGGGAAAGGCTGAGCGGATCAGCTAGTTGTAAATGAATGTTATCTCCACAAATTGCCACCATTGTTGATAGGCAAAATTAAGACTTATTTCAGTTCAAAAGCCGCGCTTTTAATTTATTGTTCGGTTTTTGTGAATTTACGCTTATAATTAAACTTAAACCAATGCGATGCATTTGTTCAAAAATTGGATTACACATACACAATGATTAGATTTCACTGAAACTGATTTTGATTTTCTTATAATTTTGAGGGAAATAGGCCGTATTTAGTTATTATCAAATTAACACAGTTTTTTGGTAATATAAATAAATTTTCGGTTAATGTGATTATTTATAATTCATAACTATTTCAAAAATACTGTAAGTCAAAGAAAAATTGCCGAACTCCGTTAATGCGAGAAGTAACGGATTTATGAGATCCCCTGGTATTAACCATTACTCGTAATATCGGTAAAGGTAAAATTAAATCTGAAACACACACACTTAATAAAACTAATTACTACTATTAATTATTATTGTTATCTCAATGCTAAAGCTAACTTAATATCATAATGTTAACATATTCAATCTTACTTTTATGGGTTTCATTTTCTTTTGTGGGTTTTTCTTTTGATAAAATCGCAGTAATGAAGTTAAAGCCTATAAAGAACTAGTATTAACAAAGAACATACATTGAAAAAAATTTCTGCCACTGGCATCTATAAAATAAATTTGCCTCTAAAAAAATAGTTCCATGGCATCCTTATAAATTCTAGTTATCTTTGCTAGAGAGTTCTAGTTATCCCTATTAAAATTCAAGGGCGTTTTCCTATATTATCGCGGTCAAACTTATTTAAAAATCTCTGCAAATAAATGTGAACACAAGAAGTGAGTTTTAGTAAGTATAATCCTAGTTTATCAATTAATTCTAGAAATCAAGTGATAATTTTTCGCAATTCAAAAGATTCATAATATAATATATCGTTTTATCACATAGAAAACTATAGACTAGAAATTCTCGATCATTTCGTCTGTTCAGTTTATTTGTTTACATTATTCGTATAACTCGGAAATTTATATTTCTAGTTTAGGGATTTAGAAAATGATAACTATTTGTTCTAGATGATTTTTTCTTTCAGTGTCAACGACGTACAATAATGCCTTCCACTCATCACTGCCATTCTTACTTATCACTGCCACTCATACTCATCATTGCTACTCATACTCATCATTGCTACTCATACTCATCACTGCAACTCATACTCAGCACTTCCACTCATCACTACAACCCATACTAAGCACTGCCACTCATCACTTCCCGTATTGACTAACATTACAATAGAAAGTGCAATTTTCGAGTTATTGGTATTAAATATCCTTTTTATTTTATCAATGGAATAAGAGACATGAAAAGGCTAGATAATATTTCCCATAATCCAGATTTAAAGAAAGAAGCAAATAAAAGTTATCTTCTGCGCTCCTTCCTTTACATGGCTGTGTTGTAAATCTTACAAAGGAGCAATATTTGAAACATCCTTATATCTCCCTTCTTTCTTTCGTCCTTCCAACACCTCAGGACATTTTTATGGATCTTTTTTTCTGGTGGGATATCCCTTGAAGAGTGAAATTAAAACTGTCTTTAAAACTGATAAATTACTGATAAATCACTTTGAAATGAACTGGAGTTCTGCTCATATTAGCAAAAACCCTGCTTTTAAAGTTCGTAAATAGAGGGAAAATTTTAATATTGTTTAAATGAACTATTCTTAATGTGCAACTTGCTCGCTATAACAGTGCCCATTTTAGGCGAGTTAGATTGTATATTAAGTACATGTAATTAATTTTAGCAAGATTAAGTTATTTTAATTTGCGAATTTTCAACAAGAAATAAACTGTAAATGCGTAACTGTAATTATGTACTTATGCTTTAACAGAATAATTATGAGTATAAAAATAAAAATAGAATTTACCTCAATATTAATCACTAAATTAAAATATTCATTAGATTATATATATTTTTAAAAAATAAGCCGCCTGCGAAAGTAAAAGTAACTAATGTTTTGTCGAAGGGCCGTTGTTTGTTATTTTAAAAAATATCTCACATTTACGGGGGGAAAAAATATTATTTCGTAATATCCTTTCTAAACATGCGCAAAATTCGATATATTTCTGTAAACAAGTATCTACGAAATAGTTAAATGAGATTACGATTGATTTTTACTAGGAAATATCATTTTTCAATATTTCTACTCAATGACATTCAATTTATATTTCTATAAATTACTGTACATTATTTATTAGCTCGATAAAAAAAGTAAGCAGATCGTTTTATAATTTAAATATTGACATGCACTTTGCTTTGCTCCTAACTTGGGAAAGAAAAGGTGTTTTTTTCGCGTTCTTTCATTTATGTATATGCTGTAGACATGTTTTGTAGTACCGGTCATTTTTCTATTAATTTTAGCTTTTTTCTCATCAGACAATGATACTTTAAAATATTTTAGAAATCATATATACAGTGCTTTTCCAAGATCTCAAATTGATTTTGCATGAAAATCAAAATTCAAAAGCAGGAAGATTCTTTCTTCAATATGTATTTTTTCGAAGATTTTACTCCACTTATTGATGATAGAACTTCTTGATTCATTCATATAAATCATATTTTAGTTTCTGCTGGATCCCTTGGTTATGTTTATATGAAATTCTTTAATGTCATTAAAATAATGGGGATCAGAAAGTTGCCTATGAATATCAGATTTGAAAAAGACGGAAGATGATGATATTCATATTTTTCATTGATACAAAGCAGTTCTCAAAACTTTAAAATAATTGTGATAATTGTGAATATAATTTTGAATAATTGTGAATATAATTAAGATAATAAGTAACTTCAATTTTCTTTCAACAACAAGTAAAAGAAAAAGAAAAAGGATACAACAAGAGAAAATAAAATTATTGTCGATTTCCAATTTTGCAACATCCGTATAATTTAATAGTTTTGAAAACATTGTTTTCCAATATTTAGACGATAATCCAGTGTTAAGATGCATCGTTCCCTTAAAAAAGATGTGATAAACAATTCAAATGATATACTCTTTGTTATTTTAAATAAAAATAAAAACAAAATACGACAAAACAAATCCAAAACACGTGACAGTCTGGAAATCTTGTTTCGGATTCTTATTTGGCTAGGTATGACTGAAGATGGGGGTTCTGGATCTTCAATTTTTATAAAAAAAACTTTACGATTTACTTATCCACTTTTGGCTCATCTAATTACATTAGACATTGCTTTTATTTGTATAATTCACATAAAATACACCGATATAAATCCACAAGTTATTGCAGCATATATATTTGTTACTGGACTTGTGTTGCTAGTGTGGTATTCAATGCATAGAAAAGGTAAAGCATTGAAAAATTTATTTCGAACATTAAAAAAGATGTCGGAAAATCAAAAGGTGTCTAATAAACCAAGATCATCTTTGTTAGTTATTCTACTTATATTAAATATTCTATTACTTTTTTTGTATTCTAGCTCTTTTATCTTACTCCCAACAGAAATTGATTATATGTGCAAATTCTATTTTTATAACATAAAAGAAATGTGCTCACAAACCGTCCCTAACCAAATTTATTTATTTCTAAAATCATTTTTTGCGCGCATGCCTGCATTTTCCAATAACGTTATAACTTTCGTGTACTGTTGTCTATGTTTTCGATGTACAGCGTTGCTGCGTAATTTTAGAGAACGTATACAAAAAATTGATTTTTCAAAAGAGGACGTTCTATTTCTGCGTAATCTTGTTTTACAATATCAGAATTTACACGAAGCTGTTATTTACTTACAAAATATATTTGCTTTACCTTCTCTACTGGTATTTACTGTTTCTTTTATTGAAGCTTTTATTCTATTAGCAAGATTCCTCTTATATTTCGATGAAGAAGTGACACTTTTCTACGTGATAGAACATTTATGTGTGAATATTCCTTCCGCATCTTTAATTTTCGTTCTGCCAGCTTACGCAGCGCAAGTATCAAGAGAAATGACCGAAAATAGGGCAACATTTCATAGAGTATACGAACATATTATTTTTCATACTCTCGATAGCACAAGCGAGGAGAATTTACGTGTCTTGTCTATTTTGAAACGAATTAAGCCTGTACAGCTCTCTGGATGGAATATGGTTGAATTTACTGGTGGCACAATACCTGCTGCATTGGGTACACTTATTACGTACGGATTACTTATTTTAAGTTTGAACTCTTAACGAAATCCCACCTGTTCAACCTGTTAAAATACTAGTTGCTATTACTTATTTTAAGAGTTACTGTTGAAACATTAAAAAAAAAACAACGTTGAATATTAAGGTCGCTAGTCACTCAGTTTCCGAATTCTCCTCGGTAATGTTAAGTCTATGGGTGATTGAAGCATTTTTATATTCAAAATATCTCCTCAGGAAATTACTATTTTGACTCCTTCTTTCAGTGTTCTCTTCTTAAAGGATGTCACATTTTACTTAGTTCTCAAAACATTTGTAACATCTATAATCTATACTTATTTAATATTTTATGTTTTAAAAACTGACGAACTGGGAGCAAAATTTTAACACTTCATATAAAATTAAGCGTAGATTTTAGAAATATTTTGAAAACTAAGAAAAAAAGAGACAGAAGAGTACGCAGAAAAAAGAAGTTAAAAATATTAATTTTCTAAGGAGATATTTTAATATTTCAAATGAAAATCAAATTTCAAATTACTTTTGCTTAAAAGGCGCAAAGGCTAATCTAGTGAAAAAGATTCCATGCCGGGAATCGAACCCGGGCCATCAGTATAGCGCACTGACGTTCTACCGAATAAACCACATGGAACTATACCCAACCTGGAACTTCTCACTATTATACATAATATTGATATGGTATAATAGTGAGAAGTTCCAGGTTGGGTATCGTTCCATGTGGTTTATTCGGTAGAACGTCAGTGCGCTATACTGATGGCCCGGGTTCGATTCCCGGCATGGAATCTTTTTCACTAGATTAGCCTTTGCGCCTTTTAAGCAAAAGTAATTTGATTTCCATTTGAAATATTGTATGCAAGGCGAATGTTTCTCTCTGAGAAAAAAAGGGAAAAAATCCTAATATTAAAATAGATATTTTAATTTTAGGAATGCATCGAACGCCCATAGACATAACATTACTGAGGAGAATTCGGAAGCTGAGTGACGAGCAGCCTTAACCCGTTAAGGTATGGCCTACTATTAATAGTACATGTAGTTTCATTGATTGTTATTTTGTTTTAACAATTACTGTTGTTACTATCTACAAATAATAGTGGTAGTTTATGTTTCATTTCTTATTATGACTTAATTTATATTTTGATATTTAGTAGTAGTAATAATAATAATGTTAAAAGTTTGCTATCTTATGCTCTTGAAATCCAAATGTATTAACTCTAGCATTAATCATTCAGTAAACTATATATATATATGTTTGTTTGTTGTCCCTCCCCTTAAAACTATTGTCTTTTACTCTTACTCCTTTTTTTAAACCTCTTGTATATTTCAGATATAGCCTTTAATTTAAGTCATTTCTTGATTTCTTCAATTGATTTCACTCTTTTCTATGGGTATAGATGGCAGCACTAAACATTTTTGTTAAAATCTAGTTACAATATAGTTTTCCTATTTCACACCAGATAGCAGCAATGTTTTGGTTTTCAGTGACTAACTACTGGCCACTGTTTTAATAATCTTAAATCTGATTGCATCCTCACATGTTACAATAATGTGAGTCAACTTTCTGAAGTTTTGGACTCTTGTCTATAATTGAGGTATTGTGCTCTAATCATTTTTCAATTTTTTACATCTTGTGTGAAGTGTCTCTTTCTTTAGATCTCTTAGTTTTTTATCATTTATTTTGTTTTATGATGCACTACTAGGAGCTAAATTTTGTCATTTTAGGATCAATGCTGACAAAATTGGATGAAATAACGCATCTTCACTATGAATTAAACCTCCAAGCTCATCTGATGAATCTGTGGGTTATTCATAGTTTCTTATTTTGCATACTGGTTCCCTATGTTCATATCTTGTTCAACCTTAGAATTTTACCAATTGTTCATATATTTTTGATTTCATCTTTATTATATATATATATATATATATATGTGTGTGTGTGTGTGTGTGTGTGTATATATATATAACCATTATATATTACAAATCATCATCTATTTCCAATTACTAAAATTAAATTAATAAATTAATAAATTTTGCATCAATTCGTAACACTGACATTATACAAAATAAAGATGGAACCATTAACTTGTAATACAAAATCAAGCACAGTACCACTATTTCACTAGCACATTGCGGACGATTGATCCATATAAAACATATAAATAACTACCAAATTTAGATACAATAACCCATTAAAGACAACAGATATAAATAACCAGCGAAATATTGTTGGCCCATTAAAAGACGTATCGTAAACAAATAATAGATCAAATGGATGGAGGTAGCGGGAAGCTTATATAGCATTTATATATATATATATATATATATATATATATATCATAAATTACTAGGCATAAAAATTAACAACCTAAATTATCCTTATATAGTCATGATTCCAAAGTTTCACAAAAATCCTCTTAATTTCCGTACAGTCAGTGTATGATGTAATACATATAATACTCGTGCTAATACGTTATTTTTAAATATTCTTACACAAATTTATGAGTTATCAGTCCAAAAAGACAATACTCGTTGTATTAAAAAATTTTTGAATTGGTGGATAAAATAAAGTCATTAACTAACGTCAAAAATATTATTACTTTAGATTTCAAAGACCTATTTAATAATATCATTCTAAAATACTTACAATCTACTATTAATGCATTATTTATAGAATATTTCCCTTTATTAAATTTACCTGAAGATACTGATACTGACTACTTCAAATCATTGACTAATTTTCTACTATTTCATAATTTTACCTTCCAAGTTTTTTTTTTTTTTTTTTTTTTTTTTTTTTTTTTTTTTTTTTATTCAGATACAGGTTGTATCATCAAGCATGTTATCAGATTTATATCTTTATTTTTATTAAATAAAATTTATTAGCACTAATATATTGCTTTGCAGATACATAGATGATATAATTATTCTTTCTGTTAATGATAATAGGGTAACTCTAGGATAGATGGCCATAGTTTTTAAAGATTGAAATAAAAATTCTCATAATGCAATTACAAGAAATATTTATGCATATTTAAAATTCTTATACATATGCTCATGATACTGAGGGCAAAAAAGTGTTAAATATTGAGAACAAAAAGTGAGAAACAAAAGTTAAATTAAAATGGCAAATGGCCATCCCTGCTTCAAGCCGAGGAGAGATGACCATCCGAAACAAGAAAGAAAAAATAAAGTTAAATAGCAAAAAAAAAAAAAAAAAAAAAAAAAAAAAAAAAAAAAAAAAAACATTTCATATAGTTAATCATGAAAAGCATATAGCAATTTGTAAAGATGCAACTATATGATGGAAAATGAGTGAATAAAACTCGAATAAACAAAATTTGAAGTATAATTTAAATACTTCACTTTTCGTAAAATCCTACCACATGTTTGGCAAAGTTCTTGATAATTTATACACGTTTCATGGAACCACTTTAGATATCTTATGCATTGTATCCAGACATCCTTTTTGGATGTGATATTATATTGTTTTGCACAACCAACACAGTGATCCTGATCCAATTCTATTTACTCGGAATCTGTAGAATCTGATAATTTTAAATGTATTTCGTTTTCTTCACTATATGGAGTGTCATGTTTTTTTTCTCGCGTTAATTGTAGGTTTATTACGTTAATTCAGTTTATTTATCAACTTTATCAGTTTCTGTTATGAAAGTTTCTGACGTTTACAACATTTTCTGAAACAAATAAATCGTTAGGTCTTATTATATTATTATTATTATTAAAATATATTATATTAATTGAAATTTAAACAATTATATCAATTAATATATTTATAAACATAAACGTTATATATTTATTTTAAATTTAATTATATTTAGTTAAAATCTTCACTCCGTATAAGTTTGAAATATTGATTAATGTTGGCCATCTGTCCTCGATTTCATGTAGCCATCACTCCTGAAATTGAAAGACTGATGGTAGCCCAATTTAAAGCATCAATAGCGTTTGTATGTAGTTGTTTCAGGCATAGAAATAAAGATTAGATTATATATGTGCTTTAAAATTCCATATAGCAAAAAATATATATAACGTACGTACTGCAAAACATTCAGATACCTAAGTCAAAAAATATTCAACCACTATAAACATTAAAATTACACTTAATTTTTATAATCGAAAAGCACAACTGCACGTCGCAATAAATAAACTTGTTGAACATCATACGAACAAAGTTTATGTTGCAATCTATGATCAAGTTTTGGAAATATTTAGACTGTCCATCTCTCCTCTATGGCCATATATACTAGAGTTACCCTAATTCTATATCTCTTCCTGTAAAGTACGCTTCTAATCTAGAACTTAGCACTACTTATTCAAATAATTCTAGTATCAATTTTATGGATGTTAAAGTTAATATTCTACCTGATAACACCCTAACATTCAATGTTTATGATAAATGTAATGGCTTTTCACTTAATGTAATTAATTTTACTAACTTCAAATTCCTGCTTACATATTTCAGTTTATAGAAATATTCTACTTAATCATAGTCTTCGTATCAAACGTTTATGTTCCTCCCAATTTTTACAGCCTGATATTTTTAAATTAAAGCAATTAACACTGTCTTATAATTATCCCGTCTCTTTTATATCTGCATGGATCAAATCTTAATATTCATTTTTTCTACTTTTTACCAATATGGGCATATAATGTGGAAAAAAATTGTAAAATCGAAAATACTATTATGGAGGGTAGGATACGGATTACGGAAAAAATTATAAAAACATACACACACACAAAAAAAGTATGTGTGTGTATGTTTTACATACATTATACATATACAATCAAAAGATTAAAAAATCAAAATACCATTATGGAGAGAATACGCAGGGAATGCCAAAAGAAGTTTAAAAACCTTATATGTATATACGTGTGTGAGCAAGTATATGGGTATGTATATATGCTTATATATTGCATGGATATATATATATATATATATATATATATATATATATATATATATAACACAAATAAAAACAGTGGTATCATGCATTTCACATCATAAATTTTTCATTAATATTTCACATATTGGTACATAATACAAGGCTATATTTTACTTTCTCAAAATCATCCTCATTGTTTTTTAAATATTATTTATATACTCATTTTTTATTTTAATATATTTCTTTTAAAATGGATAATTTAATCAATGCCCTTTTATTTATTTATTTTCTTTATATTTACTCATTACTTATTAAGTTTATTCCTATTTTTTCATTGTACTTTAAATAAATGTTAATTTAAGTCGTTTCTTGATTTCTTTAATTGTTTCACTTTTTTATGGGTATAGATGGCAGCACTAAACATTTTTGTTAAAAATCTAGTTAGAATATAGTTTTCCTTTTTCACACCAGATGGCAGCAATGTTTTGGTTTTCAGTGACTAACTGGCTAACCACATGATTTAATAGTCTTAAATATAATTGCATCCTCACATGTTACAATATTGTGGGTCAACTTTCTTAAATCTTGGATTCGTGTCTATAATTGAGGTATTGCGCTCTAATCATTTTTCAATTTTTAACATCTTGTGTGATGTGTATCTTTCCTTAGATCTCTTGGTTTTTTATCGTTTATTTTGTTTTTGATGCGCTATTAGGAGCTAAATTTTGTCATTTTAGGCTTAAATCTGACAAAATTGGATGAAATAACGCATCTTCACTATGAATAGACCTGCAAGCTCCTCTGATGATTCTGTTGGTTATTCATATTTTCTTATTTTACATACTGGTTTCCTATGCTCATATCTTGTTCAACCTTAGAATTTTACCAATTGTTCATATATTTTTGATTTCATCTTTATTATATATATATTACTGTGTTCGAAAAAAACGCGAAATAGTTATAATCGAAACGTAATAGCGCAGGAAAGTTGCCTTTTATAATAAAAAAAGAAATTAGTAGAATATTAAAGCAATCGCTTAATATCTTTCACCGCCGGAAAGCGGTCAAATTTCCAAAAAATCACAAAAACATGTTTTTTACAATCTTTGGTATAAATTATGCAAACATACCAATACAATTTCTAATATAACGAAATAGCTACATGAAGATATTGGAAATGTCTAGCTCAAAGTTCATTATGGTAAATCGTATCTTTTACTGCCGCAAAAGGGCCACATTTTTTTTTTTTTTTTTTTTTTTTACAAAAAATGGCAAAAATTTCAATTTTTCGTTTTTTCTGAATTTTTATCATATCTATAATATGCATAGAATTAAATGAATCTACTTTATATCTATTAATATGTTATAAATATCTAGTAATTTTGATAACTATTTGTAATAGACTTGAAAATTAAAAAAATGGGTAATCACTCATTTTTCTATCGCTTCATGTACTGCTATTTTACTACATACCAAGCAAGAGACAGAAGTTCATGTACTATAAATCACAAAAATAATATAAAACGAACAAAGTATTTTATTGACTGAAATACAGATATGTTTATCCGAAAGGGGTTAAATAAACTTAAAATGAAGAAGTACTTAATGTAAATGAATTTTATAATCTAACTTGCTTTCGAATGAAGCCATTATTCCTAAAAGCCTTACAAGCCAAAGTTGAACTGATGCCACCCGTCCTTTGTTCCGGTCCGCAAACTTTAGCAGCTGCTTCAGTGACCTAATTTTACGCATCTTTCTACTGATGTCTCAATAGAACTAATAACAGCTGATATCTATAAGGAAACTTTCCAAACTTGCCAGTGTTGTGAAATCTTCTGTCGATAAGACGGTTTTGTTAGTTTACAGTATTGCCAGTCGATTAAATCGGTACAATTGTTTACTTAAATGTTCAAGTCTGGAATGTCGAACTGTCGGAAGGCACTAATCGAGTAAATAGAACTTCTTGTTTTGGCATTTTCTTCATGGCTAGGGTCTGATGTTCTCTTCTTCATCTGCTAGCACTCCAATGAGGATAAGTTATTGATTTGCTAAATAGGTATTCTGTGAAATTACAGGAAGTATAATCTTTAGTAGATTGTCTGGCAAGTAGCAAAAGTTATTAACTATAGTCCGCAGATTCTGACTACCATAGAAACATGGTCGATCAGTTTTAATTGTGAAACAACCGTTGCAGTATATTTTTGAGGATATACGCAGCTAGTATGACAAATTCAGAAGAGGATTTATCTGTTCCAACGCAGAGTCTCGAAATTAGATTAAGAATAGTGATCCACCTTGCTTGAGATATTGGTCCAAGACTTAGATAAGAAAGGTCAATTGAACACGCGCCTGTTGAAACAGCTTGTAATTTTACTTCTGCTCAGCATATACTTCTGCTCAGTTTACAAATAGTCTTTACCAACAGATAGGAGATCAGATTTAATTGGCTTAAACTTTTCAATTGGTAATGATTCGCATATCGCTAGCTATTTACCAATTGGGTCACAGTATGACGGAGGACCCACCGTCTGTTTATCAAATTAGTCGAAAAGATGCCTCAGTGGGAGCTCATTGAAGTGATGGCAAATATGCCACTGAAGTGGTTTTAACTTGTTCTCAAGCAAACGTACAGCACCGCCTTTGCTTCTTGTGTTACAGACAGTTCCATCTTGTCCGACTGGAATTGCTTTTGCAATTACTATTTCATTCTTCTTCAAAAAATGTACAATGTCATTGCATGTAGAAGTCGCCTTGCCAGACGATGATGTCAAATGACTAAGACAGTGGTGGAATGGTTCAAGTATCAACCTGGTTCCTGGTATCCTGGTTCTTCTTTGACTTCGCGACGATGAAAATTTGCCCCCTCCTTAACAGCAAACAGTTCAATCTTTAGATCCATCGAAATATAGAGTAAAGGAATGTATTACAAATAAAAGAGAAAAGTGCCCAGATAAACTGATAGCATTGAGCTCACAGGCTATTCGCAATAATTGTATATTATACTCTTATTTTAAAGAATAATGCCGGTCAAAAAAATAAGTCAAGGGGGATTAGCCCCCTTTCCCCCCTTTATACTTAACCAATGAACCTCCAAATCTAATCAGGGAAGCTCCTTAACATAATAAACCGGTATATCAAATTGGAGTAAATCGAATAATTCTGTATGAAAAACTCATTTATCTAAATTAAGGGGATGACTAGCCCCCCTTTTCCCCCTTTATCCTTAACCAATGAACCCCCAAAACTAATCAGGGAAGCTCCTTAACATAATAAACCGGTATACCAAATTTAGAGCAAATCGAATAATTCTGCATGAAAAACCCATTTATCTAAATTAAGGGGGGTTGACTAACCCCATTTTCCCCTTTATAATTAACCAATGAAACCCCAAAACTAATCAGGGAAGCTCCTTAACACAGAAAACCGGTATACCAAATTTGGAGCAAATCGAATAATTCTGCAGGAAAAACCCATTTATAACCATTAAGGGGGGGGGGTGCACTAGCCCCTCTTTCCCCCTTTATCCTTTTTCAATGAACCCCCAAAACTAATCAGGGAAGTTCCTTAACATAATAAACCGGTATACCAACATCGGAGCAAATCGAATAATTCTGCATGAAAAACCCATTTATCTGAATTAAGGGGGGTGCACTAACCCCCCTTTTCCCCCTTTATCCTTACCAATGAACCCCCAAAACTAATCGGGGAAGTTCCTTAACATAATAAACCGGTATACCAACTTCAGAGCAAATCGAATAATTCTGCATGAAAAACCCATTTATCTGAGTTAAGGGGGTAGACTAACCCCCCCTTTTCCCCCCTTTATCCTTAACCAATGAACCCCCAAAACTAATCAGGGAAGTTCCTTAACATAATAAACCGGTATACCAATTTCGGAACAAATCGAATAATTCTGCATGAAAAACCCATTTATCTGAATTAAGGGGGGTGGGGGTGGACTAACCCCCCTTTCCCCCCTTTATCCTTAACCAATGAACCCTCAAAACTAATCAAGAAAGCGCCTTATCAGAACGAAACTAGAAAAAAAAATTTGAAGCATATAGGCTGTTTCTATCAAGAGTTATCGCGTTACGTACGTACGTACATACAGAACCGGCGGGCACATAAGCTCTCAGGCTTTGATATCCTGTGAGCTAAAAACAGGACCAAGTGAAATATGGCTCTCTAGCAGCTAAAAAAAAATAAATAAGTGCAATAATCTACAAGTATTTCTATAAAACAGCTCATATTCAAAATATTAGAATAATTACTTTTTTTTTTACAAATTGAAAATATCGTTTGGTAATTTAATGTCTTTTAATGCAAATATGCAAATGAAATTTTTATTAAGAACTTATTGTTGATTAAACGTATTTATTATCTTAAAATTAATATCATTTTTGAAAAGATTAATTGAAAAAAAATATTATTTATAAAAGTTAAAATATTAGAATATTTATTTATTCAAGTGGTTCAAAATATTAGAATATTTCACATTAATTCACCTTTAATTATCACCAATTCATAACCGGTGGCATCATTGATTAAATTCAAAGGATTTTATTTAAAATCAGTATTCTTTTTGCAGTTTGTTTGCTTCATCGTCTTAAAATGGGTCGTGTGAGTGATATTCCTGAATCTATTAAACTTCGTATGGTTGATTTGTATTGGCATGGTAAAAATCAATGTTATATAGCGATTTATTGACATTGTTCGCAATCAAGCGTTAGTAAAATACTAACACAATATTCAAAAAATGGAAAATTTCAAAATAATTGCCGAAATGGCGGCTGAAAACCAAAAACATCTTCTAAAGATGTCTGGAAATTAAAGCGTGTATAGTTAAGAAAAACCATTTTAAAAGTGTGCGATTCTTGCACCGAAAATGGAAAGACGAAGGAGTTGAAGTTTCTACATCGACAACATTTTAAGACGTCTCCATAAATTTAAGTTTGAATCTCGTGTACCGAAACAAAACCTTTCATAACTGCAAAACAAATTTTTCATTATTTAGTGGTGAAAGTATGTTTTGTGTTTAACATGTTAATCAAGGTGTTCGGGTTTGGAGAATGAAGCAAGAAGTATTTGATAAAGAATGCCTTAAACGTTCCGTAAAGTTTGCTGCTAGTGTCATGGTTTAGGGTTGCATGAGTGCATGAGTGCAGAAGAACCTGAAAAGTTATGCATCGTCTACGAAAAGGTAATTCTCAGATATATCAAGAAATTTTGAAATATTACATAATTCCATCATCAGAAGATTCATTTGAAGATGATTTTATCTTTCAACAAGATTTAGCGTCATCTCATACCTTGGTGTCAATTAAGAATTAGTTCCGCCAACGCAACATTAAGGTACTTCCTTGGCCACCAAACTCACCAGCCCTTAATTCAATCGAAAATTTATGGTGTATAATGAAGAAAAAATCCAAGAACATCCTCCTTCAAGTAAAACTGAGTTAATGGCACGTATAAAGTCTATTTAGGCTAATATTGATAGAAATGTTTGTAAACACCTTGTATGCAAGATCGATTGTACACTGTTATGAAAGCTGAAGGGAATTATGCATTACCATTTACTTCGAATTCATAAGGTAATATTGTTGCGTAAAATAAAATATTCTCATATTTTGAACCAATTTAAATTTTATTCTAATATTTTGATATGTTTCCAAATGCTGTATACCTAATTTATTGTACTGCATTTTATATTTTGTAAATGTTAAAATCTTATCTAAGCATTCCAGATATTTAATTTATAAGAAATTTAATTGCATTTACTTAGTATCAAAAATAAATAAATGAAAAATAATTTTTCTTATTACCTTTTCTCAATTATTCTAATATTTTGAATATGAGCTGTAGGTGGATTTTTTGATAGAATTAGAGTGATCTGCGAGAAATTAACAACAGAAAATGCCTTTTCCGATCTATTAGAAACGTAAAAAATGTAGAAATTCTACGAAAATTATAAAAATTGCGAAAGAAAAATTTAAATTTTTAACTATCTTTTGAAAGTTTGGCCCTTTAGCGGCGGTAAATGATGTGAGGTCACCATAATGAAATTTGACTGTTACTTTACTAATATCTTTGTGTAGCTATTGCATTCTATTAGAAATTGTATAGCTATATTTGGATAATTTAAAAAAAAATAAACGTGTTTTTTGCGATTTATCAGAAATTTGGTTTCTTTGCGGCGGTAAAAGATATTAACTGATCGGTGTAACATTTCACAAATTTGTTTTTTATTACAAAAGGCAACTTTTACATGCTATTACGTTTCGATTATAAATATTTTGGTTTTTTAGATCCACCCTAATATATATATATATATATATAGTTTTTACTGGGTGTGGTTTGGGGTTCTAGGGGTTATGATCGGTGTAGATCTGCACAACATTTTCCGAAATTCCAACATAGGAGAGATCCCAATAGGTAGTAATTCATACGGAATCTACCTCAAATTTAAATGGCTTTTTCACCATGTTCACTTTCCTGTTTTAAAAATGCTAAGGGATTTTTTGGATTTGAGATAGAGTTTTGAACTTCTTTTTGTATGTTCTTTATTATATATGTGATAAATCTGGGCATGGAATTAGTCTTCAGGTTTTTTGTTATTTTTGTAAAAGTAAAAGTATATGAAGATGTGTTAGATTTCATTGTTTTTCACTATATGGGTCATTCTCACAGAAGTGTACCTTTTCAATACAAATTTTTCCCATAGGAAAATTTTGTTTATCAAGACAAATGTTATATGTTTTAGAAACTTATCACTCACTGCAAGTAAAAATCATCTATGGTTCAGCTATATTATATTTATTTTTTTCATAGTCACATTTTTTTTATTAACATCATTCACGGAGGTGAACTATATGCTACAGTTATGTTTATCTAGTGAGTCAAAGCATAAAAAACTATTTATTTTATTAGATATATAACTAAGGAGCAATTCGACATAAGAATGCATAATGAATTTATTTGGAATGAGTATAAAAAACACACACAATAAAACTCATCTCCCATCTGGAGTTTCTTTTCATCACTTATCTTTTATATGTTATCCAATTCTTCTCTTTTAAAGTTTTGAAACCATCTTTTTTGATTTACAGTCATTGTAAATCCTTGTTAAGCCTTTTTCTCTGAAATATACATTTTCAAAATTGAGAGATTCACAGAGGTAATATCACGGATGTGAGGAATATGCTCTAAATATTAATCTACATATTTATTATTTTGTGAAAATTATTTTTGTTCTTTAAATCAACATGGTTTAATTACCTAAGAAATATATATAAGCTTACATCTTACTGCTGATTTAGTCACCTTAAATTACACTTCATGGATGTGAGAATCTTCAATAACCATGATTGCTTTTTTGTAACAAAATCTAACACCTGAGTTTAAAAACAAATTTCTGACTTATAATTTAACAACAGCAAACATACTGGCTAACTTTAGCATCATGGGAAACAAAATCTGATGATAATTTTTCCATCTATTAACATGAAAATGCAACTTAATGTTTGGTAAATGAAGGTGAGACTTTATTGCGTGACACCCCTTTTCGTACTCAGAAAACAAAGAAAATAATTAACTATGCTAAGTTACTTTGCTCTTTTGCTAGTAGTAGCTAGAATAATAATTATTTAACTTTTTTTCAATTAAATAAGTGATCAAACATTTTCCTTTTTAACATTGGGTGTGTGACATGACATGGAGGTGAGATCTCATATACTGTGTCCTTAGAAATAAAAATATATAAAGTAACTATAAAAAGGTTTATGCACATAAAACATTTAGTCTTCTTTCACTTTCAATAGAAAACATGAATTAATTCAAAAATATTCATGTCTAATGTTCAAAAAGTCTTTGTGACTGGACTTGTACATTTTTGAGACAATGACCGATATATATGAGTAAAAAAATTATATTAAATGCAATATTAGATGTATCTAAAATCCATACGCAGCCTTGTGTAATACACATTTG
Organism: Maratus speciosus; assembly: GCA_963932465.1. Lineage (NCBI taxonomy): Eukaryota > Metazoa > Arthropoda > Arachnida > Araneae > Salticidae > Maratus > Maratus speciosus. The sequence goes on along the minus strand of OZ010789.1, from coordinate 420,249,270 downwards.
AAACTCTTTTAAAAAAATCGGGCAAAAATATTAATATTTAAAATAGCAGTAGGGATTTTAAAAAATTCAATTTTGTTAAAACTTTTTTTAAATTCTAATTAAATATGCAATTATTATTTTTTAATGTACTTTTAGTTGAAAATTGAAATGCAGTGAGTTCACCATTTGAACCATGTTTTTAAAAATAAACAAATTTGTTAAATAGGTAAACTCTTCATTTAATAACTGATAAACAAAATTAAATTTTTCAATTTCTAAATGAATTTTTAAATAGATTGGAACTTAAAGGTTTCAGTCATATTTTTTTCGTTTTAACTACTGTAGTTATTATAATTTTGTTAAGAAGTTAAAATGCTACATAAGACTTTTTTAATAAACTCGATTGATTGCATGAAACATGTAAAATAATTGTTTAGACTTGGAAATTATTACTGGCGATAGAGCTGTCAAAGAATTTTAATCAATAATTTAAGGATGCAATAACGCTTCCGAAATTCTGTGGAAAACAGTTGATGTTATAATGCCGTAATTCACGGAAACCACATGAGATATTGAAAAAAAGTTATAGTTCTTGTAAAAGTTAAGCTACAAATTGATCATTCGGAAAAAATGCAGTAGCTACGTGATTTCACGAACAATCACTCTAAGATTTCTTTTTAATTAATATTATTAAAAATAAATTGACTTTCCAGAAAAAACAAAACCATCAAGATATAGCGAATCATAATACAATATATATACTAGAGTTATTCGGGAAGTAAAGTTCCTAATTGTAATAATTTCCACACCCAATTGATGGCGTAAATCTGCCTATGTGGAATCGAGTTCCCAATGACAGAAGAATGCGTCATAACGAAAAATTTCGTACTGTAAGACGCAAATATGTGTAAATCTTGCGTTAAAGATATTAAAGACTATAGGTCCAAGCATCTGTGAAACTCACTCTGCAGTTCTCTTTTTGAATACATTGAAGCACACCGCTTCGTTGACACGGTGAAAGTTCAAACGGAGCATTTTCACGAGCAAAATAATGTGCACCGTTTTCTGAAAAGGCATCACATTGGTGGATTTCACAACCAGAGACAAAGCCAATAATGTCGCTGCTTACGGTGCAACATTGAAAAAGCTGCGATGTGCTTTTCAAAACAAGAGACAGGGTTTCATTAGAGATGGTGCGTTTATTGCGCGACAAGCCGGGACACATGCTACTCGTGTGTTTCAAGATCTCATCGATTCTTTTCATTCAGTTTGCGGGACCTTCTATATGCTTAAATAAGGATATAGTGCCGGTATACGGTTATACGCTTTAATATCTCCTGGATTAATTACGTTTAAACTCCGTAACTATAGCGTGCATTCTCTGGTGTATATGCTTGACCCCTATAGCTTATAGCCTTTTACTACAGGGAACGTACACGGCAGAAGAAAATTTATGCTGAAAAATTACTTTAAACGGAAATATAAATGTGATACATCAATTTAAAGCTAAAAAGTTGCAGTATATGAATTTGTAAGTTTTAATTTCATAAGAATAAGTCTACACCGAAACTGGGCTGGAGATTCACAGTATTAAAATTCATTTACAGTTGAGCATAAAAATCAACTTATTGAGTTGTATAATTTTTTTACTTCTGTTCATTAAATTAATTATGGATTGAAAATAACAAGATTATATTATATCTGTTAGATCTACATAGTTAAAAGGTTTCATCTAAGATATTAAATGCAATTTTAACTTTATTTATTAGTTGATAATTAAATGTCACATGAGTAACAGAAAACATCATAAAGTTTTAATTTTATAAAAACTACTTATTTTTTTTTTTACCCAAAACACCTAATTCTCTGATTTCGAGGTATAAGAAAAATTTTACATTAAATAGTTTGTTTATGCTATGCATGGAATAGGCTTTGGGGTGTTGTCACAAGAGTAACAAACGTCTGTATCACAAGAGTAACACATAATACTTTTGTCCATAGTTTGACATAAAACTGCGTTACCAACCAAAACAAACAGAATGCTTAAAGTTTAGTTGTTATCTCTGTTATCAGAACAGTTCTTGAAATAGTTTTATCCATAATTAAGGTTATTTGTAAATTTTAAGGACGATAAATTATCTTTATTAGTGTTTTTTTAATGGATGGATTTATTGTTATTCATTTTTTGTCTACTTAAGATTATAAAATAATAATGACAAGTAATTAAAGATAGATTAAAACAACTCAATCGTGCTATTTTTGTGTTCTTTCTTTTGGTTTGAAGCACATGGTCTTTGATCAGATATTTTATAGACTTCATTTACAAAATTCTGCTGTATGACCTACAGAGATTCATATAGTAACTCTTATGTAAAGGATTCTGGTTGTATAATTTAAAGAAAAGATTTTAATATTGCTTCTTATATATGACATTGTTTTAAATAGCAAGAAAAATTCTGCTAAGGGCCAAAAATTGTAGAGAAAATATAAGAATGAAATTGAATATGTTGATGTAGAAAGAAACAAAGCAAAATTTATTATGATAAAATGAAGAAAAGGTCTTAGAGTCAGCAAAAGCTTCAGCAAGAGAACGAAAATATTAAGAAAAGGAAAAAGTAGAGAACTAGCTAACCTCAGATTCTGTAACAAAAAAAAAATCCAACTCCACAGCTTTGGGGGACTTTTATGTCGATGAAGATTTAAGAAGAGGTCATAATTCAGCTAAATCTGCATTAGTTAGGTGTGAAAAAGGTCACATAATTTCATCAATCCTAGGTGACGTTTACTAAGAGAGTAAGTTTTTTGTATAAAGAAGCTTTCCTAAATTGAAAAAATGGAAATTACTTTGTACCTTTAAAGCCTAGTTTCATAAAACAACAGAAAATTATACATCAGAATATTGCATTTGTGGTTGTCACGAAAACATTCAAGCAATTCATAATGCAGTGACTGGTGTATTTTCTGCATTAAACATTCTAGTGAAAAATGTAATCTTTGTCTGCTGAGATACATCATAATTAGAATATATGAATTCAGAACGTTCTAATTTCCGAATATAACATCGAAGAATTATTTGAAAAGGAAGTCCATAATACAGAACTTCTTATAAGTTATTGTAAATAGCAAAACGATGATAAACGTTTCGCTACTGACTAAACGTTTATCAACATTTTGTGAAAACTGTTACTTTCTCAAAACGTTGATAAACGTTTTGAAAAAGTAACAGTTGAAGAACCATTTATGATTGTTTGCAAAATTTTCGAAAGCAACTAAATCTATTTCTGTGGTACACATTCCTTCAAACTTGTACACAGGATTATTTTGATAATGCCAAAAGAATAACCATTTCTCAAAGAATTGTTATGCCAGTGGATTTTCTGAAAACTGTACATTTTTATGCCAAGACGAAATTTTGGTACGATATACTGCATACTGGTCAAATGCACAAGCGACTGTATTTTCAGCCATTATTCAGTATGATCCCAATAAAGTATAATCCTACGCTAATATTTCAGACAATGTAATTCATAATCAATTTTCTGTAAATGCTCTCGTATGTAAAATTTCAACTTAGCATCTTTAAAGGAACTGAATTTTCCAAAAGTGTATCTGTTTTGCTTTTTTATATGATGGTTGTGCTTTCCAATTTAAATAAAAATATAACTATGCATATATGCCTTCAATGAATCAAACTTTTTTCACAATTAACTTAATTAGCCATATTTTTTTTCCAATACTCCTGGTATACATGCTGTAGATTTATTTTGTGCCGTTGTATGATAATGTATGTGGAATGAAGTGCGTGCTAAAAAAGCAGTTTTAAGGAATACTGCTTATTTTGTCAAAATTGTTCATGAAAAAACAAAAGCAAGCATACTCCATATATCAGATCAAGAAATAAAACAATAATGTTTCATTACTTTGCGAAAAAATACCAACAGCAAGGGCATTCAACAAATACAATTTGTTAAAACCATGAAAAATGACACTATCTAGTACAAACCATACATTAACATCATTCGTACAAAGAATTTGTGTTTCATTAAGTAAATAATGATACAGGAGAAGTTGCAAGTGATATTAATGATAATGAAGACAATGATTTATTCTGTTCAGTCGCAGAAACTGAGAAGTTGCTATGCACTGTTAAAAATTTGCAGCATTCTGTCCAGTCATTTGACCGTTTTTGTTGAAAACGGTTACAGAACCGTAATTTAACGCTATTCTGACCATATTATTGGCCATTTTATAGTCAGAATACAGTTAAATTACGGGTATGAAACCGTTTTTTCAAAAAACGGTCGAATGACTGGGCAGAATGCTGCAAATTTTTAACAGTGTGTGGTTATACCGAGTGATTCTAAAATATGATGATTTAAAGATTCGTGATTTTACTATTGAAGTGGTAAACGAAAATTATCAAATTAAGTGCCAAGAGCTATTTAAAGCATAAGGAATTCTCAAGTTTGAACCTGATGACCACAATATTTGGCAAAAAAGAATCAAATTGTGGCTGATATTAATGCTCTAAGATTGATAAACTCTCGAGGATTTTACAAACTCTAATTAATTTTAGAAATTTTCCCCATTTTTTATGTTATTTTAAAATGTAACCAGCTAAATGTAAAAGTTTTTTTCTATGGAAGAGTAATTTTTTTTAAACTTATTTTAATTATATTGTTTAGTATTCATACTGAAATTTTGGGAAAATTCCTTTACGGACAAAATGTTACAAGAGTAACACTACTTAGCATTTTGCAAAATCAAATGTAACTAATTCATGTGTTATCAGATGAGTTCAATGATTAATACTTTTTAAAAATATATAATTACTCTGCTATAGTCTATAAATTTTATTTCTATAGTCTCGTATAATTCACAGAATTTCTGCGTCAGACACAATTTTTGAAAATTGCATTTTTTTGTGGTCAAAGAGTAACGAAATTTTCATTCATTATCTAGGCAAGTAACATGCTTTTTGATACAAATTGCATATGGATTATAAGAGTAGAATACATGTATTTTTAAGTGGTTGCATCAAATTTATCCTAAATGTATTTTGTAATGAAAGAATTAGAAATGTTTATGAAAATTTGCTGTGATAGTCACAAGAGTAACAATGGACGTTCCCTACATCAACACATTTTTCATTTACGGAGGGCGCGATAACACATAGGTAGATTAGCGCCATCTGTCGGGTGTAGAAATTATAACGTTCCGGTCTCGAATAGCTCTTGTATCTATAAATCGCTTCCGTCGTTCCTTAGAAAAAAGGTATGTCAATATCAGCTGCTTGCTATTGGATTTAGCAATTATTGTTGTCCTACTAATGCCAGGGGACACAACTCTTCTTTTTTCATTTAAAAGGAGTAAATTTCTTATTCCTCTTGCATTTTGCGTAACTATATATAAACCAACAACTACGAACATTACATCTTTTTGGTATTTATTTATCTCAACCAGTATATAGCCATGGACAATTAGGTATCACGATGTCTTGGGTTCATTTCTTGAAAATTTGAAAGTACAAATATTGCCAAAAAGTAACAGTGCAATTAATATGGTTTGGAAAGAAATGCTTTGAAAAAAAAAACTTAATATTGAATTTGAATTGTATAAATGTGATTTCATACATACACTGTAAAAAAAAGATGTCAATGAACACAAAATTTTACGCAATAGTTTCATTTTTCTAAGAAAACAGTACAGTTTCCGTAATTGACATTTTGAGACTATAAATCCGTATAAATCCAGTAAGTTTTCCCTAAATTTTACGGAATATTACTGTATTGCTTTCAAAACAGTACAAGTTGCGCAAATGATGTTTTGAAATAGGTGCTTTTGTTTGGAAAGCAGAGTAATTAATTGTTGTATAAACTTGTCTTACAGTGATATTATCTTTATTGAAACCCCATTATTGGCTAAATATTGAAAATATGTTCAATGATTTTCCAATAATGGCTAAATGGTATGTTTTACATGAGTTTTCAAGTAAAACCGATAAAAACTATGGTGCCATCTATAATATGTATTTTTAAACCACTCGCTATTTTTTTTATATAAAAAGCTAACGTATTTTTACGATATTTTAAAAAATTGAAATGCTATTAATATATTTTTAAGTTTGAGACCGTTAAAAAGGCAATGTTACAGTTTATTTTTCATTATGATTTTAAAATAATGTTTGGCTTATTTATAGAAAGCTGTTAATTTTTTTTTAAGTTTCTATTAGGATGTTTTAAAAGGAAAAAAATATATTTTTAGTTTTAATATTTTTTAATTTATTCACTTTAACAGATTCGCACATAAAATTTAAAGCATATCTGAAATATAATAATAAAATTATTATAAAATTGACGTTTATCTAAGTTTAATAAGCAATAAAGAAAATTTATTTTAATACCATATAGTAATTATCTTTATTTGAGTTTATAACAGATCATCAGACAAATAATTTGGAAAATTTGAAAACGTATATGTTTAAAAGAAATATGTTGGTGTTCTTGCAAAACTAAATAAATAAATAAATCTATAATAATAAGGAAAGAAGTTTGTGTGCGAGAGAGTGAGTGTGTCGACGGTGTTCTGAAGAGACCACTGCAAGTAGAGCTACAAAATTTGGGGAAAAGGTACGTCTATATATGAAGTTTTGCACCTTGAAGCCCGATTTTCGATTTTTTGATTCGATTTTTTTAATTTAATTTTTTATGCGATTTTTAACATTTTTTTAAGTTTCGAGGTGATTTTTCCATATAATTGAGAAGAATATTTGAGAAGATAAATTGAGAAGAATATGGTTTCTTTCTTTTAACCCAATATAGTACATTTTGTTCTCTTTTCAAAAAAGTTTATTCGGAATTCGTGCAGCGATTTTTGAATTTTTAGTGAAATTTTTATGCAGTTATTGAACAGCATTTAATGTATTTCCATTACTATAAGGAGGTTACCGTAGAGGGACACAGTTCTGTCGCCAAATGCCGCCACGTTTGTCGCCCACTTGGCGGTATATCGCCAAATTTGGCGACCAGAATGAGTCGCTAAAAGTGACGCCAACTTGGCGATATCTCTAATATTTCGCGAAATTCCCATAGACTTCCATTGTAAACCAATATGGATTACTTGCTTACAGAAAATCAACAAATTGAGATATTTTAATGCAACAAAAACTAATATTAACTTAAGGGATTATATTAATTCGATTTTTCCACATTAGGAAAACGAATACGGTTTCTATCTTTTAACCCAATATAGTAAATTTTATTCTCTTTTCAAAAAAAATTATCCGGAATTCGTACAACGATTTTTGAATTTCTAGCGAATTTTTTATGCGATTATTGAACAGCATGTAAGGCATCTCTATACCTATAAGGGGGGTTAACTTAGGGGGGGTCCAGTTCTGTCGCCAAATAACGCCAAGTTTGTCGCCAACTTGGCGATATCTCTAATATTTCGCCAAATTCCCATAGACTTCCTCTGTAAAACAATAGGGTTTACTTGCTTACAGAAAATCAACGAATTGAGATATTTTAATGCAACAAAAACTAATATTAACTTAAGGGATTATATTAATTATATCTAAGGGAGTCCATGTAAATTAATTACGAATAAAAGTAACATGATCTAATGCTTAGCATGATTTCCAAACCATAAATTTTAAGAGAGCCTACGGGGTCAAAGGAATTTGACTTGAAACTTTTATCCAATTATAGTAAATTTTGACTTTCGTGATTTTTGAACTTTTTGTGATTTTTAATGCGGTTTTTACGTTTCTTCGCGATCTGCTGCAATTTTTTGACATTCCATTTTTGACCTAAAGTACATTCTGCCCTCATTTAAATAATGTTTATTCGGATTTCGTATAGCAATTTTCAAATTTTCCGGGAATTTTGTATGTGATTTTTAGTGTATTTTAGCGATTAGCTACTATTTTTCCACATTAGTGAAAGGAATCAACTTGCAATCTTCGAACACAATATATAATTTTTTTCTCTTTTCAAAATTTTTTCGCGATATCTTATTGTGATTTTCAGATTTTTTCCGTAATTTCTGCTGTGTTTGACGTACCCGGGCAACGCCGGGCAAGTTCGCTAGTAAATAAATAAAGATAATATTAAAATAAAGTTTTAAAAATCTTGCAAAAAAAAGCAGCCTCTTAATACATTCTTTCATACCTGTAATATTTTAAAGAGCAAAATTTATCGTTTATAAAGCATGAAACTAAAAAACTAAATATTCAAAATTATAGGGGGGAAATGTGTAAAATATTCAGAATGGTATACTCAATTGAAAAATACTATCCCTACGAAAATACCTACCTTGTTTAACATGTTAGCATTTGCTTTATAAAAGATATGTGAAACAGTGGTGTATTCGTAAAAAAAAAACAGAGGCTATACGTTCTAAGCAGAGAGTATACGCTCAAGGCAGAGAGTATATACGTTCTAAGCAGAGAGTATACGCTCAAGGCAGAGAGTATACGCTCAAGGCAGAGAGTATACGCTCAAGGCAGAGAGTATACGCTCAAGGCAGAGAGTATAGCCTAGTGTATTATATATACTATAGTTTTCTTGAGAATCAGAGGGTATACGGTGTTCCTTAAAAAAATCCAGAAGGCATACGGCGTATACCCCCGTATACCCTCCACTACATCCCTGATCTGAAATAAGTAACGATATTTAAACACATAGTTTGTGAAGGCGCAGCGTAATCTTTAAGGGCACTAATCTGGAAGAGAACAGTTCCCTGGTTCGAATCCCGCCAGGGTAAGTGTTGTTGATTTAGTGTTGTTTGAATTAAATTGGGATTTTCTGACCTTGATGTAAACGTGTCCTTGAAAAGCAACAGTGCAGTCTATTTGAAAAATGTAATTCATAAATATGTAAATTTCTGCTTGAAAAATTATTATATTTTGTCTTTGAGACGGAAATTTTTAAATACGGAAATATGTAAAAAATCGGAAATTTTTCTGGAATTTACAGAAAAAAAATTCCATTAAAATACGGAAATAGTACTGGCGTCTCGATTGCCAGTACAATTTCCGTATTTTAACGGAATGATATTTTACAGTGTATGATACGAATATAATTAAATCAATATTTTCTTCTAACTACACGTTTCTTTTATTCATAATCTTTAAATGTAACAAATTTTCTTAAATATTTTCTTCGTTGAATTTCGATTAAAGCACTCCATTAATCATTAAAGTAAAATCACAAAATTCATTAGATTATAAGTATTTTTAAGGAATATTACACCTAAGAAAGCAAAATTATAGCTTACTTAAAAGTAATGTTTGGTCGAAAAGCATTTCTTTGTTCGTTAAAAGAGCCTGTCACATTTACGGAGAAAAAAAGTATAAGTATTTCGTAGTACTCTTTCTAAAAGTGCACTAAATTCGTTATATTTCTATAAACAGATGTCTCTTAAATGACAGATACAATTGATTATTACTTGAGAAAATAAATTTTCAATGTTTCCACTCAACGCTATTCAATATATGTTTCTATAGATTAAATATACATTATTTATTAGCTTAAGCTTTTTATTATTTAGCAGCTCAATAAGAAATGCAAACAGAACATTTTGTTATTTAAAGATTGACATACACTTTATTCTGCTCTTAACTTGCGCAAGGGAAAGGGGTTTTTTCCGCGTTTCTGTCAAGTTCTTTCCTTTACACGTAATCCATATATTTTTCGTTTTAACTTTACATGTACTAATCTATTAATTAATCTATTAATTAAGGTTACAGAAGATGATACTTTATAATATTTTAAAAATCATATATACCATTCTTCTAGATATCATATCCGCAAGATTTTACGAATTAATTTTTATAAAATCAAAATTCGAAAGCAGGAAGATTTATTCTTGAATATGTATTACTTCTAAATTTATACATCACTTGATGTTGATAGGTTGCTTGATTACTTCGTTAAAATTTATCTTTTTGATATCTGCAAGGAGCCCTTGGTTATGTTTGATCTATTAATTAAGGTTATACAAGATGATACTTTATGTTAGTTTAAAAATCATATATTTAGTGCATCTGGAACTTTTTGTGAAGGAATTTTTATAAAATCAAAATTCAAAAGCAGGAAGATTTATTCTTGAATATGTATTACTTCTAAATTTATATATCACTTGATGTTGATAGAGCTGCTTGATTACTTCGTTAAAAATCACCTTTTGGATCTCTGCAAGGAGCCCTTGGTTATGTTTGATCTGTTAATTAAGGTTACAGTAGATGATACTTTATAATATTTTAAAAACCATATATATAGTGTGACTGCAAGATTTTACGAATGATTTTTTATAAAATCAAAATGCAAAAGCAGAACGACCCTTTCTTGAATATGTATTCCTTCTAAATTTATACGTCACCTGATGTTGATAGAGCTGCTTAATTACTTCATTAGAAATAATATTTTGGATTTCTGCAAGGAGCCCTTGGCTATTTCTTTATTAAATTCTTCAATTGTATAAAAATAATGGGGAACAAAAAATTTCCCACAGGTATCAGATTTTGAAAAGAAGGAAAATTATAATAATAATATATTTCACTGCTACAAAACACTTGTCTAAACTTTAATTGTAAAAAAAAAATGTAAAAATAAATAAGATAGCAATTACATCAAATTTCTTTCAACAACAAGAAAAAGAAAAAAGCTACAAAGAGATAAAATAAAAATACTGTCGATTTCCAATTTTGAAATTTCAGTATAATTTAATAACTTTGGAAATATTCCTTTCAAATATTTAGCACATAATTCAGATTTAAGATGCATCATTTCCTTAAAAAAGATGTGATAAGCAATTCAAATGATGCATTTTTTGTCGTTTTAAATAAAAATAAAAACAAAATAGAACAAAACAAATGTAAAACAAGTGACAGTCTTGAAATTTTGCTTAGGACTCTTATTTGGCTAGGTATTACTAAAGAAGGGGATTCTGAATCTTCAATTTCAATTAGAAATATCTTACGACTTGCTTATTCATTTTTGGCTCATCTAATTACATTAGATATTGCTTTCATGTGTATAATTCACATAAAATATAGCGATATAAACCCACAAGTTATAGCATCATATATTTTTATTGCTGTACTTGCATTGCTAGTGTGGTATTCAATGCATAAAAAAGGTAAAACTTTGAGAAAGTTATTTCTAAATTTAAAAAAGATCTCCGAAGATCACAAGGTGACTAATAAACCAACAAAATCTTCTTTAATATTTCTACTTATGTTTAATGTTCTATTACATTTTTTCTATTCTAGCTCCTTTATCTTACTCTCGACAGAAATTGATTATATGTGCAACTTTTCTTTTTATGGCATTCAAGAAATGTGCTCACAAACCTTTCCCAACCAAATTTATTTATTTCTAAAAGCATTTTTTGTACGCATGCCTGTATATTTCAATAACATAATAACTGTCGTATACTGCTCTCTATGTTATCGATGTACTGCATTACTGCGCAAATACAGAAATCGCATCCAAAAAATTGATTTTTCAAAAGAGAATGGTCTATTTCTGCGTAATCTGGCTTTAGAATATCAGAATTTACACGATGCTGTTATTAACTTACAAGATGCATTTTCTTTATCTTCTCTTCTGGCACTCATTGTTGCTTTTGTTGAAGCTTTTATTGTATTAGCAAGATTTCTCTTATATTCAAAAGAAGAAGTGTCACTTTTCTATATGATAGAGCATTTATGTGTGAATATTCCTGCCGCATCTTTTGCTTTTGTGATGCCAGCTTACGCAGCTCAAGTATCAAGAGAAATGATCCAAAACAAGACGACTTTTCATAAAATGTATGGAAATATTATTTTTTATACTCTTAATAACACAAACCCTGAGAATTTACGTGTCTTGTCTATTTTGAAAGGAATTAAACCTGTACAGCTCTCAGGATGGGAAATGGTTGAATTTAAGGATGGCACAATACCTGCTGTATTAGGTACACTTATCACGTACGGTTTGCTTATTTTAAACTTAGACTCATGAAGAAATCATGATTTTTGCACCTTCTTAAAATACCATTTGACAGTTAGGGAAGACGGGTAAAGTGGTCATTTGAGTTTTTCCGCTATGCACACTGTAAAATAAATCTGTAGTTCTACAGATTTAAAATTACATGCTTACTAAACTTTCATCTGTAACTGTACAAAAAAGCTGCAAATCTACAAAACTAGTTTTTGTAAAGCTACAGAAATCTGTAACTTTACAAAGGAATCTGCTAAAATTACAATAATCTTACAAAAATTACAGTAATCTTGCTGAAATTTTATCTGTAATCCTGGTTACTGTTACATGAAAAGCTCTAGGCATCCCAGTTTCCTAAAACATTCTTAGTAACCTTACAGATTTTTTGGTTTTTCGCGCAAAAGTGTGTTTGATACATGAATTTTTGTGGTTGTCGTTACATAAAAAGTTCTAGGAATCCCAGTTTCCTAAAAAAACTTTAGGGACTTTACAGATTTGTTTTTACAGTGCAGTGCTCCCCCCATGCACGAACTTGGCGAAACAGTCGTCACAGATGCTGACAGTATTGTCTGAGATGTTGAAGCGGAAGGGTATATTTTTGTAGTTCTGAACTAATTTTATTGTTTTCTCGCATTTATGATTTTAGGCAAGTGGTACAATTTCTTGATTATAGTTAAATAATATGTCGTGGTATAATCATTTGCTCTTATGCTGTTTGATTAGTATGAAATAACCTTTTAAATGATGTGTGATTGAAAACGTTAAGCGATGTAGAATAGATGCTAGACGGCAGTTTTTGTAATCGTATCATTCCGGGCAAAGTGGTACAATTTCTTTATTATAACTAAATGATATGTCGTGGTATAATCATTTGCTCTTATGCTGTTTGATTAGTGTGAAGTAACCTTTTAAATGATGTGTGTTTGAAAATGCTAAGCGATGTAGAATAGATGCTAGACCACAGTTCTTGTAATGGCATCATTTCGGACAAAGTGGCCATAACAAGATTGGTCAAAATAGCTAGATGGCTGCTTACCATGGAAACAATATTTTATTCATTGTTCATAACAAAAAATTACACAAAAGTATTTTCTTTGAAAAGAAGACAGGTCAGAGCAATAACTTCTGGAGAGAAAGGTTTACTCTTGACATTTGTGATCTGCATGTCTGCTGTGAGTACTTGTATTCTTTTATTTGTCATATTGATACTCATTACAGCTTACTACGATTTACTACATAAAATATTACAAAAACTTAATGCTTATTCATAATGTGTGTTACTTTAGCTTGTGTTGATTAATATACATCCTGAATCAATGTGATTTGTTCATTTACCAGTGCTGGACACTTTACCTAGCCTAGGCGGGAATAGTGGCATTTTGTAGTTTTTATTTTAAATTAACGTGTACTTTTTAAAATAAACCTAAAAAAAGGTAAAATAGCAGTTGAAACTAATGTTATTATAGTTACTGGTGGTATTTGTTTCTTGAACTTTACTGATTAAAAATATATCATTAAAATTCATCAAACCTTACAGTGGCCACTTTACCCTTCCTTCACCTACTTATTTCAAAGGTTATTATTGATGCTTTATAAGAAGCAACATTGAAAAAATTGCAAGATTTTTGTGAGAAATAATGCCCGGCTGCTTCATAAATAAATCATGGTGTTATCACACTACAGGTCCGAGGTTCGTATCTCAATCTTTGCAAATTTCACTCAACTTTTTACTCCATCCAGGTCTCCATCCAAGTGCACAAAGCTTAACTGACGAACTATGAGCAGCATATCAAAACTTAACGCGTTTTTGTAATTCAAAATTTCTACCAGATTTTCCGAATAGTAATTTTCACTTTATTAAATCACAGAGCCGTTCGTGAAGAAAGAGTTATTGGACACCTCAAGCCGTGGTCCTTCATAGACCGTATAGACGCAGAGCTTACTTTTTGTGAGAAACATTACTTGCATTTATTTACCTTTTTGTGATACTATATGGGTCGCATAAATGAAAGCGGCACTGCTGTGATAACTCCGCCATTTGAAGAGATATGACTGAGCAGTGTGCACGCTCCTATGGAGGGCACAGAGTGCTGAGAATGCATGCGATATTGGCAGATACCGATAGATGCGTGTGTGATAGCGTGGGAGCACGTTAAAAGGCATCGTTCGCATCATGGATTCCTCCAAACGGTGTCAACGCGCGGTCGTGCAATTTTTAACAGCGAATTATTTTTAACAGCAAAATTTCTTTTTAATTTGATTTAGATCATTTGAAGATCACAGTTGCATTTCAATGGAACAAAGGCTAAAGTCCGATCTAGGCATTTTGAGAACCATATGTGCAAAATTCGATATATTTCTTTAACAAATGTCTACGAAATAGTTAAATGAAAGATGTGATTGATTTTTACTTGGGAATATCATTTTCCAATGTTTCCACTCAACGATATTCTGTTTATGTTTCTATAAATTGCTGTACATTATTTATTATCTCGAGCTTTTCATACTTTAGTAGCTCCATAAAAAAATTCAAACAGAACATTTTGAAATTTAAACACTGACATGCACTTTGTTTTGCTCCTAACTTGGAAAGGGAAATATGTTTTTTTCCCGTTTATGAACAAGTTCTTTCATTTATGTATATAATGTATATATTTTTCGTAGTACCATTACTTATCTATTAATTTTAGTTTTTTTCTGTTCTGGAGATGATATTTTAAAATATTTTATATATCATATATACAGTGCGTTTGCAATATTTTGAATTGATTTTGCATGAAAATCAAAATTCGAAGATAAGAATATTCTTTCTTCAATATATTTTCTTCTGAGTTTGTATACACTTATTGTTGATAGGCCTTCTTGTTGTATTAGAATAAATCATATTTTGGATTTCTGTTGGAATCCTTGGTTGTGTCTTTACGAAATTCTTCAATGTCATTAGAATAATGGGGACCAGAAAGTTGCCTACGAATATCAGATTCGGAAAAGACGGAAGATGATGGTATTCGTATTTTTCACTGCTGTAAAGAACTTGTCAAGATTTTAATTGTGAGATAATTGTGAAAATAATTAAGATAATAATTAACATCAATTTTCATTCAACAATAAGTAAAAGAAAAAAGACACAAAGAGAGAAAATCAAAATGTTGCCGATTGCCAATTTTGTAGTGTCAATAACATCAGGGCCGTACAAAGCGGGGGACGAAGGGGGTGGTCGCACCGGGCGCATAAATTGAGGTGGTGTCAAATTTATACTACAAATCTCATTTTTTTCTTTTTTGTACAAAAAAAATCATATTTACAGATTGGGATTTTTTTCCCCAATGAAAGTGTGTTTTAAGTTTCAAAGTTATAGCGTTGTCCCTTACTCTACTCAAATACAAATTTATGAATAAGGACTTCTTTCAAAAACTTATTTTAGGTGTTTGTCTTAGTCTCTTTCGCTAACCTTCTATTTTATGAGTGTGTAATTTTCTTTTTGTGCTTGTGGCAAAACATATTAGTCTCAAAATAGCATGGGGTTTCCTTCTGGGAATACAAAACGGTTGCAAATTGCTATACTGTACTGTTACCCTACTAAAAATAATCTGAAGATTATCTGAAGAAAACTCCACTTTCTTCAGAAATTCTACAGAAATCTCTAGAAAATTCGCAGATTTAGCTTTACCTTAAAAATATCTGCAGATTTTTGTAAGATATTCTTAAAAAATCTGCAGAAGTGGGCCAATTGCCTACAGATTTTCCGCAGATTTTTTTAGTGGGGTAGATACAGATTTTCTGCATCCATTTCTCAGATTCCCTTTGCCAAAATATAAGTGCAATTCCTTCATATGTTATTCAGTTGTTTGGAGTTTCTGAATTAAAATTAAACATATAGTTTCAAAATTAACGCGAAATATGTATTCAATAGAATTTATTTCCGTTTCTGCACTTTTCAGTTTTGTGACGCATCCCACAAAGAAAGAAATTGTTTGTGTGTGTGTGGAGGGGGGGGGGGACTAAAACTTTGACCCAGACGCAGTTTTCTCTTCGCACGGTGCTGAATAACATATAATAATTTTTAAAGTATTGTTTTCAAATATTTATAAGTTCAGATTTAAAATGCATCGTTCCCTTAATAAAGGTGTGATAAGCAATTAAAATGAAGTAGTTTTTGTAATTTTAAATAAAAATAAAAACAAATCTAAAATAAGTGACAGTCTTGAAAGTTTGCTTCGGAGTGTTGTTTGGCTAGGTATTCCTGAAGCAGGGAATTCTGAATGTATTAGAAATTGGAAAATTTTATTAGGTTATTTTTTTATATCTTTTTATATGTTATTAAAGTTTTACTATAGAATCTATATATATAAAAGCCGTTCTCTATGTGTATGTCCTTTATACAATTCTTCAATTTTAGACCGAATTGCTGTATATACGTTTTAGAAAGTGGAAAAGATCACTGTCTACTTTAAAAAATCATCAGACCAATATGTATCCCTTTTTTCTACGACCTTTCATAATTTAACATTATAGAAATATCTCTTTTTAAATATTAAAATTCAAGTTTCTTTCCTGTTGACACACATTAAAAAAAACAGCTCAATAATTTAAAAAAAAAATTAATAACTCGAGTACTTTGTTTTATAAGTCAATAAAAATTCGGATTGTCTCACTATATTTTTGCTGTTTTTGAAATTGACGTCATTCAAATAAGAAAATGCACATTTTTTACATATTTATGTAAAATTTTTAACTAAGCATGTTTTAAAATGACCTTAGTAGTACTTTAGTTGAATGTTAAAAAATCTATTTTAATGAAGTCGTTTCAATGTCAAGAAATCAATTAAGGAAAAAGATAATAGTAAAAAAAAAATCGTTTGCTAGATATGACATCAATTTCGTCAGTATAATTTCAAACTGGTTCTAAAAACTGGATGCTATAATTTATTCCATATTTCTTTGTAATCTTTAATTATATCATTTAGATAAATGTTTTAATACCTGAAACGCAGTGATAACATTCTACGATTTGTATCGAATACGGTTATACAAAATACGATTTTTTTACGATTTATATTAAATAGAAAGTATAGCTACTAATTTTTAGGGTAAGCTTTTTTTCTTTTTTCAACAAAATTTCATGACTGACAGACTTTTCTGTTAGATGTTGAAATAATGGGATGCATGATGTTTAGTGATCAAATTGCAGTAAAAACGTAATTTATGGTATGGTTAGGTTGTTGCCACCAACAATATGGTGCTAGGCATTACTCATAGATATGTCTTTTCTTCCTAATATTGCATTAATAGCAAACGGATATATCTTTCTTAATTGGGTTACAGGTATATTTAAAAATATCTCCGTGATTGAAAATTAATTTAAAATGGATAAACAATCCGTAAATTGAGATAAGCTTTTCAAACAAATATTACTGAAAGTACTTTTTGTATTCTATTAAGATGTTGCAATAATCAAATGTGCGATGTTTAAAGGTCAAATTGCAGTAAAAGTTAAATTTATGGTTGGGTTTGGTTGTTGCCACCAACAATATGATGCTAGAGATACTCATAGTTCATCAATGTCTTTACTTTATAATATTTCATTAAGAGCACACAGGTATATCTTTCGTAATTGGGCTGCATGTAGGGATGAGATTTCCACGTTTTTGCACACCGGTATATTCTTAAAGAAAATGTTGTTCTGTTAAATCAAGAGAGTGTTCCGATTAAATGAAATATCATTTTCTCTAACAAAATACTGGTGTGAAAAAACGTGGAAATCTTATCCCTGGCTGCATGCAAATCAAAAATATCCATGACTGAAAATTGCTTTAAAATCCATTCACATGAAAAAAATTGCGATAAAATTTTCAAATAAATTTCATTTCACAGAAGCTTTTTCTATTCGACAGTGTGAAAAACGAAATTGTATGATGATCATACGTTAAAAAAAATTTAGTAAAAGCAAAATTTATGGGTTAGGTCATTGCCATCATCAGTATAATGTCACAATTGGCATTGTGTTTGTAGGTTTTTTTTTTTTTTTTTTTTTTTTTTTTTTTTTGTATATTCTGAAGATGACTCAATGAAAGAGTCGAAATATGTACATTTTTAATATTTTTAATGTTTTTTTTAATTGAAATAACGCTTTTTAAGCAAATAATTGTACTTTAATATATGTTATGACATTTGTTTGGAATATATATTATTATGGTATAGTTAATAGTAGACGCAATTAAGACTATTTTACTTATATTTCTTATCGGTCTTTTTAACGATTCGTGGACGGGAATGCACCAATCTCAGTTATTGTCATTGCCGTATTATTTCATTTTAACGTATTTTACCCGGGAGGACCCTTATTATTGACACGAGCGAAGCCGGGTAGATCTGCTAGTTTTCGGTATTTAAAATAACGTGTGCAGCATTTATAGTTGTTCTACAGGGATGCGCAAAAGATTTTCGTTACAATATGGCCTGTCAAAAAATAAAACGTTTGCGGGGAATTTTACTAATGTTATGATATTTAAATCATAATGAGGATGCTATGCATCTCTAAAGCGGGCGAAAATATTTTAAAAGAAGTATAGAATAAGCAGCATTTATGTTCGTTTACAGGGACGAGCAAAATAATTCCATTACATTATGATCTATGGCGAAATTTTAAAAGTTCAGTAAGGTGCAATATAACGTGCTTTCTATACTGTGTATCCTCTCTCAAAGGTGTCCAGTCCAATATGCCTTATTCCTAAACCATTAGGCTTAGACGTTAGTTCCAATTTCAAAAGAATTTAAATGAAGTAAAGACGTATTTTAAAAGCGATTTGCGTCAATAAAAACATTTCTTGTTCTTTTGGTTCCCCGACACCATAAGTTTATATTTAGTAAAAAGCAGTAAGAATTTAAAAAAAAAAATCCCATTCTTCTACGATAAAAACTGATCAAGTAATAGCTGTTTAAAGTTGAAGCATCCTTTTTGCTGGAAAATAGGCATGATTCACAAATTTACTAGAAATACAAATGATCGTCAGATAAAAAAGAAAAAAAATAATAGTTGAGAGTAAAATTGACATTAAAGTATCAATTTGAAATGTATTTTCACTCTGACATATTAAAGAAAATATACAACTTGTACTAAAAATATAAGTTAAAAAATAACAGAATATTTGTTAAAGGAAATCATGAAAAGCAACAGTCGCAATTCTGTACAAAATGATAGATATTTTAAAATTCTATTAAATTATCGAACCTAAAACTTAACTAATAAAAATTAATCTTAAAACTTGCCCTAAGTGACTCCCTTCGGCTGCAATGCAAAAATGCACACTCAAAATAAATCAAATTCTTTAAGCACTTTGTGTACGATCCTTCGAAGCATGACCCCACTCATTCAATGCAGAAAATTGGTATAAATCAGGCAATTCAAAGTTTCATAACTCGGTCAATTTTAGTGTTAGATGAATGGGATTTTCTTGTCTTACTTCTTAGTGTGATAGAAAATGTTTACTAAATATCACTTATAGGACCGGGGAACTGCATAAAATTTTAAATTTCATAACTTTTTAAGAAATATTTTAAAGGATCAAAACGACTTTTAAAATACTTCTTTACCTCATTTAAAACATTTTTGTAATTGGAACTATATGTTTATGACTAACGGTTTAGAAATTAGCCATTGGACACCGTTGACAGTGGACACCCTCTATAAAAGCACAATAAGTAAGTAGCCCTTTAACTTTAAGTCATGTCTCACTGTTATTAAAAAAAAAATCATTATTATGGGAGTGTAGCCATATTTGGATCAATGGACCGTTGCAATTCTGCCGTTAATTACAGAAAGAGACGCCATCTACCGATGGAATCCTACTCATCAGAATGACGTCAGTTATGATTAGAGGAAGTACACTCCTTCCACGTGCTGTTTTCAGACAATTTTAAAAAACCGAAAATTAGCTGTTTTGATCTACTTTTTTCCTACTAAACGTAAGAGAATACTTTAAAACTAAGTTAAGTTGTTATACTTTCATATACATATCTAAATTTATGTGTTTATTGCGCATATTTTCCACGTTGAATTGTTTGCTTTCGTTTTTGTTCTTGGTCTTGAGATTATATGTTTTAAAAAATGGTGCAGTTGCCTTAATTGAATCAATTTGGGTTGCTTAAATTGGACCAGAATACGATCATCATTTCGCAGCTACTTTATCACTTATTCCTGACGAGGAGGTAAGCACTGCAGATAGATCCGTTGATTCTCCAAATAGTGAGATTTCTGTGTCAGAGTCATTAATCATGGAAAAACTAAGACAGTAAAAAAAAAAATGATGAAAACGATAGAGACAAACAGTCTGGAAGTAAAACGTCAGTTACAACAAAAGGTGTCAATGGTATAGGAAAAATGGTAAAAGAAAAAGTAAGTTGCAAAGAGAATGCCAAAGAATAATTAGAAATGTTATCTCCCTTGCCAAAATCAGTTAAGTCAAAGTACAAAGGGAGCTGAAAAACAGCTGTGTTATCATCTTCGTCATATAAAGTAAACCTTGAAATAAAAACAAAAAAAGACAAAAAGGAAGCTCTCAAAGCACAAAAGTAATTGGAACATCACGTTTTAAAAAATAGGCATAATTCAATTATAAAGAAAATGATGGACGGGAAGAACTACAGATATCAGGTAAAGAAAACTTCTGTTCAAAAAATAATTCTAATGATTTAGAATCTAAAAGGAAAAATGAAGACAGCGATGGTTGGTTTTGCCTAGTTTGTAAGAAAAATAAAATAGCAGAAATCATTCAGTGTTCAGATTGCCAAATATGGTTCCATGTTGGGTGCGCTGGAATTAAAAATGAACAGCAGAAATTTATAGGTAAGCCTTCATCACTTCTTACATGATATTCAGGTAACTGGCAATTAGTTTCATAATTTCTATTCTTTAATTACTTATAACTTTGATTTATATTTTGAATACATTTTGATTTTAAACAATTACTCATACTTTCAGATATTTGATACATTTGATTTCATTATATTTCATTGGTGTTGTTTTGCATGATCGTTTCATTAATCGCAAACTTTGCTTTTAATAAAATTAGTTATATTCCCTACTCATTAAAACAGTCTAATATTGTTGGTCCAATTTAGGAAACTGGGGATCCAACTTAGGAGGCCACTTGCTGAATTTGGACCACTTTTGACAATTTTTTCAAATTAAAGTAAAACTGAAGATTTTCAAATAGAAATTGTTCTAAAGGTTTATTTAGTTAGTATATGAATAGATTGACCACGTGTAGTGATATTTTGCAGATATTAAAAAAAAAGGAAAGAAAAAGTGAGTTACACCTCATAATATGTGAAGTGGTCCAAATTCGGCTACTCTACCCTATGAGGGCAACGTTGCTATATAAATCTGTAAATTTTTAAGATTAAATTAAACTAACATTTTTCATTTCTAGTACTATGAAATTTTCAAGTATGCATTAGTGCTTAAAACTGAGAAAAGCAAATCTTTCAGTCAAAATTACTTTTAAAATAACAAGTATGTTTTTGTCATCGTTTTCTTTTCTGTGTGCGATATGACATTTAGAAAATGCATTGATAGAGCCATTCATCGGCGTATACTCGCGTGATATCTCCCGAATGGAAAATATTATCACCAATCAGCCACTCAACGACGCAAGATAATAAAGGCAGTATTTTTTTATGACAATAAAATCTCAAATAGTGTTACTTTTTAAAAGTTATTTTGCGAAATTTGTGTGATACAAAATAATATTTACCATAAACTACACATTATTTTTATGCAAAAATTAATCCTAAATCTTTGAGTCCTAATTCATATTTTTGAAAAACTTTCGTAATTAAAAATATATTATGTCATACTGTTTCAATAAATCAATTTCAATAACAATTACGAATTCCAAACCGTCAAAACAGTCTAAATATAGTAATGTTAAAAAAAAAGTATTTGTTATGTCAAACATATAAAAGGCTAGTAGGAAATTTATTATTCAGTTTCCTAGTTTGATAAATAAATACTATCATTAAATCGATTTGTCGACAGAGATGACATTATATATAATATTTTTATGAACATATTTTTTTGTGTAGAAAATTCTGTTCAATTTATAACAATAACATGTAGAAAAGGATTATTTTTGTGCAGATTTATGAATTGTTAAAAAGAGATACACACGATAAATGAAACAAACAGTTTTTCTATTTCGATATACAGGGTTTTAACTCTCAAGGGCGTTCGATGACTAATTTCTAAACAGTTAGTCATAGATATATAGTTCCAATTACAAAAATGTTTTAAATGAGGTAAAAAAATATATATTTAAAAAGTAGTTTGGATCAATAAAAATATTTTTTAAAAAGTTACGAAATTTAAATTTTTATGCAGTCTTCCGGTTAAATAGATAATATTTAGAATTTTTTTCTATTACACTAATAAATAAGCCAAAAAAGTCCCATTTATCTAACACTAAAATTGGCCGAGTTATGAGACTTTGAATTGTTTAACATATATCAATTTTATGCATCTGAACACAGATGAATTGGGCCATTCTTCGAGGAATCGTACACAAAGTGTTTAAAACTTTAGAAAGATTTATTTCGCATGTACATTTCTGCATAGCAGCAAAAGGGAGTCACTTCGAGCAAGTTTTAAGATAACTTTAGGTTTTATTAATTAAGTTTTAGAATATATAACCAAAGCGATATAGGTAAGCGTCTTATCTTAAATGAGAGATGTAACCGCAAGATTAAAGGCGAGGTCACATCAATCAAGGTCGCACGCCACGTAGCGGACGGAGTGAACAACAGAAAGATGCCTAACTGTTTTCTTCTTTATGGATAATCTATTAATTGCACATCTATGAAATAATTGCGCAAGCGCCAACATAGTGTTTTCATTTGTTTGTAGCATTTATATTCTGACAGTAATAGAATGTTCTATTAATTTTTATTCGTGTTTTTTGACTTATTTATTATATTTAATTATTTAAATAAAAACAGTTCTTTTTAAGAACTAATATTATTTGTTAAAATGGCAAAATGTTGGCAATCGAAAAACTCTAGTTTTCGAAATTGTAAGAAAATTCTTTTTTTTATAGAATTCATATGTCCTTTTCCAAAGAGCAAAACAAGTTAGTTACGTATTTTAACTTTAATTTATTACAAAAAAAGTAAAATATTATTTGATATATATTATAAAATGTTGTTGTTTTAAATACGCTCAATTTTAATTATTTTCTTTTAATGAAATGAAAAATGACGCATAAAAATTAGTAAGTAGTTAATGTGTAAAGATTGAATTTTGTAGTCTTATTTTTTACTCAATTCTTTATGTGCTAAAGTTATAAAAAATGATATACGCGGTTCTATTCCAGATGAAAATAGAATGTTTATCAAGGTTTAGAATATGTATAGAATTTAATAATAAATAAAATATTCAATTTTTAAGTCCTTTTCTTCGTTTATCAAGCGCAGACGATACATCGAAAACTTATTCCAATATTCTTTTGATCGTATTGTATTCATATTATTTAAATTACAAATAGTCCATTTATTTAATTTAAAATTCATTTTATTTTATATTCAGAATCACTTTAATTTAAAATGCATGCATTAAATGTTGTACTATTAACCGAGCAAGTATTGTTAATTTAGTATTTGTTTAAATATTTTGCGAGTCCAGACAATAACTGCAAAAATTTTCCTAAAATAGCCAGATTAGATTTTTTTTTTCCTTGAAGCAGACAAAGCCATTTAGAGAATCCCTGTTAAAAATTCTATTACGAATTTCAGATTGTTACTTGCTCACAGAAGATGAATCTTGTTTGCCAGATATATTGCAAAATATTTTTGTTACAGCTTGTTTTGATAAAAATATGTGTATTTTAAAAAAAGTCGCAATGTCATTTTAGTTTAAGGGCTAAAGGCAATAATGCTTTCGTAGCATTAGTGCTTTTCTCCCGAAATTAAAATGGTATTGCGATTATTTTTTTTTAAATGTGCATAATTTTATCAAAACAAACTGTAATAAAAATATTTTGCAATAAAACTGGGAAACAAGATTCATCTTCCATAAGTGAGTAAAGAATCAGAAAATGTGCGCAAGAGATGCGCAGATAGTAGATATTCTGTCATATATGACGTCATACTGAAAACCCGCGTATTTGCAGTATTCACTCCGCCCACCAGATGGCGCAGCTGTGTCAATATACTCCAGATTCCAGTATTGACATTGTACGCTTACTTATATCGCTTTGTATATAACCTAATAGCATTTTAAAATATGCATAATTTTGTAAAGAATTGCAATTGTTGCTGTTCATCATTTCATTTAACAAAAATTCTGTTATTTTTTTAACTTAGACTTCTAGTACACGCTATATATTTTTCTTTAATATGTCTTTAAATGTCTTTAATATGTCTTTAAATTTATATTGTAATGTTAATTTTTACTCTCAACTATTATTATTTTTTTAATCTGACGATTATTTATATTTCTAGTAAATTTGTGAATGACTCCTATTTTGCAGCAAAAAAGATTTTTCAACTTTAAACAGCTATTACTCGGGCAGTTTTAATCGTAGAAGAATGGAACTTTTTTTTTTTTTGTCTTACTTCTAAGTGTAATAGGATATTTTTTATAAATATAACTTATAGGGCCAGGGGGACCTTATAAAAATTTTTATTTCGTAATTTTTTTTTAAGAAATGTTTTATTGCCCTAAATCGCTTTTAAAATACTTCTTTACTTCATTTAAAACATTTTTGTAATTGGGACTATATCTCTATGACTAACAGTGTAGGAATTATCCATTGAACACCGATGAGAGTGGACGGACACCCTTTATTTTTCACCTTCGGTTAATTTAATATTATTTGAGGAAAACAAGTAAGTTTCGTGATCAAATTTGATGCCAAATACATTCTAAAAAATGAAGAAAGCGAAAATGTATTATACACATGCGATTAAAAACAGCAACTTTTGGAAAATATGAATGATTTCAAAAGATTTAATTCTGATCCTTCATCATGACACACGTTTAATCTAACTTTCATCTGATCAATCGTTTAATAATAGCTTTTAAAAAAGTCTTTCATTATTTAGTTATGATTCTTTCTGAACTTGGAAGTGTAATTCGTATAATGATACTTTTTATATCTTAGGTGATATGATTTTTTGTACTAAAATTTTGAGCATGCAAACAAAAAAGCTACAGATGAAGACGATAAAAATAAAAGAACGAAAAATCATGTACCACGCATAGATTATGCAACTCAATTAACACATAACGTAGTAAAAATCCATTTTCAGCAATTTCTGTCCATATATGATACTGTATGCAGAGTCTTTTAATTATTCGCTATTTGCGATCTATAAAATTTATACACGCAAACTAGTTTTGACAGGTGTCCCGATTGATGCGGGATGTCCCGATTTTTAGGACTTCCAAGACTTGTCCCGTGTAACCACTGCGCGGGACGCTAAAAGTCCCAACTTTGAGTGATGTCCAATTTCTTTTAATACTTTGACGTTTTAGCGCGAGTGTCCAGTGTTGAATTCAGACACTTTTCTCCGGGAGGAATTTCTGTGTCTCCGGGGGGGGGGGGGGGATTACACTTTTTGACCATAGAAAATACAAAATCTCAACTCTCTGTCTCAATCAAAATCTCTGCCGTTTTCGGAGAAGTGAAATAAGCCCGAGAGTCTCGAGGGCTCAACTTTTAACAACCTGATCTATAAAAGTACGTACTATATACGTTCGCGGTCTTTTCAGATATTATCTGCGAACCTTTTTATTTCGAAAAAAATATAAGTGGCAGCACTAAACTGAAGTAAGTATATGATAATATCTAGAATCAGAGCTTAATGGTGAACCTTGTAGTGTTGTTCTTTGTGCTTTGAAATGTACCACACAAAAGCAAATTTTACTAAATAATGTTTATATACAAATAAAACATGTTTTCAAATATTTGTAGAACATTTGGGTAAGTTTTTATTCAAGTCTATGTAAAATTTTATGTTTAAAAATGATGTTTTCTTATGCGGAACTTTTTTTAAAAATATAAAACATACTTTTTTCAATATTTCTCATTAAATATTAATTTTTAGTACATTTAAAGAGTTCCTTGATTATGAATAAGAACAGTTTGGACTTTATAATTAAAAAAAATTATTAAAATAGATATCTTCCAAGTATTTTTTAAAAAATCATGAAAAGTACCAAATAACCTCAGTCAAAAGGGAGATATGCTGATGAAATAGCTCAGACATCAAAGTATTAAATTTTGTTTTAGAACCATGCTATTCGTTAGTCTGCATCGAGTGGAACTTATTACAGTAAAACCTGTGAAAACCGAACCTACCTATAATGGGAAATTTTTATAGTCCCTTCCAAAAGAATAACTTAAAATCTATGTACCTAGACGAAAAATTATCTAAAACGGAATTGTTTGCAGTTTCCAGCATTTATGTTTTCATAAGTTTTACTGTGCTTTTTTCAGTAAACCCTGTGTAAACGGAACCTATTTATAACAGAAATCTATTTTAAAAGTAAAAATTCAATTGTCCTTGCGATAGGAATATTATACAATTATACCTGCGAAATCGGAATTTTCAAAGCGATATAAGTAAGCGTACAATGTCAATACTGGAATCTGGAGTATATACACAGCTGCGCCATCTGGTGGACGGAGTGAATAATGCAAATACGCAAGTTTTCAGTATGACGTCATATATTACAGAATATCTACTATCTGCGCATCTCTTGCGCACATTTTCTGATTCTTTACTCACTTATGGAAGATGAATCTTGTTTCCCAGTTTTATTGCAAAATATTTTTATTACAGTTTGTTTTGATAAAATTATGCACATAAAAAAAATAATCGCAATACCATTTTAATTTCGGGAGAAAAGCACTAATGCTACGAAAGCATTACTGCCTTTAGCCCTTAAACTAAAATGACATTGCGACTTTTTTTAAAATACACATATTTTTATCAAAACAAGCTGTAACAAAAATATTTTGCAATATATCTGGCAAACAAGATTCATCTTCTGTGAGCAAGTAACAATCTGAAATTCGTAATAGAATTTTTAACAGGGATTCTCTAAATGGCTTTGTTTGCTTGAAGGAAAAAAAAAATCTAATCTGGCTATTTTAGGAAAATTTTTGCAGTTATTGTCTGGACTCGCAAAATATTTAAACAAATACTAAATTAACAATACTTGCTCGTTTAATAGTACAACATTTAATGCATGCATTTTAAATTAAAGTGATTCTGAATATAAAATAAAATGAATTTTAAATTAAATAAATGAACTATTTGTAATTTAAATAACATGAATACAATACGATCAAAAGAATATTGAAATAAGTTTTCGATGTATCGTCTGCGCTTGATAAACGAAGAAAAGGACTTAAAATTGAATATTTTATTTATTATTAAATTCTATACATATTCTAAACCTTGATAAACATTCTATTTTCATCTGGAATAGAACCGTGTA
The DNA here is from genome assembly GCA_963932465.1 of Maratus speciosus. Lineage (NCBI taxonomy): Eukaryota > Metazoa > Arthropoda > Arachnida > Araneae > Salticidae > Maratus > Maratus speciosus. The sequence continues at coordinate 420,221,802 of OZ010789.1, read as the reverse complement.
TATCATTTTTTGTAACTTTACCACATAAAGAATTGAGTAATAAATAAGACTACAAAATTCAATCTTTACACATTAACTACTTACTAATTTTTATGCGTCATTTTTCATTTCATTAAAAGAAAATAATTAAAATTGAGCGTATTTAAAACAACAACATTTTATAATATATATCAAATAATATTTTACTTTTTTGTAATTAATTAAAGTTAAAATAAGTAACTAACTTGTTTTGCTCTTTGGAAAAGGACATATGAATTCTATAAGAAAAAGAATTTTCTTACAATTTCGAAAACTAGAGTTATTCGATTGCCAACATTTTGCCATTTTAACAAATAATATTAGTTCTTAAAAAGAACTGTTTTTATTTAAATAATTAACTATAATAAATAAGTCAAAAAACACTAATAAAAATTAATAGAACATTCTATTACTGTCAGAATATAAATGCTACAAACAAATGAAAACACGATGTTGGCGCTTGCGCAGTTATTTCATAGATGTGCAATTAATAGATTATCCATAAAGAAGAAAACAGTTAGGCATCTTTCTGTTGTTCACTCCGTCCGCTACGTGGCGTGCGACCTTGATTGATGTGACCTCGCCTTTAATCTTGGGGTTACCTCTCCCATTTAAGATAAGACGCTTACCTATATCGCTTTGGAATTTTGTTGCAATTCCTAACGATTGCCGCTCTCACAGGTTTTACTGTATAAGATAGATGTGTTTATTAAGTATAATCAAACCTACTAAGACGGAATCGCAAGGAACAGGAGAAAAATTTAATTGTAAATAGTCTTCCGTCTTAGCAGGTATATAATTGTGTGGTATTCCTACATGATACAATAAAATTTTAATGTTTAACTATATTTTATTATTAACTGCAGTTCCATTTATTTTATCACTCTGTTCTCATACGCCACTTTCCTTTCTAAATGCGTATTAGTTATTAAAATATTCTCTCATGAAGAGCTTGGAAAATCTTGTAAGTGCTATGAAGTTTTAAATAAAATGTATATTTTTAACTTGTAACATCTCTTCTATTATTTTTAGTCACCTTTTAAGTAAAACAGTGAACTATTTAAAATTCATATTATTATACGCATTTAAAAGGAAAGTAACGTATGAGAACAGAATGATAAAATAAATGGAACTGCAGTTAATAATAATATATATTTTCTCTAATTGAGTTCAATCCAAGAAACTGCTACTTCTACTTTCAACTCATAATAATTATTGGCTCTCTCATTTTCAAAACGAAGTTACGTATTTGTATAAATAAACAGCAATTAGTTTTTAAAATATTCTCTGATGAAGAGCTTGGAAACGTTTCAAAGTACTAGGAAGTTTTAAATAAAATGCATATTTTTTACTTGTAACATCTCTTCTGTTATTTTTAGTCCCCTTTTAAGTAAACAGTGAACTTTTAAAAGTTCATATAATATATTTTATCTTTGAATCAAGGTAAAATATTGCGTTTCGTCTTATGATATTATTAGAAAAACTGATTGTTTCATTTATCGTGTATATTTCTTTTTAACAATTCATAAATCTGCACAAAAGTAATCCTTTTCTACCCGTTATTGCTATAAATTGAACTGAAGTTTATAAGCAAAAGTTCATAAATATATTATTACATAATGCCATCTCTCCGATAAATCGATTTAATGATAGTACTTATTTATCAAACTGAGAAAATGAATAATAAATTTCCTACTAGCTTTAATAGACTTGCTTATACAAATATATACCTTAATTAGTGGCCAATTTCAATCACAAAATGCGAAATTTGTCACGCAAGTATATTTTCAAGTAACGGATGCTTTTTTGTAACATCGCTACATTTATTCTGTTTTGAGGTTTAAAAATTCGCATTTTTTTTTTAATTGATTTATTGAAGAAATATGATATAAGATATTTTTAATTATGAAAGTTTTTGGAAAATATTAATTAGGACTCAGGGACTTGAAATTAATTTTCACATTAAAATAATGTGTAGTTTATGGTAATTACGTATTATTTTGTACCACACAAAATTCGCAAACTAACTTTTAAAAAGTAACACTAATTGAGATTTTATTCTAATAAAAAATTACTGCCTTTATTATTTTGCTTTCTTGAGGGGCCGATTGGTGATAATATCTTTCTTTCGGGAGTTATCACGCGAGTATACGCAGGTATATAATTGTATGGTATTCCATCATGGGACAATGCAATTTTAATGTTTAACGCAGGATTCCGTTATAGACAGGTTCTGCTCTCGTAAGATTTAATGCATTTTTATGTCTCGATTTAGATGCCGCTGTCCCGCCTTTTTTTTTTTTTTTTTTTTTTTTTTTTTTTGTCTCCCTGTCCCGCTTTTTTCTGACACTGGACCTGGCAACACTAACATCAACTAATACACCCAAAATTAGATTAATTTTAAAAAAAAGTTACCACAGAGGAAAACTCCCCTCCACCAATTATCGATTTCAGTCAGCCGTTTAACCTAATTGCAGTGTTGAATTCAGACACTTTTCTCCGAGAGGGATTTCTGTGGCTCCTGGAGGGACATTATGGAGTTTCGGGGGGTAAATTGCATTTTTTGACCATTACAAAATCTCAAATCTACCGGGGGGACATCTCATTGCTCCAATTAATGATAAATGTTATGCACTCAATAACTTGTAGAAAACGTGCGATGCACTGCAGTCATTTCGTTATGTTCGAAGCATCATAACATTATTAAAAGCACCGCAAGCGATTTTTCACCATATATCGTAATGAAATGGAACCCTTTTGTGCGTCCCTGTAAATGAACAATAAATGCTACATACAGTATACTCCTGTGAAAGCATATTGTAGCCCATCTCAATGATTTATATAAATCTCATTGTGTTTGAAATTTTGTAACATCAATAAAATTTATCGCACATGATTTTCCCCCATAGGCCATAATGTAACGGGATTTTTTTGTGTGTCCCAGTAAATCAACTATAAAATCTACGCACTTCATTTTCAATTCTGAACATTCTATGGTAAACCTCAATAACACATAAAAATTTCATGGCAATCCGAGTCTTATTTACAAGAGTTAGAGCACGGATCGGACAGACAGACACACCGAATTCATAAAAACTTTTCATCTATGTTGAAAAGTATTAAAAAAAACTCGTCATATGCCTGGCGACGAAGACTGTTAAGCGGTTAAATGTAACCGTACGACAGGAAGCATACGTAACCTGAGGAATATACAGGTTTTCCATAAAAGTAGGTCCCAGTTTCAATGGCATATTGTAACAGTTTAATTTAGACAACTTACAACAAACCATACATCCAATTGAAGGTAAAATAACCTAGTTTTCCTTACAAATGCTGAATATGTGCACATTTAGTTATACCACACATACCTAACATAATGTGCAATTCTTCCCACAATTCGGTGAACAAGTCCGGAGTTATGGAAGGAATAGCCTCTTCCATTCTGTGTCTCAACTCTGGCAAATTATTAGGTAGAGGTGGAACGTAGATACAATCTTTTATAAAGTCCCAAAGGAAAAAATTGTATGGCTCTAACGGCTTTTGAATCTTCAACCGAGCAATAACGCTTTACGATCAAGTGTCGCCATTTTGCGTATGTGCCACTGCAAGCAAGTAGAAAACAAAGCAGTACTCGTGCATGCGCTTATCTAAAACTGTTTGAGTTGCTCCTTATTTATGACCTTTAACAAACACTCTACAACGCTTAAAGTTGATACTATTAAATTTTATAACTGGGACATTCTTTTATGGGTACCGTGTACTTTCGTAATAGATGTCTATTTTGTAAATAAGAGTAGATATTAATTAAGGGATATATTTCTGTAAGCAAGTCTATGAACGCGAGTAGGAAATTTATTAATAATTTTTTTCAGTGTTTACTACTATTATACCATACTACCATCTACTTATAATAAAATCCGAGTGGAGAAAAGTGTAGGTAACCATTCCGGTTCGAACCATTCTGGTCTGCGAATCGAACGTGGCTAAACACCATGTTAGGCTTAATGGAAATCATATGCTGACACATGACAGCTAAATGATAATTTCTTCTACTTGAAATAATGTTTGTTCAGCATTTTTTCATATAAAACATGTATCATATCCAATTATAATGTATTAAGTTCCAAATTAAAAATAAGCTATTATAAATATCAGATTACTAGATATAAACAAAAGAACACTGTTGTCATTCACAATTTCCAAATCTTGAAACAAATGAATGACTCTTTAAACGCTACATAAAAGAAAATACAGATTAGCGTCGATGCTGCTCTTAAAATATTTGTAAAAGTATATTAAAATATTTAAGTATTTTAATTTTGTTTTAAGCCTTCAAAAACTATCCAATTAAGTTCTAAATTAAAAATAACAGACAATTATCTATACAACAACCGGAAGTAAGAGTTGTAGGCAGCTACACTAGCGCCCTCGGCCTAAGCTTTCCAGAAAATTCTGTTTATAAATCAAGATGATGTTTCTTGCTAATACTATGGCGCCATCTATCAGCAATTAATATAAACAAAGAAACTTTCTGTTGAAATCATACTTTTTTTTTAAATGCATTTTATCAGATTTGAAGGCATTGCAAATAAAATGAATATTTCTTATCAATTCTCAATGAAATTGAAACATAAAGAATGTATAACACAGTGGTACAGCATATTTTAATTATCTTGCAGATAAAATTATGAATTTTAACATAATAAGTTTGTAGCGAAAAAAAAGTCATTAGTGCAATTTATTTCAGAAACAGTGTAGATTAAAATCATTAAAAATTTGCTGTTTAGCGTATTAAAATAATTCAAAATTAGTTTCTGAGTAGTAAAATAATTTGTAAGTCACAAAATTAATATAGGATAGAGAATAATATATAAAAATAACCTTCTACTCAGTAATATGAATATGTGAAATATATATTATAGGAGAAATTACGCTTAATTCTATAAAACTTTTTATAAAATATTTTACATATTCATATTACTGAGTAAAAGGTTATTTTTATATATTATTCTTTACACTATATTAATTTTGTGACTTACAAATTATTTTACTACTCAGAAACTAATTTTGAATTATTCTGTAATACGCTAAATAGCAAATTTTTAATGTAGACGGAACCTAAAATACCATTTTCGTCATACAGTCGTGGCCAAAAGTTTAGGACCACCATGCAGAAACTAGCGTTTCTACAATTGAAACCACTGATAACGTCATAAATCAAATCGATTGCGTCAGATGGCGTCATTCCGTCTGGCAGTGGAGTACTGTATTCACTTTTTGTTTGATCTTTGAGTAATAAACGTCGCAGACGCAATTGTTGCTTGTTTTACAAGTTTTGAAAACCTATGAAAATGGGTCGAAAATCGTCAGCTTCTGAAGCTCAGCGTGCACAAATTGTTATTTTTCATAATGAAGGATATTCTGAACAATTAATTAGTGAACTAGTAAGAACGCAGTTCGCAATGCGATTAAGAAATTTAAAGAAACAAGGACTTATGTTGATGCCAAAAGGTGTGGTCGACCTTGTAAAACCACACCTAGGGATGACCATGTCATTAGGAGAATAGCAGTTCGTTCTCCAATGAGTTCCGCAAGCAAGATACGGTCTGTACTGCTTGCAAAAGGTGTGGATGTCAGTCGTAGAACAGTAAGTCGGCGTTTGTTAGGCGACTTGTTCAGTTAAAATCTTATAAACCTGCGAAAAGACCAAGGTTAACAGCGGCCATGAAAGCTATGCGGTTGGACTTTGCCAAGAAGCATGCCAACTGGACAATTTGTCAGTGGCAACCGGTTTTTTTTCGCCCGGATCTACCATACAGCAGTTCTCTACAAGCAAGTACTATGTTCGTAGACTTCCTGGAATGCGATTCGATGAACGTTGTACTTTACAGACTGTTAAGCACTCCCCAAGTGTCGTGATTTAGGGTAAAATGTCAATGAACGGAACGGCTGCATTGTTCTTCCTACCACCAGGAATGACTATGAATGGAAAAAAAATACGTGGATTTGTTGAAGGAGAAGTTAGAATTACGCATGGCCGTTCATAAGTGCGCAATTTTTATGCATGATGGTGCACTATTCCATCGCTCTAAAATTGTTACTCAGTTCTTGAAGACGAAGAAAATTCAAATCCTCGATTGGCCTGGAAACAGTCCCGATTTGAATCCAATTGAAAACTTATGGACTCTCTTAAAGCACAAGGTCTCTGAGAAAAAACCAACAAGTGCTAAGGAACTGGAAAAAGCAATTAAGGAAGTTTGGGTGAAAGAATTATCAGCAGCTTACAGCCGAAGTGTGGTAGAGAGCATGCCAAACGTTTGCAGGCCGTAATAAAAGCTATCGGCGGACCAACAAAATATTGATTTTTCTGTAAAATTTGTGTTTAATGTACGTGATTTATATGTGTAAAAATGTATTATTCATGTAATAAACGGAGTTTATAATTTTACTAACGAGTAAGTATTCAATTTTCTGTCTGGAACTTAATTTTCAGTGGTGGTCCTAAACTTATGGCCACGACTGTAGAATGTGTAGCTGGAAATGGCGCGTTTAAGCGCTGGTGACTAAACTGTAGTTTAAATAATTTCTTTGTTCTAATCATCAAAAATCAAAGGATAATACTGTTTGATTAACAAAATGCATGAGGCATCATCATTATTATTATTTATTTATTTTTTAAAGTCAGAAAAATATATTTTGTAAATATTGTTTTTAAGATTTGTCCTTCACATTCCGTCATTTTTGACCGGGGTTATATGCTAGTTAAATACTAGATTTATTGACAGAGACGGCCTTATGTAATAATTTTATGAATTCCTTTCTCGCCTTCAATTCTATATGTGTACAGCTGGGAAAATCTTTACTTTTTTGCATAATTATAAATAATTAATCCTCCATATATTCCTACATATAGGATGCTTGGAATCTTTGATTATTTCTATCAATATTTTTAAAATTAATTTTTCAACGATTTTCAACGATTAAATCAAGCAATTTTTCTTATTCGGAAAAACTGGTGATAAAAGCTTAAATTTCTGTAAAGGAAGCTCATGATCAAAGGGGTTAACAGGTATCATGCACAATACTGAAACGATTTGTTTTCATGCTAAAATACGTTCTATAATTCAGTTAATATTATGAACTTTAACTTTAAATTCGTGTTTGTTAAATAGCTGCCAGTCTTCCCAGTTTGTTTTCCAAATCAAATAAACATACTTTAAATCAGAAATTTTATTTAATAAATAAAATTCAAATCCAATTAGCACCATTTAAAAACAAGATACATTTTAGTAAATGAATTTTCTAAGTTCAATCAATTAAAAAAAATTGGCAGCTAAGTTATTAAAGCTAAATTTTAGTAAACTTTTATAAAATTAACAAAAATTTAAACCTGAAAGTTTCAAAATTATTTTTGAAATAATTTTGGCAGGAATAATTTTTAAAGATTTTTAACTGAAAAAAGAGCTCAAATTAATTTTCATATCCAAACGAATAGATTATATGAAATACATAATTGTTTTCTTGTAGCATAGCACTTTTGAAATTCTCAACTAATACACTGTAAAAAAAAATCTGTAAAGTTACTAAAGTTTTTCTAGGAAATTGGGATTCCTAGAACTTTTTATGTAACGGCAACAAGAAAAATTCCTGTAACTGACGCTGTTACAGGAATTTTTGTTGTTGCCGTTACATGAAAAGTTCTAGGAATCCCAGTTTCCTAGAAAAACTTTAGTAACTTTACAGATTTTTTTTTACAGTGTACTATCTTTGGATGTTGTAAAATAAATTCTAAATTTTATTTCAGATCCACCAAAGTTAGCATTTTCTAGAAATTTCTAGGTGATATAGTCTACCATATTAACTATCTCTACAACCTCGTGAATATGCGTTTACAAATTTTGTTTTAATAATAATAAACAACAACAACTTTTTAAATAAATAAAAATGCAGCCATTTTCATTTAAGTAACCAAAATTTTATTTACAAAAATCATATAGATAAAAATATTTATGAAACAACACGAGAGGTTGACGAAAGATAAGAATGTTTAAATATGCAAAATAAAGAATAAAACAAGCTAAAAACATTATAACAGCTAAGGCTTTCTATTGAAATACAAAATATCTTCAAATTTATTTCATCAAACTGTATTCAACGTATATATTTCCTGATGTTACATTTATCAAAACATGCTTAATTTGAGTTGAATGATTGCACCGAGTTGATTCTTTTTGGTCCTAATGATCAAGCGTGAATAGCTGCAAAAGAAGAATAACAACAGGGAATCTTAGGAACCGAATTCTGTTCCTAATATTTAAGGCATGTTGTTCTTATTTATTTGTGGAAAATAGAGATATGAGTAACGATTGAAATTCATAATGATTCGTAAAATGAAGCAGTCATTCAAACTGGAACTTGTAGAATATACTTTTTGAATATATGGGGGGGGGAGGGGGGGCTCACATTGGAAACTGAAAGCAGGAGAAACATGTTCCACGTTTCAAACTCTCGCAAGAAATAAGATAATGGATTGCCATTAATACCCATTATATAAGTTTATATTTCAAAATAAGAAGTGTTTTTTCAACGTTAATAAACAAAAATGTTGAAAAAATATTAATAAATATTATTTTTTGATAGCATGTGAAATCAATAATTTTTAAATTGTAGCATATAAATAATGTAAAGTTCAAATGTGTATTTAATTAGTATAGGAGAAGGTCCAAATACCGGCTACTAGGTGTTCTGAAAACTGAGCGTAGCACAGCGTAGCGGAGATAGGCAGAATTTGTAACTTTAATTGAGAGAAGAAAGTTACGAGAAGTACGTCGCTGAAGCCTGTCTCATTTACAAACAGCAAATGCAAAATTGTCGAAAAGACGTAATCTGGAACATCAAAAGTTTTCCAGATATGTGTTTCTCATTTTTTTTAATATACTGATCGTATACTGGCTTGAACTGATGATTAATTTATTTTCTAGACATGTTTAGCTCTCAATTGCTGCGCGCACGTTATTGGTATTTTATTATATGAATGAGTAATACCAGTTTTAACTTAAACATAGCAGTGGTCCTAATACCGGCTACCTATAGTGGTCTAAATTTCGGCTAGCTGGTAATAGGACCTCTCTCGCTTGCTCTGCTTGAAGAGGAGGGAATTCATTTAAATAGTTCCATAATTAATAAATTAAATTAAATGGTTCAGAAATAGTTCCATTCCCATTTCGCAATATGAAAAAAAAAACGGTGACCGTAATTCTTCAGGATCACTTCACAAAAAAAGCGCTGTTGGACATATCAAAATTGCCTGCAATAAATGTGAAGAAGAAGAAGAAAGATGATGGGGGAAAACAGGTGAAATAGGCAGAAATTGGATTTTTAAAAAGTGAAAAAGGAAGATATCCAACAGAGTAAGATGATGCAATTTCTGTTTTCTGCATAGTTGGTTTCTCTGCGGACAAGAGTGGAGGAGGGGATTCTGAATTCAATGTTAAGAATGCGATATGTGGGCCTATAGCGACTGCACCGACGCAGAGAGTGATATTATGGTCGTGATTTTTTCAGATAAAATAATTCTCATTTCAATCAGCAAGCTCTTTTTTTTAACACGTTAAAAAACACAATTAGAAACATAATGGAAGGAATAATACTGTTAGAGATAGTCGTTAAGAATTTTATAAATTTGACAAAAATGCTTATTTATTAATAATTACGTATTTTTCTGCGTATAAGGAATATTAATAATCAAAAAAATTATTCAAATAATATTATAATTGCTTAATAATTGTCATTAGCTCCATTTGTGTGATCTTTTGGAAATAAACTTAGGTAGCCAGTATTTAGACCCCATTTTCAAAACTCAAAATTTAAAGACTTTCGGAATTTTGCTTTATTATAAACAGATAGCGCTTTTTAAACTGATTTTTTTTTCTCTATACAGGTGTAAAACATGTCAAGGTACCCTTCTGTCACTTTTTCTTTTACTAATTTAGGAACCTGTATGATCTAGATTGAAAACAAAAGTGGTAGCCGGTATTTGTACCTTCTCCTCTATTCTCTGCTTTACAAAAACGTACCAGCTGATTGGTCGATTGGCATCATTTTAAATTCCTTCGCCAATCGCGCCAACCCGAAAAGGATACGGAACATTTCTCCGGTAGTTCTTTAGCTATGCTTAAAAAACTCAGTGCAAAATGATTGTCAACTACTGCATAAAAAAAACAGTTCCCTGTTAAAATAATGTCATTGAGCTCACAGGCTATTCACACTAATAGTACTCTTATTTCAAAGGATAATGCCCCTCGAAAAATAAAGAGATCTACAAAAATAAAAAAGAACATTTAGCTAAATTAAGGGGGAGGGGATTTGCTCCCGAATTTCCCCTTTTTATACTTAACCAATGAACCTGCAAATCTAATCAGAGAAGCGCCTTATCAGAATAAACTGGTATACCAAATTTGAAGCAAATCGGACATTTCTGCATGAAAAACCCATTTATCTAAATTAAGGAGGGATTAGCCTCCCGTTCCCCCCTTTATGTAACCCAAAACTAATCAGGGAAGCGCCTTATCAGACTGAACTTAGATTAAAAATTTGAAGCATATCGGATATTTCTATCAAGAATTATCGCGTTACGTACATACATACATACATACGTATATACAGAACCTGCGGGCACTTTAACTCCCAGGCTTTAATAGCCTGCGAGCTAAAAATGAATTTAATATTAGGGGGTACAGACCTTAGATTTGCATAATTCCAAAGCTACTTCACCGAATGACTTCCCACTTTGTAACCGAAGGTAACGTTTACAGAAGAATCCAAACAGGATGTCAAAACTGTGTATCCGTATATGCATTTTCAATATGGAACCGGCCTCCCAAACTTATTTTTTTACATAAATTGAAGAAAGACGCCATTTCCAATCGAATGGCTATTTTCATTTTGCGACGATTTGGTGGTTAAAATCTTTGGGTTATTTTTATTTATTTATTTTACAACTGTATCTATCTATATAGTTTTGTGTTGGGAGGTAGCCTCTTTCCCTTATTACCTAATATTTCTACCTATATGTTGTAACTCAAAGTTTATGGCAGCTTACGAGACGATTTAATTGCACTTATTATGATTTCTAGATAGAAATAAAATAATTAAGGATTAAATCAATTAAAATTTCACTCCCTTAGCAAAGCATTAATGTTAAGAAATGTCAACACATTCCGTTCAATAGACAATATAGAGTGGTAGAAAGTTTTTACGAGAAGATATCTGCATTTTCAATTTAGCAAAACATCTCTGCTTCCTTGAATTCTAACAGAAAAAAAAATCCTTCAATGGAATTACTCAAAAAATATATATATATATATATAAAAAAAAAAAAAAAAAAAAAAAAAAAAACTTAGTTGAAAGTAAATTTGGGCCTCTGTTTATCTGAAAAATGAGGGAATAATTCATTAAAAATAACAAAACTGGTTTCAAATAGTTAATTTTCTTTCAAAATGTTTTTTATTTATATAATGCTTTTATGTATATATATATATATATATATATATATATATAAAGCTGAAAAGTCAACCTTACAGAATTATCAATGTTTCTTCATGTAATCTGTACATCCGTGAGTAATTAAAATTTAATATTTTCTTTAAAGTATATATTTTAAATCTGTTGCGAATTCTCCATGGAATCATCTTTTTCGGATTTACCTTATTCTGAGACTATAAAAAAATGTCCATTAATTTCTTTTTAAATATATAGATTGCTTCAATATATATACATATAGTATAATGTATACATATTTCAGGAGAAGAAGAAAAATAGGAAAGATTTCATTGAAAGTTGTGTATTAGCTCGAACGTAAGTCTACAAGTCAATTTGAAGACTTCCATGCGACTTTCTAGGCTAAATAATAAATCCTGAAATTAATGGCCTCCAGCATCATGGCATATTTGAGTACAATCCAACACCGATTCAGTAACTTTCATCAAAGCTTGCAGCGGCTTTTGCGCACACTGTTTTAATCTCGTCCCAAAGTGTGTCCAAGTTATTTGGTTTCTTGAATGAAGTTATAAATAAAGAGGAGGATATTGTGGAGTGTTTACCAATTGTGTGTGAAGTAACTGTGAATGTAGTCATAAGAATGTATAGTCACTTCTATTTTTTACATCGCATCAATAGTTTCTGATTACCGTTGAGCCAAAATTCCACCAGTAAACTTGAATAGAAAATTTAGCTTTATTTAGCATTGTCTTATTCTTACAAAATTTTTCTGACAAATACGGTAGAAATTTATATTCGTTTTTACTGGTGGATGTTGCCCCTGGAATTATAATCTCTTTCACTGATACTGATAGGAGGTTGTTTAAGTTGTCACAATATGGAGGAAAGGCAACTGAATGAACTTCCATTCGTAAAAATAAATACATATTTTTGCCATAATTATGACTGAAATTCTGCATGAACGGGGCATTTGAATAAAAGAAAAATTTCTACTCAAATTTAGCGGTGGAAGTTTGACCGAGCGGTAATCACCCCCTGCGAAACCTGTTGCCGTTGAAGATTCACAATTTTGATGATATGTCTATCCCTCTTTATCCATAGTTCCATGGTTTCTTACAGTACAACTTATCCTTTACTGTCTCGCCACGTTGATATCAATAACTCGCCACTGCGCGTTACGGCTCTAACTTGTAACTGTTGCCATATTTTCTTTGGGAAACTCTTCACTTAAGAGAATTAAATAGATTACTTTTCTAATTATCGTATTTCACCGTCCTAGATGGCAATACGAACTTTCTATGCTTTGAATTTTCTGGGGCACTCTGCATAATTTTTAATGTCCAACTTTGTTTTAAGAGCATTTTACAACAGTCGTGATAAAAATTTTGTAATGCAGCGAGACCAACGAATTAAATAAAATTATATAAAAATATCTTAATTCTACTTGTAAAAATTTGCTTTTTGGAATAAAAATAGGTCATGACTGTAAAAACAAACTATAAGTTATAATGAGATAACATATAAATCTGAAAGTTCACATTATTTCTATGTAGTCTCTAACAAAAATATATATTCTTATGTACAGGATGCAGCCTATAAGTGACAATTGTTCTCTTTTTCACTTTCCGGGGCTGCTTTGACGAAAACTGTGTGGTATCCATCAACATCTTCAAGTTCCTTGGACTGGAATTTAGCAACTATTGTTTTTAAACCTGAAGACGTAAAAGAGGCCTGGCATTTGACTCTTGCTTCTTCCTTCGCTTGAATTACCCTGAAATAGTTTGCGTAATTTATAATATTTCTGATTATTACGTATCATAATACTTTATTTATACTTATTATCACCACATATTCATAAAGTATAACACAACTAAAAAAAAAGAGCTTTTTATACAAAGAATTTCAAAAATACGCTTCAAATTATAATAAAATCGGATTTATTTATTCTTAAAAGTGGATGATTTAAAGCGGTTTTATGATTTTCTCTGTCTGAAAATTTCTTTCAATTTACAGCTGAGGTACACTGTAAAAAAAATACTGCCAGTTTTCCGGTAGGAATCGGAAAAATAGTTGCCCTTATCGTACCGGAATAATTTTCGACCCAGCTCGGAATAAAATCCGTAAAAATATGGAAATAGTCAGTAAAACGATATTTTATGGTTTTCATTCCGATTTTACGGATTTTATTCCGAGCTGGGTTGGAAATTATTCCGGTACGATAAGGGCAACTATTTTTCCGATTCCTACCGGAAAACTGGCATTATTTTTTTTACAGTGTAGTTACAGTTTTATATTTATTGCGAGTTTTTGCAATAAAATTACTTGCTTATTTTTCTATTAAAATATATAACAACCTTTTTTTAAATAGAATCTTGGTTTTCAGCTCTCTATAAATTTACAAAACATACTGGTAATCATTGACTTCAGATGAATGATTACTAGTAGATTCTCCGTTATTTCACAGTAAAGCGTTAACGGTGCATTTCTCTTTCATTCTGCGCCTAACCAGACAGCAGTGGCTCGTCGTATCTCCAGTTGGTATGTGAAGAGCTTAGAGAAAGAAGATATCATGTAATAAAAATTAAATTTCAAGAAAATTGAAGTGATAGATTTTTTCTGAAAATTTTATTGAGTTATTTTCTTTTTAGTAGCATACATTTGAAATGTTAACAGATGTTACTAAAATCTCTTGGAAAAATTTGATTACATTTAATTTTTAATTATTAAAAACTATTATTATTGTTTTCATGATTAAATAAAAAAAAAAAATATATTAAAAATTATATCTTTTATCTTCAAGACTAATTAGAATCTTAGTATTTTAGCTTTACCATATAATACAATACTTCATAACATGTTCATCTCTAGATAATAAAACTTTTTTTTGACAAAATGCGACATAACATCTTCTTCCAGTATAAGCTTTTCATTTATCATAGATGTTTTGTGCGCCAATATAACTGAAACTTTGATCGCTTCAACTATGTATAATTAATTTTGTGCAAACTAAATATTGTTAAGTCATCGTTTGTTATATCCTTGTTAGTACTACAACTACATAAGCGTATCTTAGTAAAATTACGAAATTAGTTTTAAGGAGAAAAAACATTTTAGTGAGATTGAAGAAAATATAGCAGTTTTCAATTGTATAAGGAATAATTAGTAAATTACATACCCTTTAATCTTTAACTTGATTGGTTTACCTAAACCAGGACCTTCAATGACGAATTCTCCATTTTTCAAAGGCTTGGGTAAAGGATTAGTTAGACTTGCAGTAATTGTAACTGGCTGATTTTGGACGATATCTCCTTCCACCTAAAAGGAAAAGTATTTCATATAAATTGTTCAAAATATTTTAAGTTTATAAATGAAATGATTAGTTTATTTGTTTTAACCGCTCAACTATCTTTTGTCTTTTGTCTTTTTTTTTCTTTTTTTTCTTTACACAGAATTTTTTTCAAGAATTACTACTGTACTATTTCACAGGAATTTTATTTGATAAAATAGGATTTCTTTTTCAAACAACCTATCTTTAATTATCTTTCATGCAGTACAATATTAGACTAGATAATTTTAAGAACAATTTATAAACATTTGACAAAATCTTAAGTGGATTCGGACACTTGTATTTTGTCAATGTTAAATTTATCTCACGGACTGTTCCTAGGAATCGGCTGAAATTTCCAAAGCTTACTCCCTATATATTTTTACATAATTTAAGAAGGGATTTCTTGAATTGGTTGTAATTATAATTTTATGATTTTTACTGAAAACTACTAAGAAAATTTAAAAAATAAAATTTAAAAATTCCTTAAAAAATAACAAAACTTCAAACTACAAAAACCTTGTGTTAAATTATGTGCATATGAGAGACAAATGTGTGTTAAAATTTTCAAAGATGTATCTTGTATAGTTTATGAGATAAAGGGTCATTTAGCATATTAAAAAAAAGTAGTTTGCAGTAAAAATCATAAAAATATAACTACAGTCAATTTCAAAAAATCCCTGCGTTAAAGCATGTGAAAATATATTGGGAATCACAATTTGTCACAAAACTTACGTTTTGGTATTCCCTGTTTTGAAGATCGAAACTTTCGGCTATTAAAACTGAAATTTCTATTTTCAGAAATAAATATGAGCAACAGCACAGTATTAAAAAAATTTCTATATAATAATTATATATACTGATCTACATTTATATTGAACAGGAAAATCCAATAAACTTGATCTTTGAATCCGCTTACATGGCCCGTTCCCTAAAATTTCCTATCGCAATTCTATTGGCTAATAAACTTTATCTTTGAATCCGCTTCTCCTGCATATATTTCATCAACTTTCTTTTCCGAGCAATCATATTTTGCACTGATGACGGTAACGCTATGACTACCGAAACTACTTTGCAACAAGCAATAAAGTGTTTTGGTGCTTTAAACGTTGTTTTTTATTTATCTATAAGGTATTTGTATTGCATATGCACATCCTTTTTTATCACCTTGCCTTCCTCAGAATTCGAACTTCGGTACTCGACCTTAGAGAATGAATGATCTGCCCCCTTCCACATCCAATGGCTTATTTATAGGGGAAAACATCAATTATGAAAATTTAACTGTATATTTTTTGTTTTCTCACAACTGAAAAGGAATATTTTCGTTTACCTGTCCTGAAAGGAACATTTTTGTTTTTAACATTCAACGAGCAACGTTAAAAAGAAAATAATTCCGTTTATTACAGAAAAATATACGATTTCTACTCAAAATTAGATTTCGGTTAAATAACAGAAATTTCAAATAAAATCATTCCTATGTATCTATGTATTAAGAAGTTTTTAGGATAAGACTTTTGATTTTCCTTTTTAACACTTTCCAACAAAGTTGAAAAGTGTTTATCCATACGGTTTGTCTGCCCGTCTGTCCAAGCTCAAACTCCCGCAAATATACTCGGATTTTCATGCAATTGATGATCCATATTTAGGGTCACATAACCATGTTTGGTATTGGCTATGAAGTATGTGGGATTAATAGTTCATTTACAGGGCACCCAAAAGAATTCCATTACATTATGGTATACGGGGAAAAATCGCTTGCAGAGTATTTTAATGACATTACGCTGTTTCAAATGTATTGAAACTGATATAAATCCCTGAATTTCACTACAAGATGATTACGATAGCATAGGGTATTTATAGCATTTGCCGTTCATTCACAGGGATACTCAAAAAAGTCGGTTACAATACAGTCTTTGAGTAATAATTGCTAAAGCGCGTTTTCAATTTCGGCTTGCGCTTTTAAATTTAACTGTTTTAATCCTATGCAGTGCTGCTCAAAGTATTCGGATAATTATACGATTGTAGGTGGGAGCAGCTGAAATTGGGTTTTCAAATGTGTTATGAGTTTCTATATGGTTGAATTACACTGTAAAAAAAAAAATCTGTAAAGTTACTAAAGTTTTTCTAGGAAACTGGGATTCCAAGAACTTTTCATGTAACAGCAACAACAAAATTTCCTGTAACAGCGTCTGTTACAGGAATTTCTCTTGTTGCCGTTACATAAAAAGTTCTTGGAATCCTAGTTTCCTAGAAAAACTTTAGTAACTTCACAGATTTTTTTTACAGTGTAGGCATACTATTTTAACTTATTAAGGGGTCTCAGGACTCTTAAAATTGGGAAAAAAGAAAAAAAAGAGGCCATTTTCAACATTTAATATCTTAAAATGTATTTCATTTTAAGACACAATTTTAATTGGAATAAAATATATAAGTATGTTCTTTCATTTCGTGTATTTAAAAAAATATAAGATGCAGAATTAGCATTTACAGGGGTCTCCAAACTGTTAGACATTTTTCGAGCAAAAAAGCGGCATAACAGCTTAAGTGCACGATTACAAAATAAGTGTTGCAACTAGAATGAAAATTTTGGTACCTACCTATACTTCAGATTGTAATAATTAACCTGAACCTAAATAAATTTGTATTTAAAGCTTTTTTATATTTTTAATATAAAGTTGTATTTAGCTAATGCAAATTTAAGAAAATTTCAACAGTATAATCACCTAAAAAAATATTATTTTGATCAATAAAAAGGAAATTTTAGGTTCAGCTCATACAGACTAACATGAAACCTATATGTTTTGAAAATTTCATGAAGTTTCATAATTCATATTCATAATTCATATTCATAATATCATATTCGTATTCATAAGTTTTTGAGATATCGTGCGCGTTATGTCCAAAAACGTCATTTGGAGAAAAATGGCTTCAAAGTTTCCGAAACGACGCTTCAGCTATTGAACGTGTATAAATGTAAAAGCCATAACTTCAGTTCTAATAGAAATTTCAAGGAAACAATTATATCAAAATGTTCAGAAAAGATAGGAGTTTAACATATAAAAAAATTAAAATTTCGAAAATTTTAAAGCTTTAAGAGTCCTGAGACCCCTTAAACTGTGAAGTTTTGTTACATTATTTTGAATGTGTTGGGAGGTGTTTCATAATCTATGCTTGACGCATGATTTTTCTTCCTTGTTCCGTTTTTGATTGTTACCTTTGTGTTGTTTTATATTTGTTATTTATATTATATACATATGTGTACAATGGTTATAAAATTATTAGTTCGGCATGTGATCAAAGACATTTTTAAGGAGGGGGGGGGGTGGTAGGAGTTGTCGGTGGAGACTGAAAAAATAAATTTATAATAAGTAAAATACTGAAATTTCTGGACTTTTATTTGCTATCTGTATGATATAAAACTTGTAAAAAGGTAGATAATAAAATTATCTAATACTTTTAAGATTAATCTTTCTGCGTAAAAAAAGTCATAAACAATAATAAATTAAAAATACTAAATGAAGTTTCCCTCATATTAAAAATAAATAAATAAATAGTCAAAACACGAGGGTAGTATGGGAGAAGACGTTCTCTATTTATGAATATTTGAAAAAATATATATATATAATAATAATACATAATGGCGCAACAATACATTAATATAATATTTAAACTATAATAATAATATACACATATATATTAAGATTTTCTGCATGTTTACGTATTTTTCTTAATTTCGAGTTACTTCCATTTGCGATGCTGAAGAACTAATAAAAATAAATGAAAATAAAATGGTATGAATGCTCCAAATTTTTAACACTTTAGTGTGTATGAATGCTCAGAATTTTTTTACAGTATAATTTCCCATACTGATATATGAACAAAAAGATTGAATAGAAATTAACAACATCAAACAACAGCAATACAAAATGTACCACCTCGTATGAACAACGATCCTAACTCCGAAAAAAGGTCGAACCTCTGTCCAACATTAAACAATAATAATAATTAATTTAATTGTAATAATTAAGGATCAACGGAAACATATTTTTAAGACCAAAACCGAATTTCGGTAATCTTCCTATTTTCGTCCGAATATGAAAATGTCCAAAATTTCTGTTTAAGAAATTAGTACATACATAAATATACATAATTATTAATTAAGTATACGTGTGGCCCAAATTGACTCTCTGTGCCTCTGACCAAAACTGTTTATTTCCATATAAAATAAATTGTAATTAATTCATCAAAGACACAAATATTTTTCTAATCATGCGAATTTCATCTAATTAAAAAATGTTTTAAATATACATACCTCGATTTATCTTTTATAATGATTTTTGTAAATAATGATCTGTTATACTAGAGCTTACTCATAGAGTATTCGAAACACTTCTGCGGTTTCTAACTAGAAATCTTCTGTTACTGTTAAGTCTGAAGATTTTAATGAGCACGTGAAAAGCGTCTTCAAAGGTTAATCCTATATGCTTTGATTGCTTTATAATATGAACTCACGTCTTGAGTCAGTCATGACTGATAATTATAAACAGTAGAGTTCATAGTAATACATAAAGAGTGTCTCATTTGAGGCGCAAATCAGTGAGTAATGTTGAAAATTTCCGAAGGAAGAAACGAGATTTTTGGAATGCAGATACACGTAGTTTCGGTTCTACCGAGCTTTCGGCAACATTTTCGCCGAAAACGAATTTCCGGCGAAACTCAGATTTTGGGCTGAAAACGAAACCAAATTTTCGATCGATCGCTACTACTAACAATAATAATTTTTTAGGACTGATTAACTAGTTGCGTTAAGTATACATTTCAGATTAAGTTATATATTTTTATTTCATATTTCTTATGTCAGAGAGTTTTCAACATTCACTTACTCATAGTATAGTGTAAGTGCAAGAATAAAATTCTCATACCTGGATACCAATATCAGGCATTCTAACTCTGAAATCATCTTGGGCACAGTAATCAAATCCCGTTTCTTTAACATGGGCAGTCGCACTAATGATAAAGGAACATTGGTCCAGCAGACACTTCTCATAATCTTCATATTTCACTTTCATATTCATTACTTGTTCTAAATAGTTTAAAAAATAAGTTAAGATAAATTAATAGAAAAGGGAAAAGAACACAATAAAAACTACACATAATTTTAGAATTCATAGATAGTAAACTATAAAATAAATAAATAAATAACATAAAATATATGAAACGATAAAGCTGAGACCCTTTTTAAAATTTTAAATACCATTTTGTCCCTTTTAAAATTTGAAATCCCTTTAAAAAAAATTAAATTTAGAAATTCAAATTCAAACTTATTAAATGCTCTAATAATTGTCTTGAATGATTAAAACTTCTTTTGCGCCTGATAAGTTCGTTATCCCACATAGCACTTTATAACTTTGAAAGATCGGTTTGAGACACTCAATAAGAATATTTTTGCTGACGTTAGCGCAACGTTAAATTCTATCGGTTTCCCGTGGGCTGAATTTGAGCCAACGCTTTGCCCCAGGCAATCAATCATGGAGCTATTGTCCAATTAAATTAAAAATACGCCCAATTTTGTAGCAACGACCTCTAGCAGAAATAATGCCAACTACTCCCTTTATATGCCGCTGTCCGCCTCCAGGAGCGGGATTTTCATATCAAAATCATGCACTAATATTCACGCCGCCCCAGGGGTCGCTTTCGCGATAGACTAACGCCCGGTGTCCGTAAAAGCAAATCTCCGTTCTCCTGCCAACGGGTCCTGGTTTCTCAAAGGAATGTAACTAAGACCAATAAATAAGGCCCCCAGAAAAGACTGTGTATTTATTTCAACACACACTTTCTCTCAGACTTTCATTGGATTCCGTACAGCAATCACGGCCCATGACTACTTTAAAAATCGGAGCTATCCTCTGTACGCGCTGCACGTCCTGCTAGATCCAGAAACCTATAAAAGATTCGTCTGCGACTATCCTATGTATGCGCGGACCCGTCACCGGTCTGCGCATACCGGACCGAGCCCGCGACACAGAGCAACCCTGTCGTCTCCGTTTTCCTTACATATAGATAAATGTATTTTATATATATATATATATATATATATATATATATATATATACATGCTTTCATTAAAATTCACAAAAATGTAGATTTTTTTAAAATGCACTAAAAAGCAGAATAGTCTTGAAAAAACCTTTAATTCACGGAGTTTAAATTAAATTGCGGTGAGCTTGATTAATGAAGCTAAATTGATTTATATTGGGAATTTCGCCAAATTAACCAGCTGTCGCCAAGTTGGTTTCATATATGGCAACTTATTTTTGTCGCCAAATTTCGCGAATATATCGCCCAGTTTTGATATTAAGTATACCAAAATGTGGCGCTATTGTGGTAACCCTGTCATTAGTACTTTTCAACAAATATTGTTGAAGCTAATATAGATTTCTCAATTGGAAATCAAAGTATAATTGAGTAACCATTAAGTAAATTTGCTCCCCGTTGTTCCCTTACGGATAGAATTTTAAAAAAATCAATGTCCAATTCCTGTAATGTCTGTCCTCAGAAATACATATATATATATATTTCAAATTTCAAAGCTCTACGTCAACAGGAATGGGTGAAAAATGAGTAACAAGATTTAACTGTCACATACAAACATAATTGTAAGTTGAAAGAAAGTATGTGAGGAGCGTTCCACCACATTTCTTTCAACCTTATTTAATACTTATTTTCATATTTCTGGATTTTGAAACGAAATATTTTCAGTCTGATATTATTCCAACTAACATTGTTAGTACTTTGTTTTAATAATCGTCTCGATTATAATTTGCACTTAATTTTGGATAACACCATATTCTGGTCTCGAGGCATAAATTTTGGAAATTTTGTCGAGTTCGATAAAAAAAAAAAAAAAAAATATCATTCATTTTTTTTACAAGATATTTACTGATATTTTGAAAATATTCAAAAATGTTTTGAAAAAAAAAAACAAAAAAAAAACATGAAAATGAAATAAGTTATAAGCTGGTAAATTTGGGGTAAAAAAAAAGAGTGTGCAGGTTGACAAAATTGCAACCCTTCTGGTCATCTGAAACAAAAAATTTAAAAATATTCTTGATTAGTAAGAATGTCGTTATAGCCCCCAAAGTAAGAGACAACGGGAAAAAATTTTTTTGCTGTCTGAAACTGTCTGAAAAAAAAGCATTTTCCGACTCTTTTTTTTCATAATTTTTAATTTTTTTAAATAGTAAAAAAAAATAATTTTGATACAAAAATAGTAAGGAAGATAGAAAGTTTTATATTGAAGGTTGATACAAAATTTGAAGTAAATCGGTTAAATAGAACGTGAGATATCATATCAACCATGTTGAAAAAGTAGTTTTGAGAAAAACGCAGTAATTTAGTGTCGTGAGGAAAATAAATGTGCATATGTGCAGATGTCAGGCATAGTGCTGACTTAAATGGTTACACATGGTTCTATTTGTGACGAGTCATGTCATCACAATATCAAAACTGGTCGGATCGTCGAGCATTGTCCACCGTCTATTGCCCGATTTGCTTCGGCGTGACGGGCTTAATTGCTGCGTCACTAAAATAGTTATAACTCTGTGAATTATTAGAATTTTTAAATTTTCTCTCTGGGATATATTCTTTAAGGTTTAAACTTTTAAGAAATGAAAAAAAAAATGATTTTTTTTTTCAAAATTCTAGACTAGAATAACACCAGAGTGATCATTCAAGGG
The DNA here is from genome assembly GCA_963932465.1 of Maratus speciosus. NCBI lineage: Eukaryota > Metazoa > Arthropoda > Arachnida > Araneae > Salticidae > Maratus > Maratus speciosus. The sequence continues at coordinate 420,199,224 of OZ010789.1, read as the reverse complement.
AAAAAAATCGTTCAACAAGTTGATGTCTAGTTTCCTTCATACTGGATTTTTCATCACACCATACAGCCTATGTCATAAGCAATGTGCATGCGAATTCAATATTTTATTTGTCAAACTCGATTGACAAATGCCGGATTGCAGAATATAAAGGGGTACCATTTATTTATATTAATATGTTTTTTAAGGTTGCCCACTTACAAAACAAAAAAAGCATTTTTATTTGAAAAGTGTCAGTTTTGCATTCTAATAAAGTTTTGAAATGTTTTAAACGTTATTCTTTCGTATGAGTTAATAGCTCAAGAAATCGACAAAAATTTTGCTACTTACAGCAGTCCTTTTTAATTCTGATAATTTCAGTTGCTCGATTACATGTCTTTTAAATTTCTGTTTCAGTTACATTATTTATTTTAGTGACGAAGTTTTAACTTCATTATGAAACATCAACCGAAAAAAATGCTGAGCAATTTATACCAACTTAAGTGCAAAAGGGTTTATTTCTCATAATCTTCATAAATAGATTATAAAAATCATTCTTGAAAATTATTTAAAAAAATAACTAATTCATTCTCGAAAATTATTTAAAAAAATAACTAGTCGGATGTGCTAATGCCAAAACTTTTTTCTTTCTTATACATGTTATGTAAGGAACCAGTAACTTTGTTAGAGAGGCTCTCTAGTGGTTTGAAGGTAAACATGGTGTAACTCTAATATGGAGGCACTCTAATTGTCCGCAGTGCATTTTTAATTAGGAGTTCACTGTTCCGCGAGTTAGCGGTAACCGTATGCAAATTTATTTGCTCAGTCTATCAGAGTATAAATAGGGGAGCGAAATTATGTTAAGCGGTCAGTTAGTTAGTCAGTATTTAGTGGGTTAGTTAGACGTTGGAGAGAGTGTGAGATGGCGTAAATAGTTTTGGTGTGGAGAAACGGGCTGTATGGCTGGAGCTTAGCCTGGGAACAAGACCAGATTTAGAGTGAGATGAAATCTAGATGTGGATTTCAAATGAACCCCGCCATCACAGCATAAGCTATGGTCATCACAGCACGCTCCGGAGAAATGAAGTTACGTCAGTTAACTGTTGACTTTATATTTAATTAAGATTGTTTTATTGCTATCATGGAGTGAGGGCGAAATTTATGAGATCTCTTCTGCTAACCCCTTGTCCGTTGTTGAATAAAAGCTCTATATTTAAAGCCTATAAGACTCCTCGTGAACTCCCACCACTATAACTACACCGCAGTTAATATCTCAAAAAGTTTTCACACATGTTAATCCTTCAGTGTTATTGCTTCAATACTACACCAACTTTGATTTTCATCTTAAGTTTCTGCTTCATTTTACTAACAGAAGTAAAAACGAATTAATCTCGATCATAATATTATACAAAATCAATATTTTCCGTCATTCTGTTGTACATAAGCTGCTTGAGAATCTCTTTGTTAGCTGGATGCAAATTGCCCGTCGCTGCATGAACAGCCAATGCACAACAGAACCATTAAAAATCGAGAAAATCGCTGTCGCAGCGCCTCCTTACGGAGGAAAATCTTCATTTTCAACAAGGACCTGAGGTCCATAGCCAAAAACATGTATATGAAGTTTGGTTCAATTCACTGCATAACTTTATACACTTTTCGATGTTATAATATTGAAAATAACACAAAAATTACTGTTATAGCGCCCTTTCCGGCGGATTGTTCCCAGATTCACATGGGACCTGCTGGCCATAGCCAGAAACATATATATGAAATTTGATTCAATTTTATTCATAACTCATACACTTTTCGTTGGTACAAAGCAAACATACGGATACACGGAAATGAGGACAGACATTTTGTATTAACAGATTTTTCGCAATCTCTGACCTTTAAAACGTGTAAATCCGTCGAAAACCGGAAGAATTTCGTCTACAATACTTTCGGCTTTGCGATTCAGTTTTCAAACAAATTGCAATACAGTTTTGAAACAAACTGTATTTGGAAGTGTATTTTTTTCTACATTCGACGATGTAAAAATTGAAAATGTACGATGCTTAGAAGTATAAAATTTACAATAAAAGTCAAATTTAATCGTCTACTGTAGCCAAAAACAAAATGACGTCAGCGTTACAGACGGACACGTGTGTCCTTTATAAATAGATATCGCCAACTGGGGTAACTTTGGCCCAAAAGAAAAAAAAAAAGATTAAATCTGCTAGATTTTCAACATCGCTCGAGTTATCGACAAAGTTTTAGTCTCAAAATATAGGCAGCAGCAATACGTTGAGGATGGCAGCTCATTGTTAGTAATTCGTCAAGGTTTCACTGTGGTAGCACCAGTCAAACAAAAACGTGTGAAGACGGTGAGATTTCTCCTCTTGCAACTTATGTCTGTCAAGCTATAAATTAATTTATTTGGACTTTGGTAAGCATATGTTATTATAAAATCATTCATGTAGATTAGGGGTGCACAACCTTTTTAAGAGAAGGGCCACTTACAAAAATGTTTGGGTTTGTCGAGGGCCACATCAGTAACACAAAGAAAATTCTATATTGGGAGGTAGGGGGTTGTAATAAGTCTTTATTCTTGATGAATAATTATTTTTTGTCTATAATGAAAATAAACAAACGGAAATAAATAATTGTATCAAGGAATGCAGGGCTTCTGTATGAATAACTTCTGTATGAATATGAAATTCTGTATGCTTCGCGTCTGTATGAATAACCATTCAACACTTTATGAAGACTAACGGTTCCTTCTTGACAAATGGTAATTTGAAGAAAAAAATTACACAAAATTTGTAAATAATTGAACGTTATTGAAAATTATAAAAAAAAAAATATTGAAGGATAACTTCATTTAAAATAAAAGGAAACTTATTTTTGAAATAACAAGGCATGATGGACTAATTATGCTATTTTTTCTGCGGACTATAACAAAACTCGTTTTTTTTTTCTTTTGTCAATCAAGTGCGACTGATTGACGAAATTCGCAATTTTTTTTATCAACGACCGATTGACAGATTTCTCGGTAATTTTCCATTGCCGATTGGCAAAATTTGCAATCTTTTCAAACAACCAATTTGCGATACCTGCGATAAATTAACGTAATTCGCGATTTTTTTCAGCGATAAATTTTCAAATTTCGCGATTTTTTTCCACAACGGATCAACGAAAATTGCGATTTTTTCCGCCCCCAATCGAATTATTTCGCGACTTTTTTTTTTTTTTTATCTCCGATCGATTTTTGAAATTTGCAAGTTTTTTTCATGAACGATTGACAAAATTCGCGATTTCTTTTCATGAGTGATTGGCGAATTTTGCGATATTTTACGTGACAGATTGACAATATTTGCAATTTTTTTCCAATGACCAATCGACGAAACGTGATTTTTTTCCTGATATACATTGATGTAATTTGCGATTTTTTTCGCGCAATAAATTGGCGAAATCGCGATTTCTTTTATGCGCACAATCGATGAAATTTGCGATTCTTTCCTGCGATCAATGGATTTCTATTTCATGATATTTTTTGGGACCGACACACAAATTTTGTAATTTTTTCCATGAGCTAGTCACGAAATTAGCGAATTTTTGGGAAAATTCACGATTTTTTTCACGAGCGATTGACAAATTTTGCAATACTTTTGCGACCAATTGACAAAATTTGTAATTTTTTCTATCAGTTGTCAAAATTCGTGATTTTTTTCCACGACAGATTGACAAAATCGTGCTTCTTCCCCAGTCGATCAACGAAATTTGCAATTTTTTTACCTCATCGACAAAATTCGTGATTTTACTGTGCCCGATTAAATTCGTGATTGGTAACTGACTCTAATGAAATTTGTGATTTTTCCCGCGGCGAATTGACGAAATTTGCGATTTTTTCCCGCAATAAGCTGGTTTAAACACGGGATTTTTCCGTAGCCGATCAAGAAAGTTTGCAATTTTTCCGCAGCTCCTCGACAAAATTCGCGATTTTTCCGCGTCCGATCAACGACATTCGCGATGCTTAACTGACTCTGAAGAAATTTGTAATTTTTACTCGACAAATTAATGAAATTCGACATTTTTCTCGCGATAAACTGACGAAACTCACGATTTTTCCGCAGCCGGTGAACAAAATTTGCAATTTTCCCGTACCTCATTTCGACAAAATTCGCGACTTTTTTGTACCCGATTAAAGAAATTTGAGACCTTTCCGCGCGACAAAATTAGCGATTTTTCCTCTCGCGATCAACAAAATTCGAAAAATTTCCGCGCCCGATAAACGAAATTTGCGATTCTTAACTGACTCTGACAAAATTTGTAATTTTTCCGTGGCAAATTGACAAAATTCCGATTTTTTGTCACGATCAACTAACAAAACTCGCGATTTTTCAGCAATCGGTCAAGGATTACATAACCGACAAAATTCGCGATTTTTAACGCGACCGATCAACGAAATTCACGATTTTTAACTGACTCTGGCGAAATTTGAAATTTTTTCAGCGGCAAATTGTCGAAATTCGCGATTTTTTCTCGCGATAAACTGACAAAACTCGAGATTTTTCTCCAGTTGATCAACGAAATTTGAGATTTTTCTGCGACTCATCGATAAATTTCGTGATTTTTCCGAACTCGATCAACGAAATTTGCGATTCTTAACTGGCTCTGGTGAAATTTGCAATTTCTTCCCGGGGCAAATTGACGAAATTCGCAATTTTTTCCTGCGACATATGGACAAAAAATAGCAATTTTTTCCTGTTACAAATTGACGAAATTGTGTAAAAAAAAAAAAAAAAACGGAAAAATTGTATAAATCGTGATCGCGGGCCACAGGTTAACCCATGGCGGGCCACTTTTGGCCCGCGGGCCACAGGTTGTGCATCCCTAGTGTAGATCAAGGCCTAATGTAGGATTATGCGTTGTCTTTCCTTTTCGTATTTCTGCAATCATTTATTAATAAACAGTAAAATAAGATTTACTCCTTTTTTTACGAATTAGGATTGCGTTTTATGTTAATGTTTTGCTTATTTTGAAACGGTATGTACTGTATATATAAAATTTATCTTAATATGTGTATAACATGTGTATTTAATGTCATGGCGGGGGGGGGGGGGGCACGAAGTTAGTAAATATTTGTAGAACTCCGACTTATCCGGCTTTTTTGTTATCCGGCCTACCCTTGCGCCACATTAGGCTGGATAGTTGGGAGTTTACTGTACTTTGAAATCAAAGGAGGGTTGTGTTGTTGACTGCAGAGAAAATAAGCTAAAGTGTTGGCGTTGGCCCTAACGACCGGACTCGATGACGTATGAATCGAACGATATTGTGGCAAAAATTAGCCCACCTAAACTTCTGCCTAAGAGAAACCAGTATTCAGTCCCAGACCTGAACAATCCACTTTAAGCAATATTTGAGTTTTGTAATATTTTTTTTAATTAAAATATAAGTTAATTTACTGTCTTTTTATATGTTTACACTTCTCACCCTCTCTCTCCCGTCTTTTTCAATAAGGTAATTGTCCACATCATGTTGTAGGCCCTATAACATTTGTTTCGACAAATGGGCCAATGTTACCCCAATTCAAAATAACATCGGCCCAAAACTTTTAAAAACACCTTTTGGTGAAAATAATTACAATGTCGACAAATTTATGATAATGGAGTATATGTTCTTAGCAAATAAAAATTAACAGGATATTCATTTTTTAAATAAAATAAGAGAATGGGGATGCTGAGCATGCCATGAAACAGAGAAATTTGGGCGAAGTTACCCCAGTTGACAGTAGCAATAAATATAGCAAAAGTCACCTGCAATTTCGTTCGAGAGTATGACATTAAAACATCCAACCGATTCAGAAAACTGGTGGTTTGCTGTTTTATAATCAGCTTGTATTACTCGGAAGATACTGATTTTATTTTATTTCTGTTACTTATTGTGTAACAAAAGAAAACGTTCGTGTCCATTTCGAAACTCTATTTTGATAATGTATTTATTATTACTTCTTTTTTAGTTTAACTCCAGGTTCTAAAACATTGTTATAATTGATAAATTCTATTCTATTCGATGAAGAAAAGAAAGAAGAAAAAAATGCTACACAATATTCCCAATTCTTCCTGATGAAAAAATAAATAAATAAATAAAATAAACACTTCGTATTTATCAAATCTGATAAACTTATAAGAAAGAAAAAAGAAGAATGGAAGACTGAACTTATAAAAAAGAAAAAAAGATTAGTTGTCATGCGATTCAGAAAGGAATGTTCAATTTCATAGAGATAAAATGATTGCAATAGTTATTTTGATAAAAATGGCATCGGAAATTTAAAATAACTTTCATATAAATTGTCTTCTTAAAAGGTTGAGTTGCTAAAAGTAAATTACATATATGGGGCATTCTCACAATCTTTTGACTTTCATGTCCCTGAATAAATTTTTTTTTATTTAATACACTTTTTTGTGTGTGTTTTTTTCATATACTGGGGAACATCCCATTGCATGATTGCATAAAAATATTAACGAGATAAATAAGTTTTGGACGATGTTGGGTGTCCAACTACCAGGAAAACTCATCTACCGTCCCGTGTCCCTGATGCTGATTTTTAAGTTTGGAGCTGTCTCTATAAAATTGTTTCAATAAAAATAATTCGATGTAATTTTTTTCTGAAACTGGAACTATTGTTTTGTATAAATATGTAGCTAAAAATTAACCTGCATACATTTTTTAGGGTTGTTATTATTTTTTAAACTCTGCCCTTGGGTTTTAGATTCCTTACCATACCTTTTCAAAAATTATACAGAAAATTATTTCAGATGCAGCCACAGAATTTTTTTCAAGTTTTTTCTCATGCAGAAGTATGCTACAGAACTTATGTCTAAAATTCTTTGGCAGGAAATTTACTGTAGAATTTAAATCCGCATTTAAATATCAATTTCAAGCATCGTGGCTTTATTGGTAGTCTCACCATCCCCAAGGTTTTTTCCTGCACTTTTCGAGGTAAATTTAAAAAAATAATAATTTAATCCAATGTTAACAACTGTTTCTAAAAATCAATGAATATTGTGGCTATCACTTAGTCTTAATATGATTTTTCTAAAAATAGGTGGTAATTTTCCTTACCGTTCCATCCTTACCGTCCCATTTTTTAACAGTTCGTCCCATTTTTCCAATACCATCCCCTTTTTTACCTTACCGTCCCTTCTTTAACACCCCTTTAAGACAATGTTATATAAAAATTCTGTATTAAAAGTACTACATTGTTGTTATTTCTTATTTGAATGTCCTGTGGGTAGTATGTAAATTCATTATAAGTAAAAATTTAGAAGAAAATAAAAAGTTATACTGGTAAAACGGTAAGGAAAATTAAACTCGCAAGTTTAACTTAAACCTCAAAAGTTTTCGCTGCTGACCATTTTTTCTTTATTTTGAATCATTAAGGCATTCATCTATCAGATTAAAATGTTATTTTAGCAAGTTTAATTTCGCCAGATTTTTTTTCTCCAAAAGTCAAAAGATGGTGAGAATGCCCCATATATAATAATACTTTATTATTAAATTCTGTAATTTTGAGACGTTTAGAATATTTTATAATTCTTACGGCTCAGAATATTTTGATTATTAAAACCGAAATCATTTTGAAAAACTCCATAATTTTTTTTCCATCGAAGGATAGTTGTAGCATAGTTGTGGTACGCATAGTGTGTACGCATAGTTGTGGAATGGACGAATTTCGGGTTGGGATTTTTTTTATTAAACTAATTTTTCTAACTAATAAAACTTAAATAAAATAAAATAAAGTATCAGATGACTACTCGATTATTTAATAAGCGTATAAGTGCATTTAATAAGTGTATACTCTATTGTACTTCTAGGATCAGAAATTTTGGTGACTGCACTGATATCTCCAACTCGGATTGGAGGAGAGATAACATAGTTTACCGTGGTGAGAGGCCCATGTGATGTCCTATGTGGTAAGGAAGAAGTTCGTACGCAAGATATTTCCAGACAATCCTTGTCACTTAACTGTAGTCGTTCACGCTGGTTGGTAGCAACAATAGCCCTTGCAAAATCTGCCAGTGTTTAGCGATATTAACGTCAAAGAAGTAAAAGAAGGTTTAATCCAAGCATGCTTGCTTCTTATTGGTTGTGAGCAGGTTTTAATTTACAGTGGCATTTGTGAACGTACATTTAGTGCGCATTTTCGAAAATTGCCCGCATACAATGTGTTAAACTTCTGTAAATTTACAAAATAGTACAGGTAAAATAGACCAAAAATTGAGTAAAATACAGCAACTGATGGCCAATCACGGAAATTTGGAAAAAACTTCGTTTTGGCATTAGAAATGAAGATCCGATGAGCGACCAAAAAATAAAGTTGTTTTACCGTGTTTTGGGGAGGCAAAGGGCGTTTTAAGTCGGGGGGGAAGTGGAATTCAACTATGTTTAATTAGGTCAAGTGGGGATATTATTTGTTATGTATTTTTTAATTCTGAATCGAATGACACCATCCGCAAGTCGATATGATCATTCTTTACAAAGTTAGGCAGGTTTCATGAATACAAAGTCGTGAATGGTTTCATGAATACAAAATTATGACTACACGGATTTTGACAACTTTAATGGCCTTGAAGAAGACTCAGATGATCCTTATTTTAATTATTGCTATTTTGATGACATTTCATAAATTTGGGATTATTTGATATGATATAAAGAACATATTTTGAACGTAAAATAAGTGTGACAAAGCTGTGCTCAATAATAAAGTGTAATTTTCGACTTTGTATTTAAAAACCTACCATAACTTTGTAATGAATGATCGTATCGACTTGCGGATGGGATTATTTCGATGCAGAATTAAAAAATATGTAGCAAACGATACCCCACTTGACGTAATTTAAAAAGTTGTATCTCTTCCCCCCGAGTTAAAAGACCACTTTTTGCTCACCCTCAAACACGGTAAAACAGCTTTATTTTTTAGGGACCCATCGAATCTCCATTTCTAGTGCCAAAACGGTGTTCTTCCCAAATTTTCGTGAATGGCCATCAGTCGCTACTGTAAAAACCTATTTCATCTACATAACATAAAGTATAATTTTCAACTTTGTATTAAAACCAGACGTAACTTTGTAAACAATTATTGTATCGACTTGCAGATGGTTTCATTCGATCAGAAAAAAATAAAAAAATACACAAGAAACGACACCCCACTTGACCTACTTATTATTTTTTTTAATTTTCACCCTGCCTGGGTTAAAAATGCCTCCTTTTAACCCCCAAAACATGGTAAAACAACTTTATAATTTGGGGAACTCATCGGATATTCATTTCTACTGCCGAAACGAAGCTCTTTCGAAATTTTGGTGAATGGCCATCAGTTGTTTTTTTTTTTTTTTTTTTTTTTTTTTTTTTAACTATTTTACCTCTACTATAAAGAAAGCAAACAGACAAACATACCAAAAATACCCAGCACAACTGCTTGTTAGTATCACCTAACGTTATTAACATTATTTTTTTTTCTAATGTAACTGCGTCTCCTGAAATGACGATTTAATTTTTACTGACGGTTTTTAATTATTTTGCGCGCAGGAACAATTACTTCTATTTAATAGTGTTGAAAATAATATATTCCGAAGCAGCAAAGAATTTTAAGAGATTTTTTTTTTTCATGAGTTCGGTTGGCTTTTGTTATCACTTCGTTACTTTCGGACATATTCTCAAAATAACTACACATTATGAAAATATCTTTATTAAAATTATCCTTTTTTGTAATTTTAATTAATATTCATAAACATATGCACTTATAACACAATAAAAACCATATCATGAGAACATACCAACGCCAGGTCCAAGTTGGATTTCAAATTCGTCTCGTTTTATTAGTTTCTTCGGTTGTCCAGTGTATAAAGCAGAATGGACAAATAGTGATATATTAACAGTATTTTCATCACCTGAATCTCGCTTGTTGATGGCCTTCAATGTCACCTGTGAAGAAAATAAATCCATTCCATTTGAAACCGAAAATAAAAATTTTGACGAAATCAATAACTTTTTATAGCTGTCAAGCCTAAAGATTTTTGAATATCACTATTTTTGAATAGAAACATTAGCTTTAGTTAATGTAAAAATTCTGCGATTAAATGAGGCAACGATTACTAATTATAAATAGTGATAATCAAAAATCCGGAGGATTGTCTCTTTCTTTTGAACAGAAAATAAAAGTTTAATTGGAAGCAATACCCTTTTACCAGAAACTGAAAATTTTTATCAAATAATTTTTTTTTAAGTAGAAAATTAAAATTTTAATAAAATCAATCCCTTTAATATGAAAATGAAATTATTTTATGAAAAAAAAAATCATTCTAGCATTATATGTCAGCAAGTTTCAAAAAGTTGAAATTCAACTCGTTCAAATTCGTGGAGGAAAATTCACATCCAGCCCCTGGATCTTATTTAATATTTCGAAATTCAGTTACTCAATTACTATAACACTAGGGGTCTCTGCTCCCGGCGAGCTAAACTTGCCAACCGCCTTTCAGATTTTAAAATCATGTTAATGTGCCTGTTTTAAAAATATTACCGGTTTCGGAAGATTGGATGATGCTATCACGAATGGAGACGATCTTCTGTAATCGGGTTGCCATGCTTTTCCATTTGACTGGAGCATTTTTCGGTTCCCGTGCACTCATTCACCAATTGCCGCGACAGCTGAAGGCTGTCTTTGGGATAGATGAGAAGGACAAATTACACATTTTAAAAACAGTTTGTATAAAATGGTTAAGTAAAAAATGTCGCTGCCTCTCGGACTCTAAGGCAAGTCCCACACTAAGGCGACACATAAGACATGTCGCTTGAATTCGCTGGAAAAACTGGTTTAAAACAGGTTTGAAACAACTTCGTTCTTTGTTTCGACCGGTTTTTACGCTACTTGTTGCGGCTTCATGTCGCTTGTCATCTCAGTGTGGGATGCGCCTTATAATTATACTATGGACAATAGTCTTCCTTTGGATTTGATGTTACAAAAATTCTTCAGCTTGGGAATAACATTCAAAACCTCGGCATTGAGAAGCACTGCGTCTATAAATCCCAGCTTATATTTTATGTTTATATGGAGTTTTAGATATTTTATCAGGTCGTTCAATTTCGAAGTGAGAAAGTGATAAATGTTAGGCTGGAAAAGAAAGTTATCAGGGGCAAAACAGCTTTAAGCTTTAGAACTAAAATTAAGAAACATTAGCTGGGAACTTTTAATTTAAAAATTTTAAGTTTAAAAAAGGGTTTTTTCTTTCATAGATATTTTTAAGCAAACTTACATTAAATGGCTCGCCAATAACAATATCATCTAGGAGGCTAAATTCAAACTGTATATCTTCTAAATCGTCATTCAAATAATACCGGGAAAACACATCTTTGCACTGTCTTAAAGCCCTTAACATGACTTCGCGCTCCTCTTTAGAACCTAAAAGAATAAACAATATTTACAATGTTAATTTAGAAAATTCATCATAAGATAACCGTTTCAAAAATAATCTTAAATCGAATATAAATGGATTTCAGCTTTAACAGGATGAGGTAAAAATAAGGATTTTCAATTCAAAAAGAAAAGTACCAATGAGGGTGGGGGGGTGGGTGGGGGGCGACATTTTATGGAACCTTCCAAAAACAAATGCAAAGAATTTAAACATACAATTTTAACAGAAGTAATCTCATGAAATGAAAAAGCAAATTTTAAGAATGAAGAATCGATTACAATAAATAATACTCTGTAAACGGATTACTCTTTTTAGCACAGGATTTTCTATATTATAATGTTGTATCAAGTTTCGATTGTTACATCATGATCCACAGATACGCATACATTAGTAATCTTTCTTTAAGAAAACGAATGTATTATTAAAAGCAAGTGAATCTTCTTGCTTGATTTATAAATGGAATGCGACATGCTGTGTTTGGAGGCTTGCACGTATGAAAATGAGTTTATATGGATTGAAAACCAAAGCCATATAAAAACTAATTTTTACGGAGAGTTTTGAAAACTCTCTGGTAAATTTTGTGTGCTTGATATTTGTATATTCAACATAGACAAATCGTTTTATACTGGATGGTTCATCTGTTAGTTCTTTTTTTATTATGAAAGAAAACGCATTTTTTATGAGTGAAAATCGGAATTCTTTATTGATTATGGAAGGTGGGTCTATGTCATTTATATTTGTGTATGGAATACAATATCGCACATGTGGCCACCGTGGCTCCGCTTACAAGCCATCATCCGAACATCAAAATTTTCGATGATTCATCCCCGAATGAGCGAATCCATGGCCAAAATTTCAGCCCGGATGTTACGTTTGAGGTCTTGGATTGTGCGGGGGCATTGGCGTACACTTTACTTTTCAGAACCCCCGCCCCCCCCCCAAAAAAAAAATCCATTGGGGTTAAATCGCACGCTCTTGGCGGTCAATTCACATCAGAATCTCTTGAAATTACGCGATCTGGTATTTTCTCGTTCAATAAGTTGATGGTTTAGCGAGCAGTGAGTGCTGTCGCACCGTTTTGTAATACAAATGGCATACATTTAATAGTTCATACATGCATGGCACATGGACAGTTGAACAAATAACCTGTGAAATACAGTCGGACCTCTATTTAACGAACCTCTATTTTGCGAATTTCTCTATTTTGCGAACTTTTCCTTGAAACCAAGAACATTTTGCAAATTTCTTCGTAAAATAACCTCCAAGTAGCGATGTGCATTCTCTATTTAACGAACTTTTTCTTGTGATCTAATTTTTTTTCTCCCCATTTCTCAAAATATTTCTGGACATTTCAAACTTTATTCCTTCTTTAAACACATTTTATGATGTTCAATGGTCTTGAACTGGTTTTACCAGGCACCTTCTTTGTCAGCAGTGAGAATTCGCTAAGTACGGAGGACGAAGATGATAATCCCTTAGAGTAACTTAAAAAAAAAATGTGGATACAGATGAGAAAAAAAGAAGAAATTAACCATGATGTGCTGATTGATGATTGTATTTCACTTAATTCTGAAATTGAGACCTCGGAAACACTATCCGAATTGGATATTTTAGACAGTGTGAAAAATAAAAACAATACAGCAATGAATTGCGATGAAGACGAATATGATGATGATGATGGAAATGATCATGATGCAGGAATTAACAAAATTTCGTATGATGAAATGCTAAAATCATTTGAAACAATCCGACACGGATTATAGTTAGAAGAAAATACGCATGAATTGATTTTTGATGCATTGCAAAGATGCGAGACGTATTATGGGAGAAAGCACTTGTTAAAAGAAAAAACTCAGACAAAATTAACAGAGTTTTTCAGAAACTAAATTTAAGGACGCATATGTTAATGTATGATTAAAATTATTTGTTATAATAATAATAAATATGATAAGGTCATTAAAATTCGTTAATTTTAATGTAAGACTATTTACTTTTAACAGAAAATACAGTGTATTCCCGGACAATGTTTTGTTTACCTTGCAGATTTCAAAGATTTATATACATAGAAAAAACGAATTGATGATGGATATTGGTGGGTAAAATAAATAAAATAAATAAAACAAATCGATATAATTTATTTTTTAAAATGTGATTAATTCATTTTAGTAAAAATATTTAATGTTTATGAATTTAAAATTTGTTTTATGTAGTTTAAAGTACTTTAAAAGGAGAATCTCTATTTAACGAATTTTCCATATAACGAACTTTTTTCCGGGATTTAGCGACTTCGTTAAATAGAGGTTCGACTGTATTCACAGTTCAAAAAAGAGCCAACAGATGGACCACCCACTATAAGAACATGTAAAAGTAAGGAAGCTGCAAATACAAAATGAAATTCAACAAACCTCCGAATAAATACTCTACAACATAGATTTATTACACACGATTAAAAAAAAATGACGAAATAAATGTGTATACTTTTAAAAACATTAAAATATAATTTCCTTTTTAACAAACACAGATTCAGCTGAAAGGATGATTTTATAATCAATGTTTAAATACGATATCTCATCAAATACACATAAAAAAAGGAAAAGCAAGAAAAAAAAAGAAAGGGAATGGGATCCAAAGAATTGCTCATGTCCGGTAGTAGAATCTTAGCATATGCTTCAGTCTAAATGGAAAACGTTAATTTCTGCATCATGTTTAGGTTTTATTTTCTTTTATAGTGTCTTATTTTCTTCCTTTTATAATGTCTTTGAAAGGTTCGGTATATAGAAAATGTGCTCTACTGGGCGTCTCACTCTCCATCTAACTGCAAATATTTTGTGTGGGAATTGCTCAGCCGTTCCATAGTATTTTGACTAGTCAGTTCATTGTAGGCAAATCACAATCTACCTACAATAACGTCACATGCACATAATCTTTTAACAAATACGTTGTATGTAATTCTTCACGATATTTCACTATATTGCTAATAGTTGGAAGATAATGTGGTTTTCATGCATTTTAAAGTACTCGGAACAATTATATATGTATACAGAGAGAAAGAGAGAATTGTGTTTTATGCATAACTAAAAAACATCCCCTAATTTCATAAAAAATCTTCAAAACAAAAAATTCTGAGACATATAACTTACTTTCATCATGCTTGTAATCATCAGTGATATCTTCTCTTTCAAATTTCCCAATTGCTTTAGTACTTATACATTGACCAATTCTGAATAAGAAAACAAAATAACGAAAGTTTTTAATATATGGCATAATTTTAAAACAGTAATTTTATAAACGATTCTTTCACTTATTACAGTGTTGAAATTTAAAATTATTTAATGTTTATGAAACAGAATTTATTGGATAAACAGCTGATTAAAATAGAAGATAGAAATAGTTGTTGTTTATTTTATTTATTTATTTATTTATTGTGTGTGTATGATTTTATTTATAGAAGCAGCTGATCTTTCTAACCATTGGTTTAAATAAATTGATGCTAAGTTTGGCTACTGTAGCTATTTAAATGAATTTTAAATTTACACGTAAATTTCTATTTAATTTTTACAATAAGTTATTTTTATTACGTTCTGAATGGAAGAGTAACAAGCATCTGCAACTAATTTTTATTGTTATTTTTGGACTATACCAGACTACCCAAGTGAAACATGCCTAATATACTGCCCGGTTTACACAGTAGATCAAAACCGTTTTTATTTGAAAACTCGGTGGATATTTTACATTTAGTATATGAGTGCTTTACCTCAGATTTTTCACGTTTGCGAAAACCGAGGTAGAGAGGGAGTCTACAAGGGCCCAAGGCCCGCAAAATGAAGGCAATTTTTTAAACGGACCGTGTCAGAAAACTAAAGACAATTTTTGTTAATGGCCCGAACCGGAGTGATAAAAAATAAGCAGGCTGACAGACCCAATCTAACAAATTTGAACGAATCAAACTACGCTGATAAAATAGGAACAATTTCCAAAGGATATAACTGGACTGGGCTGAAAATAAGTACAAATGTGCTGAATGAGCTGATGCTAGTTTGACAACATCAATACAGAAGCATAAAGTCCAACTTAGAGAACGGCATCGGACAGTTAGATGGTTTCTAAGCCCGAGTTTAATTCTTTCAGAAAACTCAGACCGGGCTTAATTAGTCCAGGATGTGTCGGACGTAATTTGTTTTCTAAAAATAGTAATAGTTATAAAAAATATCAGCTAACGGAATCCTTTGTAAAATTAATAAAGCGGAAAATATATTTTCTTCCTTTTTTTCTTTCGAAGCCTTTAAGAACAGAATTAATGGCGAAATAGTGAATTTTTCGCTTTATTTTTCTTGCGTTGCCTCATAGTTTTAACCAATAGGTAACACTAGTATATTAGACAACCCGGAGTCGGAGTCGTTGAAATTTCCGGAGTCGGAGTTGGAGTCGACCATTTTCCCATCGACTTCGCAGCTCTGGAGAAATTAATCGGATGTGCCAATTCCAGAACTTTCTTCTATCTCATACACTTTAATACTCCATAATTCGCTATCACAGTGCCAAAACTAAATGACAATCTATGCCCATCATGAGGATTCAAAAGGTATAGCTCGTTGAATTGTGTGAGTTTTGAAAGGAGGTATAAGCATCGCATTTTTCAAACAAATCATTAACTTTCGGAACCCATCCTCTTAGATGTCTGCAACCAGAGTTCTCGCTGACATTTTACGAACAGTAGCAATTTGGCTAATCAGAAATAAAAAACATTCGCCAAATGAAAAAGAAAATTAGCAAAATAAACTCGTTGGGAAACATTGAAAATTCGATATTTAAACCTTTCGGGACGGGTGGTGCATATATGCATCGTCAAAAGGCGCATGTGGAATTTGTTTTCACATATATAGCACCAATAATAAATAAATGTAATATTTGTCTTTTTTAATTAGAGTATTGTTTGGTATTTTACAAGTAAAGGAAACTGTTTAAAAAACGCGGTTCCAAATAAAATTTGTGTAAGGCATGCCGTTTCGAAAGAGTTAACCCAAAGGGATATAAGTAAGCGTACAATGTCAATAGTGGAATCTGGGGTATATTGACACAGCTGCGCCATCTGGTGGACGGGGTGAATAATGCAAATACACGGGTTTTCAGTATGATGTCATATATGACAGAATACATACTATCTGCGCATCTCTTGTGCATATTTTCTGAATGTTTACTCACTTATGGAAGATGAATCTTGTTTACCAGATTTATTGCAAAATATTTTTATTCCATTTTGTTTTGATAAAATTATGTATATTTAAAAAAAAATAGTCGCAATATCATTTTAATTTCGGGAGGAAAGCACTAATGCTACGGAAAAATTACTGCCTTTTGCCCTTAAACTAAAACGACGTTGCGACTTTTCTTTAAATACACATATTTTTATCAAAACAAGCTGTAACAAAATTATTTTACAATAAATCTGGCAAACAAGATTCATCTTCTGTGAGTAAGTAACAATCTGAAATTCGTAATTAAATTTTTAACAGGGATTCTCTAAAAGGCTTTGTCTGTTTCAAAAAAAAAAAAAAAAAAAAAATCTAATCTAGCTATTTTAGGAAAATTATTGAAGTTATTGCGTAGACTCGCAAAATATTTAAACAAATAAATGAACAACACTTGCTCGCTTAATAGTACAGCATTTAATGCAACTATTTTAAATTAAAGTTATTCGGAATATAAAATGATATGAGTTTTAAGTTAAATGAATGAAATATTTTTTAGTTAAACAAGATTATTGCAATGCGATTAAGAGAATATTGGAAATTTATCGTTTGCGCATGATAAGCGAACAAAAGGACTTAAAATTGAATATTTTATTTATAATTAAATTCTATACATATTCTAAACATTCAATAAACGTTGTATTCTCATCGGGAATATAACCGTGTATTATATCATTCTTTATAACTTTAGCACATCAAGAATTGAGTAAAAAATAAGACTACAAAATTCAATCCTTACACATTAACTACCTACTAATTTTTGTGAGTCATTTTTCATTTCATTAAAAGAAAATAATTAAAATCGAACGTATTTAAATCAACAACATTTGATAATATATATTAAATAATATTTTATCTTTTTTTAATAAATTAAAGTTAAAATAAGTAACTAACTTGTTTTACTTTTTGGAAAAGGACAGAGAAGAATTCTATAAGAAACAGAATTTTCTTACAATTTCGAAAACTACAGTTATTCGATGGCCAACATTTTGCCATTTTAACAAATAATATTAGTTCTAAAAAGAACTGTTTTTATTTAAATAATTAACTATAATAAATAAGTCAAAAAACACGAATAAAAATTAATAGAATATTCTATTACTGTCAGAATATAAATGCTACAAACAAATGAAAACACAACGTTTGCGCTTGCACAGTTATTTCATAGATGTGCAATTAATAGATTATCCATTAAGAAGAAAACAGTTAGACATATTTCTGTAGTTCACTCGGACCGCTGCGTGGCATGTGACCTTCATTGATGTGACCTCGCCTTTAATCTTACGGTTACCTCTCCCATTTAAGATAGGACGCTTACTTATATCGCTTTGGGTTAACCCCTTACCCGGTAATTCTCCGTCAACTTCAACCTCGCGTTTCGGAGCTTAACTCTCGGTTGAATGCGAAATCCAATTCTCCGTTTACCCAACCTGACGAAATTCGAGGTAAATACTAACCTGGGGTTGACTAACTCAATCAAGCTCTGGCAGGTAGGTTAGTGAACCGCGCATGCCTAGTAGAAAGAAAGATGGCGGTCGTTTTAAATTGTGCGCTGATGCTTCTTTTTTAAAAACAAAGCTTTTTGGAATTTACTAATTAAACGAAGCATTAATTATTAAAGATGGTATTATAAAAGAATGTGTCACTTACATTTTTCCCCTTTTTTTGGATATTTTTACTCTATGAATGCAAAATTATACTAATTTGTGTGTCGAAAACAAAGCTTCAAATTTTATTGATTTACAAAGTATTTTGTGGTGGCGCCATCTAACAAATCTAAATGGAAATATGTACTTTCAATACCAATTTTGTAAAAATATATGATTCAAATCTCTTTCTTTCTCTCTCTCTTTTTTAATAATAATGAAAAAATAGAAAACAAATTTTCTTCCATTTGAGTCCCTCGTTCATAGTTGCTTAAAGCATGAATTTTCTTTTCAGGAATTAATTATGTACAAATGCAAGTTCCTCAGCATTGTCCAGTAAATAATCTGTTTCTTGCTAAGATTTTAAGAACAACGTTTACAATCTCTGAAAATGATTGCCCACTGCAGACACCGATCTAGGATGCATTTAAAAACTTCCTTGCTTAATCAAAGGGAGTAGAACAGTTATTCTTGCTAAGTTGTCACCATATAAAATTCGAATCGATTGTATTATTTATTAACTTTTACTTTAGTCTCTTCCTGACAAGCAAATATATGATCCTGTACAATTTTTCTTCCAATTTTTTCACAATCTCTCTTTGATTTTAAAATGTTTGTTTTAGAATTTAAGAAAATTTTATTCATTTGTTTTAATTCTCAGAAGAAGCTATGAAATTTAAAATTTTATTAATTAAAATTTTTTTATAACTATCCTCTTCGTAAATAACTCAAAGCAGATTTTTTTCAACATAAAGTTTACTTGAAAAAAGCTCTTGTTTATTAGAATAAAAATTTCTGTTTTAAATATTATGCAAAATTGTTTTAAAATTTAACATTTTAATGCCTTTAAACTTTGAAATATAAAAGTATTCGACAAGCCAAATATTCGGTATTCGGCCGAATAGTTACTATTCGGCTGGCCGAATATTCAGTATTCGGCCTAGCAGTTACTATTCGGCTAGCCGAAAATTCGGTATTTGGTTCGCCTGTTGGCCGAATATTTGGTATTCGGTCAAAATCACTATTCGGTGCATCCCTAACATATATATATAAATGAGGTGAATCCAAGCAAAAATGGAGTTCTTTTGAAGGTCTCTTCAAAAAGTTCTTTACTTTAACTCATTGAGGCACAAGAAATGGGCTTTGTAATGTTGAATTCACATCATAATTTTCTAATAAAATTTTCTGATACTAAGAAAATGCAAATTTACAGCTTTTTTCACCAAGTTTATAAAAGTGCAATTTGATTTGTACAACATGATGATGACATACAACTTAAATATGCCCATTTGTAAACATGAAATACAAAACTTTGGCTATTGCAGTTATCCATATTATTCTGGAAAAGTAGTATAAACAGTGAAGAGATAAAAATAAGGTCATTTGAGGTAAAGTAATTGCAAAAAATATTTAATCTACAAAAGAATTACATAGAACATGCAAACAGACATTGCTCCCAGCGTTTCAAAAACAATTTTAACAATAAAATTGCAAATTATTACTTATAATGGAATTTTAAAACACTTATTTCACTCCATACCAGGGGTCTTTCTAAAGAAATATGAAGTAGAGACCTCCTATTCTCTTTTGTATACTGAACTATATATTCCTCATTAAGACCCCAAGAAATATATAATTTGTTGTCTTGTTCAAAATTCTTGTCCCAATTCATATAGTTTGTTACTATTACTAATTTAAATTCGATAAACTTTTTTTCTTCTAAATTCATAAATCATCAATAACTCTGTTGGCAAGACTTTTAATTGTAGTTTCGGGTTTACATTTCTATTTTTTCACATCACTTTAAAAATTCCTTGTATGACAATTAGTATAAAGTAAACATAATATCCTAAAGTTGTTTATTTTTCTTTTACTATATATTAATTTATCAAATTAATTTTTAATAAGTCTTATTTCTACAGCACTATATTGTTTTAATGTCAAATGTTACATAAGAAAATGTAATAAAATCAGGGTTGCAAAAAAGCCGGTTAAAATTAAAAAAAGCCAGGCCAGTGACTTTTATTGGTTTTAACCGGCTTTTTTGGCCAAAATTGGCTTTTATACAATGAAGCATTTTAATTATAAACAACACATTTTGATGTATTTTTTAATTAGTTTTAAAGACATTTAATTGAGGTAGAAATCAATATAACCCAATTTTTCAATAATGAAGACATTAATATTAGAATAAAAGGCCATACCAATTGCTTTGTCTGGTTTATACTGCACTTAACACCTTTTTTTATTTTTACTGCTTTATATAATTAAAAAGGACAACGGTTGCTTAGTTATATATTTTATTAACTAATTTTAAGGGATATTAATAATTCAAGTCTTATTTTATTTCTCATAAATTTAAAATCACACATAAAATTACTGAATAAAAACGTCATTTCTCTCTATTAAAACAGTATTATGTAATAATATTATGTATTAGTACAGTAGTATGTAGTAACATATGAATAAAAACGTCATTTCTCTCTATTAAAACAGTATTATGTAATAATATTATGTATTAGTACAGTAGTATGTAGTAACATATGCATTAATTTATGCATGAATATGCACTATTTTAAATAGTCACTAGCTTTTCAAAATTTAATTCAACAAGTTTTATTTGGAGAATTTTTTTTTTAAATTGTTCTCTTTATTTTATGCACTTACATGTACTAAAATTTCCTCAAATGTTATATCCTTCCTAATTTCTCTTTCAACATTGTCCATTCTATGATTTTAATCTGTCCGTATTAGGACTGGGCGATGTAGAAATTTCTTAAATCGATTTATCGTCCATCTAACATCGCGATTTAGTGCTAAATCGCGATTTAACACTGATTTTACTTTTTAGAATCTGGAAGCCTATTTTTTAATTTTTAATAACAAAATACGGTCTTTATGTGCCCCCCCCCCCCCTCCTGTATTACTTAGTATACTTAGCTTTTAATTTTTCAAATAACTTTGAAAAGAGGTATATTTTACACATAAAAAAACTTTGAATGTCCCAAAACACTAGTTTTTTTTTTTTTTTTTTTTCAATTTTAAAAATTAGTGACCTATTTTAATACATTCTATAAACTCATTCATTAAGAAGTAATATAAAAGAAAATGATTTTTTTTTTTTTTGGTCTGACTTGTTATGCCTGCTACAATCTAAATTCCTTAGGGGGGGGGGGGGGGACTTCCCCTAGCCCACCCAAATAGCACTTCATTGCTAACAACCTACACACACACTTTTTTTTTTTTTTTTTTTTTTTTTTTTTTACTAACACAGATTTAAAAAGTTATTGAGGTAAAACAGAAGCACATTAAAAGAATTCAATGATGAATTTAACTATTCATTTATCATGATGAGAAAAGTAGTGTAAACAAAAAATAATAATAAATAAAATAAAGGGGGGGGGGAGGTATGAGAAATAAGGTGCAATTTTACATCTTTTTAACTTTTAGATTATAATAAGATTTGTTTAACATAAATGCTTACATTTATATAGCGGATGGAGAAGGATTGAAAGTTGGAGCACATTACTGAAATTGCTGATTTCTTTTCGCGGCCGTTGCCATCCTTTAAGATTAGTAATAAAATATAATCTTAAAATAATCTCTTTTTAAGGATAACAAATTATCGAAAAAACAGAAAATCGCAGATCTGCAGAAAAATCTAATGAATGCCTCCTCCACCCCTCCCTTATTCTGCTGTAAAAATAAAGTTACTTGACTCATTACAGAACTTTATTAAAGTATTTTTAATTAATTACAAAATAATAAATTAAAACTAAAATATTCCCATAATACTCAAACATATGAAAATTAATTTTTCATAAAAGTAATGCATAAAAATATAAACTAAAAATGGATGAATTTGGATGTAAATAGTGAATCAATTTCAGCAAGATACTCAATCCGCTTGCCTGGCGCTGAAATCGGATGTCAAACCTGATGCATGACTATTTTAAAATATTTTAATTACAGAATAATAGAAAATAAAGAATATGTATTAAAATATTACCAAACATGTGAAAAATGAATGTTTCATTAAAAGAATGCATAAACATAAAAACTGAGATTCGATGAATTTGGATTTTAAATATGAAACTTTATTCTTTTTTTCCAACCATAAATACTCAATCAATTTCAGGGAAAAAATATTAGTAAAAGATTTAGTCTTGATGTGGATCACGGCCAAATAGTGATACACAAAACAATGCATGACTATACTTTAAAATAATTTCATTAATTACAAAATAATAGAAAATAAAAAATAAATGTTAAAATAGTACTAAAACGTGTGAAAAATGAATTTTTCATAATAAAAATGCATAAAAGTATAAACTGCAAGTCGATGAGTTTGGATTTTAAATATAAAACTGAATCAGTATTTTGTTTTAAATCGATTTAAAGCCAATGGCTAAATCGCGATTTAAGACAAGGGCTAAATCGCGATTTAAGATAATGGCTAAATCGCGATTTAAGACATTAGCTAAATCGCGATTTCCGATTTTAGCTTAAATCGATTTAAGTCCAATGGTTAAATCAGATTTCCGATGTAAGCTTTAAATCGATTTAAGAGTTAAATCGATTTAAAGCCCAGGCCTAGTCCGTATGGACATATCTGGAAGACGTTACATAACAGCTTAGTAGCAGAAAAACCTTACATATATCATTTTTATAAGTTATCAGAATATCAATTGCTTATTACATATTATCGATTGTTTATTATTGCTCAAGTATTATATAAGACAATTTCAGATATTAAATACATATAAGCTATTTAGTTTTAATCAATTTTTAAAGTAAATATCAGTATATGTAAGAATGTTTCTATTTTAATGTGTGACATCCTCTTATTCTTTCATATAATCTTTAAAATGTGTGGTATGTATAGAGCTATGATAAAGAATTCCAAACCAATACTTTAGTCTAATTTAATGTATTCTTCTGAATATTCATAATTTTTTTTTTTTTTCAGACATAATGCCTTCACAGTTTCATTCTAGCAGTTATAAAGTCTTATTTATTTGACAAAATTTAATAGAAGTTTATATTATTTTCGTAGAAAATATTTATAAGTGTATTAAAAATAAATTAATCCAAATTTTATATGAATTATCTATAAACCACCTTTTTGAAAAATAAAAGCCGACTTTTTTTAAGCGGTTAAAACCATAAAAAGCAAGCCGGCTTTTTTTGGCCTGGCTAAAAGCCGACAACCCTGAATAAAATTATCAAAAAGGTAAAAACAAAATTGCTATTTGTTTGCTAAGCCTAACATCTTAACTATTTTATTCCAGTTATGTTTTTTTTTTTTTTTTTTTTTTTTTTTTTGCTATAAAATATAACTATTAAGTTATTCTGTATTAAAAAATGCAGAAAGTTAATTCTAAGTGTTTTATGCAATATAATAGATAAATAAGCTGAAAATAAGTTCTTATTTACTTTAAATCTAAAGTTTTTCTCCTCATTTCAACCAAGTTTTCTTATCCGCGATTTTAAAATGACTACAAAGTATAATAATATAACAGGAAATATTTTATTATTCATTATTAAATTTCTGATAATTCTAACACACTAATTATGTAAAACAATTGAAAAAAAAAATAGTTTGTATTTTTCATGAATTTAATTTAAAAACCTGCATATTTTACACTTGATCCTATGCAGTTCTTTTTCGTGAGACTGTACTGCTCAAAGAATGCATTGAGCTAAGGGTTGTGGTTTCTGTTAGTCAGCTTTCCCCTTTTTTAGCCTTAATATGGTTTTATAAAACTTTTTCTATAAATTACTTTTGTATTTTCTTAGAAAAGTTATTTGAATGTATTATATCAAAGTATCATTGTACTATAGCCAAGTTTAATGCATTTAACTTTTTCTTTAAGGTACCCAATGTTGATTAACCCTGTGTGTGAAACAAAGTACAGAAAATCAGTTTTCATAGTTAATCATAGTTCTGTAATATGTCCAAGCCAATGCAAATTTTTATAAAAAATAAAATGCATTCATGTGTAAAAGCAATTTGTGTGTATAAATATATAACAATGCGTTATAATATAATGTAATTTATTTATTGTAATAAATATATTTCTATGTTTTAATTGATTGTTTTGATTATTTGTGATTCACAATAATCTTTATTTATTTATTTTTTAATTTACTAAAAACAGTTATCTTGATTTTTAAGTACGTTTTTTTTTCTCTAAATACTCGTACAGCAATATTTTTATTGCATTTTAACTGATTTAATAAAGTCAGTATTTAATTAATATGTAGAAGTTTTATTAAATAGTAAAAATTCTAAATTTATTTTATTCATTTTAATTTATCAATCTTTTTTTGTTTTGTTGTAGAAAATGACATTAATAATTTGTTACTTATAAATGTTTTTATAGCCTGCTAAACTTCTACATATTTATTTGTGAAGACCCATTAAGTAAACATGTATTCCACTTGAGTACTAAATGTAAATTCATACACTTCAAAATGTCTGGTTGTGCTGTAACTAATTAAGTCATTCAGGAAATAAGTTGTGAATATTTAGATATTGTCTTAAGTTTTTTGTATTTGTTTGTCTAGGCTTGTTAAAAAAAAAAATCTATGGTAAGTTTTCAAATGTATAGATATTAAAAAATATATTTTTTTATACCTATAAATTACATTTTAAAAAACACAAATATAGCAATTTGTATATTCTTTCTACATCAACTGGAAATCTAAATATTCATAACTTATTGTGCAACCTTACTATTCATAACTGATTTCATTAACCGTTTAGGCTCCAATGGTACTGTAATGTACCATTAAAATAATTTGTTACAAGATTCATTTAATACATTGATTAGTAGTAGTACAATTTAGAATGAGTTATAGATACTTTTCTTTATCTTGATCCAAAAGCATTATTGGTTGCAAAAAACAAAAATATTTTAAATGGATCATTTCTTTTTCATTCTTTCTCATCTTTTCAGCTTTCTTGATGTTGAAAGATTGATGAGGGAGGGGGGGGGGGTAAGTTTGGAAATATTTCTATTGTAAGAGCATTATTTTTTATTACATTTCCTAATTCTATAAAATACTAAAACATTTTAAATAAAAGATTTAAGTGGAGTTATAAATATTGCACAAAATACCTATAAATTCAAATTTAATTAATTAATTTTAATTGGCAAAATCCTTCAAAAATTTATTAAATGATTGTGTAAATCTTCTAATGTAGTTTAAAAAATTCATAAAAAATGCTAAGATGAAATTTTCATGAATTCATAATTTCAGACATAAAGGGTTAAAAACCCCAACACACTGTAATAAACTTCTCAATGATACTCTAAAAAATATATGCTAAGTTAACTATATACAGAGTTTCTAAGTCTATTATTAGTATTCTAAGTTTTAAACTATATACTAAGTTTTGCAAGAATAACAAAACACTATTTTTCCATTAAAAAAAAAAAAAAAATTACAAAAGTTTGATTTGCTGGACAGTGGCAGTTTTAAACATTTAACTGAAAGTAAGAAAATGTAGATAGATTTGTATGTTGAGAAAAAAATAAAAATTCTTAATTTCCAAGTAAGTAACAAGAATCTCGGCAATAATTATAAAATTTTGGTCAATTTTATTAATTTTACATTATTCTTTGGAAATATATGAAATTTTTAAGTACATTGAAGTTCTTGTTTAATAAATATAACATTATAATATGAACAAAATCCCTTGTTATATCATGGATAATAATCTATTTTGTATGATTAAGAAATTCTAGTCTAGCGCAGCAAAGAATTTATTGTTATATGGCCAAAAGAAAAGTTGCCTCCTGATCAGGCATAGTCAGCATTATGTACTATTAACTTTTTATATTTTTTAATATTTATTTATTATACAAGAACTGCTATTTTTAAAAAAAAAAAAAAAAAGACTGTGTATGTATACATTAGTAAAGAATAAAATCGATTTGACCAATTTGACACATTTTTACGTGTGCTTCCAAATATTCTTGTTATATGAAAATCAGAATTTTTATTTTCCATTTATTACATGCATTTTTAATTTATAGTTTTATGACTGTAAGATATATATGTATGAACTTTTGATTGTTTTGTTTTTAATATAGTCAAAAAATCACACATATATATTGTAAGGTTATATAACAAACTGAAAATATGGTTAAGTAACTGTTCTAAAAATTATAGTCAAATGACTGAACATATCCAAAGTGTTGCTGAATTTCACTGACAAATTCAAAGGGATGATAGTAGTTATTTAACTGTATTATGATTTTATTAACACATGACTGTAAAATATCTATGTACGATCATTTAATTGCATTATGGATTTATTAGTATGTACCTGTAAGGGTTTTGCCGGATTTGGCCTACACATTCAGAGGGCTGATAATAATCATCAAGAGGATGAAAAATTACCATAGAGCATGATGTGGTCACAAACCACATTAAGTGGAAGAAAACTGCAAAAATAGTTATGAAGAGTGCAACATTGAGTGGAACAAATAAATAGAGAAATACTTATTTGACATAAGCAGGATTACAATGCAGTACAGTTAAACGTCAAAGGATACGAGGCATTTTTATAGGAAATGTTTGAAGTTTCATGTTTAAAGATCATTGCACCGAAATCTTTCTGTAGATATCTGCTGTGCAATTATCTTCTTGGCTTCAACTTCGAACAATTCCTATAAAAATGCCTTGTCGTGACCTTTCTCATGTCGAACTGTTATGCATTGTAATTCTGCTTAGGTCAAATAAGTGCATTTCTACTTATTATTTTTTTCACTGACCATCACTCCCTTCATAAATATTTTTGCGATTTTCCTTCACTCAATGTGGCTTAGAACATGGAAAGGTGCATGGCAATTTTTCATCCTCTTGATGCCTACAATCACCCCTCTTTATTTGTCAGTCGAATTCGGCAACACCCTGTGTATCATTATTAATAAATCCATAATGCAATCAAGTGACCGTATTTTACAGTCATAAAATCCTAATACAGTTAAATAACCATTTTTTGAAAATACGGTCAAAAGGCCATACCATGTATATTTCAAGGTCAAATGCAAATTTATTCTTAATATGGTTATATAACCATTTTCTAAAAATATGGTCAAATGACCATATATATATATATTGTACGGTCAAACGATTATTTTGACCTTTTTATACATTTACGGTCAAATGAGCATTTTAACCTTTTTATACAATTAGGGTCAAATGACCATATATATATTTTTTATGGTCATATGGGAATATATATATAATATGATTAAGTAACCGTTATCTCTAAATACGGTCGAATTTCCGGACAGAATGCTGCCGTTCAAACGACCGTTTTCTGACGATGAAATTTTTAACAGTGTAGATAAGCATTGGCAAAAACTGTCATTTCCGTATAGGAGATATTTTTTAGCTTTTACATTAATTTTTGCAACTCATATTATAATTAAAATTTGACCCTATTTTAAAACTAACCTACTGTATGAATAAAACAAATATTTACGCGTTAAATGCACGTCAATTAATTCTTAATTTTTTATGAAAAATACCTTTAATTAACAGAAAGAAGAGTGTTTTCAGTTACATCTAACACCGGTAAGTGCCGAGATTTTAAACCAATTAATAAATGAGGCATAAAAATTGAAACCTTGCATACTTGTGCCTTTACATACGTAGATAAAAATCACATCACTAAGATTTTTTTTTTTTATTGTTATGCTTCTTTTTGAGCAGGAGTCGCACATTTCCGTATATGTTGTAGGTAAACACCTTTGTAACAAGCGTCCTATTCAAAAAATTCTATCTTTTATCGACAGATTTCCAATCAGAGTTCTTTGCCTAATTTAATCACAGAAATTCTGTGTTATAATTAGCCCAAATTTACTGGTAGGAAAAAACAAAAATTCTGAGCCCCTTATACGTTCGTTGCGAAGGATTTAAGTATTCTGTGATTGCAAAAGTTCGTGCTTTATTCCATACATGGCAGTAGATTGCAATTTTGACTGTGCTGATGTTTCTGTTATAACCATGTTATTAACTGACAGTTATCTACATGTGTCGTGAGTGAACATAACATTAAAAAAAAGTTTTTCAAATTAATTGGTGTGAAAGGTTAATATTCAAAATGGAAAATGAAAAGTTACATTTTCGTCAGGTTATGTTATATGAGTTTAAAAAAGGAGTGAGTGTTGGACGTGCTACAAAAATTTTTCAAGAGGTTTATTTGGATCGTTCCCCCGCTCTTAGGAAAGTTAAAAAGTGGTTTTGTGGATGATTTCGAAATGGTGATTTTTCGTTTGGTGATTTGTGATTTCAATGGTGATTTTTGGCTAAACGATAAAATTCGCTCTGGGCGACCTTATGGCATTCATAATGACTTAATACGTGATTTAGTGAATGATTCACTGATTACTACTGAACAGACTGCTGAGAGATTAAATTTGGCTGCATTTCGCCATTTAAAACAACTTGGGTACACTTTGAAATTCTGTGGATCGGAAATCGGGCACGAACTTTTGTAATCACTCGATAAATAAATTCTTTTTATCTGACCCTTTACCTATCCTAAAATATCTTGATACTGAAAAAATTATTTCTTATGCGCAAAATAGTTTTCGTCCAATGATTCGCTAAACTAATTTTTTGTTCGCAAATCTTGTGATTTACTTGCATTTGGAACTTTACCTTTTTACTTGGTTTGGCGAATGGCTAGTGCTGCCCCTGATTTCTTTCATGTTACCTTCTGTTTTACTGCTTGCACAAGTCAAAGGATTTCTTTTTAGGTTTTAGAGCATACTAACCGATTACAACTGGACATGCCCATGTTATGGAATGTCTACTTATAGGCTCAGATTTCGCTTCCCATCTTGATCTGAGTTGATTTCATACAGGAATTTTGAAACCCAACGATTTACTGGAATACATAATTCTACTTGAAAAGCATTTGGCATTAAATTTTCATAATCTTGAACAGTGACAGTGGTATGTCTTGTAATGGGATAGATTCAAGTTGTAATTTAAACAAGTATTATTGGAATTATTCTTGTTTGTGTTACCTTTTCTTACATCATACAAGTCTGCATTTGGAATTATCTCGCCTTTTTATAAATATATATTAGGTTGGAGCAAAAATAATGCATGATTTTACAATGTAACTTATTTTCTAAGCATTTTATATACAGAATTTAATCTTAGTGATATGTATTAAATATCATTGTTTAAAGCTTATTTTAAAAACTTTCTTTTCAAATTAATTGTTTATTTATTCATTTTTTTAGACTATTAATTCACTTCAGAAGCTGTGATGACAAAACAAGATTTTCGTCATATTTATTTTTACGAGTTAAACCCGATCGCAGTGCAACAGAAGCCGCGCGAAACATTATTGAAATTTGGAGCGACACACGGAAGCATTAACGTAAGCACAGTTCAGAGTTGACTTCAAAAACTTCTTCGAGGAGATTTCGACCTTCAAGACAAGAGTGGTCGCGGGCATCCTTTTATTGTTGACGATGATCAACTGAAGGCAACAATAGCCGAAGTTACTCCAACCAAAACAACCCGAGGAATTGCGAATGAACTCAATATTACCCATTCCAGTATCGTTCAGCGAATTGGCAAGGTGGAGAAATTCGAGAAGTGGGTGCCGCACGAGTTGAGCGATAACTTACGCCACACAACTGACACTCCAATAATTACATGCGTTGACTTACGAAACACTACCTCCTCATCATACTCACCGAACCTCACGCCAACCGACTACCACTTCTTTAAACTCCTGGACAACTTCCTCAGGGAAAAAATTTTCGTCAAGCAAGATGATGTCGGAAACTCCTATTTGTCTCCTCTAACTGACATAAAAGCCCAGGCTTTTATGTCACTGGAATCACTAAGCTCGTTTCTCGTTGACAAAAATGTATTGATTGAAATGATTCTTACTTTGATTAAATATGTTTAGCTTGAAAAAAGTTATAACGTTTTAAATTTGAATTGAAAAATCATGCATTATTTTTGCACCAAATATTAAAAATGAAAAAAATTATGTCTCAGCCCGATGCATTGTTTTGATGCGCCAATTTATTTTACCATCAAGCATATTTAATAGTCTTAATTTTTTTTTTAACACTCAGCGTTTATTATGAGCACACTACCATAAGCGCTAAGACACTGATAATAACACTCATTTTAAGATGACTAGTTTGTGTAGGAAGGGTCTTCACGAAAAGGCAATGCTCGATGAAATTTGCTGCATAAAGATTAATTGTACTTACAAATATACAGATCGTAATTTCAATAGAAATTGAAATATGTTTTAAACTTTAAATAAGATAATATTAAATTGATGAATTAGTCTACTCACTCTTTGGTAGATTTCTTTATTAATTTTAGAGGTTGGTTTGGACCGTGATATCTCCAGTAGACTTTATCCGCATTGACTTCGGCAAACAAGAAAGTTGTGTCAAAAGCTTTCTGAACCTCACCTCTTTTAATTGCTACAACACTAGAGGGTCCGCAGCGATACAGACCTTAAACGAAAAATTAATATCGTGACTATATTTATACATGTAGGGTGATACAAATTAAAAGGAGTGATTCATATTCTTCTTCAACCACCAGAAAAGCAAAAGGTTTTGTAATGATTTTTATTTTCATTGTTTTGTTGTATTTGAGATGTTTGTACTTTTAAAAAATGTTTTGCTGTAATTTTTTAGAAAAAAAAAAAGTGTGTGAAAATAACTAATTTCAAAAGCAATAATTTTATAGTGCTCTAATTGACTTTCTTTGTGCAGCTATAAAATTATTGTTTTTTTTTTTTTTTTAATTTTGTCGGTGTTTCATTTGTGGTTTAAAGAAGTTATTTTTGCCAACATTTTCTCCAACGATTTTACTATCACAATATACATTTTTAAATTAATTGTTATCACCAAAGATATGCTTTTTCAGCATACTTTTTTTTTTTTTTTTTGATTTACCAATGTATGTATTAAGATCAATGTTGAATATCTCTTAAATGATTCATTTTATCATATTCATACAAAGATTAAAGTTATATTTGAGAAATAAAAAGCACTATAAATTAGAGGAAACAACAACTGGTCTACTTGCAACTAGTTTTATTAAGCCAAAGCAGAATGTTTTGAAATAAAATAATATTAACATGTAATTAAGAAGACTGCTTTTAAGATTAAATATCAAGATTTTAAATTATTTTCTAAATAGACACAGTACAAATTTCTATTTCTGTTTAAAATTTAAAAAGCACTTCTAGATTCTAACAAAATTTCAGTGCAGCTTTTAATTAAATATTAAGTAAAATACATTTCTTTATTAATCTAAAACAAACTACTAATGTTTAACTGCTTGTCGATACAATAAAATAAAAATTAATAATATGAAGATAGATAAAATAATGATATTTAAACTATGCATACAATTACGAATTAAAGAATTATTTTTTGTTTATTTTAATGTCAGTTCATACAATCCGAAGACAACTATGTACTCATATAAAATTTGACATTGTATCTATGTGAATCGTACAAATACGTTTATGTTGTTTGTACTTCTGACCATGATTGGTACTTGCACATAGTATAACTTTACACTACTTTGTGTAAAATATTTGTGCAATAAATATACAATGTGTATAAATGAATATATGACAATAATTACACTTGCCTGCAAAATTTGGATTGTGTCATGTTTTTCAGCTTTTGATAATAGATTCTTATGTATTTTGCAGTGTTGAATCCGAAAAAGGACCGTCATTTTTAACCATCACGACAGGTTTTTGCACAAATCGAACATTCCACACTTAAAAAGTAAAATAATAGCAAAAATCTGATACTATAAAATGAATGTGACGGTGGTATTTTTTAAACTTTTGATAAATTTATTCTTATGTATTTTGTAGCGCTGAATCTGAAAATGACATTCATTTTTAACCATCACGTCAGGATTTTTCGTAAATCACAAATTTAAAAAAAGTCGAAATATTGCGCAAATCTGTTACCATAAAATAGATGTAAATCGTTTTTCTTTTTTTCATAACAATTTATTGATCGCTTGACTTATATTACGCATTTTTACAGCGAACTATTAAAAATATTGTGTATTAAAATCCTTACTATTTTATTCCATTTCTTTGATCCGCTCATGTTCTTCCTCGCGCTGCTCCTTTTAGGTAGATTTCATATGAAATACTACCTATTGGCGACGTTCCTGTGTTGGAATTTCTGAAAAAAATTTGCAGATCTACACCGATCATGAACCCCTAGAGCCCAAAACCACCCTCAGTAAAAAACTTATATATATATATATATATATCACTTTCTTCTGGACACGATAACTTCCACAATTCTGCACCAATATCTTCCAAACTGATACATAAAATCAAGGGGCATAAAATCTCGATCGAGTTCGTTAATGGGCAAAATCGGACCAAGGGGATGGAAATAGGGAGGGGTTTTGTGAAAACCGAAAAACCCCTATAACTTCTTAAATTTTGTACATATCGAATAAGTTTAAAGTTTTTATTACTTCTAAAAATAGGGCCAAAAATTTATGTATCACAGATTTTTGATAAAGTTAAAAATGGGCTCAAGGGGCGCAAAAAATAGGGTTTTGGGGAGAAAAAAATTCATAACTTCGTCAATTCTCAAGATGTCAAATCCAATTAATTTTATCATGAATTTTTTTAACATTATCTACAGCTTTTATATTCACAAGTTTTTGATAGGACCAATTCGTATCGCAAAAAAAAATTAAAAACGAAAACAAAAATGGCGTTTGAAGAGCGAAATTTGACTTTCCAGACTTTTCGCATTAGTTCGAAATCCGATAATTTCATTGGCTATCGGTGAACCGAACTTCTTTCTCTGAAAGGAAAAAATCCATTTTAAGAGTAACAGCGCTGCTACTCATTTCATCAATTGTATTTCTTGATAATAATAACTTGATGCATTAAGAAAAGCTTATGTATTTCTCATACTGAGCACGGAATCAATTGTTATACAGTTAATAACATAATATATAATTAATTGTTAAATTTGATTTAATTTTCTAGTAAGAAAATTATTAACAATTCTAAAACAACATTGACTTAGTTAAATTATGATAAAATAATGAGATTGTTATAATAAGTTGCTTAGAATTTTTTTTTTTTTCCTTTTCACTCAGATGTTTGCAATCATTATTAAAGTTCTAGCAGCTTAACTAAAAATAAGTAATTGAAGTTCCATCTAGATATATAAAAATATTTTTCTATGTCAGTTTAAAAGATACTATTATTGCATTTAAATAGATATTTTATTTTAATTATATAACATTAGCTCCTAAGTGGTATTATGTAGTAAAATTGAATCACAATATTATATTTCGAATTTGTAAAGCTACTGATAATAAATTAATAAATAAAGATAAAAACAAAAATCTCCATAATAATAATAATCATCATTATTTTAAATATATATATATATATATATATATATATATATATATTGCAACTAACAGCAAAATATTTTTCATTGTTCATGTTTGATGTATATTACATTTTTATTACAACATATATATATCTATACTCCTATTATAAAG
Source organism: Maratus speciosus (assembly GCA_963932465.1). Lineage (NCBI taxonomy): Eukaryota > Metazoa > Arthropoda > Arachnida > Araneae > Salticidae > Maratus > Maratus speciosus. Next base: position 420,165,309 of record OZ010789.1, on the reverse strand, counting down.
AGGAAAAAATTGTTTATTTGTCGGAGGTAAGCTCTGGAACTAACGAACCGATTCCAAAAGTAATGGTATCAAAATGATGGTGTTAGTCCAACTTAGAACATAGGCTATATCTTATGTCGGTGCCACTACCCCGAAGGGGGTGTAGGAGCAAAAAACGTTCTAAAAATGCGATTTTAGCGTTACTGAAGGGCCTAGAAATATGAAATTTTGAATATTAGTTACTTATAAGATATAAATGATGTCTAAGAACAGTTCTTAAACAATTTGAAATTTAAAAGGGGTGAAAATGCACAAAAAGCGTCCTCAAAGACGTTCTAAATGGTAGTTTCTACACAATCTCAGGAAATACCAAACCAATTAAAAAAAATATTGGTATCAAAATGATGGTGACAACGCTTGCTCCAAGATAGGCTATGTTTTATGTCGGTGTCACTACCCCAAAGGGGTGCAGGAGCAAAAAACGTTCTAAAAATGCGATTTTAGAGTTATTGAAGGGCCTAGAAATATGAAATTTTGAATATTAGTTACTTATAAGATGTAAATTATGTCTAAGTACAGTTCTTAAACAATTTGAAATTTAAAAGGTGTGAAAATGCACAAAAAGCGTTCTAAAAAACGTTCTAAATGGTAGTTTCTACACAATCTCAGGAAATACCAAACCGATCTAAAAAATCTTGGTGTCAAAATGATGGTGACAACGCTTGCTCCAAGATAGGCTATGTTTTATGTCGGTGTAACTACCCCAAAGGGGGTGCAGGAGCAAAAAACGTTCTAAAAATGCGATTTACGTGTTACTGAAGGGCCTAGAAATATGAAATTTGAAATTTTAGCTACTTATTAGATATAAAGTATTTCTAAGAACAGTTCTTAAACAATTCGAAATTTGAAAGGGGTGAAAATGCGCGAAAATCGTTCTAAAAAACGTTCTAAATGGTGGTTTCTACACAATCTCAGGAAATACCAAACCGATTTTAAAAAATAATGGTGTCAAAATAAGGATGTCAAAATGACGGTGACAACGCTTGCTCCAAGATAGGCTATGTTTTATTGTCGGTGCCACTACCCGAAAGGGGGTGCAGGAGCAAAAAACGTTCTAAAAATGCGATTTTTGCGTTACCGAAGGGCCTAGAAATATGAAATTTGAAATATTAGCTACTTACTAGATATAAAGGATTCCTAAGAACAGTTCTTAAACAATTCGAAATTTAAAAGGGGTGAAAATGCGCGAAAAGCGTTCTAAAAAACGTTCTAATGGTTGTGTCTACACAATCTCAGGAAATACCAAACCGATCTAAAAAAATAATGACTTCAAAATGATTGTGACAACTCTTGCTCCAATATAGGCGATGTTTTATGTCGGTGCCACTACCCCAAAGGGGGTGCAGGAGAAAAACGTTCTAAATTGCGGCTTTTGCGTTACGGAAGGGCCTAGAATCGCGAAATTTGGAATGGTAGTTAGTTATAAGATATCAATGATCTCTAAGGACATTTCCTAAAAAAATCGAAATTTAACAGGGGGTCAAAATGCACAAAAAGCGTTGTAAAAAACTTTCTAAATTGCGATTTCTATGCAATCTCAGGAAGTACTGAACCGATTTCAAATATAATGGTGTAAAAATGATGGTGACAGATCTTGCTCCAAGATAGGCTATATTTTAAATCTGTTTCCACTACCCCAGAGGAGATGCAGGAGCAAAATGCGCGAAAAGCGTTCTAAATGCCGATTTGTCTTCAATATCTCAGGAAAAATGAATCTGATTTCAAACGTAATGGTAGGAAATTGATGCTGACAGCCCCTGTTCTAACATAGACGCTATTTTATGTCGGTATCACTATCACCAAGACGTTGCAGGAGCAAAAAAGCAATTTAAATTTCTATTTTGTGATCGGTAGGGACTAGCAACTTAAAATTAGGCAAGGTACATATTTATTAGATATAAATGATCTTTAAGAACAGTTTCGAAAAAATTGGAAATTTAAAAAGGGGTGAAAATGCGCGAAAAGCGTCCTAAAAACGTTCTAAATTGCGATTTCTACTCCATCTAAGGAAATACCAAAGCTATTTCAAAAGTAATGGTTGCAAATCAATGGTGACAGTCCCTGCTATAACATAGGTTATACACTGCTCAAAACAATTAAAGGATATTGCAGTTTTAGGTGGATTTTGTATCTGGTAAACTGTTTAGCTGATTGATACATGGTCAACAGACATAGTAGGTTATATGAGAATAAATTACACATGTTTGGCAGAAAAAAATGCATTTTATTGCGCATTTGAGTACTAAAGGAAAAAAACACAATTTGTGCATATGAGAAAAAAAGAATAAGAAAAGGTGTTTTCTTCAAAGAAAATCATTTTCAGAGGGGGTATGGTTTCCACGGGCGGCCAGCAACGTTGAACACCTTTGAGGCATGGACTCAATGAGGCTATTAATGACGAGTTGGTGTATTCTGCCCCACTCTTCCAGAAGAGCTCTTTCCAGTTCTTGGAGAGTTTGTGGGGGTTGTTGGCGGCCAGAAACTCGTCTTCCTAGAGCGACCCAAACGTGCTCGATTGGATTCATGTCTGGAGAACACGCTGGCCATTCCATTCGAACGATTCCTTCCTTGAAAAGGAAATCCTCCACCAGGTTTTCACGATGTGGCCTGCAGTTATCGTCCATTAAAATGAAGTTATCTCCGATTGCTGCAGCGTAAGGGACTACAATAGGTCTGCGGATCTCATCCCTATATTGGCGACCAGTCAGAGCTCCATCTCGAATGATGTAGAGGTCAGTGCACCCGTCAATGTAGATGCCACCATACACCAACACTCCTCCACCGCCAAATCTGACACTTTCGTGCACGAACGCAGGATTATTCCTACTGCCACGGTCCCTCCAGATGAAAATACGCCTATTATCCGGATGCACAGAAAAACGGGACTCGTCAGAAAACAGAATATTGCTCCATTCATTTCTCCTCCAGTTGACATGCTCGGTTGCCCACTCCCTGCGGTCGCGACGATCCCTTGATGTTAATCTAACACATACCATCGGTCGGCGAGCATACAGACCTACAGCATGGAGCCGGTTTCGGACAGTCTGACTTGAAATCGTGGTGCCTGTAGCCGAGCGAAGGTGTTGTTGGAGAAGAGTAGCGTTCATGGTTCGGTGTCTCCGAGCTGTTAACGCTAAATACCGATCTTCATTGGGCGTTGTTGCCCGTCTACTACCTTGCCCTGGTCTTCGGCCTGCACATCCACTCTCCAAAAAACGGTTCCAGATCCTGGAAATGACACTTTGTGACACTCCAATGGCTTGCGCTACTTTGGGTTGAGTTTGGCCCCCTTCTAACCTACCAACAATTCTCAAAGCTTCTGAATCTGTCAAATGACTTCGCTGAGACATCGTACTCATCGAAACAAAGCAATCACTGAATGCCGATCATCCTTGTCTTCATTCTCTTTTATCCAGTTGAAAGTCAAATTTCATTCGCTGCCGCTGAAGCGACGTTTTTGACGTCGAACTCAAAATTTGCATACTCCACAGTTTGAAAACCAGAAAAATTTGCGTTTGTGATTCTCTTCTTCTATTTTCGGCAAAAAAAATTTCGTTTATATCTTTATTTTATATAAAACTTCAAATATCCTTTAATTGTTTTGAGCAGTGTATTTTATGTTGCTGTCACTACAATCTGAGGGTTGCAAAAGCAAAACATGTTCTAATTTGTGTTTTTTGCACAACTGAGGAGTCTAACACTTTGAAGTATGGCATGGTATTTACTTACAAGATGCAACTGCTTTCTAAGAACAGTCGAAAGAAAATTCCAAATTTAAAAAAATGAAGTGAGTGAAAAGCGTTATAAATTACAATTTTTAAGCAAACTTATAAATTACCAAACCGATTAAAAAAATAATGATGACAAATTTTGGTGATAGAATCTGCTCGAAATAAGCTATATTTAATGTCTGTTCCACTACCACCAGAGGGTTGCAGGAGCTAAAAACTTTCTAAATTGCGATTTCTGTGATACTGAAAAGCCTAGAAACTTTAAATATGACATGGTAGTTACTTATAAAATATAAATGCCCTCGAAGGAACGTCGAAAATAAATTCGAATTAAAAAGGGGTGAAGCGAAGGGGAGGTGCGAAAAGCATTCTAAAAAAGTTTTAAATTACGATTCTATGCAATTTCAGGAAATATAAACCGATTATAAAAGTAATAGTTGCGAATCTATGGTAACAGTCTCTGATCCTACACAGGCTATATTTTATGCCGGTGATTCTACCACCTGGGGCTCACAGGAACAACAAACGTTCTAAAAGAGGGCTTTAAAATCTTTTTAAATTACGTTTCTGTGGAATATTAGGAAATAACAAACCGATTTCAAAACTAATGTTGGCAAATTAATGGTGACAGTTCCTGTTTCAACATAGCCCTTTATGTTGAGAGAGGTGGTAGGACTTGGAATTTGACATGATGGTTAATTTTAAGATATAAGAAGATGGTTTCTAAAAAATTCAAAACTTCAAATGAATACTGAAATGAGCGTATTAATTGAGCATAAAAGTTTCAAAATATTTTCTAAATTATCATTTATTTACTTTTATTTCATTTTATTAATTTAAGTCTCATTTCTGTCTAATGCAGTGTAATAAGGATGTTTAATCAAACTGTGTTTTAAAAAGTAATTTTTGAAATATTCCTAAAAATAATAAGTACCTTTTAATAAAATAAAAATTTAGTTAGTACCTTTTAATAAAAATTAGACATATAAATATCACTTGGCATATTTCAAATATTACGCGAGCAAAGCCGCGGGGTTTGCTAGTATATGATAAAACTTTTACGAATAATTATTAAATCACAGGTGTATATATATATATATACATTTGTTTTTGTTGAATTTTTACCATACATTCAATTATTTAAAGTATAGTAATTTACTGTCTTCAATGGTTAAATTATCATTGAAATATATATTATTAATGTAATTTATATGTAAAAGATAAATAATTAATTTTTAAAGATGAATAATTTAATAATTTAATTCTGTTAATTACTATTTATATGTTACTGGAGTTCTAGCATAAAAGTACTTTTCATGAAAGTTTAGAAGATATTAAAATTAAATTTTAATAAATATTCATTTTAAACATACAGTTTATATATGATAAGAATTTAGTAGTATTGAATATACAATAAAAAAAATTTGAAAGCAGCTGATAAATTGATAAATATTTTTATATATGAAAGATAATACTTAATTTTGAGAAATGAGCACTTTAATAAATTACTTCTGCTAATTATATATATATATATAACTTACTAAAGTTCCAACAAAAAATATTTTTAATGTAAGGTAAGAATATATTATTATTATTATTACATTATTATTAAAAAATAGATTAAATGAATTTTTTAATTTAATTATTTAAATTTATTTAAAAAAATCTAATTGATAAATTTTTTTTCAAAGGAACTGGTGATAAAGATCAACTGATTTTAACTAACTGACTTAAGGGTGTTCTCAAATCCAAAAAGGCAACTTTTTGACATAAGTTTTAACTTATTTTTGTTCGAAAATGTATGAAAGTAGCTGGTGTTGTTGTTCAGAAACAATGTAATTGAACTGTTTCTTCCTTTTTTTTTTTTTTTTTTTTTTTTTTTTTTTGCAAACGCAATAGATTTTTCAGAAAATAGTGTGAAAGTGGGCGTTTTGAACCGAATTTCCGCGCAAAGGAAGAAAGAGCACTGAAGAGCGGGCGAAAAACGTGTTTGTCACGTGATCGAAATCGCTTATAACTCAATAGGTAATTGATTGATCCAAAAATGAAAAAAAAAACTGTTCAATTCCAAATCGCTTCCATGGCCAGGCTTTCCAATTTTATACCTTTCCGTTAAAAAATGAATTTGTAAATGTGTCAAAACATTTTGCGCTTGTTGAGCAGAGCAGTTAAGAACAGCCTTAAGAAAATATTATTATTACTCTTTAATTATTAAAGAAAATTATTTATTAGAAAAATACCGTATAAGTCATGTGAATTTTAAAATTTAATTCAATTATCTGTATAGTATTTACAATTAAAAAAAATAGTAATCTAAATAACAGATAAATTTAAAATGATCAGAACTTTATAAAAATCTAACATGAAAATACTTTTAATGTAAGCCTAGGAGATTTATTACTGCATTTTAATAAACGTTTACTTTAATTATTAAAAAATAGATTAAATGAATTTTTTAATTTAATTATTTAAATTTATTTAAAAAAATCTAAGTGACAAAAAAAAATTACATCGGAACTTGTAATAAAGATCAACTGATTTTAACTAACTGACTTAAGAAAATATTATTATTACTCTTTAATTATTAAAGAAATGTATTTATTAGAAAAATACCCTATAAGTCACATGAATTTTAAAATTTAATTATCTGTATAATATTTACGATAAAAAAATTTCAAAGCAACTTAAGTAACAGATAAATTTAAAATGATCAGAACTTTATTAAGTTCTAACATGAAAGTACTTTTAATGTAAGCCTAGGAGATTTATTATTGCATTTTAATAAATGTTTACTTTAATTATTAAAAAATAGATTAAATGATTTTTTTAATTTAATTATTTAAATTTATTTTAAAAAATCTAATTGACAAAAAAAATTACAACGGAACTCGTAATAAAGATCAACTGATTTTAACTAACTGACTTAAGAAAATATTATTTTTACACTTTAATTATTGAAGAATTTTTTTATTAGAAAAATACCCTATAAAGTCCTATGAATTTTAAAATTTAATTTAAATATTTGTGTAATATTTAAAATAAAAAATTATAAAGTAACCAATCATAAATTAATAAAGATTTTTATGTCTCAAGGATAATTAAAATAAAAAACCTTTAATATATTAATTCTGATAATTTTGCATTCATCTGTTACTATAGTAACAGACAAATTTAAAATGATCAGAACTTTATAAAGTTCTAACATGAAAATACTTTTAATGTAAGCCTAGGAAATTTATTATTGCATTTTAATAAATGCTTACTCTAATTATTAAAAAATAGATTAACTGATTTTTTTAATTTAATTATTTAATTTATTTTAAAAAATCTAATTGATAAAAAAAATTTACAAAAGAACTGGTAATAAAGATCGACTGATTTTAACTAACTGACTTAAGAAAAATCAAAACAAAACTCTAAAAAAGTGAAAATGCAAGCGAAAGGACAGAACACGCAACTTTAGGATTACAAATGCAAAATCTTAAACAGACCTAGTCTTGACCACTGGATTAGATCATTCATACGCTTTCAGATACCAAAATACCATGTGCCGGATTTACGCAGTATTTTACTCTTGTACTTGTCCTTTCAGGAAAAGAAGTTCCGTTCAGTTTCATTGGCTATCGGTGAAGCGATAGCCAATGAAATTGCAGGATTGCACACTAATGCTAAAAGTCTTATGGAAAGTCAAATTTAGCATTTGAAGAAGAAAAAAATCCATAACTCCGCCAATTCAAAAGATATAAAATCCCCATGAATTTATCATATATCTTCTTAATATTGTCTACAACATCTATATAGACAAGTTTTGGATAGGGCCAATTCTTACAGCAAAAACAAATTAAAAATACATAGCGGTTGAAGAAAAAAATCATCTTAGTAAGGGTGTATTCAAATCCAAACTGCTTATTTTCTGACTCATTTTACAATTCATTTTTACTCTCAAAGGCTTCCAATTGGTACGTTTTCTTACTCAGAAACTATATAATGTACCGTAATGGTCAATTTTTTTATAGAGGCAGAATATATTTTAAAACATGCTGTCAAAGTGGGCCTTTTGAACCGAATTTCCCGAAGCGGATTGTGTTGGAAAAGGAAGTATTCAAATCCAAACTGCTTATTTTCTGACTCATTTTTAAATTCATTTTTGCTCTCAAACGCATCCAATTGGTAGATTCGCTTATTCAGAAACTATATAATGTACCGTAATGATCGATTTTTTGGCAGAGGCAGAATATATTTCAAAAAATGATGTCAAAGTGGGCATTTTGAACGGAATTTCCCGAAGCGATTGTGTTAGAAACGAAAAATATCGTCCTACTGAGAAAACAATTGTTTATGTATCAAGTTTTAATTAATTAAACGGAAATTAAAAACACAGGTCACTTATAAATCTCTTCAAAAATCACGTCAACAAGTTTCATGTTTTTCCTATTAAAAATGAATCTGGAGTTATGCCAGAAAATTTCGAGTTGTTGAGCATGGAAAAGTATTTTTTTGAATACCGCCCTAACATGATTCTGATAAAACCAGTTATTATATAAAAATGAAATAAAAACTCGTCAAAAGCGGCCAGATAAAATTGTTAAAGTGGGTTTATCTCTAATCAAGATTTGGTTTTTGTTTGTGAAATTAGTATACTTAACTTCGAAATCTACCTCCGCCTGTAGGCCGGGCCGGCAGGGATTTTTATATTCTCCATGAGGTTCATCTCGGTGTCTTCTTTTATTTTGGCGGTTGATAAGGCTGGAAAATTTGTCGCAGATGTCTTTAAAAAACATTTGCCTTCTTTTGGTAAGGCTTTGAAAGATTTTAATTATTTTTTGACTTTTTAACTTTGAAATTAACGATTTGCGAAAATTCCTGACGTGATGGTTTAAAATAAAAGTCATTTTCAGATTCAGCGCTAAAAAATACATAAAAATTAATTATCAAAAGTTTAAAAACATAAATATTACATCTATTTTACAGTATAAGAATTTTATTTTTTATTTTTTTTTTTTTTATTTTTTTTTTACTTTTTATCTTTGATATGCACGATTTAAAAAAAATACTGACATGGTGATTAAAAATGAAGGTCATTTTCGGATTCAGCGCTAAAAATATACGTAAAAATCTATTATCAAAAGTTAAAAAACACAACCATCGCAGGCTTGTGTTGTCATTATCATCATCATCATCATTATTATTATCTAAATATGGATACAGAATATTTTTTCTTTGTTTATTAACTCAATATGAAAGGTTATTGTCTTTTATATATTGAGGTTTCAATGTAATAATTTAATTATACATACTGAGGACATATATCACTAATTAAATTGTTAAAAAAAATCTCTATTCTCAAAAACAAGCTTTAACATATTTTTTTTAAATTATTATCATTGAATTAAATAAATTAGACAGGGAGGCGACTGCATTGACCATCACCTCTTCGAGTTACCGGCTGAAATCCTAGGATTAGAAAGAACTCTATTAACATGTTAAAATGCAACTAGTCTGCAAAGTCATATATCTTGGTGGAAACCACCTGCAGACCCGATTTTAGTGGTTGATCGGTAGGTTTATCATTGTGTTTTCCTGCACACAAAGGTATGAAAACATATAGGACTAGGAGCAGGAAAACATAATGGTAAACCTACCACTCAACCACTAAAATGGACCCTATTCAGGTGACGTCAGACGCCAGAGCTGGCGGTATGATGATCTGTTATTCTAGTTACTGCACCGGCAGAATACCAGTATGCGCAGGCGCAAACACCGCTAGCAGACGACTTTAGCCTTGACCCAGGTTGAGTGTATAAATTTTAACTGAAAATTTGCAAACTTTGGGAATTTTCTCGCATACAGAAAAACATTTTGAATTTAGATTACACTATATTAAGTATATACTGCTGCATCAAAAAAATTTTTTTGCGTTATTTTTAAGAAACAAGCATTAATAACTGACACTCCATAGACTGCTATGCTAAACACCGCCAGTAAATACCGCCAGCAGACGAATTTTAGTCTCGACCTCAGGTCGCGTGCATAAGGTCCATTGGGTTTGCAGGTGTTTTCCACCAAGATATGACTTGGCAGGCCAGGTGCATTTTAATATGCGAATCGAGTTTTAACTAATCCTGGAATTTCAGCCGTGAACTCGATAAGGTGATGGTTTGTGCAGATGCCTCCCGCTCTAAATATCTTATTTATTTAAAAATAAAAACCTTCTATTATAGTTCAATAAAATGAGAAATAATTTGAATTTATGTTTAAATTCAGATATCTACCATCAGATTCTTCTTGAGGTGTAGAGTCTACAGCCTGCCAACCAGCGTAATCTCCGGGTTCTAAATCGGGTCGTTTCATCCAAACTTCATTCCATACATGGAAGTTCCTAAAATCAAGCACTAATTATGAATAAAAGTTGGTTCATTGAATAAGATATGGGGTGATCGGGAAAAATATCTCAATATTAAATCTCAAAATTAATAAAGACTCAAATTTAAGGTGGTCCGGGACACAAAAATCTTCAAATTTTCTAAAAATATTTTATTGCAGTAAAAATTTCTCTGCTTTTTTCTACTTAAAATGACGCTTAAATCATGTTTATATCCTTATTAGAACAGAATATTAAGTAAAAGAATGCTATAAAAAATGATAAAGCATCTTTATTAAGATTGACGATCGTTTCGTCGCACCAACGGCGACATTTTCAAAATCATTTATGATAGGTAAATATTTTCACATAATTTAAAAACAATAAACATAGTAAACAATGTCACAAGACATGATGCATAATGAAAAACATTGCAAACATAAAATTAAATTAAAATTAAATTAGCTATTTGTGAGCGTGGATTAATTTTCATATAAAACAATAACATGGTAAACAATGTCACGAGACAACATGCATAATGAAAAACATTGCAAAACACAAAATAAAAATAAAATTATCTTGGCTATTTGCGAGTGTGGATTAATTTTGACTATTGTTATTAAAATTACATAGCATCTCTTTCCAAATTTTAGGTAAATCAAAAGACACTGAATCATTGCAAATATTCTTGTTGCGTAAAAATATCTCTATTGATTCTCGGATTATGGATGGTAAATAAAATCTTGATGTACAAATTAACTTGCTATTTTTAAAATCGATCTGTAACGGTTCTTCGCTGCATAATCTGGCCAAAGCTGTGGTTCTTCTGTTGTACTTGATGTCTGCTATATGTTCTTTGATTCTGGTTTTAAGTTTTCTACTTGTCATACCTATATAAAACTGCTTTGTTCCATCTTCTTTTGCGAAGGGTATTCCGTATACTCCTGATAACTGGTTTGACTCTACTGGATCTATTTTCTTGCACACTATATTTTTTTAATTTCATAGAAGGTTTTGGGACTAGGGAGATATTGGATTTATTGAGTTTATATTAATATGTTATTATATGAAAATAAATCCACGCTCACAAATAGCTAATTTAATTTTATGTTTGTAATGTTTTTCATTATGCATCATGTCTCGTGACATTGTTTACTATGTTTATTGTTTTTAAATTATGTGAAAATATTTTCTCTCATAAATGATTTTGAAAATGTCGCCGTTGGTGCGACGAAACGATCGTCAATCTTAATAAAGATATTTTATCACTTTTATAGCATTATTTTACTTAATCTGTTTATAAGTGATTTTTATACATGTTTCTAGAACAGAATATATTATTTTTTTCGTTTTGGTTTGTTTTCAAAATCTAGCTTTCAAGCAATGGTTGTCATGCAAGCGATTTCTTGTGAAAATGCGTTTTTCTTCATGATGGGTTTTCCCCCCATTTCTCGTATTTAAATTATTTTAACTCAAGAACCGTTAAAGATATAAGGTTCAGACTTGGAACATGTCTTTTTCAATTAGTTTACTTTAATTTTGAATAAGCAAATTTGAAAAAAAAATTTTTACTTTTGAAAATATGACATTTTAAAAAAAAAGTTACATCATTTTTTCTTTAATTTTTACTTTAAATATTTTTAATTTTTTCTTTAAATTAATATTTTTGAAATGCTGAATCTAAATTAAAACTTATATTTTTCTGTTTATTTAAATAATAAAAAACTGAAATTCTACAAATAATATTTCGAGTTATAACGATTTTAATATACCCCACTTTTTATTAAATTTTAAATTAAAAAAAATTATGAGAAGTTTTATCTTGTGATTTTGTTTACAAATGATATGGTTAACCATCACAAAAAAATTCAAAATTTTAACTCAATAAATAAAAAATATTTTAAGATAAGTCCCGGACCCTTTAAACTGGCTACTTTCAGACACATTTTTAAATTAATCTTTATTCGCAAACGCATGAAATTGGCTGGTACTCTGACACTGAAAAGAAATTCTGCCACTAGCATGTAGAAAATAAATTGTGACTCTAGAAAATATAGTTCTATGCCATCCTTATAAATTATAATTCCCTTTGCTAGAAAATTTGAGTTATCCCTATTAAAATTCAAGGGCGTTTTCCTATATTATCGCGATCAAACTTATTTAAAAATCTCTGCAAATAAATGCGAACACACGAATTTAGTTTTAGTAACTATAATTCTAGTTTACGAATTAATTCTAGAAATCAAGTGATAATTTCTTGCAATTCAAACGATTCATAACATAATGTATCATTTCATCGCTTACAGAGATCATTTCGTCTATTCAGTTTATTTGTTTACCTTATTCGCATAGCTCGGAAATCTATATTTCTAGTTTAAGGATTTAGAAAATGACTACCTATTCGTTCTAGATGAAGGCGGTATAGTTTTTCTTTCAGTCTATTCAGAAACTTTGTTATTGAATAATCCATTTTTTTCCCTCTATTTTTTGGCAAAAGCAGATTTTTCAGAAAATGCTATCAAAGTTGACGCTTTGAACCGAATTTCCTTACGGGACATTGTGGGAAAGGGGAAAAAAAACGGTGTTGTGAGACAATAATTGTTTATGACTCGAAATGTGATTCATTTATCGAAAAATGAAGAAAAAACTTTTAGATGACAAATCATGTCAATAATCATGCCTAGAAGTGCCATGCTTTTTCATTTAAAAATGACTCAAAAAATATGTCAGAATGTGTTAGAGGGGAATATTTTTTTAGAACTAACTTGCTTAGTGAGAGGAAGGGGTTAATGGGGTTGCTACCTCATGACCTGAGTTTTGGGAGGGACCATAGACTTTATGAGAGTTGGTCAGTCAGAAAACTTTGCCTATTTTACCGTCTAAGTATAAAAGAAAAAGAAAACAACTGGGTAAGTGTGATCGCAGATCGCACAGAGGGTTTCGTTTAATATCTCTTTTAAAACACTTTATTCTTAAATTAATATATCAAAATTGTTAATTTATAATTGTTAAAGCCTTACATAAATGGTAGCACCATTATATTTAATTTCAAAAAATTAGAAAAATATTTTTAAATCAAATTAAAAATATTCACGAAAAAATATTTAAATAAAATTTTCAAAAATCTCAAATAATTTAGAAAAATCCCTATTAATACTTTCACTTTCACTAGATGACACCAAAAAAAGGTGTTAACACTTATTAAAATTCGAAATAAAAAAAGAAAAAAAAATCTTTCTATTTCTGAATATTCTACGGCTTTTAATGACAACTTAAAAAAAATTGTCCATAAAATTATATTATTTCAAAATATTGCCAGTAGATGCAAACGAAACTTTTTTTTTTCAGGCGACAATATTTTATTAATCATTAAAAATGAGGATTTTTTTAATATTAAATATGGATTTTATTATGGCATCTGTAATTTTAAATATTAATTGTTAACTAGCAAAAGCCATTCTTTGTTTGGATTCGCGAAGCATTATTTAATAAGATAAATATTTGAAAGTAACTATATTTTTTTTATATTATTTTTGCATCTTTATTAAGCAAAAACGTTATTTTATGTTTTGACGCATTTTAATTTTGGAAATGTAAATTCAGCCAAATAACTAAGAATTGACTCAGAATTTTTTATTTATGATATAACGAATTTAACAATTAATTTTATTTATTTACAATTCTTTTGTTGCCACTTAAAAAAAAAAAAATCATAATATAATTCTTTTGAAATCCGTAAGTATCGTCTGCGTAAATGATTTCACATAATAAGAAATAAATTGTGTATTTGAATTCTTAACACTGAAAAATACTTTTATAATTGAATGTATTGTAAAGTGTATGACAAAATGTAATTTGTGTAGCCTAGTAGAGGATTCGCTTCTCTCATCCTAATAAATGTGCATTTTAAAAAATATATAAGTGAATTTTTTAATCCAGACTCCGGATTATAATTAAATCCAGATTAAAAACTCCGTATTTAATTAACTCCGGATTTTTTTTTTAATTTAAATTCCAGAAATTCGAGATTTTCTCTGTCTGAAGAAAAAAAAAAAAAAAAAATTAAAAATTACAGCTACACACAAAAATAATAATAATAATAATAATAATAAAATAAAATAAAATAAAATAAATAAATAAATAAATAAAAATATATAAGCCTTTAAAATGGTAAAAAAAAAAGGGGGGGGGGGATTTTGCTTTAATTAAATCCATAGGAAAATTATGTGTAATAACAATAAAAATGAAATTTTTAAAGTCTCACCTGACAGATCCGAATCCGCAACCTTCCACGTGGAAGACAAATGCTTTACCACTGTGCCAAGGACACTCTTCGAAATATGCTGACATTAAAATCCAGGGTGTTTATAAAGTCCCGGACCCATTTTGATGTTTAATAACTCATAATATAATAAAGATAGATTAAAATTAATAACATAAATGGTTAGATAGACTCAAAAAGTTTCATGAACCTTGTTAATGAACTTCCACGTGTGCCCCCTTCGTCGCACGGAGAATATCAAGTCAATTTCACGCCTGGTAGCGGTAAGCATGTCGGCATCCACAGAGGCTATTGCGGTTGTAATTCTGGCTTTTAAGTCATCAATTAGACATGTTGGAAAACTTCGTATTTCCACAACTAGAATAGCTTCAGCCACATGCCATTTTGCAACAAGATGGTACACCATCTCATTGGGGTACCATCGTTCGTACTTCTTTGAATGACCATTTTCCAGGAAGATGGATTGGGCGAGGAGGTCCAATTCTTTGGCCACCCAGATCACCTGATATAACGCCGCTGGACTTTTTCCTTTGGGGATTTGTAAAGGACAATGTTTACAGGAGGAGAGTGTCGAACATTGATGACTTAAAAGCCAGAATTACAACCGCAATAGCCTCTGTGAATGTCGACATGCTTGCCGCTACCAGGCGTGAAATTGACTATCGACTTGATATTCTCCGTGCGACGAAGGGGGCACACGTGCAGGGCCCGACTTAGACAGTGGGGGGCCCTGGGGCAAACATTATTCAGGGGGCCCCCTTCGATCTTTTGAAATTTTTCGTGAATTATTTCGAAATGACTAAAACTAAACTTCATACCTATTGTATGTAGACTTAAATTTCATACCAAGTACTATTCACATCTGTATACAGCATAGTACAAGAAAGATAACTTTAAGAAACTATAGCATACATTTTTTTGTTTTGGTTATAGTAGTGTTGACTCTAGAAATAAAGGGCCGCCGGGCGGAAATTTTTCAAAAAGGGAACGGGAACACTATTCTAAAAAAGGGGTACATTTTTCAAAAAGGGAACAAACACTATTCTAAAAAAGGGTACATTTTTTCAAAAAGGGAACACTATTCTAAAAAAGGGCGCTTTTGTACCTTGTTCATAAAAAATATTTTGAACTGGTTTGTTTAGAGTCCCTAGAATTTGCGATATTTTCCCGGGATCAATTGAATTACCACGGGGATCATAGGAAGTGTTAAAAAGGGATGCCGGGCACATCGGAAGGGTTTAAAAGGGCCGCCGGGCGCAAAAAAGAAATAAAAAGGACCGCCGGGCGCTGCGCCCTGCTAAAGCGGCTCAGAGTCAACACTATTATAGGAATATAAGGATAAATGTGAGCCGTTAAAATGTAAATACAGTTCTCTCAGGTATTATTATCTCAGGTTGTTTGTGTTAATACTTTTCTATTTAACTTACTCTTTGTATTCAATCAACATGCATTTGGGTGATTCCATCATATAGAAAGGCAAGTGGTGGCATGCATTTAATAATAATAGCAACAAATTTCAATACTTGTTATGTTGTTACTGCATTCCCCATGATGTCTTACAGTACTTTTGTATAAACTTTCATAATATGAAAACAGAAAGCAACAGATAGCAGATGTGTGATATTACTGTAATATTTTAATTAAAATTATGTATTTAAAAAATTTTATGAAATCAGTAAGGAAGAAGTTAAATATCACAAAATGAAAAACACTTTAAATTAGAATCTTGTCACTTTTGGATATTTTTTATCATTTGGCTCTTCTTTAACTAAAACTTATATCTGCCCTTGGTGGGGGGGGGGGGGGGCTCAAATTGGGGGGCCCGGGGCAGCTGCCCCGCATGCCCCTGCATTAGTCGGGCCCTGCACACGTGGAAGTTTATTCACAAGGGTCATGAAACTTTTTGAGTCTATCTAACCATTTATGTTATTAATTTTAATCTATCTTTATTATTTTATGAGTTATTAAACATCAAAATGGGTCCGGGACTTTAAAAACACCCTGTATGTTTTGAAATCGAAAAAAGAGCGAATTCATTTAATTAAAATATTATAAGATTTTTTTCAAAATTTTATGATTTTGGGTATGAGAGGGGGGGAGGGGATTCAGTCCTATATACATACATATAATATTAAAGTCTGTAACTTAAATAGTTTCCGAGTAATAGTTTCGAGTGCTGTGACGGACAGACAACGAAGCGAGACAATATGGGTTTCGTCGTTTCGTGAGATGAACGAAACCCTAAAAAGATTACTTCTTCCTAAGCACGAAAAAACGATTAAGAACTCTCTTACTCTTTCTCTGCTTTACTCCTTGACTCGGTCACAATGAAGAGTTGCTCTTTGTGGAGTGATTAATTACCGCAAGAGGAGAAGAAAATAAAACGTGAAAAATGAAAAAGTCTATTTATATGAAAAATATCTACTTGGCTAATGAATCAAAATAAAATGTTTTTATTTCAATGCATAAATTATATATGAAAGTTTTTGCTGCGTTTTTAAAAATTTCGAAACTGTTAAACAGCATACTGAAAAGGTTATTTTTTTAAAAATTGTAAACGAAAAAGTGCGACAGCTGCAATTTCACATAAAAATGAAATTAAAAAATTTTATTAGATATATTTAAAAAATGGAAGTATTTTTCTATCATAAAATGAACATAGGGAAAAGAAAACAGATGTCTGTCTAGTTGACAATCTTAAGATTTTAAGAAAACCTTATATTAAGGTTATTATATTAAGGTTATTATATTATACCCTTCTCATATTTCAGTAGACCTATTGAGTTAAAATTCTTCCATGATCCACGGCCCTGCTGTTGCTTAACACCCCTTAGTCTTAAAGCCGTAACTTTTCATATATATTATTTCTGTTGTAAACATCCCTATTTTCTTAACTAATATGTAGCATAAAACGATGAATGAGGTATCATTAGATAGGATTTTTTCCCAATATCTGACATCGCATACTGAATTTAACTAATTTGTATCGTGCAGCGGTGAATGATGTACAGTACAAAGTCTAAAGTCCGGAATCCTCGGGACTTTACCAAGTCCGAACTTCGGATTTTTCCGAACTTTGGGTCATCTAAAATATTGCCTTTCAAATAAGAAGAAAAATAAATTTCACAACTTAAAAATGCAAAATATGACGTTCATACATTAAAAATTGTTTATAACAGCTATTAATACTAAATTAAACAATCATTTTCATTAAATAAATCATAACAAAATAAAAAGCAAAACAAACATTTATTTAACGGAATGTATAATTATAAGAAGAAATTGTAACTTACGTAACTACTGAGCATTTCAGTTAATGTAGTTTATTAACTTAGGTTTATCATTAAGAAGTTTCCTTTTATTCTGTACATAGACATGAGTTAAGATTCAGTAATAAAGCTTCTTTGCTCTACACTTTTTTTAATTTTTGTTCGTTTCAACAATTTTGTTTTTTCCTGCCTTTCTCTTGAATGCCTACTGTCGCTGGGAAGTCCGAACTTTAGACTTTGTACTGTATCATCACTAGATATGATTTTTTGCCCACATTGTATGCTGAATTTTCAATATACTTTTATATTAAGTATCATCATACATGTTATTTCTAATGTCAACATCCCCTTTTCTATGCACATATAAAAATATTTTTAAACAGGCTTTTGACATAGTACACACATATTTTGTTAAAACAAATTGTTTGATTTAAAAAATGCAGTTAGTTATAAATTAAAAATGCATCAGAAAATAAACTCGAAGATTGCCGTGTGAAAACATCGCATTGGTAAATTTATAATTCGCGTATATGACATTTCCTTTTTTTTTTTTTTTTTTTTTGCTAATGTATACTAAAAATAAAGCTTTAAAAAATTATAAGATGAACATTTATATTTTAATCTCTGGCAAAGGATTAAATATTTATTGGATTTATTTTACAGGATTTTAATGAATTCTATTTAGTAATGCGTTATCAAAACTTAATCTATCACAAGCACAACTCCCCCGCCCCCCTACGCACCAACATTTTACTTTGTTATTGTTAAATTCTTAAATGTACGATTTTTATGTCGGCATTCAAATCACCCTGCCCCCCTTTCCTAAATTAACAATAAATCCCAATCAATTTTACATAAATCATCTATTACTTATTCATGCGGTCATATCTGCATATATGCAGATATGACCGCATACGAAGCATATTAAATTTCTTAAATTTTGCCGCTAAAATTAGAACATAAAATTCAACGAAAACAGTCGTTTGGTTTTGTAAAAATTACAATATCTTGTACTATTACTTACATTATGTTCCTTACGTCTTATTTTATTTTTCTCTTTTTTGAGCGAAAATTAAATTGCTACGCCTTTTCTTTTGCAATACAAACGATAGTAGTATAACTTATGTGGTGCTGCCATCTAGCGATATTTATTAATACTAAGTGCCACAAAGAATTTTATATTTAATATTTGCTTTCTTAAAAAAAATCATCTCAATAAAGACAAAGCGTTGGGAATTTTTTTGTTAGTTTCTACGAGTTTTAATTAACTGTCAACTTATTTCTTTAATTACCTTTCATTTCAGCCATTACTTCAAAGGACGCAAATGCGATTATGAAATGATATTTTAATAGATTAAATTTTTTATCTCTTCGAACGTTATCCCATATACTTTCGTATCTCTAATCTTTAATAGTCAGTACAAGATACAATTTTATCTTTTATGTAATATCTATAAAAACTGATTTCAAATGGCTTAAAAATGAAGAAAAATATGAATGAAGCAAAATGTAATTTGCAGGAAATTTTGATTTTATAAAAGGAATCACATGAATGAATAAAATAAGGACACACACACACACACAAAAAAAGAGATAGAGGGTGGTAGTAGGAGGGTGGAGACAGGGGGAGAAATAGATGAATAGATAGATAGAGAGTTGGAGAGAGGAATTCGTCAACTGAATCACCCATATAGGGTGACCGAGACAGTAGTTGATCAAATAAAGTCAGTGCTACAGGGTTTTTATTCTATTTCCTTCCTTTTAAGTTTTAGAAGTAAACTAACATGATTGCTACAACACTTAATGAATGTCCTATAATGGACAAAAATGAAATCTTCTGTAAGTAAATAGCAACAAAATTATAAATAAATAGATTTTTTAATTACCATTTTCCCAGTGGCTGATCAGGCGAAAGAAGTCAATCGAATAAAAATTAATCTTTGCCATACCATCCTTGAGCTGTGATTAGCAGTAATTCTTATAAAAATATTAGTTGAAATAAGCAAGGTGGAAGTGGATTACTTTGACTTACCGTAATTGTCCCTAACTAATCAAAGACTAAATGTTTACGCTTTCTAATATATTTTTTTTTTCATAAAATGGCTTCTCTTACAGCAGAGAGCTGACAATGTGACAACAGGCATCCTAACATTCAAACAAAAATATCTTTCGTGAATACCGGTTAGGTTTCCATAGAAAGACCCCACGGAGGGCATTCCCCTAGGGCAGGGACGGCGAACCTATGGCACGCGTGCCATAAGTGGCACGTTGCAGATTATTTTTGACACGGCATAGATTCAGATTCTACATCAAAATATAGTAAAATTTCACAAAATACATTAATTAATTTATCTAGATGTTGTCTCTGTTTATCTGAATTCCATTAAGTTTAATTGGTTGTCATTGTCATACAGATTGAGGAAACTGAAATAAAACTTAATGTACCCCAATCTAGCAGAATACTGGCTCACAAAATTTTAAGAATAAGAGAGAAATAGGATATTATCGCAAAAGAAAGATTAGAAGCCATTATAAGCAAAAATGCCGAGGTAAAATTATAACAACTTGGAATTCAATTCCAGACACTAAAAGCTGTAGTTTCTAGCGCTTGCTACTTTGACAATTTTTTTCTGCGAGACATTCTTTTCGGAAATAAATAATATGAAAAATTCAAGTAAAAATATCTTGTCAAATGAGTTGAATTAAACTTGCATTCTCTTAAAAATAACTAACAACAAAACCGATATAAATTATTTGGCATCTAAGGTGAGACAACAGAAATAATATTTAAAAAATAAATTTTTGAAGTATAACATCAAATATAACACATGTTTTTTTAATGTTAGAAACAAAATTTTAAGTAATTTTGATTCAATATTATTTCATCCATTAATTTTTTTTTATTGTTGGCATGTCATGATCACGTAAAATAAATGTTTGGAAAAATCTGGCACGTGGATATGAAAAGGTTCGCCGTCCCTGCCCTAGGGCCTATATCCCTCGTGCTGATAACCGGCCGTCATAAATAACACCAACTAACACAACAAAAATGTTATGTCTAGAGCCACGTATAAAACGCATTTCCGCCTGAAATAGTGCAATATTTCTAACATTTGATCAACTACTGGCACGGTATCAACTAGTAGCGGGGTCACCCTACCTTGTGAGAGTATTTGAAATGAACAATCATTTTTAAAAAATGCTGGTGAAGGAAACCATAGCTATAGCGATTCGCTGATTAACAAATAATGCTTGATAGCTGAAATTCATCTAAGAGATACTCTAAAAATACTCGTGGGAACTGGCTGCGAATTCAAAATTTGTGAAAACATGCTCTCAACTTTCTTGCGGATGAGAGTAATCTGAACAGAAGATACGAAAGGAAGAAGGTGTTGAGACACATTTCTCTCAAAAAATTGTTTTATTTTATGAGCTGAATGTTTTATGAGGTAACCTATCACATGGTGAAGGTAAAATACTGATATTCTAATTATTCACGAAGATATGAGACATTTTTTAATATTTAATATATTTTTTATTTAATAATTTAAATATTAATGATTTTAATATTTAAAATTTAAATGTCAATATGTTTTTATGTGAGATTTTAGTACCACCTGTTAGCATTTTGAACATATATGCTACCAAACAGAAAATAAATAAAGAAAAGAGTTTTAATACCTTCTGCTTTCAATTGTAACAATTGAACAGAATCTATATATATATATCTGTTTATTTACCGCATGCTTTTACGAAATACTCGTTATGAACATAGACAGGGAATTTCACAATTACAATGTTAAGCTGACGCTCGGAAACAGTATATTTTGCATAGATGTTTGTCAAAGAGAAATTTGCTGAACAATAAAGTGGCTACAGTCGCAAAAAAGGGCTCGATTAACATCTGAAGCTATGGGAATCACAGTGTCGTTTCGGGAACCACTTTCATTCTAAAAGAGTTTCCTAAATTCCACTTACGCGGAAACTCACCAATGCATAAGTGAAATTTACAAATATTATATTACTGGATTTTCTGGATTTTGATTGGCTGTACGATAATACTTACTTACACAATGGTGCTACAATCCATGTAGGATTTTGACCTCCCTCAATATACTTCTCCAGACCTTCCGATCTCTGGCCTTTACTTTATAATTTATAATTTGGTTTTCTGCAAGATCTTTCTCTATCTCTTTTATCCAACTGTTCCTGGGTCTACCAATACTTCTTTTCCCAAATAAATTACCACTATAAATCCTCTTTGTGCTTCGCTCATCCCTCATTCTGATTAGTCTGTACGATAATACTGCCTGATTAATTGACGGCTTTGGTTGGTTGGACAAACTGAGGAATTGTGATGATATGGTTGAAACGGGTGAAAAATTAATTTGTTATGAAAGTATTTTTATGAAATACTTTTTAATATATATATATATATATAAATGAGTTAATAGTTTGAAAATAAATTAAATTTTTGGAATAAAATTAATTCAATTTAAAAGTTGGGGGCCCCTGTTTTCTCAATTTAGGGCCCCTTCAAAATTTTCTAAGGGAAGCACGTGCTTCTCGTGCCTATTCGGTAATCAGGGCCTGGCAAAAAGAGATGTTTAGATTCCTATTCTATAACATAAGTAAGGCCGAATTCAACCAAACTTGGTATTAATGCAATTTAAAGTATGGAATTTCTATTTTATAAGCAAACTAGTAATTTTCGTTCACTACGCTGGTCGGTTTTTCCAAACAAAGCTTGAATCAAACGAAAATTATCGGTGAATTTGACCTTCTATTTTAAAGCAATATGGACCTTTACCTGGAATGCCCTTCCGCTTTTCTGAAAACGATGCGAACGCCATTGCGCTATTACATTTTATAATACGTTGGACAAAATTTGGAATATTAATGGCCAACTCTTTTAAATGGTAATTTACTGCAGGATTTTGTAATGAAATGAAGCCTTTATGAGAACTTGCATTAATATGTTCTCTAGTTGCCATACTACTGCAATAGGAAAGGATTGCATTGGATGCCCATTTCACCATGTTCGGGTTGGTCATGTTCGGGAGATCATTCTCATTGGTAAAGGTTAACACAGTAGATTTTTGCTAGGCGGTACCTTTTATGCGGTGAAGCTCTGCTCCCTTTCTTGTTTTATTATTTTCGTAAGAAATCAGAGGTCACCAATGGACGTCGTTGGCATGTTCATCTCTGCCTCTTTCTTTTTCAGACTTCCCTTTTTTAAATGATGACCACAGAACACTTGGAAAAGAAAGACTAGGGGAAAGATTTATGACATACGTCGCCGATTTTTAAAAGAAGCATATAAACTCACCTTTAGTCTTAAAGGTTCAAACAGACAGAACCCAAGGACTGCGGCGTCTTTGACGCTGTCACGCGGTGCCTTTCATCTTTTACGACTTTCATCGATTGTATAGAGGTCAGAGGCCACCAGTGGACGTTGTTTACATGTCCATCTCCGCCTCTTTCTTTTATTGAGACTCCCCTTTCTTTTATTGATGACCACAGAACGTTTGGAAAAGAAAGGCCGGTTGCCATATTTATGGCTTTCGTAGGACATGTTTGAAAAAATAAGCAAATAAATGCTACCTTAAGGTGCACTTACACGCTTTGCCTGACGAAAAGTCGTAAATCTTCAACGGCCTTTCTTTACCAAGCGTTCTGTGGCCATCAACAAAAGAAAGACGCGGAGATAAACATGTCAAGGATGTCCACTGGTGACATCTGACCACTAGACATCCTACAGAAGTCATAAAACATGAGTAACACGGCATGATAAACTCCGGGTCTCTCTGCTTATGGTTGTCGAAAATTTCCTTGATTAGTATGCTTCCCAAAAGTTTTTATTAATTTTTAAAGCACATTTTATTTTAATTTTCTAGAACCATTTTGATCTAATATTACCACAATTTTTTTTAACCATATATCACGATTAAACTTGAAGCTCCTTAATCTATCGACATCATTAGTCACTTTAAATAGAAGTTAGCAAATAAACTAGAGTCATCCAGTCGACTTACACGCTTTTTCCCGCACCCGACGCGAGCGTTGGTGCGTGTTGACACTATACTTTTCGTGGTTGACTTCCAACTCTTTTGCTGCGGGTCAGGTTCGGATTGGGTTGACTTTTATTGTTTCGGGTTGGGTATTGATTCTTACGGTCGGGTTCGGGTTGACCAGATTTTTCAAAAGAATGTCCGAAATACTTTTTCAGGTGAAAAATCCATGCACAATAAGACCTTCGTAACGGACATTCCTGAAAGCGGGCAGCTCTATTTAGCGAACACTTTTTCAATTCCTAACACTTATATGTTTGTGCGCTTATACCTCTGAATAGCAAGCATCTTCAAACTTACACACCCGCAACATGTGTATGTGTGCATAAACTTTCACAAATACGATACGTGTGTTTTTGTACGTATTAAAAAACCCGGATAGCAGGACTCAGTTTATTCAACAATCATGAGATGTCCGCTAGCCAATATTAAAATATATTAAAGTATATTAAAGTGCATATAATGTATAGGGTGTCTCAAAAATATAGCGACAAACTTTTAGGGAAGGTAGAGCGCATAATAACGATTGAGAACTGCATAACAACCCATGACCAAAAATGTCATCGTAAGCCGTTAGGTGATGCTCTGCACGAGAGGGATGGAGGGAAAAGTAAAGATTTCCTCATTTGTGCGGAAGCCAGCATACGAAAAGCATGCACCGGTATACGAACGATGAGCTTCCAGGTATGCACTTAGTGTATGGAATAGCTGAAGGCGATGGACAAGCCGCTGAACGAATTTATCGAGAACGCTTCTCAGACAGACATCAACTGCACCACAGTTTGTTTGCACGTGTGCATCAAAATTTGTGCGATTATGGATCATTAAGAAGTAACAGGCGTAGTGAAGGCTGGCCACGATCGAGCTATTCGGTCGTTATGGAAGAAAGTGTGTTGGATGATATGGAGACTACTCTGAATACCAACAAAAATGCCGTTGCCTCATCCTTAGAAGTGTCTCGTTGCAGTGTACAACATGTTTTGCACGCCGACTCCTTACACGCCTTCAACCTCCAAAGGGTTCAGTTACTGTTCCCCGATGATCATATTAAACGTGTGTGTTTCGCATATTTGTATCTGCAACAAAGTGCCTAAGATATGAATTTCCCAGCTTATGTGTTGTTCGCTGATGAGCCCATATTCACTACGGATGGAGTATTCAATCAGCAGAATGCGCATTTGTGGGCTCAAGAAAGCCCCCACGCGTGTACGGCACCACATCGCTTTGCAGTAAATGTGTAGAGAGGTTTGGTCGGCGACTGTTTAGTTGGGACGTACCTTTTACCAACCTGCATGACATCCGAGAAGTATGGATCTTTCTGGAGCAGGTTCTTCCTAGTTTACTTGACGATGTTACAGCTAATGTGGGGCGCAACATATGGTTCCAACATGATGGGGCGCCTCCTCAATTTGGACTGGTTGTTCGTGAGCATTTCAACAGGTCTTTCCCCATCGATGGATTAAGCGTGCTGGGTTACATGGCCTTCCACGCTCTTCTGATTTACACAGCCTTGACTTTTTTCCGTGGGGAGCCCTCAAACTCTTGTGTACCACGAACCTGTGAAGTGGAACTCGTGGCAAGACTCATCTGCGCTGCTGCTACAATCAAAGAAACTCCTGGTGTGTTCGACCGTGTCCGGCAATCAGTGCTCCGATGGTGTCAGGCAGGCTTGGCATCTGATGGCGCAAACTTCGAGCATCTGTTGTTCATGATATCGAATAAATTTTTCCAATTAATCACTCTTTTGTGTCTTTTCTAATCTCCTACCTCTACCTACTACTTTTCCGTGACGTTTCCGGTCATGGGTTGTTATGTAATTCTCCTTATGATGTATGATCTTTATGGATGTATCCTACCTACCCTAAAAGTTTGTCGCTAGATTTTTGAGACACAATGCATATAGTTTTAGTATATTTGAATATTAAAGTATATATATTTGTCCATTATTCTATATAAAAAATAAAATTATTATTAGAGACAAAATTCCAGATTAACTTTCAGAATTACGTTAAAATATTATTTACTTTCGGATTCGGGTCGGGTTGAGTGGTGAAGTATTTCGGGTGTGAGTCGGATGCGTGTTGAAATATGTCGGGTTCGGGTCGGGTTGCAGGTTGATTTCAAATGGAATTTTCGGGTTCGGGTCGTGTAAAATCCTACCCGTGCAAAACTAATTAAATTTTTAATATTCGCAGTTTAGCATTTGCTCTGTTCTCCTTAATTCTAAATTTACTAACACGTCGTAATTTTTACGATGCAATATAGGGTTATACAATTATTTTATGCCATCTACACATACGTGTTCTACCTCCTTCCTTGTCCGCTGCGAATAAATGAAGTATTTTGATAAAGTATTACTACAACACTTTGATTTCTTTAGGAGTAAAATAAACCATATTTTATAATTAAGAAAAGTGTTTTGTCGTGAAAATTACAAGCGGTTAGAAACGAAGTAATTCCTAAATGGCTTAATGATCCAGGGATAAAAATAACACTATGAGACAAGAATGAAACAACAGAACATTTATACTCACCATATGGAATCAATATTCATTTTCTCTAGTGGTTTTCCGTGGCAGTCAAAGAAACGGTCTATCGTTAAACTGTTGTGCGTGTCATGGGCGCTTGCAAAGTTAGTCACTGGACGGCAGGGAATACCAAGAGCTCTACAAACTGAAATGACGGAAGTGTTATAAATCTTACTAATGATTCAGCTACAACACGCATTAAAGATTGAAAATATTATTAAAATATGACATCAAAGAATCGAAAATAGATCACCATTTTTTTCCGTTTTTACAATTTAATGTCCTTTGTTAAACTTGATTACAGGTGGATTTTTCTAAGAATCTGAATTGCAAGATCTCGTATTTGCTTGGTTATTATAATCATACCAATTCTATATATCTACGCTTAGGTGTGCTTAACTATAAATGACGTAATTTGAAAAAAAAAAAAAATTTAGATTGACCATTTTTGATAGTGGATATTACACTCATAATTTTTTAGTCAATTTGTTTTGTATATATACCTTTTTTTTAAAAACCTCTCATAGAGCTTCTTAAAGTCATTAATCGGTGTCATCCATGTGTTCAAGACAGAGCTCTCGTTCAGATAGCATGTCTGTATTTTCATCATTTCAAGATGAGAAGTTAACTACTACAAATTTTAAATAAAATTCAACGAATTTTAGGATAAAATGTAATAAATTTCATCTTCATTAGTCTGAACTCCATATTCATTAGTCAGGGCCGTACTTATACACGTGCATTTTGTGATATAAGTTGGGCCTCCAAACAATTAGAAAGAAAGCACATAGGACAATTTACCAGGTGTTTAAAAAAGGACTCCCAGATTTTAAATTTAAATAACTCGGAAACGGAAATCGGTAGAAGAATGAAACAGGTGGTATGTTTATTTTGAAAGCCGTAAAAATCCGGTACAAAAATTTCAAAATCAGTTACAAATTTTATCGGCATGTGGCGCTGCAATCAAAGACCATCACTAAACAGAGTACTATGAATCACAGAGTAATCAATCTACGTACTGAATGAAATGAATGAAGTCATGTATGTCTTCTGTGAAGCAACGAGTTTTTCTGGTACTCGAGTATCACTGGTTAAATCGAAATCCTACAGCAATAACGCAGAGTTTTCAATCCCGATTTACAATTGCAAAGTGTCCTGATGTAAAAAAGAAAATGCGAAAAATTTTCGAGAAATTTCAACGGACAGGCAGCGTGATTGATGTATTAGTGGGAAATGTTGACCTCTGGCAATCTGCAGTCACTCGTGAAAATGTCGCAACAGTTCTGAAATCATTCACCGTAATCCAAGAAAATCTATCCAAAGAGTTGCAGCAGAATCTGGATTAAAGCGATCCAGCACACACACAATACTGAGGAACACTCTACATTTTGGTTCTGTTCAATATCCAGTGTCAACAAGCAATAACAGTGCGAGCTGTGCATCAAAGAAAAAGGCTCACGAAGGATACGCTCACAATAATTAATGATGATGATGGATTCGATGTTGGCTGCATATGATTCACAGTGAAAGCTCCTTTTCACCTGGATGGTTTTGTGAACAGACAAAAGTGGTGATTTTAGGGTACCGAAATCTCGTATTTGTGTGAAGCACGACCACTACATTCTCAGAAAGTGATCGATCGGGCTGCAGTATCCGGCTAAGGCATTGGTCCTTTTCTCTTATGAAAAACGATCACTACTGAACGGTACGTTGCAGTTTTGGAACAATTTGTCGCCACGCTACAAATGTTGGAGAATCGACCAGGCACTTCGTGGTTCATGCAAGATGCGGCTCTATCACTTCGTACTACAGCGGTTTTTGCCTTTCTTGAGGAGTACTTCGGGAATAGAGGCATTGCTTGCACCCCCTGCGACTTCTTTCTGTATGGTACATTGAAGGACATTGTTTTTCGGACTAACCCTATGCAATATTAGAGAAGATCGAAGAGTTAATCTGTGAGGCATGTGGGTCCATTTCATTTGACACACTAAACAGGTTGACCGAAAATTTCATTCTTCATTGGCACCATCTTCATGCTACAAAAGTTGTACATTTTGAATCGATTGTGATCTGATTGAAACCACTCCTTGCAAGGGCAGTTTGCAGCCTATTTCTCGGACTCTATACTGAGACTAAAGCTTATAACACCCATCTGTAAAATACATTTGTAACTACTTTTGAAACTTATGTATCAGATTTTTACGTCTTTCAAAATAAAAATCCAACTTGTTTCATTCTTATATCGATCTCCCGTTCCGAATCATTTCATTTTAAAATTAGGGAGTCCTTTGTTGGACATTCTGTATCTGGGCTTCTATTCAAATGTATGAATAATGATTAATACAAGCAGGCTCGTCGACAGGAATTGCGAAACTCGGGGCAAATACTATATTTCAGGGGCTCCTCCAAAAATCAACTCAATGGCATGATTAAAAATGGTAATTTAACCGTTTGTAAAGGCTCCTAGCAATCGGGGGTCCGGGATTTTTAAGAAGTGTTGTATATACAATTATGTAGAATTAATATATAGTAATTTAGATTTAGATTTGACATTTTTAATACTGTTATGTTTGTAGATGGGGGGGGGGGGGCTTGGATAGAGCCTTATAACATTACCGTTTCAAGGGCTCCCAATATTGTAATTATAGCTCTGTCACAGTTTAGAATTGTACAACCGAAATTTCATATTACGAATAAAAAAATATGCTTAATTAACATTTTCTTCTATTTTTAAGTATGTGCAAATGGACAACAAGTTTCGTATATGATTTGTCTATGTGAGTAAAAAGGCGTCTTAACTTACACTGAGGAAAGTATTTAGGATATTAATTTCTATAATTTATGCGGAAAAATTCTGGTGAGATCCCATATAAACAACTACAATATAAAGGTATTGTGTAAAAAAACCCTACAGAACAATATCATTTGGCAATTTTTCAGATGGTAATTTCAATTTCAGTAAATAATTGAATAAAAGTTATTAAGGGCGAATAACATTAAAATATTGCATAAATTTGTTGTTATAGATCCTTGTACATCCTATAGATTAAAATGAAAAGTTTCAAATAAGAAATAGCTAGTTACAACAAAAAGGGCAGATCAGAAAGAAACTCTTGATGGGTAATAAAGGTAGCATTATGAAAATTTTCTTCATAATGTTAATTAGTTAAATGAACTAAATATGTTTTTGTTCTAACTTATGTTCTAACAATGTTTCAACTAGTTAAAACACGAAGCAAAGTTTCTGGCCGCCATTTCGACTAGAATTTTGAGGCTGGCGAGCTATAAGGTAGAATATACAGGGTATTCAGATATTTATCCGACAAACTCAGAGGGTTATTAGTGGACGCCAAGACGGACAAAAATTGTAAATGAACTTTGATTATTTTTTTAAATGAACATTGATTCCATATGGGGTAAAATATTCTGTTGTTCAACTAAAATAAATAAAATAAAAACGTTGGATCATGAAGTCGCCAAACACGTTTAGTCAGAGAAAATTGCAAAAATAGATATTCAGCTTGTGACTCCAGAGGAGAGAGAAAATGAATGTTACTTGATGCAGCGAGGCATTTGGTTCAGGCATGATGGTGCCCCAGTACATTTTTCGCGCGTTGTGCGTAACCAATTCGATGTCACATATCCAGGGGGGTGGTTGGATACGACGAACCCATTGCTTGGCCTCCACGTTCGCCGGATCTCAATCATTAGGACTTTTTTCTTTGGGGTCACCTAAAATCAGTCGTTTATGAAACGCATGTGGACACACTGTAGGATTTTATAGTGTGGATCATCGTCGCTGCGGCATAATCAATGGCACATCAGATATTTTCGACCACGTCCGGAAATCACTTTTACGTCGTTCTAGACTGTGCAATGACGTCCGCTGCCGCTACTTCGAACAACACCTATAATAATTTTCTTCTGTATTGTAAATTGGTGTGAAATAAATATATTATTTTTATTATTGTTCTTTTTTTTTTCATTCCAGTGTGACGCCACAGCCTGAATACGTATTTTCGAGATTTTTACCTACTAAACATGATTTACGACTCCATGTTCCATTGCAGTTTTACTTCGTCTTGATGTCCACTAACACCACCACCTCTGAGTTTGTCGGTTGAATATCTGAACAACTTGTATTAGTAAGCAAAATTTTTCATAACCCAGAACAACATTTTACTTACTCCTGACCAAATATTACACTCATTGCCATAAAAATTTGCGCACCAAGAAATAATTGTGGGATCGTAACGAAACTTGGCATGAAGGTACATATCAGGCAGATATGCAAATGATTAGAAATGTAGCGTGATTGCGCATTGCGTAATACCACTAGAGGGCACTGAACTTCGTCCTCCTTGGAGTATAAAACAGGTAAGCAGAACTTGTCTGAGTGTACCTTTTCATTTGCTAAGGAAACGCTGAGGTAGACATGGCGTTACGTAGCCATCGAAGACAATATGAGCAGCTGTCAGAGTTCGAGAGGGGAAGAATCATCGGGATGATGGAAGCTGGGTGATCAGCTCGGCGAGTAGCTCGTCAAGTAGGCCGTTCTGATTTTACTGTGAGGAGGTGTTTGGACCAGTGGACTGAAGAGATGTCATTTACACGGCGACCAGACTCGGGACGCCCTCGACAGGCCAGTCGTCGAGAAGACCGTCACATCATACGAAACTCACGCGTAGAGCCAACTGCCTCATTGGCCGCTATCCAGACACAGGCAGCACCTTCGCTATGGACCCCTGTGTCTTCCCGAACCATCGCAAGGCGCTTGGCTAAAGGACATCTGGTATCGCGGCTCCCATTACGTGTGCTGCCAATGATACCCACCCACCGACGCCTCCGTTTGGAGTGGTGTCGCGCACGACGGGATTGGACTGCAACAGAATGGAACCAGGTCGTCTTCAGCGACGAGTATAGATTCAATTTGAGCAGCGATGACAATCTTGTTCGTGTCTGGAGACCCCGTGGTGAACGCCTCAATCCTGCCTTCGCTTTACAGCGACACACCGCTCTTACAGCTGGTGTGATAGTATGTGGTGCCATTGCTTACGATTCACGGTCACCCCTAATATTGATCCGTGGCACAATGACAGCCCAGCGGTACGTCCAGGACATCCTTCAGCCACATGTGTTGCCATTCCTGGCAGGGCTCACAGGAGCCATTTTTCAGCAAGACAATGCTCGGCCACACACAGCAAGGATGTCACAACCCTTCCTCCGCCACATTACCACCCTTCCCTGGCCTGCTCGATCCCCAGATTTGTCACCAATCGAGCATATCTGGGAACATTTGGGACGGCAAGTTGGACACCCTACGAGTTTGGTTGAACTCGAGGCACGTTTACAGCAACTGTGGAACGAGATGTCTCAGGACATCATACGGAACTTGTATGCCTCAATGTCCGCTCGTATCGCATCGTGCATTCGCGCTAGAGGGGGTCCAACAGAGTACTAAAATTCCCGTTCATTTGTACTTTTTTCTGCAATAAATGATCCTTTTTCTTTGGTTTTCTAATCACTTACTTATATCACAGTCGTACTTACACGTGTAAAATTTCGTTTCATTTGGACATCTTTTTCTTGGTGCGCAAATTTTTATGGCAATGAGTGTAGTTAAATATCACTCTCATGTATTTCCCTTTATCACATCTCACCAGAAAATAATTTTACATTTCTCCTACCCTTATATCCCGTAATTGACTCCATGATTACCTAAACGTTCGATATTATATTTCTAAATGTATTGAATTAAAAATGTTTCTTATTTTTTAATGAAATGCTATAAATTCAATGCCTATTCCATAGAAAAGCTTGCTTATGCATTTAATTTTTTTGCAATTAGACCGGGAGGCAGTCCATCAAACACCACCTTAGAGTTGATGGCTGAAATTCCAGGATTAGTTAAAACTTTATTCATATATTAAAATGCAACTGCTCTGCCAAGTCATATCTTGGGGGAAAACACCTACAAACCCGATTTTAGTGCTTGACTGCTAGGTTTACCATTGTGTTTTCTTGCTCCCAGTCCTCTATATGTTCATACCTTTGGGTGCCGGAAAACACAATGATAAACCTACGGATCAACCACTAAAATCTGGTGCGCAGGGGTTTCCTCCAAGATGTGACTTGGCAGACCAGTTGCATTTTAATGTACTAATCCAGTTCTGTCTAATGCCGGAATTTCAGCCGCCAACACAATGAGGTGATAGGAAAATAACACTAACAGGATAAGTATTCTTCAAGAAATAAATAACAAACGAAAAATATGTCAATATTGAATGCCAATATTTCCTTTAGATTTATTCCGAGTTAAAATACTGCAAAAATTTAGTGAATATTTAATACAGTACACACGGTTGGAGTTTAATACTTGTTTAACCAGTAAATACTCACCTGTAGTAAAAACACCAGAGAAGACCCAGCATTGACCATACTTGACAGGTTTTTTATTTTTGAAATATTTCGTGAGAATTGTTTGGCTTCCACCCCAGCACGTAGGTGGCTTGCCGCCCTTATATTTTCCGGACCAATTACCAACAAGCACTCCATTGTCGTCACGGCAATTCAGCTGAAGAATTAATCACAGTTTATGCTTTGGTTCAAACAAAAATACAATTCATAAAATCACATGACGAAAATCAGATTGAACAACTATTAAATGCATAAGAATGTCACAGATAAAATTAACAAGCATAGTACCACAGCAGAGGTGTGTCGAACAACTTTGACTGGATCAGCTCGTGCTACTGTGCTCAAGCGACCGATATCAGTAAGTAAGTACAAACAGCATTCTAAAACATTCTGCTCAAACTGAAAAACAAAAAAAATCAGATTTATTGCACCAGCTCAACCGGCAATTACATAAAATAAGTAAATAATGTATTTGTCACGAAAACCTTTAATTATTTATTAACGGTTTCTTTTATAATTAGTTTTGTTTTAAATTATTTTTTCTATCCTACTTAAGTTTTAATATTATTTCTTTGTTTTTATGAAACAAAAGTACTTTTTTTCTCGCTAGATATTTTTATTTTATTTTAATCCTTAACTACTGTGACAGAAATTATCGCCTAATTACTCTCAGCTGTCACTGAGACCTCTTGATAGCGTTGGCAATAATTTCTTTGACCATCATTTCGTCGACAGGTACACTTCGTCGACATATATTTCTGATATGTTATTGTACATAAGTATTAACGTATTAATCACTAGATGGCTCTGGTTTCGTTGTCGGCGAATTTTCAGGAATGGTGAAATACGAAGAAATCAGCTTCTTTTTTCACCAGAAACATGGTCTGTGTATGAAAACAATGTGTTTCGATTTCCTCAAACACAAAACAAAGTAAGAGCTTGGCATAGACGGTGGAATACTTCGATAGGTCGTGCACATGTTGGTGTTTTTGCTATCATTTTGGAAATTCGCAAGGAACAGAGGGAAACTGAATCAGAAATAGAAAATATTATACGGGGCGAACCGCCACAGAAAAAAATCCAAGGAACAGAGAATTCAAAATGTTTTGGCAAATAGGACAAATCTGTCAAATTTATATTTTCCACGAAGAATTGCACATAATCTTTCATTATAAATTTATTTTTACTGCAATTTTAATATGCGTTAGTTTATATT
Organism: Maratus speciosus; assembly: GCA_963932465.1. NCBI lineage: Eukaryota > Metazoa > Arthropoda > Arachnida > Araneae > Salticidae > Maratus > Maratus speciosus. The sequence goes on along the minus strand of OZ010789.1, from coordinate 420,131,395 downwards.
TTTTTCGCAATGTAATTTATGCACTGTATTTTTTTTTTTTTTTTTTTTTTTGTAATGTATTTTGGACAATAAAAATTTGGTGGGGTACTTGCTCATCATACACCTGCTCGTGGTTGTCATGAGAACATTTTTTTGGCTAAGGTATGAGCGACGTTAGTATTTTTGTTTCATAATAATTTACAAAAAATCTATGTGTTCACAAATCAAATTATTGACGAAATGTAAATTACATACATTGTATAGACGAAATGCTATGTCGGCAAAATATTATGCCGACGAAATGATGTATCGACGAAGTGTACCTGTCGACGAAATAATATGTCGAGGAAGAGGTGTCGGGGAAATGATTGTCGAAGAAATTATTGCCACCCTTATCACGAGGTCTCAGCGACCGCTGAGATTAATTAGATTAGTGATTGTTAATAGTGAGTGTTAGATTAGTGAGTAGTGAGAATAGTTAGAGAAGTGACTGCCGAAGAAGTGTCCCACTTCCCTTGACAGAAAGATGAATAAAAAGCTCGATTAACTAATGGGATGCAGTTTCTATACCAAACTTTATATACAGGACTTTTATAATTAAAATTCACCTATTCAGGAATATGTAGCGATAGTACTAGGGCTTCAAACTAAACAAAACTTCACTAGTTTCGTGAAATAAACGAAAAATCACAAGTTAAAATGCGAAAATTGAAAAAATAGCGATCTGTGAGACCGCTAACAACAGTTAAGGATTAAAAGCGGTTCGATCCGGTCTTATATGAGAAAGCCCAGATAAAATATACCTTTTGCATACATGGCGCCCCACTGGTTAACCATTGATAATCGTCATTCGAAGAGAGGCACAAATTAAACTCTCTATTTTTACAAGCTATAAAAAACTCAAGCCTTCATATATCTACAGATCTTAAGTAAAAACGTTTACATAAGGTCAATGTGTCCAAATCAACTCTTAAAATTTAATTGCTTAGAAATAATCAGTGGGCTATTAGATCTTCATTGAGCCGACTGTGTCTAGCTTCGCCAACATTGACTGCCAGTGTATAATAAAATTTATGCACTATCATTTATATCAACTTTTTTCTGGATTTAGATTTTTCCATGTCATACATCCATATATACTATAACAATTAATGTAGAATATAATTACATGCCATCTGTAAATAAAAGGTTCGGTCATTTTTGTTATACGAAAATTTTAGTTAATTTTTTATTTCAATGGTATATTATATCTAGATACACTTTTCCGAATCGGAATGCGGATTTTTTTTTCAAATTTGAACTAATTTAATGGTCTCTGCCGAGAAAATAAGAAATTTATTGTAATTATTTTTTTATTATTTATTTTTGAGTAAAATGTTATTTGTGTAATTCGGAAACGGAAAACAATAATTAAAGTATTCTTTAAAAAGCTCCTGCATAATACGGAATTTTAATAAATATGTAATGAAAAAATGATAAATTCACTGTCCAAATGTATGTTGTTTATAAGAAGTGTTCCTTACAGGAAGATTTTTAAAAATTTAGTGCCGAAAATGAATACTAAGTACCAAAACAATCACGGATTTTTATCAGTATCAGGATTTCAAATTACTGTGCAGTTTATGCGCCGCTTTGAAATTATCGTAATATATTCCTCAATAGTATGAAAAACGAGCCTGTACAACTAACAGCTGCGCATACTTGCGGAACTAAGGGCTACAGATCGAAAGGATTTCAGCAGTACCTCTGGGATTGTCTCTGGTACATAATCAATTCAAAATAACAATTTGTGGGTAAAACTACGCCCTTCTTCGACGAAAATGTGTCGCCATTTCAAATTCTACCTTCGTCAAAGAAACTGGTACTAAAATTAGTGAAGATATTAATTGTGTTACAAACGTAATCAAAACCCACCTCCCTTCATCTCTAACAATTAACGACAGCCATATCTCAAAAACCGTTAGTCATACGGACCTGGGATTGGTTTCATTTGATTTAGCGTCCAAAATTACACAAATTTTGATACCCTTGACGACTTTTTTTAAAACTATTATTATTATTATTATTATTATTATTATATTTATTTAATTAATTAATTATTTATAATTATTATTAATTAATTAATTTAAATTTTGATACCATTGACGACTTTTTTAAAACTATTATAATTATTATATTTATTTATTTATTTATTTATTGTAATTTTGGATTACAAAATTACATAGATTTTGACACCTTGGACGACTTTTTATTTTACATTCTTCAATTTTTGGACTTATTTTTATTATTATTATTGTTACAGAAATTTTTTATTACAAAATTACATAGATTTTCATGTCCTTGACGACTTTTTTTTCAGTTATTATTATTGTTGTTGTTGTAGTAATTTTGGATCTCTTAATGAGTTCTGGTCAAGTTTAAAGCAAGCTTTTCAATTGTTTAATTAGGTGTTTCTGGGGTCCAAATTTTAAGTTTTCGACATCTCCCATTCCAAGGTTATTGACTTTTTAAGCGTTTCTTTTTTTTTCTTTTTTTTTTTTTTTTGGAGATTTCGTCACACTGTACGCCAGCGGCTCATACTTCAGCTAAAGTATTAAATACAACAAAATAAAATTAGAGAAAAAAAATGATATTTTACCTGACCATAATTCCAGACACAGGGCCTCAAGCAATTGTGGCTGCCTCTCCAAATCAAACCACTATCTGCCATTACATATTCTCCTCTTTTCGCTTCATCTGATAAGTATACAGTATCACCTATGAAACGAAAAAAAAGCTCAATTTATTAAAAATAAAATTTTCATAACTTTTAAAGGCAATTCTAGACCGAATTCGCTGAACTTGTTAGGTTTATCGAAAATTTAATATTTATGCTATCGGCATGTGAGTTCTCACAATTTTATTTTCCACAATTCTAAATTAATTGCGGAACAGGACGAAAACTTCTTAGTTCAAGTGTACTTTAACAACTCTATCTAAAAATCTTTTACAATTCTAGAGTTGATAAACCACACTTGTTGAAGAGTAATTAATATTAATTTCAACTGAACTGGTTAAAAGATACGCTCCACATTTTGGACTGTGATTATCAATTCATACTGTATCATCGATTGCGTGAGCATCCTGTTTTCCAAAACTTTTTGTGGTGTTATCACATTTCATACGAAACAAGGTACGGTCGTGGAAAAAAAGAGTAAACACCCCCACTAACTCCTCAACAAATTACACAGGCCTGCGATGAAAAAAAATACAAGGGAATTGATAGCTGAACTTAATGTATTTTTGGGTGCTAATTTAAAATAAAATATTGAAAAACATCAATCACGTCATGTTTTCTTGAAAAATTCACTTTTATTTGGATTTTTATGAAAAGTCCATCGTCAATATGTCCCGTTCCTCATAGACCTGCTGTCCCAATGCTTTTGCTTCCAATTGAATTGCAAAGTCATCTCTCCAGAGTTTTCAGACTCGGACCATCTAGAAGTTCAAGACTCCGATTACAGAATATAAGCCCTCTGGAAGCGACTCAACTCAGTCCTTCTCTCAGGTTGAACTTAATGATCTGACTAAAGATCTGGACTTTTCGAAAGAGGCAGCTGAATTGTTGGGCTCCAGCTTGAAAGAAAAAAAACGTATTGGCCAAAGAAACTGTAAAGAACTAATTCATTACAGAAAACTAACATTTTTTCCACCGATAGGTGGCGGTAGTCAACTGAGGATAGAAGATTGTTCTGTTTTTTTTTTTCGAACTCCGAAGCGAGAAGCTGGAGTGAGCGCGAAGAGTGTTTTTTTGGTTGTGAAGGTGACTCGACGAGTGATGTAGTTAAAAAAGTAGAAATTGTTACCGCGATTATATTTTGTGTTTTGTGTTCGTAAATTTGTGTTTTGTGAATGTCATATTAAATCAAGAAAAACCATCCGATGGCCTCTTCATTTATCAACTGTGTTCATTGTTAAAGTATACCATAGTCTCCTACATTACAGACGAGTAAAGATGGTGGCAGCCCGGTACGATTCCATGGTGAAATGACCAGTGTTCTTAAGTAAAGATGCAACTAGCAAGTAAGCCAGTTCCATATTTTTTTTGTATTTATTAGTACCTTGAATCATCTGTTATCGATTAAATTTCTTTTAATCTGGATTAACTAGATTTAATTGCTTGCGTAAATTAATTTCAAGCTTTAGAAAAAGCGCGGGTTAATTGGGCATATTTCATGTAGTGATATATACTGAACTTATTCCCATCATATGAAATAAAAAATTTGAATAATATTGAAAATTATTTCATTAAGCTGTTCTCTTTATAAAATATTGTGTTCTTAGGCATTTTATCTTAGAAATATTAAGATCTGTTCTTAAAGTTGAAATAATAATAAATAAAGTTTATTTATATATTTTTGGGGATAGTTATGGTAATAATTCTTTTGAATAAAATGTTAAAATGGTATGATTTCATTCTTTAAAGGAACGAGATTTTGAAAAAAATAAAATTTCTATCTTACCGTTTTGTCATTTGGATCAATGCCAAAATTAGAAAGTTCGAAAGAAAAAAATGTTGGAAGGCAGATAAATTCTGTTTTTTCTTTATTTGATTATTTAGTTTATTCTAAAAATAGAATAGATGGAGTTTTCGTTCTTTGATTCTGATTGCAAAATGAATGTGGATTTGATATTTGTTTGTTATTTTTAAAGAAAAAAAGTTATTGAGTTTAAAACGGAAAAATAAATAATTCTGTTTTGTTTGTTGAGTTTATGTAAAAAAATAAAAACTTGATAAGTATCGAGTAAAAGATAAAAGTGTTATTTTCATTTGGAAAAAGAAATTGAGTTGAATATTTTGTAATTTACTCTTTTCATGTAAAGAAATGAAAATGTTAAGTGGGTTATTTTAAATATTTTTTTTTGCGAGTAATTTGTTATGCTTATATAAAAAGGGTTGAGAATTAAGAAAAATTCTCGTATTTACTTAGTTTGATTGGTTTAATTTTAATTGCGTAATTTAATTATTGTTTTTGAAATAAGTGTGTTTATTGAATCAAATACAGTTCTGAATGTTGAAAAAAAATTCTTTTATCATCTTAATTGTATTTTTGACACAATTACATATTTACTTATTTAATTTGTTTAAAAAGTTGCACAGTGTTTAATTTACTAAGAATTTGATAGAGGTGGATTTTAGATTTGCTTTATTAATTAAAATTTATTATATCGGCTTAAAAGTTTTGTTGCTAGTTTAAGTAGGAGACTTCTGAGTTCTATTAATTAGAAATTAAGCATTCTGATTTTGTTTCGGTTTATCTAAAATTAAGATGGCCTATTTAGCAAAAGCTAGAAGAGCAGACTTGTTGGAAATTTGTGATGAATTGGAATTGGAAATTGATCTTTCGAAAAAGATTCCAGAAATTAAGAAAATTATTGTAAAAAGCGAAGTTTACAAGGAAGAAGAGGTTAGACTCATGTTAGACCGAGTAATAGAAGATAGGAAAACGAGAGAAGAGAGGGAGAAAGAAGAGAAAGAAAAAGAAGAAAGAATTCGACAAGAAGAAAGGGAAGAACGTATGGCTAAGGAAGCTCATGAACATGAACTAGAATTAAAAAAATTGGAATTGCAAAGAACTTCTGAACAGAACGATGGATCAGGAAGAAAGGTTGATGTCGGACCAAAAATACAGTTGGCACAAATTGTTCCGAAATTCGACGAAAAATCTGATGAGATGGGTCTCTTTTTAATTAATTTTGAGAGAAGAGCAGAGATGGCTAAAGTTTCGAAAAGTGAATGGGTTGCATACTTGTTAGCTGTTTTGCCCACAGAGGTTACAAACATGTTAGCTAGGGAATCGCCTGAAGATGCGATTAACTACGATTTTGCTAAAAATCTTATATTAGAAAGATATAAGTTGAATAGCGAGAAACTGAAGCAATGTTTTTATCGGCATCATAAAACGCCAGACAAATCTTGGAGGAATTATGCGCAGGAACTCACTAGTCATTTTACAGCCTAGATTACAGAATTATGTGTTGAAAAGTTTGATCAACTTAAAGATTTAATTATTACAGAACAGTTAAAGTTTCGAGTGCCCGCGGAAACAAAAGAACATTTTCTAGACAATTGGTTAAATTTTGTGACGCCTTTAGATTTGGCTAAAAAATTGGATGACTATGAAAGTATCAAAGAAAGTTTTAAAAAGAAAGAACTTCCGAAAAAGACCATGTCTAATTTTCGATCCCAATTTAAAAATTCAAATAACTTTGACTACAAGAAAGAAAGTAAGGATAATAAGCCTAAATTGCCAATTAAATCAGAATCATTAACTGGGAATCATAGAGAAAGAGAATTTGATAAGAGAACGTTACGTTGTTACGAATGTGGATCAAGCACTCATCTTCGTCCTCAATGTGATAAACTTAAGAAATCGCCAGAAATCATTTCTCATGTTAAGGTGGAAGTTGGGCAAGATTCGTCAATAACGCCTTATCTTAGTGTGGGGAAAGTAAACGGCGTACAAATGGAAATTTTAAGGGATACGGGTGCGACAATAGATTTAACTGCACAAAAGTATGTCAAACCGCATATGTATCTGAACGAAAAAGTGTGGGTACGGGTGCCCTTACACGATGGTCTATTCTGTTTACCTCTTGCAGAGATTGAATTAGACTGTGAAATGGGACATGTGATAACTAAAGCTGCTGTCTCAAGAGACTCTGTAGATTTAGGAAGATATTTGTTAGGAAATAAAACAGCCGCTTTATTTGAACATTGTAAAAAAGAAAAGGCAGTGAAAGAGCATATGATTAATGCTGTTCAAACCAGAGCTCAGAAGAAAATTCTGGAAGCAGAGAAGGTTTCTCATGAAGAACCTGAAATGCACGAAATTTCTGATGAAACTGTAGAAAAGAATTATAGCAATAATATAGAAAGAGAAAACAAAAAAATGGAAGCGAAAAAAGATAAAGATAAATCAGAAGAAGAGAAGTTAGAGAACCAAGAAGACTCAATTTTGCCAGTATGTCAAACTGTCTCAGTACAAGAGCTTATAAAAACTTCTCCTAAGACATTTTCTGAAGAACAAAAGAAGAGCAAAGAGCTAAAACCTCTTATCGAAGAAGCTAAAAAGAAAAATAGTAAAGATAGCAAATTTATTTTGGAGAAAAATATGCTTTTTTATAAAAGAAAAGATAGGAATGGTACTGAAAGAAAATTATTAGTTGTCCCGGAAAGGTTTCGTGAGCAGTTAAAAAAATATTGTCATGAAACTGTTACAACTCATTTGGGGGTAGCTAAAACTAAAGATGCATTGTTTAAGACTTTTTATTGGCCAAATTGCTTTAAAGATATCGAAGATTATGTAAGAACTTGCGACTACTGTCAACGAGTTGGAAAGCCTCAAGACAAAAAGAAAGCACCTTTACAGATTGTTCCAGTTATTTCAGAAATATTTACAAAGCTAAATGTTGATGCTTGTGGACCTTTACCTGTCAGTACACTAGGCAATAAATACATAATAACTGTAATTTGTTTAGCTTCGAAATATCCTGACGCGGTTCCTACACCTAATTTGTATTCTACGACGATTATTGATGCTTTATTGCAAATTTTCAGTAGACTTGGATTTCCTCGTATACTACAAACTGACCAAGGAAAGTCATTTATGAGTGTACTTACAACGAAATTCTTAGAGAAATTTGGAGTTAGAGTTGTGCGAAGTTCGGTTTATCATCCACAAAGTAATCCAGTTGAAAGAATGCACAGGACTTTGAAACGGATACTCAGAGTACTTTGTTTAGAATCTGGAGCTGATTGGGAGAAAGTACTGCCTCCTGCCCTTTTTGCATTAAGAACTGTAACTCACAATAGCACTAAGTTCAGTCCAGCAGAATTAGTCCATGGCCAGAACTTAAGAACTCCAATGATGCTACTCTATGAAAAATTGACTGAGCAAGATATAGAAGAAGATAGTGTGATATCCTATGTATTTGACTTAATGAACAGAATGAAGAAATGCCAAGAGCTCGCTGCAGAAAATATGGAAAAAGAGAAACAAAACCAAAAATATTGGTATGATATAAAAGCCAGAAAACAAGAGTTTAAAGAGGGAGATAAAGTTTTAATTGTGGCCCCATCCAAACCAAATAAACTGTCGGTTAGTTGGATAGGACCTGGAGAAGTAATGAAGAGATTATCAGAAACTAACTATGTTATATACGATCCAGAGAGAAAGAAGTCCCAAGTGTATCACGTAAATATGTTAAAGCCCTACCATCAAAGGAAAATTGAAAGTATAAATTTACTGACTATAAAAACAACCTCTAATGATGAAGAAAAAAATGAAATTCCTAAATTGGATGAGGAAAATAATGACAATGCGTTGTTAGAAGTATTGCAAGACATACAAAAAAACAACAGATTAAATGAAAGTCAACGAGAAGAATTGGGACAACTTATTGAAAAATATGCTGACTCTTTTTCGACTGAACCAGGGTGCACGAATCTAGCTGAACATGATATTGAGCTGGAATCAGAAAAACCAATCTGTGCCCGGCCTTATAAAATGTCGCCTAGACAAACGGAAATCCTTAAGGCCGAAGTCGAGAAAATGCTGAAACTGGAAGTCATTGAGCCAGGTGAATCTGACTTTGCCTCTCCATTAATTTTAGTTGAAGTTCCAGGCAGAGAAGCGAGACCTTGCATAGATTGTCGCCGTTTAAATAAAGTGACTCGCACAAAATTTTATCCTTTGCCCAACATTGACCAGTTAATAGAAAAGGTGTCTTCAGCTAAATATATTTCAGTTTTAGATCTGACCAGAGGTTATTGGCAAATTCCGTTAACGAAACGTGCTCAAAGGTATGCAACTTTTGTGACAAATTTTGGGACTTACAGACCTTTACGCCTCCACTTTGGTTTAAAAAATGCTCCGTATGAATTTAGCCGACTTATGACTGGATTACTCAGAAACTGTGAAGAGTATGCGGTGCCTTATTTGGATGATGTTGCTGTCTTTTCTCAAACTTGGGAAGATCATCTAAAGCACCTGGAAGACGTTTTCAAAAGACTGAGTGAAGCAAACCTGCATATTAAACCATCTAAATGTCAATTCGCTCAAGCTTATGTAAAATATCTTGGACACTTAGTGGGTCAGGGTCTTAGAACTCCAGGAGAACTGAAGGTTCAAGCCATAAAAGTTTCCAATTCCTACTACTAAAACTCAAATCCGATCCTTCTTAGGTTTAGCCGGATATTATCGGAACTATATTCCTAATTTTTCTGTAATTGCAACGCCTCTCACTAATTTATTAAAAGGAAAAGTTCGCAATTCAATAGTAAACTGGAATGACGACTGTCAAAAAGCATTTGATGAACTGAAAGGTAAACTCTCTGAAAATCCTGTCTTATATAGTCCTGACTTTTCGAAACCTTTCATCGTTCAGTGTGATGCTTCAAATTTGGGAATTGGTATAGTGTTATCCCAGCTGAATGCAAATAATGAAGAACATCCTATATTATATCTGAGCAAAAAGTTTTCAGACAGAGAACGAAACTTTAGTACCACCGAAAAAGAATGTGCTGCTATTGTGTTTGCAGTGCGAAAACTACGATGCTATTTGGATGGACATCAAAAATTTCAGATCCAGAACCCCCCCTTAGTATGGTTAGATAAAAACAGCGGAACTAATCCTAGACTTTTAAGATGGGCCTTACTTTTACAGTCCTTTAATTATGAAATTGTTCATAAAAAGGAAAAACATCATCAGAATGCTGATAGTTTGAGTCGAGCCCTAAAAGCCTAAGTTTGATTAGAATGCTAATATGTAAATATGATAATTTGTATAACAGTTAAATTTTAATTTATTGTTTTGAATATGTGTAAATTGTTTTTCATTTGTATCTTGAGTATAATGTTTGAATATTTATAAATTTTATTTGTATTTTATATATTTATGTTTTCATGGTGGGAATAAGTCAGTTGTGGTTCACGGTACTAAATTTTGTTTAGAACTGGTGCTTGAAAACAATAATTCACAAAGAAACTTTTCCCCGTCGACGGTGAAAAGTTTTCTCCAGGTGGGGAGGAGTCTGTAAAGAACTAATTCATTACAGAAAACTAACATTTTTTCCACCGATAGATGGCGGTAGTCAACTGAGGATAGAAGATTGTTCTGTTTTTTTTTCGAACTCCGAAGCGAGAAGCTGGAGTGAGCGCGCAGAGTGTTTTTTTTTTTTTGGTTGTGAAGGTGACTCGACGAGTGATGTAGTTAAAAAAGTAGAAATTGTTACCGCGATTATATTTTGTGTTTTGTGTTCGTAAATTTGTGTTTTGTGAATGTCATATTAAATCAAGAAAAACCATCCGATGGCCTCTTCATTTATCAACTGTGTTCATTGTTAAAGCATACCATAGTCTCCTACATTACAAAACCTTTTTCACTGGTACAGGAATCGAGAAAAGGAATTTGTTAAGTACTTTGAGGAAGAGAAGAACCCGGTCTATTGTTCTGATGTTCCCGGATTGATGAGCAATTTTAATATCACCTACGATAAAGATGAATGGAGGATGTTTACAGATTCATCGAAAAGGAGCCTTAAAGCTGTCCTTCATCAAGGAAGCCAGTATGTATCTGTACTAGTTGGACACACTGTGCATTTAAAAGAACGTTATAAAAACCTGGCTCTCGCCCTCAATAAAATTAAATATGCCGACCTCGGTTGGACCGTTTGCGTTGATTTGAAAGTTATCTCCACGTTTCTTGGTCAACAAGGCGGATACACAAAGTATCCATGTTTAATTTGTGAGTGGAACAGCTGTTATAAGACTCAACATTGAATCAAAAAATAAAGGCCGAAAAGACAAAATCTTAAACCAGGCACCAAGAATGTGATTCAAATGAGCTTACTTGAGTCCAAAATTATACTGTTTCAAAATAGTGAGATTGTTTTAAATACCTGTGCAAAAAGTTTCCAGATTTACCCGAAGCCAAGTTGAAAGAGAGAATCTTTGTTTGTCCACCAGATATCTGCAAACTTATGACTGATAAAGAATTTGAGACTAGCATGACAACAAAGAAAAAAAGCTTGGATTGTTTTCAAAGATGTCGTCAGTAAATTTCTGTGTAATTACAAGAATCCTGACTATAAACAAATTGTAATGAAAATGCTGGCCAAATTTCAAGCGTTGGGTTGCTGCACGAGTGTCAAAATACATTTCCTTCACTCACGCTGGGACCTTTTTTCCCGAAAATTTAAGATCAGTCCGCGAAGAACAGGATGAAAGGTTCCATCAAGACATCAAAGATATGGAGAACAAATATTAAGGAAGATGGGACAAGAACATGCTCGCCGACTACTGTTGGATGTTAACTCCAGATAAACCTGAGATTGAACATAAGAAAGAACGTCAAAAAAAGAAGTTTCAAAGGAAAAAGAGTACGTACTTAAACAGAAACTTTGTTTTGTTTTGTTTTTTCTCAGTTTAAAATTTGTTTGAAACTTTCTTGTACACACACATACATAATATTTGCTCCTCTTGGTTAGTCGTCTATTTTATGTACGTTACCTTAATAATAATAAAAAAAATTAAAATAGTATGCTGATGATTTTTTTCTAGAAACTGCACCATAATTTGATGTAAAACGTTTAAACTCAACGGAACTTTTTGTTTTTCTCTCGACCCGAGGCGGCTTGTGCGGTCTGGCAACATTGGTTTTTATCCATTTAAACCTATAAAAAATAATCGATTACTGAAAAAACATTTTTCCTCATCAAGAATCGATTAATTTACATAGATTTAAACGGATAAAAATCACTGTTGCCAGATAGTACATGCAAAATTGTTCCAGAGAATTCCTTTTCGAATAGCATTTTAGCAAAAATATCGATATCGATTTTACAAAAAATCCTGACGCGATGGGAAAAAATGGAGGTAATTTTCGAAATCAGCACACCAAATAACATAAAAATCAGCGAAAACTTCTCTTGTATTTTTCAAAAAGTTCAATTTCGCAGGCCTGTGTTATCGTAGAAGAAAGTTACTGATAGCGAACGATTGGAAATAAAGTCTACTTTTAAATGATGTATATAGAATTTGCTTAGGGGGGCATCTACATATTAAAACGAACCCAAAATTCACTTTTTTCAATGGTAATACCCAATTTTAACAACATATTTCAAATCTTCGGTTCACACTATGCCTAGACACCAAATTTCAAGTCATTTTAATGATAAGTTTTTGAATTATAAACATTCAAAATTTAGTGCTTCTAATGTTAAATTACATTTTCCTATTTTTATTAATATCTCCTGAAATTATACTCCTAATGTGCTAATTTTTTGTGTAGCAATAATACTAAAATACCCAAACATAAATGCGTTGAATTTGCAATTTTTATAATTTTAGGTAGCTTTCATTACAAAACGCTACCTATTGCAGCCGTTCGGAGGAAAGCGATTTCAAAAAATTTTGGTATATTTTCATCGATCATGACCCCCAGACCCCGAAACCACCCTCCGTGCAAAAGTTGATATATATATATATATATATATATATATATATATATCTGATCTTTGTCATACGGTAACTCTCGTATTTATGAACCGATTTGGATGAAACTCGGTGTGTACATAGTACATACAAATATCTCGACCGAGTTCGTTGGCCAGCTTCATCCGCCATCTTGTTTCAAAATGGCGGCCATTTAAAAAAATTTTAAACATTTTAAATTTGAAATGTGGTACCAAAAAATTTAAAATTGAAGAATATTTTTTTCTTATGTGTTTGACCTTGATACAAAGATTCCGGAGCATTTTTTGTTTTGTCTATATCTTAAAAAATGGCTGAGTTATAGCACTTTGAATTTCCAGCTAGACTGATATCTTGAAACGACCTGATTTTTGTCACACGATAACAGGCGTATTTATGAATCGATTTGGATGTACCTTGGTGTATACATAATACGTACCAATGTCTCGACCGTGTTCGTTGGCCAGCTTCATCCGCCATCTTGTTTCAAAATGGCGGCCATTTAAATTTTTTAAAAATTTTTAATTTGAAATGTGGTACCAAAAAATTGAAAATTTAAAAATATTTTTTTATATGTGTTTGACGTTGATACAAAGATTCTGGGGCAGTTTTTGTTTCGTCTATATCTTAAAAAATGGCTGATTTATAGCACTTTGAATTTCTAGCGGGGCTGACATTTTGAAACGACCTGATTTTTGTCACGCGATAACAGGCGTATTTATGAACCGATTTGGATGTACCTTGGTGTATACATAATACGTACCAATTTCTCGACCGAGTTCGTTCGCCAGCTTCATCCGCCATCTTGTTTCAAAATGGCGGCCATTTAAAGTTTTTTTTAAAATTTTAAATTTAAAATGAGGTACCAAAAAAATGGGAAAATGAAAAAGATTTTTTTGTATGTGTTTGACCTTAATACAAAGATTCCGGAACAGTTTTTGTTTCGACTATATCTAAAAAAATGGCTGAGTTATAGCATTTTGAATTTCTATTGTGGCTGACATTTTGAAACAACCTGGTTTTTGTCACGCGATAACAGGCGTATTTATGAACCGATTTGGATGTAACTTGGTGTGTACATAGTACATACCAATGTCTCGACCGAGTTCGTTGGCCAGCTTCATCCGCCATCTTGTTTCAAAATGGCGGCCATTTAAATTTTTTAAAAATTTTTTTAATTTTAAATGTGGTACCAAAAATTGAAAATTTAAAAATACTTTTTTATATGTGTTTGACGTTGATACAAAGATTCTGGGGCAGTTTTTGTTTCGTCTATATCTTAAAAAAATGGCTGATTTATAGCAATTTGAATTTCTAGCGGGGCTGACATTTTGAAACGACCTGATTTTTGTCACGCGATAACAGGCGTATTTATGAACCGATTTGGATGTACCTTGGTGTATACATAATACGTACCAATGTCTCGACCGAGTTCGTTAGCCAGCTTCATCCGCCATCTTGTTTCAAAATGGCGGCCATTTAAATTTTTTAAAAAGATTTTTAATTTGAAATGTGGTACCAAAAAATTGAAAATTTAAAAATATTTTTTTATATGTGTTTGACGTTGATACAAAGATTCTGGGGCAGTTTTTGTTTCGTCTATATCTTAAAAAATGGCTGATTTATTGCACTTTGAATTTCTAGCGGGGCTGACATTTTGAAACGACCTGATTTTTGTCACGCGATAACAGGCGTATTTATGAACCGATTTGGATGTACCTTGGTGTGTACATAGTACATACCAATGTCTCGACCGAGTTCGTTGGTCAGCTTCATTCGCCATCTTGTTTCAAAAGAGCTGCCATTTTTAAAAAAAAATAAATTTTAAATTTTAAATGAGTTATCAAAAAATTGAAAAATGAAAAAGATTTTTTTTATGTGTTTGACTTTGATACAAAGATTCCGGAGCATTTTTTGTTTTGTCTATATCTTAAAAAATGGCTGAGTTATAGCACTTTGAATTTCCAGCTAGACTGATATCTTGAAACGACCTGATTTTTGTCACACGATAACAGGCGTATTTATGAATCGATTTGGATGTACCTTGGTGTATACATAATACGTACCAATGTCTCGACCGAGTTCGTTGGCCAGCTTCATCCGCCATCTTGTTTCAAAATGGCGGCCATTTAAATTTTTTAAAAAATTTTTTAATTTGAAATGTGGTACCAAAAAATTGAAAATTTAAAAATATTTTTTTATATGTGTTTGACGTTGATACAAAGATTCTGGGGCAGTTTTTGTTTCGTCTATATCTTAAAAAATGGCTGATTTATAGCACTTTGAATTTCTAGCGGGGCTAACATTTTGAAACGACCTGATTTTTGTCACGCGATAACAGGCGTATTTATGAACCGATTTGGATGTACCTTGGTGTATACATAATACGTACCAATGTCTCGACCGAGTTCGTTGGCCAGCTTCATCCGCCATCTTGTTTTAAAATGGCGGCAATTAAAATTTTTTAAAAATTTTTTTAATTTGAAATGTGGTACCAAAAAATTGAAAATTTAAAAATATTTTTTTATATGTGTTTGACGTTGATACAAAGATTCTGGGGCAGTTTTTGTTTCGTCTATATCTTAAAAAATGGCTGATTTATAGCACTTTGAATTTCTAGCGGGGCTGACATTTTGAAACGACCTGATTTTTGTCACGCGATAACAGGCGTATTTATGAACCGATTTGGATGTACCTTGGTGTATACGTAATACGTACCAATTTGTCGACCGAGTTCGTTCGCCAGCTTCATCCGCCATCATGTTTCAAAATGGCGGCCATTTAAATTTTTTTTTTAATTTAAAATTTAAAATGAGGTACCAAAAAAATGGGAAAATGAAAAAGATTTTTTTGTATGTGTCTGACCTTAATACAAAGATTCCGGAACAGTTTTTGTTTCTTCTATATCTAAAAAAATGGCTGAGTTATAGCATTTTGAATTTCTATTGTGGCTGACATTTTGAAACAACCTGATATTTGTCACGCGATAACAGGCGTATTTATGAACCGATTTGGATGTAACTTGGTGTGTACATAGTACATACCAATGTCTCGACCGAGTTCGTTGGTCAGCTTCATTCGCCATCTTGTTTCAAAAGAGCTGCCATTTTTAAAAAAAAATAAATTTTAAATTTTAAATGAGTTATCAAAAAATTGAAAAATGAAAAAGATTTTTTTTTATGTGTTTGACCTTGATACAAAGATTCCGGAGCAGTTTTTGTTTCGTATATATCTTAAAAAATGGTTGAATTATAGCACTTTGAATTTCTAGCATGGCTGACATTTTGAAACGATCTGATATTTGTCACGTGATAACACGCGTATTCATTAACCTATTTCGATGTAAGAAGGCATGTGGATAGTATATCGTAATGTCTCGACCAAGTTCGCTGGCCAGCTTCATCAGCCATCTTGTTTCAAAATGGAAGCCATTAAATTAAATAAAAAATTATATTTAAAGTGAGGTGCAAAAGAATTAGAAATTGAAAAAGGTTTCTTTCTTAAGTATTTGACCATGATATAAGGATTCCGGAGCATTTTTTGTTTTGTCTTTAACTTAGAAAATGGCTCAGATATAGCAGTTTGAATTTCTAATGTGGGTGACATTTTGAAAAATCTGATTTTTTGCCTGCGACAGAACTTGTATATATCAACCGATTCCGATGTGAGTGAGCATGTGCACAGGAATTACTAAGGTCTCGACCAAGTTCATTCGTTAGCCTCATCCACCATGTTGTCTTAAAATGGCAGGAACTTCAAGATATCGCCGAATTTGGCAACCAAATATAAGTTACTTTAAATAAAAGCAGCTTGGATAAAGCTGACTAATTTCGCGAAATTCTCATTCATAATGATTTAATATTGATAAAGATTAGGATTGAATCTCCTATAATCGGTTTCCACTAAATTGAGCTTCGTGTGTTTGAATAATATAAGCTTGCTTTTTAAAAATAAGGAATATGAAAGCTACCTCTTCCTCCCGGCACTGGCCGGAAGGACTTTTGTGATATGAATTATGAAATTAATATTCGAAAAAATTATGAATTGCAACCTACAATTTTTTTTGATGGATTTAGATTTATTACGTCCTGCTTTATGGATATCCAAAATTTCACATTTTTCTTCCAAGTTGTCGTCCTGTTTGAGTGGCGCTTAAGATACCCTGATCAAGAAGACTCTCTCGGTCAACAATCGAGTACCGAACTTCAATTTGTATACACTATCTCTTTGTATACTACCTCTAAAATACGCTCGTTTTAAAATAATTAATTTCTCGGAAACGTATCGTACGAATTGCATAAAAATTTGTTTTTAGGATAACTGAAGGGTGTAGAGTTCATTTATGCTGTCAGAATTGTGTACTGTTATTAAAGGAAACAAACTTATGGTTCGTTTTAATAGGTAGATGGCCCCCTAAGCAAATGTTATATATATCATTTAAAAATAGACTTTATTAGCACCAATCGTGTGGTACCAGTAACTTTCTTCTATAATAATTTTTTGCAGAGTTAGTAAGGGGTTTTTACCCCTTTTTTTCTCCACAACTGTACATTTCATTAAATTTTCATTGCAATATATTTATTTTTCGCAAAACTGTTACCGTCAAGCCGACTTCAGTTACGTGAAACATCCTGTATTTGTAACGGACGTGTATATAAACAGTTTATTGCCTTGTTTTATGGCAATTTTTCATCTTCTTGATGCCTACTATCACCCCTCTGAATTTGTCGGCCGAATTCGGCAACACCCTGCATATTTTTAGTTTTAGGTGTATTCGCCGTATTTCGTACACCACTTTTTTGCGAGATATGAAGCTCGAAAATACAATGAAAAACATTCGAAAGTGTAATAAGTAGTACAAATTAAAAAAAAAAAATAGCAAATGCAAAGTGACGACATTACGCTATTGTTTGCTTGAATTCTCACAAAGCGTTTGGAATCGAACTCTCGTTCCTTCAAATAATTATGTGTTCTTTTCTTTTTCATTAATATGAAAATTCCAATTCTTATCTTAATTTTGAAGCTTTCATTTTTACATCCGGTGTGTAACATGCACTTATAACATTTGACCGATTATCTTGTTCCAATATATTTTTAGTTTTAGTTGTATTAGCCGTATTTCATGCATCCACTTTTTTGCATTGAAACCATAATGATATATGTAGCACAAAAATATAATGAAAAGCATTCAAAAGCGTAATAAGTAGTACAAATAAAAAAAATAGCAAATGCAAAGTGGGGCATACGCTATTATTTGCTTGAATTCCCACAAAGCGTTTGGAATCGTATTCTCGTTCATTCAATTAAGTACGTGTTCTTTTCCTGTTCATTAATATGAAAATCCCAATTCTTATACTTCATTTTTAAGCTTTCATTTTTACATCCGGCGTATAATATGCCCTTATAACATTTGATCGATTATCTTGTTTCAATATATTTTTAGTTTTAGTTGTATTCGCCGTATTTCGTGCACTACCTTTTTTGTAAAGAAACCATCATGAGATATGTAGCATGAAAATATAATAAAGAGCATTAAAAAGTGTAATAAGTACTACAAAAAAAAAATGCAAAGTGAGGGCGTACACTATTATCTGCTTGAATTCCCACAAAGCGTTTGGAATCGTACTCTCGTTCATTCAAATTATTACGTGTTCTTTTCTTGTTGATTAATATGGTGATCCCAATTCTTATGTTTGATTTTTACATCCGGCGTATAATATGCCCTTATAACAGTTGACCGATTATCTTTTTTCAGTATATTTTTAGTTTTAGTTGTATTCGCCGTATTTCGTGCACTCCCTTTTTTGTAAAGAAACCATCATGAGATATGTAGCATGAAAATATAATAAAGAGCATTAAAAAGTGTAATAAGTACTACAATAAATAAATAAATAAATAAAATAACAAATTCAAAGTGAGGGTTTACGCTACTATCTGCTTCAATTCTCGGAAAGCGTTTGGAATCGTATTCTCATAATCACGTGTTCTTTCTTGTTCATTAATATGGATCCTAAATAAAATAATAAGTATACGAATTAGGATATAAAATCCCTATTTTTATACTTCATTTTTATGCTTTGACTTTTATATCTGATGTATAACGTGCACCTGTAACACTTGACCGAGTATCTTGTTTCAAAAGTGGACGTTTCATGCCGAAATATACGGTTCTTCAACTTACTTTAAAAAAATAATAAGCAGAAGAATCATGACAGATTTTTTTAAGCAGAAAAAAAACAAAATTTATCTGCTTCCCATTTTCTGTTATTTAAACGTGTCAAAATTTACAATTAACACGCTTCTAATAAAACAAGATATTTGGTTGAGCGAAAATAAAATATGGTTTCAAAATTTATGAAAAACGTGTGCATAAAATCTTAGAAATAAGATATGAATTGAACTTACTTTCACACCACGGATTGAATAATATCACGAAAGGTTCTTGAACTTTATATCTAAAATCAGCTGAATTTTTGTCATCTTTCTTTTTTGTGTCGACTTCTAATACCCACTCGCCTATTATGGCATTGGCTGAAGGCGTGACCTGCAAAATATACATTTTAAACTTCTACTTTTAAATGTATTATAAAAAGTGGATTGCTGCGAAACATGAACCCTGTATATCATTCTGATATGTTAATTTAAATAGCACAGTTACTCACAAGAAATTATGAGCATGAAATATAGTGCATTTCTTTGAATTTAACATTGATAACTTAGAAAGAAAGAAAAAAATAAGAAAGAAAATCATGCGCTAAGCATGGATTATGAAACACTTTCCAACACTTCCTGAATGCTTTAACAAAACTTCGTTATTTACGGGAATAAGATATATAAGATAACTAAGTAAACATTTCAGAAAACGTGTAAAACAGTTGAAAAACTGATTTCAGTAGTTACCGGGCATAGCAAATATGTATTCCAATTCTTTCGAACAGCCCTTTGTTTGATCAGTAGGTTGATATATATACTATATAATGAGGAAATTTAGTTTAGCAAGAAAATGCATAACAGGTTGAAATTTCTCTTTAAGCAATTTATACTAATAGATGAAAACATACTTGTATACTTTTGTACAACCGTGTAGTTAGCCTAGTAATTTTATTACACGCCACTATTTAGCTAAAATTTAATTCAAACTAAAAGACTCTTAAAACTACTGAAATCACATTTCCAGAAATTATCATTTATAGACGGCCATGTATCCAATTCTTTGCGTGACCCTGTATATCATTTTATCTATATTCTATAAACATTTCTTAGTAAACCAAATGAAGTTCAGCGTAAAAATGCATAACTCATTCAAAAACCACTTTTAAGCAATTTGCACTCATACACAGTAACCATTACGAATTCTTTTGTGTAGCCCTGTATATAAATTATAGCATTTATACACACCATATACTATGCATAAATATACTGAAACATAAAAGCGCATAACATAATTAAAAATGTATTTTCAGCAATTATCGCTATTGTAAAGTACTTCGGATAAAATATAGTAATATAGTATCTGAAATCTTTTGTGTGTCCCTGTAAATGCTATCGACTTCGTATTATACATGAAATAAATTATAGTAAACCTCAGCGACGTGTATCAATTTCATTACACATGAAATAATTTAACATAATTAAAATACGCGGCAAACAATTCCCTCCAACCCAAGTGCGGTAGTCGTAAAATAACCAGAGGGTATACGCTATAGGCAGAGGGTATGCACTAAAGTCATGAACGTCATTCCTAGGGTATACGCTATAGCTTTATTTGAGAAACAGAGGGTATACGGTGCTTCTTAAAAAAATCCAGAAGGTATACGGCGTATACCCGCGTATACCCTCCACTACACCTCTGCGCCCCCCCCCCTATATCATTATGTAACGGAATTCTTTTGTATGGCCCTGTAAATGAATAATAACTATTCTTTGCACCGCATATTCTACAGAATGCATATTTTAGTGCACTTCATAAATGCATATAAATTTTAATATGTTTGAAAGCGTGTAACATCATTAAAAATCATTTTAAACGATTTTTTCCCGTAGGCCGTAATGTAACGGAAAACTTTTGACTGCCCCTATAAAGGAACTAAACATGCTACAAACTTCATTTGAAGTAGGGAAAGTGTTATGGTAAACGTCAATAACATCCAAAAATTTCAGGGCAATCCAAGTATATTTACGGGAGTTACAGACGGACGACAAACCGAAGTCATAAACACTTTTCAACTTTGTCGGAAAGTGTTAATAAAAAAGGTCTCCTATTATGGCATTGGCTGAAGGCGCGACCTGCAAAATACTATTATTAATTTTTTTTCTGTACTTTTAAATTTATTATAAAAAGTGGTTTGCTGCAAAACATGAAAAAACTTTTTTGTATATCGTCCTGATATGTTAATTTAAATAGCACAGTTACTCACAAGCAATTATGAGAATGAAATATAGTGCATTTCTTTGAATTTAACATTGATAACTTTAAAAAATGTCCCCTATCATGGCTTTGGCTGTAGGCGTGACCTGCAAAATATTATTTTTTTTTCTGCTTTTAAATTACTTAAAAAAAGTAGATTTCAGCGAAACACCAAAAAACTTTCTTCTATATCATCCGGATATCTTAATTTAAATTGCACAGTTACTCAAAGCAATTATGAGCATGAAATATAGTGCATTTCTTTAAATTTAACATTGATAACTTTTAAAATTTAAAAAAAGTCTCCTATTGTGTCATTGGCTGACAATCTGTAAAATATTAATTTTTTTTCTAAATTTAAATTTATAATAAAAAGTCGGAAATTGTACGTCAAACGTGGCAAATGAGGTGCGTTCTTACTATAACTAGTTTTATAAATATTCAGATCTTGGTGTAATAGCTGTTGCACTCTTATGCAAAAATGCATGAATACAAAACTTATTACGATTATATATATTAAGTTCAGTAATACGGAAATAATATGACTCCTTCTTAAATAGAACATAATCACCATGACAACCTATAATCATTACCTATCAAGGGATATCATTGAATTAATTACGTGTGATAGAATTTAATAGAATGAAGAAAACTTTTATTAACATCTTTTTAAGTTTTGATTGTATTTTCATAAAATTTGAAATGACTTTACAAAATTCTGCACCGATTACATACATTAAATTTCAAACCATTCGGTTGGGTAGTTTTTACGCTGTTATAGACGGACAGACAGACGGAGGACGGACCAAACGACGACTATAGGTGTTACTTATTTATATAATTACGAACGCGCCTAAAAAGTAGATTGCTGCAAACATAAAAAAAAAAAACTTTCTTCAATATCATTCTGATATGTTAATTTAAATAGCAGCAAACAGTTATGCGCATGAAAAATAGTGAATTTCTTTGAAATTAATGTTGGTAACTTAAAATAAAGTCTCCTATTTTGGTATTGACTAAAGACGTGACTTGTAAAAAATTAGTTTTTTTTTACTACATTTAAATTTCTTATAAAAAGTGGATTGCTGCGAAACATCAATTTTTTTCCCTCTATCATCCTGATATGTTCATTTAAATAGCACAGTTACTTACAAACAATTATGAGCATGAAATGTAGCGCATTTCTTTGAATTTAACATTGATAACTTAAAACAAAAGTCTCCAATTATGGCATTGGCTGAAAGCGTGACCTAACATAATATTTTTTTTCTTTTTCTACTTTTAAATTTCTTTTAAAAAGCAGATTTGTGCAAAATACGAAGAAACTTTCTTCTATATCATCTTGATACGTTAATTTAAATAGCACAATTACTCACAAACAATTATGAGCATGAAATATAGTGCATTTCTTTGAATTTAACATTGATAACTTTTTAAATAAAATAAAAAGTTGCTGTTGATGTATTCAAATCAAAAATTGGACCAAGAAACATTATTTATATTATTACTTTCAAATATTATTACTTTTTACTGAATAAAAACAGAAACACAACAATATTTTTCACAACAAAATCACAGCATAGAACTCCCCCAAATTGATTTATCAAAACCAAAATTGAATTGGTATAGCATTTCTTAATACGTATTGTTCAAATAAAGTTTGGTGCAATTCCATTCAATTGCTTCCGAGATATAACTATCAAGCGCATCATAAACAAGAACGAAAAATCATGCGTACAGCATAGATTGTCAAACACTTTCCAACTCATTCAGAATATTATATCAAAACTTCACATTTACTAAGATGAAAGATGATGTATAAAAGAAAAATTTGGAAAACGCATAACACATTTGAAAACCTAATTTCTGCTATTATCATGAATATTTGAGAAAATATAACTTTTTTTTTGTGCATCCCTGTATATGATCTACCGATATGCATGTATACTACGTAGTATGCTAAAAGTAAGTTCAGTTAAACGCATAGCACAGTTGATCATGATAGGAAAATACTTTTAAATATTTCAACAGTTTAAATTCGTTTGAAATAATTTAGTTCTCAATTTAGAAATACTACCCTTGACAACAGGTTACATTATTCCAGGTTCATTTTACATTTACATATGAAAAAAAAAAATTAATTGTCATGACATTTAAAATAAATAAAATACAAAAATGCACGATAAATACATTTTACAATAATCTGAAAAATTCGCAGTAACAAATATGTATTACTAGCAAACCCCGCGGCTTTGCTCGCGTAATAGTTGAAATATGCCAAGTGATATTTGCATAGCTATTTTTTATTAGAAGAACACTTTTTGGAATAATTCAAAAATTACAAATTAAGCCATAGTTTGACATAACTTCATTATAAAAGTGCAATAGACAGAAATGAGATTTTAATTAATAAGAAGAACTAAAACTAATTCCAAATAAATGATAATTTAGAAAGTATTTTTAGACATTTATGCTCATTTCATACACTCATTTCAGTATTCATTTGAAGTTTTGAATTTTTTAGAAACCATCTTAACACATTTACATCTTAAAATTAACCATCATGTCAAATTCAAAGCTTCTTGTCAAACAGCCTACCACCTCTCTGGTGTTAGTGGCACCAACATAAAATGCCGAAACAGCAGAGTTGAAATAAAATGTCTCGAAAAATGTTGAAACAGGGACTGTCACCATTAATTTGCCAAAATTAACCTTGAAATCGGTTGGTATTTCCTAATATTCTATAGAAAACGGAATTTAGATGTTTTTAAAGGCTTTCTTGTTGTTCCTGCCAACCAGGTGGTAGTGACATCGGCATAAAATATAGCCCGTATAGGATCAGGGACTATCACTCTTGATTCGCAACCAATAACTTCTGTAATCGGTTTATTATTTCCTGAGTTTCCATAGAAATGGTAATTTAGGACACTTTTAGAGTGCTTTTCGCTCCTTCCCTTCGTTTCAGCCCTTTTTAATTTCGAATTTATTTTCGACTGTTCTTAGAGGACATTTGTATTTTATAAGTAACTACTGTGCTGTATTTAAAGTTTCTAGCCTATTCAGTACCGCAGAAATGGCAATTTAGAAAGTTTTTGCCCCTGCAACCCTCTAGTGGTTGTGGCACCGACAGAAAATATAGTATGTATTTGAGCAGGTTTTATCACCATCAATTTGCAACCATTATGTTTGAAATCAGTTACGTATTTCATACGATTGCATAAAAATCGTAATTTAGAACGCTTATAGAACGCTTTTCGCTCACTTCATCCTTTTAAATTTGGAATTTTCTTTCGACAATTCATAGAAAGCACTTGCATTTTTTAGTAATTACCATTCAAAAATTAAAATTTTAGACCCCCCACCCCCGCTTTTTAACACAAAAACACAATTTAGAACATTTTTTTGTTCTTGTAACCCCCAGGTGGTAGTGGCAACAACGTAAAATATAGGCTATGTTGGAGTGGGACTGTCACCATCAATTTGAAACCATTACTTCTAAATTCGATTTATATTTCCTGAGATTGCGTAGAAATCGCTATTGAGAACGTTTTTAGAACGCTTTTCGTTTATTTTCAACCCATTTAAATTTCAAATTTTTAAGGAACTCTTCTCACAGAACATTTACATCACATATTTAACATGCCAAATTTAAAGTTGCTAGCCCCTTCAGTATCACAAATATCACAATTTAGAAAGTTATTTAAAATGCAACCGCAAGGTGATAGTGACGCCGACATGAAGTAGGTGCTATATTGGAGAAAGGCCTATCATCATCAATTTCCAACCATTATAGGTTGGGTATTTTCTGAGATTGCGTAGAAATCGCCATTTAGAACGATTTTTAGAACTCTTTTCGTGCATTTTTACAACTTTTAAATTTCGAATTTTTTAAGAAACGTTCTTAGAGCTCATTTATGTCTTATAAGTAACTACCATTCCAAATTTCATGTTTCTAGGCTCTTCAGTAACGCAAAAATCGCATTTTCGAAATTTTTTTTTGCTCCTGCACTCCGTTTGGGGTAATGGCACCGACATAAAATGTAGCCTATGTTGGAGCAAGGCTTATCACCATCATTTTAACACCATTATTTTTTTAATCGGTTTGGTACGTTTTGAGATTGCGTAAAAATCGCCGTTTAGAACGTTTTTTAGAACGCTTTTTGCGCATTTTCACCCCACTTAAATTTCGAATTTTTTAAGAAATGTTCTTAGAGATCATATATATCTAATAAATAACTACCATGCCAAATTCCATGTATCTGGGCCCTTCAGTAATACAAAAATCGCAATTTCGAACGATTTTTTGCTCCTGCACCCCCTTTAGAAATAGTGGCACCCACATAAAATGTAGCCTATGTTGGAGCAAGGGTTATTACCATCATTTTGACACCATTATTTTTTTAATCGGTTTGGTACTTCTTGAGATTGCGTAAAAATTGCCATTTAGAACGTTTTTTAGAACGCCCTTTTGCGCATTTTCATCCCTTTTAAATTTCGAATTTTTAAAGAAATGTTCTTAGAGATCATATATATCTAATAAGTAACTATCATGCCGAATTTCATGCATCTGGGCCCTCCAGTAACACAAAAATCGCAATTTCGAATGTTTTTTTGCTCCTGCACCCCCTTTAGGGGCAGTGGCAACGACATAAAATGTAGCCTATGTTGGAGCAAGGGTTGTCACCATCATTTTGACACCATTATTTTTTAAATCAGTTTGTTACTTCCTGAAATTGCGTAAAAATCGCCATTTAGAACGTTCTTTAGAACGCTTTTTGTGCATTTTCACCCCTTTTTAATTTCGATTTTTTTAAAGAAATATCCTAAAAGTTCATTAGTATCTTATAAGTAACTACCATTCCAAATTTCATGTTTCTAGGCCCTTCAGTAACACAAAAATCGCATTTTTAGAACGTTTTTTGCTCATGCACCCCTTTTTGGCCAGTGGTACGGACATAAGATATAGCCTATGTTCTAAGTTGGACTAACGCCATCATTTTGATACTATTACTTTTGGAATCGGTTCAGTAGTTCCAGAGCTTACCTCTTACAAATAAACAACTTTTACCTCTTTATAATATTAGTATAGATAGATATATGACAAAATTTAATCCAAACACCAGTAATAATTCATGGAAAAAGTTTGATGTTTTTGGTCTAATTAAAAAAATTTTGTCATTAAATTTTGGTTAAAGTGGACCAAATAAAAAAGCTGCTTTATTAGTTTAATCTTTTACATGCTGAATATCGTCTGAAAATTAATGTAAAAAGTCTTTCTGTGATACAATGCTACCATAATTTTGCCTGTTCTATAATGGGTATATGCGTCTAATTTTATCGACGAGGTTGTTGAAAAACTGAACAAACATAATTAGGTGTTACTTCTGAACTCTACAGAATAAATCTTGCGCTAATTGGAGTACCTAAATATTTGCGCGTAAAAATGGAACACTGGCAAGGTACAAAGATCAACGCAAATGTTAAAACAGTTTGCTTTTCGTTTACGAAAATGATACATTTTGAATGCAACATCTTAAATGCTAAGATAAAGCCTCACTTTGTCACAAAGATCCTACTTTAATCCTTTATCAACTGACGGTATGTATAAGTTACCATTAAAATAACTTGTTATAAAATTCATTTAATACATCGATTAGTAGTAATACAGTTTAAAATGAGTTATAGATACATTACTTTTTCTTGTTCCAAAAGCATTATTGGTTACACAAAACAAAAATATTTTTAAAAGGAGGATTTCTTTTACCTTTGCATCTTTTCAGCTTTCTTGGTGTTGGGAGGGGGGGAGGTTCAATTCGGAAATATTTCTATATTTTTATTGTGAGAACATTATATTTGTACATTTCCTAATTCTACAAAACACAAAGAAAAATATTTAAAATAAAAGACTTGACTGGAGTTATAAATATTGCACAAAATTCCTATAAATTCAATTTTAATTAATCCTTCAATCCTTCTGATATCCGTCTAAATTTTATTAAATGATTATGTAAATCTTCTAATGTAGTTTAAACAATTCATGAAAAATGCTTTAGAAGATAAAATTTTCATGAATTCATAATTCAGTACATAAAGGGTTAAACGAAGTATTTAGCATGTAAAATATGTAAAATATAAAGCTTTTTAGGAAAATACATGTGATTCACTTTTTTTTAACGCTTTCTTACCTCAATTAGTGTTCCAATAGCTATAACAGACAATCAGCAGAGCTAATATTTTCCATTTGAGCAAATTAAAGGTCTTTATAATAATTATTTTCAGTCAAATAAATAAAGAAATAATTTATTGCATTTTCACCCATGTAAGTTTTCAGATGCTTTTAAAAAGGATAAAAGTTTTAAACGATGCATAAAAAGGTGACTAAACAGTGACAAAAACGGATTTAAAAGCGATAAACAGTAACAGCAGCCATCTCCAATTAAAATTTGTTTGTCATTTTCTAATTTTCGTTGTTAATTTAAGTAATTGTAGTAGTTTTTGTAAGCACTTTGAAGAAATGCAGTTACTGATCTAGTGATAGATATAACTTCTGCTGATTGATCATATACAATCATCTCTTACACACAAAACTAAACAGACGGGGATTAATAGTGAAATTTGATGCACAATGAGTATCCAAATCGCGACCAGTATTCGAACCTGAACAGTGTAATAATGAACAGCAACATCATCCTTCTCCATTTAACATTTGTTTGTTATTTTCTAATATTTTTTGTTCATCTGAATAATTGTAGTGGTTTTTGTAAGCACTTTGAAGAAGTGCAGTTACTGATCTAGTGATAGATACAAGTTCTGCTGATTGATTATATACAATTATCTCTTACACACAAGAATTAAACAGACGGGGATTAATAGTGAAATTTGATGCACAATGAGTATCCAAACCACAACCAGTATTCAAACCTGAACAGTGTAATAATGAACAGCAACATCATCCTTCTCCAATTAACATTTGTTTGTTATTTTCTAATATTTTGTGTTCATTTAAATAATTGTAGTGGTTTTTGTAAGCACTTTGAAGAAGTGCAATTACTGATCTAGTGATAGATGCAAGTTCTGCTGATCGATCATATACAATCATCTCTTACACTCAAGAACTAAGCAGACGGGGATTAACAGTAAAATTTCATCCACTATGAATGTCTAAACTAAAACCAGGATCCGAACCTGAACCCTGAACAGTGTAATAGGGTTCATCTTATTGAATGTACCAACATGCTAATCGTTGACAATTTCTTTTCTCATTTCTTTTGATTCACTCTACATATTATTTTCGGTTAAATAATAGCTGCAACTGCATAAAAACGCGGAACTGTTAAAATTGTTCCGCGATAGTAAAAAATAACATGCAGTATAAGAAATTATGTAAAGGCAACTTCTATAGGTTCAAATCATCTATGTTAAAATCACTTATAGATGTGCCTAAATGGGTTAGAAAACAACAATGTTTTCTGGCTATAAATAATTCATATTGTAATTTCATCTCCGTTGAAGCCAGGGCTTGGAACCGGAACTGTAACGAAGACCAGAAAAAACTGTTATTTCTAATGGAATTAGAATTGTAACTTACTCTAATTTATTTTTTCAGTTCCAGAAGAGTACACAAAACAAAAATTCTGATCTGGAACTGAATCATAAAAAACTCTTTTTCTTTTAAAAATTTTATTTACTAAATTTCAGTCTTTTAAAAGGTAATACAAGCCATTGACAATATTTACATGCTACTTTTAACCCTAAAATGCTGATTTTTTTTCCACGTGAACAAATATATGTGTTTTCATTTAGGATCTAGATCATGGGAAATATTATTAGAAAAAGCAAAGATAAATATTTTAGTAGAAAAAAATGTTCTTTTATTGCATTTGTAAGTATTTTTATATTGTATTGTACTATGAATTGTCACTACTATTTGGCATTAAAATAATTTAAAAGAGATACACTGATTTAGCTCACAGTTTTTCTAACATCTAATATTTTTTTTACATTTGAAATTCTGAACTTTTTTATTCAAATTTCAATTCTCACAAACAAACACTGCACAGTGATGAAAAAAAACAAAAAAAACGGTGGGTGCTGCAAGGCTCTAGCACTTTTAGTTTGTACTATAATTCTGCAACATTGTTTGACCTATGATACACTCCAGATATTTCTACCTTTCGCTTATTTAGTACTATGTCAGTAGTATTGGATGTTCCGCATATGATACTAAAAGCAATGTAACGTTAAAATTTGATATAAGAAATGTCAAAAGTTAAATAAGAAATAACGTATGCTGAAACTGATTAAATTGGAAAAATGAAAATAATCTATTAACTAAGACGTAGTAATGAACGGTGCCATCTTAATATGCATGTCCCCTGTTACACTTCAAGTACAACATATTTATACTCGTCATGCACTGAAGTATGAGAAAGAATATGCATCAGCAAAGCCCCTGGATCGCAGGGGAAAAAAACCATAAAAAGTTAATAAAAACTTTTATGTGTATTTATGAAATTAATTCTTTATCAAATGCCTCTATAAAAAAACATTTTGAACATTGACATCTGCGAATGCATTTTTTTTTTTTTTTTTAATTTTCAAACATTTGATTTTTTTTAAACTATTTATTTGTTCTTTTATATATTTATTTTTCCTGTTTAAATCATATATTAATTAGAAATAAGATATCACACTTTTTTCAATAAAAAAATAAATGAAAAACATACCTCTAATAATAAGTTTTTATCATTTGATTCTAAAATTTGGACTTTCCAGGCTGTTGGCAAAATTGATTCTCCGTCTAGCAAAACTGGCAGAATTATTTCAGTGTTTTGAGAATAAGATGGATTTTTGGCATCTAAAGAAAAGAAATTCCTTGTTTAAATTCAAATTAACGATTTTTTACATTTATTTTTATAAAATAAAGTTATTACCTTCTTAAATTATTTATAAATAAAATATTTATGATATTTTTTAAATTAAAAAGCTTGAGTACAGATGTTAGCAAAAACGCAAGTGACAATGGTGATTGCGAAATTGATTCTGTATATATATATATTTTCTGCTTTTGTATGAGAAAAAAAGCTTCTTATCTATATAAATAACTTATTATTGAAATCCCTTTATTAAGAATTCAATTTAAGGTTCACAGGATATTTGCCCAAGGATTTCATTTCATTATAATAAATAATTTTCTTTTCCATTAGATTTTCTCTTTCTATTCTTTGTAAAAGAAAACAGGAAAAAAAAATTAATTCTTCTCTACTCCAGATCAGAGCAACAAACTGTAAAATAAATATAGTAACTGTAGTCACTTTCAGACAAAACAGTCTCCCCAGGAAAGTTTACGAAAGTTACGAAATTTAAAGTTTTATTGTGCCCCAATATTACCAATATTGATCTACTATTAAAGACTTCCCTTCGTTAGGTAAAGCTGATATCACTTACCCTCAACAAACGCAGAATTGATTCTGTAGCTTTATTATTTTTTGCTGCTATTTTATGAGAAAAAAAGCCTCTTATCTATATAAATAACTTATTATTAAAATCCCTTTATTAAGAATTCAATTTAAGGTTCACAGGATATTTGCCCAAGGATTTCATTTCATTATAATAAATAATTTTCTTTTCCATTAGATTTTCTCTTTCTATTCTTTGTAAAAGAAAACAGGAAAAAAACAAAATTAATTCTTGTCTGATCCAAATCAGAGCAACAAACTGTAAAATAAATATAGTAGCTGTAGTAACTT
Source organism: Maratus speciosus (assembly GCA_963932465.1). Classification (NCBI taxonomy): domain Eukaryota; kingdom Metazoa; phylum Arthropoda; class Arachnida; order Araneae; family Salticidae; genus Maratus; species Maratus speciosus. The sequence continues at coordinate 420,100,745 of OZ010789.1, read as the reverse complement.
TTCAGACAAAATAGTCTCCCCAGAAGATTGACACGATGGTCTCGTGTTTCGTTTAAAAAATGGGGACATCACTGATTTCATGAATAACAAATACATACCTTTCAGGGTAAACACCAGGCAGAGGACATCTTTGTCTGCATCGAATTTCCTGTTTAATGTAAGATTTAATTTGACAGCAGCTCCCCTTCTTACAACTAGACGAGGAGTTTGTTGACGAGTTAAGTAGAAACAATCGGTGTAGTGGAACTTGGTGTTGGTTGAAATTCGTAAGTCAACAAGTTCAACAATCAGAGGAGAATCGTCAAGAACTGAAAAAAAAAATGTATAAACTAAACGTATAAATGAAAAATTTTTTCATAGGTTATTTTTAAAGCAAAAATAGAAAAAAACATATTTGCATGGAAATTTATTGACAACATAGTTCATCTTGGATTTCAGAGTATAATTAATTAGCAGCATATAAGTTCAAGATCGTGACGTTGCAGAGAACTGTTTGTGCTGTCGATTTGTCCAATAACATATAAACTAAAAGTATAAAGGAAAACTTTTCATAGATTATTTTTAAAGCGAAAATAGACAAAAATTATCTGCATGGAAATTTATTGACACAATAGTTCATCTTGGATTTCAGAGTGTAATTACTATTTAATTAGCAGCATCTAAATTCAAGATCGTGAAGTTGCAGAGAAATGTTTGTGCTGTCGATTCGTCCAATAACAAATAACTTGAAAGATAAATTAAAACTTTCTCATAGATCATCTTAAAGTGAAAATGGACAAAAAATTATCTGCATGGAAATTTATTGACACAATAGTTCATCTTGGATTTCAGAGTATAATTAATTAGCAGCATATAAGTTCAAGATCGTGAAGTTGCAGAGCAGTGTTTGTGCCGTCGATTCGTCCAATAACATATAAACTAAAAGATAAATGAAAACGTTCTCATAGATTATTTTAAAGCGAAAACAGACAACAAATTATTTGCATGGAAATTTATTGACACCATAGTTATTAAAAGTATATAATTTTGGATCTGTTCCTTTTTTAATTTAACACTTTAGGCCCTGAATTTTTCTTTCAGTTTGGGATAAAAATCCCTTTTAAGCTAAAAGTAACTAACCAAATCACAGAAATTAGGTTTTACTGAAATTTAACGAATATGTCAGTTTCCGAAACCTAACGAATGTAGTAGTTATTTTGCGTTCTTTGCATATGACAATAGTCGAAGGAAGAATTTTTGAAGACGTTTGGAAAATGTCGTATTACAACAGGATTTAACAGACATAAAAACATACTAGTATTTTTTATTGTTTATCACAAATTATTCATTCGGAAAAGTAGTCTCTAATTTAAGTTAAAACCATTTCGGCCCTGACTTTTTTCTTAAAGTCCAAAAAAATTAAAACTTTTGTCAACTTTTTTTTTTTTTACTATTTTTTACTACTTGTCCACTAAAAAGTGTACATATGTGAAAAAAGTGTGTATATAGAATGTACATATGTGATTATGATGTTTTTTACGTATCTGCAAGGTGTTATTTATAGTTTAAAGCATTTTAAAAGTAAGGAATACATATGTGACCGCCAGGGTCGAAAGGATTCAGGCAACAAGGAAAAAATGAAACATTATTTAAACTATCTTTTTAGGATTTCTATATTGATTTCTCAACGGATAATCGTAAACTAATTAGTATTAAACTACTAGTTGATAAAAGCGTATTTTTTAAAAAAATTGACTCTTCATTTTTTATTTATTATTTATTTTCTACATTTTAATCTTTAAAACGTTTCAGTGTTGCAATTTCACAGAGATTTGGCATATTTTGGTGAGCGTTTATGTTTATTGGCGCATTATTAAATTTATTGTTTTTTCAAATCCCATGCAATGAACGAGTTATAGGGAATATTTGGCGATTTATCATTTGTGGCGATCTTATTGAAAAGTGCCTTAAAATTAATTTATAAATTTATAATTAAGTTGTAAAACTATTAAAATGTTGTACTGCCATCGGAAACACACCTTTGTACATAATTTGTATGATTCTAACCAATCAGGAAGCGGGTTGAAAATCTCAATTGCAAAATTCCCTTTTTACATACAAAAACCAGGTTGAGTTAAATAAAAATGTGTAATAACAGACAATTTCAATGTAAAAATATAGATATCAATCAGTGATCTTGATAAGGCAAGAGCTGCTACCTGCTACGTCATTTACTTCAAACCAGCTGTTTATTCTGGCAACTGTTTGCGTTCACGTGATTATGAAGTAATACTACTGTATGTTACTTTTACATTCACTGCTGCAAAAAATTTAAACATCGTAGCATAATAGTTCTCATACACATAGTTTGACTAGGACATGATTCATTTGACATAAAAAAAAAGAAAAACGTAAAAAGCTTGTAATTCATAAAAGTTTTTTGGGAGTAATTTTTTTTTTAAATTCTCGATTAATGCATTAATAAATGGATTCACAAAACTGTGTTATTTGGTGAAAATATTAACTTTTAACTTGCTCTGACAGAAATTGTCACACAACTACTGTGAAGCGGTTTGTGAGACCGCTCGATCGAAAGATGAATAAAAAACGCAATTAACTCATAGCATGGTGTTTCTGTATTAAACTTTTTGTTTAGGTCTATTATAATTAAAATTCACCTATTCAAAAGGTTCTGACGATAGTACGTGGCTGGTTCAATAATTATTGTCCCTTGTGTATATAAAATATCTGTACTGCGATGGTTGATGTGGAATATCGAAACCTAATGTCTTAAATGCCTATATGCTCAATTTCAGAATCTTAGCTGCTATATTAACATAGGTTTGGATGGAGGGGTGAAGTTTTAAAGACCTATTTTTAAGGGAGTTTTTAAGGAGGAGGGTGACGGTGAAATGCTGGTTTGGAGCTTATGAGGCTACATTTGTGACAGTGTATGAGATGTTGCTACATCACTATGATCCCGAGTCCAAACGGCAGTAGTTACGTCTAATCCACTGTCACAAATCTATTCCCATAAGTTAAAAATCAGTTTTTCACCCCCACTCCCCCCCCTTTCACTCCTCTCTCAAAAACTATGTGAATATAGCAGCTACGGTTCCGAAATTGAGCATATAGGTATCTAAGACATTAGGCTTCGTTATTCCACAAAAACCATTGCAGTACAAATATTTTATATACACTAGGGACAATAATTATTGAACCACCCACGTACTATAGTTCAAAACGGAACAAAATTTCAGTAATGTTTGTAATTAAACTAAAAGTCACAGGTTAAACTATGAAAATTGAAAAAACCAGCGGTCTGTGAGACCACTAACATCAGTTAAGGGTTAAAACAACTTTTTAGTCAGTGTACTAAAGAAAATGGAGGTTACTGTTAAAATATTACAATCCTTTAAAATAAGGAAATAAACATTATAGTATTTTATATGTAATCCGTGAAAAATTCTAAGTCACGGCACAAAGTAATATCTTACATATGCAAAGTTCACAGGTACTTGCACTCGGTCATTTTGCATGTGCACTAAAGACGCCAAAAACGCAAAAATTGACATAAAAAAGCTTTTTATTGTATTGAAATATTAAATTGTGAAAAATATATTATTTTTAGTGGTATATGAAACTAACTGAATAAGCAAAAGTTAAGAAATTATACCTTTTCCCTAAAGCATTAGCTGATATGATAAGGGCGCAAGATTTAAACCCGTAGTTTCAAAGTTACACTCTTACCCCTCATTATGTATCAAGTTTAACAACTTAAGTTTTTTCTAATATACGTGCATTTGCTTATTTTGATGCAAAGATTTAAATATCTTTAGAGATGGATTTTTTAGATATTAAAATGAAACGAAAAATGTGAACTGAAAAGTCATTCCCTGCTATATATTTCTGTTAATTATATCATTTTTTAATTAAATTTTAAAACCTGAAAAAAGGAAGAAATGTCAAAATGTATGAAAATCAATTAGACCTCCTTGAAGACTTTATTTTCTTAGTTTTAGTGTTTTCTTAAGAAAGGGTAAAATTGGGAAAATATCATGTTAATCCCTATATCTGCCACTTAATTTACGACGCGTGTATAAAAAACATAAAAGTTTAGAAAATTAAAATTTTATGATGGTTAGAAAAACATCTTAACTTAACGTACTAAAACCATTTTTAGCGAGTTGAAAATTGATTCATGTAGCATTTCATCTAAACTCTAAACGGACATAATTCATGTCATTAGGAATCAAATGAAAATTTGCCGGCTCGATTTATTTCATATCCTTTTACTTTAAAAAGATTTTTCTTTCTTAATTGAATAAAATTGGTGGTCAACTCTCGCTGGTCTCCCCTACATCATTTAAAAGTAGACTTTATTTCCAGTAGTTTGGTACCAGTAACTTTCTTCAACAATAATTTGTTGCGGAGTTAGTAGGAGGTACTTACTTTTTTTCCCCACGACTGTACAATGATACTATAAATAATAAGAAAACTGTGACTTTTGCAGATTTCTGTCAGTTGTTGGATGTAAATAACAAATTTTTAATTTAAACAGATTTGCAAAGGCAGGAAAATTACGAAACATTGTCACGAGAGTGTTATTAAGAGTAATATTTACTCGTATGTCTATGTAAAAAAAAAAAAAAAAAAATCTAAATGGGGAAATTAACTTTGAAACAATTTTTAAATGTTATTAATTATTTTCTATTGCGTACTCTCGGTATCAGCGTCGTTCTCTGATGATACAAATTTTTTTGGGCTCATATTTCAAATCATCAGGTTCGCATTAAAAAAAAAAAAAAAAAAAAAAAAAAAAAAAAAAAAACCTGTACTCATCTTTAACCTCTTAAGGATCGCTTAATATTTGGAAAAACCATCAAAAAAGTAACTGTTTTTTTATTACAGAAATTGAATACTTATAAGGTTTCTAAATAAAATATGCAATTAGATTTTTTAAGGCAAAAAAAAAAAAAAAAAAAAAAAAAAAAAGATGTTATAGAACAAATTCACATTTGTAGAAAAGCCATCATGCGAGAATTCTGTGTTTTAATGTTTGTTTTACACCATACAAGTTAATACGAATAAGACCTTTCTTTTTCACATCTTAAATTTTTATTTATCATCATAACACAAATTTTTACAACTAATATTTGAAATAATGTACATATACATTAAATTTTGATGATTAATATTTTTTTTTGAGTGTGATATATTTCGATACATGCAAATACTAAGTCCAACATCACAATCAGCGCCAAAAACCTAACCCTAGCTGTAATATTCAAAGACTTCACACGGAAATGCCAGTTAAATTTTTCTGGTTTCAGAAGTTTTTCCAGCAATTAGATCTCCAGCCCGGAAATATCGGGCACGAGAAATAACGAACGACACCTCAGGCCGTGATATTGACGGGAGCGAGAATTAAGGGGTTAATAGTAAAAGCTATTTTTATTTAATAGTTCTCAAACCAAGAGTGTGTGTTTAACTAACCAGAAGTTGCCATTTAAGTTGCTTTGAGAAATATAAGAACGCGTAATATTTAGATTAAGAAAGCTACAATACATGTTTCTGGCGAATTTAAAAAATTTAAGGTGAATATCTCTAATAGAGTTACAGAAATAAAAAAGTTCAAATGTGTTTTTTGAAAAACATGATTTTTATGAACAATCAGTTGTGAAAAAACACTCTATCTTGAAAAATTACTGTTATATTTATATAAATATTGCGCTATCGTACGTGGCACAGAAATCGCGATTATTTGTTGATTGTTCAATGGCAACGCCCGAATGAAACGCATCTCATTGGTTATTGAACAATATTTAATGCATCTTCATACCTATAAGGGGGTTGCCATCGGAGGAACCTGTTGTGTCGCTAAATGCCGCCATGTTTGTCCCAACTTAGCGATACATCCCACAAATTTCCATTGTAAACCAATATATTTTACTTGCTTACGGAAAATAAATCAAAATGAGATATTTTAATGCAACAAAAACTAATATTAGCTTAAGGGGTTATATTAATTACATTTAAATTTTAATATAAATAATTTAATATTATTATTTTTAATTATATCTAGCATGCTTTCCTAAACATAAATTTTAAGGGAGACCAAACTGGTCGCCAAGGGCGGCTAGTATTTATATAAAACAGATCATTTGCAATTTACTTGATATTGCGCGTGAGTGTAATGAACTATCGGTTTAAATATATGAGAATTACTTGAAATTTTGCATTTGTTTTCATGAATTAATGTACAAAAAATATTTTTAAAAAATCAGCAAACTGATAATCTGAAGAGATATAATTTTAGTTAATTGCATTTTTTGTAGTTCAACTTAGAGGAAAAAGGATGAAACTATCATTATTTTTGTCTTGAAGACATTTTTTTAATAAGTTGCAATTATTACATTATTTTTCTTAAAAATGATAAAATTTAGAAGAAATTGCATCAAAATTATTAATTTTAAAAATTTAATTGTCTATTTTTATACTAATTTATTTAAAACAATCATTATAACACTCATTATTGCTTTATTTATTTATTTATTTGAATAGTCTCAAACGCAGTGGGATATCTTAATCTTTCACTTATTAATATTTGCATAGCTTAACTCTTTATCAGCTGACGATACTTATAAGTACCACTCACTTTAAACTTTCACTCCTTAGTGAATAGTACTAATATGCTAATGGTACTTTGCAAAAACACTCTTTTAACTCCACTTTTCCTGGATACATGGCAGCAATAGTTCTAGGTTTGTTATTTTAGGAAGAAGGAGGCTATCTTTGAAAAAGTCGATTTGTTTTGTGCCGACTTTCTATACAGATTGTCACTATCGTCTTTTTATTACTACAAACACAGTAAAGGACATAAGATAAAAGTTGGATTTTTTTTTATGTGTTCATAATGATCTTAGAATACTATTTGATTAGCTATTTTAGGTGAACGGTGTATGTATTTGATTTAACAGTTGAATTACTCGGTGGTACTTATAAGTACCGTCAGTTACACTGGGAGTTGGAGAAAACTTGTTTGTTTTCTTTTCGTCTATGTAGTTATTCATCGTTTTTATCTGCTTCATAATGTAATTACTAAATTGTAGTAATATGATTTCCCTGGTATTTCTTTTCTGTTTCATTGTTATTTTTTGTAGAAAATAGAAAAAGTTGTAGCACCGGCTCGTTTTTGCTATGCTAGAAATCACATATTCATATATTGCATATGTGGAGATACGAGAGAACATGTTGTCCCTGAATATAGGCATTGCATAACTGAAGGGTTGCTAATAAGATCGAAACCTAAAAAAAAAATAGTTTTTTTAACCCCTTGAGGGGTGGAGAGATATATTATATCCTACCTAATTTAAACAAGATTCGCGCCAGGAACTTTTAACAAAATTTAAAATTTTTAACTTTGGGGGGGGGGGGGAGGGATTGTTTAAAAATTGCTTTTCCTTATTTTAAAATAACATTTTTCGATTATTCCGGTGAGAATTCAATATTACGGAGACTTTATTGCTTGCCCCTCAAAATTAATGCCATCAAATTTGAAATTTTACTCATTTTTCATGTGTAAAAAAAAACTATGTCAATTTAATAATTTTTTTTTTGTTAACTTGCGAGTGTCTACTTGTTATTTAGCATTTTTAAGAGTTTAAACTTTATTTGAAATACCTGTTACGCGAATATTTTAGGCATAATGTACTGACAGTACTTTAAAGTATCAGTTTAATTAATTACATCTAACGAATTAAATTTCTCACGGGTGAGTATTTTTTTTTTATGTGTATCCTTTAATTTTCGCTGTAGTAACTGAAAAAAACATTACATGAAAAAATCTGCAGTAGATCATACTGCAGAAGATAAAGGGTTAAATAATGTGTGAACACATAAATTGAATTTTGGAATGATCTATGACTTAATAAACTAAAAATCTTAATAAACTAAAAGTCACTAAAAAAATCAGAGAAGTAAATTAAATTTGTTGAAAATTTTTTAATTCACTTTGAAAATTCAAAAAAAAAAAAAAATCTTTGAGCAAACTTATCAGCCAGGTTACGTGTCTATTAATTAACATGATTAAATAAGTGTATTGATTTATTTAAGCGAAATTTTAGATATTCTTTTTTTTTTTTTTTTTTAACAATTTCCAACAAAGTTGAAAAGTGTTTATGAATTCGTTTTGTCTTTCCGTCTGTCCACGCTCTAACTCACGTAAATATGTACGGTTTTTCATGCAATTGAAATATGTTAATAATGCTTATACCATGGCATATTCGGTATCGTTTATATAAAGTGTGTAGCATTAATTGTTCATTTATAGGGACACTCAAAAGAATTTATTTACATTATGATATATGGGGGAAAAATCTTTTGTAAAGTATTTTAATGAGATTACGCTAGTCCAAATGTATTGAAACTAGAGATTGGAAAGCTCGGAAAAAAACCGGAAAAGTTGGAAAAAAACAGTTTTTTTACGAAGGGCTATTTTTCAATTTTTTCAATTTGAAAAATTTTAAATTTCATTTATAAAATAATGTAGTCAAAATTTTATAATTGTTACATTCTGATACTTTTATTTATATTTTTTTCATGTTTAGTGCCCCTCATGAAAACCTTAACATGGAAAATCTTATCTGTATGCAGGGATCTCTTTAGAAAGAACTTGAGTCTCTTAAAGGATCTTTCACAGTTTTTTCTCCTTAAAACATATGACCTTTAACAAAATTCTTTCTCTTAAAAATAGATATTTCAGAATTTTTTTACAATCTCCAAATTAAATCCTTCACAAATGTAATGATTTTAGAATTTTAAAAAACATGTTGTATAATAGTTGCAATAACCAATGAATCTATTATCTAGCCGTTTATAGGTAGAAAGGACCATGAAAATAATATCTAGATAAGAACTTAAATATGATAATTTCTAATATATAAAATTCCAATTACATTTTTTACATTTCATTCACATTTGTTACTAGTTCAGAAGTTTTTATAAAAGTTCACAATTTCGCAAAAACATGTTCGTGTGAAAAAAAAAAAAAAAAAAAAAAATCCAAGAAAATCTTTGGTAAGATAATTAAATGCAACTTTTCTCGTTAAAAATGAATATTCATGTGTATTTCAATATTATACCTATTAATGAAAATGGTAAGATAGAAAATTTAATGTAAAATTTGAAACATGCATTTATTTTTATTCGCATGGCTGTAATTTTTCACGATTGTTAGAAAAATTTCTTTTGATAATAACATGCAGTTGAAATTATGTATCATTTTTTTCTTGCAATATAGATTCTTAGAGTTGTCTAAATGTATTTTCAAGAAATATAAATCCATACAAACTTTGCAAAGAAAATGTAAGCAAATCTCTGAAAAATCTAGTTGAAAACAGTTTTTAAACATTTAAAAAATCTACCTGTTTTAAACGTTTCATTAAAAAAAAAATACCTCTTTCAATATTAAGAATCTAAATCTTACTAAAACATAGTTTAGAATTAGATTTTGCCTGGAAAGTTGTATCAAAACTACATATACAGGAAATGAAAATTATAACTGTAAAGAGGGGGGCAGGGGGTAGTAATATTGTAAAATAATACCAATTTTTAAACAACGGAAGATTTGAAAATTATAATAGTATTTATAATAATACCAGAACTACTACAATTTGCTTCTTTTACACTGGCATCCTTTATGTATTTCAAAACAAATACTATGTAGATGAGATGTACAATACAGTTTAAAACTGCCTTAAAACTACGGTGATATTGGTTGAAACTAAAGAATTTTTTTTTTTTTTTAATTAGCTCTACTGATATAATTAAACAAGTGCTACTAAAAAATCATTTCAACAGACACATGATATATTACAAACACTGGTGTTAAATTAAGCAAGAAAAGCTACTGTCAGAATTCTGAGACTGAAAGAATAAACTTTTAAAAGCTGGCTTTTTCTCTCTCTCTTTTTTTAATTACATATTCACATGTAAAGGGAATTTTTTTTTTTTTTTTAGTGTGCATAAATATTGAAAAAGTTTATTATTGCATACTTTTTTAAGAAAATATAACTTATTTTTGAGAAACATTTATAGGAAATCAATTTTTCCAGAAAAAACCCGGTTTTTCCGCCACTTCAAATTTCCGGAAAATTTACATCTCTAATTGAAATTGATATAAATCACTGAATTTCATTACAACATGATTACGATAGAATAGCGCATTCCTAGCATTTGTCGTTCATTTACAGGGACACTCAAAAGACATTGATTACAGTACTGTCTTTGAGCAGTAATCGCTGGAAGTGCGTTTTCAATTTCGGTATGCGACTTTAAATTTAACTGATTTTTTGCATGTTACTCGTTGTGTATAAATTCTATACCTCGTATACAGGGCTGCACAGAAGAATCCGCGTACCATTCTTCCTATTAGCGGAAATTGCTGAAGGGGGATTTTCAACTGAGGTAATTTCCTAACTGAACTAATTTTTTGCATTCATGTAGTTAATAGACAAAAATTGGGTTTTCAAGTGTCTTATGCGTTTCCATATGGTTGAATTAGACATAATATTTTAAGTTATTAACGGTGCTGTTTTGTTACATTATTGTGAATGTATTGGGAAGTGTTTCATAATCTATGCTGAACGGATGATTTTTCCTTTCTTGTTTATTATCTGTTCACTTCTTATTTATCTTCTAACCGTTCTAAACCCTTTAAAGAAATAGTCTTCTACTAAAAAATAACTTTCTGAATTAAAAATGTAGAAGAAATATGAACCTACTAGTAAAAATATATCTGAAGTAAAAGTGATAAAACTACTGAAATATTATTTTCAATTATTAACTGTACATAAATTTGTTCTGTAAGTATGTTATAGAAGTACTATATATTTATTTTGTGTGGTTATTTAAATCTTCATTATTTAGCATTTCGATTTTAGCATTTCTATTCCAATTTCAAAAATTATATCATCATTAGTATTAAAAAAAGAAAAGAAAATCAACGACTGAGTTGTAGTGGAGGGTGTACGGTGGTATATTACGTATACTTTCTAGAAAAATGAAAAAAAAAACTACATGTGTATGCCCTTTAGTTTCAAACCTATGTCTGTAGCGTATAACCTGAGATTTTATATTTTTTGTTATGCCAATAGCAATGTTTAACGACTTCACTTTTTCAAATATTTTCAACAAGTATTCAAAATAATAGTAGCAGAAATTAATACCAGTCCATTAATAATAATTTCTTTTTTATTTTAATTAGGGTAACTCCGGGAGAGTCGCCGCATGCGGGATGGATGCCGCACCCCTTCTATTTCTTGTAAATCGATAGATTGTTTTCAAACGCACAGTACAGGTGCGCAATGAGATTATTTTAACCAGTGTATAGCGTGAATCCCATTTCGATGTTTACTTGTAGAAGTACAATTCTTAATTTGACGTAAGTGCATGATTTCACTGTCCAAACTTTTAAACACGTTATGTTTAAATACTTTTCATACACTAATTACTAAATGCATGCATAATTTCGAAGTCAAAACTAAATGTAGCGTTTGTATAGAGTACTGTGTGTATGGTCACGCCATTCCCTTTAGCGATGACAGGTAACTGTGATGGCCGACGTCTGCACCATGCAAAATGGGATACATGCCGCAGTTTCTTTTGTATGGGATGATTAAGTGTTATTAACTTTTCATTTTCTTTTTGCACAGACTAACCATGTTAAGCATGTTATCAAGTTTACAAAAACCAAAGGAGAAAAAGGGGAAATAAAAAGTAAGAAGGGCAAGAAAGATGCAAGTCAAGATGATAATAATGAAAAATTGGATTACCCGTAAAGCAGACGTTCTTTGCAAACTATTCCAAAAAAGAGAAAGTGTAACTGGCTTCGTTGCATCATGTGTTTAAATGTAGTTACATAAAGACTGTATTTTTTCGATACTTTTTCTGTAGATTGAAGTCGATCTCTTAACCCATTCGGGATCATAGGTGCATATAAGCACCTTCATAAAGAGCTTACAAAATTTGTTTCTGGCCCCAGTAAAAAAGAAAAGTAATATTTGCTTTGTTTAATAAGAGCATTTTCATGATTATTTAAGTAAAGGTAACTTCTTTTAAAAAAGTAGTACCAGCCGAATAAAATTTGTGTAAAAACTACTGTCCCGAAAGGGTTAGCAAATAAATTATGGAAACACAATTTTACTTTTTTCTTTTCCCTTTCTAATACATTGATGTTACGTTGTTGCTGAAATAACAATTAAAATTTAATGTAAAAAAAATAACTCGATAATTTTAATAGTGAAAGTAGGCAACAATTATTAATTTGAATCTACTAATACGTTTCATTGTACTCATTTAGTTTCATTTGGTTATTGCGTCCATAATTATAGTCCAGATATGAATATTTTTTTAAATATTTTTATTTATAACTTCATTCTATTCTTATTACAAGCACGGCATAACTACCGCACAAGTGCGTCGTCTCAGCCTGAATGTACGGGTGACGCACCGCAGTGTAACGTTTTAGAAAAAAATTGTTAAAAAATATTAATAATTTGTTTTGAATTTTTTTGTCGCAGTACACGCGTTGTATATTTAACATTAAATAGCACAGCAAGATTTTTTTTTTTTTTATGTCCACCATGGAACTTTATACACAAATTCAAAAAAATGTGCGGCACAAATCCCGAAATTACCCTACTGTGATGAAATTTTGGATGAATTATTTACTAGTGTAGAATTACAAATAAAGTTTGAAATAAAATATTAATAAACGAGTTTTATAGAACTTAACTTTAGATTTTAAAAAAAATTACAAGTATTTTTTTAAAAACAAATATTTTCGCACTAATTTTGGTGTATATATTAATTTTATTGTACGTGAACATAAGGCAAAAAATATTTCAATATTCGAGTTCCTAACAAAGGTTTTTCAATGAATTATCTAGCTAAGAATACGGTTTTAATTATAAAAACTATTAAAGGTTTCCCCGTTATTTTTTGTTATCTGCCTAAAAACATCAAGATTAATTCTATGTATAGCTTACAAAATATATTTTAAACAATACATTTTAAAAAACTAAAAATATATAGTGCATCTAAAATTTAAAACTTGAAAATATGAACAAGATGTGCACACATTATAGTGTTACCCGTGGATCGCATTTGTTATACTTCTTTATTTAACTATACTTGGCTGTAATATGTAATGAACTTGCAAAATATGAATAAGATGTGCACAAATTATATTTTTACCCGTGGATCGCATTTGTTATACTCTTTTATTTAACTATACTTGGCTGTGATATGTAAGGAACTTGCAAAATATGAACAAGATGTGCACACATTATAGTGTTACCCGTGGATCGCATTTGTTATACTCTTTTATTTAACTATACTTGGCTGCGATATGTAAGGAACTTGCAAAATATGAACAAGACGTGCACACATTATATTGTTACCCGGGGATCGCATTTGTTATACTCTTTTATATAACTATACTTGTCTGTGATACGTAAAGAGGAAATTTTGCAGTCAGTTTTTCACTCACTTCATGATACGATAGAATTATAAAAATTATGTACACGGTGTGTTTCCGATGGCAATACAACATTTTAATATTTTTAGAACATAATTATATATTAACAAATTATTTTTAAGGCATTTTTCCGTTGGCCGACCGCATGTGGTAAATCACCAAATAATCTTTATTACAGATGAACCGAAAAGTCTTTTTTTGGGGGGGTGGGGGGCTCAAAATCTGAATTTTGACGAAACTTTTGCCGACAATTCGGCCGAACCGAAGCTTTACCGAAACTATCTGTATCCCAAAAATCTCGTTTCTTCCTTCGGAAATTTTCAACATTACTCATTGATTTTAGCTGTATCTGCTCAAATGAGACATTCTTTATTTATTGCTATGAAATCCATACTGTTTATAATTAACAGTCATGACTGACTCAAGACATGAGTGCAAATTGCGAGGATAAAGCAAGTAATGCGTATATGATTAAGCTTTGGAGACGCTTTTCACATGTTCATTAAAACCTGGAGACTTTACAGTAATACAAAATGTTCAGTTTGAAACCGCAGAAGTCTTCCGAATTCCCTTTGAGAAAATTCTAGTATAAAAGATGATCATTTACGAAAATCATTATAAAAAATAAATCGAGGTATGTATACCTAAAATTTATTTAACTAGATGAAATTCAATCATTCTGTGTCGTTGTTTAATTAATTACATTTTATTTTTCATGAAAATAAAAAGTTTTGGTCAGAGGCACAGAGAGCCACCTTGGGCCACACGTATAATTATAAGTACAATTAATTCGTAATTATGTATATTTATGTATGCATTATTTACTTTTGGGACAATTCCGTTTTCGTTTTCGGCCGAAAAAAGGAAGATTACCGAAATTCGGTTCCGGTTTAGATCTTAAAAACCTGTTTCCGTCGATCCTTAATTATTCCAATTAATTTCATTATTATTATTATTATTTAATGTTGGACGGAGGTTCGAGATTTTTTTTCGGTGTTAGGATCGTTGTTAATACGAGGTGGTGCATTTTCAATTGCTGTTGTTTCATGTTGTTAATTTCTATTCAGTCATTTTATTCATATATCAGTATGGGAAATAAAAATTATCCTGTAAAAAAACTTTTCAGAAAACTTTCTTACGGAGCACTTCAAAAAATTTTAAAGCTTTCATACATTTTTCTTTCGTTTATTTTTAAAAGTTCTTCAGCATCGCAAATGTAGGTAACTCGAAACTAAGAAAAGTACTCAAACATGCAGAAAAACTTAATATATATGTGTATAAATTGAATGTTATTATAATTTAAATATTATATTGCTGTATTGTTGCGGCATTATATATTATTATTACATTTTTTTTCCAATATTCGTAAATAAAGAACATCTTCTCACATTACTACCCTCGTGTTTCGACAAGATTTTTTTTTTATATAAATATATGAGATAAACTTTATTTAGTATTTTCAATTGATTATTGTTTATGGCTTTTTTTTTACGCAGATCTAAAAAGTTTTAGATCATTTTATTATCTACCTTTTTTTTTTACAAATTTTATGTCACTAGGGGGGCTCTGCCCCCTACGAGCTACGCTCGCCAAAAGACACCGGAAACTCTAAAAGCACGTCAATTTGATCGGCTTTAAAAAAATTTCGGAAGGCTGAATTATAATTAAAAAAACAGTAGCGATCTCCCTGGTAACGGGTTGTTTTCATCTTTGATTAAATCAGATCAGTGAAAATTTTCAAAATAAGCTGATATAAAATTAATTAAGTAAACAGAGTCTTTGTTTCCGGGTATTTTTTAACATCGTTATAAGAAAGTTCTTTTAAATAAGACATTGTAAATGAATCGTTTTAAATATGACGTAATTTTCACCAAAGCTTTCGTTTTCTTTTTAATATTTACGTGAAAATACTTTTGTTGTTAGAAAGGAAATACTATTTGTGCTCTCTTAGAATTCACAACAATAGTTTAAAAGATTATCTCAAAATATGAAATAAATGTCTTGCGCAAATATATTTTTTAATTTAAACTGTTTGGCAATATGATTGTTTGACCATTTTAAATATGACGTAATTTCCTCCATTTACACCTTTTAACACATATTAATGAATTTATTATTTTACAGTTTTCATTCTCTTTTAAAATTCACATGTAAATATAGTTTTTATGACTTAATTTTCTATATTTTCATGCTTTTGAAACGTAATCATTTAATTCTAATTTGGAAGTTTTTTCTGGTTATAATAGTCACGTGTAAATAAATTTTTAATTTGAAGGAAATATTATTATTTGTGCTGTTCTAAAAATGGTCAACAATTTAAAATAATACCCTTTCTAAAAGATTTAAAAAATACTTCTCGAAATGCTGAAATTTTGAATATAAAATGGAAATAAATCCTCAAAAAATGAATCAAATTAAAAAACTAAATGCAGTCTGCGCACCGCGAACTTTTAATGTATAAAATGATCTAAAAATGATTAAATTCCTATGTATAGTTTTTGTTCCTATAAAACTTTTTTAATGGAACGATTTTGACCAACTTTAACATTAATATCTCTTAAAATAATTATTCGATTTAAAAACTGTCTGCATCAGCGTGTTTATCAAACATGTCTCTATAATACCACCGATTTTCATATTTTTGTATGCAGTAGTTTTCTTGATATTAACGAAGAAAGAGCCCTAGTAACAAAAAATTCAAAGCCGACGGCGGTGACAGCGTTAGTTACTTTTTTTTAGGAATAGAGAGATACCGACGTTTTGCAGCAAATAAAAGCTTAAGTATTAAACGAAGAAGAAGTTAAATATCTTTTAAGAAATTCTTTCAAGCATTATATTATGTATGATTAGAATTAATTCTGGTAATTTTCCATGCAGCTTATTGCAATTGACCTTTTGTCGTATGTGAGGAATCTTATTATTTGTTTTTCTTTTTCTAAAGTGCCCTTACACTCTAGGCACGAATTATGATAGCGGATGTAACGTTTCTCCAACAGGTTGGTCACGTTTACATTGATTATAAATTGAGAAACGATTAAAACCCTATAATTTACAAGCGATGTTTCAATTTCAACAGAGTCAGGTTCAGAAATTCAATACATATCTGCCAAGCAGTAATCACGATTGCATGAATTTTGGGAATTTTCTTAACAATTCCTTTTCGAAACCAGTGCTGTTTAGGAGTAGGGGGGGGGGGGGGGTAACATGTAAAATCAGCAAATAGTTCTAAAACTTTGATCCCATAAACAATTATTGTAAAAAAGGGTAGAACAACGTTCTGCCGTCTATAGGAAAGTTTATATATATATTGAATAATTAATTCTTTTTAAAATCTTTTATTTAATCCAATTTGGTTTTTGTATGTAACGATGGAATTTTGTAAGCGATTTTTAGACTCAATTCCTGATATGTTTATGTAAAAGTGTGCATTTCCGATGACATTACAACATTTTTATATTTTTACAACTTAATTATAAATTAGTACATTGACTTTACGGTATTTTTCAGTTAGCTCGCCAAAAGTATATAAATCTCCGAATATTCCCTGTAACTCTTACAGTTGGATGGGAGTTGAAAAAACAATGAATTTAGTATTTAAAAACTTTAAATGTGGTATTTACACTGTGAGTAATATGTGAATGATGAGTCAAAAGAACTCAGACGTATATACAATATATATATATATATACAGGAATAGAGAGATACTATTAGTAATAATATTTATATATATACAGGGTGAATATAAACTCTTGGGCAAAACTTTAAGGGGTGATAGTACACATCAAGACAAACAATATTAAATAGGAAACTAAGGGCCCCAAACGTCTTCCGAAGGAGATAGTCGCCATTCAAGTTTAGGGCCCAAAATTTCAACTCCTGAACACAGTTCAGTTTGCGCTACTTAACCACTCCCAACGATTCAGACTTTGAGCTCAAATTTTAAGTCTAAGCTTTTGAAAGCATTTAATGAGATTCAAAAAATAACGGTAAAAAATAGTCGTTCGTTACTCCAAAGTCTAAAGCGCCCTTTATCTTTAAAACTTTTATATTTTAAACTAAATTTTTGAAATTTATCTTTAAAATTTATTTTCAAGAAAATGATGACATAAAGATTAGTTTTAGCGAAAACCTCAAACGAATCGACAGATTTTTCCGGTTTTTATAACCATTTGAAATTTTGGACCCTAAACTTTAATGGCGCCTATCTCCTTCGGAAGACGTTTGGGACCGCTAGTTTCCTATTTAATATTGTTTGTCTTGACGTGTACTATCGTCCCTAAAAAAGTTTTGCCCAAGAGTGTAGATTAATCCTGTATGTGTATCAGTGTATCATCAGAAACAAAATATACATGGCATTTAAAATATACAGGACATTTAAAATTTAAAAAAGACGTTAAAAAGTTCCCGACGGTTTCGGCCAAAACGACTTGGCCATGCTCAAGGGATTTCAAGAATTAACTGTCGAAGGCTCGATAAAGTAGATATAAATGCACATTTTTTTAATAAAGTCTTTTTAAATAATCAAGTGAAAATTTGAGAAACTATTATAAAAGTTAAAACCTATGGATCATTTTATTTATTTATTTATTTACTCATTTGAAAAAGTAATTAGTAATTTTGATTATTTTTTAGTTATTTGATTTTTGTTTTCAAATAATTTTCGAATTTGTGGTAAATAACACTTTTTTGATGAAGTTCTTGTTAAAATAACATAAATAATGAAAAGCATTTTTTAAGTCCACCGTCGCTTTGAGAGAAACTAAAAACTATTAAAAATGTTAAACAGTTAATTTTCCTTTTAATTCCCCACCACCTCTCTTCAGATACATTTTATACAAGTGAAACTATCAGAGCAAACCATTTCTGCACGTAAACAGCAAATAACTGTTTAACATTATCTTCAAATTACAGAAAAGCTGAAGCAGAAAAAGAAAAAAAAATCACTGTTGGAAGTTTTAAATGTTATTTTTACAAAGACGTTTCAAAATTATTTTATTTAAACTATATGTTTTGCCTCCTTGCGAAAAGATTTACTAAAATAAAAATGATCAAACTACTACAGCTTTTGCTGTTTGACTCAATCAGCTATCCTTTACATCTATTCCTGACCCTTCCCCCTTCATTCTTTTTAATAAAAAATTAATAAAAAGATTTTAAATCTATTAATTGTAGTTTTTATTTATTCGGAGAATAGCTAGAATATTAATCTATGCTTTGGCAGTGAAATTTTTGAAATATTTCTTGATATCATTGTTCTTTCATGGTAACGAAGGCGAAAAGAATATATATATATATGAACGGTAACATATATAGATTTTAATGAAGCAAACCGATTGGCCTTAGAAAATAAAAGCATACTCCTGGTTAGCGTATCTAAAATTTATTTATTAATTTAGTAAATATGCCAACTAAAATTATGAATTAATTATACGAACGGTAACTTAAGAGACATGTACAGACTTTAATGAAGCAAACCAATTGGTCTTAGGAACAAAAAAATATACTCCTGGTTAGCGTATCTAAAATTTATTTATTAATATAGTAAACATACCAAGTAAAATTATGAATTATTATACGAACGGTAACATAGGAGACATATACAGACTTTAATGAAGCAAAATAATTGGTCTTAGAAAAAAAAAAGCACATTTCTGGTTAGCGTATGAAAAATTTATTTATTAATGTAGTAGACATGCCAAGCAAAGTTATGAATTAATTATACGTACGGTAACATAGGAAACAAATATAGACTTCAATAAAGCAAAAAAATTGGTCTTAGCAAGAAAAAAGTACATTCCTGGTTAGCGTATCTAAAATTTATTTATTAATCTAGTGAAATGCCAAGTAAAATTATGAATTAATTGTACGAATGTTAACATAAGAGACACATACAGACTTTAATGAAGCAAAACATTTGATCTTAGAAAAAAAAAAAAAAAGCACATTCCCGGTTAGCGTATCTAAAATATATTTATTAATATAGTAAACATGCGAAGTAAAATTATGAATTAATTATACGAACGGTAACGTAAGAAACATATACAGGCTTTAATGAAGCAAAAGAATTGATCTTAGAAATAAAAAAAAGTACATTCCTGGTTGGCGTATTTAAAATTTATTTATTAACCTAGTGGATATGCCAAGTAAAATTATGAATTAATCATTTACAGCTGATCTCTAATCCAAAGGAACTATTTTCTAACACATTTCTGATTTCATTTCTCTTCGGAAACTGTTCGGAAAGTGTTCTTATTCAGAAACTATGTAATCGAATGACGTTTTCCATTTTTTGGTAAATGCATAAGATCTTTAAGAAAATGCTATCAAAGTGGGCGTTTTGCACCGACTTCCCGACGCGACAGCACTAGAAAGGAAAAAAACTTGTCGTCATGTAACAAGAATCACCTATAACTAAATAAGTTATTGATTTATCAAAAAATGGAAAATGCCATTTTATTACAAATCTCTGCAATAGTCAGGTCTGCAAATTTTATACCTTTACGTTGTTAATTTATGCCGTTACGTTATGCCTACTACGTAAAAAATGAGTCAGAATATTTCGCGTTTTCGAGTAGGGAATTTGATGTATTTTCGAAAAGAACCCCCCCCCCCCCCAACTTATCTCGTCTTTCGTCCAAACAATAGTTGATTGACCCATTTCCGATTTAAAATTTAAAAACGCTCTTACCTCTTCTCTTATTTCTCCTCTTCTTCCGTGACTTAACAGTAATCCATTCAGTTGGGGCAACGCGCTTCATCTCTATAGCAGAGAGGAATTTGTTCATCGTTGTTGTTATACTTCTGAAAGTTTTATAATAAGAGTCTGCTTGGGGCCGAAATCTTGTTTTGAGAAAGTTTTATCACTCTAAGAGATAACACAAAAGGAAATGAATTTGGCCTGAAAACATGAGTGGTCAACGTCTTTCCATGAAATGGGTGCTAAGGACTAAATTAGAAGGGTATTTATAGGTATAAGCTACATCATGAAAAGAAATCAAAACTATGGTCATCGTACAGGATGTGTGACACATGAAAAGTGCACTGACAGACGTAACCTTGACAGATTTTTTAAATAAAGACAATTTTCGAGGCTCTGCCTGCGAAAATATTTAACTTGCCATGAACTCGACTAGTTAAAATCGGAAGATTCTTGTTCGAAAAGTATTTGTATAGACATGTATATTAGACCGGAGTGAAAAACAAAAAGTTTTGCAAATCGAATCGTAATAGTGCGGAAAAGTTGCTACTCGTCAATACAAGCACAGTGAAAAAAAAATTTTTGAAATCGAAGAATATCTTCCGTTCGCGCATTGCGTTCAAAATTTTCGAATTTGAACAAAAATTGTACAAATATACGAAAAATCGTAAAAAGGTGTAAACTTTTTCCGATCGAACACATTTTTTTGTACCTACCATGACCTTGAGATGTAGAATGGAGGAAAAAATACCACACACTCCTCCTTTATCCCCTTCTAACCCCCATCAAGGGGGTGAAAATGGCCAATTTTCGTGGAAAATACCGAAATTACAGGAGATGTAAATATTGACGAATCGACCTGATTTTTTTTTACATAAGGCAACCTTGAGGCTAAAAGTCGAAAACAATCCCCCCCCCCCCCTCGACAGGTCCTCTATCCGCTTTGAACCCTGTCGAGGGGGCGACTTCTTGCGGCAAATATTATGTTTTGGTTTGTTTGCCGCCCGGTCACTCGACCTCTCCATCTCGTCAGCCCCTTTCTTCTTCGGTGCACTGTAATGCTCGCTGCGCGTGCGCACCGCTGGAATTCCAAGAAACGGAGTGGGGGCGGAGCTAGCACAGTACCCGTACCTGGTAACGATTTCTGTGCGTCACTCAGTTTTGCCTCAGCGTCGCTGCGTGTTTCTGCTTGTCTGGCTTGTAAAAGAATATATCTCGCCTACAAAAGAAGCGCTGCTCTTGCTGAAAACTTTTCTTGTCGGCTTCGTTTAGAATCCAGTAGCTTGAATTGGATTACGGTTTCATCGATCAAAATTTAGCTTCTCTTATCATCATTATGGCGCTCACTCGAAGCGTTCATACTCGCTGCCCATTTTTTGGTGCACCAAAACCACTGCCATCCGAAATTCTTCCCACCAATGCTGGCGTTGTCAAATGTTGGTATGAAGTGCAATACGCCATGTTATTGCAGTCTGGTGACTTTAAACCTGGAAGGAAGTTGAGCTTTTTAGAAGTGGCAAACACTGTAGCTCAACAGATTGAGTCACTGTATTTGAAGGCTTCGATTCCTACAGTTTGTCACACAAGAGTCGTTCAAAAGATGAAACAACTACACGATCGCTATTATTCTCTTCATAAATCATATCCAAGAGACAGACACGGCTGGGAAACAGAAGAAGTACAATGATTTCATCCATCAGTCGTATAACACATTATTTGACATATCAGATGCAAATGCGAAATGACACTAGAATGCACTTGAGGGAAAAACTTTGACAAGTGTATTTGTCCTAATCCTATAGCTGTCAGCTGCGATTGCCCTAAGGACAGGAAAATACCTACATTGGAACTGATGTTTCTTTACGCACAAAGACACCTTAGATCAGGTAAAATAGGACCGACGGTGCATAAAAAGGAAACACAAAAACTTACATCATGGTTGCAAAGAAAGGCTCGTCATCTTGATGTGCTTAGCACACACATGCAAAGCTTGCCTGGTTGCAGCATTGATCCTGAAAGAGAGGAGACAAATGTTGATGTCAATGAGGATCAGGATGATTTAGATTTTCAGCGCACACGATCTTTGTCTGCTCTGTCAAGGAGCCCAGACTCTTCATAAATGCGCATGTCGCTTCCAGCTACTGCTTTGACAAGTAATCGCTTTGGTCTGTCAGACAGAACAACAGCTGTCATTACCTCTAGCGTGCAAAAAGACGTAGGTCTTATTACTGATAGTAATACATCACTGATCGTTGATAGAAGCAAAATTAAACGAGAAAAAGAAAAGTGCAGGGCAATTCTTACCAATTCAAACATAGATTACCTGTCCTCCTCTATTGGTAAACATTTCTTCAGCTGATATTGCAGACTTGATTTCCAAGGGGGAAAAGCCAACTCTTCCTTTGAATCTGGCAGACATACCATGTCATACGCAAGCCGTAGAGCGCAGTGTTAAGCTGGTAACACAGGCCTCCTCAAAAGTGTCTGGGCATGAGCGACGTGATGGTTGTATAAGAACCACCCTCACTTCTCGTGCTATCATGATAAAATTTGACACTAAATCAGAATTCGCAGTACCTGAATCTGCATCTGCATAATTCTCCACGCCCACATTTTGGTTGGTTGGTTGAGTAGGGTGTGGGTGGGACTCGCAGTGCAGCCACCTTCCCGTGGTGAGTCCTGAGTCATCCTTAGAAGGACGGGCCAAGAGCTGCACAATTTTGATCTCTCGAGGGGGGAGGGGGATTGTTTCCTGCTTTTAGCCTCAAGGTTGCCTTATGAAAAAAAAAAATGAGACCGATTCGTCAATATTTACATCTCCTGTAATTTCGGTATTTTCCAGGAAAATTGGCCATTTTCACCCCCTTGAGGGGGTTTGAAGGGGATAAAGGAGGAGTGTGTGGTATTTTTCCTCCATTCTACATCTCAAGGTCATGGTATGTACAAAAAAATGTGTTCAATCGGAAAAAGTTTACACCTTTTTACGATTTTTCGTATATTTGTACAATTTTTGTTCAAATTCGAAAACTTTGAACGCGATGCGCGAACGGAAGATATTCTTCGATTTCAAAATTTTTTTTTTCACTGTGCTTGTATTGACGAGTAGCAACTTTTCCGCACTATTACGATTCCATTTGCAAAACTTTTTGTTTTTCACTCCGGTCTAATGTATATGTCGTACAAAGGATCACAGGACTGATAAATTTTCAAAAATAAAATTAAATATATTAAATATGAAAGAGCAATATTTTATGAGTACTAAAAAAAAGTACATGATAAAATTCCTAAAATTAATTTAGTTATGATTAAAAATTTATCGTTTGTAAACAATATGTAACTCTAGAATCAACCAGTAATTTTTAGAAAAAATAAACGGCTTATAGTGAAAATAAAACATAATTCTTCTAGAAAATGCTTTTCTTAGAATTTCCATCCTTATACCACTGTGTATCCATTTCCTTTTCTGCAGCCATGGATATCATTTTTTAGAAAATTATGGTCATCGTGCAGGATGTGTGTCATATGAAAAGTGCGCTGAGAAACGTGACCTTGAGAGATTTTTTAAATAAAGACACTTTTCGAGGCTATGTCTGCTAAAATATTTGTAACTTGCCATGAACTCGGCTCGTTAAAATTGGAAGATTCTTGTTCGAAAAATATTTGTATAGACATAGTAAGGGCCGGCGCAATGTCGCGCGGGGACCTGGCAAAGAAGTTAGTGGTGTCTAATATATACTGCAATATTGGACTAATAACATTTCTTTTTAAATTATGTATATCATGGAATAATATATAATATAGATAGTCATATATATGAAAAATACTACTGCTTTCAGCTTTAATATGCATAATTGTTTTTAATTTCGCAAATCTATCTTTCACAATATTTTAATTTATTATTTATTTATTTATTTTACTTTATTTTTATTTCATGTACTGTTACTATCAAGACCATCAAATCTATACAATTATATTAAGTTTCCCTGTAAGAAATAAAGTTAATATCCATCTTTTCCCCACGTATAAATACTTAAAAACAAATCTAGAGCAAAAATATATTCTTTTTTACAGGGAGAATGTTATTTCACGTTATGTTTCCAATTGACGCGAGGCCCTGTGGCAGTCACCCCGTTTGCCCGATGGTTGCGCCGGCCTTGGACATAGAATATGCCGTATAAAAGATCGTAAGGACTACAAAATTTTCAAAAATAAAATTAAATACATTAAATATGTAGAGCAATATTTTCTGAGTACTAAAAAAAAATACATAAAAAATTCTTGTTATGACTAAAAATTCATCGTGTAAACAACCAGTAATTTTTAGAAAAAATAAACCACTTATAGTGAAAATAAAACATAATTCTTCTAGAAAACGCTTTTCTCAGAATTGCCATTATTATATGACTATATATCTATTTCCTTTTGTGCAGCCATTGATATGATTTTTTTAAATTACATTATATCAATTAAGAGAAATCAAAACTATGATCATCGTACAGGATGTGCGTCACATGAAAAGTGCACTGACAGACGTAACCTTGACAGATTTTTTAAAATAAAGGCACTTTTCGAGGCTGTGTCTGCCAAAATATTTGGAATTTACCATGAACTCGGCTAGTTAAAATTGGAAGATTCTTGTTCAAAGTATAGACATAGTACAAAATATAATAGGACTACTAAATTTTCAAAAACTAAATCAAATACATTAAATATGAAAGAACAATATTTTCGGAATACTAAAAAAGAAAGTACATAAGAAATTCATAAACACTGGTCAACAAAATTAAACTTTTGCTCTTTCACAAAACCAAAATTAGTTGTATCTAATGCGATTTTTTGTGCTGATTCCGAACCTAGTTTTAGATTTATTCCAGCTGGTCTTGTTTTTGAGACATTTGCATATTTCAATTTATGCAAATGTAGTACATTTTTTAAAATTATATGCAAATTTAAGGCATAAAGCAATATCCAGACTGGCTTTTTTGTTTTATGTTATGATTACTGTCTAGTTTACAAAAACGTTGTTTCTGAGAGTATACTGACATGTGACCGTGAAATAACGTGCCTAGTTTGCATATTTTTCATGTTTTTCTAATAATGTTTCTTGGCGTCCAAATATTTCTGCCACACGAGTACGCTAATAACGTTTCTAAGCCAGATTTTTGCGCTGATTTCAAATCTTCTATCTGTTTTCTTCTATCACATCTAGTTTTTAAAAGAAGTAAAATGTTATTTTTGGTTAAAAAAGCCAGAAATCGGTTTTTATGCTACTTTGTAATGTATTTCAACTAGGATAGACTATACTACTTTTTTTCATTTTTTTCTCGATTACACAAATTTTTGCTTTTTCTTTCTTTCTAACCGATGACCAGGCCCCTATCTGCTGAGTTGCCCAGCTTAACGGGTTTAGTACCTGGCATCGAGGCGGGTGACCGCCTAATCGCCGCGAAGCAGCAATAAATCTGACCTATCATTGCCTCGATCGTCATCCTGTCTGCAGTGCCTACTGCTCGTTTGTGTATACTTTGTTTCGCCGGTTACATAACGTTATATTCTGTTGTTTGGCACCTGCACATTGCTACTCAAGTTGGTCTCGTAATTTAGAACCTTGATCAGATGACGAGACCTGCACTTGGCAAGGCACCTCCAGAGGTATAATTCACAGGTAACTTGGAGGACTTTGCACCCACGACGGATTTTACATGCACCAGGCGCCATTAGCGTACATGCCGGAATTTTAGCCGGCAGTTAGCCTGGATCCTGTGATTAACGGCTACGAGTATAATGCTCTACCAGCTTGGCCACCGCTGCCCGATCTTACGCCCGCGATAGGAACCTGACCCTGTTCACCCTTTTCTCATTGAGGTGTACACCCCTAAAAAGCATCTCATATCAAACTTGTGTCAATACCGTACAAAAGTAGAAATTAATTTTACTCAAAGACTAGACGTGATATAAGGAAGCAGGTTGCAGATTTGGAATCAGCATAAAAATCTAGTTTAGAAAAATATTACGCCAAATCTGTGGCAACTACTTTAAAGTTGACAGTAAAACAAACACTACACCACTAAATGCAAATTAGGCTTAATAACTGAGAGATAAATGTTAAGAATATGCAGATCGTAATATTTATCTGAATTATCAGTCATTATCTAGAAAAGTTAATTCAATCTGACATTTATTGTATCTAAAATTAGCATAAAATAACACAAATAAGCTTAAATTTGCAAAAACTTAAATATTAAGATTTCTCAAAAACAGAACAACCTTAGAGAAAAACGGAAAGCATATTCGGGATCAGCTCAAAAAACTTCTCTAGAATCAATTAATTTCAGTTCTGTGGCAGAACCATTGTTGTCCAGTGTAATTACTTTTGTTATGGCTAAACATTTATCATGTGTAAACAATATGTGCACTGCAAATGGAGGCGTCTTAAATTCAGACACATATGTGACTGAAAAAGTAATTCAGACATTTAAGTGTCTAAATGTGAAATTTCAGACATCATAGATGTCTAAATTTAAGACATATAAGTGTCTTACTATAATCATGTTATAAATGAACGGAGAAAAATGTCTGAATAATAGTGACATGTCTGAAATTAAGACATTTAGAAATTCAGACACTTAAAGTGTCTGAATGCGATACCATTGTATCATATGAGTGATGACTGTACGTACAATTGTATTGCAATATATATATCAGCGCTATCAGAAAATATTTTCGAATGGATGAAAGATATTTAAAATACTCTTTCATCCATTTAATTTAGTATTTATTTATAAATGAAGAAATCATAGGACATCTGAGAAAATTAGAAAAGTTTGCTTACTAAGGTTTGGAGCTAAGTTATTTTTGGCGCAATAAATAATCAAATAATTGCTTTTCACAAAATATAAAGTTTTCCAAAAATTACTTGTTATCATGATCGTATACAGGGAGAATCGCTCACCTGAATACTAAGAGTTATGAGTAGCGGGAGAAAGAAACGTACTGAGGAGCAAGATTTTAGAACACACAGTAAAACCTCCCTAAAGCGACCACGTTCGTTCCAATGAAAAGTGGTCGCTGCGAGAGGTGGTCTCTTAATGGAGGTCATGTTTAAATCTAGATTTTAATTTTTGAAAAAAAGTAACAATTAATGTTACTAAAATTTATTTTTCACGTTAGTAAAAGAAACTATAAAAATTTAAGTATCAAAACAAAAGTTACTTATATAAATTAATTACTGCAGAGTTTAAAAAATGAATACATTGACGTTTGCTTTGATTGTACGGTTTTATATTTTATAACTTTTGTTTCCAAGTCTTTTCGAAGTCCAGTCAATAAATGCGTTTTTTTTTTTTGTTTTTTTTTGACGGGAACAAATAAAGACGATTTGATTAAATTATGTATTTCTTTGAGAGTTTCCCGACAAAATAGGACAGGGGACTTTATCGACCGTCATTCTTAATTTGTCATCAGAGTTCAATTTATTACCTAAAAAGGCACAAAGGGGTTTAAATATTTAAAAGTTACCGTGTAAGAGTTTTAGTGTCTTTTAGTCCACTAAGTCCAATTCAAGATTATATAGCAATTGCACAGGTCGTTTAAGATCGCCTTTTGCAGTCTGTAATACACATGATCTGATTTTAGAGTCACGACCAAATATGAGTTCTTTAACACGACCACACTTCCACATATGTTTTGGGAGCTTTTCATCATGAATTATCACTATATCGTTAACTTTGAACTGAGGCGATGAATTTATGTTTTTCACTTGAAAAGCAGATCTAAGTTCTAACAAATATTCGTTTCTCCACCTTTTCCAAAAGTGGTCAGTAATTTGTTGCTTATATTTATATTTTCTCGTCAACAAAATCTTATTGGATTTCTCTTGCGTACAGACTGGTAATCCATAAGAAGGTAAGGACATTAATCGTTTACCAACTAAAAAATGAGATGGCGTTAAAGGTGATGGTTCAGCATTTTCTTCGTAGAGATAACATAAGGGACGTGAATTAATCAGAGCTTCAATTTCTGTAAGTATTGTTTCTAGCTCTTCATAACGGAGACAAGTTTTTCCTAGAACCCTTTTTAAAGGTGTTTTAACTGATCTGACCATCCTTTCCCAGAAGCCGCCCCACCAGGAAGCCCTGGGAATTATAAAACTTCTGAAGGCACTGGGAAGGCTTATATTGTCGTATTCACATGTGCTGTAACCAGAGCGATTCATCTAGAGTTAGTCACCAATCTAAGTACTGAAACCTTTATCTTAGCACTACGAAGATTTTTCTCTAGGAGAGGTTTCTGCAAAATAATGTACAGTGACAATGCCAAGACATTTTCTAAGGCTGATTTGGTGTTAAAAGATGCTTGGGAAAGAATTTCTAAGCAAGAAATTTTTGATTACTTGAGAAAGAATAAAATAATATGGAAGTTTATAATTCCCAGGGCTTCCAGGTGGGGCGGCTTCTGGGAAAGGATGGTCAGATCAGTTAAAACACCTTTAAAAAGGGTTCTAGGAAAAACTTGTCTCCGTTATGAAGAGATATCAGATATCAAAAAATCATAAATATCATCAAAATATCAGATTCAGTATTCCATATCAGTCCAAGCACTTTTAAGATACTACCTGTGTTTTCCTCACTTATACCTAAGTTACCAGATTCCCACATTTCCCTAAGTTTAATAGAATTTGTTTTTAATTTCCTCAAATTCATCCCAGCTTCTTTAAGAATTTCAGAAGCTGTAACTGATAAATAATAAGCTTCGTTATCTAAATCTGATCCGGAAATTAAATCATCGACATAGAGGGAATTATCTAACATATATACAACATTTGGATGTTGATCTCGATATTTCTTTATATGATGTTTAATTGTGGCAGCCAAAATAAATGGTGAGCATGTAACGCCAAATGGTACACGTCTATATCTTAAAATTTTGAAAAAGTTGTTTGCGTCATTATCGAACCAAAGAAATTTAAGGTAATCTCGGTCTTCTTCAGCTACAGAAATTTGAAGAAAGGCCTTTTCAATATCTGCACAAAACGCAGTATTGAATTTTCTGAAATTAATAATAATTTCTAATAAATCGGGGTTCAAATTAGGGCCACCGTACAAACAATCATTTAATGATTTGCTATTTTCTTTTGAGGAAGCATCAAATACCATTCTAACTTTAGTTGTGGGTTTATCATCTCGCAAGACAGGTCGGTGGGGCATAAAATAACCGCTATTTACAGTTTTATTAGAACATGCTTCCACTATGTTATTTAATTCCTGTTCAATCACAATTTCTTTATATTTCTGCAATAATTCCTTATCTTTAAGCAATTTTCGATTTAAGTTAATAAATCGGTTTCTAGCATTGTTATAATTACTTCCTAAATCTCTTCTATCATCTTTCCATAACAATTTAGCTTCATATCGGTGCTCAAGAAAATGCAAATTGTTTTCGAATTTTTCGATTATCTCTTTATCTAATTCAGAAATATTTTCTTCAGTGTTCATCCCTAAAGTTTCTAACTCCCACAATGTTTTCAAATCATTTTGAATAGGTTTCATAACCTGAGTGGACAAGACCCCAGCTTGCTTACTCTCACTATTTTTATTTACGTCAATTGTCCCGCAGAGGGAATGCCCAAATAAATTTTCACAGACGAACAATGATTTATTTATGGGGTATGTTTTGTCATTAATTTGATATAAATAATCAGCTCCTATTAATATATCAACATCACTATTTTCCAAATGTTCCCACGTGTCAAGACGAAATTTGGAAAGTTTTCTCTTAATTTTGATTGGAAGAGGAGGAATTTGTATCAAAGAATTAGTTATTAGCGGTGTGACTAATGCTTCAATTATTATACTACGTTTTCTGTTCGTCAAGTGAATTAGCTTTAGCTTAACGACATCATAACATCGTTCTTCAGATTTTCTCGAACCGAAAGTATAGACAATTAATTTTTCCTTTCTAATGACCTCAGGTTTTAATTTTGAAACTAAATTTTCTGTAATAAAAGTTCGATGACTAGCAGAGTCAAATAAACAAAGAGCAGTTTCTGAATTTTCACCCGCTTCCACTTTTACATGAATTGTTTGCAATATTACTTCTCTACTGATATTATTTATATTGCCTTTGCAATGAGATACGGAGGAAATAATACTATCTGAATTTTTTGATACTTCTGTTTTTTTATTAGAATTACAAAGTATAGTATGATGATATGTTTTACCACACACTTTGCAATTTTCATTCGAAATTTTACAAAAATTCGCGATGTGAAATTTACGGAAGGATTTAAAGCACCTTCCTTCCCTTTTTAATTTTTCTCGCATTTCCGGAATGGTGAAAGACTTAACACTTTTCAGTATCGTGATCAGTTTGATTACAAAATATGCAGTTATTTTTAATATTTGTGGTTAAGGCAGAAGCTGATGGAATGAATTTTTTATAATTTTTCTTATAATTTTCCTGCTTCTCAGGGATTTTTTCAAAATGGTTTAATTGGACAGTGGTCTCGCGAGATTCAATTTCATCTTTAATGAAATTTATCAACTCATTAACATCCCAGTCAGTGTTTTTAATTCGTTTTCTATTAAATTCTAGTGCAATATCTGATGGAATAAGTTTCAGAAGAATCGGACATAACAAGTGCCCATATGAACCTGATACAACACCTAAAGAATTAAGATTTCTTATTTGAATTTCGCATTCATCATACAAATCTCTAAAAGCCTTAATGTTACTAGAATTTCGTACTGGTTTCAAATTTAGCAGTTTAGTCATGTGACTATTTATTACCAGGTCATTACGACCAAAACGATTTTTCAATAATTCTATAGCATGAGCATAATTTTCCTTAGTCAGCGAAAAGCCTGCTATAGTATTTGCAGCACTTCCGCCCAAAAGTGACTTTAAGTAGGAAAATTTATCAATCGGAGTTAAATGTTCATTATTGTCAATCGCATTCGAAAACTGACTCCAAAATTCGAGCCATAAACACGAATCACCATAATATTTAGATATTTTAAGTTTAGGAAGTTTAATCAAATTTTGATTAAGAATTTTCTGACTTTTTAGTAGAGAACTATTGTTGCTACTACTATCACTTTCAATGTCTGAAGAATCTTGTTTAGTTTCAGGAGTAACTGTGTTATCATTTAAAAATTTGGAAATTTTATATTTCCATTCAATAATATTCTCATTATAAGATTCCGATTTCTCGATTTCTTTTTCAAATTCAGTACTTCGAACCAGTGGTTCAATTTCAGAATTTAATGATTTTAAAGTTTTCATTTTGTCATTCAATTGCTGTTTAAAAAGATCCAGCTGTGATTTTCTATTCTCAAGCTCTAATTCTTGTGTATTATCTAATAAATCCCTTATTTTATCAAATATTTTCGTAGTTTGACTACGAATCGTAGCTCTTTTTTTTTCAAAGTTTCGTAATCCATCATAAAATAAAGAATTCAATTTATTCGATACAGTTCAGTTAATAAATGTATTCATAATTCTATTTATTCAATATAATTTAATTTGAGGTACTTACCTCAATCGATGATGAAATCCAGACATCCTGTCGCGGACGCCAGAAAGATGATGCGTTGTCATTGAGACTGCAGGTTCGGTAAATCCAAATTATTCCATAATGCATCGAAGAATAAAAACGTCTTCATAACTTAGTTCTAATATATTGTAAATAAAATTCGTAACTTGAATAAGTAAACACACTCTACAGTTCAAATTAAACTTCTTTCTTAAAAAACAACTATGTACATTTTATTTACAAATATATAGGTATATTAATATTATTATTACTCTCATTTGAGAGCTCCATTATTACCGTCAGACCGGTTCAAAACAAACTTTACATCTACACTGAAAAGAAAATCGGAAAACAATAAAAAGGGGGTTGCCACAATGCCGACTAACAGAAAATGGCAAGCATCGCCAAGTTGGCATTCTCAACATACCGGAATAAAAAAAAAAAAAAATCTAAACTTAGTTTAGAAGTTTGATGAATAATGCGCACTCCGGAACTATTTTTCTAATAAAATCTTCTTCAAGCGACCAGGAAAAAACGGGATTTGTTTCATTTTCTTCAAAGAAATGGGTCGCTCATGGAAGGAGTTCAACTGGGATGGTCTCTGAATGGAGGTAAAATTAGTATTGAGCCTATGGGAATAAATTTCGTTCCATGAAAAAAATGGTCGTTCAGAGAGGTGGTCGCACAGAGAGATTTCACTGTATATGCCTGGGGTCCACAGCCCAGTCCGCTTTTGTAAAATGCAGAATATAAACATGAAGTAGGCTAAACTAAGAATTTATGCCAGAACTCCTCGTGTAAGACAATTTTTAAGAAATTTAAAAATTAAGAAATATTAATCGTTTAAAAATAAGTTTCTAACGATATTTTTCACAATGGAGAACTGATTTCTCTTTCTCTCTCCTTTCTCTGTCTTTTTTTTTTTTTTTTTTTTTTGTCGATGGGATTTTTCCCTTCTGAACTGCCCCTCCTCATTTAAGATAAATTTGATATATATGAACACTAACAGAAGAATAGAATTAAAATCGTCTTCTACGAGAATTTAAGGGGGGGGGGCGGGGGGGCTCCTCTGGAGAAAAATTCTTAGCAGCATTTTCTCTTAGCGTTTAACTAATATATTGCTATTTGGAAGAGAAAAAAGTATTTTTTAAATAATCAAACGTATAGAAAATATAATTAATTAAATTTCAGGGATGAGCAATCGCTCTCTTCATGACCACCGAAAATTCGATATGTTATTTTCTAGTTTTACAATAAAAGCTTTATTTAAAGTATGTTTTCTATATGTCTAAAAATAAAAAAACTGCAAAAACTAGACTCAAATAAATGTAACACATTAAGAAAAATACCTAATAAAGATAATAAAACTTTTCTTATTTCTTCTTATTCAATGATTTATTTCTCGCTGATAAAAAGTTTAAATGAGCTCATCAAGCCCTTTATAACGGTTTATAAACAGTAGGCTGAGGTCAGAGACTGCAGTGGTAATTAAAATGCTGATTTCGCCTATTTCTCTTTCTTCGAATACGTCCGTTTGGCAATTGGCGCGTCAAAACGGTTCTTTTAATGAGGTAGTTCCCTGTTTAACAAAGTTGCCCGCAATTTTTTTATGTGTTACATTCCGTATTTATATTTTGTGACTGTGTCATATACATAGCTGGAACAGTTTTTTGGAATAATTCATTTATGGAATAATATATGCGATTATTATAAAAATGATATGTTGAGTATTGTGATTGTGCCATCCACATAGATGTATATGCAGCTAGCTACGCTGCTTATAAAGTGCATTTTTGGAATTTCAATAATTGTTCTTGAGAGATTGGAGAATAAGAAAGTACGTGTGAAATGTGATTCGAAAAAGCGAATTGAATTAAATTCTGCATTATATTAAATTATATCATTATGAAAAAAAATATGTTGAATAATGAAAAAAAAAATTCTTCGTTATGTTTTTCAATTATCAGCATTCATCTGAATATTTAGTGAAATATGTAAGAAGAAAGTGTCTATATTTTTGTGTTACCGTTTATATTACATGGATTTACTTTATTACATTTAAGGAAATACTAAAAAGGCAAGAATGTGATTATTTACAAAAATATAATTTTTATTTGGAAATAGAAATTTTCCTTGAACAATATTAATTATGTAATATTAATTATTTAAATCACTTTTTAAAGAATACATGTGTTTATCATATTTGTATCTTTCTATATAGAATAAATATTTTTTAGTATTACAGTGTTTTTTATTATTTTCGACTAAATTTATTTCATTTTCAGGATTAATTAACTAACTTGCTTGATAATTCTTAAAGCATTCGATTTATAAATAAATGTTTTTCATATAAAATAATATCATCATTGCTTAAATCATTGCTTAAGCATTAAAAGTTATTGCTTGTGTACATTGACACCCAAATTTGTCAACATTTTTAGTATTATATTTTTGTCCAAAAAAAAAAAGAACAGTTGCAGCACTATATATTTTTGTTGTGGATACAAGCTATTAATCTGACTATAAAAATGTCAGTAAATATTAGCCATTTAATATAATGCCATTTTTTTAATAGTTAATTTTATTAAAAATATTTTTCTATAATAGCTATATAATGATTTACAATAAAATAAGTAAGGAAATAAATCATTATTTACTTTGTTTAATTGCTTAAAATTATATTTAAGTTTTGTACAACTTCAGATATTGAAAAATTTATTAATATTGATTCATTGATTGTTAAAAATAAATTACAGATTCAGAACGGAAAAAAGACTTTATTTTCATATTTTACTGCATTTTTCACATAAAATTGGGGGATTTTTTTTCAACGTTTGTGCATTTTTATAAAAGATACAGAAATAACAATTAAATATGTATTTTTAATGCAAAATAAGTTTTGAAATTAGATGTTATTTCTCTTGCATGTTATTAAAAATATATATATGTTTAACTTTTTAAAGATAGCTTAGTAGCTCTGGTGATTACCATATGCTATATGTAAAAGAAATTGCCTACATGGCAAAATATAATTAAAAAGATCAAGTTATTAAATGATATTGTTATTAATAAACCCTTCCGTTGTAATTTCTAGTTACAGATAATATTAACATGATTTCGTATATGAATTTTTATGTTTAATGACAGATCATTTAATTCTTTTACGTTTTCGAAATTAATGTTTTCATGTAGCAAAATTAAATTTATGTATAGGAAATGCTATGAACATTTTTGCTTCAAGTGGTGGGCATAAAACTTGAAAAATAATTATAAAAGCATCAGAATTGAAGTTATCGTGAAATTTTTAATGTTTTATAAATACATTTTAAATTGTTCCTTTCTAACGCTTTATTAAAAAGTTCGAAATTTCTACAGTATTTAATTGCACGATGAAAGAATTTTTTTTAGACTATGGAAACTTGTTCAAAGTAAAATAACTGCATTTATATGTATTTCCTGTGTTTCATCTGTATAACATATT
Source organism: Maratus speciosus (assembly GCA_963932465.1). Classification (NCBI taxonomy): domain Eukaryota; kingdom Metazoa; phylum Arthropoda; class Arachnida; order Araneae; family Salticidae; genus Maratus; species Maratus speciosus. The sequence goes on along the minus strand of OZ010789.1, from coordinate 420,065,515 downwards.
TAAATTTTAAGACACAGAAATTTTCTGACAACTTTCAACGTCAAAATTATTCTGATTTTTTACAGGATTATTTTTTATTATCATCGGAGAATGCATCCATTTGCGCAAAGCAATTTATTGTACTTATTACATATCATATTGCATACTTTTAGATTAGGATGAAGTTAATGACAAAGGATATATTTATCCAAACATATATTTACATGTTCATATATATATATAAATTAAGTCATCAATGTGTTTAAATTTTTGTTGCTGTATATGTTGTAGGGGCAAGGGGGGGGGGGGTAATGAATGTAAGCCGCTGGTACTGGAACTTATTAGAACCACATTTCCTATACTGTCAAAGAAAAAAAAAAAAAAAAACATTTTCTAACTTTTTTAGAATATATTTATAACTGTATATATTAAACAAAACCTCCCAATAGCAGACACTCTAGGACTGTAGAATTTGCCCGCTATTTAGAGGTTTTATTTTCATATGTAAAAAAAGTCCAGAGTGTACAAATACCCAGCATACCGAGTACAAATTACACAAAATATGCTTCAATATATTATTAATCTGCTTGTGGATTGAAAAAAGTGATCGCTAAATAGGTGTCTGCTATTCGAGAATGTCCGTTATTACTGAAGCATACAGTAAAACTTCTATAACGGGTCACTCCCGAATAGCGGACAGCTCTATTTAGAAAAATATAAAGCGGGGTAGTGTTTCTTCTAGAAGCAGGACCTGATTAAAACATGGAAACTGATCCGCGGCCCTGCCCCCTCACCTTCCCATCGATTTTTGTGGCCCCAAATTTGGTATGCAATTTTACGAATTCAATGTTTTTATATATGTTTAGGTTTTTTAGTATTATAACCACATACAAAATTATCATATTAGGATTATAATTTCAGGAGATATTAATAAAAATATGAAAATGCAATTTAACATTAGAAGCTCTAAATTTTGAATACTTATAATTCAAAAACTTATCATTCAAATGACTAGAAATTTCGTTTCTAGGCATAGTTTGAACCGAAGATTTAAAATATAGTGTCAAAATTGGGTGCATCCATTGGAAAAAAAAACAAAGTTTGGTCTAATTTTGATTTGTAGATGGCCCCTATGCAAATTTTAAATACATCATTTAAAAGTAGACTTTATTTCCAGACGATTGGTACCAGTAACTTTCTTCTATTATTGTTGTCTTCTAGTTGCAGAGTTAGTAGGAGGTGTTTATTTTTTTTTTTCGACGACTGTTCCAATCATGTGGATAAGAAATCGCTTTTGCGACTGATACTGCTTGTGTGATCGCAAGCAACGTGGGGAGCAGAAATGAAGGGTACTCATATCATAATGAAGGATTTCTGTGTCCATTGATATTTACTATATTATTTATCGTTTGAAAAGAGTCAAATAAACATGAAGTCCATCCAGAATCTTATAACTACTGCTCGTCTCAGGCGCCGATTTGCGGTTGTCAAATGTTTAAGCATTTCTTGGTAATGATAAATAGTATAATAATAAAAACGAAGGGGGATAAAAGAAAAGTAAGTGTTTCGTGCTCAAAATTTTTTAATGTTCGGATCTCATATGCTGATAATTTTGTGAAATCTAGTACTAGATTTTATTTAACACAGAAATAAAAATCCAAAAAATGCTTAAACTAATTGACTGGGAATATCTAATTTAAATAGAAAAAAATTGTACAACAAAGCAGGGATGGAATTCTTTCCGAAGAAGTGAATCATTTTTTATAAATGGGAATAATTTGTTACCATAAAGCAAAGTTGATTGCAGCATGGACAAACTGGGCTTTTTCTATGGGACGTTAGCTTTACGGGCCCACAAATTTGGTCTGAAATTTCCATAAAGCTGATATTTTAAATTTGTTTTGATCTTATACTTATTTTAATAAATATTTTGCACTTTTAGAATATGATTAGGTTAAAGAAAAGGATATATTTATCCAAATATGTATTTGATGGCATCGAGCAGGCTTAATTTTTTTTGTAGCAGTATATGAAGGTGGCGGTGGTGGTGGTAGGGGGGGGGGGATAAATACTAGGTCTTTGGACTGGAATTAATTTAATAAACATTTTTGATGCCGTAGGGCATATATGAAATCGCATAAATACATATTTAGGTGAATATATTTATATATATTATCCTATTCTAAAACTACAAAATACTGATTACGATCATAATAAAGTCAAAACTGATATAAAATATCAGCTTTATAAAAATTTTGTACCCAATTTGGGGTACCCTAAAATCAGGGGGCAGAGAAGCATCCTAGTTTTACCACGCTGCAATTAGCTCTGCTTTATGGTAACAAATTATTCTCATTTATAAAAAATGATTCAATGTGGTCAAATATGGCTGCGTATATGACTTAGAAAGAAAAGTGGTCAAAGATGGTTTCATACTGGCAAAAAAAAAGGGCTCAAAGATGGCCGCAATTAAGACATTTGAAATGTCTGAAATTCAGACGCAAGAAGTGTCTAAAAATTTTAAGACATTTTAAAACGTCTGAAAATCGAACACTCCAGTTTCAGTCACTTATGTGTTTGAAATTCAGACGCAAGAAGTGTCTGAAAATTTTCAGACATTTTAAAACGTCTGAAAATTGAACACTACGTTTCAGACATTTCAGTTTACAGTGTACAACAAATAATTTTTAGAAAAAATAAACGGCTTATAGTGAAAATAAAACATAATTCTTCTGGAAAACGCTTTTCTTAGAACTGCCATCTTTATATGACTATGTATCCATTTCCTTTTGTGCAGCCATTGAGGATTTTTTTTTTTTTTTTTGCGTTACATTATAATAATCCCTCATAATACAGTATAACCTCAAACATCCGGCATCGCCGGGCTCGAAAATAAGCCGGATTTTCGAAAATTCCAGATTTCTGAAAGAATATCAAAAGTACTTCCGATATTCTTATCGGTGTCTTTATTCCTAATTTAATACATAACCAAGTTATATTTATGTGAGAAAAAGAGAAAATTAAATATAAAAAAACTTACTTTAATTAATATTTTCTATGTTAAAAAAAAAAAAAAAAAAAAATCTAATAAGCACTGAAGTCATTTCTTCTCGCGCAATTTTCAAAACATCGATGTAAATTTTATTTGTTTCAATATTTTAGGCCATATTTTTAACAAGTTTTTGTTGCATTTTATACATGTGAAGAACGTCGATTTCGGGAACAGAGTCTTGTTTCTCTAAAACAGATATTAATTTTCCCAGTAAAATGTATGCATTTTCCAATGACACCTTTCTACTGCCGAAGCCTCGTCTTCGTTCCTCTGAGCTACTACCAGCGAAATCGGCGGTTCTATTTAACACTGCGTCAGCGATCTCGCTGCCCGCTAACTTATCACATTTGATCTCGAAGTTTTGAATTCGTAAACAATATATTTTTTTCTTTTTTCCGTACGTTGAAAGTGTTGAAAAAGAGGTTGAGAGGGGTGGGGGGAGGAATGACTTTGATGTCGGATTTTTGAAGTTGTCGGATTTCTCAATGCCGGATTTACGAGGTCGCACTGTATATTGAAATTTGTTTTATTTGAACGCAATTTAAAATGCTGTTTCAAGAAATTCCGTACATAAAAGGTTATCCGAATCATATTGGGTAGCTCTCTATCTATACAACTACGCCACATAATGTACATTGAAATGTAATTCAGCTGGAAAACGCGTAACACAGCTACAAACGCATTTCCAGCAATTAACGAGAACATTTCAGAAAATATGTTATAGTTAAAACTTATCAGGTTCTGTATGTACGTACGTACACGTATGTATGTATACGTATATATGTACGTAACGCGACAACTCTTGATAGAAATATCCGAATTTGCTTCAAATTTTGTAAATTGGTTCATTCTGATAAGGCGCTTCCCTGGTTAGTTTTGGGGGGTTCATTGGTTGAGCATAAAGGGGGGGATCAGGGGTTAATCCTCTCGCCTTTTATTTTAGGTAAATGGGTTTTTCATGCAGAATTATCCGATTTGCTTGAAATTTGGTATACCGGTTTATTCTGATAAAGCGCTTCTCTGATTAGATTTGGAGGTTCATTGATTAAGTATTAAGGGGAGAAATATGGGAACTAATCCCCCTTAATCTAGCTAAATGTTCTTTTTTTTCCCGAGGGGCATTACTCTTTGAAATAAGAGTATATATAAAATTAGTGTGAAAAGGCAGTGAGCTCAATGCCATCAGTTTAACTGGGCACTTTTCTTTTTATTTCATTCGTTTTTAATTAACAGCAATTTTTATCAAACAACATGTTTTAACGAAATCTGAGTATACTATGTGAAAAAAAACTACTGAGAAACCGTACGTATGATAACTCAACATGCCGTATGTGCGTTTTGTATGTGCATAAAAGAAAATAAGTTGACAACAGAAATAAAATACATATAAATGGCCTCGTGCAAGAAAGAGCTTCGCACTTCACGCTAATATTTTTTAGAAATATCTAATATTTGTTTTTAGTTGCAGCTTTAAACTTTTAAAGAAAAATTAAGGGTAAAAATATCTGAAAACAACATTAAGCAAGCCAGAATATAATTTAAGTTTATTACATCAAAGTTATAGGAATATAGGATCGAAGGTAGCAAAAGGGCACGCGGGAGAATAACTTAACAATCACATTATAACTGCATTAAAGGATAAAGTCATCGCTTCGGGAAAAACACGAGACGAAAAAAAAGTAAATTGAGTAACATATAAAGTACAATTTAATCTAATATAACAAAGCATAGCTTTTAGGCAGCGCCTGAAATACCACTGTCGGAGTTTCCTCTTAGTCCGCACAACTTTCAAGAAATTCCGTGCTATTTATATGCTGCCACCACCGATATGATTACGTGATATCGGTCACGCACTGAGAGGATTGTTTAAATGAAAACCAACGCTTTCAATTAAGTAATTTAACAATTTATTTACACACTAATTACACAACACAAAACACTATTTACATTTAAAACTCGGATGTAAATGATCCGGTTCAACATTAAATTAAATACAGTAAAGCTGGCTGTGTACTGTTAAAACTACGTTATATCAGTCTCACTCTATACGCGTTAAATTAGCTTTTCCGGAGATCAATCTCAATCTCCCAACACATGGGCTCTAAGCCTAAGCTCTGCGAGCCTCACTCAATCATACGCTCTATCCAAGAGCTATCCACAGGAACTCACTTCGCACTGTAGGCTCCAACTGCCACGCTCTGTCTAAGTGCTCTACGCAGGAACTACTGTCCACTCTGCGCTCTCGGCTCCAACTGCCACGCTCCGTGTAAAAAAAACTGCTTTCCGCACCCTCTGCTTTTTCTCAACGTAACCCCCCAGGGTTTCTACCAGGTTCACATTCCAAGCTCTTTTCCTCGTTCGTGGAATGCCTTTGTCTCCCCCTCTTCAATAGACATCTCAAAAGGTCGGCCACACCCCTCTCCAACTATCTTTTTTTCCCTTCATTCCATCTGTACATTTTCACCGGCTCAATCCAGTTTCAGATAAGGAAAGAATGTTACTTTGAAATTCCAGTACACAGGCCATACAATATATAATATATTAAGACAAAAATAATATAGAATCCTAGTTCTAATAGCAGATGTTTCTCAGAACCTGACAACCACTACTTCGGTAGATCGATCTATTCTTCCAAACATTTCAATTTCAATTTTGCTTTTTAATCATAGCTATGAAATAGACACGTGGCGGAGACGTCACACTTTATCTTTTTTATACTGTTTTTTTTTTTTTTTTAATAATCATTGCTAAGCATGATATAAAGGGATATTTTATTTTCATAGTAATATTGATTTACCTATCATTTCATTTATGGAAACAATGCTGATTTATTTTTATATTAACGGCAAATTTTAATTAAAAACATGTTTTAACAAAAGTGTACTATGTCAGAAGCCGGCTCAAAAAACCTTTGAATGATACCTCGTTCATCGTTCTGCGTTTTGTAAATGCATAGAAAGAGGGATGTTGACAAAAGAAATATGATTTTTATTGTATTAAAAAAATGATTTTCGAATGTTTCCTACATACAGGCATATAGAATTTACAATTAATATAAAGCTGAAATCTGTTTTAAGTGAATTAAAAAAAAATAATATTAACACGTACATTAGTATTTGCCAAGTGCAGAAAAATCAAACATTTTGTGACTACTACTTTAAAGAGAAGGTCCAAATGTTTAATGAAATGAAGCATGTGCAAAACACTTAATTTCAAAATCACTAAAATTTATAACGGTTTGGGAAATTCACTGTAACTCATTAATATCACCCATTCCTTTTTCCCGTGCTACTGAAAGATAAAATTCCAATCTTAATCTGCAAGTCGATTGGGCTTCCGTCGAACGTCCAGTTGACACCGAAAGCCAACATGACGCATTTCCGGCTACGACCTGATATGTGGTCATGCCTTGTGATGCAAGGATCAGAGAATATAAATGCAGAGTCCAGACAGAGCCAACTGAATACATAAAATATTACATCAGTAGCAGTGTCCAATTACTAAAATATTCCTGAGAATTATTTTTTGAATGCGGTTTGGGTGACATCCACAAATAAAATGCAGGCAACGACGTCACGAATATGAATGAAGCTGCTTAACAGCGCAAACATGTTCACGTTTTTTAAGATATTTATATATATATATATATATATATATATATATACACTAGAGAGCAGTGTTGTAGTCTTAAAAAACCCCAGGGATATACGCCAGATATATGAACGTTCATAACTAGGGCATACGCTAGATATATGAAGGTTCATGACTAGCGTATACGCTAGATATATATGTGAACGTTGATGACTAGCGTATACGCTAGATATATATGTGAACGTTGATGACTAGCGTATACGCTAGATATATATGTGAACGTTCATGACTAGGATGTAAGCTATAGCTTTATTTGAGAAACAGCCCAACAAACACCGAACTTACGGGCCACTGATGGGTTCGTTAGCCTTGGCCGAAGGTGTTCGATGGTGGCCCGCTATCAGTGAAAGTTAGGGCTCCGTAAAAAAAGTGTCACGCCGGACAGAATAAGGCCACAAGATAATTGGCCGTAAATACAAGAAGTTGCCCACAATCATGCCACTAACTTTTCGCTGAAAATGTTAGATAGCCTTAAACTGCCCACAATTATTCTTTTAATGGCCACTAAAAATAAAAGCTAACCAGAAGCTTGCCTTTGTTCTGCCATTTGTGGTTGTCATAAATTAAATTTATCCCAAAGCTGCCCACAAAAAAGCCTATTAGGGTTATTTAAAATGTAATCACTTGCCACTGTTGTGCCATAACGATTGTTTAGGAATAAATCAAAATTTATTCTATAAAAAAAAAAATACTTTTTATCAGCCTAATTAAATGATAAAATATTTTTGCAGGATTAAAAAAATCTTATAATTATTTAGATATACTTTTGTAGAAAATGAAATTCTTTCACTTTGAACTTTTTCAAAAAATTTCCAAAACACAATATTTCACATAGTGCATTAATTTATTTGTTCATTTATTCACTTACATATTCACAAAATTTATATGCAATGCATTTTTAAATAGTTGCATTTCATAAAAATTTATAAAGTGTATAATTGAAAAAATAAACTAATCAATCAATTCATTATCAAATATTGTATTTTGAATATTTTTGAAAAAGTTCAAGTTAAATGAACTTGATTTTCTTGAAAAGTATGTCTAAATAATTATGATTTTTTTTTTTTTTTTTTTTTTTTTTACCTGCCAAAACATTTTACCATTCAATTAACCTTCTAAAAAGTATTTTCTTTTGAAGAATAAATTTCGAATTTATGCTTAAATAATATACGTGATTTTAATATAGTTTATTATATATTTTATATAAAAATGTGTGTGTTTGTGATATTCTTTTTACTTAAATTTCCACTATATTTTACACAGCTTCGTTGGTAAATCTGTTAAATTATGCTTATTCATCAAAGCTTTATTAAATCATTATTATCTAAATTTTTGCATCATTTCTGATCATTTTATAAAATATTACATAAAAATAAGTTTAATCTTTATGTAGTTAACGAATGACAGTATAATATTTCTCATATATTTTAAAATTTTGCTTTTATCAGATAATATTTAACTATTTCTCTTGCAGTTTAATAGCCAAACATTTGAAAAAATATATTATTTCAACTTTTTCGAAATTCTTGAGAATTATTTATAATTATTAGACATGTAAATAATAGAATCATAAGACGAAACGCAATTTTTTCACCTTGATTCAACATAAAATATATGATGTGAACATTAAAAAGGTCCACAATCTTACTTAAAAGGCGACTAAAGTAATGAAGAAGATGTTACAAGTTTAAAATATACATTTTATTTAAAATTTCTTAGTACTTTCAAGCCTTCCAAGCTCATCCTTAGAGAATATCTTAATAACTAAATGTTGTTTATTTATACAAATACGTCACTTTGTTTTGAAAATGAGAGGGTCAATAATTACTGAGTAAAGGTAGCAGTTTCTTGGATTTAATTTAAGTAAAGAAAATATATATTATTATTATTAATTGCAGTTCCATTTTTTTTACACAAAAATAATTATATCATAAAATAATAATTTAATTATATCCATGGAAAGTGACCTATGAGAAACAGAGTGATGTCATAAATAAATGGAACTGTAATTAATAATAATAATATATATTTCCTCTAATTAAATTCAATCCAAGAAACTGCTACTGCTACTGCTACTTCTACTTTCAACTCTAGTAATTATTGGCTCTCACATTTTAAAAACAATAAACAACATTTAGTTATTAAGATATTCTCTGATGATGAGCTAGGAAGGCTTGAAAGTACTAAGAAATTTTAAATAAAATGTATATTTTAAACTTGTAACATCTTTTTCATTACTTTAGTCGCCTTTTAAATAATATTGTGGACTATTTAATGTTCACATTATATATTTAATGTAAATAATAGTTTAATAGTGATTTAAAAATATATATTAAATTAATCTTGATACTTCTAAATTTCATTTAAATTCAATTGTTTTAGTCACTCAAATTTTCTCGAGTATAAAATCACATTTTTATAATTAAACTAAAATAAACTGTTTTAAGGGGTCTTGTACCTTTTCAACGCGTCGAAAATTAACGAAAAACTTCAACGTTTTAATTAGTTTATCTTCAAAACCTTTTTATGTATATACGTGAAATTTTGGATATTGATTAAACAGATTATGCTTTGTAATATACTACCAACAGAAATTTATTAACCCTTTACAGAATTTGTGTATTGTTGAAATCAAAATAGCTCTTTTTTTACCCCATAAGTCATTGCGCGCATGATATCTTAAGAAAGGATGTATGGATTGTCATGAAATTTGGTAAATATATTAAACAAATATGTGTGTTTAAAATGATCTACTTTTAAGTATTTACAATTGTAATATTTTTAGTTATGACTATTTATATTCATTAAAAATACATATGTTTTTATTTTTTTTTACGAAAATATTTTTTTTATACAGTTAATGAAATAATTTTAGACTAAGAGTAGATCATTTTAAACACATATATATGTTTAGTATCTTTACCGAATTTCATGCTAATCCATACATACTTTCTCAAGATATGCGCGCAATGACTTATGGGGTAAAAAAAAAAGAGCTATTTTGATTTAAACAATACACAAATTCTGTAAAGGGTTGATAAATTTATGTTTGTAGTATATTACAAAGCACAATCCGTTTAATCAATATCCAAAATTTCATGTTTATACATAAAAAGGTTTTGAAGATAGACTAATTCAAACTTTGAAGCTTTTCGTTAATTTTCGACGCGTTTAAAAGGTACAAGACCCTTAAAGAACAATATCATCCGATATTTATAATGCTTAAAAATAAATTCGATAACTTCGAAAAACTAAAAATAAACTATTGAAGGGAATTTTACTAAAAATGAAAATATCTTTTACATTTTCTTTTGCAATTATAAAAACTAAAATATAAATATTCTTTAAGATAAAATGATGCAAAAAACAGATAGAATGAAATTAATAAATTTGTACTGAATGAACATGAACTAACAAACTTACCGATATATGTGCTACATTTTGAAACCATGTCCACTTATTCCTATGGTAAATAACGCGAATGACAAAGCAGAAATGAAAACGCACAGCTAAAGAAAAATTCTGAGAATTTCTCCCTCTCCCCTCTTATCGTAACGGACCAGAACTTTCAAAACTGCTTAACCTTGAGCCATTTGAAGGTCCCATCATCTATTTGATTTTTCTGGAGAGGGAGGAGGGAGAATAGTTTTATGAGCCAATACCTTATTATAATAAATAAAAGTCATTTTTTCATAAATCATATTTTTTCTGTTAATATTATTTTTAGTCATTTGGAAAAAGAGCTTTGTTTTCCTTTTCTTTCTTTTTTTTCGTTCTTTTTTTTTCTTTTTTTAGAGAAATAAAGATTTAAGATACATTGTTTGAATTTTTAAACTCTCCATACAGTTTTCAGATAACACAAAAACACTTTTTTTTTCCCCTCCGATTTATGCTTTAAATGGGCATTTTATCTCTTTTCTGTAAATTTTTACCCATTTATCTTCGCAATTAAAAATTATAAGATTTAAAAATAACATGCATTCCATTTTATTCTGATATGCTCATAAAAAATATCTTGTTTATCTATATATATATCAAGGCTTATTTTTGACTCAAGACGATTTTACTGAAATGCCTAAAAATTAATAGAACCTTTTCATGTTTATTTTAGGGCATAAAATATACATATCGCATTTTATTTAATACTTTCATATAATATCAGATTTTAATGCGTATTCTAAATTTTGCCAGAAATAATTTTTCCAACTGGGTGAAAATGTATCCAGGTCGGGACTCGAAACCAAATAATAATGAACAAAAATTCTTTATTTATTCTGCAATTCTTTACTTAATTCTGCGAAAATTCTTGATTTATTGTGCAATTTTTCACTTAATTATTTTTATACATATGCAAGTTTTATCTGTATTTCTAAAGAGTAAAATAATGGTAGTGAAATCATTAAATATATCTAAATTGTTAGGAATTTAATACAGGCAAGAAATTTTATTTATATTTTCCGTTACAGTGGATTCAGAAACAAAAATTTCTTTTCCAGTATTTTCTTTTACATGGAAATATGTTTCAAATGATATTAAAAATTCATGTTTTAGTAACAGCTTTTAAGTTACCTTTTCTCTCCCCCCCCCCCCTTCTTCCTCGCTCAAGAATAACTGCTTATTGAAACATTTTCTCCTTTTCATTATAACAAATATTTTTTCATGAATGCTGAAAAAAAAGAGCATAAATAAATTGACATTTATCAATAAATTTTTAAACATGTTTAAGTAGTATATATGTCCGAAGATTGCAGTATTTTGCTATTAATATATTATTCAAATCAGCATATATTTTATATTATGCTATCTGATTATCTTTGCAATCAAAAACAATATAAAATAACCATTAAATATAATCTTTTTTATTCCAGTGTGTTCAAAATATATTTATTTAAAGATATTTTAAAGGCAAGAAAGTTAAACGCTTTTATGTTGTTGTTTTTTTCCATATTTTTAAAAAATATATAAACAGGGAATTTATGTACATTTTGGGGACAATTTTTGATTTTTGTAAAATATTTTCAAACTAAATAAAAATATGTAATCTATTTTACTGCTTTAAATATAAATCTCACGACATATTTATATTTTTACTAAAACCCAGATTTAAAATAATTAAACTTACTTAGAAAGAAATGAAGAGAAAAATATATTTCCTCTCTTTAATTAAATATTCGGGTTAGGTGATATTAGCCCTCTACTTTCTAAACGATGACGATCCATTACATTTTTGCGAGAAACCGCCCGTTAAGAGTTGCCGGGCAAAGTAAATGCAACAGTTCTCTCACCGCCGAAACATTACCGTTCTGGCAGTAGCTGCCGGAACTAGCGGCGGGTCATTTACGGCACAACATTGTTTGGTTACAAATGGCCTTAACTCCTTTTGGCCGCGACATATACGCCTTTCGGCCGTAAGTTGAGTGTTTGTTGGGAGAGGATATACGGAACTCCTTAAAATTATCCAGAAAGTATACGGCGTATACCTGTGTATATACGGAACTCCTTAAAATTATCCAGAAAGTATACGGCGTATACCTGTGTATATCCACCACTACACCCTTGCTAGAGAGTAGTTCGGGCTCTTTTTCGGAGACACGAGCTCCCCCGTGACCAAAGATTTGAAATCCGATCCCGGAAAATTTTGCGTCATCAGACTCCGGGCGCTATACCGGAAGTACACACTAGAAAATTATGAATAACATTTTTAAATTATTTCAAGATTAATTTTATCTTTTTAAAATGTATTGATCCTAAACAGTGTCTTTGTGTGTTTAGAGTTCAGTTTCGGCTCTATTTTCGGAGCCCGAGGGCGCTCGAGCTCGACTATTTTAAATCCGAGCCGTCAGAGACCGATAGCGAGAACAAGCAGTAGAAAAATGTTAATAATATTTTAAGTTGTTTCAAGATTAAATTTCTCATTTAAAAATTCCTTTCTGCACAAAGATAAGTATTAATCCTATGTAACCCCTCATGGCAACATTTAGTAATTTTCATATCCCCGAAACTCTTTTCAAAATAGCAAATTTATTATTTACATACAAACATTGGTAAAAGTCGCAATTCTTACTCTTTTCAAAATGTCATTGCGTAGCTATGGCAAAAAGATTTGAGTTTTGTTTTCTGGTAATTCTAGAAAAGGATTTCAAACAAAAAGCGAGTCTAAACAAGGGATATCCCACGATTTCTTTACGTTACTAACACTAACCGTGCCAAGGCTTCAAAATAGCATAAAATATATTTGTTTAAATTCCACCAACAACTATTCAATTCCTTTTTAAAGTAAATTTTTAAAGAATTAACACTTTAAGAAATTTAGACAACATTCTGGTTTCGCAAATACCAAGTTTTGGTTTTCGATTTTTCAATTTGTGAATAGATGAAAATTTCAGTTTGAGTCGGGAGCCCGATGACTAGAATAAACAATCGTGCACAGCCTCGGACTCATCCTTAGTATATATATATATATATATATATATATATATACACACACGCACACACACACACACACACATATATATATATAGATATATATATTTCATTACTTTAAAATGCAAAAACACCATAGCTCAGAAAATAAAGTAATGAAATATTTTTTTGCTGCATTTGATATGAGCTGCTATTAGCGCCAGTTGTGCAATAATTTTTTCATTAATTATATATATATATATATATATAAAATATATGTATATATATATATATATATATATAATACCAAAACCGCATACTATGCATCTAATTCCAAAACTACTTAACAACAGAGAAAAATTAACAAAATAACCATAGAAAATTCATACTAAAAAAACTATAAACAAAAAGAACACAACCATTGGAGACAGGCTGCAAGTCTAAAGACTTGCATGCAGGGTTATACCGGTAATTACTCATGAAACTTCCCCATGCCTGTCGCAACTAAACTGACCATAGAAAGCATTAACCCAAGTTGAAAAGAGCGACACAGCCAAATAGAGCTTCTTATAAAATCTACAATTATTTGGCGATCTTTTTAATTTCCAAAAGGAGAGTATCACGATAATCTTTATTTTTGACGAAAATGTTTGTCAAACTATTTAACAAACTAATAGGACAATTCTGAACCATTGCATTATGATAGAGATTTATAATGTCACTTATCTACCCTATCTATCTATATTATAAAGGACAAACATATCTGTGCGTAACGCATACGTCATTTTGCGAATGGCAACACTTTGAAATTTGAAATAAAATTTCGGTTTTGCAAATTTCGCTACTGCAATTTTTTAAGCTTCTAAACATCGCACAGTTTCAACTTTTAAACCGCCATATAGGGGGGAAATGTACTTTTAAATGCAATTTGTTTGAAAGCTCTATCTCAATTTATTTTTGAGATATTAATTTTTTTATAGTTTTTAGTACCAATTTTGTAATTGTGGCAACTGAAGTACTCCATTTCTATTAAAAGTAAAGGGAAAATAGTCATGGTTTATTTATTTTTATTGATTATATCCCTATTGATGCCATTTTCACATTACAAATAAAAGTAAAATTTTTCTAATTTTTGAACAGAAAATGACGTCAGCCATTAAAAAAAAACACGCATTCTTCTTCATAAATCAAAAGATTGAAGAAGATATTTCAATATTTTTACATTACGCTGATACCGAGTTTGAGAAGCTAGGCAAAATGATTCAGTGAGTAAAAATGATGTCATATTTAAAACAAAACGATCATTTTCTTTGATAAAACTAAATATTTGATCAATACTAAATGGCCAATTCTATGGCAACTAAAGGCAAATTTCTGAATGGTAAATTTTCGCGGTTACTGAGATTATAACTTAAATTTTACGCGATTGTTCACATAAAAAGTTGTATCGGACAAACGTGACTTTAAGTTTGGAAATACATTCATTAATAATGTATTGCGCGTTAAAATACTTTCAAATTGTGAATTTGAGTGGTGCGTATGTAAATTTTGAGAATATGAAAATAACGTACAGTTTAGATTTTATAGGGGAAAATTTTATGATGTGACAAAGAGAAATCCTTTTTACTGATTTTTCATCCCGTAAAAACAAACGTAAGAGCCTCAATCGATAACTTCAACATAATTACTCATCCTGATTACGTATTATAATACAGTTTAATTTTTCAATAATTTTAGCAGTTGAAGTTTTTGGAAATAATATTTTGGAAATTTTAGGTTAAAAACATTATTTGCTTTAAGAGTTAGATAACCAATGCAAGATGATTTTTTTATTGTAATTATTTTTGTAGGTTGATTATAAACTCGATCTAACAGTTCCATTCTAAACATTTTAATTCGTCGAATTTCGACGAGTTCCAACTCGTATATATAAAATCCTAATGAAACGAATTTATGAAACGAATATATGAAACGGCTGAAATGTGTATCGATTTTTTGAATCGACTGATTAAACAACTGATTATGTTTCACGGCGATTTCTCCTAAAATATGGAATACTTTGCGATGAAATTAACACCAAAAACCGTATTGATCCACAGATCTCAAAGCTGGTATTAGAATTTTTGTTTTCGAAATATTAATTTTTTTGTAATTTTAAATACATTTTTCTAATGATGGCAACTCAAATTCTAATCATAACAGATATTTTTTTTCATAATTCAGAAAAGGTTACTATTTTAAATTAATTATGCGACCAGTTTGGCCTCCTTTAAATCTTATGCTAAGAACAATGCTTTTTTGTATTTCGTTAACATTTTATTTAATACAAAACTTTCGTTTAAAAGTGAAACATTTAAATTGATGGCTTTCACTTCTTTCTTAAAAAAAAAAAAAAAAAAAAAAAAAAAAAAAAAGCACAAAACGAAAAGAAAAATATTAGGCACAGATGTCATATACGCACTGGGGTACCTAATTGGCGCAAAAATGGCATTATTTTGATTGACATGGCTATTGTCGTTTATTTAATAATAAATGTTTATTTACTTTTATTTCTTTTTTTTAATTTATATAAATTATTTTGTTCTATAGTTATTAACTTTTTTTTGCTATTTCCTTTTGAAAATAATAGAAAATAATTAAAAAATACGGTACAACGTAGTTATTCTGTCAACCAATTTCGCAAATTATATAAATCGCCAAACCACTCGCCAAATTGTACAGATTGACAAAACATTTATTTTAAATAACGAAAGAACAAATAAATTAGTATAACATTAATAAATATAAAAATAAAAATCACTTGATGACGTAAACATGTGTAACTTGCTAAAAGTCAAGTGAATGTGACATTTTCGATCAACCGTTATTGGCATTTAATCTTATAGTTCGCGATAGATTTTTGGTCGACGGGATAACTAAGTAGTACCAAAAATACATATGTAACTGGTATTCGAAAACGAGGTTTTCGCGAAATTTTCGTAAAAAAAAATCAGGCCAAACATGCGGTGCGTATATGACATCTGGCGAAATATTAAATTATGTAACAAACCATGACATTTAATTTCAACTTCAAATCAATGTTTTAATTTACCACTCGAAGAATAAAAAAATTCTAACTGGCGAATTGCAAAAAAGACATTGGCGAGATTTGCACCTGGCTTTTTTTTCTTTCGGCACAGATATCATATACGGCCCCATATTGGCGCGATTTTTTTCTGACGCCAATGTCATATACGCAACGGGTACTTAACTGGCGCCAAAGTATGGTTATTTTGCTTGATATGGTAAGCCGGGTGTTGTTGTTTATGCTGTTGATGCGTTCCCCAAATTGGCATTGGAAAAAAAATCGCGCCAATATGGGGCGGGCGTATAAATCTTCAAAATCATAAGCATATATGTATATATATATATACTTAAGCACCCCATATTGTCCGATGTGAATGTTTACATATGAGAAAATTGTTTTTAACTGAAAACTCTAATAGTTTAATCTATATCAATTCAGGCAGGGGTGTTACCTTTATAGTCTCAGAAGTTTTTGAATTCAACATGTGTTAAAATTTCAAAAAAAGTAAGATACCTGTATACTTTTGTTTGTCCAAAAAAAATTCCTGGTCCGAGGTACAGGCCGCCAAAGGTGACTTCCCGGGCACCATTTCCCATTCGCGATTTTCGATAAAATTCTTAAAGTGCTCTGTCTCTGGACCAGTGCAAGATATTTTGTTGCGTTTTCTTTATTTTAAAGATAATATTTTTTTGTTTAAAATGATATACCCAATTTTGAAATATCTATTTAACTTTTCTTCTGGCGGCCATTTGATTTTTTTTTTGCCAAAAATATTTTTTTTTTTCAAAAATGCCAATCCTAAAAATTTTGATTTTTTTTTTCCGTTGATCAATACCATTGGATACTACCTTCACTCTAAAGGAGAACTTCCACTTTTGAGTTTAACAAGTTTTAGAAACATTTAAAAAATTCAAAGAATTTTACAGGAATTGTATATATACAGTTCCAGTAAAAGTCACTGAATTTTTGTTTATTTGTATCATATTTGTAAGGGTACGCCTACTGCATATCCTAAACAAGTTAGAAATTGCAACATCAAACGTGGAAAATGAGGTGCGTTCGTACTATAAGTAGTATTAAAAAATTTCAGATCTTGATGTAATAAGTGTTACACTCTTGGGCAAAAAGGCATGAATACAAAATTTATTACGATTCTATATATTAAATTCAGTAATACGGAAGTAATAGGAATCCATCTTAAAAAGGACTTAATCACCAGGGCAACCTAGAATCATTACCTATCATGGTATATCATTGAATCAATTATGTATTATAGGATTTTTAAATAGAATGAAGAACACTTTTATAAATATCTTTTTAAGTTTTAACTCGATTTTCATAACATTTGAAGTTATATATACTTTATATATAATTTCGCGTTATACTTTATTTTCAATACCGAATATTGCATAGTAAAACAATCTCAATAACATGCATCAATTAAACAGCAATACAATTATTTTATCTATATTCTACAAACATATCTTAGTATACTAAATGGAAGTTCAGCGTAAAGATGCATAACTCATTTAAAAATCACTTTTAAACTATTTTCGTTCATACTCAGTAACCCTTACGATTTCTTTTGTGTAGCCCTGTATATGATCTACAGCATTTATACACACGACGTAATATGGAAAAATTTAGTTAAACTTAAAAACTCATATCAGAACTAAAAATGTACTTCCAGCAATCATCGCTAATATACAGTATTTCGTATACAGTAAAGTATCCGAAATCTTTTGTGTGTCCCTGTAAATACTATGCACTTTCTATTACACAGGAAGTAACTTGTTGCAAACCATACCTCAGCAACATATATCAATTTCATTATATGTGAAAGAATTTAACGTAATTAAAATACACCGCAAACAATACACCCCTTATACCATTATGTAATGGAGTTCTTTTGTGTGGATCTGTAAATGAATAATTAATATTCCGTGCACCACATATTTTACATAATGTATATTAAGGTGAAGCGAAAAAAACTCTTTTTTGATTTTCGATGATGGGTAGTGCGGAAAAGTTGCCACTGGTGGCACTAAGTTCACACAAAAAAAAATTGAAATTTTTCGGACAATTCCTTCATTTGCCGCAAATGGCTTGCAGTTTCGCTCAAATACTGATTTTTGAACATTTTTAGCCAAAATTTAAAAAATGTTAAATTTAAGTTATTTCATCTGAATTTACTTGAAATGTCATGTTTAGTGTACGAAATGTTTAAATAAGCTCTGACTATGTATTATTTAGTAGTTATGTGCATTTTGAATAAGATGACTTTTATAGCTTTTTCGCGTATAAGTGAGCAAAAATTGCAGGAATTGTGAGAACAGGGATATGGATCTCGTCATCGATAAAGACTTGGTCAGGAGGCAGAAAACAAACCTCGGAAAGAAGATGCAGGAGGAGAAAGATCTTTGAGGAAGAAAAATTACAAGCATCTTTTTTGATAGTAGAAAAATAAAACGATCATCATAGAAAAAAAGGGGACTAGCAGCACCGTCGATAGAAGGACGAAACAAATATCACCATGTTGTCTGGACGTGATTCGGAATAATTGGGTCACTCGACACCTCCTTCTGGTCACTGCGGAGAAATAGCAAAATCATTATATAATTTTCTTAGCCAGAATAAAATCCGCTTTGGAAAAAATCAAGGAGAGAACTAAAACATTTGATATGTATTCTTCATATGAACGAGCTTCCTCTCTGACAGCGACAAAAACTGTCTAAGCTACATGGTAGAACCACTTTACTTAAGATCTTTACCGACTGAAACGGAGCTAGATTAATAGAGTACACAAATCTTCCGAATTTTGCATTTCTGATGTCCATGAAACAGGAATAGGCTCGTAGAAATGGACACGTACATTTTCGCACGCCATTAGTGATATGTGCTTCGTATTTCTCTGGACGGTGCCACTTGTTCCCTTTTTTCTATGAAAATCATGTTATTATTTCTACCATCAAAAGATATGGTTGTAATTTTTCGTCCTCCAATATATCGCTCCTCCTGTATCTTCTTTTCAAGCTTCTTTTCTGTTTTCTGACAAAGTCTTTATCGATGACGAGATCCTTATTCCTGGTTGTCACAATTCCTGCCTCCTGAAGCACAGATGAAGCTCTTAACGCAGTTTACCTGATATACCAGTTGTAAATCCAGCGAACGCCGTGTGAGAAAGTGATATGCATTTGGAAGTGTCTGCTTTTGAAGGCCCTGGTTCAAATTCTGATACAGACGAACTGCCGGCTTCAAAGTTCTCACATTTTGAATCTTCTGAAAATAGCTCTATTTTAGAGCAGAAAAATAATTAACATCCCATCTCGCAGTTACTCCCACCTCCTATTTCCTCCCTCATTCTCATGACGGCTGATTGCTATTTCATTGGTTTTACTCCACATTCTCCTCTCCTTCCAGAATTCATATCAAGGTATGCTGTGCTCTGGCACTCAAATATGTGACTCTGAACGGATCGAAAACCCGAAGGAAGAGCGAGGAGCATAATAAAGACAAACAGAGAACCCGACGAACGAACCAAACAATACTTACAATTTTTGCTCAGTTATACGCGAAAAGACTATAAAAATCGCCTAATTCAAAGTACACATAACTAATAAATATTAGATAATCAGAGCTTATTTAAACATTTCGTACACTGAACGTGACATTTCAAGTAAATTCAGCGAAAATAAACTTAATTTAACATTTTTAAAATGTTTGCTAAAAACCAAAACAGCATTCAAAAATCAGCATTTGGGCAAAACTTCAAGGTATTTGCGGCAAATGAAGAAATTATCCGAAAAATTTCAATTTTTTTGTGTACGCTTAGTGGAACCAGGGGCAACTTTTCCGTACTACCCATCATCGAAAATCGAAAAAAAGTTTTTTTCGGCCCACCCTAATGTATATTTTAGTACATTTCATTTTAATGCATAGTTAAGATATTTTGTTTCCATGTTTTGCTTTATTTGTTTTATGCTTCCATCCACTGAACTTTTTAGATACACCTTGTATAACTTTTCAAAATCAAAAGTGGAAGTTCTCCTTTTTAGGGAAGGTAATACTTAATGGTACTGATCAACAGGAAAAAAATCAAAATTTTTGGGATTGGCATTTTTGAAAAAAAAAATTTTTTTTGATAAAAAAAATATAAAAAATCAAAAGGCTACCACAAGAAAAGTTGAATGCATATTTAAAAATTGGGTATATATTTTAAAAAGAAAAATATTAACTTTAAAGAAAAAGAAAACAGCAACAAAATATTTTGCATCGTTCCACTTTAAAATTTTTATCGAAAATCGCGAATGGGAAATGGCGCGTGGGATGCCATCTTTGGTGGCCTGTATCTCAGGCCAAAAATTTTTTTGGGCAAAACAAAAGTATACAGTTGTCTGATTTTTTCCTGAATTTTTTATATGTTCAATTCAAAAACTTCTGAGACTATGAAGGTAAGATTTTTTTCTTCGGTTGCCTGAATTGACATGGACTATACCTAATAGATTTTTTTATTTAACATATTTTTTTTAGATTGTACACCAGTTGCTCCAAAAAGCATTCTGATACGAAAAGATAATTATGTATATAAATAATAGTTTTGAAATTTATTTTCATGTTTACATGAAAGAAACAATATGCGTTGTAATCTAATTTATAATCGATCTATATGCAAAGTTCCAAAGGAATTATTTCAACCATTTTAAAAAAGGAAATAGTAAGGTAATTTTTAGTAAGGTAACTAAAGTTTTCTCACTAAGCTCGGAAAACCTTTTCCCAAATGTGGTATTATTGCCAGTTTGTCCTTATTTTTACACATTGATTTATATTCATAGCTTTAAAAAATCATATTCATAAAAAAGAGATTTATTATTATTATTATTATTATTATTATTATACTATATTTTTTCAAATAAATTTTTTTGTCAATTCCTAAGGCGAAGTAACATTTATACTTTTGTGTAGTCAAAAATGAAAAAGTGTGAAAAGGAGTTATTCGTTCAGCAGATATCTGAAATTTTAAATACGTCTTAAATTTTAAAAATTAAACTATAATTTTTCAAAGAATTTACATTTTGAAAGAAGTATATAAATCGACATGCATTTCTAAAAATGAGATGTATATATTTATAAATATATAGAGATATTTTTATAATTAGAAATATATTATATATTTATAAATAGATATAAATATTTATAAATAAAAAAAATAAATTTTTTGATAATAATTAAGGACTTTGCCGAATACTAAACAAAATAGAGGCTGCTATCCAACGAATACTTTATTCATAAATTTAAACATGATATAAAAATAAAATCACAAAAATAACATAAAACTCCATGTTTCGGTTTAATCTTCAAAACCATCATCAGGAGTAAAACTTCGGCAGGAAACAAGTTGGGACCACAGCGTTGTCACCACAGTGTTGGGAGTGGCTCAGTGGTTAGAGCAACAGCTTAGTAGACTGCCGTCCCAGGTTCGATTCCTGAGTTTGGCTGATTTTTCACTCCAGTTGGGTTTATTGTATGTATTGTTTGTATGTGTGTATAATATTTGTATATACCTTTAGCAGTTGAATGCAGGCGTTATCTATGTGTGCATGTGTGTTTTATTATTGTCGGAATATTTTTTATTTCTTGGTCTATGTCCATTCATTCAAAAATGAACTACCAGGGAAAAAACAATTGTTGACAATGTATTCGACAAAATCTCCATGCAATGTGGAGTTATTCATTTATTTTTTAGTCATCATAAATAGTTTCGGATAAGATTTTTTAAAAAGTTATACAGAATAGAAATATTTGATACTACTTAGACTTCCTATCTCTCTGAACTTTCATGGTATATCCATGTATACTTTTCCAGTATGTATAGCTATATCCAACCCTACGTTTCATAGTTTTTTTACAGTCTTTATTATTCTTTTAACGACGATTTTTTTTTTGTAATATTACAGTTTCTAATTAATATATTTATTGTACGGAACCCTCTGTGCGCAAATAATACTCGCATTTGACCGATTTTTGTATGTAAAGATGGAATCTTTTAATCGGTTTCTAACTCACTTCTTGATAGTTTAGAATCTAAAACAACATGTTCACAGGTGTATTTCCGATGACAATAAAACATTTTATTGTTTTTAGAACTTAATTTTGAATTTATGAAATAATTTTAATGCATTTTTCATTAAGCCGGCAACAGATGATAAATCGTCAAATATGTTTTATCTTTAAAATTGTATACGAGTTACAAAAACGAATACTTTAATAATACGACAAACCACGTTCGCCAAAATAGGCCAACTGATTGTGAAACTACAGTAACAAAATATTTTAAGTACTAAAATTAGAAAATATAAATAAAAAATAAAGAATATAATATATTTTTAAAAACCCTGCTTGAATTAATTAATAGTTTTATATTAAGTTAATTAGGATTATATGTTAAGAAATCAATTTAGAAATTAAAAATAAAACTAACAATAACGTTTCATTTGTAAATAATGTAACTAACACCATTTTACGCTTCGTTAAAATATTTGTCTCCCATGTTAATGTCTGCTATGTTAATGTCTCCTATGTTCTAGGATTTTTATTTTGTAACATAAGATACAATTAAAAAGCAATTTTTTTATACAATTAGTCCGAAATTATGCACTGTTAAAGAATAGACTATACCTGGCTATTCTTCGGATAGATAGGACAATAAATAGACTTAAAATAGATTTATTAAATTTATTGATGAGAGACATGAATTAGGCCAGAGAATAGCTAATTGTCTCATCTCCAATTGGTTGGTTGGTTGGTTATATTTATGACGGCCAATTATCTGCACGAGGGATATAGGCAAAGGGGGGAGTGCCCTTCGTGGGGGTCTTTCTAAAGGAACATAACCAGTATTAACGCTTGGAAACCCAAGATTCGAAGAAAACCACGAAAACTCCGAACGATTAGGCCGACGGGCGCGATTGAGTTCGAGCCCAGCACCTCCCGTCTACCAGCTCCGAGAGCAGAATCTCTCAGCCACTCATCTCCAATTGGAGTTGATATACATAGCCATCTTGCGAGAATGTCGAGAATTACCGAATTTCAATACGTTCTGACAACAGACAAAAAGACATTTTCATTTCGTTTATCTAAATCAGGCAGTTTCAACCTTGTCATTACAAGTCAATGAAATGATAATATATTTATAATATTCTACGCGTTACTAGTACACGAAAAAAAAATGACAGCTGGATGACCAGTTAAAAGAAAAAAAAATACATTGATGCACTGCAAATTAAAATGTCTGAAATTCAGACACTTAAGTGTCTGAAACGGAGTGTTCAATTTTCAGACATTTTAAAATGTCTGAATTTTTTTAGACACTTTTTGCGTCTGAATTTCAGACACTTCAAACGTCTGAATCGCACCCATTTTTTGTAAGCATCATACGTAGCCATGTTTGACCACGTTGAATCCTGAAAAAATATTTGGCTGTGGTCCTGCCCCCTCCACCCCCCATACAGCCTGATTTTCTTCTGTGCTCCTAATTTTGGTATGCAATTTTCGTTAAGATGATAATTTAAATCTTTTACCACATTGTATTTATTATAATCAATATTTTGAACTTCAGGAGTTGAACAAAATTAAAACAAAAAATATTTATTTAAATATTAAGATTTTTTTTTTAATTTTATTTTACTTTGAAAGGTCAAAATATTGATTATAATCAGTACAATTTCGAAACAGATTTAAAATATAAGCTTTACAAATATTGCACATCAAATTTGGTGGCACTAAAATCGTAGGGGGGGGGGGGGGGGGCACTGCCCAGTATGCCCATGCTTTAATCAAGAAGTTCTTTTGAAAAAAATGCAACCCTGCATTATTGTTATCTAAATTGAGATGTCCGGTATTCGGGAGTATCCGTTGTGGATGTTAATAGACATTCCCGAATAGCGGACACCTCTATTTAGCGAATACTTTTTTAATCCGCAAGGCATAGATATTTGTATATTTTTTTACCTCACAAAAGCAGACATCTTCGATTATCGAGCAAATTCAGTTGCCCCGCAGTGTCTCTATTAAGGTACACGGATAAATATATGCATATATATTTTATAATCTTTTCCCACTCTAAAAGTTCAAAATATTTAATATACTCGGCGGTTGAATGTCGAAAAACATTTAAAATATCAGATGTAAGAAAATTGCAAGTAAATTCCCCCCCCCCCCCAAGAAAAAAATGAAAATTCATAATTTTAAAATTAGATTTTTTAAAAATTATATTGCCACATAGGCACTTTTACATATGCATCAGATGATAATCACAACAGCTATTTAACTATGAATAAAAAAATAAATATTCTACTTTAATAACATTGAGAAAAAAATTACTTCTGTATTTTGCTAAATATATATTGGGTTTTTAATCTTGTCCTACTATAAAACTTCAAAACTTTAATTATAATCAGTGCAAGATTTAAGATATCAGCTTTACGAAATTTTCAAAGAAATCCCGACCCCCTCCCAGAAAAAAAAAAAAAAAATTTAAAATCCTTATCATTTAAAAATTAGATTAAAAAAAATTTATATTTCCACATGGGCAAGTTTTTATGTAGATCAGAGGGTAATCACAAAGGCTATTCAACTATCAATAAAAATAAATAAATATTCTATATTAATAACTCGAAGAAAAAATAACTTATAGTCTCCAAACTTCTTTTGTCTTAGATATATATCTTAACATCTGTCATTTTTGTATTTTTCGTATAAGTTTATGTTTTATCTTCTACATACTTCCTTTTATTTCCTGTTAAAAAAGTTTTTGAATGACTAAATATTTACAATATTAAAAAGTAATTATTATGACAAATTAAATTTTACATTATTCTCATAACCATGTAATTAAAGATTACAATTCTACGGTAGAAAATCCTTTTCATTAGATATCTTCAAAGAAAAATAAATTTAAAAGCACGAAAAGAAACAAACGCTTATCAGTAAACGTTAATCTCAAAATGACTAATGGAATGGAAAATCTTTCTACACGCAGCAAATTCGAAATAAAGAAATGATTTCGTTTTTCCTGACTCATCGCTGTGACGTCTGTTAGCAGGTCAACAGATTTACACGTTAAAATGTTTAATCGCTTATAAATATATGTAAAAAATACTCGAGATATACATTCTTTTTCAATGATACATATATACATAAATTTATAAAAATTGATTTTTATTCCAAAAGCAAAAGTCTATAAATATATTTTTTTTTTATTTCAGTTGAATATTGCTCTGTTAAAAAAAAAAAAAAAAAAAAAAAAAAAACAACTCCGAAAATCCCGGGATTTGACAGAAAAAAATCCCGGGATTTTCGGGATTAAAAATAGAGCGGAATCCCAGGATACGTGATTGTAATCCCTATGTAGGAAGTAAGAAAGAATTAGGAAATCTTTCAAAGCTTTTTTTTTTTTCTTTATATCATTGTGGTGGTTTAGTGATAGATAAGAATTAGAATTGAAACAGATAAGAATTGAAACTAAGAACTCCCATGGAAAACAAGAGAATGAATTTAACTTAAAATGTGATATTATTACTTTAAATTAGGGGAAACATATGAGAATTTAAAATATATAATTTGTAATAAAAGGCAACGTCATAAGTTAAAAAATATATACTTCTAGAATTAGCGGGCTTTTTGCAAACAGATTCAAAACTAATACCATTTTATGCAAGATTTTGATCAGTGCTATTTAGAAAATCATAAAAACGAACACTAAATTTAGTACTAAAAAGAAAAATTGCGACACTTACTTTAATCCTGTTGCAAGAAGTAAGATAAATTCCTCGATTTGAAATTTTAAAAACTATTACAGTGAGGAGCAAAGACTTGCATCTTTTTTGAAGGGAAGACGTTAATACATCCGACTAAGCATACTTAGAGAATGAAATGCTTCATCCTCAAAATATACTCCGCCAGACAAAAGTTCTTTTTTACCAGCTTTTATAAAGACGAAGTACAATAACACTAAATCTCGATACAAATTAACACTAAGTACGTTCCACACCACACACACCTTGCCACACACTTTGTAGAGTTCCCGGATGTAATCTTCAAGTGTTGTCTCTATCCCGAATTATATCGACGACAGCTTATAAGAGTCATTGGGTGTCAAGCACGTAAGTCAGATGTATATATTCAGTACATAAATAAACTAAGTGAATACGACTTAAAATCACAGAACTTGAAATTTCGCAAAAAAATAAACACGCGTACATAAAACAAACTTTCAGTTACTACAACGTACGTTCCAACGAAAGACATCTAAAACGCATGCGCAACTACAGTGCCCCCTGGTGGATACATTCGCCCTCCCAGTATAGTGAAATTTAATCAATTATGCTATCTTTATGTCTGATAATTAAAAATATATGATATTTCTTTTCTTATAAATGGCTATAGAATAATTTTACGTTAAGGAAAATGTTACTAAAAATTTTACTTCAGAGAAATCCACCTTCCTTTGAACACTTCGTAGAAGACAATTTTAATTCTTTTCTTCTTTTGATATTGATATATTTCAAATTTATCTCAAAACGGTGTGTGTGTGTCGAGGGGGGGGGGGGGGGGGAGAGTCCATTGAGAAAAAAAAAAAAGTTTTATTTTCAAAAATGTCGTTTGAAACTTATTTTTGAATGATTAATTTTTATATTTATTTTTATGTTTGTATCTTTAAACATTTCTTGCCCGAGGAGTTCTGTCAAAATATTCTTAGTTTGCCTATTTCATGTTTATGTTCTGCATTTTAGAAAAGCGGATTACGCTGTTGACCCCAGACCCAACTGTTCCAAAATCTTGTCCCTCCCTAAATTTCTTTCCACCGGTACATCTCTTAGTATTTAACGGGAGGGTGTGGCTCTTCCTTGGACATACGTGCGTACGTCCATGATTGCGAGTAATTTTTGAAAATAAATATTTTTCATGAAAAGCAATTACTGATTTATTTATTGCGCCAAAAATAACTAAGTCCCAAAACTTTAGTAAGCTAACTATTTCAATTTTCCAGACGTAACATAATCTAAACAAATTACTTTTTTTTAAAAAATATAAAATACCAAATTTAATGGATAAAAATATTTTAAACATCTGTTATCCATTCGAAAACAATTTTCTGGTGGTGCTGGCATACATATTGCAATACAGTTATACATACAGTCATCACACATATGATACAATTGTATCGCATTTAGACACTTAAGTGTCTAAATTTCTAAATGTCTTAATTTCAGACATATCGCCATTTTTCAGACATGTTTATTAGTTCATTTATGCCATGATCATAGTAAGACACTTATGTGTCTAAAATTTAGACACCTGTGATGTCTGAAATTTCAAATTTAGACACTTAAGTGTCTGAATAACTTTTTCAGTCACATATGTGTCTTAATTTAAGACGCCTCTATTTGCAGTGTGTGTAGTTGAAATGTCGTGTATAATTGAAAAATGTATTTGTATGGAGAACGTTAATATATATTCAATTTTGGAGGTTTTTTGTAGAAAAAAAACTGTTCACAATACAGTAACTACTTTTAACAAATCTGAAATTGTACGTCAAACGTGGCAAATGAGGTACGTTCGTACTATAGCTGGTTTAATAAATATTCAGATCTTGGTACAATAGCTGTCGCGCTCTTAT